>CM062921.1:92657309-93907309 GCA_031878705.1 Tapirus indicus
CCCTTGGGTCTCAAAAGCATTGAGCTGTGATGGGAACACAGCTCCTGAGGTCTCCAGAAAATTGCTATTTCTTCTTCAACAAGGGAGAGAGCTGTGTTACTTTGCTATAAAACCATGGGTACAATAAGCCTTGTCTTCACAATTTTTTTGACAAATCAATTAGGAGTTTCAAGCTTTTAATACAAGTTAAAAGCTATCATTTAGTCCTTTATCTATAAAATATTTGGTAATTATAAGAGATATATTTAGATCTTTTAATGTATCATAAGCTGAGCTTAGAATCTCATATAAATTGTCTCATTTATTTTTTGCAAAAGTCCATTCTATGAAGACTGTAAAACTTTGAGCCTCATTCTACACTTGCAGAAATGTGACTCAGAAGGGTTAAGTGATTGACCCTAAGTTATGAGCTGAGTAAGGGATGTGCTTTGATTGGAACACAACAAGGTATTTCTAGTTCTCATGCTCGAGGCTACTGGTTCTCAACCAGAGATGATTTTGCTTCCAGAGGACACTTGAAATTATCTGGAGAAATTTATGATTATCATAACTTGGGAAGTGCTACTGCTGATTCAGCAGGTGGAGGGTGGCCCAAAGATTCTGCACTTGTAACTAGCTCCCAGTTGTTGACATTACCCATCTTGGTCAGTGGACCACCTTGAGTATTAAGGCTGTAGTTCAGTGTTAGAGTCAGGTGTAGGTATTTTGAGACCTCCTCCTCCAAGAATTCTCTTACTCACCTCAGGTCTGACCTTAGGTGGTCAAATGTTGGACTCAGTAGTTCAGCTTCTGTATACACAAGTTTACGGCTGTCTTTTGAGTATTTCCTTCATGATAGGAAATGAGCACTTTAAGCCTTTCTCGCCCTATCTATAAACTGGAGAAGTTCTATCTAAAGATTTGATCTGAGAAGTTAGTAATATTTTGGAGCTCATAGTTAATTAACTATGGCACAGAGCAGATGCTTAATCTGTAGCAGCTATTGTGACTATGTCCAAGTTCCACATTTACTGAGCTCATTGTGACACCAGAAAATTCTCTTGGGACAGGAAGTGAGTCCAGGATTATCCTGCCTCTGAGAGATAAGGAGTTGTGATCTTAAAGGGGGATTTCCTCTTGGGGCCCCACACAGGGAGCAGAGGTTTGCTTTCTGTGCACACTCACTATCCATTCATAAAGCTCATCCTGATCACCCTTGATGATGTACACAGGGAGTCAGCCATGGGGCTGTGGAGTGTGTGGGTGAGGCACACAAAGTGTTAGAGGTGCCCATGGCCAGTTGGGGGTATCTGCAGGTGAGAAATCCCTAGTGGCTCATCATCAGGAAATCTATAGAGTGGTTAGTAGGATCCACATCTCTTCAATGCCCTCTGAGAGCCCAGGGTGCTGTTCTCTCAGCTGCTTCCTGCTCCCAAGTTGTGCAGCACATCTCAGTTTTCTGGATGGGTTGAGAATGAAGTGGGTCTCTTTGGCAGCATCCTGCACAAATGGGGAAGCCACTCACTTGCACCCTCTGACATTTCCCCATGGTAGAAATCCCTGGCCAGGAAGGTCTCTCCTGGCACTGAGTGTACTGCCTTGGGAGAGACAGTCATGTAGGTAAAGTGTAATTTTTTCTTTTACCTTCCTCAATGTGTCCAATCTCAGATTTTTTTGCTCCAACTTTGGGCTTGAATTTCTCTGTTAGACGCCTGGACTTCCACAAAGGCACTCTCAACTATGGGCAATTGTCAAAAGCAATGCTCTTTGGGGAAAAGATGTTAGAAAACTCCTATTTTACTATTTTGAGGATCTAATTTTTTAAATTGGAAAATACACATTTTCTTAGAAGCTTCATTAACAGGTTCCAGCTTACATATATTTGGGTAAAATTGTGTCATTTGGTATGTTAGGCTGAATAACGGCTTCCCCAAAATGTACATGTCCTAATCCTTGCAACCTGAGAAAGTGTTGTTACATAAAAAAATGAATTAAAGTTGTAGAGGAAATTAAAGTTACTAATCGCCTGAACATAAAGAAATTCTCATGGTTTATCTAGATGAGCCCAATGTAATCACAAGGGTCTTTGAATGTGGAAGAAGGAGACAGAAATAAGGATCGGGGTGATGAGACACGAGAAAGACTCAATCAGCCATTGTTGGCATTGAGATGGAGGAAGGGGCCATGAGACAAGGAATGTGGGCAGTCTTTAGAAGCTGGAAAAGGCAAGACAGTGGATCTGTCCCTACAGCCTCTAGAAAGGAAGGCAGTCCTGCAGAAATCTTGATTTTGTCTCAGTGAGACCCATTTTGGACTTCTGATCTCCAAAACTGTAAGATAATACCGTCGTGTTTCTTTAAGCCACAAATTTGTGGCAATTGGTTACTACAGCAATAGTAAACCAAGACACATGATTGTGCCTATATTGATATTTTAATCTGAGTATATTGCCACCACTATCAAATCAGTGTTCTGCTACTGGGAAAAAGCTGAGAATGAATACTGGAAATGCAACTTAGCTATGTTTTCAAAAAAGGATAATTGGCAAGATGATTTTTAAAAAGAGGGTTAAAGAGGCATAATTCAGTCTGCTCTTTATTAAAATGTATAATAAAGCTATGTTTGTCAAAACATTGTGAAATTGGCTTAAGTTTAAATAGATATGTCAACACAGCAGAATAGTAAAACACAAATCCAGTACAATAAGAAGTTATTATAAAAATGGAATCAAAACCAATGAGGAAATGAAATATATTGAAATAAATGATAGTTGGACAATTAGTTATTAGTTGGAAGCAAAATAATGTTAATTTTTTATCTTAATTGCAATCATCATAATAAAATGAACTTGGAGGAAAGATATAAAATAGCAGTAGACTTCTAGAAGTAAGATTAGATTAATCCTCTGAGCATAAATCAGATGGAAGAAAAAGAAAGGAATAGAATTGAGCTTATAATTGATGGATTCTAGTGCATTAAAAACCTATAAGTCAAATAATAAAGAAAATAAAAAACAAGTGTAAAACTAGGAAAACCATTTAGAACACATTAAATATTGCAAAGCATAAAATGTAGACATATAAAATGTCCTTTTAAGCCAGTTCGAATTAAAATGCCTACAATGATAAATGATCTAAGGATGTAAATCAAAAATAGAGAAAAAATAAATACAAATAAATATGTAAACATGAAAATGTACCCAACCTTATAACAATCAAAGGAAGTTAAAGTATTAAGGAAACCTTAACAAACCTTAGAGTTTGTTTCTTTTTTTAAATTTTATTTATTTTTTATTGAGGTATAATTGATGTATAACATTACATTAGTTTCAGGTGTACAAGATAATAATTTGATATTTGTATATATTGCAAAATGATCAGCACAATAAGTCTAGTTAACATCCATCACCATGCATAGTTGCAATTTTTTTTCTTGTGAAGAGAACTTTCTCTTTGGTTTTCTCTTTCCATGGGGCTGCTGAGTTTGCCCAGAAGGAGGAAAAAGCAGCACAAAATTTACTCCAGTTAAGTATTCCCCAGAATGACAGAAATATCCTTAATCCAAACCTAGGGAAATCATGAAGTCATTCATTTTGGTTGATGATTGGCTCTCTTTGCTGACAAATTGTAGTTACTATTGCTACCTCAAAAATTTGTCTCTAGGTTCAGTGGTTCTCAAATTGTGGTCCCTGACCAGCATCACCCGAGAACCTGTTAGAAATGCACATTTTCAGGCCCACCTGACCTGCTGAATCAGATACTCTGGGCATGAATCCCACACTCTGTGCTTTAATAAGCCCTCCTGGGAATACTGATGCGCGCACACACAAGCTTGAGGAGCACTGCTCTGGTGCAAGCCTGCATCCCTAAGCAGCATCCCTTTCTCAGCATTCCTGATGGCTTCTCTTGCACTTTCTGCTCAGTGCTTGTGGGAACGGGGAATTCTCTAACTCTAGGTAGATCTTCCAGCCGTTGAGAGATTCTTCCATTGTGCTGTCTTTCTGTAATTTCTATACCTTAGATCCTCTAGACCTTGTGTGCTCCTTCTGCTAAAAAAACCCCAATATTATTATTAATAATTTTTTACATTTCATTTATAATATCAATGTCCCTATATAAATTCAACCAAAATTGAATTTCTAAATATAGTGTCCCAGAGTTTCTAAATATTGAGTTTGTCTTAAGTTTATCTTTTATTTTTAGTTTTACTGAAGCATAATTGATTTACAAAAAATTGCATATATTTGATATACATATCTTGATAAGTTTGTACATATGCATGCACCCCCGACACCATCACCACAATCAAGGTAATAAACATATCTATCACCTCCAAAAATTTCCTTGTATTCTTTTGTGTGTGGCAAGAATACTTACAATCTATCCTCCTAACATATTTTAAAGTGTACAATACTGTATTATCAACTATATGTAATATGTTGTACACCAGATCTCTAGAACTTATTCATCTGCATAACAAACTTTGTACCTATTGAGCAACGATTCCTCATTTCCCTTCCCCTCAGCCACTGGCAACCAACATTCTATTCTCTGCTTCTCTGAGTTTGATCATTTTAGATACCTCAAATAAATGTTATCATACAGTATTGGTCCTTCTGTGTCTGGCTTTTTCATTTAGCATGATGTCCTCCAGGTTCATCCATGGTGTCACAAATGGCAGGATTTCTACACAGTATTTTAATGGACTTTAGGTTTAATGTCATTAATAATGACATTCCCCCACATTATATCTCTAATATTGCTATTATATTAGGAAAACGTTTGACTTTTTAGTGTTTATAAGGCGTGTGCATTTTCTGGATTTTCTTATTAATTATAAGATTTTCTCTAATAGTCATATGCTTTCCCCAAATAATATTCATTTACAACACCTATTTGTCTTTAGGTCTTATTCCACAACACTGTTCAAAATTTATGGTAAGAGTTGGAATTCTTACTATTCTTTCTTTCAAGGGAATAATTGTAGAGTTTTGTAATTTAATATGTTTACTATATTTAGGGTATATATATATTTCCTTAACTTAACTTGAAATTTTTTATTCCTAGATACCTTAGAGGTCTTTTAAAGGTACAAATAAGTGTTTTGTGATTAAAAATTTGTGTTGTTAAGTTGTTGATTGACAACAAAGTGTTTTAAATTAACAATTTAGAAAAAATAATGTTAAATCCTATCTCCATATTCCCTAACAAATTTCAAATGTTAAGTGTGGGGCAAGAGACCATACAAGCTATCAGAAGAAAATAAATAAAATACATAGACAATATAAATTTATACATGGATATATATAATCTTTGAAAGTAGAAGTTCTCTATGAATAAAAAGCCTGGTAGAAATAAGAGAAGAAAAGATCAATAATTGGACCATAAATTGAAAGATTCTTAATGAGAAAATGTGCCATGCAGAAAATTAGAGTGCAAAAAATAAACGATTTGACTGATAAAAGTTAATATCTTTGGGGCCGGGCTGGTGGCACAGTGGTTTAGGTCGCGCTTTGGCAGCCTGGGGTTTGCAGGTTAGGATCCCCGGCGCCAGCCGACGCACTGCTCGTCAGCCATGCTGTGGCGGTGTCCCATATAAAGTAGAGGAAGATGGGCACGGATGTTAGCCCAGAGCCTGTCTTTCTCAGCAAAAAAGAGGAGGATTGGCAATGGATGTTAGCTCAGGGCTGGTCTTCCTCACACACACACACACATACAAAAGAAGTTAATATCTTTAACTTATAAAGTTTTAATTATAAATTATAGAAACAATAATTCATTAACTCGGAAAAAGGCATAGGGTGTTAAAGATTCATAAAAAATGTAAAAAGAGTAATAAATGTTTGACAATATTTTATTTTTAGTATTAACATATGAGGATGAAATTAAAATAAGCTACCCTTTTCACTGAGGTAATTAAGAAGTCCTTTTAAAAAAAGATTAAGAATGCAAAATTCCATCTTGTGGAAAGAGAAATAACACTTCAGATATTGCTATGATAAGATAATTGATCTGCTTTTCTGAAATGGAGAAATTAAATCAACATACAAGATCTTTTATAATTAGACACATATTTGCACAAACCCAAGGAAAAATGATCTTCAACAAGATACACCAAAATGTGGACAGGGATCATCTTTGAGTGGTGACATGAATCTTGATTTTTAGATTTATTTCCTTCTATCTTTTAAAAATTGCAAATGGGGGCCATCCCGGTGGTGTAGTGGTTAAGTTCACGGGCTCTGCTTCTGGTGGCCCAGGGTTCACAGGTTTGGACCCCGGGCACAGACAGATGCAGTGCTTGTCAAGCCATGCTGTGGTGGAGTCCCATATAAAGTAGAGGAAGATGGGCATGGATGTTAGCCCAGGGCCAGTCTTCCTCAACAAAAAGATAGGAGGATTGGCAACAGATGTTAGCTCAGGGCTAGTCTTCCTCACACACACAAAAATAAATAATAAAAAAAATTGCAAATGAATGCACATGTAGTCTATCCTCAAGAAATAAACACTTTAAGATTTGAAGATTTTGTTAATAAAAATTCCACAAAACAAACCTAGGTAAGACAGAAAATGAAAATAAAAGCAGAGTTAATGAATTAAAGAGAAGAAAACTTCTAGAACTGAGAAATAAATTCTAGAGCTAATTATTTGGCAAATTCAAATATACAAAATTAGAGAAAAGTCTAATGAAAGGGATAAAAAGGAAGAAAAAGAACAGAAATGCCTAAAATTAGGAATGAGAAAATGAACACAGATGTAAGGAAATGCTCAACTTTGCAAGATAATATTATTTATAACTCTATGTTAAAAATTGGAAAATCTCTAAGAAATGAATTTGCTTCTGGGAAAATATGTGTCTAAAGTTAAACAAAACTTAACTCCAAAAATGCCCCAGTGGGACCTGTGGCATGAAAAAATAGAAGAATTCTCCTTTAAGTATTAAAGAAGAAAGAAAATTCTGCCATCACTAATATTATTTATCAACACCCTAGAAGTTTCAAACAATGCAATAGAAGGAGAAAAAGATAGACGTAAGTATCGAAAAGGCAACTCTTCATTGTTTGAAGATGATGGATGGGCTGTGGACAATGAATTGGCAGCTGAAAACCTCTTTAAACTGAGTATGATTTTTGTAAAGCAGTTGATACAAAACAAATACGTAAAAACCAGTAGCCACTTAAAAATAACATTAGGTGGCATATAGCACGTTTAGAATGTTTTGCAACTATTGCTTCTACCTAGTTCCAAAACATTTTCATCACTATGGGAACTCTCTGTACTATCTTTGTAACTTTTCTGTAAATCTAAAATTATTCAAAAACAAAAATTAACAAAAAAAGTGGATGCAAGAGATAAAAACCCAGTAGTGTTTATATGTACAGTTTAATCTCAGATAATATAAATCTCCTGGAACAGGGACTGAAAACGTGCAGATACACAATAATAAGAGTGATAAACTTACTAAATAAGGTAAAACTTCTTGAAGTCCTTCATGTGTTAATGTTTTATATGTGCTTTGTTTTGTATGTCTTAGCTCGTTTTATCCTAATCACTATTATTTTGATTTGACAAATGGATATGTGTTAACAGTAATGCAATGATAATAGTTGACATGTATATGTGCTCAGTAGGTGACAGAGACAATTTGAAGACTTCCCATGCATTATCTCCTTTAATTTAATCCTCATTAACCTTATGAAGTGGAAATGACTATTATCCTCATTTTACAAATGTGGAAACTGAGACAGAAACATTAAGTAACTTAGTATCACAAGATGTATGAATGGAGCTGTAAGTGCTAACTGTGCAGAATTCCGGAGAATGTTTCTTTTTTGAATGAATCAGTAAGATTTTATAGATGAAAGAATATGGAAGCATCTTTGATAGAGGATAATAGAAGCATTTGTAATGGCTCCTAAAAAATTGCTAACAAGGCTGGATAAGAAACTCTGGAGAGATGTTGGGGACTGAGAGAAGGTCAGTTTCATTAGGAAGGTGAGAGGTCTGCAGAATTGGATTCCAGAAGAGACAGCAAGGAGGCTGAGAGGAAGAGAAATTGAGAGAGACTCAGGAATTGAATGGTGCAGAATGTTTTAAGTAAGTGGATTCTTGCCATCATGTTATCCTCATTTATGCCACTTATATTTGTCCTCTGAAAGCTCTGCCTGCCTCTATGCAGAAGCTTTTTATTCTGATGAGTCCCAGTGGTTGATTTTTGCTTTTGTTGTTTGTGCTCTTGGTGTCATATCCAAATAATCATCTCCAAGACCAATGTCAAGGAGATTCTTCTCTATGTTTTCTTCTAGAAGTTTTATGGTATCAGGTTTTTTGTTTGTCTTTAATGCATGTTGAGTTTATTTTTATAATTGCAAGATAGGGGTCCAATTTCATTTTTCTACATGTGGTTATCCATTTGTTAAAGAGGCTATCCTTTCTCAACTGAGTGTTCTTGGCCCCCTTCTCAAATATTAGTTGACAGTATATGTAGGGGTTTATTTATGGGCTCTCTATTTTGTTCCATTGGTCTATGTGTCGATTTTTATGCCAGTATCATACTGCCTGAATTACTACAGCGTTGAACTGTATTTTGAAATCAGGAAGTGTGATGCCTCCAGATTTGTTCTTTCTCAGGATTGCTTTGACTATTTGGGGAATTTGTAGTTCCATACAAATTTTAGGATTTTTTTCTCTGTTCCTGTGAAATATGCCATTGGAGTTTTGATAGGGATTGTATTGAATGCATACATGGCTTTGAGTAGTATGGACATTTTTACAATATTAATTCTTCTAATACATGAACAGAGGATATCTATCCATTTATTCATATCATTTTCAATTTCTTTCATCAAAGACTTATAGTTTTCATTTTACATACATTTCACTTCCTTGGTTAAATTTTTTCCTATTTTATTTGTTTTTGATGCTGTTGTGAATGGGATAATTTTCTGTATTTCTTTTTCAGAGTTTTGCTGTTAATGTGTAGAAACACAACTGATTTCTGTATGTTGATTTTATTTTCTGTAACTTTACTGAATTCTTTGATTTGTTCCAACAGTGTTTTGGTTGAGTCTTTAGGATTTTCTCTATAGAAGATCAGGTCATCTGCAAATAACAACAATTTTGCTTCTTCTTTTCCAATTTGGATACTTTTTATTTCTTTGTCTTGCCTAATTGCTCTGGCTAGGACTTCCAGTACTATGTTAATTAGGAATGGTGAGAGTGGGCACACTTGTCTTGTTCCTGATTTTAGAGGAAAAGCTTTCAACACTTCACCATTGAGTATGATGTTAGCCGTGTGTTTGTTGTATGTGGCCTTTATTATTTTGAGGCATGTTCCTCTATACCTAATTTTTTGAGGGTTTTCATTATGAAAGGATGTTGTGTTTTGTCAAATGCTTTTTCTGCATCTGTTGAGATGAACATGTGATTTTGTCTTTCATTCTATTACCACGGTGTGTGACAATTATTGATTTATGTGTGTTAAACCATTCTTGAATCCCAGGGATAAATCTCAATTGATCATGGTGAATGATCCTTTTAATATGCTTTTGAATTTGGTTTGCTAACATTTTGTGAGAATGTTTACATCAGTATTCATCAGGGATATTTGTCTATAGTTTTGTTTTCTTGTGTCCTTATCTGGCTATGCTGTCAAGATAATGCTGGCCTCAGAAAATGATTTTGGGAGTGTTCCTTCCTCTTCAATTCTTTTGAAAAAGTTTGAGAAGGATTGGCATTAATTCTTCTTTATATGTTTGCTAGATTTCACTAGTGCAACCATCTGGTCCTGGATTTTTCTGTGTTGGGAGGTTTTTGATTACTGATTCAATTTTCTTACTCGTCATTGGTCTGTTCAGATTTTCTATTTCTTCATGATTCAGTCAGAATAGTTTGTATGTTTCTAGAAATCTATCCATTGCTTATACATCATCCAATTTGTTGACATATAATTATTCATAGTAGCCTCTTATGGTCCTATGTATTTCTGTGGTATAGTTGTGTCTCTTTCATTTCTTGTTTTATTTATTTGATTCTTCTCTCTTCTTTCTTAGTGTAGCTAGAGGTTGGTCAATTTTGTTTATCTTTTGAAAAACCCAGCTCTTAGTTTCTTTGATCTTTTGTATGGTTTTTCTTGTCTCCAATTCATTCATTTCTGATCTGATCTTTGTCATTTCCTTCCTTCTACTAACTTTGAGCTTAGTTTTTTTTCTTTTTCTATTTCCTTGAGGTGTAAATTGTGGTTGTTTACTTGAGTTCTCTCCTAATTTAGGTATTTATCTCTATAAAATTCCCTCTTAGGATTGCTTTTGCAGTATTCCATAGGTTTTGGTATGTTGTGCTTCCATTTTTATTCATTTCAAGTTATTTCTTGATCTCTCCTTTGATTTCTTCTTTGACTTGTTGGTTGTTCTGGAACATGGTATTTAATCTCCACATATTTGTAAATTTTCCAGCTTTCCTCCTGTCATTGATTTCTAGTTTCATACCATAGTTGTCAGAAAAGATACTTGGTATGATTTCATCTTTTTAAATTCACTAAGACACTTTTTGTGGCCTCTCATATGGTCTGTCTCGGGGAATCTTCCATGTGCCCTTGAGAAGAATATGTATTCTGGTGCTGTTGGAGGGAATGTTCTATCTATATCTATTGTCTATCTAATGTTCTATCTATATCTATGTGTTTATATATTTATATCTATATATCTGTTTTCTTTATTCTTTTCTGACTAGGTTACTTCAAAGTCCCCATCCTCTAACTCACTGCTTCTATATTCTGTTTGATTTATTCTGCTGTGATGCTTTCTATTTCATTTTATACATTAAATTCTTCAGCTGCAAAATTTCTACTTGCTTCTTTTTATGCTTTCTATCTCTTTGTTAAATTTCTCATTTTGTTGTCATATTATTTTCCTGATTTCACTGATTTGTCTTTCTGTATTTTCTTAGCTCATTGTGTTTCCTCAAAACAGCCATTTTGAATTCTGTATTGGCTAGAGCACAAAATTCCATGTCTTTGATTTCAGCTACTGGAGGATATTGTTATCTTTTGGTAATGACATGTTTCCTTGATTCTTCATGTTCTTTGGAGGTTTGCTTTGCTGTTTTCACATTTGAAGTAGCAGATACTAATTGCCTCCTCAAATCTTTACTAGTTGTCTTCAGCTGGGAGATATTTTTCAGTAGTCCTGCTTATATCTGGGATTTTCTCCAATCTTGTGAGGATACACCTACTCCACACTTCTTGCTCCCTCTAGTGGCCAAATTCTTAAGCTTGTATGTTTTCTCTGATTCTTACACTTCACCAGGGTAGCTGCTGGAAAACTCTCTTTTGTTTTCCAGAAGGTGGTGCTGCAGCTCAAGTTTGTGGCTACCCATTTTTCCTCACACCCTGGCCTGATATTCTGAGTGCATTCTCTGTTTACTAGCCCACCACCACATTCAGGGGCACACACAGGAGCTGGCTTCAGAGTTGGGGGAAGTGTGGGTTTAGCACCTGGTGTGCTAGAGGTGTCTATGGGCCAGGTGGAGGGATCCATTGGTGAAGTTCTCTGAACGGCTTGTGGATGGGCTTCCTGCTGGAGTTCTGGACACAGTCAGCAGGAACCACATCCCTTTAATGTCCTTTGATAGCTTGCCGCTTTCCTGATCTCCTTCCTCCCCTTACTCATGGAGGTCATGTGTCAATACTCTGGCTTTGCTGGAGAGAAACGGGTTTCTCCATCAGCATTCCTGCTCATCTTGGGTGACTGGACGCTTACTCACCACCATCTCTTTCTCCTGCAGGAGAGGTCACCACCAGCTAGTTTAGCCCTGTGCTGTGTCACCTTGGGAGAGGGGCATTACTAGCAAAGTTCATCTTACCCTGTACAATGCATCCAAACTTGTATTTCTTTTCCCAATGGAGTCTTGGAATCTCTTCTTGGGAAGTCTGGACTTCCATAAAAGCTCTCTCATTTGAGGTTGTCTCCCCAAACTAGTACTCTCCCAGATTTTTCCTGCCATGGATGAGAGGGGTCAAAGATGATTTGCTGGCTTCTGCTGGTTCTGCAGTCCTAACCAAGGTCTGTCTGCCTATTATCTGCTGCACAGGTGGGTGAGACTCCTCTTGGGTCCTTGGCATATGGTGCTAGATCCCACAACTCTCACAGAGGCACTTTTGTTTGTGGATGGATGCCAAGTTTTAGTTCTTAAAACGGGGGACAAAGGGGAGGGATGTCTTATGCCACAATAATGCTGATATCACTCTAGTTAAATCTTAGTACATTTAAAACATCACATGAATAGTATGTATTAGCATTGCCGGGGTAACAAACAACTTTGAACATCACAGTGGTCACAAGTTCTTTGTGGTAACAAACCACTCTCAATATCACAATAAGAATGGTTTTTCCTCACTTACATTATGTGTAGGCTTTAGGGTGTCTATGACTCTGACCCACCTGTGCTTTGCTCCAAGTGTGTCTTCATTTTGGGACCTGGGCTGAGGGAACATCTGCTATGGTAGATGTGGCCATTCTCATGACAGAGGAGGAGTAAGAGAAATGGTGGGATCTCACAATGACTCTTTTAGCTTTTTCTTAGACATTGAGCCTGTCATATCTGATCACATTCTGTGAACCAAAGCATGTCATGTGTCCAAGCTCAATGACAACCATTGCTGGAACTTACACCCTTCCCCCTTGAGGCACCATTAAGACCCAGAGTCAAGAATGGGGATGTACAATTCTCCTAAAAGATTGGGGGAATGAATAAATAATAGTGAAAAAGTAAACAATCTATTGGGTGGAGAAACAGTCATTAGAAGCATATCATACTTCTGTTGACATCAAACATTTATGAAATATCTGCTACAGGTTTGCAACAAGGAGGATGAAAAAAGTTGGAAGAATAATTTGATTCACCAAAAAGTAGCAGCCTTACAGATATTCATAAGAGTGGGACATAGGAAAATATGTCAAAAAAGTCTAATAATTTTTACTGTGGTCATCTGGATCCCGTGCGAGGGGGTCAGAAGTTATATCCATAGGCATAGAATGGTGGCCTTGCAAGCACTCTGCTCCCTGCCTAGGGCCCTTGGAGGAGGTTCCCTTTCAAGATCTAGACTCTCTGTGTCCCAGGAGCAGGGAAATTCTGGACTCATTGTCTCTGCCTGGAGACTTTTCTGGTGTCGCAATGACCTTAGTAAATATGGAACCAGGACACAGTCACAATAGCTGCTAAGGGTTGAGCATCTGCTATGTGCCGGGTAATTTTCTATGAGCTCCAGACTAAACTTTATAAGGTTAGGCAGAATTTCCTGAACTTACAGATAAGGAACTGAAGGCCTAAAAGTTGTATTTCCTGTCATGAGGGAAATACTCAAGGGGCATGTGTAAACTTGTGTACACAGAAGCTGAACTACTGAGTCCAATGTTTAACCACCTAAGGTCAGACCTGAGGTGTGCAGGAGGACTCTTGGTGGAGAAGCCTCAAAATACCTACACCTGACTCTAACACTGGACCACAGCCTTGATACTCAAAGAAGGGCCCACAGACCATGACCTGCTGCATCAATACCAAATGAGAGCTAGATACAAATGCAGGATCTCTGGGCCCATATTAGCCCTGCTGAATCAGAATCTGCATTTGGAGAAGATCCCCAAAGAATTCAGATACACATTGAAATTGAAGTAATTCTTGTCTAGAATAGTGTTTCTCAACCTTCTCACTGTTGACATTTGTAATGGATAATTCTTTGTGATGGAGGCTGTCCTATGCATGGTAGGAGGTTGTGCAGAATTCCTGGCCTCAAGTGACTAGGTGGCAGTAGCACCTGCCCAGTTGTGACAACCAAAAATTTCTCCAGGTGCTTCCAAATGTCCCCTGGAGGCAAAAATTTCTCTTAGTGAGAATGGCTAGCTGAGAGCATGAGGACAGGAAACATCTTGATGGAGTTCCAATCAAAGTCCATCCCTTACTCAGTTTGTAACATTGGGCAGATCACTGAATCCTTCTGAGCCCAATTTTCATAAGTGGAGAATGAGGTTCATAATAGTCCTGACCTCAGAGAGTGGACTTTTATAAAAATTAAATGAGACAATCCATATAAGGTGCTAATTTGGGGGCCATTGCATAAAAAGATCTAAATATATATATTTTTTTAATTAAAGATTTTTTATTGTGCTAAAATACACATAACATAAAATTTACTGTCTTAACCATTTTTTTCTTTTTTTGCTGGAGAAGAATTGCCCTGAGCTAACATCTGTTGCCAATCTTCCTCTTTTTCTTTTTTTTAAATGTGAGCCTCTGCCACAGCATGGCCACTGACAGATGAGTGGTGTGGCTCTGCACCCGGGAATCAAATCTAGGCCGCTGAATTGGACCACACAGAACTTTAACCACTAGGCCATTGGGGCTGGCCCTTAACCATTTTTAAGTGTACAGTTCAGTGGTATTAAATACATTCATATTGTTGTGCAGCCATCACCACTACCCACCCCCATAACTCTTTTTATCTTCTGAAACTGAAGCTCAATACCTAAATATATATTTTTTAATTAACAAAATGTTATACAATGAAGACTTAAAGACAGCTCTTAATTTGTATTGCAAGCACTAAACTCTCAATTGTTTTGGCAAAAGTTTCATGAAGCCAAGGACTGTAGTACTCGTGGTTTTACATCAAAAGAACACAGTTCTCCACCTTTTTTGAAGGGGGGAATAGCAATTTTCTGGAGATAATCAGGGCAGCGTTCCACCATGAGTCATTTTGGGGACCCAAGGAATCTGCTAACGCTTGAACTTAGGGTTGGCATAAGGTGTTAGGATGTTGGCCCTATGGGAGCCAGGTGAGTTCATGGAAGAGTAATAAAAACTGGATTCACCTGGCTTCTGATCTGGTCTCTTGGGAACAGAATCTTTGGGGGAAAAAATTCCTTTCCATGCAGAGCCATGTCCCACAGGGAAATGATTGTTCTCAGGGGTTGGATTAACAAGAGGAAATGTATCTAATGAGCAGATAGGGAGCTGTAAATATTACCTCTGCTGTTGTCCCTCAGATGTACTACCTTGGGCTTAATGGGATCTGGTTATTTCTTTTCGAGTCCTAAGTCTAACTTGGGGACTGCTTCCCACTGTCTTGTCTGAGAACAGAGCTTCAGTCTCCAACATCAACCATCCAGGGGTAATTCAGATTTCCACATGGAGACCCTCATGTAAGAATTCCCATCCAGGTGAGTCCAAAAGCCCAGTAGGTACTGCAGGAAAGGGTCAGAGAGAATGGAAGCCAAGAACATTTACCTTAAGTCTCCTCAGAGCCAATCCAGCGTAGCTCAGTGCTGAAAGATTGCTGTGGCTCTTTGCTTATTGGATTAATTTATTAATTTGTTTATTTATGATGCTAAAAAGAGAAGTGAACATTGAACTCAGCAATGCAGGGGAGACTGTTGACAATTAAGTGATGGTAATGGAAGCCTTATTAGAAGAGGTTTGGGTGGTGTAAAAGTAGGACATAAGTCCATGAATCTTTGCAATTAAGAGAAGTAGAGAAATAGTGTAATAGCTATGGAGCGCCATATAGTCAAGTGAGGGCATTCCTTTTTAAATTTTTAAGTCAGGGCATATTTGAATATGTTTCTATATTGATGATAAAGATTCAGACCAATGAATCATGAGACATACATTTTGCAGTGTCTTCTCTCATGGTGGGTATTCACATGAAAAAACAGGTGAAAAGGGTGTACTAAAGAGCTTTACTTTGCTATTATTTTCTTACTGGTGAGGCTGAATGTGTTTGTGGGTTTCTTAGACATTTACTTTCTCTATTGCAAATTGTCTGTGCCAGTTCTTTGCTTTTGCATAGTGGGTTCAGAGTGTTTACATTCCTGTTTTCAATTGCATTCTTTCAAACATAAGAACTGGAGTTTTTCTGTTTGATATTTAGATTTTTGTGTATGTATAAATGTATTAGGGGGAATGTGTAAAAGTTTATAAATTTTGTGTGGTCAAAGTTATCATTCAGTCATATTTTCTTCCTCCCATTACTTTTTAAGTGCAGAAAGTTCTTCCTCATCATTTGAATTAATAAATCACCTTTTACCCACATCTCTGTCTTTCCTTCCTGTGCCTTTTGGCCTCTTGTCGTTAGATCTATTTCTGAATGTCACATCACTGTCGTCTGGAAGGTACTCTCCTTTATCATTTGACTGAAGATCACCTTTCCTTTCATAAAGAAATTTAAATGCCTACATCTTTATATAAAATGAAATTATAACTTTAGATATTTCTTCCTACCACATTTTAAAAGGCTTTCTGTTAGTCTTTTATTTCCAAACCTTTAAGCAATGTCATCTTGAATTAGTGACCCATGTTGGTGTTGTTAAATTATTACTATTTTATACTGCTCTATAAAGTTAGTTTTAGATTCTCATTCTGTTTTGTTTCATACAGTTATTTGAAACCACTACATACTTAACCAAATTGCATTCTTACTACCATTCTTTATTCCATAGGTCTTAGTTTCTTTTAAAACTTGTGTTTCCCTATTATGTACACATACATATTCATACCCTTTTTATACACATGCATGAATAGAATCCTATGCACATTGAAAATCGTCTTTATGCTTTAGTGCAGACTTTTTTTTTTTTACTACGGTGTCACCCTCTTTCCTTCTCATTCAATAGTAACTTATGGAATTGTCTCCAATCAACAAGTGTAATGCTAATTCATTATTTCCATTGTTGCCTAATATTTCAGGATGTGGCTCTGCCATTTACACTTTTGATGATTTTGCACATTTTTTTCTCCTTAAATTTCTATTATATCAATTATACAAAAATATTTTGAGATTAAATTAAAACACTGGCTCTCCACTGGGGGTAATTTTGTCTCCTAGGGGACATTGAGCAGTGTCCAGAGACATTTTAGGCTGTCAGCACGGAGAGGTGTCAGTAGAGGCCAGGAATGCTCTAAACACCCTGCAATGCCCAGGACAGACACCACCACAGAGAATGATCTGGCCCAGAATGTCAATAGTGCTGAGACTGAGAAACCCTGAGTTAAGGAATATCTATATTTTTAATATTTATAGCTGCCTTCAGATTATTTCCCCAAAATATTGTAGCACTTTACATTTCTGTTATGAAAATTAGAGTACCACTTTGCTACCTGTAAAAAAGTTCCAACTCCAATCTATATGACAACTCTTTAAATTTTTTGACACGTTGATGGGTGTGAAAGAGATTTCTTGTTGTTTTCATAAACTATTAGTGAGTTTGAGCAAAATTCACGTATTTGGCCACAACTTTGATTTGCCTATTATTATTATTATGCCATATGTTATATGCCCATTTTTCTGCAGTTATCAGCATTTCAAAGATTTTTACAGATTATTGTTTCTCTATTGACTTTTGTGGAGATATTTTTGACCATAAAAATATTTTAAATTTTATTAGTTAATTATATATAACTTCTTCTTTCTCAGTTTCTTGCCTGAAGATGGTTTTTCCCACCTGTAGATTTTATATGTAATTTTCTAGATGTCCGTCTAGAATGTGTTTTTTTCTTTCACTGAGGTCTTTAGTCCCTCTGATTATTTGTAAGATGTGTGAGGTAGGGGACCAACTTCATTTTCTTCCAAATAGATAGCCATTTATGCCAGCTTTTATTCAACAATCCAGCCTTTTCCAACTAAATTGAAATACAACCTTGCCATATATTAATTGTCTATATATACTGAGGTCTAATTCCTGATTCATTCAACAAATGATGAGTGAGCATCTTCTACATGCCAGAACATTTTAGGAATATTATATATTATATTCTTTACTTCTGTATCTTTGCCAATTTAATTAGTAATCCATATTGGTACTTTATGTATTTTTTCAGTTAGTTTTTGATACTCCATTTAATTTTATTGAATACAGTTTTTTGGAATCACTATGTTTATCCTGGTCTTATTCCCCTGACACTATTATTTCATAACTTTTAATTTTTTAAAAAAGGTTTCTATATTAGTGCACATATATTCACATACCTCTGTGACAAAAACAAAGGTGAATAAAGCAGGTTAAATCCATGCTTATCTGAACCTTGCTTTATGTTGTACAGTGAAGTCACAGTACAATGAAATAAATTTGGGCATGACATATGTCCTCATGAAAAAATCATATGAAGAAAATTATATCGTGTAAAAGGATAGAATTATTATGTTGTGTGCAGGATTTTATGGAGTATGGTCTGGGGAGGGCTTTGCATGTTGGACGAAGACTAGAATATGTCCATTGGGACTGTCAAAAAAGAGATCAAAACCCAAAGCCCAAAAATAACAAAGAAAAGATGCTATGCAAGAAAAGTGAGAAAGGGACTTGTCACATCCCCTATTGGACCACATAAAAACCAAATAAATATGGAATAGGCACAGGAAAAAAATCTTCTACTGTTTCATATAAAAAACATCCAATTTTTGTTATACTTTGTATATTTCCTTTTGTGAATTGTTGATTTATTTCTTTTGTGCATTTTTCTCTTGGAGTTTTCAATCTGTAAGGTGTTTAACATCATAAAGACATCACTGCTTATTTCTTTTGGATAAATTTATCTATCTATTCAATTTTTTTTTACTGCAGTAAAATACATATAAAGTAAAATATAACATCTTAACCATTTTAAGTGTACAATTCACTGATATTAAGTACATACATAACGTTTTGCACCCATCACCACCATCCATCTTCAAATCCCTTTTCATTTTGTAAAACTGAGACTCTATGCCCGTTAAACAATAACTCTCCAGTTTCCACTCTCCCAAGCCTGTGGCACCCACCATTCTATTTTCTGACTCTATGATTTTGATGACTCTAAGTACCTCACATAAGTGGAATCATACAGTATTTGTCCTTTTGTGACTGACATTTCACTTAGCATAATGTCCTCAAGTTTCAGCCATGTTGTATCACATGTCAGAATGTCCTCCCTTTTTAAATCTGAATAATATTCCACCATATGTATATACCATATTTTGCTTATCCATTCATCTGTTGGTGGACATTTGGGTTGATTCCATGTTTTAGCTGTTGTGAATAATGCTGCTATGAACATGGATGTACAAGTATCTCTTCAAGATCCTGCTTCCAGTACTTTTGGATACATACCCAGAAGTGCAACTGGTGGATCATTATTCTATTTTTAATTTTTTAAGGAACCACCATATTGTTTTCCACAGTGGCTGTACCGTTTTTATTCCCATCAAGAAAATACAAGGGTTCCATTTTTCTCCACATTCTTGCCAACGCTTGTTTTCTCTTTCTTTTGATAGTGGCCATCCTAATGGGTGTGAGATGGTTTCTCATTGTAGTTTTGATTTGCATTTTTCTAATGATTAGTGATGTTGAGCACACTTTCATGTGATTATTGGCTATTTGTGTACTTTCTTTGGAAAAATGTCTATTCAAGTTCTTGCCCATTATTGAATTGGGTTGTTTTGTTTTTCTTTTTTTTGTTGAGTTTTAGGAGTTCTCTATATATTCTGGATTCTAATCCCTGAATGGATATATGATTTGCAAATTTTTTTCCCATTCTGTTTGTGGCCTTTTTGTTCTGCTCACAGTGTCTTTTGATGCACAAAATTTTTCAGTTTCATGAAGTCCAACTTATCTATTTTTTCTTTTGTTACTTTTGTCTTTGGTGTCATATCCAAGAAATCATTGCCAAATTCAATGTTCTGAAGTTTTTGCTCTATGTTTTCTTCTAAGAGTTTTATAATTTTAGGTACATTTAGTTCTTTGATCCGTTTTAAGTTAGTTTTTGTATATGGTATTAGGTAAGAGTCCAATTTCATTCTTTTGCATGCAGATATCCAGTTTTCCCAGCATCATTTGTTGAAGTGTTTCCTTTCCCTATTGAATGATCTTGGCACTCATGTCAATAATCATTTGACCATATATATGAGGGTTTATTTCAGGGCTCTCTATTCAATTCCATTGGCTTCTATGTCTCTCTTTATGCTAATTTTTAAAAAAATTGATGTCTTATAGTTTATAACATTGTGAAGTTTTAGTTGTACATTATTGTTTGTCAATCACCATATGAATGCATCCCTTCATCCCTTGTGCCCACCCCCTACCCCCTTTGTCCCTGGTAACCACCAAACAGTTCTCTCTGTCTGTGTGTTAGTTTATATTCCACAAATGAGTTAAATCATGTGGTGTTTGTCTTTCTCTCTCTGGCTTATTTCACTTAACATAATATCATATAGGTCCATCCATGTTGTTGCAAATGGGACAATTTTGTCTTTTCTTATGGCTGAGTAGTATTCCATTGTATATATATATATATATATATATATATATATATATATATATATATATATATGCACCACTTCTTCTTTATCCAATCATCAGCTGAGGGACACTTGGGTTGCTTCCACTTCTTGGTTATAGTGAATAAAGCTGCAGTGAACATAGGGGTGCATAAGCCTCTTTGGATTATTGATTTCAGATTTGTTGGTTAGATGCCCAATAATGGGATAGCTGGATTATAAGGTATTTCTATTTTTAATTTTTTTGAGGAATCTCCATACTGTTTTCCATAAAGGTTGCACCAGTTTGTATTCCTACCAGCAGTGAATTAAGGTTCCCGTTTCTCCACAGCCTCTCCAACACTTGCTGTTTTTTGTCTTGGTGATTATAACCATTCTAATAGATGTAAAGTGATATCTTAGTGTAGTTTTGATTTGCATTTCCCTGATGATTAGTGATGTTGAGCGTCTTTTCATGTGCCTGTTGGCCATCTGTATATCTTCCTTGGAAAAAATGCATGCTCATATCCTCTGCCCATTTTTTTGATCAGGTTGTTTGTTTTTTTGTTGTTCATTTGTGTGAGTTCTTTATATATTATGGAGATTAATCCCTTGTCAGATATATGATTTGCAAATATTTTCTCCTAGCTGGTGGCTTGTCTGTTCATTTTGATCATGCTTTTTTTTTTGTCTTGCAAAGCTCTGTAATCTGATGAAGTCCCACTTGTTTATTTTTTCTTTTTTTTTTTTTGTGAGGAAGACCAGCCCTGAGCTAACATCCGTTGCTAATCTTCCTCTTTTTGCTGAGGAAGACTGGCCCTGGGCTAACATCCGTGCCCATCTTCCTCTACTTTATATGGGACTCTGCCACGGCAGGGCTGACAAGCAGTGCGTCGGCGGGCGCCCAGGATCCGAACCGGCGAACCCCAGGCTGCCAAGCGCGGACTAAACCGCTGCGCCACCCGGGCCAGCCCTTGTTTATTTTTTCTTTTGTTTCCTTTGTCCGAGTAGACATGGAATCTGAAAGAATCCAAAGGGATTGGATGACTGATGTCTATATTTTCTTCCAGGAGTTTTATAGTTTCAGGTCTCACTTTTAGGTCTTTGATCCATTTTGAGTTAATTTTTGTGATGCCTCCAGCTTTGTTCTTTTTTCTCAGGATTGCTTTAGCTATTCGGGGTCTTTTATCACCCCATATGAATTTTAGTATTCTTGGTTCTATTTCCGTGAAGAATGTCATTGGGATTCTGATTGGGATTGCATTGAATCTGTAGATGGCTTTAGGTAGTATGGACATTTTAACTGTGTTTATTCTTCCAATCCATGTACATCAGCTATTTTTCCATTTCTTTATGTCATCATTGATTTCTTTCAACAGTGTCTTATAGTTTTCATTGTATAGGTCTTTCATCTCCTTGGTTAAATTTATTCCTTGATATTTTATTCTTTTTGTTGTGATTGTAAATGGGATTGTCTTTTTGAGTTCTCTTTCTGTTAGTTTGTTATTAGCATATAGAAATATAACTATTTTTGTAAGTTGATTTTATACCCTGTGACTTTGCTGTAGTTGTTGATTATTTCTAATAGTTTTCCAAGGGATTTTTCTATGGTTTTCTAGATATAAAATCATGTCATCTGCAAATAGTGAGAGTATCACTTCTTCATTGCCTATTTGGAGTCTTTTTGTTCCTTTTTCTTGCCTAATTCCTCTGGCCAAAACCTCCAGTATTATGTTGAATAAGAGTGGTGAGAGTGGGCACCCTTGTCTTGTTCCTGTCCTCAAAGGAATGGCTTTCAGTTTTTCCCCGTTGAGTAGGATGTTAGCTATAGGTTTGTCATATGTGGCCTCTATTAAGTTGAGGTACTTTCCTTCCATACCCATTTTTTTGAGAGTTTTTATCACAAATCGATGTTGGATCTTGTCAAATGCCTTCTCTGCATCAATTGAGATTATCATGTGGTTTTTATTCTTCATTTTGTTAATGTGGTGTATCACATTGATTGATTTGTGGATGTTGCACCATCCCTGTGTCCCTGGTATAAATCCCACTTGGTCACGGTGTATGATCCTTTCTATATATTGCTGTATTTGGTTTGCCAGTATTTTGTCATGGATTTTTGCATCTATGTTCATCAGAGATATTTGCCTGTAGTTTTCCTTCTTTGTATTGTCCTTGTCTGGCTTTGGTATCAGGGTGATGTTGGCCTCATAGAACATGTTAGGGAGTATTCCATCTTCCTCTATTTTTTGGAATAGTTTGAGAAGGATTGGTGTTAAATCTTCTTTGAATGTGTGGTAAAAATCTCTGGAGAAGCCATCTGCTCCTGGATTTTTACTTTTAGGGAGGTTTTTGATTACTGTTTCAATCTCTTTGCTTGTGATTGGTGCATTCAGATTCTCTATTTCTTCTTGATTCAGTTTTGGGAGGTTGTGTGAGTCTAAGAATTTATCCATTTCATTTAGGTTGTCCAATCTGTGGGCATATAGTTTTTCATAGTATTCTCTTATAGTCCTTTGTATTTCTGTGCCATCCATTGTAATTTCTCTTTTTTCATTTCTAATTTTATTTATTTGAGCCTTCTCTCTTTTTTTCTTGGTGAGTCTGGCTAAGGGTTTGTCAATTTTCTTTATATTCTCCAAGAACCAGCTCTTTGTTTCATTGATCCTTTCTACTGTTTTTTTTTTTTTTGGTTTCTATTGCATTTATTTCTGTTCTGATTTTTATTATTTACCTCCTTCTGCTAACTTTGGGCTTTGTTTGTTCTTCTTTTTCTAATTCTGTTAGGCATAGTTAAGGTTGCTTATTTGGGATTTTTCTTGTTTGTTAAGGTGGGCTTGTATTGCTGAGTTTCCTCTCAGGACCACTTTTGCTGCATCCCATGTGAGTTGGTATGGTGTATTTTCATTTTCTTTTGTCTCCAGATAGTTTTTGATTTCTCCTTTAATTTCATCAACGACCCATTGATTGTTCAGTAGCATGTTGTTTAGCCTGCACCTCTTTGTCCCTGTCCCAGTTTTTTCTTGTAGTTGATTTTTAGTTTCATAGCATTATGGTCAGAAAAGATACTTGTTATGATTTCAATCTTAAATTTATAGAGGTCTGCCTTGTTCCCTAACATATGGTCTATCCTTGAGAATGTTCCATGTGTGCTTGAGAAGAATGTGTAATCTGCTGTTTTTGGTTGGAGTGCTCTGTATATATCTATTAAGTCCATCTTGTCTAGTTTTTTGTTTAAGTCCATTTTTTCCTTATTGACTTTTTGTCTGGATGATCTATCCATTATGTAAGTGGGGTGTTGAGATCCCCTACTATTGTTGTATTGCTGTTAATATCTCCTTTTAGGTTTGTTAATAGTTGTTTTATGTACTTTGGTGCTCCTGTGTTGGGTACATATATATTTATAAGTGATATGTCTTCTTGGTGAAGTATCCCTTTTCTCATTATATATTGCCCCTCTTTGTCTCTCATTACCTTTTTTATCTTGAAGTCTACTTTGTCTGATATAAGTATGGCAACCCCTGCCTTCTTTTGTTTGCCATTAGTTTTCCATCCTTTCACTCTGAGCCTGTGTTTGTCTTTAGAGCTGAGATGTGTTTCCTGGAGGCAGCATATTGTTGGATCTTGGTTTTTAATCCATCCAGCTACTCTGTGTCTTTTGATTGGAGAATTCAATCCATTTACATTTAGACTGATTATTGATATATGAGGGCTTAATGTTGCTATTTTATTGATAATTTTCTGGTTCTTTTGCATTTTCTTCATTTCTCATTCCATGTGTTTCAGACTACCAATTCAGTTTGGTAGTGCTGTATGATGATTCTCTTAGTTTTCTCTTTGTTTGTCATATGTGATTCTGTTCTGACTTTTTGTTTAGTGGTTACCATGAGGTTTGTATGAGAAATCTTGTGGATGAGATAGTCCATTTTCTGATGGCCTCTTGTTTCCTTAGACCAAGTTGATTTGATCCCCTTCCTCTTCCCCTTCTAAGGTGTTATTGTCACTATTTATTCCATCTTGTGTCAGAGTGTGTGTTTAAAGTGATGAGGTTATATTCAGTTTTAGTGTTTTCCTTCCCTTAATCTTGGTTTTTATAATTCAGTGTTTGCTAACCTATTCTGATAGAAAGCTGAAAATTTTCTGGTTTAGTCTACTTATTTTTCTCCTTGCTCAAAGCTTTGTATCCCCTTTCTCTATTTTTCTCTGGCTTGAGGGCCTTCTTGAACATTTCTTGTAGTGGGGGTCTTGTGGTAATGAATTCCCTTAGCTTTAGTTTTTCAGAGAAAGTTATTATTTCCCCATCATACTTGAAGGATATTTTTGCTGGATAGAGTATTCTTGGCTGAAGATTTTTGTCTTTCAGAATTTTGAATATATCTTTTCAGTCTCTCCTAGCCCGTAGAGTTTCTGTTGAGAAATCAGCTGAGATCCTGATCCTTTGTACATTATTTTGTTTTTGTTTAGCTGCCCTTAATATTTTTTTCCTTGTCATTGACTTTTGCCAGCTTTACTACTATATACGTTGGAGTTGGTCTTTTCATATTTATATATTTAGGAGATCTGTTGAGTTCATTGACCATTGTTTCCAGCTCTTTCTTCAGTTTTGGGAAGTTCTTAACTATTAGTCTTTAAACAAGCTCTCTGCTCCTTTCCCCCTTTCTTCTCCTTTTGGAATACCTATTATCCTTATGTTGCATTTCCTCATTGAGTCTGATATTTCTTAAAGAATTTCTTCATTTCTTTTTAGTCTTAGTTTTCTCTCCTCCTCTATCTGGAGCATTTCTGCATTCCTCAATATTGCTAATTCTTTCCTCCATATTGTCACCTCTGTTCTTTGAAGATTCCATATTTTCCTTTATCTCATCCATTGTTTTTCATCTTCAAGATTTCTGATTGGTTTTTCTTTATGGTTTCAATCTCTTTTGTGAAGAAATTCCTGAATTCATTGAATTGTCTGTTTAAGTTTTCTTGTAATTTGTTCAGCTTTTAAAATTTTGAATTCTGTCATTTAGGTTATAGATTTCTGTGCCTTCAGGGTTTGCTTCTGGGTGTTTGTCATTTTCCTTTTGGTCTGGAGATTTAATATATTTTTGCATAGAGCCTGCAGATTTTGTCTTATTACTACTCATGGTGAGAGTATCTGGTCGCAGTTTCCACCTGCCGCCACTGGGTGGGGGTCAAGAGCTGTGCATTCTGAGCCTGCTGAAATCTGCGAGGGGATTGTACTGAAGCACAGGGTGTGTGAGAGGAGAGGCCATCTCTTTCACCAGCTAGATCCCAGGGGTTTCTTTCTTCCCTTGCAATGTGCTCTCCTGGGCTGCTTGGATGTTGATCACACCTCCACAGCAGTTCCATCCTTGCTTCCTTGTGGGAATTTCTCAACAGTCTGTGAGAGCACTTGGAGGGCGATAGTTTTCCTGCACAGGGCCACCCCTCCCCCCCTTTCTGTCTGTGAGCCACACAAACTGGAGTTGCCAATTGGGGAGGGGGAGTGTTTCTCCTTGCCTTTCCCCATGTCCTCTGGGGCTTCCTGCACCTCCACCTTCAGATGTATAGCTGTGTGGGTCTCTTAGACATCTTTTGTGATGTATGATTGTCCTTTGTTGGTATGCAAATAATGCTTTTGTTGTATCTTAGGGGGTCAGAGATTTTAAAGGGGAAAACTCACTCCACTGTGATGTTGACATCACTCGTCATCTACTACCACACTGTTTTGATTACTGTAGCTCTGTAGTAAGTTTTGAAATCAGGAAATGTGAGTCCTCTAGTTTTCTTCTACTTCCTCATGATTTTTTTTTGCTATTTAGGGTCCCTTTAGATTCCATATTCTTTGTAGGATGGATTTTTCTATTCCTGCAAAAATTATTGGGATTTTCATAGGGATTGTACTGAATCTGTAGATTGCTTTGGGTAGCAGTGGCATTTTAACAATGTTAAGTCTTCCAATCTATGAACATGGAATGTGTTTCCATTTATTTATGTCTTTAATTTCTTTCATCAATGTTTTGTAGTTTTCATTGTACAAGTCTTTCACATCCTTGCTTAAGTTAAGTATTTTATTCTTTTGGATGACATTGTAAATACAATTGTTTTGTAGTTTCTTTTTCAGATTGTTCATTGTTTGTATATAGAAATGTATATGATTTTTGTATGTTAATTTTCTAGCCTGTTACTTTGCTGAATTCATTTATTAGTTCTATTAGTTTTTTGTGGAATCTTTAGGATTTTCTACATATAAGATCACATCATCCATATAGAGACATAAATTTATTTCTTCCTTTCCAATTTGATGTCTTTATTTCTTTTTAAATTGCTATGGCTAGAACTTCCAGTGTTATGTTGAATACAAAAGTGGGCATCCTTATCTTGTTCCTGATCTCATGGGAAAACCGTTCTGTGTTTCACCGTTGAATACACTTGGCCCTCCATATCCGTGTGTTCTGCCTTCATGGATTCAATTGTGTCTGTACTGAATATGTACAGACTTTATTTTCTGGTTCATTTCCCCTAAACAATACAGTATAGCAACTATTTATATAGCATTTAAATTGTACTAAGTATTATACATAATCCAGAGGTGATTTAAAGTATATGAGAGGATGTGCATAGGGTATATGCAAATATTGTGCCATTTTATATAGAGGACTTGAGTATCCATGCATTTTGTTATTCACAGGGGTCCTGGAACAAATTTCCTATGAATACCAAGGGTCAGTTATATAATATTCACTGTGGGTTTCTCATAAATGGCTTTTAGTATATTGAGGTAGTTTCCTTCTGTCCCTAGTCTTTTAGTGTTTTTATCATGTTCCATACACAAATATAAAAGTTAATTTCCTGAGTGTACAACATAAACAATAGCATATCTGCCAGATTAGTAATGCATGATTATGTCATGTTCTCTTTCCCCCTTTTCTTTGGTAGTCATGTCAATCACATGAAACCAGGGAATAATACACAAATTTCAGAATTTCTTCTTCTTGGAATTTCAGAGGAAAAAGAATTGCAACCCTTCCTCTTTGCACTGTTCCTGTCCATGTACTTGGTCTCCATACTCATGAATCTCCTAAACATCCTGGCTGTCAGCTCTGACTCCAACCTTCACAAACCCCAAGTACATCTTCCTCTCCAACTTTTCTATTATAGACATCTGTTTCACCTCCACCATTGTCCCAAAGATGCTGCTGAGTATACAGACACAGAGAAAAGTCATAAATTACAAAAGCTGCATCGTGCAGATGTACTTTTTCATACTTTGTGTAGGATTGGACAGCTTCCTCCTGACCATGATGGCTTATGACCAGTTTGTGGCTATCTGTCACCCCATGCAGTATATGGTCATCAGGAACCCCCAGCTCTGTGGACTACTGGTTCTGGTAATTTGGAGTGTCAGTGTGCTGCATTCCATGTTACACGCCTTAATGAAGTTACAGCTCTCCTTCTGCAGAGACTTGAAAACCCCCCACTTTTTCTGTGAAGTTAATCAGATGGCCTTACTTGCCAGTTCTGACACTTTTCTTAATAACATGGTGATCCATTTTGCAGCTGTCCTTCTGGATGGTCATTCCATGGCTGGTCTCCTTTACTCATACTCTAAGATAGTTTCCACCATATGTGGAATCTCATCAGCTCAGGGGAAGTATAAAGCATTTTTCACCTGTGCATCTCACCTCTCAGTTTTCTCCTTATTTTACTGTGTGTGCCTGGGAGTGTACCTTAGCTCTGCTGCTACCCACAGCTCACACTCAAGTGCAACAGCCTCAGTGATGTACATTGTGGTCACACCCATGCTGAACCCATTCATCTACAGTCTGAGCAGCAAAGACATAAAGAGGGCTCTGAAAAGAATCATTGGGGTGGCAGTTACATAAGGACCAATTATCCTGGGGCTGAAGAAGTGCCCATGATTGCAGAGTTCAAGGCCTCAGAGCCAAAAATTGCTATTCTTTGATCAGATTGTAGAATTAGAACTTCCTACTTCTATTTATGTCCTGGAATTTTCATTTATTTGATTTCAATTTCTCTATACAGTTTAAATAACTCACTTTATTAAGCTTCTACCTTGTCTGATGTATAGACAGTTTTTCCTTATGTCCATTTTCCTACATTCATAAAGTTTTTTCTAACCTTGGATCAGAAATATTTGAAAATTTTCTTAAGGCAACTTGGATCTCTTAAAAATAATTTTTTCTCAAATGACATATTATGTCAAGTAATTTTCCCGAACAAAAAATTATGAGTTATATACTCAAATGCCAAAAAACCCCACTATCCTTGGCAATTTGGCAAGATCATTTACATTATTTCATTGTAGAGGAAAATATAAAACCACAATCTTCACTTTAAGTCTGTTGTTCGTTTTTGCATCACTACCTTAACTGCTCTTATTGATAATGTGGGCTTTATCATTGTTCCACTTGGTCTCAGCCTATTGATGGTGATACTTTGGGCTAGCAATGCCTGAGGCTCTCATCTGGGCCCATGCTACTTTTGATGAGACCCTACAGACATTTAACAAACAGAGCCTATGCTGTGGCTGGACTGGCCCTTGTGGTTCTTATGATTTTAAGATGCATCCCAGCAACAATCTTCAAGGAACATTAAAAAACAAGGTTTATTCCTCACATGTCCTGGAGGGTACATGGCACACCCAAGGGCCATGCAAGGAGATCTAAGGGTGAAAGTGAGAGCACACACCGGCCAATACTCTGCCTTTATTGGGGTCTATCAGCAGGGTGGCTAGGGTTATGCAGGTTCACTATTTTTTCCAGTATTTTATTGAGATCATAATGGTTTACAACATTGTATAATTTTGTAATGACAAATTATAATTTTGTATAAACAACATTATTGTTTATTAGTTTCTGGACAGACTTCATCGTGCTCACCACCAGTAGTCTAATTATTGTCCCTCACCACACATATGTGCCCCTTTACCCCTTTCACCCCCTAACCCCCTTCCCCTCTGGGAACCACTAATCTGTTCTCTTTATCCATGTATTTGTTATATTCCACATATGAGTGAAATCATGCAATATTTGTCTTTGTCTGATTACCATCATACCCTCAAGGTCCATCTATGTTGTTGCAAATGGGAAGATTTTGTCTTTTTTATGGTTGAGTAGTATTCCATTGTGTGTGTGTGTGTGTGTATATATATATATACATATACACACATATATATACATATATATATATATAACATCTTCTTTATCCATTCATCCATAGAAGGGACTTGGGTTGCTTCCACATCTTGGCTATTGTGAATAATGTTGCAATGAACAAAGGGGTGCATAAGCCTCTTTTTTTTTGTGAGGAAGACCAGCCCTGAACTAACATCCACTGCCGATCCTCCTCTTTTTTGCTGAGGAAGACTGGCCCTGGGCTAACATCCGTGCCCATCTTCCTCTACTTTTGTATGGGGTGCTGCCACAGCATGGCTGACAAGCAGTGTGTTGGCAGGCACCCGGGATCTGAACCCATGAACCCCGGGCTGCCGAGAGCAAACTTAACTGCTGTGCCATCGGGCGGCCCCGCATAAGCCTCTTTGGATTATTGATTTCAACTTCTTTGGATAAATACCCACTATTGGGATAGATGGATCATATGGTATCTCTATTTTTAATTTTTTGAGAAATCTCCATACTGTTTTCCATAGTGGCTGTACCAGTTTGCATTCCCACTAGCAGTGCATGATGGTTCCCTTTTCTCCACATCCTCTCCAACATTTGTTGTTTTTTGTGTTGGTGATTATAGCCATTCTGACAGGTGTAAGGTGATATCTCATTGTAGCTTTGATTTGCATTTCCCTGGTGATTAGTGATGTTGAACATCTTTCCATGCACTGTTGGCCATCTGTATATCTTCTTTGGAAAAATGTATGTTCATATCCTCTGCCCATTTTTTGATTGGGTTGTTTGTTTTTTTTGTTGTTGAGTGGTATGAGTTCTTTATATATTTTGAAGATCAACCCCTTTTCAGATAAATGATTTGCAAATATCTTCTCCCAGTTGGTGGGTTGTCTTTTCATTTTGTTCATGGTTTCCTTTACTTTGCAGAAGACTTTTAGTCTGATGTAGTCCCATTTGTTAACTTTTTCTTTTGTTTCCCTTGCCCAAGTGGACATGGTATTTGAAAAGACACTGCTAAGACAATGTCATATAGTGTGCTGCCTATATTTTCTTCTAGGAGTTTTATGGTTTCATGTCTTACATTCAAGGCTTTAATCTATTTTGAGGTAAATTTTTTGTATGGTACAAGATAATGGTCTACTTTCATTCTCTTGCATGTGGCTGTCCAGTTTTTCCAACACCATTTATTGAAGAGACTTTCCTTTTTCTGTTGTATGTTCTTGGCTCCTTTGTCAAAGATTAACTGTCCATAGATGTGTGGTTTCATTTCTGGGCTTTCAAGTCTGTTCCATTGATCTGTGTGTCTGTTTTTGCGCCAGTACCATGCTGTTTTGATTACTATAGCTTTGTAGTATATTTTGAAGTCAGGGATTGTGATGCCTCCACCTTTGTTCTTTTTTCTCAGGATTGCTTTGGCTATTAAGGGTCTTTTGTTGTTCCATATAAATTTTGGGATTCTTTGTTCTATTTCCTTGAAGAATGTCATTGATATTCTGATTGGGATTGCATCGAATCTGTAGATTGCTTTAGGTAGTATGGACATTTTAACTACGTTGATTCTTCTGACCCATGAGCGTGGAATACCTTTCCATTTCTTCATGTCTTTAATTTTTTTTCAATAATGTCTTATAGTTTTCAGTGTATAGGTCTTTCACGTCTTTGGTTAACTTTATTTCTAGATATTTTATTCTTTTTATTGTGATTGTAAATGGAATTGTATTCTCGATTTCTCTTTCTGTTAGTTCATTATTAGTGTATAGAAATGCAAATTTTTCCTTTTTTTTTGTGAGGAAGATTGGCCCCGAGCTAACATCCATTGCCAATCCTCCTCTTTTTGCTAAGGAAGATTGGCTCTGAGCTAACATCCATGCCCATCTTCCTCCATTTTGTATGTGGGACGCTGTCACAGCATGGCTTGACAAGCAGTGCATCGGTCCGCACCTGGATTTGAACCTGCCAACCCCAGGCCACCAAAGCGGAGTGCACGAATTTAACCACTATGCCACTGGGCTGGCCAATGAAACTGTTTTTTGCAAGTTGATTTTGTACCCTGCAACTTTGCTGTAGTTGTTGATTATTTCTAGTAGTTTCTATTTGATTCTTTAGGGTTTTCTGTATATAGAATCATGTCATCTGCAAACAGCGAGAGTTTCACTTCTTCCTTTCCAATTTGTATTCCTTTTATTTCTTTTTCTTGTTTAGTTGCTCTGGCCAAAACCTGCAGCACTATGTTGAATGGGAGTGGTGATAGTAGGCACCCTTGTCCTGTTCCTTTTCTCAGAGGGATGGCTTTCAGTTTTTCACAATTAAGTATGATGTTGGCTGTCAGTTTGTCATATATGGTCTTTATTATGTTGAGGTACTTTTCTTCTGTACCCATTTCATTGAGAGTTTTTATCATAAGTGGATGTTGGATCTTTTCAAATGATTTCTCTGCATCTATTGAGATGATAGTGTGATTCTTATTCCTCATTTTGTTAATGTGGTGTATCATATTGATTGATTTGCAGATGTTGAACCGGGATGTGTCCCTGGTATAAATCCCACTTGGTCATGGTGTATGATCCTTCTAATGTATTGCTGTATTCGGTTTGCCAGTATTTTGTTGAGGATTTTTGCATGTATGTTCATCAGTGATATTGACCTGTAATTTTCCTTCTTTGTGTTGTCCTTGTTTGGTTTTCATATCAGGATAATGTTGGCCTCATAGAATGAGTTAGGAAGCATTCCATCTTCTTCAATTTTTTGGAATAGTTTGAGAAAGATAGGTATTAATTCTTCTTTGAATGTTTGGTAAAATTCTCCAGAGAAGCCTTCTGGTCCTGGACTTTTGTTTTTTGGGAGGTTTTTGATTACTGTTTCAATCTCTTTACTAGGGGTTTGTCTATTCAGATTCTCTACTTCTTCTTGATTCAGTTTTGGGATGTTGTATGAGTCTAAGAATTTATCCATTTCTTCTAGGTTGTCCAATTTGTTGGCATATAATTTTTCATAGTATTCTCTTATAATCCTTTGTATTTCTGCAGAATGTGTTGTAATTTCTCCTCTTTCATTTCTAATTTTATTTATTTGAGCCTTCTCTCTGTTTTTCTTGGTGAGTCTGGCTAAGGGTTTGTCAATTTTGTTTATCTTCTCAAAGAACCAGCTCTTAGTTTCATTAATCCTTTCCACTGCTTTTTTAGTCTCTGTTTCATTTATTTCTGCTCTGATTTATATTATATCCCTCTTTCTGATAACTTTGGCTTTTGTTTGTTCTTCTTTTTCTAGTTCTGTTAGGTGCAGTTTAAATTACTTATTTTTTCTTGTTTGTTGAGGTGGGCCTGTATTGCTATGAATTTCCCTCTTATGACCACTTTTGCTGCATCCCATAAGAGTTGGTATGCTGTATTTTCATTTTTGTTTTTCTCCAGGTAGTTTTTAATTTCTCCTTTGATCATTGATTGTTCAGTAGCATGTTTTTTAGTCTCCACATATTTCTGACTTTCCCAGTTTTTTCTTGTAGTTGATTTCTAGTTTCATAGCACTGTGGTTGGAAAAGATGCTTGAAATGATTTCAGTCTTAAATTTATTGAGGCTTGCCTTGTTTCCCAACATATGGTCTATCTTTGAGAATAATTTTTGTACACTTGAGAAGAATGTGTATTCTCCTGGTTTTGGATGGAATGCTCTGCGTATTTATATTAAGTCCATCTGATCAAGTGTTTTGTTTAGATCTACTATTGCCTTATTGACATTTTTGTCTGGATGACCTGTCCATTGATGTAAGTGGGGTGTTGAGGTCCCCTACTATTATTGTATTTCTGTTAATTTCTCCCATTAGGTTTGTTAATAGTGGCTTTATGTACTTTGGTGCTCCTGTGTTAGGTGCGTATATATTAATGTATTATGTCCTCCTGATGGAATGTCCTGCTTATCATTGTATACTGCCCCTCTTTGTCTCTCATTGTCTTTTTTAACTGGAAGTCTTCTTTGTCTGATTGAAGTATGGCAACACCTGCTTTTTTTTTGTTTGCCATTAGTTTGGAGTGTCATATTTTATCCCTTCATTCTGAGCCTGTGTTTGTCTTTAGAACTGAGATGTGTTTCCTGGAGGCAGCAAATTGTTGGGTCTTGTTTTTTAATCCATCCAGCTACTCTGTGTCTTTTGATTGGAGAATTCAATCCATTTACATTTAGAGTGATTATATATATACGAGGACTTAATACTGCCATTTTATCTCTCTTTTCCTGGTTGATCTATGTTTCCATTGTTTCTCTTCCTCTGTATTTCTGACTGTCATTTTATTTTGGTGGTTTTCTGAGAAGGTTTTCTCTCTTTTTGTGAATTGTAGCTGTGCTCTGATTTTTTGTTTAGTGGTTACCATGAGGTTGTATAAAAGATTGCATAGATGAAATAGTCTATTTTCTCATAGCCTCTTATCTCCATTAACCTAAGCAGATTCCATCTCTTTCCTCTTCCCCTTCTGAGTTATTGTTGTTGGAAATTATTCTGTTTTCAATGTTGTGAGTTTGTGACTAAGTTGAAGTTTTTATAGTTACTTTTGATGCTTTCCTTCCCTTTATCTTTAAGTCATAATTGAGTATTTGCTTCCCTGTTCTGACAGAGAGCTGCAGTTTTCTGATTTTGTCTGTCTATTTATCTCCTTGTTCAAAGCTTTGTAGGCCTCTGCCTTTTTGTTTGTGGTGTGAGGTCATCTTTAATTATTCCTTGTAGGGGAGGTCTAGTGGTGATGAACTCCCTCAGCATTTTTTAATCTGGGAAAGCTTTTATTTCTCCATTGTATCTGAAGGAAATTTACTGGATAGAGTATTCTTGACTGAAAGTTTTTGTCTTTCAGTATTTTGAATATATCATTCCATTCTCTCCTAGCCTGTAGGATTTCTACTGAGAAATCTGCTGAAAGCCTGATAGGGTTTCCTTTGTAGGTTATTTTCTTCTGCCCTACTGCCCTTAATATTTTTTCTTTGTCATTGACTTTTCCCAGTTTTACTATTATATGCCTTGGAGAAGGTCTTTTAACATTGATGTAATTAAGTGTTCTGTGAGCTTTGTGTATTTGTAAATCCAGTTCCTTCTCCAGGTTTGGGAAGTTCTCAGGTATTATTTCTTTGAACAAGCTCTCTGCTCCTTTCTCCCTCTCTTCTTCTGGAATACCTATTTTCCTTATGTTGCTTTTCCTAATTGATATGGATATTTCTCAAAGAATTCCTTCATTAAAAAAAATCTTATTTCTGTCTCCTCCTCCACCTGTAGCATTTCTACATTTTTATGCTCCAAATCACTAATCCTTTCCTCCATAACATCAGCTCTATTATTTAAAGCTTCTAGATTATTATTATTATTATTTTTTTTTGTGGGGAAGACCAGCCCTGAGCTAACATCTGTTGCCAATCCTCCCCCTTTTTGCTGAGGAAGACTGGCCCTGGGCTAACATCATGCCCATCTTCCTCTACTTTATATGGGACGCCGCCACAGCATGGCTGACAGGCAGTGCGTTGGCGGGCGCTCGGGATCCGAACTCGCGAACCCTGGGCTGCCAAGTGCGGACTAAACCACTGCGCCACTGGGCGGCCCGCTTCTAGATTATTTTTAATTTCATTAATTGTGTTTTTCATATCCAGAATTTCTGCTTGATTTTTTTTTATAATTTCAATCTCTTGGGTGAAGAGGTTCATTTTACTCCTGAGCTCATTGAACTGTTTTTCTGTGTTCTCTTGTAGCTCATTGAGTTTCTTTATGACAGATATTTTGAATTCTCTGTCATTTAGATTGTAAATTTCTGTGCCTTCGGGGTTGGTTTCTGGAGAATTGTCATTTTCCTTCTGGTCTGAATTGTCACTGCAGTTTCTTATGGTGTTTGATGAACTAATCTTTTGTTAGGGCATTTGTGGTAGTATTAGGTCATTGATTCCACCTGCTACAGCTAGGGGGAAGCAAGAGCAGATTTTCTGATCCCATCCCGTCTGCTTGAAGTTGTGGGGGTACTAGGGGTGATAGAATCAGCCTGGAGAACCTTCAGGCGATTGTGTGGACTGTGCTTGGTGGGTGGGGCTTCCTCCTTGGACAGAGCTAGGGCCACTCCTTGGGGCTGCAGGGGCCTGGTGGGCTCCCCCACCTCTGGAAAAACAATCATGATCAGGTTAAGGGCCACTGCTGCCTCTTCCTACAGTCACCCCAGGGCACACTACCTCTTTCAGGGCTTAGTGGTACTATGGGCAATTGCGTGGGCCTGGATTGTGGTTTTGGCATGTAGATCTGCCACAGTCACTGCTTGCAGTTTCCCAAGGCTACTGTGCTTGGTGAATGGGGCTCTTCATGGAGATCTAGCCAGGGCCACTTCTTGGGGTTGCAGGGGCATGGTGGGCTACCCCCTCACTGGGAAAGTGATCATGAGTAGATTAATGGTCCCCACTGCTTCTTCCTACAGTTGCCCCAGGCTGCACTCCCTCTTTCAGGGCTCAGCAGTACTATGGGTGCTCACACAGGCCTGGAGTATGCTTGCCCCAGCGTGGTGTGTAGATCTGCCACAGTCTCTGCTTATGGTCCCACAGGGCTGCTGTGCTTGGTGAGTGGGGCTTCTCATCAGGACTGAGCCAGGCCCACTCCTTGGGGCCTCAGGGCACAGTGGGCTCCCTTCCTCCCCACCGGGAAAGCAATCACCAGTGGGCTGAGGGCCACCACCTCTTCCTACAGCTGCCCTGGGGCACATTCCCACTTTTGGGGCACTTGTGCCAGGCTGGTAAGTGATTGTGCATGTGTACAGAGCTTCCAGGGGGAGGGTAGGGAGTGCTCACCTATTTCTAACACTTCCCGGAAGGCCAGTCAACCCACCCTCAGATGTATAGCTGCCTGTGTCTCTCAGATGTCCTGTTGTGATGTGTGGGTTTCCTCCATTGGTCAGTGAATGTCCATTTAGTTGTAGTTCAAAAGGAGGAGAGACAAAGGGAATAGCTCACTCTGCCATGTTGCTGATGTCAATTTGCAAGTTCACTCTTTATTGGTGATTTTAAAACTTAACAGTGGAGTCTCTTCAATAAATGGTGTTGGGAAAACTGGAGAGCCATATGCAATAGAATGAAACTAGACCACTGTCTTATGCATACACAAAAAATAGCTCAAAATGGATTAAATACTTGAATGTAAAACCTGAAACCATAAAATTCCTGGAAGAAAACATTGGTGGTAAGGTCCTTGACATCAGACATAGCAATATTTTTGTGAATCTGACTCCAAAAGTAAGGGAAACAAAAGCAAAAATAAACAAATAGGACTACATCAAAGTAAAAAGCTTCTGCACAGTGAAAAAAATCATCAAAAATAAAAATGCACGCTACTGAATGGGAGATTTTTGTAATTCATATATTCAACAGGGGTTATTATTTAAAATACATAAAGAACTCATACAACTCAACAAGAACACAAAAACAACCCAATTAAAAAATTGGCAGAGGACCTGAATAGACATTTTTCCAAAGAAGATATACAGATGGTCAATAGGCACATAAAAAGATGTTCAGCATCACTAATTATTAAGGAAATACAAATCAAAACCACAATAAGACATCACCTGACACCTGTTAGAATGGCTATTATCAAAAAGACAAGAAATAACAAGCATTGGAGAGGATATGGAGAAAAGGAACTGTCATACATTGATGGTGGGAATGTAAATTGGTGCAGCCAGTATAGAAAACAATATGGAGGTTCCTCAAAAATTTAAGACTATAACTACCATATGATCCAGCTATTCCACTTCTGTATATTTATGTGAAGAATACAAAAGCACTAATTTGAAAAGACATATGCATCCTTATGTTCATCACAATATTATTTACAATAGCCAAGATATGGAAACAACCTGAGTCCATCAACAGATGAATGAATAAAGAAGATGCGGTCTATCTATCTATCTATCATCTATAATGGAATATTAGTCAGCCATAAAAAAGAATGAAATCTTGCCATGTGTGACAACATGAATGGACCTTTAGGGTATTATGCTGAGTAAAATAAGTCAGATGGAGAAAGACAAATACCGTGTGATTTCACTCACATGTGGAATCTAAAAAAAAAAACAACAAAAAAACCCCCAAATGAACAAATGAAACAAAACCAAAAATGCACAGATACAGAGAACAGATTGATGGTTACCAGAGGGGAAGAAGTTACCAGCTTTTTACTTTGATGTAGTCCTATTTGTTTATTTTTGCTTTTGTTTCCCTTACTTTTGGAGTCAGATTCACAAAAATATTGCTATGTCTGATGTCAAGGACCTTACCACCAATGTTTTCTTCCAGGAATTTTATGGTTTCAGGTTTTACATTCAAGTATTTAATCCATTTTGAGCTATTTTTTGTGTATGCATAAGACAGTGGTCTAGTTTCGTTCTATTGCATATGGCTCTCCAGTTTTCCCAACACCATTTATTGAAGAGACTCCACTGTTAGGAGGTGGGAGAAATGGATGAAGGAGGTCAATTGTGTGGTGATGGATGGTAACTAGACATTTTGTGGTGATAACTTTGTTGCTTATACAGATGTAGAACTATAATGTTGTACATCTAAAACTTATATAATGTTATATATCAATTTTACCTTAAAAGCCCCACAAAACATGGATGGAATTAGGGCACAGCAAAGGAAACCAGAGTCTCTCATGTTGTCAGTTATCTGGGTTACCCAGAGCTTTGTAATCTAGAAAGCTGTATCTAGTAGCTCTGTAATACAGCTGGAAATAAATTTTTTTGGACAGAGTTGTCTTTGGAATGGATGCCTTAGAAATCAAACTCCTAATTTCAGGCACTTATATTATAATTAAGAAGCTTAATGTCAGGCATTTACACTACAAACATGCTACTGTGTTTTATAACTGCTTTCCTGGTTTTATTCTATTTTCCAGCTTGGTGTCCTGAATGCCAACCATAGACAGTGGCAAAAATTGATTATCAAATATATATCTCCCAGTGGAGTCTCTGTGAAAAGACAAATTTGAATAAATAGGTTGACATAGCATGATCTTAGTGTTGGAGATGACCATAAATATGAGGAAGTGAAATTTTAAATGATCCACTTTATTACTATGCAAAATATTTATTTTTTATGCTGTACATCTATTTATTGAAGTATGGAAGATTGGTGTCTACCAGTGAGAGGGTTTATTCATTGAGTTGATGGTTTGGTTAGTATATTTTATGTTGTATTACTGAATTATCTTTCTGTTTCTGCTTGAAAATTTCTAGTGTTACCTAAAATATGACTGTTTCTGTTGCTCTACAAAATAGCTCCCCTTTCCTAATATTTGTCCTAAATACTAAAGGAATGATGAATGAACAATGTCAATATAATCCATTTCATATCTCCTTCATGCTCAGGAATTTCTTCATTCTTATGATCAGAGGATGATTCACAAGAGAGCTTGATATCCTGCCCAGTCATGTGATCCAGGGTCACCAGTTTTTCTGCACAAACATGCATGTCCTTCCAATCTCTCCTAGTTACCTGGAAGGGAAACTCCAGGTAGTCACTTGTTAATGTATTTATAAGTAGTAAACTTGAATAACAGAAGGATCATGAATGCTCTATTCAAATATCAGAACATATGCCAAAATAAAAAGCAGCAGATTATTATAAGTGCCCTCAGTTCTGTTTGCTTTGGTTATTGTATCAGTTAGCTATTGCTGTATAACAAGCCATCCTATGTCAAATGGGATACCATAATACCTTTATTATCAAATGGAATTATATTCTGGGGAGTGGTTCTGATCTCTGCTGGGATCCTCATGAGTGTTTAGTCAGCTGACAGTCTCTACATTGTGTTTCTAAAGCTCATCCTTTATGTTGTGTGTAGCTGTAGTGCTCTTCTGCCTTGAACCAATTTATGGTCAGTTTACCTATGTCTAGGCAAATCTATTTACAGAAAAACATGAGTTTATCATGTGAATTAATTGAATTTAATTTCACTGTTTCTACACTCATATATGACACTTGGTTTTCTTCCCAGTTAGAAGAAACTGGGAATATCTCCCACCCCTGTTAAGGGAGAATCAGCTACCTGTACTCTAGATCCTAAGCTATAAACCATAGAGTTTTTAAAATTAATTAAATTGTTAGAGCATAATTACACAGACTAAACTGCATACTTAAAGTGGACAATTTGTTGGATTAAAGGAGCTATACAAAAATTAAGAGTACATACTGAATGTTTCCATTTGTGTATAATTTAAGATAGTGCACATAAGCTTTAACTGCTTTGTTATGTAATCGTTAAAAATTTAAGCTCGTGGAGCCTCAGTTTCCTTATTTCTGAAGGTAATGTAGGAAAATAGACATAACTTCAATGGATGTTGGGAGAAATGAAAGAAGTGTGTGGAAATTTATTTATTTTTATTTTTTTTGTGAGGAAGACTAGCCCTGAGCTAACATCCGTTGCCAATCCTCCTCTTTTTGCTGAGGAAGACCGGCCCTGGGCTAGCATCCATGCCCATCTTCCTCTACTTTATATGGGATGCCGCCACAGCATGGCTGACAAGTGGTGTGTCTGTCCGTGCCCGGGATCCGAACCTGCGAACCCCGGGCCGCCGAAGCAGAGTGTACGAACCCAACCGCTACGCCATTGGCCGGCCCCTATGATTCCATTTTTTGTGCTAAAAGAAAACTTGAGAGGAAGTTTGAGAGAATATAAATGAAACGAATGAATGCTTAAAGTAACCTGAAATGAACAAACATAGAAATGTAGACACAAAGATTTACAGTAAAAGGGGTGTCCCCGTGGTGTAGTGCTTAAGTTCGTGCACTCCGCTCCGGCGGCCCAGGGTTCACAGGTTTGGATCCCAGGCACAGACAGACGCACCACTTGTCAGCCATGCTGTGGCAGCGTCCCATATAAAGTAGAGGAAGACAGGCACAGATGTTAGCTCAGGGCTTGTCTTCCTCACACACACACACCAAACAAAAGATTTAAAGTAAAATGGGTGACCTTACTTTTTCTATCTTTCTGTCAAAAAACATCACAGTCAGAACCACATTTACATTTTTGCAATGAGGAATTCACTGAACCAGCTGAGGCAGAATATCTCCAAATTGATTTAAATTTTTTTCTACTTAATGTGGGTTTTCAACATAAAATACCCTTACTCAAGGGAAGCTAATGAATTGAATTGAGAGGCTTAAACTCAGTTTCCTCAAATTTTATTGAATAAATGTCTATATTAGATTCCTATTGCTACCGATCCCCACACTAGTTGCTTAAAACAATCGAGTATATGCTCTTACAGTTCTGGATGTCACAAGTTGAAATGAGTCTCATTGGGCTAATACCAAGATGTCTGCAGGACTGGGTCCCTTCTAGAAGCTCAGAGAGAATCTGTTTCCTTTCCTGTTCAAGTTTGTATTGATGGCCAACTGCATTTCTTGACTCGGGGCCCCTCCTCCATCTTCAAAGCCAGCAGTGTAATATTTTCTAATCTCTTTCGGACACCAACTCTTTTGTCTCCCTCATCTACATGTAGAGACTCACTGTGATTACCTTAGTCCCACCTGGAAAATCATGGCTAATTGTCTCATTTTAAAGTCAGCTGATTAGCAACCCTGTTCTATTGGCTACCTTAATCTTTCCTTGCTATAAAAAATAGGATATTCAAAGGTACTGGGGATTAGGATGTGAACATATTTTGGTGGCCCTTATTCTGCCTACTACAAAGTCTTTTTTCAGAAGTGTATTATTTTGTGCCACTTAAGGACGCTTATATAAAAGAAACAAATAGAATTTACCACATACTCTGAAATGAGTGAATACACTATTCCTTCCAAATTAGATGCAGTGATCATTTTTGGTGCAGAAGACCTAAACTACCTACACCTGACTCTAATACAGAATCATATCCTTATACGCAAAGAGTGATCCACAAACCAGGACCTGCAGCATAAACAACCAGGGAGTTTGTTAGAAATGCAGAATCTTTGGGCCCAGGATCTGCTGAATCAGATTCTGCATTTGTAGTAGTATCCTTGTTGATTCACAGGCTCACTGGAGTTGGAGAGTGCTGGTCTAGAATAGGTTTTCTCACCTTTTAATAGCAACAGTTGGGGCAGGATAATAATTATTGGGGGGTGATTTCCTGTGGTTTGTAGGTGTTTAGCAGCATCCCTTCAGATATTGCCTAACATCTCCAGGGGAAAAATCATTTCTGGTTGAGAACCACTGCCCTAGAATCAACCTGACAGAATTACAATCAAGGTTCATCACATACTTGAATATTATCTTTGGACAGATCACTAAGCCCCTCAAAGCCCCATTGTGCAGTGAGAATGGCGTTCATAAATGTACTTCTCATGAAAAAGATATTTATAGAAGTTAAATGAGACAATCTCTATAAGGTGCCAAGCTCAAGTTATGGTACATAAAAAGATCAAATATATCTCTAATAATTAATAAACATTTTATAACAAGGGACTAAATGACAGCTCTTAACTTGGAATATAGTATGAGATTCCTAAATTTTATGTCGAAAGTGTCACGAAGCCAATGTGTGTAGAGCCCAAGGTTTATTATCATAAGAACTCAGTCCCCCCCACCTCCCTTGTTGAAAAGGACAATAGAAACTTTCTGGAGACACCAGGGACCATGTCTCCACCACAAGTCAATACTTTGAAAATAAAAGAGACCTAGTCCAGACAGGTTCCTCAGTCTTAGATTTGGAGAAAACCTTACTCAGAGTTGAGATAAGGTGCTAGGAGATTTAGAGATCTGGAAAAGAGGCAAGTTCATGAAGAAGGAGTAAAAAAAAAAAAAAAAAAAAAAAACTGGATTCACTTGGGAACAGGGAATCATTAGAAAACATTTTCTTTCTGTCCAGAACAGTTTTCTGCAGGGGAATCATGTGCTTAGAGGTTGGAGTAACAAGAGGAAAATACGCATAACAAGTAGACATATAGGAAGCTGTAAGTATCTCCTCGTCTCCAGTCTCTCAGTGTGTGTAAACTTGGGCTGGAAGGGCATGCTTTTGTTTTTTCTGTTTGTTTGGAGTCCTAATTCCGGCTGGGCTACCAATGCTTCACTCCTTCTTGCTGTCTAATCTGGGAACATGGATTTAGTCTCCATCAACAACCGTCCACAGAGGAACTGAGACTTCTCAGTTGACCCTGCATGAGAAGGTCGGACAGAATGGAAGCCAAGAATATTTACCTGTTGTCACCTGAGAGCCAATTCAACTCAGCTCAGAGGCAAGAGATCACTGTTTGGTTGATTGATTAATTAATGTATTTATTTCAGTGACTACATAATATTTCACAGTGTGACTGTGTTATTCACACTTTTTATGTTCTTTCATATTCATTATAGTTAAATTGCTTGTATATCAATGCTAGAAATATATGTTGAGTTTTTAAGTTCAAACTGGGTACTATAAGGGGGTGATTTTTTCCCCTGGGGACTTTGAGCAATGTCCAAAAACATTTTTGTCTGTCACACTGGAGAAGGGTGGGTGGAGGCCACGGATGCTTTACACAACCTTCAATGCACAGGACAGACCCCACCACAGTGAATGATCTGGCCCAGAATGTCAATAATCCTGAGACTTAGAAGCCCTGAGTTGAAGAGTATAATTATTTGTAATATTTGTAGGTGTTCTCTTATTGTTTTTCCAACCTTGTATTATTTTACTTTTCTGTCAGCAAAATAAGAGAGTATACCTTTTGCTAACAGTTTTAGTGTTCCAACCCCAACTGACATGGGAGCTTCTTAATTTTTTCCCAGGCTGATATGTGTGAAAGAGATTTCTTGTTGTTTTCTTAAACGATTACTCAGTTTCAACAAACTTCATATATTTGATCATAATTTTAGTTTGCCTATTATTATTATATGCCCATTTTTTTCTAGAGTTATTAGCATTTCAAATGATTTGTACAGGTCATTGCTTCTCAATTGACTTTTGGAACATATATATATATTTTTTTTTTGTGAGGAAGACCAGCCCTGAGCTAACATCTGTTGCTAATCCTCCTCTTTTTGCTGAGGAAGACTGGCCCTGAGCTAACATCTGTGCCCATCTTCCTCTACTTTATATGGGACGCCTCCACAGCATGGCTGACAAGCAGTGCATCGGCGGGTGCCCGGGATCTGAACCCATGAACCCCGGACTGCCAAGTGCAAAATACACCGCTGCACCACTGGGCCGGCCCTGGAACATATTTTTGACTGTAAAAAATAATTTTGTTTAAATATGTCTGTCTCCTACTACTGAGTTTCTTGCTTTATTTAATATGGTTGTGCCCAGCTGTAAATTTTATATGTAGTTTTGTATATGTTCATCTAAAATATATTGGTTACTCTTACACTGAGATTGTAAACACCCTGATTTTTCGTAAGATGTCTGAGAGAGGAGACCAATTTCACATTCTTCTGGATAGACAGCTATTTATGCCAGCTTTTATTTAACAATTCAACTTTTTCCAACTAAATTGAAATACAACTTTGCCATATGGTAAATGTCCATATTCATTGAGACCTAATTTCTAATTCATTTAACAAATAATAACTGAGCATCTAATATGGGCCAGAACATCCTAGGAGTATTATATATTTTATGTCTAGCTTTTTCACAATGTAATTATTAATCCATGTTATATCATTAAATTATTGCTATTTATATCATGTTTCAATTAGTGTTTGATCATCCATTCAATTTTGCTTATATGGCTGTTTTGAAACTACTCATTTTAACCTGCTTTCGTTATCCCTTCATTTTTTTATTTTATAAATTTTTATATTCTTAGATTTGTTTCTAAATAAATGCACTTATATTCATGTAACTGTGAAAAATACAAAACTGAACAAAGAAGGTGAAGTCCCTGCTCTTTTGGATCATGCATTATAATGGCAAGGATGGAGTACAGTTGATAAATGTGTGTATGACATAATGTCCTCGGGCATAATCACATGAAGAAGTTTACTCAGTATAAAAAAAGAGAGAATTGTCATGGTGTGAGCAAAATTTATAGAGCATGGTCTGGGGAGTTTTTTGTGTGTTGGATGAAGTCCAGAGCCAGGATTACAGCACACCGATTGGGTTTGCAAAGAAAGAAATCAAAACTCAATGCCCAAAAATAAGAAAAGAAAGATGCCACATAAGAAAAGTGAGAAAAATGATGACCCCATCCCCTATTGGACAGTATAAAAACTAATTGGTCAAATAGTTATGGAATACGGCACAGAAAAAAGAAGTCTTCTAGTCCTTGATACTAAAAATGCCCAACTTTTGTATATTATATACACATACTTTTTTGGGGGGGGAATGGTGATTTGTCTCTGCTCATTTTCTCTTGAGTGTATAATATAAGGTGTTTGACACCATAAATATATCACTGTTTCTGTCCTTTGGAGAAGTTAATTTTTGTTCTCTTATTATTTTGCTGGGCATTAAGGAAATGTAATCAGGTTTAGAATGCTACCAGAACCACCAAGGAAGATTATTGGTCTGTCAGGGACCACCTGAGCTCACTAGCTCTTTTTATTTTTTTGCCTTATCATCCATTTTATTCCTCTCTCTCTCTCTCACTGTTTATTGAACATATTTTTAAATGTTTTCTTAAACACATGGCAGAAAATGGCCATCCCAATATGGAGCCTGAAGTTGATTTGTCCATGGGAGGCTTAAGAATTGAAATTTCTGGGAGCCATTTCTACATTATACAGGGGAAAGATCATTGATCTGGCCAATTTAGGTTGTATCTATTCCTAGCATACCATCATTGCTGGGGCAAGAAAGACATGGAAATAACACAAACCAGGAGGCCACGGTGTGCTGTGTATGTGTGTATGTGTGTGTGATTTGTGGAATGTAGGTAGTCTTCAGAAAAGGGGTACCAGGACTCGTATATTCCAGGGTGATACTTACAATAAATGGGCAAGAACTCAGTTAAGAGAAGGTACTAAAGAGGGGATTCATTTCAACTTATGGGACACTTTTGCAAAAAGATTAATAAAGTGAATGAGGTAGCATGGATGAGGAAGTCCTTGTGCCTTGAGATTTCAGCAGCAGCAGAGAGGCCACTTCACTCCTCAATGTGCCTGACACCAATTCTCCTTCATGCTCATGCACCTTGCAACAGTGGCTTCATTTTTTCTGACTTGAACATTTGGAACAAGTGCCTTCCTCAGGTCTTTTGCACTGGCTATTCCCTCTGCTGGGCACACACTTCCCCACATCACTGCTTCTCCCTCCCTCTCTTACTTGAGGCCTCTGCTCACATGTTACCTGTTTCCAGGTCTTGCCTAAATATCCATAAACAATAGAATGCCCTATTCACTCTGTTTTAATACCTGTTTTCCTTTTCTTTATATCCCCTGTCACCATCTGAAATGGTATATAATTTTATTATTTGCTTACATGTTTTTTTCTCCATCATTGAAGTGTAAGAACTTTTGTTCTTCAGCACCTTACACTCATTGCTTAGACAGTGCCTAAAACATGGTCAGCACTTATATAGTTTAATTTATATTCCTCAAATACATGAAGAATTTCTAATTAAAACTGTAGAATACATGGTCCTTTAGGGGAAAAGCTGAACAGGACAAAACTTCAATTTCAGAGCTGGCACAGGAAATCCCCCAAAGGGGACCATATTCATAAACAAAATATTAAAGTTAATTTCTTGACCGCAAAATATAAATTATGACATTTCAAATATGTGAGTAATACCAATTTGTGTGAAAACTAGTCATGTTATTTCCCTATTTCCTGAAAGTCTCATTGACCACATGGAACCAGGCAATGATACACAAATTTCAGAAATTTCTTCTTCTGGGATTTTCAGAGGAACCAGAATTACAGCCCCACATATTTGGGCTTTTCCTCTCCATGTACCCGATCACTGTGTTTGGAAATCTGCTCATCATCCTGGCCACCATCTCAGACTCCTACCTCCACATACCCATGTACTTTTTCCTCTCCAGCCTGTCCTTTGTAGACATCTGTTTCACCTCCACCACTGACCCAAAGATGCTGGTGAACATCCATATACAGAGCAAAGTTATGACATATACAGGCTGCATGAATCAGATTTATTTTTCCACACTCCCTGCAGTATTGGACACCTGTCTCCTGACAATGATGGCCCATGATTGGTTTGTGGCCATCTGCCATCCCCTGCACTACATGGTCGTCATAAACTCCCAGCTCTGTGGGCTGTTTGTTCTTGTGTTCTGGATCATGTGTATCCTGAATTCCTTGTTACAAAGCTTAATGATGTTGCAGCTTGCTTTTTGTACAGACTGGGAAATACCCCACTTTTTTGTAAACTCAATCAGATGTTCCAACTTGCCTGTTGTGACACATTTCTTAATAACATGGTCATGTATTCCACAGCTGTCCTGCTGGGTGGTGGTCCTTTTGCTCATATCCTTTACTCATATTCTAGGATATTTTCCTGCATGCATGGAATCTTGTCAACTCAGGGAAAGTATAAAGCATTTTCCACCTGTGTGTCTCACCTCTCGGTTGTCTCTTTATTTTACTGTATTGGCCTAGCAGTGTACCTTAGCTCTGCTGGTACCCACAGCTCACACTCAAGTGCAGTAGCTTCAGTGGTGTACACTGTGGTCCCATCCATGCTGAATCCATTTATCTACAGTCTGAGGAATAAAGAAATAAAAGGGGCTCTGAAAGCGTTCTTTGTGGAGAAAACTATAAAAAGGGCCAATTGTCGTAGGACTGAAGGAGTGCCCGTGATTGCAGATGTCAAAACATCAGAGTCAAAAACTGCGATTATTTGATAAGACTATGGAAGTAGAAGTTGCTCTTTCTATTTGTTTCCTGGAATTTCCATTTCTTTGACCTCAACTTATCTATTCAATTTACATAGCTCACTTTATTAAGCTTTTTGGTCTCTCTGATATCTAACAATTTTTGTCTTTTTCCCCTAATTCCCCAAATTTATTTCCAACCATGATTCTCACTATCTAATGAGACAACATGGGTTTTTTAAGAATAATTTTTGTCAAATGACATATATTATACCAAATAATTTTTCTATTGTTTTACTCAAAGAATCACCATGGGTTGTACTATTCCTACGGAAAAAACTACACTTAATCACCAAGGTGATTTAAGTATTTTTATAATAGATCAAAATCTGCAACCACTGTTTTTCATTTTTATGTCCAACCTTCCTTTGTATATCCCTATCTTAACTGCTCTTCCTGATAATGTAGACTTTAATATACTAGTGTATTTTATAGCTGGTTACTGATTTTTATTCCCCTCATTAGTATTCTGTTCTCATTTATTTTGGTGTCCACAATGCCTGCCCTACTCAATGGCAAAATGATAATCAAATACATGTCTCATCAAATACAGATGTCTTCATTGAAAGACAAATTTTAATAGATAGTTTGACCTAATATGACCTTAGAATCACAGACAACCTTCAATATGATGAAGCAAAATTTTAAATCATACATTGTATTACTATGTAAAATATTTTTTATTGTGTATATTTGCTCCTTGGAGTATGGAAGATTGGTGTTTCATGTTGTAAGAGGTATTTTCACTTCTGTTCACTTTGATTAATATATGTCAGCTATCACTTCATAAGAGGACATCCTAAAAACCAAAAGATTTAATATAATGCCTTTATTACTGAAAGAGATTATATGGTGGAGGGTTGTTCTGAGCTCTCTGGTCTCCTCATGAGTCTATAGTCAGCTGTGAGTCCCTACATTGTATTTTCTAAGGCTCATCCATGATGTTGTGTGTGGCCATGGTGCTCTTCTCACTTGAACCAGTATACTGGTTAGTTAACTCTATTTTTATACGTATTTTTATCTTCTGTTTTACAGAAAAAAGGAGTATCGGGTGTAAGTTGCTTTAATTACTTCTACTATTTCTATATCCATAGATGGCACCTTTTTTCTACCCATGTAGAAAAGATATCTCCTACCACTGCTCAGTGTGAATCAGCTACCTGTGCTCTAGAGCTTACACTCACCCATGCAACCCTAGATATGTTTTCCTTCTAAGTAATTTATTGGAGTATAATTACATGTCATAAACTGCACACATTTTAAATGTACAATTTGATGAAAAAAGGAGCCATACAAAAATTACAGTACATACTGTATGTTACCATTTGTGTGTAATTCAAGAAAGTGCAGAATAAACTTAAATGGCTTTTTAATGTAATTGTTAAAAATTTAATCTCCCTGCATCTCAATTTCTCTATTCTAAAGGTAATGTGGGATAGTAAATATAACTTCAGAGGAATGTTGCAAGAAGTGAATAAAATGGGTGGACATAATTTGTTGAGTCCAAAGACAATGTTCAAAAGTAAATTTCTTTGTATGTATATGTGTGTTTATTTGTATACATTTTTCTTTCAAATAAGCACACACACGTATATGTACACACAGATGTATTTATGATTCCATCTTTTGTGTAGGAAGAAAACTTGAGAGACAGTCGGACAGGATAGAAATACAAGGCCCAAGTGTTTGAATTAACATGAAACTGAGAGAATGTAGTAACTTAGACACAAAAATTTAAAGTAAATGTTAAAGGGGCATCAAGATGGTGATGTAGAAAGATCCTGATCTCACCTCCTCCTATGGACACACCAAATCTACGGCCCCATATGGAGCAATTCCCTCTGGAAAAGACCTGAAAACTAGCTGAATAGCTCATTTATATCAAATGAGAAAAGCACCACGTAAAGATGGGTAGGAGAGGCTGAGATATAGTCTCACCAAAATCCCCAACCCTAATGCAGTGAATCACAATCAGGAGGGGTCTCACAAATCTACAGCTTCTCCCTGAAAAGTGAATAGTTTGCACCCTACATCAGGAAGCCCAACTGTTAAGATCTGCACCTGACAGACAAGCCCTCAAAATATATGGCCTTGAAAATTATGAGGGCTTACATCCATGAGATCTAAAGGACTGTAGAAAATGAGGAAAGTGCTTTTAAACAGTTCACACACAGACTCACTCACCCCGGTGCCCAGAGCAGAGGCAGCAGTTTGAAAAGTGTCTAGGTTATATGTGAAGGAGTTTAATTTTCTAATCTTAATGCATCCACTGGAGGGACAGAGACTTTTGGAAAATTAAAAGACCTTGATGAAAAAGTTGAAGAAGACACAAATGGAAAAAATTCTGGGTTTATGCATTGGGAGAACTAGTATTGTTAAAATGTCCATACTACACAAAGCAATTTACAGATTTAATGCAATCCCTATCAAAAATCCAAGGGTGTTTTTCACAGAAATAAAACAATTTTAAAATTTGTATGGAACCACAAAAGACCTCAGATAACCAAAGGAGTTTTGAGAAAGAACAAAGCTGGAGGCCTCATTCTCCCTGATGTCAAACTATATTACAAAGCTATAATAATCAAAACAGCATGGTTCTGGCATTAAAACAGATACATATATCAATGGAATAGACTAGACAGCCCAGAAATAAGCCCACACATATCTCATCAACTAATTTATGACAAAGCATGCAAGAACATACAGTAAGGAAAGGATAGTCTCTTCAATTAATGTCATTGGGAAAATGGACAGCCACATACAAAAGGATAAAACTAGATTACTATCTTACACCACACACAAAAGTTAACTCAAAATGGTTTAAAGACTTGAATGTAAGACCTGAAACCATAAAACTCCTAGAGGTAAAAATAGGCAGTAACCTCCTTGACATTGGTCTTGGCAAAATTTTTTTTTGGATCTGACTCTAAAATCAAAGGCAGCAAAAGCAAAAGTGAATAAGTGGGACAACATCAAACTAAAAGCTTCTGCACAGAATAAAATAAAATAAAAAGACAATCTACTGAATGGGAGAAAGTATTTGCAAATCATATATGCAATAAGGCATCAATATCCAAACTACATAAAGAATTTAACATACAACTCAATAGCAAAAAAAAAAAAAAAAAAGAACAATGCAATTAAAAAATGGGCAGAGGACCTGAATAGACAATTTTTCCAAAAAAGACATACGGGTGGCCAACAGGTACATGAAAAAATGCTCAACAACACTAACTGTCAGAGAAATGCAAAAAAAAAATTATGAGATATCACCTCATACCTGTTAGAATGACTATTATCAACAAGTCAAGATATAACAAGTGTTTTTGAGGATGTGGAGAAAAAAGAACCCTTGTGCACCGTTGGTGGGAATGTAAATTGGTGTGGCCACTATGGAAAACTGTATGGAGGTTCTCAAAAAATTAAAAATAGAACTACCATATGATCCAGCAATTCCACTTTTGGGTATTTATCCAAGGAAAATAAAAACACTAATTCAAAAAGATATATGAACCTTTATATTTATTGCAGCAATATTTAAAATAGCCAAGATATGGAAACAACTTAAGTGTCCATCAATGGATGAACCTTGAGAGTATTATGCTAAGTGAAAGAAGTCAGAGACAAGTATCATTTGATTTCACTTATATGTGGAAGCTAAAAAACAAAACAAGTGAACAAATATAACAAAACTTATAATTACAGAGACTGGTGATTATTGGAGGGGTTAGCCAAATGGGTGAAGGGGGTCAAGACATGCAAACTTCCAGGCATCAAATAAATAAGTCATGGTGATGTAATATACAGTGTGGTTATTATAGTCAATAATATTGTATTGCTTATTTGAAAGTTGCTAAGAAAGGGAGTCTTAAAAGTTCTTGTCATAAGAAAAAAATTGTTACTTGTATGGTGACAGATGGTAACTAGACTTATTGTAGTGATTATTTTCCTGTTTAGTCAAATATTGAATCAGTATGTTCTTATACCTGAAACTAATGTAATGTTATATGTCACATATATCTCAATAAATAAAAAAAACTACCTGCCTATATCCATGATTTTTACAGTTGCAAGGATTATCAACAAAATATTAGCAAACTAAAATTAACAGCAAAATGAAAGGGTCATACATCATGGTAAAGTAGGATTTATTTTTAGAATGCAAGGATGGTTCCCTTTGAGCAAAAAAATAATAAATGTGATACACCAAACTGATAGAACTAAAAGCAAAAAATGTATGATAACCTCAATAGATGCAGAAAAAGATTTTGAGAAATTCTATATTCTTTCATAATACAAACTCTCAAGAAATGTGGTAAAGAGGGATCATACCTGAAAAAATGAAGACCATGTATGACAAGTCACAGCTAACACTATACTCAACAGTGAAAGGTTTAAAGCTTTCTCTCTAAGATCAGGAACAAGACAAGGATGCCCACTCTCATCACTCCTATTCAACATAGAAATAGAAGTCCTACTCAGAGGAATTAGGCAAGAAAAATACATACAAAACATCCAAAAGAGAAAGAAAAAAGTACAATTGTCTTTGTTTGAAGATGACGTCATCTTATATAGAGATCCCTAGAGATGCCACCAAAAACCAGTTCCAAATAATAAACAAATTAAGTTCAGTTTCAAGATACAAAATCAACATATAAAAATTTGCTGCATTTCTATACACCAAAAATGATCCATCTGAAACAAAATAAACAATCCCCCTTTCAATAGCATCAAAAACAATAAAATACTTAAGCATAAATTTAACCAAGAAAGTAAAAGTTCTATACACATAAAACTAGAAGACATTGATGAGGGAAATTGAACAAAACACAAATAAATGGAAAGATTGTCCTTGTTCATGGATTGGAAGATTTAATATTGTTAAAATTTGGATACTATCCAAACCATCTAGGGATTCCATACAATCCTTATCAAAATCCCAATGGCATTTTTACAGAAATACATAAAACAATCCTAAAATTTGTAAGGAATCACAAAAAACTCCAGATAGACAAAACAATTCTGAGAAAGGAAAACAATGCTGGAGGCATCACACTTCCTGATTTCAAAATTTTCTACAGAACTATAGTAATTAAAACAGTATGTTACTTGGATAAAAAGAGTCACATAAACCAATGGGACAGAATCAGAAGCCTAGAAATAAATTCATGCATATATGCATGATATTTAACAACAGAGCCCCAAATACTCAATTGGGAAAGGATAGCCTTTTTGATAATTGGGGCTGGAAAAACTGGATAATCACATGCAAAAGAATGAAATTGGACCCCTATCTTACACAACTCACAAAAATTAACTTGAAATGGATTAAAGACTTAAACATGAAACCTGAAGCCATAAAACTTCCATAATAAAATATAGGGGAAAATCTCTTTGACATTGGTCCTGGCAATGGTTTTTTGGAGTTGACACCAAAAGCACAAGCAACTTAAGTAAAAGTAAACAAGTGGGACAACATTCAACTAAAAAGTGTTGGCACAGCAAAAGAAACAATCAGCAAAATGAAGAGGCAACCTACAGAATGGAAGAAAATATTTTCAAACCCTGTGTCTGATAAGGGTTTAATATCCAAAATATATAAGCAACTCGTACAACTCAATAGCAAAACACAACAATCCAATTAAAAAAAGAGAAGAGGTACTGAATAGACATTTTTCTGAAGAAGACATGCGAATAGCCAACAGGTACATGAAAAGATGCTCAGCATCACTAATCATCAGGGAAATGCAAATCAAAATGACAATGAGATATCACCTCACATCCGTTAGAATGGCTATTATCAACAAGACAAGTGATAATTAGTGTTGGCTAGGATGTGGAGAAAAGTCAACCCTTGTGCATTGTTGCTGGAAATGTAAATTGATACAGCCTCTATGTGAAATACTATGGGGTTTCTCAAAAAATTAAAAATAGAACTACCATGTGATCCAAGAATCTCACCTCTGGGTATATATCCAAAGGAAATGAAATCACAATCTCTTGCACCCCCATGTTTATTACATTATTCACAATACCTAAAGCATAGAAACAACCTAAGTGTCCATCATTGGATGAATGGGTAAGAAAAATGTGGTATCTATCTATCTATCATCTATCTATCTATCTATCTATCTATCTATCTATCTATCTATCTATCTATCTATCTATCTATCTATATCTCAGATACACACACACACACACACACACACACACACACACACTGGAATATTATGCAGCCACAAATGGAGGGAAATTCTACAATTTGCAACAACATGGAGGGACATTGAGGGCGTTATGCTAAGTGAAATGTGACAGTGAAAGACAAATACTGTATGATCTCACATATATGTGGAATCTAAAAAAGCCAAACATATAGAAATAAAGGGTATAATGGTGGTTGCCTGTAGCTGAGAGGTGGGAGAAATGGCGAGATGTTGGTCAAAAAACACGACTTACAGCTATAAGGTGAATATGTTTTGAGAATATAATGTACAGATGGTGACTGCAGTGAACAATACTGTATTATACACTTGAAAATTGCTAAGAGAGTCATCCTAAATATTCACCCTGGAAAAAAATGGTAATTATGTGAGGTGATGAATGTATTAACTAACTTATTATGGTAATCATTTTGCAATACATACATATCATACACATCAAATCATAAACACTGTACACTATTGAGATAATAAACAAAACTTCAGATGAAGTTGAACTTCAGATGAAGATGAATGTTAGAAGGAATAAATGGCATGTGAAAATATTGTGTTGAGTCCAAAGAAAATGTTCAAGGGTAAGATGTGTCTATGTGTATAGATGTGTGTGTTTGTATACATTCTCTTTCAGGTAACCACACACACACACACACACACACACGCATACATGTACATATTCAGATACATTTATAGTCCCATCTTTTATATTTACTAGAAACTTGAAAGAAAATTGGAGAGTATAGAAATGAAAAGATGAACATTTAAATTAACATGACATTAAAATTATGTAGAAATTTAGAAACAAGATTTGAGATAGAATGGGTGACCCTAATTTTAATAATGATTTACTTTTCCTATCTTAAGACCTCAAAATCAGAATCATATTTCCATTTCTACAATGAAAAATTCTCTGTACCAGATAATGAGGCTCAATATCTCCAAACTGATTTTAGATTTCCACTCCTACTTAAGGTGGAATACCAACCCAAAATGATTTACCCAAGGGAAGTTAGATGAATGAATGGAGAGGCTTAAATTTAGTTTCCTCAAACAAAATTTTATTTAATAAATGACTGTATTAGATTTCTATTGCTGCTATAACAAATTACCACACTAGTCAATCAAAACAAAACAAAAAAAACTATGGTCTTACAGTTTTGATGTCAGAAGTCTGAAACGAGTCTTTTTGGGCTAAAATAATGAAGTCTACACATCTGGGTTCCTTCTGGATGCCCCAAGCAAGAATCTGATTGTTTTCCTCTTCCAGTTTCTAGGGGTTACCTGAAATCCTTAGCTCATGGCCCTTCCCCCCAACTTCAAAGCCAGAAGCTTAACGTTTTGAAATGTCTCTCTCATTCCAACTATTCTGCCTCTCTCCTTCACATTTAGAGAAACATGTGGCTAAGTTGGTCCCACCTGGATAATCCTGGCTAATGTTATTAAGGTCAGCTTAATAGCAACCTTATTCCACTTGCTACCTTAAATACCCCTTGCTGTACAAAATAACGTATTCAGAGGTTCTTGGGATTAGGATGTTGACATGTTTTGGAGGCCCTTATTCTGCCTCCTACAAAGTAATTTTTAGAAGAATACTATTGGGTATTACTCAAGATCTCTTATATAAAGAAACAAACAGAGAATTAATCACAGACTCAGGAGTGACTGAATAGACTTTTCTTTCAAAATTATATGCAGAAATGACTTTTGGTAGAAAAGTTGTAAAAATACCTACACCTGACTTAAACACAGAACCACAGCATTTTTACTTAAAGTGTGGTCCACAGATTAGAATCTGTGCATCAGTGTCACCGAGGATCTTGTTAGAAATGTAGTCTCTGGGACCACAGGAGACCTGCTGAATCAGAATCTGCATTTGAACTAGAATCCCTGGTGACTCATGTGCACACTGAAGATGGAGAAGTGTTGGTCCTGAATAAGTTTTCTCATTATTGACATTTGGAGATGGATAATTATTTGTGTTGTGTATGGTACTGTGCATTTTAGGTGATTAGCAGCATTCAGATATTGCCAAGTATCCCTGGGGCAAAATCTTCTCCAAATAAGAACCACCAGCCCAATGTTTCAGAACTGAAGCATTCTGATAGGATTCCAATCCAGACCTTACTCAGTTTGTAATTCTGCACAGATCACTAAAAACCTCTGACCCCCATTTCTGCAATAAAGAATGGAGTTCATAAGTAGATCTCTTGTGATTAACAAACATTTCATAATGAGAAATAAAATGAAAGCTCTGAATTTGTGATATAAGTATGAAATTCTAAGTATTTTGATAATGTGTTAAGAAGACAAGGAATTTAGTGCGGAAGATTTTATATCAAAGGAACACAGTTCTGGCCCTTGTTGAAGAGTGGAATAGCAACTTTCTGGAGATGTCAGGGGCTGTGTCCCCATCAAAAGTCAATGCTTTGAAGATAAAAGGGATCTCATTCACAGATTGCTCAGTCTTAGGCATTAGACAAGAATTAACTCAGGGATGTGATAAGGTGCTGGAATGTTAGATCTCTGGAAGGCGGGAGAATTAAAGGAGAAGGAGTAACAGAAACTGCCTTCTACTGACTTCTATCCAGATCGCCATAAAACAGTATCAATAGGAAAAATTTCCTTGCTGAGCAGATTAGTGTCTCACAGGAAATTTATGTGCTTATGTGTTGGAGTAACAAGAGGGAAATGCACCTAGTGAACAGATATAGAGAGCTGTAAATATCTCTTCAGCTATAGTCCCTCATTGTGTGCAACTTTGAACTGGATGGGACATGGTTGTTGCTTTTGGAGTCCTAAGTCTGGCCCATGACCTATGTTTGACTCTTCTGATACCTTTTCTGGGGGTAGAGCTTCAGGCTCCATCATCAACCATCTAAGGAGAAATTCATATTTCCACTCAGAGACACCCTCCAGGTGATTCTAGGAGTACTGTAGACATTGTAGCAGAGGATCAGAGAGAATGAAAGTCAAGAACATTTACCTGAGATCATGTGAGAGTCAATCTTACCTAGCCCAGAACCCAGAGATCACTGTTTGCTTGCTTGACTAATTAATTAATGTATTCATTTATGAGGCCAAAACAAAAAGTGAGTATTGAATTTAGCAACACAGGGGTCAATTAAATGATATTAATTGAAGCTCAGTTAGAAGATGGAAAGGGAGGTGAAAAGTCCTTTCAGTAAAAGTAGAACATGAGTCCAGGGATCTTTGCAATTAATGGGAGTAGGAAAATAGCATGTTAGCTGAGGAGGGATGTACAGTGAAGTGAGGGCATTTCTTTTTTAATTTTTTAGATGAGGAATATTTGACTATACTTCCCTACAGATGAGAAAGACCCAGATAATTTGAAAATATTATCTTGCATCAGCAGTCCATGAGGCATACCTATCATGGTATCTTCTCACTCTGGATATTTACATGATGAAAAATTATATAATATGTGAAAAGTGGTATGCAAACAAAATTTACTTTCCAGTTATTTCAGTAGCTGTGAGGCTGAACGTATTTGTGGGTTTCTTAGGCATGTAGTTTCTCTATTGTAAATTGTCTGTGGGGGTCCTTTGCTTTTATACAGTGAGGTCACAGTATTTTTATGCTTTTTTTAAAATTTTTTTTAAATTTTTAATTTTTTATTGATGTCTTTGTTTATAACACTGTGGGGTTTTAGTTGTACATTTTTGTTTGTTTGTCCCCTTGTGGATGTAACCCTTCACCCCTTGTGCCCCCCCACCCCCTTCCCCTTGGTAACCACCAATCAGTTCTCTCTGTCCGTGTGTTCACTTATATTCCATATATGAGTGAGTTCATGCAGTGTCTGTCCTTCTCTCTCTGGCTTATTTCACTTAACATAATACCCTCTAGGTCCTTCCATGTTGTTGCAAATGGGACAATTGTGTCTTTTCTTATGGCTGAGTAGTATTCCATTGTATGTATATACCACATCTTCTTTAACCAATCTTCAGTTGAGGGACACTTGGGTTGCTTCCACTTCTTGGCTATAGTGAATAATGCTGCAATGAACATAGGGGTGCATACGCCTCTTGTGATGGTTGATTTCACGTCCATTGGGTAGATGCCCAAGAGTGGTATTGCTGGATCATACGGTATTTCTATTTTTAATTTTTTGAGGACTCTCCATACTGTTTTCCATAGAGGCTGCACCAGTTTGCATTCCCACCAGCAGTGAATGAGGGTCCCCGTTTCTCCACAACCTCTCCAGCATTTGTTGTTATTTGTCTTTGTGATTATAGCCATTCTAACCGGTGTAAGGTGATATCTCAGTGTAGTTTTGATTTGCATTTCCCTGATGATTAGTGATGTTGCACATCTTTTCATGTGTCTATTGGCCATCTGTATCTCTTCCTTGGAAAAATGTCTGTTCATATCCTCTGGCCATTTTTTGATCGGGTTGTTTGTTTTTTTGTTGCTCAGTTGTATGAGATCTTTGTATATTACTGAGATTAATCCCTTGTTGGACAAACGATTTGCAAATATTTTCTCCCAGCTGGTGGGTTGTTTATTCATTTTGATCCTGGTTTCATTTGCCTTGTAGAAGCTCTTTAGTCTGATGAGGTCCCACTTGTTATTTTTTCTTTTGTTTCCCTTGCCTGGGTAGACATGGAATCTGAAAGGATCCCTTTATGTCCAATCGCAATTAGTGTACTGCCTATATTTTCTTCCAGGAGTTTTATAGTTTCAGGTCTCACTTTCAGGTCTTTGATCCATTTTGAATTGATTTTTGTATATGGCGATAGGAGATGGTCTACTTTCATTCTTTTGCATGTTGCTGTCCAATTTTCCCAGCACCATGTATTGAAGAGACTTCCCTCTCTCCATTGTATGTTCTTTGCTCCTTTGTCGAAGATTAGCTGTCCATAGGTGTGTGGTTTTATTTCTGGGCTTTCAATTCTGTTCCATTGATCTGTGTGTCTATTCTTGTACCAGTACCATGCTGTTTTGATTACTGTAGCTTTATAGTATATTTTGAAATCAGGGATTGTGATGCCTCCAGCTTTGTTCTTTTTTTTCAGAATTGCTTTAGCTATTCAGGCTCTTTTGTTGCCCCATACGAATTTCAGTAGTTTTTGTTCTATTACCATGAAGAATGACATTGGGATTCTGATTGGAATTGCATTGAATCTGTAGATTGCTTTAGGTAGAATGGATATTTTAACTATATTTATTCTTCCAATCCATGTGCATGGAATATTTTTCCATTTCTTTATGTCCTCCTCAATTTCTTTCAATAGTGTCTTATAGTTTTCATTGTATAGGTCTTTGACCTCCTTGGTTAAATTTATTCCCAGATATTTTATTCTCTTTGTTGCAATTGTAAATGGGATTGTCTTTTTGAGTTCTCTGTCTGTTTTTTCATCGTTAGTGTATAGAAATGCAATTGATTTTTGTAAGTTGATTTTATACCCTGCCACTTTACTGTAGTTGTTGATTGTTTCTAGTAGCTTTCCGATGGAATTTTTGGGATTTTCTATGTATAGGATCATGTCGTCTGCAAATAGTGAGAGTTTCACGTCTTCATTGCCTATTTGGAGTCCTTTTATTCCTCTTTCTTGCCTAATTGCTCTGGCCAGAACTTCCAGTACTATGTTGAATAAGAGCGGTGAGAGTGGGCACCCTTGTCTTGTTCCTGTCCTCAAAGGAATGGCTTTCAGTTTTTCCCCATTGAGTAGGATGTTTGTTGTAGGTTTGTCATATATGGCCCTTATTATGTTGAGGTACTTTCCTTCTATACCCATTTTGTTGAGAGTTTTTATCATAAATGGATGCTGGATCTTGTCGAATGCCTTCTGTGCATCGATTGAGATGATCATGTGGTTTTTATTCTTCATCATGTTAATGTGGTGTATCATGTTGATTGATTTGTGGATGTTGAACCATCCCTGTGTCCCTGGTATAAATCCCACTTGATCGTGGTGTATGATCTTTTTGATGTATTGCTGTATTGGGTTTGCCAATATTTTGTTGAGGATTTTTGCGTCTATGTTCATCAGCGATATTGGCCTGTAGTTTTCGTTCTTTGTATTGTCCTTGTCTGGCTTTGGTATCAACATGATGTCAGCCTCATAGAATGTGTTGGGAAGTATTCCATCTTCCTCTATTTTTTGGAATAGTTTGAGAAGGATAGGTGCTAAATCTTCTTTGAACGTTTGATAAAATTCTCCAGGGAAGCCATCTGGTCCTGGGCTTTTATTTTTTGGGAGGTTTTTGATTACTGTTTCAATCTCTTTACTTGTGATTGGTCTGTTCAGATTCTCTATTTCTTCTTGATTCAGTTTTGGGAGGTTGTACGCATCCAAGATTTTGTCCATTTCCTCTAGGTTGTCCAATTTGTTGGCGTAAAGTTTTTCATAGTATTCCCTAATAATCCCTTGTATTTCTGTGGTGTCTGTTGTAGTTTCTCCTCTTTCATTTCTAATTTTATTTATTTGAGTCTTTTCCCTTTTTTTCTTAGTGAGTCTGGCTAAGGGTTTGTCAATTTTATTTATCTTCTCAAAGAACCAGCTCTTTGTTTCATTGATCCTTTCTACTGTTTTTTTGGTTTCAATTTTATTTATTTCTGCTCTGATTTTTATTATTTCCCTCCTTCTGCTGATTCGGGGCTTTGTCTGTTCTTCTTTTTCCAACTCTGTTAGGTGCAATTTAAGGTTATTTATTTGGGATTTTTCTTGTTTGTTAAGGTGAGCTTGTATTGCTATGAATTTCCCTCTCAGGACTGCTTTTGCTGCATCCCATATGAGTTGGTATGGTGTATTTTCCTTTTCATTTGTCTCCAGATAGCTTTTGATTTCTCCTTTAATTTCATCAATGACCCATTGGTTGTTCAGTAGCATGTTGTTTAGTCTCCACATCTTTGTCCCTTTCCTAGTTTTTTCCTTGCAGTTGATTTCTAGTTTCACAGCATTATGATCAGAAAAGATGCTTGTAATGATTTCAATCTTCTTAAATTTATAGAGGTTTGCCTTGTTTCCTAATATATGGCCTATCCTTGAGAATGTTCCATGTGCACTTGAGAAGAATGTGTACTCTGCTTTTTTTGGGTGGAGTGGTCTGTATATATCTATTAAATCCATTGCATCTAGTTCTCATTTAAGTCCATTATTTCCTTATTGACTTTTTGTCTGGATGATCTATCTATTGATGTAAGGGGGGTATTAAGATCCCCTACTATTATTGTGTTGTTGTTAATATCTCCTTTAAGGTTTTTTAGCAGTTGTTTTATGTACTTTGGTGCTCCTGTGTTGGGTGCATAGATATTTATAAGTGTTATGTCTTCTTGGTGAAGTATCCCTTTTATCATTATATATTGCCCTTCTTGGTCTCTCATTGCCTTTTTTATCTTGAAGTCTACTTTGTCTGATATAAGTATGGCTACTCCTGTTTTCTTTTGTTTGCCATTAGCTTGGAGTATTGTTTTCCATCCTTTTATTTTGAGTCTGTGTTTGTCTTTAGAGCTGAGATGTGTTTCCTGGAGGCAGCAGATTGTTGGATCTTGGTTTTTAATCCATCCTGCCACTCTGTGTCTTTTGATTGGAGAAGTCAATCCATTTACATTTAGAGTGATTATTGATATATGAGGGTTTAATGTTGCTATTTTATTGTTCATCTTCTGGTTCTTTTGCATTTCCTTCATTTCTTGTCCCTTGTGTTTTGGACTGCAAATTCAATTTGGTATTTCTGCATGCTCATTCTCTTGGTTTTCTCTTTATTTGTCATGTGTGGTTCTCTCCTGGTTGTTTGTTTAGTGGTTACCGTGCGGTTTATATAAGCGATCTCCTGGATAAGAAAGTACATTTTCAGATGCCTCCTTTTTCCTGAGGCTGGGTCAGTTCAATCCCTTACCTCTTCCCCTCCTTTTTTGTTATCTCTTTATTCCAGATTGTGTCACGAATGTGTGTTTCCAGTGATGAGCTTGAATTAATTTTTGATGTTTTCCAACTGTATTTTGTTCTGGTTTAGTCTCCTTGCTTTTCTCCTTGCTGAAATCTTTGTATCCCCTTTCTCATTTGTTTTTTTTCAGGCCTAAGGGCCTTCTTGAGCATTTCTTGTAGTGGGGGTCTGGTGGTGACGAACTCTCTTAGCTTTTGTTTATCAGGGAGAGTTATTATTTCTCCATCGTATTTGAAGGATATTTTTGCTGGATAAAGTATTCTCGGCTGAAGGTTTTTGTCTTTCATGATTTTGAATATATCATTCCAGTCTCTCCTAGCCTGTAGAGTTTCTGTTGAGAAATCAGCTGAGAGCCTGATGGGGTTTCCTTTGTATGTTATTTTGGTTTTTTGTTTAGCTGCCTTCAATATTATTTCCTTGTCACGGGTATTCTTCAAGTTTGCTACTATGTGGTGAGATGTTTTTTTTATTCCTGTTTATATATTTAGGTGATCTATTGATTTCATTCACTGTTATTTCCCTCTCATTCCCTAAGTTGGGGAAGTTCTCAGCTATTATTTCTTTGAACAAACTCTCTGCTCCTTTTTCTCTTTCTTCTCCTTCTGGAATACCTATTATCCTTATGTTGCTTTTCCTCATTGAGTCTGATATTTCTCGAAGAATTTCTTCATTTCTTTTCAGTCTTAGCTCTCTCTCCTCCTCTACCAGGAGCACTTCTGCATGGCTATCCTCAATAGTGCTAATTCGTTCCTCCATATTGTCAGTTCTGCTCTTTAAAGACTCCATTTTTTCCACTATCTCATTGATTTTGTTTTTCATCTCCAATAATTCTGATTGGTTTTTCTTTAGGGTTTCAATCTCTTTTGTGACATAATCCCTGAATTCGTTGATTTGTTTCTGTGTGTTCTCTTGTATTTCATTGAGCTTGTTTATGATAGCTATTTTGAATTCTCTGTCATTCAGGTTATCAAATTCTGTGCCTTCAGGGTTGGTTTCTGGGTGTTTGTCATTTTCCTTTTGGTCTGTAGCCCTGACATATTTTCGCAAGGATCCGACAGGGATGGCTTTATTTTTACCCCTCATGATTAAAGTTAGTCCTGCAGTTTCCCCCTGCTGCCACTAGATGGAGATCGCGAGCGGTTTGCTCTGAGGCGGCTGCAGCCCCCGGAGGGATTATGCTGAAATGCCGGGTCTGTGGGGGTGGGGTCCTCTCTTTCTCCTGCTTGACCCGGGGGGTTTCCTTTCTGGCTCTCTTAGGGTGTTTGCTACACCCCCTAAACAGTCCATCGTCGCTTCCCAGTGGGGATCTCGTGACAGTCTGTGAGAGCACCTGGATGGCGCTAGTTTTCCCCGCTGTGGGCTGCCCCCCCTCTGTCCTGTCCGCGAACCGCACTGTTTTTGCCCATCGATTGGGGAGGGGGAGTACAACCTCCTACCTCTCCTCCCGTTCTCCTGGGCTTCCCGCGCCTCCACCGTCCGATGTATGGCAGCAGGGGTTTCTCAGAAGTCCTTCGTAGTGTTTGATTGAGCTCTGTTGGAATGTGAATGATGTTTTCGTTGTGTCGTAGGGGGCAGAGATTCAAAGAGGGAATCTCACTCCGCCATGATGCTGATGTCACTCCTTTTTATGCTTGTTTTTGATTTCATTCATTCAGAAAAATAGAATTTGTTTTTCACCAACTGGCTGTTTTCCATTTGGTTCATTTATGCAAGTATAGATCTGTTGAGGTGAATGTGTGACATTTTATAAATTTTGTGTGGTCAGTTCTATCACTTGTTCATATTGTGTTCCTCCTTTTCTTTAACTGAAAGAATTGAGCTGTCACTTTAACATTCTTCACTTGCAAATCCTTGCTTTAAATAGAAATCAAAGTAAAGTTTCTTTGGCATACTTCATGCTAATATATCCCCCCTTATACACACCTCCAACTTGTTTTCACATCTGTTTATCCTTCTTCTTTCTTTTGGTGTTTTGTGATTAGATCTATTTCTAAAAGTTGCTTCACCATTGTCCATCATCTAGAAGGCATACTTCTATACATTTGCTTAAAGATTATCTGTATCTTCCATAAGCACATTTAAACTTGTATATCTTTATATAAGATGAAATTATAACTTTAGATATTGTTTCTTCTCCTAATTTTATTTTTAATTGAGATAACCTTGGTGTATAACATTACATAAATTTCAGGTGTACATCATTATATTAAGATTTCTCTGTAGACTACATCATGTTCACCACCAAAGACTAATTACCATCCATCACTGTACACATGTGCCCTATCACCCCTTTCTCCCTCCTCCCTTCCCCCTTCCCCTCTGGTAACCACCAGTCTAATCTCTGTATCTATGTGTTTGTTTGTTGTTGTTATTGTTATCTTCCACTTATAAGTGAAATCATACAGTATTTGACTTTCTCCATCTAACTTATTTCACTTAGCATAATAACTCTCAAGGTCCACCCATGTTGCGGCAAATGGCAAGATTTCATCTCTTTTTATAGCTGAGTAGTATTGCATTGTGTATATATACAACATCTTCTTTATCCATTCATCCACTGATGGGCACTTAGGTTATATCCAAGTCTTGGCTATTGTGAATAATGCTGCAGTGAACATAGGGATGCATATATCTTTATGCATTCATGTTTTCATGTTCTTTGGATAAATACCCAGAAGTGGAATAGCTGTATCATATGGTAGTTATGTTTTAAGTTTTTGAGGAGTCTCCACACTGTTTTCGATAGTGGCTGCACCAGTTTACATTCCCACCAGCAGTGTATGGGTGTTCCCTTTTCTCCACATCCTCTCCAACACTTGTTATTTACTGTCTTGTTAATTATAGCCATTCTGATGGGTATGAAGAAAACTACAGTGAAATATCTCCTCTATTCATTTGAAAATCCTTTCTGTTATACTCTTTATTTCCAAGTCTTTTGCAATTTAATCATAAATAGTGACCCATGTCAATATACTTAAATTATTAATATTTTGTGTTTATACAAATTTAATTTTAGATTTTGGATCTGTTTTGTTTCCTATTTTTGTTTAGAAACCACTAAGCTTAACCTAATTGAATTCTCAGTGTCCTTCTTCTTTCCCTAAGCCCCTAGTTTTTTAAAGAAGTTTTCTATGTTATATGCACGAAAGTAATCACACACTTTTAATAAAAATATGTTAATAGAATCTTGTGCACATGATAAGTGGTCTTTATGTTTTAGGACAATAATTTTCTCCAGCTTGTTTCCCTCTTTCCTTCTTATTAATAGTACCTTATGGAAGTCCCTATAATCATTATTTTGATGGCGCATAACATTTCAAAGTGTGGCTGTGCCATTTGTACTTTTGATGACCTTTCATATTCTTTTTAAAAATTATTTTATTGAGTTCATATTGGCTTACAACATTGTATAAATTTCAGGTGTACATCACTCTATTACAGTTTTTGTATAGACTGCAATATGTTCATATTCCTTATTAAAATTACTGATACCAGCTCAACACAAGGTTGACATAGGGAAGCCATATTATAGAAAAGAAACCCTGTTGTAACTTTGAATGACCTCTAACTAACCCAGCTAGATTTGCACCCTCCAGGCGATCTAATTGCTCTGTAGATTTTACGACCCCTGCTTGTGCAGGTACCTCCCAGGTGTGATAAGATGATAACTTTGTTCTTTTGAGTTCCTTAGGAATGTGATGACCCCTGAACAGCCATCATCAAGGACAAATGAAAGATCTGGTGTGGTGACTCCCAGTCTGTAGCACCCGAGGGTCAACATTCCTAATCACCTCCCCTGTAACCCACTGGCCTCTACAACTTCTGTAAGATTTTGTGCCCCCTTAAGATGGTTCTTTTGGGCATGAGTCGGCCATCTTCCCTCTTGCTAGCAAGCTGTAATAAATGCCCTTTCTTATCCACCATCTTGTCTCTTGATGATTGGCTTTTGTTTTGTGGTGAGCAGATCATGCCCATTGTTTGGTAATGTTACTAATATACCAATGCAACAAAAATATTTTGAGATGGTTAAGTGAAAACTGTTGTTCTAGCCAGGGGCAATTTTTCTCCCAGGGAACATTGAGCAATGTCCAGAGATGTTTTAGGCAGTGACACTGGAGAGGGGTGGGTGGAAGCAGGGATGCACAGAGCATCCTACAGTGCACAGGAAAGACCCTGACACAGGGAATGAGCTGTCCCAGGATGCCAATTGTGCTGAGATTGATAGACCCTGAGTTAAAGACTATCTGTATTTTTTTTTTTTTTTTGTGAGGAAGACCAGCCCTGAGCTAACATCTGTTGCTAATCCTCCTCTTTTTGCTGAGGAAGACTGGCCCTGGGCTAACATCTCTGCCCATCTTCCTCTACTTTATATGGGACCCCGCCACGGCACGGCTGACAAGCAGTGCGTCGGCAGGCGCCCGGGATCCGAACCCGTGAACCCCGGGCTGCCAAGCGCGAACTAAACCGCTGCGCCACCGGGCCGGCCCTGTATTTTTAATATTTATAACTGAGCTCTAAGATATTACTTACTTCTCACATCAACTCTGTAATGTAGATGGAATTTCCTGAATTTATAGATAAAAAGCAAAAGCCTATAGGCTGGCCTGGTGGCATAGTGGTTAATTAAGTTCATATGCTTCACTCTGGAGGCCCGGGTTTTGTGAGTTTGGATCCTGGGCATGGACCTACACACTGCTCATCAGGCCATGGTGTGGCAGCATCCCACATACAAAAAATAGAGGAAGATTGGCAGAGATGTTAGCTCAGGGCCAATCTTCCTCACTTAAAAAAAAGTGCAAAAGCCTAAAAGTTTCATTTCCTGTCATGAGGGAAGTACTCAAGAGGCCTGTATAAATATGTGTATGCAAAAGCTGAACTACTGAGTCCATGACTTGACCATATCAGGTTGGACTTGAGGTATGTGGGAAGGTTCTTGGCGGAGAAGGCCTCAAAATACCTACATCTGACTTAAACATTTGAACACAAAGTTGATACTCAGCATGTTCCACAGACCAGGACCTGTAAGATCAACATAAATGGGGAGCTAGTTACAAATGCAGAACCTCTGGGCCTGCCCTATACCTGCTGAATCAGAATTTCTGTTTGAACAAGATCCACAAATAATTCGTATACACTTTGATGTTGGAGAAGTTCTGGTCTAGAGTAGTATTTCTCAGTCTTTCTGCTTTTGACGTTTGTGCTGGATAATTCTTTGTGATGGGAATGTCCTGTGCATTGTAGGATGTTGAACAGCATCCCTGGCCTTGACCCATTAGGTGGCAGTAGTACTTTCCCAGTTGTGACAACCAAAAATGTCTCCAGACAATGTCAAGTGTCCCCCAGGGAACTGGAAATAACTTGGAGCTACAAAAAGAGCTTATCACTTAGTCATAACTTTCGGCAGATCACTTTACCCTTCTGAGCCCCAAATCTGCAAATATAGAGTGAGGTTCATAATAGTACTGACCTCATAGAATGGACTTTTGTAAAAATAAATGAGACAATCCACATAACAATCTAATCTCAGTCCATAGTGCATAAAAAGACCTAAATATATTTCATAAGTAACTAATAGTTTTTAAGTGAAGGACTAAATAACAGCTCTTAATTTGTTTTAAAAGCATGAAACTCCTAATTGATTTGTCAAAAGCATCACGAAGTGAAAGGTAATAGTACCCATGGTTTTATAGCAAAACAAAATAAAACAAAACCACAACACACAGCTCTCTCCCTTATTGAAGAGGGGAATAGAAATTCTAGAGATATGAGGAGATATTCCCCACCAAAAGTCAATACTTTAAAGGCTCATGAGACCTAGTCGAGATAATTCATCAATCTTAAATTTGGAGAAAACATTACCTAAAGATTAGGATAAGATACAAAAAGGTTAGATGTCTGGAAGGCAGGTGAGTTCATGGATAAGAAGTAATAACAACTGGATTCACTTGACTTCTAATTTGGTCTTGGTAACAAAGTGTCAGCAGGAATAATTTCTTTTGTGTCCAGGCCAGTGTCTCATGGGAAATGATATGCTCAGAGGTGGGAGTAACAGTGGAAACTGCCTAATGTGCAGGCATAGGAAGCTGTAAATATCTCCTTGGCTGCAGTCCCTCAGCATGTGCAGCCTTGAGCTGAACAGGACATGGTTCTTGCTTTTGGATTCCTAAGTCTGGGTAGAAACCAATGTTTGACTCCTTCCTGCTTCCTCTCTGGGAACAGAGCTTCAGTCTCTATCAACGACCATCCAGGGAGAAATTCAGACTTCCACACAGAGACTTTCCCCTCAGAGACCCCATACAAGTGAGTCTGGGAGCCCCGAAGGTACTTCAGGAGAGATTCAGAGAGAATGAAAGTGGAGAACTTTTATCAGGTCACCTGAGAGCCTGACCAGCCTAGCCAAGAGACAAGAGAATGCCATGTGTGTTTGGTAGGTCAACTAATTTTATAATTAATTTATTTAACATGTTAAAAAGAGAAGTGTCTTTTGGACTCAGAAATACAAAGATTATTGTTATAATTAAGTGATGAGAAAGGAATCCATTTGGATGAAAATGAAAAAGGAACAGGAGGCATAAAATGGTTCCAGTAAAGTTAGATATATCAGAGGATGTGCAGTGAACTGAGGATATTTAAAAAAAAATGTTTAAGATGAGGTGTATTTGAGCATGTTCTGTTTATTAGATATCCCCGACTGAGCAGTTAGATATTACTTTGCAACAACAGTTCTTGAGACATACATTTCACAGTATCGTCTCATGTTGAGTATTCACATGAAAAAAATATATTTAATATGCAAAAGGGGTATTCTAATGAGCTTTACTCTACAATTATTTCATTAATAGAGGTGGGGAAGCAATGTAGACATTTGAGAGGTAGAATTAAAAATTCAGTCTCATCTCATCACCAGTGATAACCATTCATTTACCAACTTTTTACATATATTGGCTAAATCTGCCAACTATCTCCAGACAATGGATACTGCTATCCCCACTATTTGAGTGAGGATATTAACCTTTAGAGTGGTTTGGCTGGCTCTCCATGGACAAACAACTCATATGTGGTAGATCTGAGATTCAAAACCCGGTTTTCTGATTCCAAAAGCTTTGCATTTAATATCACTTCAAAAGTCTTTTACCACTTTGTCTTTAAAAATCCCCCACTATTGTATGTTTTCAATTTTTTGTTATAAATTGAGGGTCTGTTTCCTTTGCTCACTTTTCTAGTGGGAAGTTCAATCAGTAATGTGTCTACATTGTAAGATATCATTCCTTTCTTTTGAAAATAAATTTTTTTTGTTACTTTATCAGTTTTTCTGGACACCAAAGGGATATAACCGGGTTTGGAATGCTACAGGAACCAAGGATGTTTTCTCCTCCTCACAATGTCGCAGGGACCACCTAAGCATTTTAGATCTTTCTTTCACTCATGTCTAAATCTTTCCTCTCTCTGTTTTTGAAGTGATTTTTATATTTCCTTGAATCCAGGACACACCATGGTAACATGAATATGGAGCCCCATGTTCCATATTCACAGGAGGCTTATCAGCTTGAATTTGGGTACTATGTTTACATTCTTTAGGTAAAGGTAATCTGTTGTTGACAGCTTCGTTGTATCATTTTTTTCCCCTAATTATTGTGGCTGAGTTGAGAAGAGCCTGGTGGTAACATGGCCCAAGCTGTTCATAGTACAATCTGTGTGTTCTGCTATGTGTGTTTGTTGTGTATGTGTTTGTCTGTGTATTTTGTGGGGCATGAGCAGTTCTCAGAGCAGTGGTACCTAGCCCAATATACTCCAAAATGTGACTCTTAAAATACAGATGCCAGAATGTTAACAAACAGATGGAAATGAGGACATCATTTCTATCAATAGGATTCCTTGGAAACAAAAGTAATAAAGTGAAAGGAACAACATGTGAATAAGGGACTCCCTGTGTCCTGAAGTTTCAGCTGTAGCAGGGAGGTCATCTCATTCCTCAACATTTTCTGACACCATCTCTCCTTAATCTCCCTGTTGCTCATTCCACTGGACACACTGGATGCCTTTTGATCCTTGATTTTCTGAAAAAAGTGCTTTCCTCCGAGTCGTTGTACTGGGTCTTTCCCCTGCAGGGCACATACTTCCTTTAGATAACCTCGTGTCTTCCACCCCATCTTTGAGACTCCTATTGAAATGTCACATTTTTTTTCCCCACGGCTTCTTTAATTCCCAGTAAAAAATAACACTCCCATCCACTTTTATTTATATCTACTCTTTTATTCTTCATAGCACCTGTCACCATCTGACATGATATATGATATTTATTTCCTTATATTCTTTCACCGTCGTATATTCTTGGGCTTTTGTTTTTCAGCATCCTATACCCTTTGCCTAAAAGTTGGTCTGTACTCAACATATGTTCCTCAAATGCGTGAAAGAATTTCTCATTAAAACTGTGCAATACATGACCTCTTGCAGAAAAGTCTGAAAGTGGGACAGGAATTCTCAGTCAGAGATGTCACAGAATATCCCTTAAAGGGGATCAGATTTGTATGAAGTATGTATATTGATTTCTTGACTGCAAATATAAATTGTAGCATTTCAAATATGTTACTAAGGCCCATTTGGGTAAAAATTAATTGTTATTTGTTCATTTATAGTCATCACCACCAGCACATGGTACCAGGCAATGATACCCGAATTTCAGAATTTCTTCTTCTGGGATTATCAAAGGAACCAGAATTGCAACCCCTCATATTTGGGCTTTTCCTCTCCATGTACCTGATCACTGTGTTTGGAAACCTGCTCATCATCCTGGCCACCATCTCAGACTCCTACCTCCACACACCCATGTACTTCTTCCTCTCCAACCTGTCCTTTGTAGACATCTGTTTAACCTCTACCACCATCCCAAAGATGCTAGGGAATATACAGAATCAAAGCAAAGTTATAACCTATAAAGCCTGCATCAGCCAGATGTATTTTTACTTACTCTTTCTGGTGTTGGATGACATTCTTCTGACCGTGATGGCCTATGACCGCTTTGTGGCCATCTGCCACCCCCTGAACTACACAGTCATCATGCAACCCTGGCTCTGTAGGTTGCTGGTTCTGGTGTCCTGGATCATCAGTGTCCTGAATTCCTTGTTACAAAGTTTAATGGTGTTGCGGCTATCATTCTGTACACACAAAGAAATCCCCAACTTTTTCTGTGAAACCAAACAAGTGGTCCAACTTGCATGTTCTGACACCTTTCTTAATGACACAGTAATATATTTTGCATCACTGCTACTGGCTAGTGGTCCCCTCACTGGTATAATTTACTCTTACTCTAAGATAATTTTCATCATACGTGGAATCTCATCAGCTCAGGGGAAGTATAAAGCATTTTCCACCTGTGTGTCTCACCTCTCAGTTGTCTCTTTATTTTATTGTACTGGCCTAACAGTGTACCTTAGCTCTGCTGCTACCCACAGCTCACACTTAAGTGCAACAGCCTCAGTCATGTACACCGTGGTCACACCCATGCTGAACCCCTTCATCTACAGTCTGAGGAATAAAGACATAAAGAGGGCTCTGAAGAGATTTGTTGAAATGTCAGATATAAAAAGGCCTAGTGTCCTGGTGCTGAGGAAGTGCCCATAATTGTAGGCCTCAAAGTCTTGGAGCAGGAAATTGCTGTTCTTTGATAAGATTGTGGTTGTAGAACTTGCTTCTTTTATTTGTTCCTGGAATTTCCACTTGTTTGAATTTAACTTCTCTATACAATTTAAAAAACCACCTTAGTAAGCTTTCTGTTCTGTTCGTTATATAGACAATTTCCCCTTTTTCTGCTTTCACAATATTTTTCCCAAACTTGATCAGAAATGTTTGGAAATTCCCATTTGTTTCATGGGCAACATGGATTTCTTAAGAATAATTTTTCCTCTAATGACATATATCACTGTAAGTAATTTGTTCTTATTTTATGGATAGAATAGTCCTGAGTTGTATTACTCATATGGAAAACACTACACTTTGTTACTATGCCCGTTTATATAATTACATTCCTGAGGAATATCTGAAACCAGTCTTTTCTTTGGTGTTCCTCATTCTTTCTACATCAGTATCTTAACTGCTATTCCTGGTAATAAGGATTTTTATCATGGTTCTGTTTAAGTCTCAGCCTCTTGATAGTGATGCTATAGGCTAGGAATGACTGGGACACTCACCTGGGCCAGACTACAGGTTACTCTGACCAATGTTGTGGCTGGACTGGCCTTTGTGGTTCTTATTATGATTGCAACAACATCATAAAACTTTGAAAAAATAAAGTTTATTACTCATAGGGCTTGGAGGGCACACAGTATGCCCAAGGGCCACACAGGGAGGTCTTGGCGCGCGAGAGAGACCATGGACCGGCTGGGTGCTCTGCCTTTATTGAGTTCCAAGGGTGGGATGGCTAGGGTTTCTCAGACTTACTATTTATTGGCAAGTTAAAAACATAAGAACAAGAATTAGGGTGGGAGATGCAGGGTCATTTACACAATCAGTTATTGTGGTCACACTGGGCTTTTTAGAAGGGAAAGCTCATGGGTGGAGGAGACTTGGGTGCTTATCTAGTAGCTCTGTCATACAGCTGGTAATATGTTTATTTGAGATGGATGTCTTTCAAATGAAAGTCTCAGAAATCAAAAGCTTAATATCGGGCACTTACATTACAAACACACTTCTGTATTTTATAACTGCTGTCTTGATTTTATTGTTGTATTCAGCTCAGTGCCCAGAATGCCTACCGTAGTCATTGGCAAAAATTATCAAATATATGTCTCCCGGTGGAGTCTACATGGGAAGGCAAAATCGAATAAATAGGTTAACCTAATATGGACTTAGAGTCAGAGATGGCCTTAAATATGAGTTATCAGAATTGTTAATCACTCATTTTATTAGTATATAAAATATTTCTTTTTCATGGTATACACCTACTCATTGAAGTATGGAACATTGGTGTCCACATGTGAGGGGGCTTATGCACTGGGGTGAATGATTGCTTGGTGTATTTTATCTTTTATTTATTTATTTATTTATTTATTTATTTTTTGTGGGGAAGACCAGCCCTGAGCTAACATCCATCGCCAATCCTCCCCTTTTTGCTGAGGAAGACTGGCCCTGGGCTAACATCTGTGCCCATCTTCCTCTACTTTACATGGGACGCCGCCACGGCGTGGCTGACAGGCAGTGACGTCAGCGGGCGCCCGGGATCCGAACTCGCGAACCCCGGGCTGCCAAGCGCGGACTAAACCGCTGCGCCACCGGGCGGCCCCTATTTTATCTTTTTAATGAATTATTTTCCCCTTTTTGCTTGAAAATTCCAGTGCCAATTACAATCATGACTCCTTTATTGCTCTGAATGAAATATCTCCCTTTTTCTAAATTTTGTCATAACACTAAAGGGACAGTGAATGAAGAATATCAAGGTCATTTATTCTAAATTTCTTTCCTGCTAAGTAATCTCTTTTTTTGTGATCAAAGGATGAATCCTAAAAGTTCTTGAATTTCTGCCCTATCATGTGCTGCAGGGTCATTGGTTTTTCTGCACAAACAAGCATGTCCTTCCAACTTCTTCAAGTTCTCTGGAACAGAGCCTGAATATAATCACTTGTTAACACAGTTATCTGAAAGAGACTTGAGTAAGAGAATAATTATAAATGCCATGTACAAATATCAGCACATATGCCAAAAATAGGAAGAAACAGGTTATTGTAATTGCCCTCAGTGCTGTTTGGCTTTATTATTGTATCAATTCACTATTGCTGAATAACAAGCCATCCTAAATCAAATGGTTTATTATAATACCTTTATACCAAATGGGATTATACAATGGGGAGTTGTCCTGACCTCTTCTTGGATACTCATGAGACTGCAGTCAGCTGTGAATCTTTACATTGTTTTCTATAGCTCACCATGATGTTCTGTGAGGCTGTAATGCACCTCTATCTTGAAGCAATTTATGTCAGTTTATTCTATTTACATATGTAGGTTAATCTTCTGGTTTAGAAAAAATGAGTTTATCAAATGTGAATGGCCTTAATTTAATCCCACTATTTTTGTATCCATACATGTCACTTTGCTTTCTACGCATTTGGAAGACGTATCTCCAACCCTTGATAAAATGTGACTCAGCTCCCTGTGTTCTAGATCCCAGCTTGAGACATGCTTCATTAGACTTCTTTCTTTTGTGTAATTCATTGGAATGCGAAGACATCCAATAAAGTGCACAATTTAAAATGTAAAAGTTGCTGAATTAAAGGAGTCATACAAAAATTAAAAAGACATACTGCATGGGTCCATTTATATATAATTCAAAGAAAGTGTAAAAAAACTTTAATTGCTTTGTTATATAATTGTAAACAATGTAATCACCAAGAGCTTCTCTTCTTTTTATTTGCTGAGGAAGATTCATCCTGAGCTAACATCTGTTGCCAATTTTCCTCCTTTTGCTTGAGGAGGATTCACCCTGAGCTAACATCCATGCCCATCTTCAGTGGGTTGCTGCCATGGCATCGCCGCCACTGAGTAGTGTAGGTCTGTGCCCAGGAACTGAAGCCAGGCCACCAAAACGGAGCATGCTGAACTTAACCACTAGGCCACAGGGCCATCTCAAGCCTCTCTTTTCTTACTTCTGATGGTGATGTGGGATAATAAGCTTAATTCAGATGGATGTTCTTAGGAATAATGAAATTTTGGAAATCCTTGAAGTCCAAGAAGTCTTAAACAAGTAAGGAGTGTATGTGTACATATATATATATATATGTACACACACATACATATATATGTATGTATGCATTTGTACATGATTTTATTTCAAGTAAACATACTCACACACATATATGTATACACAGACTCATTAATAATCCCACCCTTTATGTTGAAAGGAAATTTATGAGATAGTTGGATAGGATAGAAATAAAAATAATGAATGGTTAAATTAACATCAAATTTAAAGAATGTAAAAATTTAGACACAAAGACACTATGAGGGATTCGCTGTACCAGCTAATGGGGCAGAATCTCCAAACTGACTTTAGACTATTTCTTCTACTGACGGTGGGATTTCAACACAAAATGCCCTTATCCAAAGGAAGCTAAACGAATGAGTTAAGAAGCTAAAATTCAGTTTCTTCCAAAATTTTTTTTGATAAATGTCTGCATTACAATCCTGTTGCTGGTGTAACAAATTTCCACAGTAGGGCATGTAAAGGAAACAAATTTATACTCTTACTGTTTTGGAGTTCAGAAGCCTGAAATGGATTTCAATGGGCTAAAATTAAGATGTCTGCAGGGCTGGGTTCCTTCTGGATGCTCCAGGAAGGAATCCACCTTCTTTCCTATTTCAGTTTCTTGTGTCCATAAACATTTCTTGGCTCACTGCCCTTTCTCCATCTTCAAAGCCACTGGCACCGCATCTTCAGATCTCTCTCTAATTCCAAAATTCTGACTTCTTCTTCCACATTCAGAGGACCATTGAGATTACATTAGTCCCACCTGCATAATCATGGCCTATGTTCTTGTCTTAAGGTCAGCTCAAGAGCAATCTTAATCTGTCTGCTACCTTAAACCCCCTTATTATAAGAAATATAATATTCAAGGATTCTGGGGGGTAGGATGTGGACATCTTTGGGAGGCTCTTATTCTGCCTACAATAAAATATTTTTCAAAAATACATTATTTGGTGTCACTGAAGGGTCCTTATGTAAAAGAACCAAACAGAAATTATCACAGCCTCTGGAATGAGTGAATACATGATTCTCTGAAAATTATGTACAGACACAATATTTGATTCAGAAAGCCTAAAATTATCTACACCTGATTTTGACTCAGGACCACAACCTTGCTGCTCAAAGAGTGGTCCACAAACCAGCACCTGTAGCATCAACATCACCCAGAAGCTTGTTTGAAATGCAGAACCCCTGTGCCCTCCTCCTTCTGCTGAATCATAATCTGCATTTGAACTAGAATCCAGGGTGATTCATACGCATATTGAATTTGGAGAATTTCTGATCTTGAATAGGTTTTCTCCTATTCTTAAGTTGACATTCGGGGAGGGATAATTATTTGTGTTGGATGTTGTCCTTGTGCATTGTGGGTATTTAGCAGCATCCCTTCAGACATTGCTGAAAATTTCCAGCAGCAAAATCATCTCTGGTTGAGAACCACTAGCTAGAGTTTAAAAACTGGAGGCATCCTTAAACAATTCAAATAAAAGTCTGTCCTTTACTCTGATATAAACTTTGGGCAGACCACTAAACTCCCACAAGCCCTGTTTTTGCATTAGAAATGGATTTCATAAAAGTACTTCTTCACAGAATGGATTTTACAAAATTAAGTCAAACAATGCTTATAAGGTGCTATCTCAGTTTATATGGCATACAATTTTATAAATATATCTCCATAATTAACAAAGGTTTCATAATGTGGGACTAAATGACAGTAATTATCTTCTGGTATAAGTATGACATTCATCATTGATGGGGAAAATGTGTCATAAAGCCAAGGAGTGTAGTACCCATGGCTTTACATGAAAGTAACACAGTTCTCCACCTTATGGAAGAGGGAGATAGCAATTTCCTGGAAATATCAGGGGTTGTGGCCCATCACATGTAAACACTTTAAAGATCTAAGGGGCCTGATCAAGACAGTTTCCTCAGTCTAGACTTTTGAGAAACTTTAACTCAGGTTTGGGATAAGGTGCTGGGAGTTTAGATCCCTGGAAGGCAGAAAAATACATGAAGAAGGAATAACAAAAACTGTCACTTAACTTCTAATATGGTTCCTTGGGAACAGAAAGTCGGCAGGAAATATTTCCCTTCTGTCCAGACCCTGTGGAAACAGGGATATGATGTGCTCAGAGGGAATAACAATGGAAACAGTGCCTAATGAGCCAATATAGGGAGCTGCAAATATCTTCTCTGCTGCAGTCCTTCAGCATGTGCATCCTTGAGCTAGACAGGACATATTTGTTTCTTTTAGAGTCCTAAATCTGGCTCAGAGACCAATGTTTGACTCTTTTCTGCTGTCTTGTCTGAGGACAAAGTTTCAGTCTCCATTATCAACCATCCAGGGAGCAATGTGGACTTCCATATGGAGTCATCCCTCTCGGAGACCCCATTCCAGGTGAGTCTGAGAGCTCAGTCAGTACTGCAGGAAAGATTCAGAGAGAATGGAAGCTGAGAACTTTACCTGAAGTCACCTGAGAGACTAAACAGCCTAGCACGGAGACAAGAGATTGCCATGTTTGTTTGCTTGGCTTACTAACTAATTTATGATTAATTTATATAATGTGTTAAAGAGAGAAGTGTCTGTTGGACTCAGCAATACAAGGATCATGGCTGACAAGTAAGTGATGGGAATGGAGGTCCAGTTATGTGAAACTGGAGAAGGAATTGGAGGCATACAATTGTTCTAGTAAAATTAGAACATATCTGAGGAGTTTTGTAGCTAAGTGAGTAGAAAAATAGAGACTTAAGCATGGAGTGATGTTCAGTAAGTGAGGCTTTCTTTAAATTTTAAGTGTTTATTTTAGCATGTTTATATTCATAAAAAGATCTGGGCCAATGCAGGTTGATATTACTTTGCAACAGCAGTTCGTGAGACTTACATTTCACAAAATCTTCTTTCACATTTGGTATCCACATAAAAATATTATTTAATAAGTAAAGAACACCAAACAGTTTTACTTTTCAATTATTTTATGACTGGTGAGCTGCATATATATTTTGGGCGTGTTAGCTTTTTATTTTCTCTATTGGAAATTGTGCAAGTTCTTTGTACAGTTTATCTACTGGAGTCTGAATGTTTATTGTTGTTTTTGATTACACACTTTCAAAAAAATATTGGAATTTTTTCACCAACTTTCCTGTTTGGCATTGAATTCCTTTACATATGTATAGACATATTTGGGGAGAATTATAAATTTCGTGTGGTCAGATCTATCATATTGTGTCCTCTCCCCATTATTTTTTAAATGTGGAATGTACTACATCTTCTCTGTCTTGTGAAAGACATTCTTTTGCATTCAACTAATGATCACCTCTATCTTTTTCTTTTTTTTTTTGGTGAGGAAGTTTAGCCCTGAGCTAACATCTGTGCCCATCTTCCTCTACTTTATATGTGGGACATCTGCCACAGCATGGCTTGATAAGCAGTGCATAGGTCCGTGCCTGGGATCCAAACCTGTGAACCTCAGGCCACTGAAGTGGAGTACACGAACTTAACCACTATGCCACCGGGCTGGACCTCCTCTATCTTTTTCATAAGCACATTTGAATCCGTCTATGACATAGATAGGAATTATAACTTTAGATATTGCTTTTTCCACTACTTTTCCAAAATTTTATTTTTATATTTTTTATTTCCAGGTCTTTTCCCATTTATCTTGATTAGAGGGCCATATAGATATGATTAAATTATTGTGTTTTATATCTTTTCTTTTAGAAGTTAGTCTTAGATTTGTATTCAATTCTGCTTAACACAATTACTTGAGCCAACTCTATTTAACCTAGTTTTATTTTTCCTGCCATTATTTTTATTTATGAATTCTCCATTTCTTAAAAATATTTTTCTATATAAATCCACACATTTATGAAACCACAAAAGTGAACAAAATAAGTGACATCCCACAAATGTGGATTTTACATTATAATGCAGAAGGCCTAGTTCAATGAAGCAAATGTGGTATAACGTAATGTTCTCAGGGATAAATATATGAAGAAAGGGGACAAACAGTTGTGGCTTAAGCAGGATTTTATAGAATATGTCTGGGGAGGCCTTGGCCTGCTGGATGAGGAAGAGAACCAGGACTAGTGTACTCATTGGATGTGTCATAAAGAGATCAAAACTCAAAGCCCAAGAATAACAAAGTAAGGAATGGCACAAAAAATGAGAGAAAGACCAGGTTCATCCACTATTGTACCATATATAAACAAGTGTGATCAGATACACATGGAATAGATACAGGAATAACGATTAGATCAGGGCCTGAGGTGGATGCCATGACGAGGCAAGTGGAGCAATAAGGTTGAATCAGTGTGTGGTCCCTTGAGTCTGAGGAAACTTTAGCACCCATGCTGGCTGTGTATTCTTTCTGCACCTAACTCTTCTGGTGTTCTCTTCATTCATATTGCTTTTCCTTCATTAGCAGGAACAGGCGTTTTAAAACTATTCTTGCATTTACTGCAGTGGATTCCAGATTTTTTTTTGACTGTGTCCCAGAATAAGCCATACCTTTTACATTGTGATCCAGCATGCATGCATACACAAGTACAGAAATATACACATATGTACGAACGACTTGATCAAAGAGAACCATAAAACAGTTTTGTATCTACCCTTATATGTTTGACGCACTCCGATATCTCTTTTATGCCTTATTTATTCTATTCTATTTAATTTTTACAAATAATCTGACATCTCATGAGTTCTGATCTCAGAATTTGGAAAACATTCCTCCAGCATGTCTTCCATATCCACGTTAGTATTTCCTCCTTCTGTTCTTTCTTTCATCATCAGCAGTTTCTGTAAGAGCATATTTTCTCATTTCTTCACGCAATATATATTTATTTAGCTACTGTTCCAAACTAAACTAAATCTAGTGTGGGGAAAGTGGTGAGTATGTATAACATTGCTACATGCCTCAAGGCACTCACAGCCTATCAAGGAAAAAAGACATGGAATTAAATAAAAATTACACCATGATAACCCTACATCTAAATTAAGTGCATGATGAAGTGTCCTTTTTTTGAAGTAATGTTAAGAAAAAAAAGTTCATGAAGGAGATGATCTAGGCAGTCTAAAAGATGATATGGAGTTTTGTGAATGGAAAGGGGGTGAAAAATTCCAAAAAGACCAGTGAGTGAGACTCTACGCAGAGGAAAGTGTGTAACGGCACTGAACATTGAAGCTATGGTGTCAGGAAAAGCTATAAGTCAAGTTCAAAGTTTAAGAGATCAATATGGGTGAGGGCAGTACACTATAAGGGTGAAGTTGGCTGAAAGGTCATAGTGGAGCCTTCTGTTCAAAGTTATGGAATTTTGGCTTCTATTTCTATTGAAGATTCAGTGGGAGGGAGTTTAATTCAGGGAGTTAAGAGATAATTTTTGTAATATACAAAGATCTCTCTGGGTCATAGTGAATATATGGCTAGAGGGGATCCAGTCTGGGATAGATGGGAGAGACAACAAAGAACTGAAATAGGGTGTGGATTTGGGGATCAAGAGGTGAGGAAGCAATGGAGATATTGGAGAAGTAGAAGAAAAAAATCAGCTTCATCTTATCAGCAGTGAGAACCACCTACTTACTAATAGGAAGAAACTATGCTAAGTGGTTTACATATATTGATCAAGTCGGTTGACGACTTAGCACAGATAATACTATCCCCATTATTTGGGTGAGGATATTCACATTTAGAATGGTTCAGTTGTCTCTCCATGTTCAAAAGCTAATAGATAGTAAATCCAAAAGTCAAAACTCAGTTTTCTGATTCCAAAAGTTTTGCATTTAAGGTCATTTACAAAAGTACCATTTAATCTTTAAAAAGTCCTCACTTTTCTTGCACATTTTTTAATTTCCTTCTGTAAATTGTAGGTTTATTCTCTGCATATTTTCTAGTGGAATTTTCAATCTGTTAAGTGACTTGACACCATAAAGATATCACTCTTTTCTCTTTGATAAATTGTTATTTGCTACTTTAGTAGTTATTCTGGGCACCAACTGTGGTTGGCATGTCACCAGAACCAAGGACAGTTTCTCCTTATCACAATCTGTCAGGGACCACCCCCGCTTATGAGATATTTATTTTGCTCTCTCTCTGCCCATTTCATTTTTATCTCTGTTTATTGCTCTGATTTTTAAAAACGTTTCTTTAAATACAAGGCAGAAAGTGTTCATATCAAAGCAGAATCCCAAATCTGGGTACTATTTCTGTGTTCCTCAGGAGTAAGATTATCCGATATTGACACCATACCTTGTATCATTTCTTTCCTAAATAGTGTGGCTAGGGTGATTAGAGCCTGGTAGTAACATGGCCCCAGGAGGTCATAGTGCACTCTGTGTGTGTGTTGTGAGGCATGAGCAGTTCTCAGGAAGGGGAAACGGAGCTCATATATTCCAAAATGACTCTTAAAATACGGGTGCCAGAATATTAACCAACATACGAAAATAAGGAAGAGATTAATGTTTATTCAGTGGAAACAAAATATAGAGTGCAAGAAACAACATGTGATCGAGGGACTCCTTGGGTCTTGAAATTTCAGCTGTAGCAGGGAGGCCACCTCTTTCCTCAATATCCTATAACACCATCTCTCCTCACTTTCCCTCTTGCTCATTCCCTTCACCATGATGGGTTTTTTGGGGGACTTGAGACTTGAAATAAGGACCATATTCAGGACCTTTGCACTGGCTCTTTTCCATGCAGGCTACACACTTCCCTCAGACAACCGCGTGTCCCCTGCTTTGTCTTTCCTGAGGTCTATGTTCAAATGGCACCTGGTGTGCAAGTCTTTCTGAGCTCCCAGTAAAAAAATACCACCCCATGCACTCTCTTTTCTACCTACTTTCGTTTTCTTCAAAGCACCAGAACTATCTGACATGGTGTATGGTTTTTAATTTGCTTATATTCTTTTTCCATCATTGGACTTTAGGGGCATTGTTTTTCAGCACCTTGCACTCTTTGACTAGAAAATGGTCAGGACTCAGCATATATTCTTTAAATGTGTGAAAGAATTTCTCATAAACCTGTAAAATACATAAAGTCTTGGGCAAAATGCTGAGAATGTGACAGGAATTCATAATCAGAGCTATCATGGGAGATCCCTTATAGAGGATTAGATCCATACAAAAAATATATATATGTTATATTCCTTGACTGCAAAATATAAACAGTAGCTAAACTGTAGCATTTCAACATGTTATAATGCCAGTGTGTGAAAATTATGTTATTTTTTAAATTCCTAGTTGTAATCACCACCACATGGTACCAGAAAATTATTCATAGATTACAGAATTTCTTCTTTTGGGATTATCAAAGGGACCAGAACTGTAGCATCTCGTATTTGTGGCTTTTCCTCTCCATTCCTGATCACTGTGTTTGGAAACCTGCTCAAGATCCTGGCTGTCGGCCTAGACTCCCACCTCCACACACTCATGTGCATCTTCCTCTCCAACCTGTGCTTTGTAGATATTTGTTTCACTTCCACCATCATCCCAAAGATGCTGGTGAACATCCAGACAGAGAGAAAAGTCATAACCTAGGAAGACTGCATCACCCAGATATATTTTTCTTACTCTTTGGAGTGTTGGAAAACTTTCTCCTGACTGTGATGGACTATGACTGCTTTGTGGCCATCTGCCGCTCCTTGCACTACACAATGATCATGAACCCCTGGCTGTGTGGACTGCTGGTTCTTGTGCCCTGGACCATGAGTGCCCTGAATTCCTTATTAGAAAGCTTAGTGGTGTTGCCGCTGTCCTTCTGTACAGACATGGAAGTCCCCCATTTTTTTGGTGAAATCAATTAGGTGGTCCATCTTACCTGTTCTGACACCTTTCTTAGTAACATAATGATGTATTTTTCTGCTGGGCTGCTGGGTTATGGTTTATTTGCTGGTATCTTTTACTCCTACTCTAAGATAGTTTCTTGGAGTTTCATCAGCTCAGGGGAAGTATAAAGCATTTTCCTCCTGTGCATCTCACCTCTGAGGTCTCTCATTTTTTTGTATGGCCCTAGGAGTGTACCTAGCTCTGCTCCTACCCACAGCTCACACTCAAGTGCAACAGCCTCTGTGATGTACACTGTGGTTACACCCATGCTGAACCCCTTCATCTATAGTCTGAGGAACAAAGACTTAAAAGGGACTCAAAATATTCTTTGGGGTGGCAGATATTAAAGTGCCGATTGTCATAGGGCTGAAGAAGTGCCCGTGTTTGCAGAACTCAAAGCCTCAGAAGAGGCTGCCATGTTTGCAGAACTCAAAGAGTCAGAAGTTGTAGTTCTTTCATCAGATTGTAGAAGTAGATTTTGCTCTTTCAATTATTTCTTGGAATTTTCATTTTTTCAACTTCTCTGTACAATTTACCTTATTAAGCTTTCCTCAGTCTTTGATATCCAATGAATTTTCCCTTCTTCCTCTATTCTCAACCTTTGATATGAAAATATTGGAGATTTACATTTATCTCACAGAATTGCTTGGATTTCTTAAGAATATTTTTTTCTCCAGTAAGAAATACCACCCCACATAATATGTCCTGTTTAACTACAGGAATAGTCACAAGTTACCAATCCAGTAGAAAAAAGTAAACTTGGCACCAGGGCCATTAGTGTAATTTTATAGGAGACAAAAATCTGAGACCACAGTTTTTCACTTTTGTGTCTCTCATTTCTTTGTATGTCACTACCTTAACTGGTATTCTTCAAATGTGGACTTTAACACACTAGTTTATATTATAATAGGCCATTGGTTTTTTTTTTCTTAATTAGGATCCTGTTCTCTATTAGGCTGTATGTCCACATTGCCTTCCCTGGTCACAGGCAAAACTGATTATCAAATACATGTTTGCCTGTGGAGTTGCCTGACAGAAACAGAAATTTGAATATGTAGATTGACTTTATATAGTCTTAGAGCCAGACGTAACCTGGAACATAATGATGCAAATTTTAAATTATACTTCATATTATTATGCATTACATTTTTTCAAGCTGTATGTCTATTCACTGAATTATGAAATACCAGTGTCAATGTGAAGGAGATTTATTCATTAGAGTGAAGGTTTGGTTAGCCTGATTTGTTTTCTTATTGAATTATCATAGCGTTTGGGCTGAAAACTTCCAGTGATGCCTACAAATATAACTTTTTCTATTGTTCTAAATAAAATAGCTCTTCTTTTTCTAAATTTTTCATAAACACTAGAGACAGAGTGAATAATCAATATCATCCACTTCTACCTCCTGTATACAAAGAAATTTCTTTAATTTTTATGATCAAAACTGACTCATAAAAGAACTTGAATTCCTGCCTAGTTGTATGATTCAGGGTCAGCAGTTTTTGTGCACAAACATACAAGTCCTTGCAAGCTCTCCTGTGTACCTGGAAAGGAACATCAATGAAGTAACTTTTAATACAGTTATCTAAAAAAATCTTGAATAATAGAATAATCAAAAATACTGTCTTTGAGGGGCTGGCCTGGTGGTGTAGTGGTTAAGTTTGTGCCTCTGCTTCTGAGGCCCAGGGTTCACAGGTTTGGATCCCGGGTGCAGACTTATGCACTGCTCATCAAACCTTGTGGTGGCGGCATCCCACATAAAGTAAAGGAAGATGGGCACAGATGTTAGCCCAGGGCCAATCTTCCTCAGCAAGAAGAGGTGATTTGGCAGTGGATGTTAGCTCAGGGCTAATCTTCCTCACACACACACACAGAAAACAACAACCCCCCCGAAACCTCTTCCAGTGTCAAAACAATAGTCAAAAATAAGAAGCAGTAGGTTACTAACATGGTGCTCAATTACATTCACTTTGATTACTGTATCTGCTAGCTATTTCTCCATGACTCCCAAACCTAAAATAAAAAGGTTTAACATAATGTATTTATTATACGAGGCGATCTTATGATGGGGAGTTGTTTTGAGCTCTGTGGTTTCTTTTGGAGTCTGTAATTAGCTGTCAGCCTCTACATTGTGTTTCTAAGGCTCATCCATGAATCTATGCATGGTTGTAGTGCTCCTCTGTCTTAAACCAAATAAATGTCAGTTCTTTTATATATATATATATTAATCCAGTTTACAGGAAAAAATTAAATTATCAAATGTGAGTTGCCTTAATTCCACTGCACTATAGTAATATATGACACGTTACTTTCTTCCCAGTTAGATGTATCACCCACACCTGTTTACTGTGACTCAGCTTCCTGTGCTCTAGATTCTACCCTGAGTCATGCATCATTAGATTTTTTCCTTTTAAGTAATTTATGAGAGTATAATGACATAAAATAAAATGCACTATTTAAAATACAGACAATAGAGGGAGTAGAGGGACTTTCCCAGGGTGATGTCATATAGAAAGTTTTAGCACCTGTCCCCTCCCAGAAACATCAAATTTGGGAGCTATCCATCCACCAAAATACCTTCACAGTAGCTAAGGATTCCAGCTGAGGGACTGCAGCACCTTGGTGGAACAAAATAATAAAAAAAGACACAATGAAGAGAATAGAAAGGATAATATTAAATTATTCCAGACACCTACCGCAAGCCTGGGCAGCTCTGTGCAGAGAGAGACACCTCCTAAGTGAGGAAAGTACAGTGAAATGAGCCCCCAACTTTACTTCAGACCCCAGTGCCAGGCTCATACCAGTGCCAGGCTAACTCCCGAAAGCCTAGACTCCAGACCAGGCCCTGCGCATTCAAGTTCCTCGCCCACTCCATCACCAAGCCAGAACACATGGTCTCAGGCTCCAGACAATCTCCTGCAGACTCAGGCTCCTGGCACACCCAAGCACCAAGCTGAACCCCGATTCCCAACTTCCAGGCTTGGCCTGGCATCAGACTGGCTGATGTGTCTCCAGTCTCCATGCCAGCTCCTGTGAACTTAAGATCCTTGCCCTCCCCAGGACCAGGCCATCCTTCATGGACTGAAATGTCAAGTCCATTTCAGGGTTCCCTGGCACATGTTTGGCCACTCTGGACCCAGGATACAGGCCTGACCACACAGAACAAGGTCCCATTCCCATCACTGCAGACTCAAGATCCAAAACTGTCCCAGTGATTCCAGACTCCAGACTACAAACCTCGTGGTGTCAGGCATCAGGCCAAACCCTGGGGATGCAAGCACCAGGCTTGCCATCTGCTGACCCAGGCACCAAGCCTGTCCACTAGAGGACTGCAGAAGCACCTTCACCTGCACACAGCACCAGACAGCCCACCCAGAATCTTTGACAGGCTGACTACTGAAGGGCTCTGCCTGCCAAGACTGGATGTGGTGTCTTCCTCCTCAAATGTGCAAATACCAGTGCAAGGACACAAGGATTATGAGCAATCAGGCAATATAACACCACCCAAGAAAACTAATAAAGCTCTAATTACTGACCCAAAGGAAATAGAGGTCTATAAACAACCTAATATTACACTTCAGAGAAATAGAAAAAGATGACAAACTAAGCCCAAATTTAGTAAAAATAAGGAGGTAAAGATCTGAGCAGAAATAAATAAAACAGCAGAAAAACAATAGAAAATATCAACAAAACTAAGAGTAGCTTTTTGAAAAGATGAACAAAGTTAACAAAACTTTAGCTAGACTAACCAAGAAAAATGAGAGATGATTCACATACATAAAATCATAAATGAAAGAGGAGACATTACAACCAATACAACAGAAAAACAAAGGATCAAAGAGACTACTGTGAACAACTATACAACTAAAAAATGGATAACCTAAAAGAAATGGATACATTTCAAGAAAAGTACAACTACCAAGACTGAATCATAAAGAAATAGAAAATCTGAACAGAAAAATAAAAATTGAGGAGGATGAATGAGTAACCCACATTCTCCCAAGGAAAAACTCAAAGACCAGATGATTTCACTGGTGATTTAAAGGTGCTACCAAACATTTAAACAGAATTAAGACCAATCCTTTTCAAACTCTACCAAATAATTTAACAGAAAGGAACACTCCAAAATTCACTTTACAGGCCAGCAGTACTCTTGTACCAAAGCCAGATAAAGACACCACAAGAAAAGAAAACTACATGCCCACAGCCCTGAGTAAAATAGATTAAAGAATTATCAACAAAGTACCAGCAAACCAAAATTAACAGCACAATAAAGGGATTATACACCATAATCAGTGGGATTTATATCTAGAATGCAAGGATTTTCCCCTATAAACAAAGAAATAAATGTGATACACCACACTGATGGTTGGAATTAAAGGATTAAAAAAAAAAAAAACCCAAATAGATGGTAAGTTCAAAAGATGTAGAAAACACTTTTGACAAATTCAACAGCCTTACATGGTACAAACTCTCAACAAATTTGGTATAGAAGGATGATGCCTCAAAATAATAACATCCATATGACAAGTCAAAGCTAACATCATACTCAACAATGAAAAGTTTAAAGCTTTCTCTCCAAGATTATGAACAAGACAAGGGTGCCACTCTCACCACTCCTTTTCAACACAGTATTAGAAGTCCTGGCTAGACCAATTCGATTTTAAAAAAAGAAATGAGGCATCCAAAAGGAAAGAAAGAAATAAAATTGTCTCTGTTTGAAAATGATCCCATCTTATATATAAATCCCTAAAAACTCCACCAAAAACTGTTAGAAATAACAAACAAATGGGCTAAGTTTCAGGATACAAAGTCAACGTACAAAAATCAGTTGTATTTCTATACACCAACGATGAACCATGTTTCTGAAAAACATAAAGAAAAATTTCCATTTACATTAGTGCTAAAAACAATAGAATACTTAAGAATAAATTTACCCAAGGAAGTGAAAGATCTCTACACATAAAACTATAAGATATTTATGAAAGAAACGGAAGAATACACAAGTAATGGAAATGAAAGTGGACATGAAAAGATATTCCATATTAGTAGATTGGAAGATTTAATATGTTAAACTGACCATATTACTCAAAGTCATCTATAGATTCTATGCAATTCATGTCAAAATTCCTATGCCATTTTTCACAGAAATATAAAAAACAATCCTAATATTTGTATGGAACCACGAAAGACCCTGAAGAGCCAAGACTATCCTGAGAAAGAAAAACAAAGCTGGAGGCATCACACTTGCTGATTTCAAATTTTCTTACATGGGTATAGTAATTAAAGCAGTAGGGTACTGGCATAAGAAAAGCCACATAAAGGAATGGAACAGAATCATGAGCCCAGAAATAGACCCATGCATATATGGGCAACTAATAACAACAGAGCCGAGGATACTCAATTGAGGAAGGGTAGTCTCTTCAATAAATGGTGCTGAGAAAACTGGATATTCACATGCAAAAGAATGAAATTGGATCCCTATCTTACACCACTCACAAAAATAAGCTCCAAGTGGATTAAAGATTTAAACATTAGATCTGAAACCATAAAACTTTTAAAACAAAATGTAGGGGAAAATCTTCACATTGGCTCTGGCAATGATTTTTTAGATATCACACCAAAAGTAAAAGCAACAGAAATAAAAATAAACAATGGGGACAATATCCTAAAAACCTTCTGCACAGCAGAAGAAACCATCAACAAAATGAAGAGGCAGCCTTTGGACTAGGAGAAAATATTTTCAAATCCTGTATCTGATAAGGAGTTAACATCCAAAATATATAAGGAACTCATAAAACTCAATAGCGAAACTCAAATAATCCAATTAGAAAATAGGCAGAGCAACTGAATAGATATTTTTCCAAAAATACATACAAATGGCCAATAGTTACATGAAAAGTTGTTCAACATCACTAATCATCAGGGAAACGCAAAGCAAAACTGCAATGATCTATCACTTTACACACTTTAGAATGGTTGTCATCAAAAAGACAAAAGATAACTAGAGTTGGTGAGGATGTGGAGAGAAATGAACCCTTGTGCAATGTTGGTGGATATGTAAATTGATACAGCTACTATGTGAAACAGTATAGGGTTTCTCAAAAAATTGAAAATAGAACCACCATATGATTCTGCAATCCTGCTTCTGGGTATATATCCAAAGGAAATGAAATCACAACCTCAAAGAGATGTTTGTACTCCCATGTCTATTGCAGAATTATTCATGATATGTAAAACATAGAACAACCTAAGTGTCCATTGATGGATGAATGGATAAGAAAAATGTGATATATGTATACACATATATGTAATGAAATATTATTCAGCCACAAGAAGAAAATCCTGCCATTTGCAACAATATGGAGGGACATTGAGGGCATCATGCTAAGTGAAATAAATCAGTGAAAGACAAATACTGTATGATCTTACATATATGTGGACTCTAGAGAAGCCAAACATAGAAAAACAGAGTATAATGGTTGTTGCAAGTAGCTGAGGGGTGGGGGAAATGGGGAGATGTTAGTCCAAGGATACAAATTTTCAGTTATATGATGAATATGTTTTGAGGATCTAATGTACAGCATGTAACTATAATGAACAATACTGTTTTATACACTTGAAAGTTGCTAAGAGAGTACATCCTAAATGTTCTCAAACCCAGAAATAAAATGGTAATTATATGGGCTGATGGGAGTGTTAACTAACCCTATTGTGGTAATTATTTTGCAATATATACATATATCAAATCATAATGCTGTATACCTACTCAATATTGTATGGCAATTATATCTCAACAGAGCTGGGAAAAGATAAAATTAAATAAAATGCTTAATTTGTACATTTGAAGAAGGCACACAAAAATTGAGAGCACATATACTGCCTAATTTTGTTTGTATAGATTCGAGAGAGTTCACAATAAGGTTTCACTGTTTTGTTATGTAATTATTAAACATTTAAGATACTTAAGCCTCAGTTCCTTTTTTTTCTGAATGTAATGTGAGATAATAAATGCAACTTCAGATGGACATTTGAAGGAATTATTGAAATATGTGGAAATACTGTGTTGAGCCCAAGGAAAATGTTCAAGAGTGAGATGTATCTGTGTGTATAGCTGTGTGTGTTTGTATACATTCCCTTTCAAATAACCACACACACATATATGTACACATCCAAATGTATTTATAATCTTTAATGTTTACTGGCAACTTGAAAGTAAATTTGAAGAGTATAGAAATAAAAAGAAAAACATTTAAATTAACATGACATTAAAAGAATGTAGAAATTTAGACACAGGATTTAAAGTTAAACGGGTGATCTTAATTTTAATAATGAATTACTTTTCCTATCTTAATGGCTCAAAAGCCTCAAAGTCAGAACCACATTTCCATTTCTACAATGTAAATTCTTTGTATCAGATAATGAGGCTGAATATCTCCAAACTGACTTTAGATTTCTACTCTACATAGGTTGGAATACCAACCCAAAATGATTTACCCAAGGGAAGCTAAATGAAGAGGCTTAAATTCAGTTTCCTCAAATAAAATTTTATTGGATAAATATGTGTATTAGATTACTATACTGCTATAACAAATTGCCATACTAGTCAATTAAAACAAACGAAGTATAGTCTTATAATTCTGGACTTCAGAAATGTTAAAGAGTCTTATTCAGCTAAAATAGTGAGATCTGCACATCTAGGTTCTTTCTCAAAGCTCCAGGTGAGAATCTTGATTACTTTTCTATTCCAGTTTCACAGGCCACCTGCATTCTTTGGCTCATGGCTCTTCCCTCAACTTTAAAGCCAGTAGCTTTATATTTTCAGATCTTTCTCTCACTCCAATTCTTTTGTCTCTCTATTCTATCTTTAGAGAACCATGTGACTAAGTTAGTCCCACCTGGATAAGCAATGTTAATATTATAAAGGTGAGCTTATTAGCAACCTTTTCCACTTGCTACCTTAAACACCCCTTGCTATACAATATCATATATTCAAAGTTTCTTGGAGAGACTTTCCTCTCTCCATTGTATGTTCTTGGCTCTTTGTTGAAAATTAGTTGTCCATATGTGTGGGTTTACTTTTGGGGTCTCAATTCTGTCCCCTTGATCTGTGTGTCTTTCTGCCAATACCATGCTGTTTTGATTCCTATAGCTTTGTAGTACATTTTGACATCAGGGAGTGTGATACTTCCAGCTTTGTTCTTTCTTCTTAGGATTGCTTTGTCTATTCGAGGTCTTTTGTTGTTCCATATAAAGTTTAGTATTCTTTGTTCTATTTCCATGAAAAATTCATTTTGAGATTCTGACTGGGATTGCATTGAATCTGTAGAATGCTTTAAGTAACATGATCATTTTAACCACATTAAATTCTTCCAGTCCATGAGCATGGAATATCTTTACATTTCTTAACGTCTTCTTCAAATGCTTTCAACAATGTCTTAAATAGTTTTCACTGTACAGGTCTTTCAGCAACTTGGTCAAATTTATTTCTAGATACTTTATTCTTTTTGTTGTGATTGTGAATAGGATTGTATTCTTGATTTCTCTTTCTGTTCAGTGTATAGAAACACAACTGATTTTTGTATGATGATTTTGCACCCTGCAACTTTATTCTATTTGTCAATTATTTACAATAGTTTTTTGTGGGTTCTTTAGAGTTTTCTATTATATAAATGATGTCATCTGCCAATACTAACAGTTTTACTTTCTCGTTTCCAATTGGATAATTTTTATTTCTTTTTCTTGCCTAATTGCTCTGGCTAGAACTTCCAATACTATGTTGAATAAGAGTATCAAGAGTGGGTACCCTGTCTTGTTCCTGTTCTTAGAGGAATAGCTTTTAATTTTTCACCACTGAGTATGATGTTGGCTGTGGATTTGTCACATATGGCCTTTATTATGTTGAGGCACTTTCCTTTTATGCCCATTTTATTATAAATGGATACTGAATCTTGTCAAATGCTTTCTCTGCATCTACTGAGATAATCATGTAATTTTTATTCTTTATTTTGTTGATGTGGTGTATCACATTGATTTACTTGCAGATGCTGAACCATCCCTGCATCCCTGGAATAAATCCCAATAGACCATAGTGAATGATCTCAAAGATTCTTGGGACGATGATGTGAACATCTTCTGGAGCCCCTTATACTGCCTCCTACAAAGTAATTTTCAGAAGAATATTATCTGGTGTCACTCAAGGTTCGTTATATTGAGAAACACAGATTTTATCACAAACTCAGGAGTGAGTGAATACACTTTCCTTTCAAAATTATATGCAGAAAATAATTATACATGGTAAATCCTAAAAATACCTCCAACTGACTTTATTACAAAACAACAGCACTTTTACTCCAAGAGTGGCCCACAGATTAGGATCTGCATCACCAATATCACTCAAGAGATTGTTAGAAATGCAGAGTCTCTGGAACCACAGGGGACCTGCATTTGAGCTAGAATCCCTGGTGACACATGTGCACATTGAAGTTGGAGAAGTGCTGGTCCTCACTAGGTGTTCTCACCTTCTCACTATTGACATGTGGAGCTATATGAGTATTTGTGTTGTGCGGTGTCCCATACATTTCAGGTGATGTTCAACATTCCTTCAGACATTGCCAATTGTCCCAGAAGAAAATCATCTCCGATTGAGAACCACTAGTCCAATTTCAGAACTGAGCATTCTAACAGGATTCCAATCAAGACCCTATGCCTTACTCAGTTTGTAACTTTGGACAGATCACCAAATCCCCTCTGAGCCCCATTTCTGTAACAGAGAGTAGAGTTCATAAATCTACTATCTCATAGAATAGACTTTTCAAAAAGTTAAATCAGGGGCCGGCCCGGTGGCACAGCGGTTTAGTCCGCGCTTGGCAGCCCGGGGTTCGCGAGTTCGGATCCCAGGCGCCCGCCGACGCACCGCCTGTCAGCCATGCCGTGGCGGCGTCCCATATAAAGTGGAGGAAGATGGGCACGGATGTTAGCCCAGGGCCAGTCTTCCTCAGCAAAAAGAGGAGGATTGGCAACGGATGTTAGCTCAGGGCTGGTCTTCCTCACCAAAAAAAAAACCAAAAAAACAAAAAAACCCACAAAAAGTTAAATCAGACAACCCCTATTAGGTGCTAAGTTCAGGTTATTTGGCATAAAAAGATCTGAATGGATCTCATGTAATTAACAAACATCTCATAATGAGAAATAAAACAACAGCTCTGAACTTGTGATATAAGAATGAAATTCCTAATTGTTTTGGCAAATATGTCATGAAGACAAAATATTAGTCCCCATCCCCCTTGTGGAAGAGTGGAATAGCAATTTTCTGGAGGTGGCAGAAGCTGTGTCCCTATCACAAATTGATGCTTTGAAGATACAAGGAACCTAATCCAAATGTTTTTCAGTCTTAGATATTAGACAAAGCTTAAACTCAGGGATGTGATAAAGTGCTGGGAGGTTAGAACTCTGGAAGGCAGGAGAGTTAAATGAGAAGGAGTAAGAAAAAGTGGATTCTACTGACTGTTAACCTGATCTCCAAAGAACAGAGAATCAGTAGAAAGAATTTCCTTTCTGACCAGACCAGTGTCTTGCAGGGAAATTATGTGCTTATGGGTTGGAGTAACAAGAGGTGTAAATATCTCTTCTGCCACAGTCCCTCAATGTGTGCAACCTTGAACTGGATGCAAAGTGGTTATTGGTTTTGGAGTCCTAAGTCTGGCTCATGACTGATGTTTGACTCTTTCCTGCTGTCTTGTCTGGAAATAGAACTTCAATCTCCATCATCAACCATCCAAGGTGGAAGTCATATTTCCACTTGGAAACCCACCTTTCAGACACCCCATCCAGGTGATTCCAACAGCCCTGTAGACACTGTAGGAGAGGTTTCAGAGAGAATTAAAGCCAAGAACATTTACCTGAGGCCAATGACAGCCACCTGCCTAACACAGAGCCAAGAGATCATTGCTAGATTAATTAATATATTTATTTATGATGCCAAAAAGAAAAGTGGACATTGAGTTTAGCAATGCAGCTGTCAATGATGACAATTAAATTATAGAACTGGAAAGTCAACTAGAGGAGGGAATCAGAGGTGAAAAGTTCTTCCAGTAAAAGTAGAACATAAGACCAAGGATCTTTGCAATACTGAAAGTGAGCAAATGACATAATTCACTGAGGAATGACATACAATGAAGGGAGGGCATTTCTTTTTTGTTTTTAAGGTGGGGCATATTTGACTATGTTCCCCTGTAGATGAGAAAGATCCAGACCAAGGAATGCTTGAAAATATTATCTTGCATCATCTGTTCATGATGCATACCTATCCCGATATCTTCTCTCCAGGTATTCACATGATAGAAAATTATATAATATGTGAAATTGGACATGCTAACAAGCTTTACTTTCCAATTATTTCATTATCTCTGAGGCTGAATGTATTCGTGCATTTGTTAGGTAAGTACTTTCCCTATTGTAAATTGTCTGTGGGAGTCCTTTGCTTTTGTACAGTGACATCACAGTGTTTTTATTCCTGTTTTTGTTTGCATTCGTTCAAACAAGATAGAAGTTTTTTTTTTTTTTTCACCAAATGGCTGTTTTCCATTTGGTTCATTTATGCAGGTATAGATGTTTTGGAGTGAATGTGTGAAAGTATATAAATTTTGTGTAGTCATTCATATTGTGTTCCTCCTTGATTTTTTTCAACTGAAAGTGTTGAGTTGACACTTTAATATTCTTCACTTGCAAATCCTTGCTCTAAACAGAAATCAAAGTGAAAGTTCTTCTATATATACTTTGTGCTAATAAAACACCCTTTATACATATTTTGGATTTCTTTTCACATCTTTGTTAATCCTTATTCTTTCTTTTGGTGTTTGTGATTAGATCTATTTCTAAAAGTTGCATCACCTTTGGCCATCATCTGGAAGACATCCTTTATATTTGACTAAAGATTATCTGTATCTTCTATAACATATTTAAATGCATATATCTTTATATAAGATGAAATTATATCTTTACATGCTGCTTTCTCTTCCCATTTTAAAAACCTGTTATATTCTTTCATTTTCAAGTCTTGAGAAATTTAATTATGAATTAGTGACCCATGTTGATGTCACTAAATTATGAATATTTTATATTTATATAAAGTTAGTTTTATTTTTCGATCTATTTCATTTCTTTTTTATTGAGGTAACATTGGTTTATAACATTCTATAAATTTCGAGTGTACATTATTATATTTTGATTTCTGTGTAGATTAAATCATGTTTACCACACAAAGACTAATTATAATCCATCACCATACACATGTGCCTAGTACCCCCTTTCACCCTCTTCCCTCCTCCCTTCCCATCTGGAAACCACCAATCTAATCTCTGTATTGATGTGTTTGTTTGTTGCTGTTGTTGTTTTTATCTTCTATTTATGAGTGAGATCATATGGCATTTGACTTTCTCCCTCTGACTTATTTCGCTTAGCATAATACCCTCAAGGTCCATCCATGTTGTCACAAATGGGAAGATTGATCTTTTTTTGTAAATAAGTATTATTCCATTGTGTATATATATACCAATCTTCTTTAGCCAGTCATCCCCTAATGGGCACATTGTTTCCAAGTCTTGACTACTGTGAATAATGCTGCAATGAACATGAGGGTGCATATATCTTTATGCATTCCTGTTTTCATGTTCTGTGGATAAATACCCAGCCATGGAATAGCTGGATCATATGGTAGTTCTATTCTTAATTTTTTGAGAAATCTCCATACTGTTTTCCATAATGGCTGCACCAGTTGGCATTCAGCAGTGTACGAGGGTTCCCTTTTCTCCACATCCTCTCCAACACTTGTTATTTCCTGTCTTGTTAATTATAGCCATTCTGATGGGAGTGAGGTGATATCTCATTGTAGTTTTGACTTGCATTTCCCTGATAGTTAATGATGAACATCTTTTCATGTGCCTGTTGGCCATCTGAATATCTTCTTTGGAGAAATGTCTGTTCAGATCTTTTGCCCATTTTTAAATTGGGTTGTTAGTTTTTTTTGTTGTTGAGATGTAGGAGTTCTTTATATATTTTGCATATTAATCCTGATCAGATATATGGTTTGAAAATATCTTTTCCCAACTGTTAGGTTGTCTTCTTGAGGGTTTCCTTTGCTGTGCAGAAGCTTTTCAGTTTGATGTAGTCCCATTTGTTAATTTTTTTCTATTGTTTCCCTTGCCCGTTCAGACATGGTACTTGAAAATATGCTGCTAAGACCAATGTTGAAGAGCGTACTGCCTATGTTTTACTCTAGCAGTTTATAGTTTCAGGTCTTATATGCAAATTTTAAATTCATTTTAAGTGAATTTTTGTGTATGATGTAAAAGAATGGTCTACTGTCATTCTTTTGCATGTGGCTGTCCAGTTTTCCCAATGACATTTATTGAGGAGACTTTCCTTTCTCCATTGTATGTTCTTGGATCCCTTGTCAAAAATTAGCTGTCCATAGATGTATGTGTTTATTGTTGGGCTCTTGATTCTGTTCCATTGATCTGTATGTCTGTTTTTGTGCCAGTACCATGCTGTTTTGGTTACTATAGCTTTGTAGTATATTTTGAAATCAGGGAGTGTGATACCTCCAACTTTGTTCTTTTTTTTTTTCAGGATTCCTTCAGCTATTCAGGGTCTCTTATTCCATATAAATTTTAGGATTCTTTGTTTTATTTCTGTGAAAAATGTCATTGGAACTTTGATAGGGATTGCACTGAATCTGTTGATTGCTTTAGGAAATATGGACATTTTAAATATGTTAATTCTTCCAATCCAAGAGCGTGGAATATCTTTCCATTTCTTTGTGTCTTCTTCAATTTATTTGAAGAATGCTTTATAGTTTTCAGTGTACAGATCTTTCAGCTCTTTTGTTAAGTTTGTTCCTAGGTATTTTATTCTTTTTGTTGCAATTGTAAATGAGATTGTATTCGTAATTTCTCTTTCTGCCACTTCTTTGTTTGTGTATAGAAAAACAACTGATTGCTGTATGTTGATTTTTTATCCTGTATTCATTTATTATTTCTAAAATGTTTTTGGTGGATTCTTTAGGGTTTTCTATATATAAAATCATATCATCTGCAAATAATGACAGTTTCACTTCTTCCTTTCCAATTTGGATCCCTTTTATTTCTTTTTCTTGCCTGATTGCTCTGGCTAAGACTTCCAATACTATGTTAAATAGGAATGATGAAAGTGGATATCCTTGTCTGGTTCCTGTTCTTAGAAGGATAGCTTTCAGTTTTTCACCATTAAGAATGATATTAGCTGTAGGTTTGTCACATATGGACCTTATTAGATTGAAGTACTTTCCTGCTATACCTATTTTATTCAGAGTTTTTATCATAAAAGGATGCTGTATTTTGTCAAATTATTTCTCTGCATCTATTGAGATGATCATGTGATTTTTATTCTTCATTTTGTTAATGTGGTGTATCATGCTGATTGATTTGTGAATGATCAACCATCCCTGCATCCTTGGAATAAATCCCACTTGATCAAGGTGTATGATCTTTTTAATGTATTGTTGTATTCGATTTGCTAGTACTTTGTTGAGGATTTTTGCATCAATGTTCATCAGTGATATTGGCCTGTAAGTTTCTTTTTTTGTGTTGTTCTTGTCTGGTTTTGTTATCAGAATAATGTTGGTTTTGTAGAATAAGTTAGGAACCTTCCCCTTCTCTTCATTTTTTGGAAGAGTTTGAGAAGGATAGGTGGTAAGTCTCCTTTGAATGTTTGGTAGAATTCACCAAGGAAGCTGTCTGATCCTGGACTTTTATTTTTTGGGAAATTTTTGATTACTGTTTCAATCATGTTACTGGTGATTGGTCTATTCCAATTCTATATTTCTTCTTGACTCAGTTTTGGAAGGTTGTATGATTCTAGGAGTTTATCCATTTCTTCAAGATTATCCAATTTGTTGATATGTAGCTTTTCATAGTATTTTCTTATAATCTTTTGTATTTCTGAAGTGTCCATTGTAATTTCTCCTCTTTCATTTCTGATTTTATTTATTTGAGCCTTCTCTCTTTTTTTCTTGGTGAGTCCAGATAAAAGTTTGTCAATTTTGTTTATCTTTTCAAAGAACTAGTTTCATTGATTTTTTTCTATTGTGTTTCTTAGTCTCTGTTTCATTTATTTCTACCCTGATTTTTATTATTTCCTTTCTTCTACTCATTTTGGGCTTTGTTCTTCTTTTTCCAGTTCCTTTAGGTGCACTGTCAGATTGTTTATTTGAGATTTTTCTTGTTCATTGACGTAGGCCTGTATTGCTATAAAATTCCCTCTTAGAACCACTTTTGCTGTATCCCATAAATTCTGGAATGTCGTATTTTCACTTTCACTTGTCTCCAGATATTTTTTTATTTCTCCTTTAATTTCTTAATTGACCCAACCATTGTGCAGTAGCATTTTGTTTAACCTCCACATATTTGTGGATTTTTTTTTTATTTTCTTCCTGTAGTTGATTTCTAGTTTCATACCATTGTAGTCAGAATAAAATGCTTGGTATTGTTTCAATCTTTTAAAATTTATTGAGGCTTGTTTTGTGGTGTAATATGTAATCAATCCTGGAGAATGTTCCATGTGCATTTGAAAAGAATGTGTATTCTGTGGTTTTTGGATGGAATGTTCTGTGTATATCTACTAAATAAGGCCAATGTTTCCTTATTGATCTTCTGTTTGGATGATCTATCCATTGGTGTAAGTGGAGTGTTAAAGTTCCCTACTATTGTTGTGTTATTGTCTATTTGTCCTTTTATGTCTGTTAATAATTGCTTTATATATTTAGGTGCTCCTATGTTGGGTGCATAAATATTTATAAGTGCTATATCCTCTTGCTGGATTGTTCCCTTTATCATTATGTAGTGCCTTTCTTTGTCTCTTGTTACTGTTTTCATTTTAAAATTATTTTGTCTAAGTATTGCTACCCCAGCTTTCTTTTCATTGCCATTTTCATGGAGTATCTTTTTCTATCCCTTTACTTTTAGTTTGTGAGTGTCTTTAGGTCTGATGTGTGTCTCTTGTATAGAGCATATATATAGGTCTTGGTTTTTCTTTTTATCCAATCACCACCATATGCGTTTCAAATGGAGCATTTAGTCCCTTGACATTTAAAGTAGCTATTGATATGAATGTACTTATTGCCATTTTGTTACTTTTTTTCTGGGTGTTTTAGTAGTTCTTCTCTGTTCATTTCTTCTTCTCTTGCTCTCTTCCTTTGTAGTTTGATGTCTTTCTTTAGTATTATGTTTGAATTCCTTTCTCTTAATTATTTTTGTACTTATTATAGGTTTCTGGTTTGTGATTATCATGAGGTTCATATATAATAACCTACTTATATAGCAGTCTGTATTAAGTTGATGGTCTCTTAAGTTTGACCTCTTGCTAAAATCTCTACTCATTTACTCCGCTCCTCCCACATTTCATATCTTTGATATCATCTCTAACCTCTTATTTTGAGTGTGTGTATCTATTACCCTCTTATCATGGAAATAGATAATTTTAGTAGTTTTGTCTTTTGATCTTCATGTTAGCTTCATAGGTGGTTGGTCTGCTACCTTTTCTGTACATTTGCCTTTACCTGTATTTTATTGTGTTTTTAAAGATAATTTTCTTATTCTTATTTGTGTCTATTCTTTTCCACTTAAATAAGTCCCTTTAGTGTTTCTTGTAAGGCTGGTTTCTTGGTGGTAAAGTCCTTTAGTTTTTGCTTGTCTGGAAAACTTTGTATCTCTCCTCCATTCTGAATGATAATCTTGCTGGGCAGAGAATATCTGGGTGTAGGTTTTGCCCTTTCAATACTTTAAGTATATCATGCCACTCCCTTCTAGCCTGTAAGGTTTCTGCTCAGAAGTCAACTGATAGTCTTATGGGGTTTCCTTTGTATGTAACTTGTTGCCTTTCTCTTGCAGCTTTTTGGATTCTCTCTTTATCTTTAACTCTTGACATTTTAATTATAATGTGTCTTGGTGTGGGCCTCTTTGGGTTTATCTTGTTTGGTGCTCTCTGTGCTTCCTGTACCTGGATGTCTGTTTCCTTCCTTAGGTTAAGAAAGTTTTCAGCTATTATCTCTTCAAATAGATTCTCTGCCCCTTTGTCTCTCTCCTTTCTTTCTGGGACACTTATAATATGGATGTTAGTGCACTTGATGTTGTCCCAGAGGTCCCTTAGATTGTCCTCATTCTTTCTAATTCTTTTTTCTTTTATCTGTTCAGCTTGGTTGATTACCTCTAGTCTTCCATCCAGCTCACCAATCCATTCTTCTGTATCATCTACTCCACTATTGAGTCTCTCTAGTGAATTTTTAATTTCCATTATTGTATTATTCATTTCTGCTGGGTTCTTTTTTATATTTTCCAGTTCTCTGTTGAAGTTCTCACTGAATTAATCCATTCTTCTCCCAAGATCAGTGAGCATCCTTATGACTTTAGTTTGTACTCTTTATCAGACAGATTGTTTATGTCTGATTTGTTTAGTTCTTATTCTGAGAATTTATCCTGTTCCCTTATTTGGAACATATTCCTTGTCTTCTCATTTTCCCTCTTTCTCTGTGTTTATATCTATGTTTTAGGTAGAGGAGCTTTGTCTCTCAATCTTGGAGAGTTGTCCTTATGTAAGAGATGCCTTATAAGGCCCAGCAGTGTGCTTCCCTCTCATCAACAGTTCCAAATGTTTCAGTAGTGTCTCCTGTTTCAGGTATGTGTGTCCTTCTCTTGTGGCAGGGTTGCTCTTGCTGCAGGTGCATGGGAAGGCTAGGCTTTCCGTCTGGCCAATTGATTGTAATGCTCAGCTGTGTGTAGCTGTTACCACCCTTTCAGTCACTTTATTGGGCATAGGGAGCCCCAGCACAGTTGGCTGCAAGGTCTTATAGCACATTCTTGTGGAAGTTCTTCTGTTAAGTGAGTAGGCCTCCAGCGTGGCTGTTTGCTATGCTCAGGGGCTTACAATTGCTATAGGCCCCAGGCCTGCAGTGCTATTGTCAGCTCTTTCAGGAGATCAGCTGGGTGGGGCTGGCCCCAGGTGTGGCAGCAAACAATTGTTTCAGGAATTGGGAAGTTCGGTGGATCCCTTATATGGCCAGCCTGTCTGGGTCCACAAGTTGCCTGAGAGGTTGCTGTTGGATGGGGCCAGTCCTTAGGGTGGGCTGCCAACCTTGGCTGAGCTGGATTAAATTGGTGCTTTAGAGGGCTGGGCAAACCCCTGCTTCTAACAGGCCAGGAGAAGGACTCCAATGGCATCTGCCGTCATCTGTGTCACCATGCCTGTATTGTGTCACAATAATGGCTGCTGCAAATGTCTCAGTCCCAGGGGAAGTGATCCCAGCCTTGGGAACTTTCACCTCTCACCAAGATGTGCTCAGAACTTATCAAGTGAGTCTTTTTTTCCCCAAAAGTCTTTCTGGTGATTTTAGGTTGCTTTCTGAATTGGGTGAATTTGTGCATTGGCCCTTTGAGAGCAGGCTTTTCTTTCCCCTTATGTCTTATAGCTTTTCTGGAGATATTCCCTGTTGTTAATAGCCAGCAAAGCCAGATATTATGACATTTGTCTTGGTTATGCTGAGTCCAAAAGCTGCTTATTGTGGAAAGCTCTCCTGTTCAGATCCCCCACTCCTCCAGGAAAGGCTTCATACCTTAAGACTGATACTGGCTGAAGTGCCACAGATAAAATGTAGCTTTTTTCTCTCCAGAAAGGATTTCTGCCTCATCCACCTCAGTCAGCACTGTCCCTTGCTGTGGGGGTTCTTTTCACCCAGTTTTCAGTTCTCTCTCAGGGGTAGTTGTTCCAAGAATAGTTGTAAATTCATTGAGTCCATGGGAGGCAGTGGGCTCAGAGTCTTCTCATGTCGCTGTCTTCCCAGCAATCCCCTAAGGTTATATCTCCTTGTGGTTTTGATAAGTGTTTCTGTGATGATTAGTGACGTAGAGCATATTATCATATACCTGTTGGACATTTATATGTCTTGTTTGGAAAAATGTCTATTCAAATTCTTTACCCATTTTTAAAATTGAGATTTTTTTCTTTTTCTTTTTTTTGCTATTTGGCTGAAGGAGTTTCTAATATATTTTGGATATTAACCCTTTACCAGATATATGGTTTACAAATATTTTCTCTCATTCTGTAAGTTGCATTTTCACCCTGTTGATTGTGTCCTTTGCTGTACAGAAAGTCTTTGGTTGGATGTCATTGCACTTTTATCGTTTTTGCTGCCTGTGCTTTTGGTGTCATATCCAAGATATCGTTGCAAATTTCATAAAACTTTTATCCTGTTTTATTTTAGGAGTTTTACAAGTTTAGATCTTACATTTAAATCTTTAATACATTTTGAGTCGACTTTTGTGTTTGGTGTAAGATAAGGGTACAGTTTCATTTCTTTGCATGTGGATATCTAGTTTTCTCAACCCCATTTGTTGAAGAGATTATCCTTTTTCCATGAAATGGTCTGGCACCATTTTCAAAGATCAGTTGACTGTATATACACAAGTTAATATCAGAGCTGTCAATTCTTTTCCATTGGTCTATGTGTTTTTTTAATGCCAGTATCATACCAATTTAATTTCTCTATTTTTGTAGTACATTTTATTTATTCATTTTTTTATTGAGGTGACATTGGTTTATAACATTATACAATTCAGGTTTACATCAATATGTTTTGATTTCTGTGTAGATTACATCATGTTCACCACCCAAATACTACCCATCACCATACTTGTGCCCTATCATCATTTTTGCCCTCCCTCCTCCCCACTTCCCCTCTAGCAACCAGCAATCTAGTCTCTGTATCTATGTGTTTGTTTGCTGTTGTCGTTGTTTTTATCTTCTACTTATGGGTGAAATCACACAGTATTTAACTTTCTCCATCTGACTTATTTCATTTAGCATAATACCCTCACAGTCCATCCATGTTGTTGCAAATGGCAAGACTTCACATTTTTTATAGCTGAGTAGCATTCCATGTGTGTCTTGGCTATAGTGAATAATGTTGCTATGAACATAGGGGTGTATATATCTTTATGCATCCATGTGTCTGTGTTCTTTGGATAAACATCCAGAAGTGGAATAGCTGGATTATATGGTATTTCTATTTTTAATTTTTGAGAAATATCCACATGGTTTTTCTTAGTGGCTTCAGCAGTTTGCATTCCCAATACCAGTGTATGAGGGTTTCATTTTCTCCATATCCTCTCCAACACTTGTTATTTTCTGCCTTTCTAATAATAGACATTCTGATGGATCTGAGATTATATTTCACTGTAGTTTTAGTTTGCATTTCCCTAAAAATTAGTGATGGTGAACATCTTTTCACATTCCTGTTGGCCATCTGTATATCTTCTTTGGAAAAATGTTTGTTCATAAACTGCCCATTTTCTTGCCCATTTTTTCATTGAGTTGTATGAGTTCTTTATATATTTTGGAAATTAACCCCTTGTCAGATATATGATTTGCAAATATTTTCTTCCAGTTGATGGGTTGTCTTTTTGTTTTGTTGATGGTTTAATTTGCAGTGCAGAAGCTTTTTAGTCTAATGTAGTCCCATTTGTTTATTTTTTTCTTTTGTTTCCCTTGCCTGAGGAGTTTTGCCTCTCTTCCAAACAAAACAAAACAAAACTCCTATATTAAGAAAAAAGAAATATCTCAAATAAACAATCTAACTTTACATCTCAGGGAACTAGAAATACAAGAACTAACTAAGTCCAAAGTTTGCCAAAGGAGGGAAATAAATTTCAGAGTAGAAATAAATTAGAGACCAGGAAAACAATAGAAAGAAACAATAAAACTAAGAGTTGGTTTTTTGAAAAGATAAACAAAATTGAAAAACTTTAATCTAGACTAAGGAAAAATAGAAGGCTGAAATAAAATCAAAGTGAAATTGGAGATATTACAACTGATACCACAGAAATACAAAGGATCATGAGACTACTATGAACAATTATGTGCAAGCAAATTAAATAACTTAGAAGATATGGATAAATTCCTGGAAATGTATAACTTAGCAAGACTGAATCATGAGGAAATAGAAAATCTGAGCAGGCCAATAACAACTAAGTAGATTGAGTCAGTAATCAAAAACCTGCCAACACAGAAAAACCCAGAACCAGCTGGCTTTACTGATGAATTCTACTAAACTTTTAAAGGAGAATTAATGCCAATCATTCTCAAACTCTTCTGAAATATTGAAGAGGTGGGAATACTCCCAAGCTTATTTTATGAGGCCAGCATTATCATGATACCAAAGCCAGATAAGGACACTACAAAAAAGAAAATTATAGGGTAATATCCTTATGAATATAGATGCAAGAATTCTCAACAAAATATTGGCAAACTAAATTCAACAGCACATTAAAAGGGTCATTCATCACTGTCACATTGGATTTACCCTTAGGATGCAAGACTAGTTCAACATACACAAATCAATAAATGTGTTACATCATATTAATGGAATGAATGATAAAAATTATATAAAATCTCAATAGATGCTGTAAAAGCTTTGACAAAATTCAACATCCTTTTATGCCAAAAAATCTCTCAGCAAATCAGACATAGTAGGAACGTACCTCAATATAATAATGGTCATATATGTTAACACAGAAAACATCACACTCAATGGTGAAATGTCAAAAGCTTTTCCTCTGAGATTAGAAACAAGAGAAGGGTGCCCACTCTCACCACTCTTATTTGTCATAGTATTGGAGGTATTTGCCACAGCAATTAGGCAGGAAAAATAAATAAAAGACGTACAAATCAGAAAGAAAGAAGCAAAATTGTCTTTGTTTTCAGGTAATTTGATCTTGACTCCAAAAAAGTGTTAGAAGTGATAAATTCAATAATGTTTCAGGACACGAATCAACATACAAAAATAAGTTGTGTTTCTATACACTAACATGAACTATCTAAAAAAGATAAAGAAAACTATTTATAACAGCATCAAAAACAATAAAATATTTAGGGATAAATTTAACCAAGGAGGTGAAAGATCTGTACAGTGAAAACTACAAGACTTTGATGAAAGAAATTGAAGAAACAAATAAATGGAAAGATATTCCGTGTTCATGGATCAGAAGAATCAATATTGTTAATAAGCCCATGGTATCCAAAGCCTTCTAAAGATTCAATGCAGTCTCTAATAAATTTTTTTGGCATTTTCACAGAAATAGAACAAACAATCCTAAAATTTATACTGAACCACAAAAAGAGCCCAAATCATTGAAGGATACTAAGAAAGTAGAATAAAGCTGTGGGCATCACACTTCCTGATTTAAAGCTATATTACAAAGCTATAGTAATAAAAAAATATTGTACTGGCATAAAAACTGACACATAGACCAATTACACAGAATAGAGAATTCAGAAATAATCCTAAGCATATATAGTCAACTAATATTTGACAAGGGAGTTAAGAAGAAAGAATAGTCTCTTCAATAAATGGTATTACTAAAAGTGGATATTCACATGCAAAAGAGTGTAATTGAATCTCTATCTTACACCACTCACAAAATTAACTCAAAATGGATTAAATACATAAAAGTAAGACCTGAAGCCGTAAGTTTTCTAGAAGAAAACATAGGGAAGAATCTCCTTGACATTGGTTTTGTCAACAATTTTTTGAATATGACACCCAAAGCAAACAACAAAAGCAAAAGATGTAAGTGGAACTATATCAAACTAAAAATCTTCTGCACAAAAAAATTAAAGGGCAACCTATAGAATGGGAGAAATATTTGCAAACCATATATCTGATAAGAGGTTAATATCTAAAATATATAAGTAATTCACACAACTCAATAGCAATAAAACAAATCATCCAGTTTAAAAATGGGCAGAGGATCAGAATAGGAATTATTCTAAATTATTTTTGTTAAGATTGTATTCTTTGTTATATGTAGTCAAGAAGTCTCTGTTTCTTAAGCTTGGTGGTCAGCTAGGGTATTGGCAGAGAATTCCTTAAATATCTGGAGCTAAAAATAATAAAGAAAAGAAAAAAACTCACCAGAGCATTTTAGATTTTTGTTGTTGTTGTTGGGGGCACTTCTGTAATGCTCAGCCAAGTCATTTAAACTTTAGTTTTGTGATGAGCATAAAAATCAGTGAGAGGTGAAAGCTTATGGTCTTCTTCTTTTTTTTTGAGCATGCATCTTGCCTTGAGCATGTGAATGGATTTCTATATTCTGTGGTATATATAGTAGCTTTTCAAAGTTTTTATTCCTCCAAATATCCTACTCCCCAGCTTTATTTTGTTTATACTTACATGTCTCCATTTATTTCTACCTTTCTATATACACTTCCACCAGGCTATTTCCACTTCACCATTTCTCTATGGCCTTGTCATAGAGAAGCAATAGTTTGTTCCTCACATTAACCTATTATGCCTTCTCCACAGGTCAGGCCTGATTATGGAATCATCTGATATTAACCCTGCACTGATGCTCCCCTAATTTCAGAATTGTATTAATCCCATAGTCAAAATATAAGATTCTCTGTTATATGGCTGTTGCCTACATGGCAAAACTTATGTTTCAGTTTTTATCTCCTGCCCCTCACTGTTTTTCAGGCATTAATAACTATTTTTCATTTTCTAAGATCACCTTACAGTTTAATCAATCTCCACATTTAATCTTCTGTAGTCTCTTCCTAGTGTACACTTACCCCCTTCTCCTACTGAATTAACCCTGATCTTTCTTCTAGATTCAGTACGATTATAGGTTTGTCTGTAAAGAATTCATTAGTCTCCCCAGGAAGATGTGACTACTTTTTGGATCCATGTAGCACGATTACAGTGCCACCTACATATTGCATTTATTTATTTACATGTCTATTCCCAAGTTTAGACTGTGAGCTCCTTATGAGAAGAAAAAATGTATTACTATCTTCTTCATCCCATGAATATATTTTAGTGCCTACAGTACAGCAATTGCTTAATAAGTATTTGTAGAAACCTGAAAAACAGATGGTTGAGGGAGGTAAACAGATCATTCCAACATGATGCAAAAATGAGAAGCAATGAAACAAATGGAAATGCTGTTCAGGGAGGGAGGTCCCATGATTGAATCTAATACCAGAGAAGACAGATGGGAGAAAGAAGATATTTTAGTGTACTATATCTAGAATATCTCTCCAGAATCAGAAATGGAGCAGTTATCATGGGGTTCTCTGCATGCTAGAGACCACATCTAATGAGAGGTGACCTCCTCCTCCTGGGAGGAAAGAGTCCAAAGGGACAACAACTCCAAAGATGACTTCCAAAATCAAATCTGGCACAAGTTTGCATTCTGTTTTTCTCTCCTAGCTCCAGAGAACTAAATCTCTCAGGGAATTGAGAGACAAAAGAATAGTTCCCAAATTAGGCTTTTGGGAATTCAGCTCCTAAAGCCACACAAACTCTAAATGCTTCTGCTACACCTTTTCTGTTCTACTTTACTAATTTCAAATGATGAGAAAACAGAATTTATTCCATAGGCCTCATAAGTGGTTCCATGTGCCTGCCCTTTTGGAAGCCAGAACTTCAAACATCATCAATGATTCATGGAAAAAACTGAATCAATGAACTCAGACTCTCCTCTGATAATATCTGGGTGATCCATAGCAACTTTACAGGTATGGAGAAAAGTGGCATGGTGTATAGGACTGTTTTTGTTGGTCATAACTTTGGGTGCTACAAAGGCATAACAAGTGTAGAAAAGTTTAGTGATACAAAATCCTGTCAAGTCAAAGCCCCAGGTTCTGGAGGTCAATTTTGGGTGTACTAAAATATCTTCTTGCTCCCACCTGTCTCCTCTGGTGTTGGTGGTCAATCATGGGGCCTCCCTCTTTCAACCCCCCCCCACCCCCAGTTTCTTTGATTCTCCTTTCTCTCCCACTGTTAGAGGTCTCTTTTTAATGTCACTCAACCACTTGTTATTTTAGTCATTGATATTTATCAAGCAATTATAGTATGGTAGGCACTAAATTATATTCTTGATAAAGAAATGAATGAGATGTTTATGGTCTATACAGGGGAAGAGACACAAAAATAAATACATAAATGCATTATTATGACATGGCACTCTAATCCTGGTAAAGTGGATCCTAAAATATTTGACTTTTCCTGGGGATATTAGTGAAGACTTCACAGACAAGTGTGTAATTTTATATAGGCTTCAAATAGAAGTGGAGTTCTTTCAGATTGAGAAGGTGTGCGAGTACCCCAGGAATGACAGTGGGGCAGTAAAGATTGGGATTAAATAAACTGTAAGTTGTGTTTAGGTAATACAAATTAGTTCTTAATATCTGACCAACAGTGTGGTGCTGGGGATGAAAAACAAAATAGGAGCCTAGCCTCATAGGCAAAGGCTAACAGAGAGCCTTAAATTTTGACTATGGGATTGAGACTTAATTCTGAAATTATTGCAGACTCAATGTAGAGTTTATAGCAGATGATGTCCATCAGCAGGATAACACCATGAAAAGGTCACCTGAATAACTGTGAGGAAGAGACAATTGCTACTGTCAAAGCCACAGAAACATAATGAGGAGTAGAATTAGGACAGTGGAAGTGGAAATCATAGGTGGGAAATGAATTTGTGAGGGTTTAAAACAGTATTCAAACTTTCACTGTTAACAATAAACACAGACAGGCAATTTACATTCATTATTTTATTTAATTATTTCAAGAACTTTATATGAAATTAATATCTATCTTTATTCAGATTGTATGGATAAAGTATGTGGGACTTAGAGCAATTATATTGCTTGTACAAGACATGCAATGGAGTCTGGAGTCAAGCTCAGAGCTTGCTGTTTCCAATGCTTTTGCATTTCACTAATATTTAACAAACTTTATTTTTGAAGAGTTTTAGATTTGCAGAAAAATTGCAAAGTCATACAGAGAGTTTCCATAAACTCTCGCTCAGTTTATCCTCTTATTAACATCTTCCATCCACAATACATTATGTTTATTCATCATTTATCCTTAAGCTCTTCTTTGTTGAGCTTTGGTGACACTTTCTCAGACTTTCTTTATTTTTTAATGAACTTGATAGTTTTGAGGAATATACTGGTCAGATATTTTGTAAAGTTTCCCTTGATTAAAATTAGTCTGATGTTTCTCTCATTATTAGATTGGAGTTATAGATTCTTTGGGGAAGACCACAGAGATAAATTGCCATTTTCATTACATCATATCAATGGTATATGCTATCAACATGACTTACCAGTCTTCATGTCATTCTTGATCACTGTAGACTTTATAGCAAGTGATATCCATAATCACACTCACTCGGTGGAAAGGTTACCAGATCAGTGTGAGGAAGAGACTACTGCTGCTGTCAAAGTTACAGAGAAATAATGAGGAATAGAAATAGTACAGTGAAAGGGGGAATGGGAGGTGTAAAATGGATCTATGAGGGAGTGAAACAGGGTATCCCACATCCACTGATTAACTACATGTAGACAGGCATTTTATATTCATCATTTTATTCAATTCTTTCAATAACTCTATCAAATTAGTATCATTATTCCAGTTATGAGTGAAAAATGTGAGACAGCTCAGACTTGCTATTTGCAAGACTATTGTATTCCATCAATATTTTTAATTTTTAATAAACTGTATGTTTTGAATAGTTTTAGAATTGCTAAAATATTGTAAAGATAGTAAGAGAGTTCCCATAAACCTTGCATCTAGTTTCTGCTATTAATAACATCTCCCATCCCATTATATTAGGTCTCATGTCTTCTTAGGCTCCTTGTGACTCTGACAGTTTCATAGACTTCCCTTGTTTTTGATTACATTGATAGTTTTGAGGAATACTTAGGTATTTTGTAAAATGTCCCTCAACTGGGATTTGTCTGATGTTTTCCTCATGATTAGACTAGAGTTATGGGTTTTGGGGAGGAAGACCACAGAGGTAGAGTGTCATATTCATCACATATTAACTTACAGACTATCAACATGACTTATCATTCTTTATGTTGATCTTGACCATGTGGATAAGATACTGTTCATCAGACTTCTCCACCATAAAGTTACTCTTTTTGTCTCTTTTTCACTCTATGATCTCTGTAAGTAAGTCACTATGTGCTGCTCATACTTCATGAGTGATGAGTTATTCTTCACCTCCCAGAGAATGCAATATCTACAAATTATTGGAATTCTTCTGCATGGGAGATTTGTCTCTTCTAATTTGTTTGTTTATTCAACCACTTATTTGTACCAGTGTGCACTTATGGGTACTTCCTAAATACTTTGAGTGATAATTCAAGACTACTTTATTTATTTTTTGCATGTATTTTCCAGTTTTGGCCATTGGAAGTTTGTTCAGCTGCCACTCTATCCCTTTGCTATACTCCATCAAAGTGGGGTTTCTTTTTTTTTAAAGCATTTCCTTACTTCTGAAGCTGCAAAACACTCCAGGCTCATCTTCCATATTTCTTGCTACTTCCTAGAATGAGCCATTTCTCCAAGGAACCTTGTTTCCTTTTACTGGGGAATGATATTAGAAACCATAATCTGGGCACTAGGTGTGTTCATTGCTACTGGGGCCTCTAGGACCTCTCAGTTGACAAAGAATGTAAATATATGTATGCATACTAATCTGTGTATATACATATTTATAAACAGTTTCACGACACTAAAAATGCTCTGTGCTTCATCTATTCAAACATTCCTGCCCTTCCCCCAAGTACCTGGAAACTACTGATCTTTTTATTGTTTCTATAGTTTTGCCTTTCCCAGAATGTCATGTAATTAGAATCACTGGTTTTTTTCACTTAGCAATAAAACATTTAAGATTCAATCATGCCTTTCTATTGTGCAATAGTTCACTCATTTTTTATTGCTGAATAATATTTCATTGTATAGATGTACTATGGTTTGTTTATCCATTCATCTGTTGAAGGACATCTTAGTTACTTAAACGTGCAAGTTTTCATGTTCAAATAAATTTTCAGATAAGTTGAGTAAACACATAGAAGCACAATTGCAGAATCATATGATAAGACCCTGATTTTTCAGCTAAAGAGCAATAGAGCTATAGATAAAATAGAGGAATTAACTAATGCATGCAAAAGGCAAACAACAACAATTCTGTTATTTGTTGAATGCTGATTGTGTCTAAATTTGCATTGTTCTTATTTCTTTCCCATCAGTTTAATCAGCTACATGCAACCAGAAAACCAAACACTTGTTTTAGAATTTTTCCTCCTGGGGCTCTCAGAAGGGTATAACTGCAGCCTCTTCTCTTTGGAATCTTCTTGTCTATGTACCTGGTCACTTTCATTGGGAACTTTTTAATTATCCTGACCATTGTCACTGACTCCCACCTCCACACTCCCATGTACTTCTTCCTCTCCAATCTCTCTTTTACAGACATCTGCTTCACCACCACCACCATCCCAAAGATGCTACTGAACATCCAGACACAGAGCAAAGTTATATCCTATAAAGCCTGGCTCAGCTAGATGTATATGTTCTTGCTTTTTGGAGGATTAGACAACTTCTTCTTGACTGTGATGATCTATGATCAATCTGTAGCCATCTGTCACCCATTGCATTACATGGTCATCATGAACCCCAAGCTCTGTGGTACCCTGCTTATAGCATCTTGGTTATTGAGTGCTGTGGAATCTCTATTACAAGAATTAATGGTTTTGTGACTTTTTGTACAGAGTTGGAAACCCCTCACTTTTTCTGGAATTTATTCAGTCCAACTTGCTTGTTCTGACACCTTCCTTAATGACCTTCTGATAAATTTTTCAACAGCACTTCTGGATGCTATTTCACTCACTGAGATCCTGTCTTTTACTCTAGAATTGTAACCTCTGTTTGGAGAATTTCATCAGCTGGGGGTAAGTATGAAGCATTTTCCACTTGTTGGTCTCACCTCTTGGTTATCTCCTTTTATGGTACAGGCTTTGGAGTGTATCTTAGTTCTGCTGCCACAGAAAACTCCAGGGAAAGTGCAATAGCCTCAGTGATATACACTGTGGTCACCTCCATGATGAATCCCTTCATCTGTGGTCTGAGGAACAGAATCAAAAGCAGTCCCTGAAAAAGCTCTTTAGCTAAGAGACATTCTCTGCTAAAAGGGTTCTTTGTCTTGAAATAGAGATTTGAGTAACAGGGCTCAATGCCCAGAAGACCTAAGTCATAATATATGAATCAGTCTATAGAAAGACAATCTGCAATTTATCTTTTTACAGACTTCAGTCTCTAAGTTTTCCAACATCACAAGCAACTGTTTCTTCTGTATTTATTTTTTAAAATTTTGACCTCTTGGGGTGGTCCGGTGGCATAGTGGTTAAGTTCACGCACTCCACTTCGGTGGCCTGGGGTTTGCAGGTTCAGATCCTGAGTGCGGACCTACACACTACTTATCAAGTCAAGCTTTGGCAGTGTTCCATATAAAGTTGAGGAAAATTGGTGTGGATGTTAGCCCAGGGCCAATCTTCCTCAGCAAAAAGGGAAGGATTGGCAACAGATGTTAGTTCAGGGCTAATCTTCCTCTCACACACACACACACACAATTTTGACCTCTCATTATGTTCTTTGTGTGGAAAACAGATTCCATTGCATGGATTTTCAGCAGTGAATAAATAATACAGGAAATTGAGTACTTATAATATTATAGGAAGAGCTGGAGAAATAAATGTGTAATGCATCCTGTCTCAGATGAAAGCAGCTACCCCTTAGATTATTTGCTTTTGGAGAAAAATGATTTGACATATCAGAGGTTATACACCAATTGCCAGGGATTTTGTTAATCCACTCCAGAAAGAGATTACATTTGCAATGGCAGAATCAAATAGAGTCCCCAATGTGATTATATTTACAATAATCCCTATTCACTATCCAAGATATAATTTTCACCTGCACCGTCAAAAACATAAATTAAATGGGGATGTAATAGGAATTACAACCCCTGATTTTTCAGTCATTGATGGTGTCACTCTCTTTGATTATCCCATGCATGCATTATTACTTTTCCTTTTAATATTTTGCTAGACAGGAACACTGAGGATTTCCAGCACTTCCTACCATAATAGCCCTCTCTCACAGATCCTAAAACAATATGGATATTCTGCCAATTTCTTGCTATGTTGTTTCTAATGATGAATCCCAGAAATTATAACATAACAACACAATATACTTATGGACCTAACATATGCTTTGTGATACAGAGTAAGACTAAAGCTTTATCATCACCTGACCCTGGAAGCCACCACTTTGATTTGTATGACATAAAGGTAATTTCCTATTACTAAGTTCACAATTTTCCAGGTAAGAGTCCACAGGTCCCTTTAAGCACTAGTATTCTGAGAAATATTTAAGTAGCTATCTCTGAAAAAGAAAGGAAGGAAGAAAGGAAGGAAGATAAGAAAAAGGAAATAAAGAAGAGTGCTTAATTGTAGCATTTGCCAATTTCCCTAAGTATAATTACTCTCATTTTTCCAAATTTCAAGCTACCAAGGTGGCTTTACTAAATGTGGAGTTGGGACAAGATGTGCACAAGCAGCCTCATGAGCCATTATAAGCTGGCCAGCATCACATCAGTGTCTTTGGGTTAGGTTTGGAGGAAAATATAAAGAATTTGTCATAATTTGTCTTTATTCAAGGGCAACTGGTTCCATCATTTGAGAATATGGGTCAGTGAACTGTCTCAGGTCTTAGGGTCAAGTGAGAGATTGTGACTCTTCATGTTGGTGATTCAGGTCAACTTTTCTTCATGGGAACTAGAGTTTTTTTTAGTTATACACATTGGATGGGACCTTAGTAAGCTGCTCATCATTTTTATTTTTTCATGGAGACACCATGATCAATTTGCCATTTCCAGAAATTGTGATTCAACCCATTTGGATTAGAATGATTGACTATTATGTTAACTATGAATACCATAGCTCGGATGGTTTAGTAATGCTTACATGGACTCTGGCCATTCAGGATGCTGTTCTCCCTACTGAACTCAATATGAATCCATTTCAGTTTCAGTATGTCTCATGTTAACTCTGTCATGCAGAGGAAAAGCACTGCAGAGGTTTGCAAGGAAGTCGTTGCACCACTCACCAATATATTTCTCAATCTTTTTGTGATTATAATGGCTCTGAATCCTTATTTTGGGTATAGTTAGGGGTTGAGGCACTGACTCACACAAGACAAATCCATCACAACGTCCATGTCTTCCTGCACTTTGGATTCCTTCCTCCATGTCTTCTTAAGTTATTTATGGCACTGAACTTCTTTTAGAGTATGTCAGTCTTTTTCATCCTTTCTTTTGTTGTAATGAAATACAAATAACATAAAATTTACCATTTTGAACATTTTGAACTGTACAACTCAATGGTGCTAAATACTTTCCCACTGTTGCACAATGATCTCCTCTATCCATCTCCATAATTTTTTTCTTCCCAAACTGAAACTCTGTATCCAATAAACAATATATCCCATTATTCCCTCTCCCCAGTCCTGAATTGTGTATGCTCTTCTTAATGTCTCTATAGATTTGACTACTGTAGATACCTCATCTAGGTGTAATTGTATAATATTTGTCCTTTTGTATATGACTTATTTCACTTAGCATAATGTCTTCAAGGTTCATCCATGTTGTAGCATGCATTAGAATTTCATGCCTTTTAAAGGCTGAATAATATTCTACTGTATGTGTTCACTACATTTTTTTATCCATTCATTTGTTGATGGACTTTCAGGTTGTTTCCACCTTTTGGATACTGTGAATAATGCTGCTAAGAATATTGCTGTACAAATATCTGTTCTAGTCCTGCTTTCAATTCTTTTGGGCATATAACTAGATATATAACTAGAAGGGAAACTACTGGATCATATAGTACTTCTATGCCTAAGTTTTTGGGAAACTACCACACTGTTTACTACAGTGGCTGCAATATTTTACTTTCTCACCAGCAAAGTGTCAGGTTTCCAACTTCTCCACATCCTCATGAATGCTTATTTTCTGTTTTATTTGTTTTTAAGTAGCCATCCTAATGTGTGTGAAATGGTACCACATTATGGTTTTGGTTTGTTTTAAATTAATGATTAGGGATGTTGAGCATCTTTCATGTGCTTATTGGCCATTTGTACATCTTCTTTGAAGAAATGTCTATTCAAGTCCTTTGCCCATTTTTTAACTTAGTTGTTTGATTTTTGCTGTTGGGTTTTAGGAATTCTCTATAAATTTTGGATACTAATCTATTATTAGATATATGATTGCCAATATTTTCACCGTGTTGTGGGCTGCCTTTTCACTTAGGAAATAGTTTCCTTTGATGCACAAATGATTTTAATTCTGCTGAAGTAATTTATCTATTTTTTTCTTTTGTTGCCTGTGTCTTTGATGTTATCTCTGAGAAATCATTGTCACATCCCATGTCATGAAGGTATACCCTTATATTTTCTTCTATGTTTTCCATCTTCTGTTTAGGTCTGTGATACATTTGCAGTAACTTTTGTACATGGTGGAAGGAAGAGTCAAGTTCATTTTTTGCACGTGGATATCCAGTTTTCCCATCATCATTTCTTGAAGAGTCTGTCCTTTTACCATTGAATTGTCTTGGCACTCTTGTCAGAAATCATTCAGTCATAGATGTGAGGATTTCCTTCCAGGCTCTCTTCTAATCCATTGATTTATATTTCTGATTTTTGTTGAAAACTAATCATTTCAAAATTATAATGTGGTAACTCTGAAAATCATATTTTCCCATTCCTGAGGATTTTTGGGTTTTTGTTGCTGGCTGTCAGTTGTAGTTATTTGTTTGTTTAATGGCTCTTCTAAACTATATTTAAAGACTGTATTCTTTGTTGTGTATGGTATCTGAAGTGTTCCTTTGGCTAGTCAGCACCCACTGGTTTGATAGATATTTTCTTAAACCACTGGATCACCCCACCAAAAAAAAAACCTTCAGGTCTTTGGAAATTGACTCTGTGTTGTTGTATTTCTCCTGTGCTTAGCCAGACTGTTACAACTCTGCCTTTCACTTCACTTTCTGCTTGTGCAGATCGAAAATCAACCAGAGATGAAAGATTATTGTCTGTTCAGATATTTTTCTGAGCACCAGTCTTTCCTGGGGCATGTACATGGCTTTCTATATACCCTGGTATATGTGGAAGATTTTCAAAGACCTTATTCCATAAACTCTCTCACTCCAGCTTTTCCTCCCAGGCTTTCATTGTGTGTGTTGTTTGCCTCATCTGTTATCTTCTGCCCCCAACTGTAGCATCTTGTTCATTTGCCTTTCAACATTTTCAGAAATATCCTTAGTGTAGCCATTTATCCACCCTGAGAGAGTTCCAAGGTACACACAACATGGGTAAGCCTGTTACCCCAGTCCTTCAGATAACTGCTGGACAGGTCAAATCACAAACATATTTCCTTCAAAAAATGCTTACATTGTCCTCTCTCTAAAATCAGAAACCACACTAGGAGTGTGGGCAGCCATCTTCATGAACCCCATAGAACTTGGATGGATGGTGGGAGAAGGGCAACTTTAGTTGCTACAAGGCTCTCCTACCATGTTTAATTCACCTTTATCCTGGCTAAGCACTTTCTTAGTTGATGTAAACCTTAAAGTATTTTCCAGAGTACCAATAAGGTTGATTCTATTTGTGTTTTTAGTCAGTTTTTGTGGTGTTTCTGATAAGCAACTGGCCCCCAAGTCTTGTACTGTATGACTTTCTCCAATCAAAGGATTTTTGAAATAATATTTTAGCATTTGCCCCTCACAAGTGTCCATTTACATCCTATCTTTTTTTATTCACTTCCTCTACGCTCTTTTAGTACTCCTCATTTTTCTTTGACTTTCCTAGTAGCAATAGTCTGTGTGTAACACTATCCCAGGATGACTTTTCCACAGGGTGATCTTGATCCTGGACACCCCCTGTCATGAAATCTGCACTGACTCTCCACTATTTTCATAAATAAGTATCAATCTTGTAGCCAAAATATAAATATCTCCATTTTCTGTGTGCTGTTTACCTGCCCAGTGGCATGGTTTAATTTTCATCCTTTGCCCCTGATTGTTGGTCAGATATAATGAACTATTTGAAAGATCTTGTGTACACTTTATAGCTAAATTAACTCCCATATTTACTCCCCTAATTTCACTTCCTGGAGAGTTTTTGCTCTCTTATTCACCTTCAAGGCTCAGTAAAATTATAAGCTTCTATGTGCAGCCTACAATAATCTCCAGTGAAAGAGTTTGCCACATTTGGATTTTCTTCACTAGATTTCAGTGCCACCTCAGGTTATTGAATTCATTTATTTTTTATGTCACTGTGAGCTCTTTAAGATAAGGAACAATTTCTTATACTTTTCTTCATCCTCAGGACACAGTTTAGTGCCTAGAACATAGTAATTTCTGCATAGTCATTTGTGAAATGCCTGAAAAAGCAAATGGTTGAGTGATATTAAGCAGATCCTGTGTACAATAAAGGAGAAAGGAGAAACAAGGAAAAAGGAGAAATGCTGTTGAGAGCAGGAGCTTCCATGATTGTGAGCCAATGCTAGAGAATAGATACTGGAGAAAGAATAAGTTTAGGATATCCAGAGCCTCTTCCAAATCAAGGACTGGATAATTATTATGAGATATTCTGACATAATAGTGAGGACACCTAAAGAGAGGTGGCACCCTCCTGGGATATAGAACTTTAATGGGATAAGAGATGATCATGGAATGCCAAACTGTTTCCCAAGACCAAAACTGGGACAAATTTGCATTTTGGTGTTTTTTACTAACCCCAGAGAATTAAGTCACTCAAGAGGAGGAGAGACCAAAGAGTATTTCAATAATGAGACTCATGGGAATTCAGCCCCTAAAGCCACAGAAACTGTAAATGCTTCTGCTACAGCCACTATAGTCTACTTTCCTAATCTCAGGTGACAAGAAAACACAACTGGGTCTTCCAGAGCCTTCATGAGTGGGACCATCTACCTGCCCTTACTGGGGGCATAACTTCCAACATCATGAATCATTCATGGAAGAAACAGGATCAGTGACTTCAGGCTGTTCTGTAATAACAACTGGATTAGCTGTAGAATTTTCACAAGGGCTGAAGGAATGTGTTGGTGTGAGGGATCTCTTTTATTGGCAGTTACTTTTGGAGCATCAACAGAGATAATAGGTTAAGGAGAGTTTAATGATACCAAGTTCTTCCAGTCAAGGCTCTGATTCTGGAAGGAAACTCTGGATATACTAAAACATCTTTCTCACATCTGTTTTTTCTGGTGTTTGTGCATAATCATGGTGCCTTCATCCATCAAAGCATTTTTCTTCTTTCATTGCTTTTTCTTTCTACCCAGTTGTTGGGAATGTCTGTTTATCCTTTTCAACAATTCATTCTTGTAGTCATTCCATAAACATTTTTTTCAGCAATCAATATATGGTAGGCACAAACTTTTATTCTGGAAATAAGGAAATGACTCAGACATTGTTTATTCTCTCAAGGTACTTATTGTCTAAATATGATGAGAAATGTAAAATTAAATATATGTAATATCCTCACGTGGCATTGAAAACTGGTGAAGTGGATCCAAAGAAGTTGACTCTTCAATGGGAGGTTAGTGAAGTCTTCATAGACAAGCATATAATCATACTGAGCCTTGAAGGAGGTGATGGAATTCTTCCACGTGGACAAGGGGTATGAGCACTCCAGGATGAGCCAGCAGAGGAGAAAATTTAGAGATTAATTAAAATGTTAAGGTGTGCTTATGAAATTACAAATATTTTTTTTACCATCTGACCAATAATCCATAGCAGGTTATGCAAAGTGAAAGATCACGAGCCTGGCCAGATAGACAACAGTTAGATGAACAAAGAATGTTACATATTGGCTTTAGGATTGAAATTTAATTCCAAAATTAGTGGAGAGTAAGTGCAGGTTTTATGTTAGGAAAGAGTCATGATCAAGTCTGCTGTGTGTAATAGTTACTCAGGTCAATGTGAGGAACAAACTATTGCTTCTTTCAAAGTATGAGAGAAATATTGAGGGAGAGAAATATCACAGTGATAGTGGGAATGTGAGGAGAGCAATGGGTCTTGAGGGGCGGAAAATAATGTATCCAAAAATGCAGATTAATTTTTCCATTAATTAGTGAATTTTTACTAGAAATAATGCCAGATATATTATATTTATTTTATTTAAATCTTTCAAAAACTATGAATTTAGTATCTTTATCCTATTTTATGGATGAAGAGCATGACAGCAGCAGTATTGCTTGTACAAGGCCCATAATGGAGTCTGAAGATGTGCTCAGAGTTCTTTGTTTCCAAGGATTTTGCATTTCACTAATATTCTAATTTTTAATGAACTTTACCTTTTGAACAGTTGTACATTTACAAAAAATTGCTATAATAGTAGAGAGAGTTCTCCTAAACTCCATTCTCACTTTCTGCTATTATTAACGCATTCTATCCATTTTCCTACATTACATTTCATCCTCATCTCTGCTTAGCCCCTACTGGCTGTGACAGTTTCTCAGGCTTTCATTATTTTTGAAGAATGTGATAGATTTAGGGGTACTGGTCAGCTGTTTTGTAAAATATTCTTAATTTTGGGTTTCTCTTTCTTTTCTCATGATTAGACTGGGATTATGGATTTTGGGCAAGAAGACCAGAGAGGTAAATTGCCATTTCCATCTCCTTGCATCACGGGTACACACTATCAAGATGACTTACTCTTATTGATGATGATTTTAATCACCTGACTGAGACAGTATTTGTCAGATTTCTCTACTGTAAATTTACGCTTTCCCCTTCTTTCCACATGGTACCCTTTGTAGGGACTTTTGTATTTACAGCCCATACTTAAGGAGTGGGGGAATTATCCTCCACCTCCTTGAGAGTAGAATATCTGCATTAAGTCATTGGTATTCCTCCACACAGCAGATTTGTGTCTTCTCATTTATTTATTTATTATTCAATTATTTATATTGGTGTACACTCATTGATATTCATTATATACTTTGGGTTATAATCCAATACAACTTATTTTGTTGCTTATATTGTTCCTGCTTTGGCAATTGAGAGCTCCTTCAGTTAGCTGATATGTCACTTTGGCACATTCCCGTCATTCTCAGCTTATTTTTGAGTAGCCTTTCACTACTTTCTTACATTAAAAATGCTTTAATCTCATCTTACATTTCTTTCCCATGTCCTAGAATCAGTTATTTCTCCAAGGAGCCCTGTTTCCTTTTATTGGAGCATGGTATTAGAATCAAGATCTGGGTATCGGGTGTGTTTGCTACTGTCAGGGCATTTAGGTCCTCTCAACTAACATGGCAATGGGATATATGTGTGTATACTAACCTGTGTATATTCGGGCATTTATAAATATATCTATATACAACACTCTATATCTATGTTAAGCTAATGTAAGTTTACACTGATGTCTCCAACTCTAATTTTTACCACATGGATCAGTCTAGCCTCTTCCCCTTACTTATCTGTAAACTCCCACTCCAAAAGCAATAACCTCATTCCCACCACTCACTATCCACTTACTTATATGTTCAATTTTGGTAGGCATGTATAGAAGCATCAGCATTATTAACAGTACCCCCTAGGATACAACTTTATCTACTACAGAACAGTGGTTCTGTACAGTTTCTTTCATCTTTAGTTGCAGACTCCACTCATTTCCCAAGCTACGTATTTCTGCCCCTTTTCACCCATCCCCTTCACTGAGATTTTTTCATACATTTGTAATACAGTTAGATTGTTTTTTCACATTTTACATTCAATTCTGGAATTCCCTCAGCCACCTAAATGATTTTTTTGTATGCTTACATTTTTTTCACTCTCTGTGCTGTAAAGTTCAATGTGTTTTGATAAATGCCAAATGTCATATAGCCACATTTACAGCATTATGCAGAATAATTTCACTGAACTGAGAAATCCCCTGTGCTTTATCTACTCAGTTCTCCTTCCTCTTCCATGAAGATCATGGCCATCACTGACATATTTTTGTCTCTATATATCTGCCTTTTCCAGAATGACATATAATTTTTTTATACAATATGGCCTGTTCAGATTTATTCTTTCTCTTAGAAATAAGCTTTAAGATTTATTCATGCCTTTTTGTGGCTTGATAGTCCATTTCTTTTTATCTCTAATCCATTTTATAGTTGTACCACATTTGTTTCTCCATTCACCTATTGAAGAAAATCTTGGTTGCTTCCAGTGCCTAGAAATTATAAATAAAGCTACTATACATATTAGTGCACAAATTTTTTTGTGAACCTGTTTTCAAATTAGCTGAGTAAATACCTAGGAGTGTAATTGCAGGATTGTATGGTAAGGATATGTTTATCTTTTTAAGAAACTGCCAAACTGTCTCCTAACATGGCTGTACCATTTTGCTTTTTTATTAGCAATGAATGAGAGTTTTTATTGCCCCACATCCTCACCTGCAATTGATATTGTCATTTATCTGGATTAATCAGTTCTAATAGGTGTGTAGAAATATCTCATTGTGGTTTTATTTTGAAATTCCCTAATGATGTATGATGATGATCATCTTTCCTTAGGCTCATTTGCCACCTGTATCTTTTTTGGTGAGGTGTATGTTCAAATCTTTTGCCCATATTTCAATCAAGTTGTTTATTTTATTCTTTTATTGTTGACTTTTAAGAATTCTTTGTATATTTTGGATATATATCCTTTAACAGATATGTTTTGCAAATATTGTCTGCCAATCTGTGGTTTGTCTTTTTCCTCATCAATTTTTGTCTTTCACAGGGCAGAAGTTTTTAATTTGATAAAGTCTAATATCAATTTTTCCTCTCATAGATCATGTTTTCAGTTTGTGTCTAAAAACATAATTCCACATTCAAGGCCACCTAGATTTTGTTGTATACTATTTTTAGAAGTTTTATTATTTTGCATTTTACATTTAAGTCTCTGATTCGTTTTTAAAAATTTTGTGAAAGTTGTAAAGTCTATGTCTAAGTTCATTTTTAAAAAGAGATTTACTGAGGTGCAGTTGATATACAAAGAACTTCACATATTTAACATGTACTATTTGATGAGTCTTTTTTTCCCACACAGATTGAGATGATTATATGAATTTCTTCTTTAGCCTTTGATGTGGAGGATTGCATTGATTTGATTTTGGAATACTTCAACAGCCTTACATACCTGGAATAAATTCCTCTTTTTCTTGGTGTATGATTTTTTTTATGTTGGATTCAATTTGCTAATATTCCATAGAAGAATTTTCATCCACACTTATGAGAATTGTTGTTCTCTAGTTTTCCCTACTTCTAATACCTTTATCTAGTTTGGCTTTTAGGGTAATGCTGGCCTCATAGAATGAGTTGCAATGTTTTCTCTGGTCCCTGTTTTCTGGGACAGATTGTTAAGAATAAGCATCATATCTTAAATGTTTGGAAGAGTTCACTAGGATATCACTAATATTTTTTGCAGCAAAATATACATAACAAAATTTACCATTTTAACCATTGTTAAGTGTAAAATTCACTGGCATAAAGTACATTCACATTTTTGTGAAACTGTCACCACTGTCCTTTTCCAGAAAGTCTTATTATTTATTTATTTATTATTATTATTTTTATTATCCCAAACTCAAACCTTATACCCTTTAAACAATTACTCTTCTTTATCCTCCCAGCAGCTCCTGGTAATCACTGTTCTACTTTCTGTTTCTTTGAATATGACTATTCTAGGTGTCTTAATAAGTGTATCATGCAATATTTGTGCGTGTGTGTCTGGCTTATTTCACTTGGCACAATATCATCAAGGGTCATTGATGTTGTGGCACGTATCACTATTTCATTTGTTTTTAAGGCTGAATAATATTTCATTGTGTGTATACACCACATTTTGTTACTCTATTAATCCATTGGTGGGGTTGGGACATTTTGACTGTTGTGAAGAATGCTGCAATGAATATTGGTGTACAAATATCTGATTGAATCCCTACTTTCAGTTCTCTTGAGTACGTACACAGGATTGGAAATGTTAGGTCATATGTTAATTCTGTGCATAAATTTTCAGGAACAGCCATGCTGTTTTCCAGAGGGGCTGTGCCATTTTGTATTCTGAACAACGTACAGGAGTTCCAGTATCTCCACGTACTAGCCAACACTTGTCCGTGTTCTGTCATTTTTTTCTTAAGTAACATCCATTTAATGGGTATAAGTGGTATGGCATTATGGTGTTGATTTTCTTTTCCCTAAATAATGATGTTGAGCATATTTTCATGTACTTATTGGCTATTTGTATATCTTCTTTGGAGAAATGTCTATTTAAGTCCTTTGTCCATTTTTTTAATCTGTTTATATTTTTTTGATTGTTAAGTTGTAATAGCTTTATATATTAGATATTAATCCTCTATCAGATATATGATCTACAAATATCTCTCCCCATTTTATGGGTTGCCTTTTCACACTCTTGATCATGTATTTGATGCACAAAATTTTAATTTCCATGTAGTCCAGTTTATTGATTTTTTTGTGTTTCCTCTGCTTTTGGTGTCATTGCCAAAGAAATCATTGCCAGATTCAATGTCACAAAGCTTTCCCCCTAATTTTTCTTCTAAGAGTAATATAGTTTTACCTCTTATGTTTAGTTCTTTAATCCATTTTGTTATTTTTTGTATATAATGTAAAGAGAATGTTCTAGTTCATTCTCCTCCATGTTGATATCCAGTTTTCCTAGCACCATTTGCTGAAGACTGTCATTTCTATATTGAATGCTGTTGGCTCCCTTGTCAAAAATTATTTTACATATATGCATACCTATATATTCATTTCTGGGCTCTCTATTATATTCTATTAGTTTATACGTCTGTCTTTATGAAAGTACCTCACTGATTTTATTACTACAGGTTACAAACCTGTAGTAAGTTTTGAAATTGGGAAGTGTGAGTCCTCCGACTTCGTTCTTCTTTTTCAACATTGTTTTTGATGTTAGGGGTCTCTTGCAACTCCATGTACATTTTAGAATGGACTTTTCTAATTCTGCAAAAAAAGTTGTTGGTATTTTGATAGAAATTGCATTGAATCTACAGATCACTTTTTGTAGTGTTGTCAACTTAACTATTTAAAATTTCTAAACCATGAACATGGGATGTTGTTCTATTTATTTATATCTTCTTTAATTACTTATAGCAATGTTTTGTAGTTTCAAGTGAACAAATATCTTTGCTCCTTGGTTAATTTTATTCTTAAATATTTATTCTTTTTGATGCTATTGCAGGCGAAATTATTTTCTTTTTGAACTGTTTATTGCTAGAGTGTAGAAAAACAACTGACTTTTGTGTGTTGATTTTGTATTCTGCAACTTTGCTGAATTTGTTTATTAGTTCTAACAGTTTTTATTTTTCTGTGGAGTCTTTTTTTTTAAAATAACATAATGTCCTCTCTGAATAGAAATTATTTCACTTGTTCCTTTTTTCCCCCAGTGACTTTATTGAGACAATAATAGTTTATAACATTGTGCAAATTAGGGTGTACATTATTGTTTATCATTTTGTGAGTAGACTTCATTATGGTCATCCCAAGTAGTCTAATTATTTTCCATCACTGCACATATGTGTCCCTTACTTCTTTCACCCACCCGCTTCCCCTCTGGTAACCACTACTCTGTTCTCTTTATCCATGTATTTATTATATTCCACATAAGAGTGAAATCATGTAGTATTTGTCTTTCTCTCTCTGGCTTATTTCACTTGACATCATACCATCAAGGTCCATCCATGTTGTTGCAAATGGGACAATTTTGTCTTTTTTTTATAGCTGAGTAGTATTCCATTGTATATATATATACCACATCTTCATCCAATCATCAGTTGATGGGCACTTGGATTGCTTCCACATCTTGGCTATTGTGAATAATGCTGCAATGATCATGGGGGTGCATAGATCTCTTTGGATCATTGATTTCAGGTTCTTTGGATAAATGCCCAGCAGTGGGATAGCTGGATCATATGGCACTTCTATTTTTGATTTTTTGAGAAATCTCCATACTATTTTCCATAGTGGCTTCACCAGTTTGCATTCCCACCAGCAGTGCATGAGGGTTCCCTTTTCTCCACAACCTCTCCAACATTTGTTGCTTTTTGTCTTGGTAATTATAGCCATTCTGACCCATGTAAGGTGATAGCTCATTGTTGTTTTGATTTGCATTTCCCTAGTAATTAGTGATGTTGAATATCTTTTCATGTGCCTGCTGGCCATCTGTAGATTTTCTTTTGAAAAGTGTCTGTTCATGTCCTCTTCCCATTTTTTGACTGGGTTGTTTATTGTTTTGTTGTTGAGTTGAACGAGTTCTTCATATATTTTAGAGACCAACCCCTTGTCCAATAGGTGATTTGCAAATATTTTCTCCCAGTTGATGGGCTGTCTTTTCATTTTGTGCATGGCTTCCTTTGCTTTACAGAAGCTTTTTAGTCTGATGTAGTCCCATTTGTTAACTTTTTCTTTTGCTTCCCTTGCCTGGTCAGACATGTTATTTGAAAAGATGCTGCTAAGATCAATGTCAAATAGTGTACTGTGTATATTTTCTTCTAGAAGTTTTATAATTTCAGGTCTTACATTCAAGGCTTTAATCCATTTTGAGTTAATTTTTGTGTATGGTGCAAGACAAATGGTCTATTTTCATTCTTTTGCATGTGGCTTTTCCCAACACAATTTATTGAAGAGACTTTCCTTTCTCTGTTGTATGTTCTTGGCTCCTTTGTCAAAGATTAACTGTCCATAGATGTGTGGTTTTATTTCTGAGTTTTCAGTTCTGTTCCATTGATCTCTGTGTCTGTTTTTCTGCCAGTACCATGTTGTTTTGAATACTATAGCTTCATAGCATGGTTTGAAGTCAGGGATTGTGATGCCTCCAGCTTTGTTCTTTATTCTCAGGATTGCTTTGGCTATTCAGGGTCTTTTGTTGTTCCACACAAATTTTAGGATTCTTTGTTCAATTTCTGTGAAGAATGTCATTGGGATTCTAACTGGGATTGTGTTGAATCTGTAGATTGCTTTAGGTAATATGGACATTTTAACTATGTTGATTCTTCTGACCCATGAGCATGGAATGTTTTCCCATTCCTTTGTGTCTTCTTCAATTTCTTTCAATAATGTCTTATAATTTTCAGTGTATAGGTCTTTCACCTCTTTGGTTAAGTTTATTCCTAAATACTTTATTCTTTTTGTTGTGATTGTGAACAGAATTGTGCTCTTGATTTCTTTTTCTGCTAGTTTATTGTTAGTGTATAGAAACGCAACTGATTTTTGTAAGTTGATTTTGTACCCCGAAACTTTGCTGTAGTTGTTGATTATTTCTAATAGTTTTCTGATGGATTCTTTAGGGTTTTCTATATATATAGTCATGTCATCTGTAAACAGCAAGAGTTTCACTTCTTCCTTTCCAATTTGGATCCCTTTTATTTCTGTTTCTTGCCTAATTGCTCTGGCCAAAACCTCCAGTACTATGTTGAACAGGAGTGGTGAGAGTGGGCACCCTTGTCTTGTTCCTGTTCTCAGAGGGATGGCTTTCAGTTTTTAACCATTAAGAATGATGTTGGCTGTGGGTTTGTCATATATGGCCTTTATTATGTTGAGGTACTTTCCTTCTATACCCATTTTGTTGAGAGTTTTTAAAATCATAAATGGATGTTGGATCTTATCAAATGCTTTTTCTGTGTCTATTGAGATGATCATGTGATTCTTATTCTTCATTTTGTTAATGTGGTGTATCACATTGATTGATTTGCAGATGTTGAACCATCCCTGCGCCCCTGGAATAAATGCCAATCAATCATGGTGTGTGGCCCTTTTAATGAATTGGTGTATTCAGTTTGGCAACATTACTTATTCCTTCTTAATTTTGATGTCTTTATTTCTTTTTCCTTCCACACTGCTCTGTTTCAAACTTGCAATACCATGTTGAAGAGAAGTTGTGAAAACAGACATCCTTTTCTTGTTCCTAATCTCAGGGGATGTTTTCAGCTTTTCATCATTGAATATGTTAGTAGTTTGTTTTCATATATAACATATTATATTGAGAAAGTTTCCTTCTATTCCTAGTTTATTGAATATTTTTGTTATGAAAATATGCTGAATTTTCTCAAGCTCTTTTTCCAAATCAATTGAGATTATTATGTGGTTTTTTCCCCTTCATTCTGTTAATGTAATGTATTACAGGACTTATTTTCATAGTTAAACCATCCTTGAGTTCCAGGAATAAATTCCACTTGGTAATGGTCTATCATCTTCTTATACACCATGAATAAAAGGCTACTAAATTCTGTTTGCTGGTATTTGGTCGAAGATTTTTGCATCAGTATTCCTAAGGAGTATTGGTCTGTACTTTTCTTGCAATGTCTTTACCTGGCCTTGGTGTCAGTGCAATTCTGGTCTTGTGAAATTAACTAGGAAGTATTCCCTCCTCTTGAACTTTCTGGAAGAGTCTGAGAAGGATTGATGCTAATTTTTCTAATTCTATGTCATTTTTGTCATTACCCGCCTTGTGATACTTGAATTACAAAAATAAGTTCTCCTATGAGAGCAATCTCTTTGGCTTATCTAACAGTCTATTCTCTGCTATCTAAATCATTTATGCTAGGTGAAGGGTACACAATACCAAAATCATGGTTCTCTCTCTCTCTCTCTCTTTGTGTAGGGAGTAGGGAAGTTGTCAGTGAAATATACAAAGGTAAAGCATTTATAGCAAGCTGACCCTCTTATGCAATAACTGCAGAATTTAGACCAACTGGAAATTGAGAAAGAGTGAAAGAGGGAGGTAGAATTATGGAGGGAATAAATATATTCCATTTGTATACATTACCTAAAATATATGTTTTTGTAGATATCATATATAACATACACATATTAAAATGGTAGCTGAACTGTAGCATCCATTACCTTAGAATGTTTCCATACCAGCAGAATGTTTTAGCCTCCTTGTCTGTCTTTTACTTTATCTCCAAAACTCATTCCTATTGAGTTATCCACTCCACTCTCAGCATTTTCCTTGATTTTGCCTGATGTTTAAGGGTAAGCTCTTATCTCAGTATCTTTGCACAGAGATAAATACTTTAAATGCTTTGCTCAAAGTTATCTGCTTGCTTCATATATCCACTGCCTTCAGCATTTCCACTGAAATGTTCCTTATCAGAGATAACGATACAATGGAGGGTTTTTTTCTATGATTATCTTGTCCTTTATTTTACTTCATTATTCTACCTAATAGTAATAACCATTACTTGAAATATCATTTACTGATTTATTAATATTCTATTGTTCCCCATGACACACATATATCCTAGAATAAATCTTGTTATGATCAGGCTTATTTAAAGTTAACATCACTGCTTTCCCCAACGTTTTCAACAATACTTGGCACAAAAAAATTGGTTAAAATACTTGTTGAATGAACAAAAAAAATTCTCGGGGTATTAATATAGGAAAATATTGCCTTTGAAAAATTTTTGGATTAGAGGAAATTGTGGATAATCAGTTTCACCCACATGGAAGACATAGAGTGCTTGAAATTCCCTGAAATTTTTGGCTACATGTACCAGATCTGTAGATAATATACAATATTTAATGAATTAAATGTGTTTAAAATACTAATTACACCATTTCTCTTAATTTTTGATAACTGCTTTCAGCTAAATTTGCAATGCTCTTGTCTCTGTTCCAGCAGTTTCATCAGTTACATGAAATGAAGAAATCAAGCCCATGTTTCAGACTCTCAGAAGAAGCACAGCTATAACCACTTCTCTTTTGGCTGTTCTTGTCAATGTATCTAGTCACCTTCATTGGGAACCTCCTCATTATACTGGCATTATCACTGACTCCCACCCCCATAATCCCATGCACTTCTTTCTCTCCAACCTGTTCTTTGCAGATATTTCTTTCACCTCCACCAGCATTCTGAAGATGTTGCTGAACATCTAGACACACAGCAAAGTCATCACCTATAAAGCCAGCCTCAGCCAGATGTATTTTTGCTTGCTTTTTGGAGGATTAGACAACTTCCTCTTGACAGTGATGTCTTATGATTGGTTTGTAGCCATCTGTTACTCATTGCACTACATGGTCATTGTGAACCCCAAGCTCTGTGGTATTCTGCTTCTGGGATCCAGTTTATTGAGTTTTCTGGAGTCTTTATTGTATGGCTGAATGAATTTGCTACTGTCTTTTTGTACAGAGTCAGAAATCCTTCACTTCTTCTGTGAACTTAATCATGTGATCCTCTTTGCCTATTCTGACATCTTCCTCAATGGCCTGCTGATGAATTTTTCAATTGGACTTGTGGGTGTTATTTCACTCCTTGGTATTGGTTTCTCTCACTCTGAGCTTATAACCTCTCTTTTGATAATTTCATCAGCTACAGGTAAGTATTAAGCATTTTTGACTTGTGGGACTCACCTCGCAGTTGTCTCCTTGTTCTATGGTACAGTCCTTGGGGTGCATGTTAGTTCTGTTGCCACACAAAACTCCAGGGAAAGTGTGATAGACTGAGTGTGATGTACTGTGGTCACACCCATGCTGAATCCTTTTATCTACAGTCTTAGACACCAGGACATAAAGCTGCCCCTAAAGACACTTTTCGCCTAAGACACATTCTCTACATACAGGATACTTCACCTCAGGATTAGAGAGTTCATCTGGAGTAACAGGTCTCAAACCATTGAAAACCTAAATCATAATATTTTTATCAGTTTGTAGAAGATAATCTGCAAGTTACTTTATTTACATAGTTCAATCTCTTAACTTTTTATACATTATAAACATCTGTTCTTTGTTAATTCCTGTAAATTTTTTGACCTCTCTTACTGTGTTCCCTGGTTTCAGTATAGACAAGAGAATGCACTGTGTACATTTTCTGCAGTAAAATATTCCATACATGGAGTTGGTACTTATAAAATTATAGGAAGAGCTGAAGTAATGATAATGTATTGCTGTCCCTGCCAAATGAAAGCAACTGTCTCTTGAATTATATCCCTTTGGAGAAAAATTATTTGTCATATCAAAGACTGTGTACCAGGGGCCAAGATTTATATTAATGACACCAGAAAAAGGTCATATGAGGAAATGAGTCACCATCTAGTTAAGTTTACAATAACCTTTATCTGGTCTCCAATATCTAATTTTCTTCTGCACAGTGCAGAAAACAATTTCAGTGCAGATCTAAATGAAGTTATAATCCCTGATCTTTTAAACATTTGTGTGTTCACTAATTTCTCTGATTACTGGCAAATATGTGTTGCTGATTTTATTTTATAATTTTGATAGCACCACTGTCAGACTAGATGCCTTGGCTGTTCCTACCATAATAGTCCTCATTCATTGATCATAAAAGCAACATGTCTGTTATGTCAATTGCCAACTGTGTGTTTACCAGGTATGCACCACAGATATTGGGATGTGTTTGAGAATCCTCTGCATTCTTTGTGAGAGAATAAGGCAAATGTTTCGGTCATCACTTGACCTTGATGACCTCGGTCATCACTTTGATTTGTAAGGCCAGATGGATGTTGTTCCTCTTTGTTGTTTGATTTGTAAGCCATAGGTGCATATGAGAGTTCTCTCATAGCCAGTTTCCAACTTTAAAAAAAATTGATCTATATACTTCTTTTTAACCAGCTCACACTTTTCAAGGTGAAAGGCCACAGTTCCCTTTGAGAACTAATATTCCAGGAAATATTTTACTAGCTCTTGCTAAGGAAAAAAGAAAAAAAGGAAGAATGAGGAAAAGAAGGATGAAAATAATGAAGAAGTGAAGAAAAGAATGATGGAGGGAGGGAAGAAAAAAATCAATGAAAGATAGAGAAAAGAGAGAAAGATAGAAAATTACTTATATGTAGCATTTCCAATTTCTTTGGTATAAATATGCTGTCCATGGAGAATGTCAAGTTGCCAATGTAACATTAATGAAGAGGGAGGGAGTGGGTCAGAGATATGCAAAATTTGCCCTCATAAGTCATTGTGAGTCAGCTTCATCATACCACTGTTTTTGGGTAAGATTAAAAGGATAATATGGAAGATAAATCTATGGCAGTTTTTGAGTCCATATTCAAGAGCTTCTGCCCTTATCATTTGAAAATTTGGGTCAGTGAACAGGCTTAGGCCTGGGAATCAAGTGAGAGATTGTAATTCTTCATTATTTGTGGCACAAGTCAAACTACTTTTTACCAGAACTAGAGGAGGTTTTGAGTTATACAGATTGAAAGGATCTTAAAAATATGCCCATTTTTTTTATTCATGGAAATACTATGACCAATGTGTGTTTTCCAAAGGTCTTTGCTGTTTAATCTATTTGGATGAAGATGCTGGCCCTGCGGCCTATTACATTAACCATGAATGCCATGCCTCTGATGGTTGAGTGATTTCCCCAGGGCCTTTGCCAGTGCAGGATGCCACAATCCCCACTGAACTCAGGAAACACCCTTTCAATTTCAGCATCTCTCATTTTAGCTCTATGATACAAAAAAAAAGTCTCAACAAAGCTTTATTGTATGCTGTTGTACTCCTCAGAAGTGCATTTCTCAATCTGTTGGTGGATGTAATGGCTTCTAAGCCTTTTCTGAGGGGATCCTTGGGGGAGGAGTGATTGCTCACATATGATAAATGCATCATAGCCTCCCAGACTCCCTGTGTTTTGAATTCTTTACACTATGAGGCATTTATGTCACTGAACTTCTTTTAGAACAGGCCATTGTTGGATCCAAACTTCAGGAAATTAATTGAAAGAAAATTAAATATGCTCATTTGCCCAAGCTGGCATTTGGAATCCAGAATTCTGATAATACTCTCCATCATTATATTTCATTTACTCAAAAATTCCTTTAAGGAAACTAATTGAGAAAAATTTAAATATGCTAACTTGCTTAAGGTGGCACTAGACCTAGAGTTTTTGATAATGCATCCCATCAATATATTTGTTTTACTCTAAAGTTCTTTTTCCTTATTCCATGGAATAGGACCAGTAGAATTCATTCTCACAAATATTCCCCACATTTTTATAATAAAAATCAGAACATATCACAATCATTTGGCTACCTTAGTCTCCTCCTTATTCATATTTTGCATTTGTCTCTCTGTGGTATCCTGGGATCTGACTTTAGATCTTGATCTAGAGGCAATGAGAAGGGGAAGGGTTGAGGCATGAGAAGAGTTGGTATCATCTTGCAAGATGAATATATCTTAGGCAAAGTCATTACAGGGCCTTTAGACAAGGTACTATGTGCCTCATCTGAGAGGGTGATATGTGGTGCCTGTGCTAGCACTGAAGCTGTGTGTAGTTTGGAGAATCAGAGTATTCTAGTTCGTCCAGATCCTTGCACTTGATTTATTATTTTCCTCAAGTGCCTCTTTTCCAACGATGCCTTGGATTTTACATGAAATATTCAGCAAGCTGTGAATTCAACTTATTTTGTAATCTATTAAAATGCAATAAACCAGCAATGGAGAAATTTCAGGATCTGACTCTGTTTTTGATACCTACATTAGAGGGGCAACTTTGAGAGATAAGAGATTCAATTCATGCTGTCATGAATATATCCTGGTTCTGTGATGATTCTTTGACCTGAGAATCTAAAATCCTTTGCTTGTCATTGTCTTCCTGTATGCTCTCCAGTGCCATAAAAAAAACCCAGGACACTCCTCTGTAGTCTTTCCAGAAGTGGAGAATTCATGTGGTAGATTTTAGCTTTCTGTGTCTTTACCTGGGCCATGACCTAAGAATTGAAATCATTCAAATGTTGAGATGATCATGTTTCTTCTCTAATTCTACCTGTTCATTTAGAAAGCAATCCACCAATACGTCACACTCCTTACTTTCTTGAAAATGCTGTAAAGTTGCAAACACTTGGGCTCTTGATGTCTTGCCTTCTACAGCATTGACTTACTGGTATCTTCAACTGATAACCTCAGTTTCTGTTTGGTAAGATCACAGAATGAATTCTAGTTTGCCTGGCTTAAGAAGCCATTCTTTTGGAGTCATGTCTGGAACAGGTAATTGTAGAAGTTAGGGTTCAATCATGGAGCAAGAAACACTATGAATTAAGTATAATAGATTTATTATAAGAATTAGACCTTACACAGTTGTGGGTATAGTCTGGAAAGAGATTTGAAAGGGGAGTTTAGAGTCTCAGAGGAGTGAGCAAATAACTAATTGGAGGAACAAAGAACATCGAGCTGATTATGAGGGGCTAAAAAGATGAGCTTGTGGTGAAGCTTAAGCAAATGGACCATCTCCCTACTTCTGCAGACAAGGGTCTGGTAATAAGCTTGGAGTCACTTTTAGTCATCATGGATATCAGCTGGGAAGAAAAGTTGAGTAGAGCTGCATAAGATGAGGTCAAGCTGGAACTCATTGTCACTCCTATGTCTGTCTGCACATCAAATGCAAAAAGTTTCAGATAATAATGATCTTTATCTCTACCTCCCAAATCACATACAACCTCCTCTATTGGCAGAACTATATAAGGAAAGTGATTCTAAGACTCATTAACTAAGTTGACATTACAACCACCCAGCACAAACACTTTAGTTGTTTTAACCAGGGAGGTCATTCCAGGTATCTAATCTGCCTTGTGGATAGAGATAGAAGATATAGAGTGGTTTATATTATATTATTGTTCAACATATTTGCTGCTACTCACTGGGGGAACTTTTACTTCCCTTCCAGAATGATATCAGCCTTAGACACACTAAATTTCAGCTGACAAGGTTATATTTGTAATTTTCTTAAATATGATACTTGGTGCTCATAATTAAATGACTCCATCCCTACTTCAAAGCTCTTTACATTTATAAACTTGACTTTGAAGACTTCATTAATCTCCGAAGGGAAAGTCTACTATTTTAGGATCCACTTCACAGGATTGGAGTGTCATGACAGGATATTTTATTTACTTATTTATATGTCTTTTCTCCTGTGTAGAACATGATCATCTTGAGAGAAGGAAAAACATCTTATTCATTTCTTTATTCCCAAAATATAAATTAGAGCCTGCTATACAGAAATTTCTCAATAAATGTTTGTGAATGACTAAAAGAACAAATGGTTGAATGATATTAAAAAGAGATTCCAAGAAAAAAAAATGCCACATTGGACATGCATAATAATCTTAACTTTGTAAAAATAAAAATGATTTCATATAAAAAAAGAGATATCTCTAAAAACAGGGATAAATGAGGAACAGTGAAACAGCAGAATATGCTGTTGAGAGAGGGAGGCTCCATGACTGACAGACAATACCAGAGGAGACAGATGGGAGCAAGAAGATATTTTAGTGCACCTAGAATCGACCTCCAGAATTTGGGACTTTAACTTGCCAGCATTTTATATCACCAAATTTTTCTTTACTTGTTATCCTTTTGTTCCAGATAAAGTTGGTACTGAAGCCAGGTACCTGAGAGTTACTGTAAATATTCAATAAGAAGATGGTTATCTTGTTTCCAACACAGAAACAGATGAAAAAAGTTAATCCATGCATCATTATAAGCCTGTTAGTTTTCTGTTTTCTTATTTAGCCTGAGGGGTGACCCAAGGGTCACAAGGATTTATGAGCTTATTTTGTGAAGAAAAATAATGTCTTTAAGGAAGTTACAACCACCAGATAATCAGCCTCCAGCTGCCTCTGACACCCAGAAGTCTGACTGCCCAATGGCTTATCTGGAGTGAAAGAAACACAGACTTCCACTTTGTTTCTCTGAAACTCATCCTCCCAAGCCCCTTATAACCCCCTGTGTTCTTTTTTCATTAAGGTGGATTTGAGAGAACCTATCCTCCTGCGTTCTTGTTTGGGCCAATTAGAATAAGCTATCTCCAAGCACAGGTGTCTCAGTGATTGGCTTCTTGTGCATCAGGCACATAAACTTGAGATTAAGAGGTATGGTATCAATATCAATAAAAACAGTCCTATGCACTATAACTACATTCCTTCATACCTGTGAAGATGCTGTGGTTCACCCAGACATTATCAAGGAAGAGTCTGAGTTCACTCACAAAGTTTCTTCCTTTTATGATTAATGAGGTTGCCGTCAGAAAGGGCAGAGAAATGGAGCCACTTATGAGTCCTCTGGAAGACATAATTGTGTTTTCTCATAATCTGAGATTAGTAAAGTAGACCTGAGAGGGTTTAGTGGAAATGTTTAAGAGGTTCTGTGGCTTTAGGAACTGAATTCCCATGAGCCTCATTGATGAAGTTTTCTTTTGTCTCTCTACTCCCTGAAAGACCTAGTGCCTTGGAGCAAGGAAAGAAAAATAGAATCCGAACTTGTGCCAGATTTAGTCTTAAGAGGCATCTTTGGAGTTCTTACCTCTTTGGACTCTTTTTCTCCCAGAAGGAGGTCAACACTCTTTAGGTATGGTTGTTGTAATGCAAGGAGCCCTACAATAACTGTTCTATCCCTGATTCTGGTGGGAGATTCTGGATATACCAAAATATCTTCTTTCTCCTATCTGTCCTCTCTGGAGTTGGCCTCAATCATGGGACCTCCCTCCCTCAACAGCATTTCTCCTTGTTTCATTGCTTCTCATTTTCCCACCATGTAGGAAGTATCTGTTTATCTGTTTACCTCACTCAACCATCTGATTTTCTTTATTCTACAAATATTTATCAAGCAATTACTGTATGATAATTATTCTGGGGATGAAGAAAACAGTAAGACTTTGTTACTTCTCTTAAGGAGCTCACAGCCTAAACTCAGGACAAGTTATGTAAATAAATAAATACAATACTGTGTAGTGGCACTGTAATCCTGCTGAAATGGACCCCAGAAATAGTCAATTTTTCCTGAGGAGATTAATGAAGGCTTCACAGACAGGCTTATAATTGTATTGAAACTTGAAGGAGAATTGCAGTTATTCCAGGTAATTAAAGCATGAGAGTACTCCAGGAAGGACAGCAGGGCAGTAAATGTGGGCATTAAATAAACTGTAAGATGTGCTTAGGAAACAAAAAATAATTCTTAGAATACTGATACCAGCCTAGGACAAGGTTGACATGAGGGAAGCCAAACTGTAACTCAGAATGACCTCTGAGTAACTCAGTCTTGTTTTACCTTGCACATAGCCTAAGAAATAGATAGCTACCCTTGGGGAAACAAGCATGCTCTGTAGATTTTATAATCCTGGCTGATGTATGTACCTTCTTATAGTGATAGATGATAACTTTGTTCTTTGGCATTTCTTAGGAATATGACAACCTCCTCAGGGAAGAACATCTATGCTGGCATTCATCATCAATGACAACTGAAAGATCTGGTGTAGCATCTCCAGTCACTGGTACTGGATGGTCAACATTCCTGAGTCCTTCCTTTGTAGACCACTAGTCCCTATATAACTGCCTCAAGATTATGCACTTGTTTAAGTTGGTCTTTGGTACATGAGTCCATCATCTTCTGATTTTGCTGGCTAATTGAATAAATCCTTTTCTCTACCACCAACTCATCTTGCAATTGATTGGCTTTAGTGTTGCTGTGAGCGGAATGAGTCCTTGCTCCGTTACAACACCTGACCAAAAATGTGAGGCCAGGGATGAAAAATGAAATGTGGACCTGGCCAGGAAGAAGCTGCCAAATAACTGCTGCCAAATGAGTCTTACATTCTGGCTACAGAATTGACACATAATTCTGAAATCAGTGTAGAGTTTATATAAGGTGATGTTCACGATCAGATTCTCCTTGTGTAATGATTACCTGGGTCAACAGGAGGAACACATTGCTGCTATAAAAGTCATAAGAGATAATGAGGGGTGGAAATAGGACAATGGAAGTGGAGATGGGAGGTGGGAAATAAATCTAGGTGGGTTTGAAAGAGTTATCCAAAATTTCACTGTTAATACTATACCTAGGTGGCATTTTATATTGCTTATTCTGTTTATTACTTTTAGTAACTCTATGTAATTAGTATCATTATTCAACTTTTATGGATGAAGGATGTGAGATTTAGAACAGACTTGTAATGGAGTCTGGAGTCAGGATCAAAGCTCTGTTTCCAAGGCTTTTGCATTTCACTAATAATTTCATTTTTAATAAACTTTAATTTTTGAGCAGTTTTGGATTTACAAGGAAATTGCAAAACTATTAGATGTACTTCTCATAAACTTGCACCAGTTTCCCTTATGATTAACATCTGTCATTGAGAATACATTATATTTAGTCATCATTTCTCCTTAGACTTCTCTTGGCTATGAATGTTTCTCAGACTTTCATTGCTTTTGGAGAACTTGATAGATTTTAGGGTTAGTGGTCAGATATTTTGAAAAAATTTCCTTCAATTGAAATTTGTCTGATAGCTATCTCATGATTAGACTGAGGTTATGGTTTTTTTGGAGGGTAAGACCACAGAGGTTGCCATTTTTCTCACTTCATTTCAAGGATACATACTAGCATCATGGATTATCAGTCTTCATGTTGACATTGATCATATGACTGAGATACTGTTTGTTAGATCTCTCCACTGTAAAGTTTCTTTTTTTCTCCATTTTTCATATGGTATTCATTGTAAGGGAGTTACTATTTGTTGTCCACAATTCACTAGTGGTGAGTTATTTTCCACTTCCTTGAGTGTGGAATATCTATATAAATGATTGGAATTCATCTGCATGAGAGATGCGTCTGTTCTCACTTATTTATTTTTTTCAATCAATCATTTATTTGCACTGGTTTGAGTTTTCTGACTTGGTTCTGGAGTTTCTGGAAGTTGGTCTCTGATATGATTATATTTAAGATGCTAATGATTCTATTTCCAGTAGTAAAGAGAGCACTGATAATTCATGGAATACACTGGAAATAGCAAAATGCAAAATACTACCAGTGGATACTCCTAATGAACCAGTTATAAAAATGGTATATGTGTATACATTACTTTAAAACATTTTTGGCAAACTAATGAATATAATGAATTGAATTATGCTCCTAATTTTGCTGGACCAAGCGGGGAGAGAAAAGAATTAGCTCAGAGATTTAAATTTTCATCTCAAGTGCCATATAAGTGATTTGAAAGCTTCCATGTGTACCCTGAAGGAGATCTTTATCTCTCATATCTACAAGGCTGAGTCAGCTGAAAATCTTTAATCCTTTGACTGGCTGAGTTACAATACAAGTTGAATGCTCAGCCATACAGGATGTCTATGGTTAAAGTGAGGCCATTGATTCAGAAGGAATGGGATTCTGAATGTTGGAATGGGGACATATGGGAAGGCCCTGATGAAGGTGGAGGTCCCCTGATTGATCCCCTGATTCTGATGAGTCTTCTTTGCCAGAGGAAGCTGCCTCCCCACCCCCAGTGGACTTGGCCTCCCCACCCCCAGTGATAGGGTCATCCACACCTCTGGTGGTAGTGGCCTCCACATCCACCGTGGTATCACCTTTCCACCTGAGTCTGAAAGGATTAACCCTGCTTTGCCTGAGGAAACCTGCTTTTGCCTCCCCTAAGGCAGTTGCCACAGAAAACAATGCTGTGTCTCCTCAGGACCCACCCTCACCACTCCTCTTTGCCTCTAGATCTACAGCTAGACTCATGAATCAGCAGGCCTCTAAAGGTAAGGCACAAAATGTGACCTACAAGAAGCTGTGCTATACAGACAGAAATCCAGGGGACATGTGTGGGAATGAATATATTGAGTGTGGGATAATTGTAATAAGAACATAAAGTTGGGTGAGCCTGAATTTATTGATATGGGCTCATCAAGCAGAGATTCTGCATTTAATGTTGCAGTTTGCAAACTGAAAAAGGACTCTTAACAGTTTGTTTGGTTGGTTGAAACATGGATGAAAGGTGGCCCACAGTGAATGAGTTAGAAATGCCAAAGCTACTTGGTAGAAGAAGGGATTCAAAGGCTTAGGGAGATTGTAATGTTAGGGCAGATTTTTCATTTAAGACCTACTCATCTACACTAGGAGAGTCCAGAAGACATACCTTTAACCACGACTGTGAAAGATAAATTTATGAGGGGAGCCCCAGCATCCTTGAAAGCTCTGTGATTGCTATTCTCTGTAGGCCAGATCTTGCAGTGGCAACTCCAGCCACTGAATTAGGAAAAGTAAATGCAATAGGAGTAATTGGATCCCAGGATGGCAGAGGCCAAGAGGTGGCAACCACCAAAGGCAAGGTAGGTATGGTTACCATAATGAACAGACAGCAGAGTCAAAGCCACCATTGGAACAGCATGACTCCTGCAGTCATGTGGTGTTGGCTAATTGATCATGGTGTTTATAGAAGTAAAATAGAAAGCCTACTAAATTCTTACTTATTCTATATAAGCAGAAAATTTCTAGGTCAAGTAAACAAAATTCTAATGTGAATCAAAAAGAGAGTCACAGCCCCTCAATCGATTCCCAAAACCAGTTTTCAGACTCTGAACTCCTTGAATGAAGGGTAGGCTGGATCCTCTTGAGGAAGGACCCTGGTATACTGCCCAAACTGTATTCTGTTAATATTTCTCTTAGTTTTCCCCAGTGGGACCTACAGCCTTTTACCAGGGTAGCTATGCGTTTAGGAAAAGGAAATAATCAGACCTTTCAGGGATTATTGGTCACTGGCTTTGAACTGACACTAATTCCAGGAGACCAAAAATGCCACTGTGGACCTCCAATCAGAGTAGGGGCTTGTGGACACCAGGTCATCAGTGAAGTTTTAGCTCAGGTTTGTCTCAGAGTGGGCCTAGTGGATACCCAAACCCATCCTGTGGTTGTTGCTCCAGTTCTGGAATACATAATTGGAAAAGATATACTCAGTAGTTGGAAGAATCCTCAGATTGTTTCCCTGACGTGTGGAGTGAGGGCTATTATGGTGGAAAGGCCAAGTGGAAGTTCTACCTAGGAAAATAGTAAGCCAAAAGCACTACCAAATTCCTGGAGGGGTTGAAGAGATTAGTACTACTATCAAGGACTTAAAGATGCAGGGGTAGTGATTCCCATCACATCCCCATTCAACTCTTCTATTTGGCCTGTGCAGGAGACAGATGAATCTTGGAGAACAAGAGTGGATTAGCATATGCTTAACTAGATGGTGACTCCAATTGTAGCTGCTGTACCAGATGTGGGTTCATTGCTTGAGCAAATTAACATATCCCTTGGTATCTGGTATGCAGCTATTGACCTGGCAAAGGTTTTTTTCTCCATATTTGTCAATAAGCTCCACCAGAAGCAGTTTTCTTTCAAACAAGTGATATATCTTCACTGTGAATATTTCTTCACAGTGAAGATATAGCCTTATGTCATAATTTAGTTCACAGGTATCTTATTCACCTTTTCCTTGCACAAGATATCACATGGGTCCATTAAATTGGTGACATTATGCTGCTTGGACCAAGTGAGAAAGAAATAGCAACTACTCTAGTCTTATTGGTAAGATATTTGTGTGCCAGAGAGTGAGAAATAAATCTGACAAAAATTCAGAGGTCTTCTACCTCAGTGAAATTTTTAGGGGTCCAGTGGTGTGAGGCTTGTTGGATTTGACTTGCAAATATTTTCCTGAGGATATTTGTATATATGTTCAAGAAAGATATTGGTCTGTAGTTTTCCTTTCTTTTATTGTCTTTGTCTAGTATAATATTATCCAATGAGATAAGAAGTGTTACCTTAGCTTCTATGTCGTGGCAGATTGTGGAGCATGGGTATTTCTTCCTTAAATGTTTGATAGAATTCACTAGTTTTTCATTAACTAAATATTTCTCATCATTATTAGATTTAGAAAGAAAATCATTGGAAACCTTTTGGTCAAATTCTTTGTTAACTTTACATGTGTGTATTTTCATTTTTCATGATGTATATTTGTGAATTAATCTTGATGGTGTGAGGATATAAATCATTTTATGTCATAAATGTTGGAGATATTTATGTAGTTGGATATTACCACTATTATTGTTTTTTCTGGGCATTGTGGGGACTATAAGTAAAAACTGTAATACTTCCATTGATTTTCCATTGCTTCCACTCTCAATTCTATTCAAACTTCTATCTCTTTTCTATGACTACCCCCATAGGAGCACCTGAATTATAAAACTCAGTCTTTGAGAAAGAAGGAAGCTGATTGGCTCATATTATAGGATGTCCTGTAAAAGCCAATCACCTGTGCCTTATTTGCAAGAGTGCACAATACTACCATCATTGTATTGGATGTGTGTGTGTGTTTAAAGGTGGTAGGAAGGGGCCACCCGGTGGCGCAGCAGTTTAGTCCACGCTTGGCAGCCTGGAGTTTGCAAGTTCGGATCCCAGGCGCCCGCTGAGGCACTGCCTGTCAGCCATGCCGTGGCGGCGTCCCATATAAAGTGGAGGAAGATGGGCGCGGATGTTAGCCCAGGGCCAGTCTTCCTCAGCAAAAAAAAGGGGGAGGATTGGCAACAGATGTTAGCTCAGGGCTGGTCTTCCCCACAAAAAAAAAATAAATAAATAAAACTAAAGGTGGTAGGAAAAGTTATCAGTAAAGGGGACACAGGTTGAGCATATACCCCCAACTGAAATTTTATTCCAAAAGCAAAACGCTGAATTTATACAAAATGGAAATTGAGGGATAAAGTTTATGAAGGAATGGCATATGTATTATTTATATACATTATATTTAGTCTATACAACTATACAAATATACAATATGATATGATGTAATGTAATATAATATACATATAAAAAGCAGCAACTCAAACATAGGATTCCATCTGTTAGCTGCTTTGGATAGGAGCAAACTAATCTAACTTTTTTTTCTTCCTCTGATCTTATCTACAACCTTGATTAGGTTGTTTTTTTCCACTCAAGTCACACCATCTTCCTTGCTATCCTGATGGTGCCATGAATGGCCCACCTCTAGGTCATTAAACTAGCTATTTCTCCACTCTAAATACTCTCCTAAAGATATAGGGTTGGCTTACATCCCCATTTCTTTCAGATTATCTGCTTAAAAGGCCCTAATCAGAGGTGACCTACAGAAGAAGACTTTCTTCTTCACGCTATGTTATACTTACCTTGCATTAGTGTACTAATGATAACTACATAAAATATAATTCATTGATATTCTATTGTCACCCCAATGTACACATATACTCTGCAATAGAATTCGTTAGAGACAAGGATTTTTTTTATTGAGGTCACCTTGGTTTATAACATTATATAAATTTCAGGTGTACATCATTATATTTCGACTTCTGTATAGACTGCACTGTGTCCACCACCGTGTTCGCCATCCATAACCGTACACATGTGCCCCTTTACCACTTTCATGCTCCCCAAGCCCCCTTCCCTTCTAGTAACCAGCAGTCTATTCTCCATTTCTGTGTTTGTTTTTTATCGTTCACATATGAGTAAAGTCATATGGTAATTTGCTTTCTCTGACTTATTTTGCTTAGCATAATACCCCCAAGATCCATCTATGCTGTCACAAATGGCAAGATTTCATCTTTTTATGGCTGGATACTATTCCACTGTATATATACACATTTTGTTTATCCATTCAGCCATTGATGGACACTTAGATTTCTTCTAAATCTTGGCCATTGTGAATAATGCTGCAATGAACATAGGGGTGCATATCTTTTTGAATTAGTGTTTTTGTGTTCTTTGGATAAATACCCAGAAGTGGAATAGCTGGATCTTCTGGTATTTCTATTTTTATTTTTTTGAGGAATAACCATACTGTTTTCCATAGTGGCTGCACCAATTTACATTCCCATCAGCAGTGTAGGAGGGTTCCTTTTTTTCCATATCCTCTTTAACACTTGTTATTGCTTGTCTTTTTAGTAATAGCCATTCTGATGGTTGTGAGGTGATATCTCATTGTAGTTTTGTTTTGCATTCCCCAGTGTAGGACCTGAAACCATGAAACTTATAGAAGAAAACATAGGCAGTATGCTCTTTGACATTGGTCTTAGCAATATCTTTATTAATATGATGTCTCCTCTGGCAAGGGAAACAAAAGAAAAGAATAAACAAACATGACTATATCAAATTAAAAAGCTTCTGCAAGGCAAAGAAAACCATCAACAAAATGAAAAGACAACCTACCAATTGAGAGAATATATTTGCAAATCATATATTTGATAAGGGATTAATATCCAAAATATATAAAGAACTCATACAACTCAACAACAAAAAAGCAACCAACCTGATCAAAAAGCGGGCAAAGCATATGAACAGATATTTTTGAAAGAAGATATGCAGATGGCCAACAGACACATGAAAAGGATTTTTCTTAATTAACTTCACTGCTGTATTGAGGGACTTTAACAATACTTGCCACAAAGTAATTGGACAAAAATACTTGATGAATGAATAAAAGAAAATTGGGAAAATTGCCTCAGGTAAATGCTGTGAACAAAGGGCTAAAATGGCTGTCAGTGACAGCATAGAGGATACGATGGAGCATTTGGGATTCCCTGATTTTTCAGTTAAAGAGAAATAGATCATATTTTGAGTAGCAGATATAGTCTTGTGTTAGAGTCAGGTATAGGTAGTTTTATATTTTCTCCATCAAAAATTGCATGTAATTTTGAAAAAAAGTTTTACTCTTTGTAGAGGCTGTAGTAAATTCTTTGTTTGATTCTTTTATATATGGGTGCTTGAGTGTTATTAAATAATATACATCTGAAAAGACTCTGTAGGAGGCAGAATAAGGGCATTCAAAAGATGTCCACATCCTAATCCAAGAAGTTTTTAATATGTTAGTTTATAGAGCACAGGGGAATTAAGTTACAGGTGGAATAAATTTGCTAATCTTTGATTTTAAGAAGATTAGTCTGGATTATTCAGATTGGTGTAATGTAATCACAATGGTCCCCTAAATATGAAAAGTCAGAAGTAAACTGGAGTCAGAGATACATTTGAAAATGCTATGCTGCTGGCTTTGAAGATGGAGGAAGGAAATGAGCTAAGTAAGGAATGTAGGTGGCCACTAGTAAGCAATTTAGGAAAAAAATGCATTATTTTCTGGACCATCCAGATGGAACACAGTCCCGTAGTCATCTTGATTTTAGCCCAATGAGACCCATTTTGACTTCTGATCTCTAGAACTTTAAAATAAAAAATTGTGTCTTTTTAAATCTAATGTGGTAGTTTGTTACAGCAGAAATAGAAATCTAACTCATTTATCTAATAACATGTTGTTTGTGGGAACTGAGTTTAAACCTCTCAATTCATTTATTTAGATTCTCTTGGGTGAAAGTATTTTCTGTTGAAATCCCACTTAAATAGAAGAAGAAAATTAGAGTCAATTTGGAGATATTTTGCTCCATTAACCGATAGAACGAATTCCCCATTGCATAAGTTGAAATATGGTTTAGATTTTGAGGCATTAAGATAGGAAAAGTAATTTATTATTAACATTAAGGTAACCCATTCTACTTTAAATCTTTGTGTCTAAATTTCTACATTCCTTGAATTTAATGTTTTCAAATGTTCATTCATTTCATTTCTTTACCCTCCAACTTTCTCTAAAGATTTCTTTCAACATAAATGATAATATGTGCATGTACATATATGTGTGTGTGTGGTTCTTTGAAAGAAAAATGTATACAGATATACACATACATACACATATGCACACCCATTTTTACATAGTAATACATATATGATTTAGTACTTTGCTTCATCATACTTAAGGTCAACTCTCACTCTAAGGTCACATTAATCTATTTATTTATGTTTGTCTTTTTAGGTAGCTTCCACTTGGAGACAAGTGTTTATTATCAATTTTTGCTAGTAACTGTGGTACAGAGAGTGAACACCAAGCTGAATAACTGAACTGAATCTTAACGAGTAGAAAAAAATGCATGATCACCTGTAACAATCAGTGTCTTAAGTCTGCATTATCAGGAAGAGCAGTTAAGGCAGTGAAATACAAAGGAATAATGTTCGCAAAAGTGAAAAACTGTGGTCTCAGATTTTCCTGTCTTATAAACATAAAAATAGCTGTGGTTGCCAAGAGTAGTTTTTTCCATAGGAGTAGTACAACTCATGCTATTCTTTTAGTCAAACAAAAGAAAAAATCCTCAATATGATATATTTCATTTAAGAATAAATTATTCTTAAGAGATCCATGTAATCCCTTGAGATAAATGGGAATTTCCAAATATTTCACATCTAACATTGGGAATCACACCAGAGAGTAGTAAAATGACAAAGGGAAAAACACTTGAATAACAGAGAGATCACAAAGCTTAATAAAGTGAGTTACATAAATTGTACAGAGAGGTTGAAATCAAAGAAATAAAAATTTCAGGAAAAAATAGAAGAGGCATGTTCTACTTCCATAGTCTGATACAAATCACAGTATTTGGTTCTGAGCTTTGAACTCTGAAATCACGGGCACTTTTTAAGCCCTAGGATTGGCTCTTTATACCTGCCACCCCAAAGAATCTTTTCAGAGCCCTCTTTATGTCTTTATTCCTCAGACTGTAGATAAAGGGGTTCAGCATGGGTGTGACCACGGTGTACATCACTGAGGTTATTGCACTTGAGTGTGAGCTATGGGTAGCAGCAGAGCTAAGATACACCCCTAGGCCTGTACAATAGAATAAGAAGACAACTGAGAGGTGAGACATGCAGGTGGAAAATGCTTTATACTTTCCCTGAGCTGATGAGATTCCACATATGCAGGAAACTATCTTAGAGTATGAGTAAAGGATCCCAGCAAAGGGACCACCGGCCAGCAGCACAGCTGCAAAATACATCACCATGTGATTGAGAAAAGTGTCAGAACAGGCAAGTTGGACCACCTGATTGAGTTCACAAAAAAAGTGGGGAATATCCAAGACTCTACAGAAGGACAGCTGCAACACCATTAAGCTTTGTAACAAGGAATCCAGAACACTCATGATCCAGGAAACCAGAAGCAAAAGCCCACACAGCCGGGGGTTCATAATGACTGTGTAGTGCAGAGGGTGGCAGATGGCCATGAAGCGGTCATAGGCCATCGTGGTTAGGAGGAAGATGTCTAACCTTGCAAAGAGTATAAAAAAATACATCTGGGTGATGCAACCTGTATAGGTTATAACTTTGCTCTGAGTCTTGCTGTTCACTATCATCTTGGGGATGGTGGTGGAGGTGAAACAAATGTCTACAAAGGACAGGTTGGAGAGGAAGAAGTACATGGGTGTGTGGAGGTGGGAGTCTGAGCTTACAATCAAGATGATGAGCAGGTTTCCACACACAGTGATCATGTACATGGAGAGGAACAGCACAAACATGAGGGGCTGCAATTCTGCTTCTTCTGAAAATCCCAGGAGAACAAATTCTGAAACTCCTGTAAGGTTCCCTGTTTCCATGTGGTGGAGGTGACTCCTTGAAAAGAGAAAAATACTATGTCTAATTTTTACACAAACTGGCATTACTCACGTAGTTGAAATGCTACAATTTATATTTTGCTGTCAAGAAATTAATTTCAATATTTTGTATATGGATCTGGTTCCTTTCAGGGGATTCCCAGTTCGTCTGTGACTATAAGTTTTTCTCCCACTCAGCATCTCCCCAAGAGGTCATGCATTCTACAGTTTTATTGAGAAATTCTTTCATGCATTAGAAAATATGTGAGTGTTGACCATGTCACAAATACTATCTAGGCAATAGACACAGGGTGCTGAAAATCAAGGCCATATAATTCAGTGATGGTGAAAAAACATAAGCAAATAAAAATATTATATATGTCAGATGGTGTCAGGTGCTCTAAAGAAAACAAAAGCAGGTATAATGAAGGAGTGGATAAGAGGTTTTTTTTTTTTTTTAAATTAGTGTTCAGGCAAGGTCAGAAAACAAGATTCCTCAAGAAAGAGAGAGTGTGAGACATGAGATTATTTGGGAAAGTGTGTTTCTGGCAGAGAGAATGGCCACTGCAAAGTCCCTGAGGATTATACAAATTTCGGCTATTCAAGTCCAAAAAAGGAAGCAAGTGTGAGAAGGGGAATAAGCAAGAGAGAGAGAGAGAGATCACAGATGGTGTCAGACAATTTCCAAGAATGAGGTGACCTCACTGCTGCTTAAACTTCAAAACACAGGTAGTCACTCATCTGTGCTTTGTACTCTTGTACTTCATAAATCTGGTTGCAAAAGCATCCTGTGAATTAAAATAAATTCCCTCCTTAATATCATCTCTTGAGTGATTTATGCCCTCCGTATTATGAGTTATTGAGGAGTATATGAGACCACATACCCCTGCTCTGAGGACTGCTTTCACTCCACAAGGCATGCACACACACACACACACAAACATGTACACACACCATGGTCTCCTGGGATATGTTTCTACCATGTCATTCTCACCCCTAATCACCCTGACTAGACTATGAGTGGATACAACTAAAGCTGGTCAGGTAAGATCATCTTTCTCCTAATGAATGTACAAAAAAATGAATGTATAAACGGTACCCAGAAATTCCAGTTTGTACACTTCCCAGGACCAACAAACTTGTGGCTCCATTTTTCCACTTTGGTATGGCCATTTTCTGCCCTGACTTTAAAGAAAGGTAAAAAAAAATATGTTCAATAAACACACAGCTGAAGAGAGACAGACAGAGACAGAGAGAAATGAAATGGATATTAGAGAGATGAAGATTTAGTAAGCTCCAATGGTCCCTGAGACTTTGTGATAAAGAAAAGCTTCCTTGGTTCTGGCACCACTCCAACTTCCGTTATATCTCCTTGATGCCCTGAAAAAATAAAAATACTTTTATCTTAATGACAGAAATATTGATGTATTTATGTTGACAAACACCTTATAGGTTAAATATCCCAAGAGAAAAAAGAGCAAAGAGAATAAACCAACAATTTACAAAACAAAATATACAAAGTACAACAAAAGTTGGGCGTGGTTTACATAAAGCAGTGGGAGACTTGTATTTCTTGCTCCTTTTCCATATTTATTTGACCAGTTGGTTTTTATGTGGCTCAATAGTGTATGAGTCAAACCTCTTTCTCAGTTTCCCTATGTGGCATCTTTTCTTTGTTATCGTTGGATTTGGGGTTTTGTCTTTTTTCTTGATAAATCCAATGAACATGCTCTAGGTCTGGTTCTGGTCTTCATCCAACATGAAAAGGTCTACTCAGAACTTACTCTATAAATTCTGCACATGCTTGACAATGCTATCCTTTTACTCTGAATAATGTTTTTCATATGATATATGCCTGAGGACATGTTGGATACACATTTATTTCATTGTCCTCTGACTTTGCCATTATAACGCAAGATCCAAAGAAGCAGGGACTTCACCTGCTTTGTTCACTTTTGTATTCTCAGACAGACATGTGAATATGTGTGCACTCATAAAAACTAACTTAAGAAAATGCGAAGTTAAGAAATAATAAGAATGGCGGAGAAAATGAAACCAGGCCAACCAAAGTGGTTTCAACAGAAATGCATTAGAAAAAAATTCAAAAAATCAAAAACTAACAGAAACAAGATATACAATAGGAGTAATTTAGCAATATCACCATGGATTAATAATTAAATTAGCAAAGACATGGGCGTAAAAGAATATGATATAAAATGTTCATAGAACTTCTGACATGCAGTGGATGCTTTGTTAATATTTCTGGGGATGTTTTTGCTGGGAAAGGCTCACCTTGAGCTCTCCTCTGTTGCCAATCTTCCTCTCTTTTTTTTTTCTCCCCAAGCCCCAGTACATAGTTGTATATTCTAGTTGTAGGTCCTTCTAGTTCCTCCATGTGAGCTGCTGCCACAGCATAGCAAGTGACAGACGAGTGGTGTGGTTCTGTGCCTGGGAACCAAACCTGGGCTGCTGAAGTGGAGCATGCTGAACTTGAATCAATAGGCCATCAGGGCTGGCTCTGTTATTATTTGTTGAATGATTCAGGAATTAGGTCAGTACATATGGGCAATTAATACATAACAAGGTTGTATTCCAATTTATTTGGAAAAGGTTGGATTGTTGAATAAAAGCTGGCTAAATGCCAATCTATCTGGAAGAAATTGAATTGGATCCCTATCACACACTTCTTACAATCAGAGGGATTAAAGACCTCAGTGTAAGTAAACAATCCATTTTAGTTGAACTTCTAGAAAACTACATATAAAATCTATGAGGGGGCAATATTATCTTAATTAAGGCATGCAACTCAGAGGTAAGAAGATAGGCATATTTAACTAAGTAAAATGTAAAACTCTTTTTGGCCAAAAGTATCCTCAAAAGTCAATTGAGAAACAATAATCTGTAAAAATCATTTAAAATGCTGACAACTGTAGAAAAATGGGCATATAATATATGGATGTATAATAATAATAATAGGTAAATCAAAAGATATAACGTATAAATTTTGCTCAATTCAGTAATAGTTTAAGAAAGGGCAAGAAATTTCTTTCACACCCTCCAGGAAAACACTTGAAGAGCTGGCACACTGATTGGGGTTGAAACTTTTAAACAGGTAGCAAAAGAGTATTCTTTAATTTTCCTGGCGGAATTATGAAGTGTTACACATTGGGGAAACATTCTGAAGAATAGTATAAACAGTAAAAATACAGATATTCTTTAACTCAGGGTTTCTCACTCTCAGCACTATTGACATTCTGGGCCCGATCATTCTCTGATGTGGGGTCTGTCCTGTGCATTGTAGTGTGTTTAGAGCACGCCTGCATCCATCCACCTCTCCCCAGTGTGACAGCCAAAATGTATCCAGATGTTACTCAATGTCCAGTGGGGAAAAAATTTTCCCAATGAGAACAACAGTTTTAACTTAATTCCAAAATATTTTTGTAGTATTCATATTATAGTAATTTAATGAGAAAGAATATGAAAGCCCATCAAAAGTGTAAATGGCACAGCCACATCATGAAATGTTTGCAGACACTGAATTAATGAATCAGCATTATACTAGTTGATTCATTCATAGAGGGGCATTCATAAGGTACTGTTGAGTAAGAAGGAAAGGAGAGACATGTTTGTAAAAAAGACTGCACTAAAACCGGAATCTATGAAGTGCTTAGCCTTCTATTTACGCATTAGAATTAAAATTGTATAAATATATGTGTTCATGATACAGCAATGCAATTTTAAAGAGACTAAGAACTTATGGAACAAAGAATCGCAGTGACATTGATAATAGGTTAAATACAGTGGTTTCAAAACAAATGTGTGAAACAATTAAATGGAAAACTAAAAGATACAAAACAGTAATAATTTAAAGACATCGACATGAGTCACTAATTGAAGACTAAACTGCCAAAGACCTGGAAATAAAATAATATAAAAGAAGGGCTTTAAAATGTGGGAAGGAGCAGTATCTAAGTTATAATTTCATATTATATAAAGGTATATTGATTCAAATATGCCTATGGAGGGTAGAGGTGATCTTTAGTCAAATATAAACAAGAATACTTTCCAGATGATGGCTAAAGGTGACACAACTTTTAGAAATAGATCCAATCACAAAAACCAAAAGGAACAATAAGGAGTAACAGAGATGTTAAAACCAGTTGGAAATAGGTATAAAGGGTGATTTATTAGCACTAAGAATGCAGAAGAACTTTCACTACCATTTTTTTAAAGCAAAGATTCACAAGTGAAGACTATAAGTGGCAGCCCATTTTTTTTTCAGTAGGAAAAACAAACAAACAATGGAGAGAACTCAGTATCACTGACGGATAGACTTGACCATACAATATTAATAAACCAATACATCTATTTATACATAAAAGAACTAAGTGGCAAAAAGCAAATTAGGTGAAACAAACTCCAATTCCTTGTTAGACAAAATGTAATCATAAAGAGGAAAAAATTACTCTGACCCACTATACAAATGTAACAGAACTTGCACAGACAATTTACAATAAACAAAGCAAAAGACTAACTCATTAAAAGCCAACCCTGGTGGTCCAATGATTAAGATTCAGTGTTCTTATCACCACAGCCTGGTTTCCTTTCCTGGTCAAGGAACCACACCATCTGTCTGTAGGTTGTCATAGCGTGGCAGGTACATGTTGCTATGATGCTGAATATATCAAGTTTCACAGGCAATGAAATGTTTGCAAGGTAAAGTTCTTTTGCATACTTTTTTTCACTAATTAAATTAAAATTTCTTTCATGTGAATATTCAAGTGAGAGAAAATACTGCAAAATGTGTGTCTCATGAACCGCTGTTTTAAGATAATATTTGCAAGCAATTCATTGATCTGAATCTTTCTGATCAATATGGAAATATAGCCAAATATGTCCCATCTTAAAAATAAAAAAGAAATTCCCTAAATTCACTATATGTCCTTTCACACCTATTTTGCTATTTTGTCTATGCCCTTTAATTGCAAAAATCCATAGAATTATGTTCTACTTTTACTGGAAGGACTTTACACCTCCCCTTTCCTCTTCTAATTTGGCTTCCTAACCATGATTTGTTTGTCAGTAATGACCTCTGTGATGCTGATTTCAATATTCACTTCTCTTTCAGGATGATAAATAAAAACATGTATTAATTAATCAATCAAGCAAACAACTACAGTGATCTCTGGGCTCAGGGCTAGGCTAGGTGACCTCAGGTAAACATTTTTCTCTTCCATTCTCTCTAACTTTCTCCTGTGGTATTTACTGGGCTCTTGGACTCACCTAAATGAGATCTCTGAGAGGAAGGTCTCTGTGTGAAAGCCCAAATTCTTCCTTTCATAGAAGATTTTGGAGACTGAAGATCTGTCCCCACAGAAGACAGCAGGAAAGAGTCAAACACTGATATCCCAGTCACACTTAGGAGTCCAAAAGAAACATGTCACATCCAGCCCAAGGCTGCACACACTAAGGGAATGCAAAGGCAAGATTTTTACACTGTCAGTTACAGCTTCCTGTGTCTGCTCATTAGGCATCTTTCCCTCTTGTTACTTCAACCCAAACACATGATTTCCCTGTGGGACACTGGTCTAGACAGAAAAGAAAAAAAGCAACTATCCCTACTGATTCTCTGTTTCCAGGAGACCAGGTTAGAAGTCAAGTGAATCCAGTTGTTTTTTTTTCCTCTTTCTCTATGGACGTTCTTCCCTTCCTCTCCTCTTATTAGCACTTTTTCCCAATCCTGAGTTAAAGTTTTCTCCAGTGCTTAAGACTGATGAAACTGTCTTGACTAGATCCCTTGGATCTTCAAAGCATTGACTTGTGGTGAGGACACAGCCCCTGAATCTCCAGAAAATTCATATTCTTCTCTTCAACAAAGGGGAGAATTGTGTTCCTTTGATACAAAATATTGAGCACTACATTCCTTGACTTCATTAAAACTTTGCCAAAAAATTACTATTTAATTTTCATATCAAAGGTTAAAAGCTTCCATTTAATACCTCATTATAAAATATTTGTTAATTATAAGAGAATTATTTAGATCTTTTTAAGCACTATAATTTAAGATGAACACCTTTTAGGGATTGTCTGATTTAAATTTTATAAAAGTCCATTCTATGAGGTATTACTGTTATGAACTCCTTTCTTCATGCTTGGAGGGGGGTAGTGATCTGCCCAAAGTCACAAACCAAGTAAGACATTGGATTACTTGGATTGGATTTCTGTCAGGATGCTTCTAGTTCTCAAACTCTGGGTCGGTATTCTCAACCAGAGATGATTTTGCCTTTGTGGATATGTGGCAATGTATGAATATATGCTGCTAAAAATTTGCAATCCACAGGGCAGCACCTAACATAAATAATTATTGTGACCCAAATATCAACAGTGAGAAGTCCATTCTAGACCAGCACTTCTCCAACTTCAATGTGCAAGCAAATCACCCAGCTAGTTCAAATGCAGATTCTGATTCAGCAGATCCTGTAGAGCCAGAGATTCTGCAATTTCCTGAGTAATGTTGGTAGTGCAGGTCCTGGTCTATGGACCACTCTTTGTGTAGCAAGGCTATAGTCCTGTGTTAGAGTCAAGTGTAGGTGGTTTGAGGTCTTCTCCACCAAAAATAGTATTTGCATGTAATTTTGAAGGACTAGTCTATTTAGTTATTCCAGAAGCTGTGATAAATCCTGTGTTCAATTCTTTTATATTAGGGCCCTTGGATGTCAGCAAATACAGTCATGTCCAGCAAAAAGAAATTTTGGTCAACGACAAACTGCATGCAAGATGGTGCCATTAGATTAGTACAATATAGTCTAGGTGTGTAGTAGGCTACGTTTGTGTAAATACACTCTATGACATATACACAAAATGGACAAATTGACAACAAATATTGATAAAATCGCCTATTTATCCATTTCTCAGAACATATTCCCATTGTTAAGCCACATGTGATTGTAATATACTGCTAAAAAAGACCGTGTAGTATACAGAATAGGGGCCTTCAAAGATGTTCACATCCTAATCCCCAGTACTTTTGAATATGCTGTTTTTTATAGCAAGTGAGGATTAAGGTAGCAGATGGAATAAGGTTCCCAATCAGCTGACTTTAAGCTAAGAAGATTAACCATGCTTTTCCAGGTGGGGCTAAGTTAGTCATTACAGTCCTCTAAATGTTGACGAGGGAGGCAGAAGAGTCACTGTCAGAAAGAGACTTGAAAATTTTAAGCTGCTAGATTTGAAGATGGATAAACAGCAATGAGTCAAGGAATATAAGTGACCCCAAGAAACTGGAATAGAAAGGGAAAGGATTCTTCTCTGAGCCTCTAAAAAACCCCAGCCTAGCAGATATCTTGCTTTTAGCCCAACGAGACTCATTTCAGGATTCTGACCTCCTAAACTGTAAAAGCATAAATTTGTTTTTAGCCACTAGTGTGGCAATTTGTTAAAGCAGCAATAAGAATCTAATACATAATTTATTCAATAAAATTTTGTTTGCAGTAACTAAATTTAAGCCCCACGATTCTTTCATTTAGCTTCCCTTGTGTAAGGGTACTTTATGTTGAAATCTCACCTTAAATAGGAGAAGAAATCTAAAATCAATTTGGAGAAATGTGGTACTAATACCTGGTACAGAGAATTTCCCATTCCATAAACATAAATGTTATTCTGTCTTTGAGGACTTTGGGCATTAAGATAGGAAAAATAATCCATTATTAAAATTAAGGCAAACCGTTCATTATACCTTAAATCTCTGTGTCTACATTTTATATTCTTTAAATTTTGTGTTATTTCAAACACTCATTCTTTCCATTTCTATCCTTTCTAACATTCTTTTAAGTTCACTCAACATAAGAGATGGGATTATAAATGCATCTGTGTATAGGTACATATATGTGTGTGAGTGTGCTTAGTTGAAATAAAAATGTGTGCACATACACATACACATGTACATATATATCCTTGTTACTCTTGAACATTTTTTTGAATTAACAAAGTATTTTCACAGTTTTTATTTATACCTCACTACCTCCATCTGAAGTTTAGTTTATTATTTCACATTACCTTCAAAAGTAAAGAAACTGAGGCTCATGTACATTAAAATTTTTACTGTTACATAACAAAGAAGCTAAAGTTATTTTGCACTTCTTGAGTTACATAAAAATGGAATGATGCAGTATGTACTCTCAATTTTTGTATGGCTTCTTTAATTGCAGAACCAGTACATTTTAAATATGTGCGGTGTATTGAATGTCATCATGCTCCCATAAATTGGTTAAATGGAGAAAAATGTAAAGGTTAATGGCTCAGGGTAGGATCTAGAGCACAGGCAGCTGAATCATTCTGAACTTGAATGGAGGAATCTCTTCTAACTGAGAAGAAAGCAAAGTTTTACATATGGATATAGAAATGGTAGAATTAAATTAAGGCAATTCACATTTGGTAAACTCATTTTTTTACTGTAAACTAGATTAACCTACATATATTAACAAAGTAAACTGACCACCTATTGGTTCATGACAGAAGTGCACTACACCTGCAGAGACTACAATGCAGAGCCCCACAACTGACTATGTACTTACCATGAGACCACCAGAGATCAGAATAAGTTCTCATCAAATAATCCCATTTAAAAATAAAGGTTTTATGCTAAATAATTTGATTTTAGGATGGCTGGTTATGCAGCAATACTAATACAATAATCTTAGGAAAAGGAAATAAGGGTAATTATAATAATCTGCTGCTTCTTATTTTGGGCATCTTTCTGATATTTGAAGACAATTTTCCTGATTACTTTGATATTCAAGTTTATTTCAGAAAACCATATTAAAAAGTGAGTACTTTGATGTTCTTTGCAAGTACCTAGGAGAGGTTGGAAGGACATGCATGTTTGTGTAGAAAAAATGTTCAGATGACTGGACATGTGAATTCAGGCTCTCATGTGAATCATTCTTTATCCATGATTATTGAAGAAATTCCTGAGCAAAGTGAAAATGTAAAATGGATGATATTGATATTGTTCACTCATGGTCCCTTCAGTGGTTATGACAAAATTTAGAAACGAAGGAGTTCATTTAGAGTAATGGAAAGAATTCAATGTGTACACATCACTGAAAGTTTTCAAGCAGAAAAAGTAAGGCAATTCAATGAAAAAACATAAAACATGTCAACTAATCCCTCACCCAATGAATAAACATCCTTACACATAGAAACTGATATTCCATACATGAATGAGAAGCAGCAAGGCTTGAAAAAGAAATATTTGTGTAGTTATATAACCATAATGTAAAATTTTACTTCATCATACTTAAGATCTTTTCGGACTTTAAGGCCATATTAAGTCAATCTATTGAATTTGTGTTTCTGTGTAGACTCCACTTGAGACATGTGTTTGATAATCAATATTTGCCAGTGACTATGGAAGGTGTTGTGGACACTGAGCTGAAAGAGAACAGGATCCCAATGAGGAGAATAAAACCTGAATTACCAGCTATAGGAAGCACTATATGTTAAAGCCTACATTATCAGGAAGAGCAGTTAAAAGAGTAATATACAAGGGAATGTCAAACACAAAAGTGAAAAACTGTGATCTCATATTTTCCTCTACTACAAAATTATATAAATTGCCTTGGTCATCCAGTGTGGTTTATTCAATAGGAGTAGTACAACTCATGACTATTTAGTAAAAGAAAATAAATGTTACTCAGTGTGATATATGCCACTTGAGAAGAAATTATTCTTAAGAAATCATGTAGTCCCATGAGATGAATGGGAATATACATATATTTGAGACCCAAGGTTGAGAATAAATGTGGAGGAGTAGGAAAATGACAAGGGGAAGAGTTGCTGGATATCTAGAGCAGAAAGGTTAATACAGTCAAGTACTTAAATTGTATAGAAAAGTTGAAATGAAACACCAGGAAATTAAAAGAAGGAGCAAGTTCTACTTCCATAATCTAATCAAAGAATCACAATTTTTTTGCTCCCAGGCTTTGAATCCTGGGACACATCTTCAGCCTCAGGACAATTGGTACTTTTATGGCTGTCATCCCAAAGAATGCTTTCAGAGTTCCCTTTATGTCTCTGTTTCTCAGATTGGTTCAGCTTTGTGACCATAACACTCATCACCCAGGCTGTTGCACAGGAGTGTGAGCTGTGGGTAGCAGCAGAGCTGAGGTACACTCCTAGGCCCATACAACAAAATAAGGAGAAAACTGAGTGGTGAGACATGTAGGGTGAAAATGTTTATACTTCCCCTGAGCTGATGAGATTCCACATATACAGGAAACTATCTTAGAGTATGAGTAAAGGATAGCAGCCTGGAGACCACCACTCAGCAGTCCAGCAATAAAGTACATCACTGTGTGGTAGATGAAGTTGTCAGAACAGACAAGTTGGACAACCTGATCGAGTTCACAGAAAAGTGGGGGATTTCCAAGTCTCTACATAAAGATAGTATCAACACTATTAAACATTGTAACAAGGAATTCAGGGCACTCATGATCTGGGACACCAGAATCAGCAGTCAACAGAGTTAGAGGTTTATGATGACCGTGTAGTGTAGGGGATGGCAGATGGTCACAAACCAGTCATAGGCCATCATAGTCAAAAGAAAATTGTTCAATCCTGCAAAAAGCATGAAAAAATACATCTGGGTGGTACAGCTTTTATAAGTTATGAATTTTCTCTGAGTCTGTATATTCACCAGCATCTTTTGGGGTGGTGGAAATTGATGTCTACAAAGGACAAGATGGAAAGGAAGAAGTATGGGTATGTGGAGGTGGGAGTCTAAGATGGTGGGTGGCCAGGATGATGACCAGGTTTCCAAACACAGTGATCGGGTGCAGGGAGAGAAAGCCCAAATATGAGGGGCTGCATTCTGGATCCTGTGAAAATCCCAGAGGAAATCCTGATATCTGTGTATTTTTCTCTGATTTCATGTGGTTGAAATGACTATCAGGAAAGAGAAAAATTACACCACTAATTTTCACGCAAATGGGCTTTACTCACATAGTTGGCATGCCACAATCTGTATTTTGTACTGAAGAAATTAATGTCAATATTTTATGTACGGATCTTGTCCTACTGAGGTATCTGCCATTTCATCTCTGATCATGAATTTTTGTCCCATTCTCAGCTTTTTCCCTAAGAGGTCATGTATTCTACAATTTTCATGAAAAATTCTTTCATGCATTTGAGGAATATATATTGAGTTCTGACTATATTCCAGGCACTTTCTAGGCAATGAGCATAGAGTGCTCAAAAATAAAAGTCCCTACAATCCAATGATAGTGAGAAAAATATAAGCAAATTTAAAAAATCATATACATATCACATTGTGACAGGTGCTATGATACAAATGAAAGCAGGTATAAAAGAGAGTGAAAAATTGATGCTATTTTTTATGGGTGTTTAGGAAAGACTAACAAACAAGATGGCATTTAAACAGAAATCTCAAGGAAGAGGGAGTTGTAAGCACAAGACTATCTCAGGAAATGTGTGCCTATCAGGGTGAAAGCCAGTGCAAAAACCCCGAGGAAGGTGCTCCTTAAAGGCTCAAAAGGAAGATAGTGTGGCCAGGGAAATGAGCAAGAAGCCGTGTAATAAGAGATGGTGTCAGAAAATGTTGAGGAAGGAGGTGGCCTCACTGTTACTGCTGAAACTTTAATACACAGGGAGTCCATCATTCACAAGTTATTCCTTGTATTTTATTAATTTGTTGTAAAGGTGTGCCTAATTAAAATTGTTTCCCTCCTTAGTAACTTTTCTGAATTGAGTTTTGGTCTCTGTATTATAAGAATTACCTTGGAATATATGACCTCAGTTACTTCTGCTCTCATTCCACAATGCGTGCGCGCGCACACACACACACACACACACACACACACACACACAGAGCATACATAGGCATCCTGGGCTCTGTTACTCCCTGGCCTTCTCACCCCAGCCGCACTGTTTAGGCTATGAGTGGATAAAATGTAAGTTGGTCAGATGAATTATCTTTCCCCTGAAGAATCCAGAAGTGGCACCATAATGATCATAAATTCCAGTTTATACCATGGGCCTGAACATTAGAAAAAGCTCTAATAAGCTCAGGAGGTCCTGAGCAATTGTGAGGAAGGAAAATCTTCCTAGGTTCTGGTGGCATTAAACACCAAAATAACAATAAGAGAGGAAAAATAATCCAAAAGACAAAAGTAATGATATCTTTATGGTGTCAAATGATTTACAGATTGAACAGCCCAAGAGAACAATAAGCAAAGGTAATAAACCAACACTTAACAAAAGGAAATATATGAAGTATGACAAAAATTGGCCATTTTAAAAATTAGGCAGCAGAACTTGTTTTCCTTATGCATAGTCCACATTTATTTGACCACTTGTCTTTTATATGGGCTGATCGGGGATGAGGCAAGCCCCTTTCTCCCTTTTCTTATATGGCCTACATTACTTGTTATTCTTGGGCTCTGAATTTCAATCTTTTTGACAAGTCCAGTGGGCACACTCTACTACTGGTTCTGGTCCTTGTCCAACATGTGAAGGCCACCCCCCCAGACCACACTCTATGAAATCCTGCACACACTATGACAATGCATCCTCTTGGTCTGAGTAACTTGCTTCATATGATTCATATGAGGACATTATGTCATATAAACATATATTTCATTGCACTCTGACTTCATCATTATAATGCAAGTATCAAATGAGCAGTTAATTCACTTGCATTGTTCACCTATTTTCTACAAATTATGTAAATATATAAATATATATATATATCTTCTTTGGAAAAATGTCTGTTCAGATCTTTTGCCCATTTTTAAATTGGATTGTTAGTTTTTTTGATGTTGAGATGTAGGAGTTCTTCATATATTTTGGATATTAACCCCTTAACAGATATTTGGTTTGCAAATATCTTCTCCCAGTTATGAGGTTGTCTTTTCATTTTATTTATGGTTTCCTTTGCTGTTCAGAAGACTTCAGTTTGATGTAGTCTTATTTGATTTTTTTTCTATTGTTTCCCTTGCCTGGTCAGACATGGTGCTTGAAAATATGCTGCAAAGACTGATGTCGAAGAGCATACTGCCTATGTTTTCTTCTAGAAGTTTTATGGTTTCAGATATTTCATTCAAGTCTTTAATCCATTTTGAGACAATTTTTGTGTATGGTGTAAGATAATGGTCTACTTTCATTCTTTTGGGTGCAGCTGTTCAGTTTTCCCAACACCATTTATTCAAGAGACTTTCCTTTCTCCATTGTATGTTCTTGGCTCCCTTGTCGAAAATTAGCTGTCCACAGATGTGTGGGTTTATTTCTGGGCTCTTGATTCTGTTCCATTGATCTGTATGTCTATTTTTGTGGCAGTACCATGCTGTTTTGGTTACTAGAGCTTTATAGTATATTTTGAAGTCAGGGAGTGTGATACCTCCAGCTTTGTTCTTTTTTCTCAGGATTCCTCTGGCTGTTTGGGATGTTTAGTTATTCCATATAAATTTTATGATTCTTTGTTCTATTTCTGTGAAAAATGTTGTTGGAACTTTGATAAAGATTGCATTGAATCTGTAGATTGCTTTAGGAAGTATAGATATTTTAACTATGTTAATTCTTCCAATCCAAGAGTACAGAATATCTTTCAATTTTTTTGTATCTTCTTCAATTTCTTTCAACAATGTTTTATAGTTTTCAATACACAGATCTTTCACTTCTTTGGTTAAGTTTATTCCTGGGTATTATATTCTTTTTGTTGCAATTATAAATGGGATTGTATTCTTAATTTTCTTTTTGCTACTTCATTGTTAGTGTATAGAAATGCAACTGATTTTTGTATGTTGATTTTGTATCCTGCAACTTTACCATATGCATTTATTATTTCTAGAAGTTTTTTGGTGGATTCTTTAGGGTTTTCTATATATAAAATCATGTCATCTGCAAATAGCGACAGTTTCACTTCTTTGTTTCTAATCTGGATCCCTTTTATTTCTTTTTCTTGCCTGATTGCTCTGGCTAGGACTTCCAATACCATGTACCACTCTTAAATAAGAGTGATACAAGTGGACATCCGTGTCTGCTTCCTGTTCTTAGAGGGATAGCTTTCAGTTTTTCTCCACTGAGAATGATATTAGCTGTGGGTTTGTCATATATCACCTTTATTATGTTGAGGTACTTTCCTTCTATACCCATTTTATTGAGTGTTTTTTTTTTATCATAAATAGATGTTGTATCTTGTCAAATGCTTTCTCTGCATCTATTGAGATGATCATGTGACTTTTATTCTTCATTTTATTAATGTGGTGTAGCACGTTGATTGATTTGCAGATGTTGAACCATCCCTGCATCCCCGGAATAAATCCCACTTGATTGTGGTGCATGATCTTTTTAATGTGATGTTGTATTCGATTTGCTAGTATTTTGTTGAGAATTATTGCATCAATGTTCATCAGTGACATTGGCCTGTAATTTTGTTTTTTGTGTGTGTTGTCCTGGCCTGGCTTTGGTATCAGGGTAATGTTGGCTTTGTAGAATGAGTTAGGAAGCTTTGCCTCCTCTTCAACTTTTTGGAAGAGCTTGAGAAGGATAGGCGTTAAGTCTTCTTTGAATGTTTGGTAGAATTCACCAGGGAAGCCGTCTGGTCCTGGACTTTTATTTTTGGGGAGGCTTTTGATTGTTGTTTCGATCTCCTTACTGGTAATTGGTCAATTCGAATTCTCTATTTATTCTTGATTCAGTTTTGGAAGGTTGTATGATTTTAAGAATTTATCCGTTTCTTCTAGATTATCCAATTTGTTGGCATATAGCTTTTCATAGTATTTTCTTATAATCTCTTGTGTTTCTGAGGTGTCTGTTGTAATTTCTCCTCTTTCATTTCTGATTTTATTTGAGCCTTCCCTCTTTTTTTCTTAGTGAGTCTAGCTAAAGATTTGTCAATTTTATTTATCTTTTCAAAGAACCAGCTCTTAGTTTCATTGATTTGTTTTCTAATTTTTTTAGTCTATTTCATTTATTTCTGCTATGATTTTTATTATTTCCCTCCTTCTATTGATTTTGGGCTTTGTTTGTTCTTCTGTTTCCATTTCCTTTAGGAGCACTGTTAGATTGTTTATTTGAGATTTTTCTTGTTTGTTGAAGTAGTCCTGTATTGCTACAAACTTCCCTCCTTAGACCCTTTTGCTGCATTTCATAAGTTTTGGCATATCGTATTTTCATTTTCATTTGTCTCCAGGTATTTTTTGATTTCTCCTTTGATTTCTTCATTGATCCAATCATTATTCAGTAGCATTTTGTTTAACCTCCACATATATGTGGCTTTTTTGATTTTCTTCCTGTAGTTGATTTATAGTTTCATACCATTGTGGTCAGAAAAGACGCTTGGTATTAATTCAATCTTCTTAAATTTAGGGAGACTTGTTTTGTGGCCTAATATGTTACCTATCCTGGAGAACGTTCCATGTGCATTTGAAAAGAATGTGTATTCTTCAGTTTTTGGATGGAATGTTCTGTATATAACTACTAAGTCCATCTGATCTAATGAGTCATTTAAGGCCAATGTTCCTTATTGATCTTCTGTTTGGATGATCTATCCATTGGTGTAAGTGGAGTGTTAAAGTCCCCTACTATTTTTGTGTTGCTGTCTATTTCTCTTTTTATATCTGTTAATAAGTGCTTTATATATTTAGGTGCTCCTATGTTGGGTGCATAGATATTTATGAGTGTTATATCCTCTTGTTGGACTGTTCCCTTTTTTCATTAGGTAGTGCCCTTTTTTGTCCCCTGTTACCAATTTTTTCAAAGTCTATTTTGTCTGATATAAGTATTGCTACCCCAGCTTTCTTTTCATTGCCATTTGCATGGGGTATCTTTTTCCATTCCTTTCCTTTCAGTGTGAGTGTCTTTAGGTCTGAAGTGTGTCTCTTGTATGTGGCATATACATGGGTCTTGTTTTTTTTATCCTATCAGCCACCCTATGTCTTTTGATTGGAGCATTTACTCCACTGACTTTTAAAGTAGTTCTTGATTAAAATGTACTTATTGCCATTTTGTTACTTTTTTTCTGGGTGTTTTAGCAGTTCTTCTCTGTTCCTTTGTTCTTCTCTTGCTCTCTTCCCTTGTGGTTTGACGGCTTTCTTTAGTATTATATTTGGTTTCCTTTCTCTCAATTTTTTTTGTGTATTTATTATAGGTTCTGGTCTGCGATTACCATGAGGTTCATATATCATAACCTACACATATAGTAATTATATAAATTTGATGATCTCTTAAGTTGGACCTCTTGCTAAAAGGTCTACTCTTTTAGTCCCCTCCTTCCACATTTTATGTTTTTGGTATCATATCTAACCTCTTTTTTTATGGCTGTGTATCTATTACCCTCTTATTGCAGAAATAGATAATTTTAGTACTTTTGTCTTTTTACCTTCATATTAGCTTCCTAGGTGGTTGATCTGCCACATTTAATGTATATTTGCCTTTACCAGTGATTTTCTCATTTTTTTTTGATAATGTTCTTATTACCATTTGTAGTCTTTTCTTTTCCACTGAAACAAGTCCTTTTAGCATTTCTTGTAAGGCTGGTTTCTTGGTGATAATTTCCTTTAGTTCTTGCTCGTCTGGAAAACTCTTTATCTCTCCTTCCATTCTGAGTGATAACCTTGCCAGGTAGAGTATTCTTGGTTGTAGGTTTTTCCTTTCAGCATCTTAAATATATTGTGCCACTCCCTTCTAGCTTGTAAGGTTTCTGCTGAGAAGTCAACTGGTAGCCTTATGGGGTTTCATTTGTATGTAACTTGTTGCCTTTCTCTTGCAGCTTTTAGGATTCTCTCTTTATCTTTAACTCTTGACATTTTAATTATACTATATCTTGGTGTGGGCCTCTCTGGGTTTATCTTGTTTGGTGCTCTCTGTGCTTCCTGTACCTGGATGTCTGTTTCCTCCATTAGGTTAGGAAAGTTTTCAGCTGTTATTTCTTCAAATAGAATCTCTGCCCCTTTGTCTCTCTCCTCTCCTTCAGGGACACATATAATACAGATCTTACTGTGCTTGATGTTGTCCCAGAGATCCCCGAGACTGTCCTCATTCCTTTTAACTCTTTTTTCTTTTATCTGCTCAGCTTGGGTGGTCTCTTCTAGTCTTTCATCCAGCTCACCAATCCATTCTTCTATATCATCTACTCTGCTATTGATCCCTCTAGTGAATTTTTCATGTTCATTATTGTATTCTTCATTTCTGATTGGTTCTTTTTCATATTTTCCAATTCTTTGTTGAAGTTCTTATTGAGTTCATCCATTCTTTTCCTAAGGTCAGTGAGCATCCTTATGACTCTTAGTTTGCACTTTTTGTCAGGTAGAATGTTTATCTCTGTTTTGTTTAGTTCTTTTCTGAGGATTTATGCTGTTCCTTTATTTGGAATGTGTTCCTTTGTCTCCTCATTTTGCCTCTTTCTCTGTGCTTATATCTGTGTATTAGGTAGATCAGCTACATCTCCTTATCTTGGAGAGGTGGCCTTATGTAAGAGATGTCTTATGAGGCCCAGCAATGTGTTTCCCTCTCGTTTTCAGTTCCAAATGTTCCATGAGTGACCCCTGCATGGGCTACATGTGTCCTTCTGTTGTGGCAGGGTTGTTCTTGCTGCAAGTGCCCCAGGAGGCTAGGCTGTCCCCTTGGCTGTAATACTCAGCTGTGTGTGGTTGCCATCATCCTTTCCATCACTTTATTGGGAGTGGGGAGCCCCAGCACAGTTGGCTGCAGGGTCTAATAGTACATTCCTGTTGAAGCTTTTCTCTTAAGTGAGTATGCCCCCAGCGTGGCTGGTTGCTAGGCTCAGGGACTTACAATTGCTGTAGGCCTCTGACCTGTTATAGTCAGCTCTTTCTCAGGATTGCAGCTGAGTGGGGCTGGCCCCAGGCATTGGAGCAACCAATTGTTTCAGGCTTTGGAAGGTGGGCCCAATCCCCTATGTGGCTGTTTGAGAAGCACAAGTCTGCTGCAGCTGACAAGCCCCACTACCTGCAGGCCCAAATATCTCATCAACATAGTCCTGTTCTGTGCACATGCCCCAACTCACTGAAGCAGAGCCAGTCACTCTGCTGCAGAGTCCCCACACACTCTGCCAATGCAGGCCTGCCCCTCATGAGTGCCCTGCCCAACAGAGGCAGACCCACTCACTCTGCTGCAGAGGTTCCAGGGATCCTGCCTATGCAGGCCCACAAGTTGCCTGAGAGCTTGCTGTTGGGTGGGGCTGGTCCCTAGGGAAGGCTGCCTGCCCTGGCTGAGGTGGATTAAATTGGTGCTTTAGTGGGTGAGACAGAACCCTGTGCTAACAGGCCAGGGGAAGAACTCCAATAGTATCTGCCAGTGTCTGTGTCAGCATGCCTATACTAGATCACAATAATGGCTGCCACCAATGTCTCAGTCCCTGGGGAGGTGGTCCCAGCCTGGGGAGGTTTCATCTCTCACTGAGATGTGCCCAGATTCTATCAAGTGAGTCTCTTTTCACCAAAGGACTGTGCACCTTTCTTTCTGGTGATTTTCTGTTGCTTTCTGAAATGGGTGAATTTGTGTGTGGGTCCTTTAAAGCAGGCTTCCCCCAACCCCTATTTCTGACAGCTTTTCTGTGGGTATTCCCCATTGTTGTTAATAGCCAGCAATGTCAGATATAATGACACTTATCTTGGTTGTGCTGAGTCCAAAAGCTGCTTACTGTGTTAAAGCTCCCCCACTCCTCCAGGAAAGACTTCATACCTTAAGATTGCTCCTGGCCAGTAAGGAAGTACCACAGCTAGAAGGTAGCTTTTTTCCTCTCCAGAAAGGAATTTCTGCTTCTTCCACCTCAGTCAGCACTGTCCCTTGTTGTGGGGGTTCTTTTTATCCAGTTTTCAGTTCTCTCTCAGTTTAATTGCTCCAAGAATAGTGGTAAATTTCTTGTGTCCATGCAAGAGGGTGAGTTCAGAGTCCATCCACACCACCAGATCCTCATCAGACTGCACTTGGCCTGGGGAGGTGAAGGCAGATGATGACTGGGTGGTGCCATGGGTTGACAGGCCACAGTCCCTCCTATGCCTTATGCTGAGGGTGCACCTAAAGCTAACTTTACATAAAGATTTAAATAGTAATAATTTGATGACATCAACAAAGGTCACGAATTCATGATTGAAATGCCAGAGACTTGGAAATAAAATAATATAACAGGAAGGCTTTTAAAATGTGGGGAGGAAGCAGTATCTAATGCTATAATTTCATCTTATATAAAGATTATAGATTCAAATATGATTATGGAAGCTAAAGTTGACCTTTAGTCAAATGTATAGAAGAACGCCTTATAAATGATGGTGGAATGTCTTGCCAGTTTTAGAAATAGCTCCAACCACAGAAAATCAGAGAGAACAGTGGGAAATAACAGAGGTATGAAAACTAGTTGGAAATATGTATAAAGCTGATTAGCACTAAGTATGCAGAATGTTCATTTTCATTTTTGTTAAAACAACCATTACTAGAGAAGAACATTAAAACCGCGTCTCCATTCTTTCAGTAAAAAAATAAAAAATAATGAGGGAAACACAATATGATCAACTAATAGATTTAAACAAAAAAATTTATAAAGTTTCCCACATTTCCCACAAATACATCTACACTTACATAAAAAACAGATGGGAAACAGCCATGTTGGTGAAAACACTCCAATTCTCTCTCTCTCTCCTTTTTTTTTTTTTGGTGAGGAAGATTGCCCTGAGCTAATGTCTCTTGCCAATCTTCCTATTTTTGCTTGAGGAAGATTGTCCCTGAGCTAACATTTGTGCCAATCTTCCTCTATTTTGTATGTGGGACACCACCACAGCATGGTTTGATGAGTGGTACATAGGTCTGCATCCGGGATCTGAACCTGCAAACCCTGGGCAGCCAAAGCAGAGTGCACAAACTTAATCACCACACCACTGGGCTGGTTTCCAAAACTCCAATTCTTTCTTTGAAAGAATGCAACCAAACATAGGAATAAAAAGACAATGAACCAATATACAAGAGCAAAGGCCTTGCACAGATAATTTGTAATAGGGAAAGTAAATGGTTAAAAACCTCACAATATAATATATTCAGCCTTATAGAGAATAAAATACTTGCAAAGAAAAGCTTGTTAGTACACCCCTTTTCACATATTAATTTTTTTCCATGACTACCCAGTGTGAGAGAAGATACCATGCTATGCATGTCTCCTGAACTGTTTTTGCAAACTACATTTCCCAGCATTCCTTAGTCTGAGTCGTTCTCATTAATATGAAAACATAGCTGAAAATACCCCATCTTAAAAATAAAAGTGAAATGTCCTCACTTCACTGTATATCCTTCAACGGCTAGTACATTTTTTTTCCTTTTATCACTCCCATTAACTGAGAAGGTCTTTGGACTGATGACCTATTTTTATTGGAAAGACTTTAAACCTCTCATTCTCTCTTTCAATTGAGCTTTCATTTTAAACATTTAATTGTCAACATTGACCCTTGCAGTTTTGATTTTCAATTTAACTTCTCCTTTTGGCATCATAAATAAATACATTAATTAATTAATCAAGCAAGAAAACAACCACAGCAATCTCTCATCTCTGGTCTATGCTAGATTGGCTCTCAGGTGACTTCAGGTAAATGTTCTTGGCCTCCACTGCCTCTGACACTCTCCTGCAGTGTCTACTGGGCTCTTGCATTCACTGATGGATAGGAACTGTGAGAGAAAGGTCTCCCTATTGAAGTCCAAATTCCTCCCCAGGTGGTTGATGAGGGAGAATAAAACTATGCCCCTGGACAAGACAACAGGAAGGGGTCAAGCATTGGTCCTTGAGCCACACTTAGGACTCCAGATTCAACAACCGTGTCCTGTCCAGCCCAAGGATGCACAAACTGAGGGACTACAGCAGAAGAGATACTTATAGCTCCCTAAATCTTTGCTTTATGTACATTTCCCTGTTGTTACTCCAACCTTTACACATATAATTTCCCTGGGGAACACTTCTCTGGACCAAATGGAAAATTTTCCTGGAGATTCTTTGTTCCCAAGAGACCAGGTTAGAAGTTGGGAGAATCCTGTTTTTATTACTCATTCTTTATTAATTCTCCTGTCTTCCAGAGGTCTAACTTTTCAGTGCCTTATCTGAACACTGAGTTAGTTTCCTTCAGTATAAGACTGAGGGATCTTTTTTATTAGGTCCCTTGGATTTTCAAAGAATTGACTTGTGGTAGGGACACAACCCTTGGTATTTTCAGAAAATTACTTTGCCTCCTCAAGAAGGGGCATAACTTTGTTTCTTTAATATAACACCCTGGGCAGTACACTGCTTGGCTTCAAGCCAAGTGACAGTTTTGCCAAAACAATTAGGAAGTTGATATGTTTATCACAGTTTAGAGCTGTCATTTAGTGCCGCATTATAAAAGGTTTGTTAATTATGAGTGACACATTAAGATCTTAGCAAATTAAATGGATTATCTGATTTAATTTTTAGAAATGTCCATCCCATGAGTTAGTACTATTGTGAACTCCACTCTGTATCCTAGAAATGGAGCTTGGAGAGGTCCAGTGGTCTACCCAAAGTTATCATCTGAGTAAGGGAGAGGCCTGTTTACTGGAATTCTGTACTGGTTGTTTCCGGTTTTAAAACTCTGGGCTAGTGGTTCTGATTTAGAGATGATTTTGCCAATGGTGATATTTGCAGTGTCTGAAGGGATGCTGCTAAACATTTACAATGCACAAGATGGCACCTCACACAAATAATTATTCTGTCTCAAATGTCAACAATGTGAAAGTGAGCAAACTTATAGATTAGCAAGTTCCCAAGTTCATTATGCATACCAATCACCCAGGATGCTAGTACTAATGCTGATTTTGATTCGCCAGATCCTGGTGGGCCCATTTTGCATTTCAAACAAGCTCATGGATAATATTGATGCTACAGGTCCTGGTCTGTGGACCACTCTGAGTAGTAAGGCTATGGTCCTGTGTTAGAGTCAGGTCTAGGTAGTTTTAGATCTTCTGCACCAAAAATGGTCTTTGCATGTAATTTTGAAGGAATAGTGTATTCACTCATTCCAGAGACTGATAAATTATGGTTTTGATTCTTTTATAGAAGGGCTTTTTAATGTCATCAAATAAGATACATCTGAAAAAGACTTTGCAGTAGGCAGAATAAGGGCCTCCAAAAGATGTCTACATCCTGACACCAGAAATTGTGAATATTAGTTTATATAGCAAGGAGGGGTTAAGATAGCTGATGGAATAAGGTTGCCAACTAATTTACCTTAAAAAGATTAGCCATGATTACTCATGTGGGACTAAGATAGTGAAAAACTCCTCTAAATGTGGAAAGAATGTGGAAGGGAGAGGGAAAAGAATCAGAGTCAAGGAGAGATTTGAAAATGTGATGCTGGTGGTTATGAAAATGGAGGTAAGGCATGAGTCAAGGGCCTTTGCAACTGGAATAGCAAAGTAAATGGATTCTTCCCTGAGGATCCAGAAGGAACCCAACCCTGCAGACATGTTGATTTCAGCCCAGTGAGACCTATTTCAGGCTTCCAGATTTGTAAGAGCATAAATTTGTTCCTTTTCAGCCAATGGTGTGGTAACATTTTACAGCAGCAATAGGAATCAAATATAGACATATTCCGTAAAGTTTTATCAAGAGAACTGAGTTTAAGCCTCTCAATTCACTAATTTATCTTCCCTTGGGTAAGAGAATTTCATGCTGAAATCTCATATTAAGCAGAAGAAGAAATTTTAAGTCAGTTTGAAGGTATTCTGCTCCTGCAGGTGGTGTAGAGAATTACTCATTGCATGAGTATAAATGTGGTCCTCACTTTCAGGCCTTTGAAGCATAAAGATAAGAAAATTAATTTATTGTTAAAATTAGGATCACCCAATCTGATTTGTAGCTTTGTGTCATATTTCTACATTTTTTTTTTAAGGGCTGTTTATTTATTTATTCCTTTTTTTTATTGATGTCTTAGTTTATAACAACACTGTGGGGTTTTAGTTGTACATTTTTGTCCATCACCTTGTGGATGTAACCCTTCACCCCTTGTGCCCCCCCACCCCCCTTCCCCTTGGTAACCACCAATCAGTTCTCTCTGTCCGTGTGTTCACTTATATTCCATATATGAGTGAGTTCATGCAGTGTCTGTCCTTCTCTCTCTGGCTTATTTCACTTAACATAATACCCTCTAGGTCCTTCCATGTTGTTGCAAATGGGACAATTGTGTCTTTTCTTATGGCTGAGTAGTATTCCATTGTATGTATATACCACATCTTCTTTAACCAATCTTCAGTTGAGGGACACTTGGGTTGCTTCCACTTCTTGGCTATAGTGAATAATGCTGCAATGAACATAGGGGTGCATATGCCTCTTGTGATGGTTGATTTCACGTCCATTGGGTAGATGCCCAAGAGTGGGATTGCTGGATCATACGGTATTTCTATTTTTAATTTTTTGAGGACTCTCCATACTGTTTTCCATAGAGGCTGCACCAGTTTGCATTCCCACCAGCAGTGAATGAGGGTCCCCGTTTCTCCACAACCTCTCCAGCATTTGTTGTTATTTGTCTTTGTGATTATAGCCATTCTAACCGGTGTAAGGTGATATCTCAGTGTAGTTTTGATTTGCATTTCCCTGATGATTAGTGATGTTGAACATCTTTTCATGTGTCTATTGGCCATCTGGATCTCTTCCTTGGAAAAATGTCTGTTCATATCCTCTGCCCATTTTTTGATCGGGTTGTTTGTTTTTTTGTTGCTCAGTTGTATGAGATCTTTGTATATTACTGAGATTAATCCCTTGTTGGACAAACGATTTGCAAATATTTTCTCCCAGCTGGTGGGTTGTTTATTCATTTTGATCCTGGTTTCATTTGCCTTGTAGAAGCTCTTTAGTCTGATGAGGTCCCACTTGTTTACTTTTTCTTTTGTTTCCCTTGTCCGGGTAGACATGGAATCTGAAAGGATCCCTTTATGTCCAATCGCAATTAGTGTACTGCCTATATTTTCTTCCAGGAGTTTTATAGTTTCAGGTCTCACTTTCAGGTCTTTGATCCATTTTGAATTGATTTTTGTATATGGCGATAGGAGATGGTCTACTTTCATTCTTTTGCATGTTGCTATCCAATTTTCCCAGCACCATTTATTGAAGAGACTTCCCTCTCTCCATTGTATGTTCTTTGCTCCTTTGTCGAAGATTAGCTGTCCATAGGTGTGTGGTTTTATTTCTGGGCTTTCAATTCTGTTCCATTGATCTGTGTGTCTATTCTTGTACCAGTACCATGCTGTTTTGATTACTGTAGCTTTATAGTATATTTTGAAATCAGGGATTGTGATGCCTCCAGCTTTGTTCTTTTTTTTCAGGATTGCTTTAGCTATTCGGGCTCTTTTGTTGCCCCATACGAATTTCAGTAGTTTTTGTTCTATTACCGTGAAGAATGACATTGGGATTCTGATTGGGATTGCATTGAATCTGTAGATTGCTTTAGGTAGAATGGACATTTTAACTATATTTATTCTTCCAATCCATGTGCATGGAATATTTTTCCATTTCTTTATGTCCTCCTCGATTTCTTTCAATAGTGTCTTATAGTTTTCATTGTATAGGTCTTTGACCTCCTTGGTTAAATTTATTCCCAGATATTTTATTCTCTTTGTTGCAATTGTAAATGGAATTGTCTTTTTGAGTTCTCTTTCTGTTTTTTCATCGTTAGTGTATAGAAATGCAATTGATTTTTGTAAGTTGATTTTATACCCTGCCACTTTACTGTAGTTGTTGATTGTTTCTAGTAGCTTTCCAATGGAATTTTTGGGGTTTTCTATGTATAGGATCATGTCGTCTGCAAATAGTGAGAGTTTCACTTCTTCATTGCCTATTTGGAGTCCTTTTATTCCTTTTTCTTGCCTAATTGCTCTGGCCAGAACTTCCAGTACTATGTTGAATAAGAGCGGTGAGAGTGGGCACCCTTGTCTTGTTCCTGTCCTCAAAGGAATGGCTTTCAGTTTTTCCCCGTTGAGTAGGATGTTTGCTGTAGGTTTGTCATATATGGCCCTTATTATGTTGAGGTACTTTCCTTCTATACCCATTTTGTTGAGAGTTTTTATCATAAATGGATGCTGGATCTTGTCAAATGCCTTCTCTGCATCGATTGAGATGATCATGTGGTTTTTATTCTTCATTTTGTTAATGTGGTGTATCACGTTGATTGATTTGCGGATGTTGAACCATCCCTGTGTCCCTGGTATAAATCCCACTTGATCGTGATGTATGATCTTTTTGATGTATTGCTGTATTCGGTTTGCCAATATTTTGTTGAGGATTTTTGCGTCTATGTTCATCAGCGATATTGGCCTGTAGTTTTCCTTCTTTGTATTGTCCTTGTCTGGCTTTGGTATCAGGATGATGTCGGCCTCATAGAATGTGTTGGGAAGTATTCCATCTTCCTCTATTTTTTGGAATAGTTTGAGAAGGATAGGTGCTAAATCTTCTTTGAACGTTTGATAAAATTCTCCAGGGAAGCCATCTGGTCCTGGGCTGTTATTTTTTGGGAGGTTTTTGATGACTGTTTCAATCTCTTTACTTGTGATTGGTCTGTTCAGATTCTCTATTTCTTCTTGATTCAGTTTTGGGAGGTTGTACGCTTCCAAGAATTTGTCCATTTCCTCTAGGTTGTCCAATTTGTTGGCGTAAAGTTTTTCATAGTATTCCCTAATAATCCTTTGTATTTCTGTGGTGTCTGTTGTAATTTCTCCTCTTTCATTTCTAATTTTATTTATTTGAGTCTTCTCCCTTTTTTTCTTAGTGAGTCTGGCTAAGGGTTTGTCAATTTTATTTATCTTCTCAAAGAACCAGCTCTTTGTTTCATTGATCCTTTCTACTGTTTTTTTGGTTTCAATTTCATTTATTTCTGCTCTGATTTTTATTATTTCCCTCCTTCTGCCGATTCGGGGCTTTGTCTGTTCTTCTTTTTCCAACTCTGTTAGGTGCAATTTAAGGTTATTTATTTGGGATTTTTCTTGTTTGTTAAGGTGAGCTTGTATTGCTATGAATTTCCCTCTCAGGACTGCTTTTGCTGCATCCCATATGAGTTGGTATGGTGTATTTTCCTTTTCATTTGTCTCCAGATAGCTTTTGATTTCTTCTTTAATTTCATCAACGACCCATTGGTTGTTCAGTAACATGTTGTTTAGTCTCCACATCTTTGTCCCTTTCCTAGTTTTTTCCTTGCAGTTGATTTCTAGTTTCACAGCATTATGATCAGAAAAGATGCTTGTAATGATTTCAATCTTCTTAAATTTATAGAGGTTTGCCTTGTTTCCTAATATATGGTCTATCCTTGAGAATGTTCCATGTGCACTTGAGAAGAATGTGTACTCTGCTTTTTTTGGGTGGAGTGCTCTGTATATATCTATTAAATCCATTGCGTCTAGTTTTTCATTTAAGTCCATTATTTCCTTATTGACTTTTTGTCTGGATGATCTATCTATTGATGTAAGGGGGGTATTAAGATCCCCTACTATTATTGTGTTATTGTTAATATCTCCTTTAAGGTTTTTTAGCAGTTGTTTTATGTACTTTGGTGCTCCTGTGTTGGGTGCATAGATATTTATAAGTGTTATGTCTTCTTGGTGAAGTATCCCTTTTATCATTATATATTGCCCTTCTTTGTCTCTCATTACCTTTTTTATCTTGAAGTCTACTTTGTCTGATATAAGTATGGCTACTCCTGCTTTCTTTTGTTTGCCATTAGCTTGGAGTATTGTTTTCCATCCTTTTATTTTGAGTCTGTGTTTGTCTTTAGAGCTGAGATGTGTTTCCTGGAGGCAGCAGATTGTTGGATCTTGGTTTTTAATCCATCCTGCCACTCTGTGTCTTTTGATTGGAGAAGTCAATCCATTTACATTTAGAGTGATTATTCATATATGAGGGTTTAATGTCGCTATTTTATTGTTCATCTTCTGGTTCTTTTGCATTTCCTTCGTTTCTTGTCCCTTGTGTTTCGGGCTGCAAATTCAATTTGGTATTTCTGCATGCTCATTCTCTTGGTTTTCTCTTTATTTGTCATGTGTGGTTCTCTTCTGGTTGTTTGTTTAGTGGTTACCGTGCGGTTTATATAAGCGATCTCCTGGATAAGAAAGTACATTTTCAGATGCCTCCTTTTTCCTGAGGCTGGGTCAGTTCAATCCCTTACCTCTTCCCCTCCTTATTTGTTATCTCTTTATTCCAGATTGTGTCACGAATGTGTGTTTCCAGTGATGAGCTTGAATTAATTTTTGATGTTTTCCAACTGTATTTTGTTCTGGTTTAGTCTCCTTGCTTTTCTCCTTGCTGAAATCTTTGTATCCCCTTTCTCATTTGTTTTTTTTCAGGCCTAAGGGCCTTCTTGAGCATTTCTTGTAGTGGGGGTCTTGTGGTGATGAACTCTCTTAGCTTTTGTTTATCAGGGAGAGTTATTATTTCTCCATCATATTTGAAGGATATTTTTGCTGGATAAAGTATTCTCGGCTGAAGGTTTTTGTCTTTCATGATTTTGAATATATCATTCCAGTCTCTCCTAGCCTGTAGAGTTTCAGTCGAGAAATCAGCTGAGAGCCTGATGGGGTTTCCTTTGTATGTTATTTTGTTTTTTTGTTTAGCTGCCTTCAATATTATTTCCTTGTCACGGGTATTCTTCAAGTTTGCTACTATGTGGCGAGATGATTTTTTATTCCTGTTTATATATTTAGGTGATCTATTGATTTCATTCACTGTTATTTCCCTCTCGTTCCCTAGGTTGGGGAAGTTCTCAGCTATTATTTCTTTGAACAAACTCTCTGCTCCTTTTTCTCTTTCTTCTCCTTCTGGAATACCTATTATCCTTATGTTGCTTTTCCTCATTGAGTCTGATATTTCTCGAAGAATTTCTTCATTTCTTTTTAGTCTTAGCTCTCTCTCCTCCTCTACCAGGAGCATTTCTGCATGGCTATCCTCAATAGTGCTAATTCGTTCCTCCATATTGTCAGTTCTGCTCTTTAAAGACTCCATTTTTTCCACTATCTCGTTGATTTTGTTTTTCATCTCCAATAATTCTGATTGGTTTTTCTTTAGGGTTTCAATCTCTTTTGTGACATAATCCCTGAATTTGTTGATTTGTTTCTGTGTGTTCTCTTGTATTTCGTTGAGCTTGTTTATGATAGCTATTTTGAATTCTCTGTCATTCAGGTTATCAAATTCTGTGCCTTCAGGGTTGGTTTCTGGGTGTTTGTCATTTTCCTTTTGGTCTGTAGCCCTGACATATTTTCGCAAGGATCCGACGGGGACGGCTTTATTTTTACCCTTCATGATTAAAGTTAGTCCTGCAGTTTCCCCCTGCTGCCACTAGATGGAGATCGCGAGCGGTTTGCTCTGAGGCGGCTGCAGCCCCCGGAGGGATTATGCTGAAACGCCGGGTGTGTGGGGGGAGGGGTCCTCTCTTTCTCCTGCTTGACCTGGGGGTTTCCTTTCTGGCTCTCTTAGGGTGTTTGCTACACCCCCTAAACAGTCCATCGTCGCTTCCCCGTGGGGATCTCGCGACAGTCTGTGAGAGCACCTGGATGGCGCTAGTTTTCCCCGCTGTGGGCCGCTCCTCCCCCCTCTGTCCGCGAACCGCGCTGTTTTTGCTGATCGATTGGGGAGGGGGAGTACAACCTCCTACCTCTCCTCCCGTTCTCCTGGGCTTCCCGCGCCTCCACCGTCCGATGTATGGCAGCTGGGGTTTCTCAGAAGTCCTTCGTAGTGTTTGATTGAGCTCTGTTGGAATGTGAATGATGTTTTTGTTGTGTCGTAGGGGGCAGAGATTCAAAGAGGGAATCTCACTCCGCCATGATGCTGACGTCACTCCCATATTTCTACATTTTTTAAGTTTCGTGTTAATTCAAATATTCATTCTTATCATGTCTATCCTCTCCAACTCTCTCTCAAGATATCTTTCAAAATAAAAGGTGGGATATAAATGGGTCTATCCGTGTGTACATACATATGTGAAAGTTTTTATTTGAAAGAAAATGTATATAAATATACATGCACATATACATAAACACAACTTTTACTCTTAAACATTTTCTTGGACTGAAAATAGTATTTCCACACATTTCATATATTCCTGACAGATCCATCAGAAATAAGGAAATTGAGTCTCAGAGGAATTCCACTTTCAATAATTACATAACAAAGCAGTTAATGCCTATCACGCAGTTTCTTGACTGTACATAAATGGATTCATGCAGCATGTACTTTTAATTTTTGTATGGCTTCTTTAACTCACCAAATGGTACACTTTAAATATGTGCAGTTTATTGTACATAATACTCCAATACCTTATTCAAATGGAAAAAGCTAAAGTGCATGGCTCAGGGTAGGATCTAGAGAACAAGAAGCTGATTCACACTTAACAGGGTGGGAGATATGTCCTCTAACTGGGAAGAAAGCAAAGTTACATATATGCATATAGGAACAGTGGAATCAAATTTAGTAATTCACATGATAAACTCATTTTTTGTAAGTAAAAGTTGAACATGAAATACTAAATAGAAATGTAGTAACTGACGTTAATTGGTTCAAGACGTTAATTGGCTATGGTGTGGCACTATAGCCACGCACGACATCATAGATGAGCCTTACAAACACAATGTATAGCTGGACAGCTGACAATAGACTAATGAGGAGCTCAGTATAGGTCAGAACAACTCCACACCATATAATTCCATTTGATAATAAAGGTATTTCATCAAACTATTTTATTTTAGGATGATTTGTTATGCAGAAATAGCTATTTGTTGCAATAATCAAAGCAAATGAGACTGAGGAAAACTTAATAATCTGTTTCTTCTTATTTTTGGTGTGTGTTCTGATTGAAGACACTATTCATGATCATTCTGTTATTCAAGTTCCTTTCAAATAATTATATTAAGAAGTGAGTTTCCATTCCAGGAGAGGTTGGAAGAACATACATGTTTGTGGAGAAAAACTGCTGACCCTGAGTTACATGACTGGGCAGGAATTCAAGCTCTCTTGTGAGTCATCCTTTGATTATTAAGACTGAAGAGATTCCTGAGTAAGAAGATATGTAATGGATGAGCTTGATATTGTTTGTTCATTGCCCCTTCAGCAGTTACGAGAAAATTTAGAAATAGAGGGGTACTACAATTAGAGCAATAAAGGAGTCAAATTTGTAGGCAGCACTGGAATTTTTCAAGCAGAAACAGAAAAATAATTCAGTAAAATCTAAAAATACACCAACCAATCATTCACTCGAATGCATAAACCCCCTTACATGCAGACATCAATCTTCTATACTTCAGTGAGTCGATGTACATCATGAAAAGAAATATTTGCATAGTAATAAAATGTGTGATTTTAAATTTTGCTTTCTCATGTTTAAAGTCATCACTGACTCTAAGACCATATTAGGTCAATCTATTATTCAAATTTGTCTTTCTTTGTAGACTGCACTGAGAGACCTATATTTGATAATCAATTTTTGCCAATGATCATGGTAGGCATTCTGGACACTGAGCTGAACAAGAGAATAACACCAGGAGACCAATTATAAAACACAGTAGTTGAAAAGTATAAAATATCAGCAAGAGCAGTTAAGGTAGTAAAATAGAAATGAAGGATGTACCCAAAGCAAAAATTGTTTCAGATTTTCTTCTTCAATGAAAGTATATAAATGGCCTTAGTTGCCAGGTGTAGTTTTTATATCAGTAATGCAACTCACGACTATTCTTTCAGGAAAGCCAGAAAAAATTCTTTGGGATGATACATGTCATTGGAGAGGTAATTACTTAAGAAATCCTTGTTGCCCCAAGAAATAAATAGGAAATTTTAAATATTTCTGATCCAAGGTCGGGAAAAAGTTTGTGACAGGAAATGGATGAAGGGGAAAACAATTAATATATCAGACAGAGCAGAGAGCTTAGTCAAGTGAGTTACTTAAATTGTATAGAGAAGTTGAAGTCAAAGAAGTGGAAATTCCAGAAATAAATAGAAAGAGCAAGTTCTACTTCCAAAATCTGATTTAAAAAAATCTTGATTTCCGGCTCTGAGGTTTTGAGCCCTGCAATCAGGGCTGCGCTTCTTTAGCCTCAGGACAATCGTCCCTTTTATAGTTTTCTTCCCAAAGAATCTTTTCAGAGCCCCTTTTATGTCTTTGTTTCTCAGATTATAGATGAAGGGGTTCAGCATGCATGTGACCACAGCATACATCACTGAAGCTGTGAGCAGTGGGTAGCAGCAGAGCTAAGATGTACTCCTAGGCTTGTACAATAACAAAAGAAGACAAGTGAGAGGTGAGCACAGGTAGAAAATGCTTTATACTTCCCCTGAGCTGATGAGATTCCACATATGGAGGAAACTGTCTTAGAACATGAGTAAAGGATCTCAGCAAGGAAGCCACCACCCAGCAGCATTGTTGCAAAATATGTCACCACGTCATTAAGAAAAATGTCGGAACAGGCAAGTTGGACCATCTGATTCAGTTCACAGAAAAAGTGGGAAACTTCCAAGTTGGTACAGAAGGAAAGCTGCAATACCATTAAGCTTTGTAACAAGGAATACAGGACACTCATGTCCAATCCTGCAAGTAATATGAAAAAATAAATCCGTGTGATGTGCCCTTTATAAGTTATGACTTTGCTCCATGTCTGTATGTTCTATGACATCTTTGTGATGGTGGTGAAGGTTAAACAGATGTCTACAAAGGACAAGTTGAAGAAGAAGTACATAGGTGTGTGGAGGTAGGAGTCTGAGCTGAAGGCTGGAATGATAAACATAGGGATCAGATCCATGGAGAGGAAAAGCCCAAATATGAGGCTTTTCCACATTTCCCACAATTCTTGTTCCTTTGATAATCCCAGTAGAAGAAATTCTGAAATTTGTGTATCATTTCCTGGTTCCATATGGTGGAGGTGACAACTAGAAAAGAAAACATAATATGACTAATTTTCACGCAAATGGACATTATTAACATAGTTTGTTACAATTTATATTTTGCAATCAAGAAATCAATATGTATGTTTTGCATGGATCTGATCCCCTATAAAGGATCTCCCCTGATGTATCGGATTATGAATTCCTATCCCACTGTCACTCTTCTCTCCAAAAGGTCATGTATTATACTGTTTTAATAAGAAATTCTTTAATGGGTATAAGAAATACATGTTGGGGCCGGCCTGGTGGCGCAGCAGTTTAATTCACAGTTTGGCAGCCTGGGGTTTGCGGGTTTGGATCCTGGGCGCGGGCTGATGCACCGCTTGTCAGCCATGCTGTGGCAGCGTCCCATACAAACTAGAGGAAGATGGGCACGGATGTTTGCCCAGGGCCAGTCTTCCCCAGGAAAAAGAGGAGGATTGGCAATGGATATTAGCTCAGGGCTGGTCTTCCTCACCAAAAAAAAAAAAAACAAAAAAAAAACAAAGAAATATATGTTAAGTACCGACCATCTTTTAGGCAAAGATTATACAGTGCTGATGAAAAAAAGTCCTACAATCCAATGATGGAGAAAGAATATAAGCCAATAAAAATCATATCCCATGGCAGATGGTGTCAGGTACTATGAATAAAAAAAAGCAGTTATAAAAGAGAGTAGATGGGGTGTTATTTTTTACTGGGAATTCAGGAAATCAACAAAAAGGTGATATGCATGGCTACTTCAATGAAGACACAGCAGGAGACAAAATGTCGTCTGGGGGAAATGTGTACCCTACAGGGAAAGTGCCAGTGCAAATACCCTGAGGAAGGTCTTTTTTCAGATGTTCAAGGCTCCAAAGGGAGTCAGTGTGTGGAGGGGAATCAGCAACAGGGAGAGTGATGAGAGATGGTGTCAGAGAATGTTGAGGAACAAGGTGGCCTCCTTGCTACAGCTGAAAAGTCAAGACACAGGGAGTCCTTCCTTCACATGTTGTTCCTCACACTTGATTAATTTTGTTTCCAAGAAATCTTGTGAGTAGAAATGGATATTTTCTTTATTTCCCTTTGTGGTTAATATTCTGGTGTCTGTATTTTAATGGTCACATTTTAGAGTGTATGAGCTCAGATACGCCTGCCCTGAGAACTGCTCATGCCCACAACACATACACACACAGAGCACACTGTGGTCTCTTGGAACCATGTTGCTACCGAGCTCTTCTCAACTCCAATCAGAATAATTAGGAAAGAAATACAAGGCATGCTGTCAACATGAAGTTATCTTTACCCTAAAGCATGTAGAAATAGTACCCAAATTCCAGTTGGTAAGCCTCCCAAGGATATGTAAATATGGGACTTTATTATAATATGACCATTTTGTGCCTTGTAATAAAAGAAACATAAAGAGTACTTCAAACAGAGAGAGAGAGAGGAGAGAAATGGACATGAGAAGGAGAAAAGATCTAACAAGCTCAGGTTGTCCCTGAGATACTGTGCTGAGGAGGAAGCTTTCTTTGTTTGAGCAGCATTCCAACCACCGTTATAGCCCCTTGATGTGCAGAATAACTAATAAAACAGAAAAAGCTATTTACCCAAAAGGGAAAGGAGTGGTATCTTTACAATATCAAGATGTCCTACTAATTAAACATCCCATTACAGAAATGAACCAAAAAATAAATTCACAATTTATAAAAGGAAATACATAATGTACAATAGTGGAAGATTTTTAAAACTGAAATAGTAAAAGATACTTCTAAATTATACTAAATGCAACGCTTTTGGAATCAGAAAACCTGGTATTGAATCTTGGATCTACCATAGAGTATCTTTTTGAACTCTGAGAGGCAACTGAACAATTCCAAATGTTCATCTCCTCACCCAAATGGTGGTGATAGCAGTATCTATTTTCCTGAGGTGGTTGACAATATCTGTAAAAAGTTTAGCATTGTTCCTTCCTGTTGGTAAAAGAATGTTATTTGTGGTGATGATTCTCATTGTTCAGTTTTGTGGAATGGCCAGTGCAAAGGCCCTTAGGAGGGTGCTTGCTTCAGATGGTCAAGTCAAAAAAAGAAAGCTGTTGTTGCAAAATGAATGAGCAAGAGGGAGAAGATGAGACATGGTGTGAGAGAATGCCAAGGGTGAAATGGATTCTCTGCTACTGCTGAAACTTCAAGACACAAGCAGTCCATCATCCACACTATGTACCTCTTGCACGTTGTTAGTCTTGTTGTAAAGGCTCCCAGTGAATTGTAATGAATCTCCTCCTTAGTAACTTTGGTTTATTGAGTTCTGGCCTCTGTATTATGAGTGACTTTGGAATATAGCCCAGGTACACCTGCTCTGAGGACTGCTCTCACTCCACAAGGTACACAGGTACACATACACACACACACACACACACACACACACACACCATGACCTCCTGGGCTGTGGTACTACCATGCCTTTCTCACCTCCACCACACTGATTATGCTAGGAATGGAAATAATGCAAGCTGGTCCACTCAATTATCTTTCCCCCCAAAAATGTAGAAATGGTATCCAAAAATTCCAAACTGAAAGCCTGCCATTCCAGAAAAAATAATCCTGGAGCTCACTTTTGGGGCGGCTATTTTATGCACTGTATTTCAAGAAACATGAAAAAAAATCTGTTCAAAAAACAGAGAGATAGAGGAATGAAATGGATGAGGAGGAAAAAAGATCTCTTAAATTCAGGTGGCCCCTGAGAAACTGTAAGGAATAAAAATCTTTGTTGGTTCTGGGGACATTCCAATTCTGATTATGTCCCCCAATACCCAGCAAAATAATAAAAGAACAAAAATAAATTTGTCCAAAATCCAAAGTAGTGATGTCTTTATGGTGTCAAACACCTTATAAACTGAACACCTGAAGAAAAAAATGTGTAAAAGGAATAAACTAAAACTTCATAAAAGAAATATAAAAAGTACAACAAGAGTTGGGTATTTTTAATATCATGAAGACCTGTTTTTCCTGTGCCTATTCCATATTAATTTGACCAATTGGTTTTTATATGGTCTGATAGGTCATGAGGCAAGCCCCTGTCTCCCTTTTCTAATGTGGCATTTTTTCTTTGTTATTCTTGAGCTTTGGGTTTTACTCTCTTTTTTGACAAACCCAGTGGGTACACTCTAGTCTTGGTTCTGGTCTTCATACAACATGCAAATGCCTCCCCAGACCATGCTTTATAAATCCTGCCCATACCATGATAATTCTATCTTTTTACACTGAATAACTTTCTTCAAATGATTATGTCTGAAGACTTTATGTCATAACATATTTATTTTATTTTACTCCATCCTTGCCATTATAATACATAATCCAAAAGACTTCACCTGCTTTATTCACTTTCATATTTTCACAAAGGTATGTGAATATATGTGCACTTGTATGAAACAAATTTAAGAATATGAAAAGTTGTAAATTAAAAAAGAATAAAGGGAGAATGAATCCAAGTTTAATAATGTGGTTTCAAAACAACTTTATTTATTTTTTGTGAGGAAGATCAACCCTGAGCTAACATCCATTGCCAATCCTCCTCTTTTTGCTGAGGAAGACTGGCCCTGGGCTAACATCCGTGCCCGTCTTCCTCTACTTTATATGGGACGCCGCCACAGCATGGCTGACAAGCGGTGCATCGGTCCATACCAGGGATCTGAACTCTCCAACACCTGACTGCCGAAGCGGAGCCGGCGAACACACCAGTGGGCCGGCCCCTCAAAACAACTTTAGTAAGTAAAGTTAAATGGAGAATCAAACACTAACTGAAACAGTATACAAAATGGCAATAATCTATCTGGAAGAAGATAAGTTTTTTCCCAATGCTCAGACATCTTCCAAAAAATCAGAGAGATTGCAAATTCAGTGTAAGAATAACCAGTATATTTTAGGTGAACACCTGGAAAATTAAATATAAAATCTACAGGTAGACAAAATCATCCTACATGAAGCAAGAACCTCAGAAGTAAGAAGAGACATATTAACATAGAGTGTAATACTTCCTTATTGGTCAAAAATATGCAACCAAATGGCAATTGGGAAATAATTTGACTCACTTGATATGCTCATAAATGTATAAAATTAGGCATATAATATACGAACATACAACGATAATAGTCAAATCAAAAAGTGATCAAATATATGAATCTTTGATCAAACTCAGTAATAACTTAAGAAAACAACCAGAAATCTCTTTCACACCTGGCAGCATGGAAAACATGTAAAAAGCGGTCACGTTGATTGGGTTGGAAGTCTTAAAAAGGTACCAAATGGGTATTTTCTAATTTTGCTGATAGAAATGTGAAATATTACAAGGTTGGAAAACAACCTGAATACTGCTATAAATACTAAAAATACAGATAGTTCATTACTGAGGGTGTCTCAGTCTCAACACTATTGACATTCTGTGCCATATTACTCTTTGCAATGGTGTCTGTCCTGTGCATTGTAGAATGTTTAGTGCATCCCTGGCCTCTACTGACACCTCCCCACGTGACATCCAAAAATGTCTCTGGCACTCAGTGTGCCCCAGGGGGATGTCTACTTGTTCTCTGATGGAACACCACAGTTTTTTTGTTTTTTGTTTTGTGGGGAAGACCAGCCCTGAGCTAACATCTGTTGCCAATCCTCCCCTTTTTGCTGAGGAAGACTGGCCCTGGGCTAATATCCGTGCCCATCTTCCTCCACTTTTTTTTCTTATATGGGACACCACCACGGCATGGCTGACAGGCAGTGCGTTGGCGGGTGCCCGGGATCCGAACTCGCCAACCCGCGGCTGCCAAGCGCGAACTAAACCGCTGCGCCACCGGGTGGCCTCGGAACGTCACAGTTTTAACGTGATAATCTCAAAATATTTTTGTATAATTGTTATAATAGCAACGTATTGAAAAAGAATATGTAAGGTTTTCAAAGTGTGAATTGCACGGCCACACCATGAAATATTATACAGACAATGAAATAATGAGTCAGCATCTCACTAGTTGATTGAAGGCAAGACGATGAGGTATTGAGTAAGAAGAAAAAGTAGAAACAAGATAGAAAACAAGGACTGCACTAAACCATGAAGAGCATTTATGATGGGCACAGGATGCTGTTCATCCATTTGTATAATGAGTATGTAAGTGTGCATAGCACAGGAAGAGAAGTTTTAGAAGAAACTAAGAATTTATAGAATAAAGATTGTCAGTAAGAATGAAATTAGGTTAAGTATAGTGGTTTTAAAACAATTGTATGAAACAAAATTGAGTGACAATCTAAAACTAACTTATACAAAGACATAAAATAATAATTTAATAATATCAACATGGGTCACTAATCCCAGATTAAACTTCCAAAGACTTGGAAATGAAAGAATACAATAGAAGGGATTTTAAAATTGGGAAAGAGGCAGTATGTAAGTTATAATTCCATCTTATATAAAGAAATATGGATTCAAATATGCTTATGGAAGGTAATCAAATGTAAATAAGAATACCTTTCATATGAAGGTTGAAGATGATGCAACTTTTGTAAAAGGGCTAGTCACAAAAGGCCAAAAGGAACAATAAGAAATAGAGATGTAAAAAAGTTGGCAATATTTATAAAGGAGGATTTATTAGCACTAAGCATACAGAACATTTACTTTCATTTTTGTTTATAGCAAGGATTTGCAAGTGAAAAGTATTAAAGTGATAGCTTAATCGTTCAGTAAGAAAAATAAAAAACAGAAAAGAAATGGAGAGAACTCCATATGACTGAGTGATGGAATTGACCTCACACTGCTAACAAACACTCATAATTCTCCACATATACATCTATACATACATATAAAAGAACTTAATGGCAAGCAGCAAGTTGGTGGAAAAAACTTCAATTCGTTGTTTTAAAGAATGCAGTCAAAAACAGGATGAAAAACATTCTGACCCCACTATATAAATGTAAAGAACTTGTACAGACAATCTACAACAGAGAAAACAAATGAATAACTAACCAACAAATATATTCAGCTTCATAGGTAATGAAATAATTGCAAAGTAAAGCTATTTAGCATACCCTGTTTTACGTATTAAACAATTTTCTTTAAAGATTTTAGTGTGTGTGTGTCTGTGTTTATTTATTTACTTTTTATTTTTTCGTGAGGAAGATTCACCCTGAGCTAAAATCTGTTGCCAATCCTCCTCTTTTTGCTGAGGAAGATTGACCCTGGGCTAACATCCATGCCCATCTTCCTCTACTTTATGTGTGGGACACCTGCCACAGCGTGGCTTGACGAGTGGTGCGTAGGTCCATGCCCAGGATCTGAACCTGCTAACCCCGGGCTGCCCAAGCGGAGTGTGCAGACTTAACCACTATGCCACCCGGCCGGGTCCTTATTAAATAATTTTTTGACATGAATATCCAGAGTGAAAGAAGACACTGTGAAATGAACGTCTCATAGAATGTTGTTGCAAGATAATATTTGCAAGCAATATGTTGGTCTGGCTCTTTCTCACCCATATGGAAACTATTGAATATGCTCCATTTTAAAAATAAAAAAAGAAATGCTTTCACTTCAGTGGACATCCCTTCACACCTAATACTCTATTTTCCTACTCCCTTTAACTGCAAAACGCATTGGCTATGTTCTACTTTTATGGAAGCACTTTATGCCTTCCATTCTCTCCTCTAATCAGGCCACCATCACTTAACTGTCAACAATAATCCATGCGTTGCTGAGTTCAATTCTCTTTTTAACATGATAAATAAATTCATTAATTAGCTAATCTGGCAAGCAAATATTGGCTGCAATCTCTTGGCTTTGTGCTAGGCTGGTGGCTCTCAGGTGACCTCAGGTATATGTGTTTTGTTTTTGATTCTCTCTGACCCTTTCCAACAGTACGTACTGGGCTCTCAGACTCATCTGATTGGAAACTCTGAGAGGAAGGTCATTGAGTGGAAGTCCAAATTCCTCCTGGATGGTTGATGATGGAGACTGAAGCTCTGTCACCATAAAAGGCACAGGAAGGGGTCTAGCATTAGTCTCCAAGCAAAACTTAGAACTCCAAAAGCAACAACAGTGTGACATCCAGCCCAAGTTTGCACATGCTGAGGGACTGCAGGAGAGAAGATATTTACAGCTTCCTATGTCTGGTCATTAGGGACTTTTCCCTCTTGTTACTCCAATCTCTAGGCACATCATTTCCCTGTGGGACACTAGTCAGGATAGTAAGGAAAGTTTTCCTGGAAATTCTGTGTTTCCAACAGACCAGGTTAGAATCAAGTGAATCCAGTTTTTATTAGTCCTTCTTCATGATCTCTGTTGGCTTCCAGTGGACTCATCTCCCAGCACCTTATCCCAACCCTGATTTAAAATTTTCTCCAAATTTAAGAGTGAGGATTCTGTCTAGGTTAGATGTAGCAATGTTATATATACACATCACTCTCCCGCCCCCAACTAGATTTACTTCAGTGGGGAACAGGAGCTGAATCTATATATATTGCCTGAAGCAAAGAGAGAATGTAATCTCAGAGAAATTGCCAGTGATGAGGAAAAGTACAGAAGCATGGAAATGCTAACATAGGTGTGGAGGACTTGAGAGAGGAGTGTTTCTCACATTCTGAGACCTGGACCTATTTAGGTATCAGACTATGATTTTTACCAATTAAATAGAATAAATTAGTTACAAAAGAAAATATCAGAGTACATCATGGGTATAAAAATCATGCCAAATTTTTTCATGATTCTTTTTGTTCAGTTAAGTGTATGTATGTGTGTGTGCATACGTATTTCTGTTTTGCCTGTGTACACATGCTGCATCACATGCAAAAGGCATGTCTTTTTTGGGGCACAGAGAAAAAAAGATTCTTCTCCATGAGAGTAAACGCAAGAATAGTTTTAAAAGAAGGCCAGTTCCTGCTAATGAGGGAAAAGCAATATGAATAAAGAGCCCAAGAGAAGAGCCAAGTGCAGAGAGAACAGGCAGCCATTGTGGGTGTGGAAGCTTCCTCAGACTCAGGGACCACACACTAACGGAACCTTATTGCTCCACCTGCCTCATCACAGTATCCACCTCAGGGCCCTCATCAAATTGTTATCCCTGTACCTATTCCATGTGTATTTGACCACATTATTTTTATATGGCCCAATAGAGGGCACGCTGGCCCTTCTCTCATTTTTTTTTTTTTTGTGGCATTCGTTTCTTTGTTAGTCTTAGGCTTTGGGTTTGATCTTTTTTTTTTGACACATCCAATGGGTACACTCCATTCCTGGTTCTGTTTTTCATCCAACATGAAAAGACCTCCCCAGACCATACTGTATAAAACGCTGCACCTGCCATGACAATTTATCAACTTCTTTCACGTGATTTATTCCTGAGGACATTATGTCATACATGCATTTATTGCATTGTACTAGGTCTTCTCTATTATAATGTAAGATCCAAATGAGCAAGACTTCATTTTTTTATTCACATTTGTGGTTTTATAATTGTGTGCATTTATATAGAAAAAAATTTAGGAAATGTGAATTCACGAAATAAAAAGAATCACAGGAAATATAAACCAGGTTAAATATGCAGATTCGAATAACTGTATTAAAGGAAATTGAATAAAAATCTAAGACTAACTTCCAAAATAAAAGATGTAAATAATTTAATCACATCAACAAGGGTCCTGAATTAAAGATTAAATTGGCAAAGACCTGGAATGAACAATACAAAAGCACACAACTTAAGAAACCAGTGGAGGAAGCAGAATCTAAAGTTATAATTTCTACCAATATGAATGTAAATGGAATGAAATGTGCTTATGTAAAGATAGATGTGATCATTAGTTGAATGCAAAGAATACTTTCCACAAGAGAAGAGATGATTGCTTTTTTAAAAAACATATCTAATCACAAAAGGCAAAAAGATAGAAATAAGGAAACACAGATGTGAAATAAAAATAGAATATGTATAAAAGAATATGTAATCCTTATTACACTAAGGATTCAGAACTTTCTATGTTAAACAGTAATAGGAGGGGACACAATATAACTGGGTGATAGAACTGACCACACTAAATTTATACACTTTCATGCATTCCCCCAAATACGTCTCTCTCTATATATATGTAAAAGAATTAGTTGTCAAATAGCAACGTTGGTGGGAAAAACTCCAATTGTTGTTTGAATGTATGCAATCAAAAACAACAGTAAAAATTCAGATGAAGAACTTACATGATTTACAATAGAAAAAGTAAAATGCTAAAAAATTCAAAAATATAGGCAGTAGCACCCATAATGAAATAGCTGCAAAGTAAAACTCTTTAGCATTCTTCTTCAGACTTATTAAATAATTATTTTATGTGAGTATCCATTGTGAGAGAAAATATTGTGAAATGTAAGTCTCAAAACTGTTGTTGGAAGGTAATATCTACCCCCATTGATCTGAACCTTTTTAATAAATATAAAACATGTTCAAATACATCCCTCATTAAAAGTTAAAAAAAAAGGCCCTCACTTTACTGAGTACCCCTCCACACCCAATACTCTATTTTCCTGCTCCCTTTACCTGCAAAACTCCTTGGATATGTTCTAATTTTACTGAAACCATTTTATACTTTCCACTCATTCTACAGCATCATCCAACTTGACTTCCTTTCCTCTCACTTACTTGCCAACAATAATCATTGTATTGGTGAGTCCAATGACACTTCTCTCTTGAAATATATTATATAAATTCATTATAAATTAATTAGTAAACCAAACAAGCAAATATGGCAATCTTTTGTCTCTGGTCCAGGCAGTTTAGACTCTCAGGTGACCTCGGATAAACATTCTCGGCTTCCTTCTCTCTGAATCTTTTCTAAAGTACCTACTGGGCTCTCAGACTCACCTGAACAGGATCTCTGAAAGACAGGTCTCTGTGTAGAAGTCTAAATTTCTCTGTGAATGGCTGAGGATGGAGACTGAAGCTCTGTCCTTAGACAAGATAGCAGGAAGGAGTCAAACATTGGCTTCTGAGCCAGATTTAGGACTGCAAAAGAAACACATATGTTCTGTCCAGCCCAAGGTTGCACACACTGAGGGACTGCAGTGGAGATATTTATAGATCCCTATGTCTGCTCTTTAGGCACATTTTCATCCTGTCACTCCAACCTCTGAGTACATAATTTCCCTGTGGGAGACTGGTCTGGACAGAATGAAAAAATTCCCAGCTAGTTATTTGTTCCCAAGAGATCATGTTAGAAGTCAAGTGAATCCTGTTTTTATTCCTCCTTCTCCATGAACTCTCCTGACTTCCAGAGGTCTAACCTCCCAGCACTTATCACATCCCCGAGTTCTAGTTTTTTAAGTCTGAGGCTGAGGATTCTGTCTTGACTAGGACCCTTGAATGTTCAAAGTTTTGACTTGTGGTAGAGACACAACCCCTGCTATATCTAGAAAAGTGATATTCCTCTCTTCAACAAGGGGAAGAACTGTGTTACTTTGATGTAAAACTTTGGCATCACACTCCTTTGCTTTATGACACTTTTGTCAAACCAATGAGAAATTTCATACTTATATCAGAAGTTAAGAACTGTTATTTAGTCCCACATTATGAAAACTTTGTTAATTATAAGAGATATGTTTGTGTAATTTTATGCCATATAATCTGAGTTTAGCATCTTATAGGAATTGTCTGGTTTAATTTTTATAAATGTCCATTCTGTGAGGTAGTACTATTATGATCTTTATTCCTTGTTGCAGTGGAGCTTCTGAAATAGGGAATAGGAGTTTACTGATTGTTCCAAAGTTATAATCAGAGAAAGGGAAGAGTATTGGTTAGATTCTGTCAGGGGGCTTTCAGTTTTCAAACTCTGTATCAGTGGTTCCCAGCTAAGGATGATTTTGCCCCTTAGTGTGTTTGTCAGTGTCTGAAGAGATGCTGCTAAACATGTGCAATGAGCAGAACAGCACCCAACACAAATAATTATCCCACCTTATATGTCAAATTGAGGATGTGAAAAAATCTATTCTAGGCCAGCATTTCTCCAACTTCACTGTGCATATTAATCAGCCAGGATTATAATTTGAATGCAGATTCTGGTTCAGCAGGTTCTAGTGGACTCTGGGGTTCCGTATTTCTAACAAACTCCTGGGTGATGTTGATGCTGCAAGTCTTGGTCTGCGGCCCAGTCTTTGAGTAGCAAGGCTGTGGTCCTGTGTTAAAGTCAGGTGTATGTAGTTGTAGCTTATCTTCACAAAAAATGTGTGTTTGCACAAAATTTTGAACGAAGAGTGTATTCACTTATTCCAGAGGCTGTGATAAATTCTGTTTGTTTCTTTTATATAAGGGCCCTTGAGTGATGCCAAATAATATACTTCTGAAAAAGACATTATAGTAGGCAGAATAAGAGCCTCCAAAAGATATGCACATCCTAATTTCTAGACACTTTGAATATGATTTTTTATTAGTAAGGGGGAGGTTAAGGTAACAGATGAAATAAGATTTTTAATCAGCTGACCTTAAGAAGATTGGCTTTGATTATGCACATGGGACTAATGTAATCACCACGGTCCTCTGAATGTGAAGGTGGAAGGCAGAATAGTTGGAATCAGAGGGATATTTGAAGATGGGGAAAATGTGATGATAAGCAAATGCTTATGGCCACTAGAACCTGGAATAGAAACGAAAATGGATTCTCTCCTGAAGCATCCAGAAGGAACTGGGCCCAGCAGACATCTTTATTTTAGCCCATTAAAACTTATTTCAGGCTTCTAGTCTTCAAAACAGTAAGACAGTAAATTTGTTTCTTTTAAACCTCTAGTGTGGTAATTTGTTACAGCAGCAATGACAATGTAATACAATTTATCCAATAGATTTTTTGGGAGGAAACGAAATTTTAGCCTTCAAGTCATTCATTTAACTTTTCTTGGGCAAGGACATTTTGTGTTGAAATGCCACCTTAAGTAGAAAAAAGAATCTAAAGTCAATTTGGAGATTCCGCTCCATTAGCTGGGATAGCGAATTCTTCGTTGCTTAAACATAAATGTTATTCTGACTTTGAGGCCTTTGTGTATTAACATAGGAAAAGTAATTCATTACTAAAGTTAAGATCATTCATTCTGTTTTAAATCTTTGTGTCTAAATTTCTACATTCTTTTAATTTCATGTTAATTCAAACATTTGTTCTTTTAATTTCTATCCTCTCCATATTTCTTTCAAAGTTTCTTTTAATATAAAAGATGGAGTTATTAATGAGTCTGTGTTGTACCCTTATGTATGTGAGTGTATTTATTTGAAAAAAATTATGTACACGTGTACATATGTGTATGTACACTCCTTACCTGTGAAAGACTTCTTGGACTCACCAAATAATTCCCAGCATTTCATTTTTTCCTAACAGTATCCACTGGAATTAGGTTTATTATTCCACATCACCAACAGAAATAAGGAAACAGAGGCTCAGCATGATTACATATTTTTACAATTAAATAACAAAGCAATTAAAGCATTCGTGCACTTTCTTGGATTATATATAAGTGGAAAGATGCAGTATGTACTCAATTTTTTATGGCTACTTTAATTCAGCAAATTTTGCATTTTAAATGTGTTCAGTTCATTGCATATCATTATACAGTACTCCCCCTTATTCATGAGGGTACATTCCAACATAGCCAGTGGGTGCCTGAAACCACAGACAGTACTGAACCCTATAGATACTCTGTTTTTTCCTGTATATACATACCAATGATAAAGTTTAACTTATAAATTAGGCACAGTAATAGATGAACAACAATAATTAATAATAAAATAGAAAAACAATAGCAATATTCTGTAATAAAAGTTATGTGAATGTGGTCTCTCTCTCTCTAAAAATTTCTTATTAAGTCAAGAACTTTAACTTTTCACTTAAGGAAGCACTTTATGGCTTCTCTTCACCATATCCAAATTGCCAGTATCACTATACTTGTGATTTGGGGCCATTATTAAGTAAAACAAGGGTTACTTGAACACAAACACAGCAATACCATGACAGTCAGTCTGATAAACCAGACAGCTACCAAGTGACTACCAGGCAGGTAGCATATACAGTTTGGATATGTTGGGACAAAGGGATGATTCATGTCCTGAGTGGGATGGAGTGGAATGCTGCTAGATTTCATTACACTCCTCAGAATGGTGTGCAATTTAAAACTTATTAATTGTTTATTTCTGGAATTTTCCATTTGGTATTTTTGAACTACAGTTGAACAAGGGTAATTGAAATTGCAAAGTGAAATTGTGGATAATGGGGGACTACTGTACTCTAATAAATTATTTAAAATAAAAAAATCTGTTAGAAATAATAAAAGAATTCAGTAAAGTTGCAGAATAAAAATCAATTGCATTTCTATACACTAGTAATGAACTACTTCAAAGAGATATTAAGAAAATAATCTCATTTATAATTGTATCAAAAAGAATAAAGCACATAGAAATAAATTTCACCAAGGAGGTGAAAGACTTATACACTAAAAACTATAAGACATAGATGAAAGAAATTGAAAAAGACACAAATAAATGGAAAGATATTTCATGCTCATGGGTTGGAAGAATTAATATTGTTAAAACATCCATACTATGCAATCTAGAGATTTAATACAATCTGTATCAAAATTCCAATAGCATTTTTCACAGAAACAGAAAAACAATTCTAAAATTTGTGTGGAACTACAAAAGACCCCAAATAGCCAAAGCAATCTTGAAAAAGAAGAGCAAAGCTGGAGGCATCATGCTCCCTTATTTCAAACTATATTGCAACACTATAGAAATCAAAACAGTGTGGTGTTGACATCAAAGCAGACATATAGATTAATGAAGCAGAATAGAGCGCCCAGAAATATACCCACACATATATGGTCAGTTAATTTATGACAAAGGAACCAAGAACATACAATGGAGAAAGGATAGGTTCCTCTATAAATGGCATTGGGAGAACTGGACAGCCACATGCAAAGTAATAAAACTGGATCACTATCTTACACCACACACAAAAATGAACTCAAAATGGATTAGAGACTTGAAACCATTAAACTCCTAAAAGACAACATAGGCAGTAAGCTCCTTGACATCAGTTTTGGTGATGACTTTTTGGATTTGACACCACAAGCAAAGGCAATAAAATCACAATGAAAATAATAAGAATAATAAGACATTTTCGCATATTGAGGTATATGGGGAAACCATTCTGATTTAAATCTGATTCAGCCTAAAACTTGTTTTTCCCAGAGCAGCCTGACTTATGGCCCACCAAACACGCATTGTACATTTGCTTCAAACATTTTCCCAAAACAAAGAATGTACTCTTTAAGGATAGGGCTAAATCTCTCCTTTTCTGACTCCAAACCAGTACTTCTTTGAAGATAAACTTTCTTCCCAGAGAACCAAAGTCAAGTTGACCTGCTGTGTATGTGCTAAACTGCAATAAATCATCACCTTGTGACCTTGGGAAAAAATTGTATTCCTGTCTTTCTTGAAGTATGTTCGTTGTTCTGAAATGATATATAACCATGCTGTAAACCAGAGGAGTGCTTTCTTCCCTGGTGGAGATAGCATTTCTAGGCTACTCCTCAGCTCTATAAATATCACTCTATCTTTCTTATGTATATATTGGTTATTGATTATATGTGTTGACAAGCAAAAGTAAACAAGTGAGACTATATCAAGCTAAAAAGCTTCTGTGCAGCAAAGAACAACATCAGCAAAATGAACAGGCAACCTACTGGAAGGGAGAAAATATTTACAATCGTACATCTGATAAGGGGTTACTATCCAAATTATATAAAGAACTTATACATCTCAATAGCAAAAAAAAAATGCAGTTAAAAAATAGGCCGGTGGGCTAGCCTGGGGGCATGGTTGTTAAGTTCAGTGCACTCTGCTTCAACAGCCTGGGTTCACGGGTTCAGATCCTGGGTGCAGACCTACACTACACATCAAGCCATGCTGTGGTGGTGTCACACATACAAAATAGAGGAAGATGTGCACAGATGCTAGCTCAGGGCCACTCTTCCTCAAGCGAAAAGAGGAAGATTGGCAGCAAGTGTTAGCTCAGGGCCAATCTTGCTCACAAAAAAAAAAAAGGCAGAGGATCTGAATAGTCATTTTTCCTATGAAGACATACAGATGGCCAACAGACACGTGAAAAGGTGCTAGAAGTCATTAATCAACTTGGAAATGCAAATCAAAACCACAATGAGATATCCCCTCACACCTGTTAGAAGGGGTGTTATCAGAGAGACAAGAAAAAACAAGTGTTGGTGAGAATGTGGAAAAAGAGAAACCTTGTGCGCTGTAGTGGGAACATAAATTGGTATGCAACTATGGAAAACAATATAGAGATTTCTAAAAAAATTAAAAAAGAGAACTATCATAGGATCCAGCTTTTCCATCTCTGGATATTTATCCAAAGAAAAAAAATTACTAATTTGAAAAGGTATATGCACCCCCCATGTTCACTGCAGCATTATTTACAGGAGCCAAGGCATGGAAACAACCTAAATGCCCATCAATGGATAAATGGTTACAGAAGATGTGACATATATATATGTAATATGTAAAAAATATATATACACACATATATATAATATATGAAAAAATATATACACACATATATATACATATATTATGGAATATTATTCAGCCAGAAAAAGAGTGAAATCCTGCCACTGCAACAACATGAATGGACTTTGAGGGCATTATGCTAATGAAGTAACTCAGACAGAAAAAGATAAATATCGTATGATTTCACTTATATGTGGAATCTAACAAAATAACAAAACAAAAACTGAGTTTATGGATGTAGAGAACAGATTGGTAGTTGCCTGAAGTGGGGATAGAAAGTGGGCAAAATGGGTATATAGAGTCAAAAGGTACAGATTTCTAGTATTATTATGAATTAGTCATGGGGATGTCATGTACAGCATGGTGACAATAGTTAATAAAACTGTATTGTGTATTTGAAAGTAGTTAGGAGAAGGAATCCTGAACATTCTCTTCACAAGAAAAAAAATTTTGTAACAATGCATGGCAATGGATGTTAACTGGACTTATTGTGTTGATCAAATCGCAACATATACAAATATTGAATCATTACATTGTACACCTGAAACTAATATAATGTTATATCAACTATAGTTCATTAAAAAAACAGGAACCACAAGGGTTAGTCCAGCCACAACATTGGCTCTAGTCAGAATAAAAAGTAGTATGGGCCCAGGTGAGTGCCTCAGGCATTTGTAGCCTATACCGTCGCTGCAGATAGGCTGAGACCAAATGGAACAATGATACTCTTCATTATCAGGAAGAGTAGTTAAGGTACTGATGGAAACAAGATTGACCCAAGGTGAAAACTGCAGTTTCATATTTTCCTCTACAATACAATAATGTAAATGACCTTAGTTGCCGAGTGTAGTTTTATCCATATGAGCAATACAACCCATGATTATTCTTTCAGGAAAATTACATGGCATGATATACGTCATTTGAGAAGAAATCATTTTTAAGAAATCCAAGTTTTCGGGGGCCGCCCAGTGGCGCAGCGGTTTAGTCCGCGCTTGGTAGCCTGGGGTTCGCAGGTTCGGATCCCGGGCGCCCGCTGACGCACTGCTCGTCAGCCATGCCGTGTCGGCGTCCCATATAAAGTAGAGGAAGACGGGCATGGATGTTAGCCCAGGGCCAGTCTTCCTTGGCAAAAAGAGGAAGATTGGCGACGGATGTTAGCTCAGGGCTGGTCTTCCCCACAAAAAAAAAAAAAAAAAAAGAAGAAGAAATCCAAGTTTTCTCATGAAAGATATGGAAATTTCCAAATGTTTTGATTCAAAGTTGGGAAAAACATTGGGAATGTATAAAAATGGACAAAGGGAAAAACTGTCCATAAGCTAGACAGAGCAGAAAGCTAAATAAAGTGAGTTACATAAATTGTATAGAGAAGTTGAATTCAAAGAAATGGAAATCACAGGAAATGAATAGAAGGAGCAAATTCTACTCCACAATGATCAAAGAGTCACAATTTCTGGTCCTGGGGCTTTGAGCCATGTAATCAACAGCACTACTTCACCCCTTGGCCCTTTTATACCTGCACCCCAAAGAATCTTTTCAGATCCCTTTATATGTCTTTATCCCTTAAACTGTAGATACAGGAGTTCAGTATACATGTGACCGTGGTGTACATTACTGAGGCTGTTTCACTTGATTGTGAGCTGTGGGTAGCAGGAGAGATAAGGTACACTCGTGGACCATACAATAAAATACAGAGACAACTGACAGGTGAAATACACACGTGGAAAATGCTTTATACTTCCCCCAACCTGATGAGATTCCACACGTGGAGGAAACTATCTTAGAGTAAGAATAAAGGATACCAGCAAGGGGACCAAAAGCCAACATCCCAGTTGCAAAATACATTGCTATCTTATTAAGAAAATTGTCAGAGTAGGCAAGTTGGACCATCTGAATGAGTTCACAGAAAAAGTGGGCATTTCCATGTCTTTACAGAAGGAAAGCTGCAACACAATTAAGCTTTCTAACAAGGAATTCAGGGTTCTCATGATCCAGGATACCAGAACCAGAAGTCCACAGAATTGGGGGTTCTTGATCACTGTGTAGTGCAGGGGGTGACAGACGGCCATGAAGTGGTCATAGGCCATCACGGCCAGGAGGAAGTTGTCCCAACCTGCAAATAGTATGGAAAAATACATCTGGGTGATGCAGCCTGCATAGGTTATAACCTTGTTCTCTGTGTGTATATTCATTTGCATCTTTCTTATCACGGTGGAGATGGAACGGATGTCTACAAAGGACATGTTGGAGAGGAAGAAGTGCATGGGTGTGGGGAGGTGGGAGTCTGAGATGATGAACCAGGATGGTTCAGGTGGCCAGGATGTTGAACAGGTTTCCAAACACAGTGATCAGGTACATGGAGAGGAAAAGCCCAAATATGAGGGGCTGTGATTCTGGTTCCTTTGATAATCCCAGAAGAAGAAATTCTGAAATTTGAGTATCACTCCCTGGTCCCATGTGTTGGAGGTGCCCATCAGGAAAGAGAAAAAATAAATGACTAATTTTCACAGACGCATTAGTAACCTAGCATAAATGCTACATATATGTTTTAGAACCAAGAAATTAATTTTAATACTTTCTGTATGGTCTGGTCTCCGTTAGGACATCCCTTGTGCTATTTCTCGTTGGGAATTCCTTTTCCATTGCCAACTTGTTCCTCAAGCATAATGTATCCTACTGTTTTATTGAGTATCTTTTCATACATTTGAGGAATGTATTTTGAATATAGACTATGTTCCAAGCACTTTCCAGAAAATAGAATGCTGAGAAACAAAAATATCTAAACTAAGGATGGAGAAAGAATTTAACCAAATAAAAATGATAATATCAGATGGTGACAGATACTATGATGAAAAGGAAAGTATATAAAAAAGAGAAATTAGATAGAGGATATTATTTTTTATTGGAAGTTCAGTAAACAAGGTGACATTTTAACAGACACCTGAAAGAAGAGTAAGTGGGAGACACCAGGTTGTCTGGGGAAGCGTGTGCCTGGCAGAAGGAATAGCTAACGTAAAGGCCCTGAGGAAGACTGTTGTTTTAGAAAACCAAGGTTCAAAATGAGCCAGTGTGTTGAGGGAGATGAGCAAGTGGGGGAGTGATGAGAGATGGTGTCTGAGAATGTTGAGAAAGGAGGTGGCCTCCCTGCTGCTGCTGAAACTTCAAGACACACAGAGTCCCTTGTCCATACTATATATACCTTGCACTTATTAATCGTGTTACAAGAGTGTCCTACAAATTGAAAAGAAACTCATCCTTAGTACCGTCTCTTGATTGAGATATGGCTCCTGTATAAGGAGTCACCTTAGAACATATGAGTCCAGGTACACCTGCTCTGAGGACCCCTCTCAGTTCATCTGTCTCACGCATGCACACACAACATAGCACACCCAGGCCTCCTTGTCTGTGCTGTTTCCATGTCCTTCTTACTCTCTTTCTCACTCTTTAGGCTATGAGTGGATACAACTCAAGCTGTCCTCATCAAGTATCTATCCCCTAAAGAATTTAGAAATGATATACAGATATTCCTATTGAAGGCCCCCTGTGGACAAATAAACCTGGGGCCCCAAAAGGGAATGTCCATTTTCTGCCCGGTATTTAAAGACACATAAACAATCTGTTCAATAAATGTAGAGAGAGGAATGAAATAGACATGAGGAAGAAAAAAAGATCTAACAAGCTCAGGTGGTCCCTGAGAGTCTGTGAGAAAGAAAAAGCTTCGTTATTGTTTGGTGGCTTTCCAACACTAATTACATCTCCTTGATACCAAGCAAAAACAATAAAGGAGGAAAAACAAATTTGTCCAAAAAACAAAAGTTTTTATTATTTTATGGTGTGAAACACCTTATGGATTGAACATCCCTAGTGAAAGCTGACTAAAGAAAATAAACCAATAATTCACAAAAAGTAAATACTATACAAAATACAACAAAAGTTGGGTAATTTTAATATCAAGCAGTAGAAGACTTGTTTTTCTTTTGCCTCTTCTACACGGATTTGACCAACTAGTTTTTTTTTGGTTTGGTAGCAGATGAAGCAAGCCCCTTTCTCACTTGTCTTATGTGGCATCTTTTCTTTGTTTTTCTTGTACTTTGAATGGTGATTTCTTTTTGGACAGATGCAATGGGCACACTCTAGTCCTGGTTAAGGTCATCATACAACATGCCAAGGCCTTCCCAGAACATGCTCTATAAATTCTTGCACTTGCCATGACAATTCCATCCTTTTACAACTGAATAAGTTTATTTATACGATTTATCCCTGAGGACATTATGTCATGCACACACTTATTTCATTGCACTTTGACTTCACAAATATAATGCAAGATCCAACAAACGGAGCTTCAGTTTTCTTCACCTTTGTATTTTCATAAATATGTGTGAATATATGTGCACTTATGTTCCTACAATATATGTAGGAACAAATTTAAGTAAATGTGAAGTTGTGAAACAAAAAGAATGGAGGGAGAATGAAACTAGTTTAAACAGAGTGGTTTCAAAGCAGCTGTATTAAAGAAAATTGAGTGGAGCATCAAAAACTAATGAAAACAGGATATAAAATAGCAATAATTCAACAAAAATCAACATGGATTACTAACTAAATTGTCGAAGGTGTAGATATAAAAGGATATAGTATACAATGTTCCTAGAAGTTATAGTACATAGGTAAATCTCAGTTATTATTTGTGGAACAAATCAGGAATTAGGTCTCAGTATATAAGTACATTTAACGTATGGCAATTTGTATTTCAATTTATTTGGAAAGGTTGCATTCTTGAATAAAAGCTGGCAAAATGGATATTTACCTGGAAAATGAAGTTGGTCCCTTCCCTCAGTCATACTACAAAAAAAAAAAAAAAAAAAAAAAAAAATCAAAGGAATTACCTATTCACAGTAAAGTAACTGACACTTTTAAATGAACATGTAGAAAACTACATATTAAAATCTACAGGTGGGCCAAATCATTTAATTAAGGCAAGAAACTCAGAAGTACAAAGATAGATATATTAACTAAATAAAATTTAAAACATTTTTATGGCCAAACCATCTTCTAAATGTCAATTGAGGCAGTAATTTTTAAAAATCACTTGAAAGGCTGATAATGATACAATAACATGCATATAACATACGGACATATAAATTAATAGGCATGTCAAAATGGTGATCAAATATATGAGTCTTTGACTAAACTCAGTAAAAGTTTAGAAAACAACAAAAAAATCTCATTCACGCTCATCAGCCTGGGGAAATACCTAGAGAGCTGTCACATTGATTGGTGTTGGAACTTTTAAACAGGTAGCAATAGGGTAGTCTAATTTTTCTGGAAGAATTGTAAAGTGTTACAACATTGGGGAAACAATCTAAAGACACCTATAAATATTAAAAGTACAGATATTCTTTAACTCAGTGTTTCTCAATCTCAGCACTATTGACTTTCTAGGGCAGATCAATCTCTGTGGTGGGGTCTGTCTGGTGCATTGTAGAATGTCTAGAGAATCCCTGGCTTCCACCGGCCCCTCTCCAGTGTGACAGCCAAATATTTCTCCAAACATTGCTCAATGTCCCCTGGGAGACAAAATTGTTCCTTTTTAGAACCACAGTTTGAATTGAATTCCAAAATATTTCTGTATCAATGATATAATAGCAATATAATGATAAAGAGTATGAAAGACCTTCAAAAGTGTGAGTAGCAAAGTTACACCAAAAAATATCATGCAGCCATTGAGGTAATGAATCATCATTACAGTAGTTGATTGAGGCAAGTCCATAAGGTATTATTGAGTAAGAAGGATAACGGGAGATGAAGTTAAAAAAAAAAGACTGTACTAAAATATGAAGAGAATTTATGATGTGCATAGGACCTATTCATGCATTTGTATAAAAGTATATACATATGCACATGTGCATGACATAGAAACATAAATTTTAATTGAAAGTGATAACTTATGGAAAAAATGTCAATGAGAATGAAATGAGGTTAAGTATAGTTGTTTTAAAACAACTATATGTAACAAAATTGAATGAAAATTTACAACAAATATATAAAGGCATAAATATAATTTAGTGACATCAACATAGGTCACTAATTCAAGATTAAATTGTCAGATTTTGGAATAAAATAACATAACAAGGGATTTTTATATGTGTGTGTGGGGAAGCAGTATCTGAGTTATACTTTCATATTACATAAGGATATATGGATTAAAATATGCTATGGAAGATACAGGTTACCTTTAGTCATATGGTTAAAAAGAATTCTTTCGGATGATGAATGCCTTTCAAATGCCTAAATTGATGTGAGTTTTAGAAATAAGTCTAATGCCAAAATACCAAAAAAAGAAAATAAGAAATAGCAGAGATGTGAAAACAAGTTGGAAATATGTATAATGAGTGATTTATTACAGGAGGTTTGTACCTTTTAACCCCCTTCACCAATTTCACCTAGACCCCAAACTTACAGCTATAAAATAAATAAGTCCCGGGGATGTAACATACTCCATGTTGACTAGAGTTAATAATAGTGTCATGCATATTTGAAAGTTGCTAAGAGTCAGTAGGTCTTAAAAATTCTCATCACAAGAAAAAGTAATTTTGTAACTGTATGGTGATGGATGTTAACTAGACTTATTGTGAACTTATTTGAAACTTATTTTGAAATATATACAAACATCAAATCATTATGTTGTACACCTGAAACGAATATAATGTTATATATTAATTATACCTCAATTAAAAAGCTAAAAAAATAAAATTATGCATGCAAAATAAATAAAGTATGACTGACTCTTCAAAAAAGTGGTTTATTATCCCTAAGGAGGCAGAATTTTCAGTTATTTTTGTTTAAAACAAAGTTTCTTAAATGAGGAATACTGAAATGACAGCTCAATTATTTCAGTAAAAAAATTTTAAAAAGCAATGGGGAGAACACAATATAGCTGACTGATAGATTTGACCACATTAAATTTATAAACTCTCATACATTCCCCACAAATACATCTATACATGCATAAAATAACCAAATGGCACCAGCCAGTTGGTGACAGAAAGAACAATTCTGTCACCAGAAATAATGCAATCAAAATGAGGAATAAAAAGACTGTGACCTCACCATACAAAAGCAAAGGACTCACACATATAATTTGTGATAGAGAAAATAAATAGCCAACTAATATGCCACCTCACAAGTAATGAAATAACTGTAAAGTAATGCTCATTAGCATACCCCTTTTAACCTATTAAGTATTTTTTTACGTGAAAACTCTAAGTGGGAGAAGATACTGTGAAGTGTATGTCTCACTTACTGCTGTAGCAAGGATGTATTTGCAAGCATTCTTTGGTCTGGATCTTCCTCATCAATGTGGAAATACAGTCAAATACATCTCATATTAATAGCGAAAAGAAATTCCCTCACTTCACTGTAGATCCCTCCACATTGAATACCGTTTCTCTACTTGAGTTAATTAATAAGATCCTTGGACTCATGTTCTACTATCATTTAGGTGTCAAAAATGACATTTGCTTTGCTGAGTTCAATGATTACTTCTCTTTTTAGCATTATAAATAAATACATTAAGTTACATTAATCAAGCAAGCAAACAGCCAGAGAGATCTCTGGGCTCAAGACTAGGCTGCATTGGCTCTCAGGTGACCTCAGGTAGATGATATTGGCTTCCATTCTCTTTGATCTCCTCTTGCAGTATCTGCTGGACTCTTGAGCTCATCTTGATAGGAACTCTGAGAGAAAGATCTTTTCCTGAGAGTCTAAATTTCTTCCTGGATGGTTGATGATGGAGATGGAATCTCTATCCCCAGATAAGACAGCAGACAGGAGTCAAGCATTGGTTTCCCCGGAAGATTTAGGGTGCCAAAACAAAAACAAAAACAAAAATAACCATGTCCTGTCCAGCCCAAGGTTGCATACACTGAGGGACTGCAGCAGAATATTTAGAGCTCCCTGTGTCTGCTCATTAGGCATATTTCCATTTTATTACTCTAACCTCTAAGTACATGATTTCCCTTGAGGACACTGGTCTGGACAGAATGGCAATTTTTCCTGCTGATTCTTTGATCTTAGGAGACTAGGCTATAAGCTAGGTGGATTCAGATTTTGATTTTTCCTTCTCCTTGGACTCTCCTGTCTTCCAGAGCTATAAACCTCCCAGCACCTCATCACAACCCTGAGTTCAAGTTTTCTCAAAAGTCTCATGCTGTAGAATTTGTCTTGACTAGCACTTTGCATCTCCAAGGCATTGACTTGTGGTGGGGACACAGGCCCTTGATATCTCTAGAAAATTACTACTTTCTTCTTTTAAAAGGGGATAACTTTGTTCCTCTAATATAAAAACTTGGACACTAAACGCTTTGGCTTCATGACAATTTTGACAAAATAATTAGGAATTCCATACTTATGTCACAAGTTCATAGCTATCATTTAATCTCTCATTATAAAATGATTATTAATTATAAAAGATACATTTAGATTTTATGCACCATAACCTAGCTTTGTACATTAAAGAGATGGTCTGACTTAATTTTTCCAAAAGTTTGAACTATGATGTAGTACTTTTGTGAACTACATTTTCCATTTTATAAATGGAGCTTAGAGGGATTTAATATTCTTCTCAAAGGTATCAACCAAATAAGGGATGATTGGAATTCTGTCAGGATGCTTCGAGTTCTCAAACTCTTGGGCAGTGGTTCTCAACTAGAAATGATCCTCCCCCAGAAATATTTGGGATTGTCTGAATGGATGCTGCTAAACACTTGTAATCCACAGGACAGCACCCTGCACACATAACTATCTCGTCCTAAATGCCAACAGTTGGAAGGTGAAGAAGCCTACTTTATACGAGCAGTTCTCTAATATTATTGCACATAACAAATCATCAAAGTTTGTACTTCAAATGCAAATTCTGATTCATCAGGGCTACAGTGGTCCCTGGGACTCTGTTTCTAACAAGCTCCCAGACGATGTTGATGCTGCAGGTCCTGGTCTGTGAATCAGTTTGAGCAGCAAGGCTGTGGTTCTGTGTTAAGTCAAGTGTGGGTGGTTTTAGGTCTCCACCAAGAATGTTCTCTGTATATAATTTTGAAAGAAAAGTTTTTCACTCACTCTATAGGCAATCATAAATTCTGTAATTCAATTTTTTTCTATAGGAGCTCTTGAATTACAGCAAACAATATTTCTCTGAAAGAAGCTTTGTAGTAAGCAGAATAAGGGCCTCAAAAAATATCCACATCCTAATTCCAAGAACTTTTGAATATGTTATCTTACAGGGCAAGGGGAATTAAGCTAGCAGATGAAAGAAGGTCGCTAATCATTGATTTTGATATAAGAAGATTAGCCTGGATTATCCAGATTGGACTAATGTAATCACAGGGTCCTCTGAATGTGGAAAGAAAGGAAGAAGAATTGGAGTCAGATAGACATTTGAAATGCTCTGCAGGTGGGTTAAGAAGGAGGAAGGGCCATGAGCCAAGAATGCATGTGGCCGCTAGAAAGTGAAGTCGGAAGGAGAATGCACTCTCTCCTGGAGCATGCAGGAGGATCACAGTCTTGCAGACATCTTTATTTTAGCACAATGAGACCCATTTTAGGCTTCTGACCTTGTAGAAATTCAGGATGGAAGTTTATTTGTTTTAAGCCACTAGTGTGCTTAAATTTAATTTATTTGCTACAGAAACAGTAGGAATCTAATACAGGCATTTGTCCAATCAAACACTGTTTGTAGGAACAGAGTTTAAACCTTTCAATTTAATCAGTGAGCTTTCCTTGGGTAAAGGCGTCTTGTGTTGAAATCCTACCTCATGCCAAAGATGAAATTTATAGTCAATTTGGAGATATTTGGCCCTGTAACCTGGTCCAGACAGTTTCCCACTGCATGAGTGTAAATATGGTTCTGATATTCAGGCTTTTGTGGATTTAAGATAAGAAACGTAATGCATTATTAAAATTAAGGTCATCCATTCTACTTTAGATCTTTGTGTTGAAATGTCTACATTCTTTCTATTTTATGCTAATTTGAATGTTCATTCTTTTCATTTCTATCCCTCCAACTTTTAGGTTTTCTTTCAGTATAATTGATGAGATTTAAATGAGTCTATGTGTGCATACATATATGTGTGTGAGTCTATTTGTATGAGAGAAAGATGTATGCAAACGCACACACCCACATACACACACATACTCCTAACCTTGAACGTTTTCTTTGGACTCAACAAAGTATTTCTACACATTTTATTTACTCCTCACAACTTCCATCTGAAGTTAGGGTTTATGATCTCACATTATCTTCAGAAATAAACTGAGGCTCTGGGTGATTACATTTTTAACAATAACAACAAAACAGTTGAAGCTTATTCACATTTTTGAAGTATGCATAATGGAACCACCTAGTATGTACTCTTAATTTTTGTACAGGTCCTTTAATTCAAGAAATTGAATTGATATATGCAATTTATTTTATATAATTATACTGCAATGAATTAGTTAATAATTTAAAATTTCTAGTGGTGCATGGGTCAGGGTACGATCTGGAGCACGCGTAGCTGAGTTGCACCGAAAATAGATAGGAGATATCTCTTCTCACCAGGAAGAAAGCAAAGTGTCATAAACGGATATAGGAACAGTGGAATTAAAATAAAGTCATTAACATTCGATAAACCCATTTTTCCATAAAGCAAAGACTAACTTTCATATATAAAAGGAATAAACTGATGTAAAGTGGGTCAAGACGGAAAGCAGCACTACGGCTGTGCACAATATCATGGATGTGCTTTAGAAACACAGAATAGAGACTGACAGCTGATAATAGGCCCATGAGGATATAATCAGAGCTCAGAACAGCTCCCCACCAAATAACCCCATTTGATAATAAATGCATTTATATTAAAACATTTGCTTTTCAGATGACTTGTTATGCAGCAACAGATAACTGATACAATAATCAAAGTGAACAGAACTGAGGGAAATTATAATAGGCTGTTGCTTCTCATTCTAGTCATTTGGTCTGATATTTGAAGATAGCATTCATATTTACTCTGTTATTCAAGTTTATTTTATATAACTGTATTAAAAAGTGACTCTATTGAGGTTCCCTAATAGGGAAACAGGAGAGGTTGAAAGAACATTCACGTTTGTGCAAAAGTTGTGACCCTGAATCACATGACTGGACAGGAATTCAATCTCTCTAGTGAGTCATCATTTTGTTATTTATATATATCATAATTAACATATATTATATTATAAAAAGGACATATATAATGGATATAATGGATGATATTTATATTGTTAATTCACTACCACTTTAGTGGTTATGACAAAATTTAGAATAGGGGAAGATATTTCATTTAGTGGACGAAATCATATTTGCAGACAGCAATGGAAGTTTTCAAGCAGAAGCAGGAAGATAATTCAATAGAAAACATAATTATGCCAAACAACTTTTCATTTCAATAATAAACTCTTTTACACATAGACTCCAATCTTATATATATCAATAAGTAAATGTACACCATGAAAAAAAGAGTTTGTGTAGTCATAAATGTATGACTTAAAATTTTGGTTTATCATACTTAAGGTCATGTCTGACCATATTATATTAAACTGTTTATTGAAATTTGTGTTTCCCAATAGACTACAATTGGAGACATGTATTTAATGATCAGTTTTACCAGTGACTGTGGTAGGCAATGTGGACACTGAGCTAAATAAGAAAACAGGATCCTAATGATGGAATAACACCCAATGACCTGTTATAAAACAAACTATATGTTACAGTCTACATTTTAAAAAAGAGCAGTTATGGTAGTGATATACTAAGGAATTATGTACAATAAAGTGATAAACTGTGGTCTCATTTTCTTCTCCTATGAAATTATGTAAATGGCCTCGGTTGCCAAGTGTAGTTTTTTTTTGATAGCAGTAGTACAATCATGATTATTCTTTTTGTAAAATGAAAATAAAATTACTCATTATATATTTCATCTCAAGAGAAATTATTAAGAAACTCATGTTGTCTCATGAGATAAACGGGAATTTCCAAATATTTCATCCAAGGTTGAAAATCAATGGGAGAGTAGAAAAATTACAAAGGAAAAAAACCAGTTAGCTATGAGAAAGCAGAAAGATTAATAAAGTGTGTTACTTAAATTGTATAGAGATGTTGAAGTCAAAGAAATGGAAACTTAGGAAATAAATAGAAGGTATAAATTCTATTTCCACAATCTGATAAAAACATCACAATATCTGGCTGTGAGGCTTTCAGCCCCACTATCATGAGCATCAGTCCTAGGACAATGGCCCCTTTATAATTTCCTTCCCCCCAATTTTTTTCAGAGCCCCTTTTATGTCTTTATTCCTCAAACTGTAGATGAAGGGCTTCAGCATGGGTGAGATCACAGTGTACATTACTGAAGATATTGCATTTGAGTGTGAGCTCTGTATAGCCCCAGAGCTATGCACTTCTAGGCTCATACAACAAAATAAGGAGACAACCGACAGGGGAGATGCACAGGTGGAAAGTGCTTTATACTTCTCCTGAGCTGATGAGATTCCACATATGCGGAAAACTATCTTAGAGTATGAATAAAAGACACCAGCCAGGGGATCACTACTCAGCAGCCAAGCTCCAAAATATATCACCATGTTATTAAGAAAGATGTCAGAACAGGCAAATTGGACCACCTCTTTGATTTCACAGAAAAAGTGGGGGATTTCCAAGTCTGTCCAGGACAGTCACAACACCATTAAGTATTATAACAAGGAATGGCCCAGGACACCAGAACCAACAGTCCATACAGTTGTTGGTTCATGAGGACCATGTAGTACATGGGGTTACAGATGGCCAAATATTGGTCATAGGTCATCACAGTCAGGATGTAGCTGTCCAATCCTGCAGAGAGTAGGAAAAAAATACATCTGGGTGATGCAGCTTGCAGGGGTTATAACTTTGCTCTCTGTCTATATATTCACGAGCATTTTTGGGATGGTGGTGGAGGTGGAACAGATGTCTACAAAGGACGGGTTGGAGAGGAAGAAGGACATGGGTCTGTGGATGTAGGAGTGAGAGATGGCAGTCAGGATGAAGAGTAGGTTTCCAAACACAGTGATCAAGTTCACAGAAAGGCAAAACCCAAATATGAGGGGCTATAGTTCTGGTTTTTCTGAAAAATCTCAGAAGAATAAATTCTGAAACTCCTGTAAGTTTCCCTGGTTCCATGTGTTTGACGTGACTACCAAGACTTGGAAAAATAAGTGAGTAATTTTCACAAAAGCAAGCATTAGTAACCTAGCATAAATTTATATTTTAGAGTCAAGAAATTAATTTTAATATATGTGTTTGGTCTGGTCCCTTTTAGGGCACCCCTAGTGCCATTTCTTATTAGGGATTCTTTTTCCACTCTCAATCTGTTCCTCAAGCATAATGTAAACTATTGTTTCATTGAGAATATTTTTCATTCCTTTGAGGAATCCATGTTGATTGTTGATAAAATATCAGGCATTGCATAGGCAACGAAGATAGGGAGCTGAAAAACAAAAGTCCCTACAGTCCAACGATGGGTAAAGAATATGAGCAAATAAAAATAATCAAATAACTTGACATGTGGTGATAGGAGCTATGAAGAAAAAGGAAGCAGGCATAAAGGAGAAAGAGGATGGGGGTGTTATTTTTTGCTGGACGTTCAGGCAAGACCTGCAAAGAAAGTTACATTTGAACAGAGACCTCAAGGAAGATAGAATGGGAGGTTGAGGTTATCTAGGAAAGTTGTGTGCCCTGCAGGGGAAACACCATTGTAAAGTCCCCGAGGAAGTTACTTGTTTCATATAGTGAAGTGTCAAAAGAAAGCCAGTTTGTTGAGGGGAATAAACAAGAAGGAGAGTGATGAGAGATGGTGTCAGAGAAAGTTGAGGAATGAAGCAGCCTCCCTGCTCCAGCTGAAACTTCAAGACATAGGAATTCCCTTACTCACAAATTTTTTGTAGGTCTTTATTCATTTTGTTATAATGGTGTCCCTTGAATTGAAATGGGAGACCCCCTTTAGTTACATTTTTTTGGCTGAGTTCTGGCCTCTAAATTATGAATCACCTTGCAATATACGAGCCCAGATAACCCTGCTCTGAGGACGGCTCTCACTCCACAAGAGCATGCACACATGCTCATGTGCACACACATGCACACACCATGGCACACCATGATCTTCTGGGCTACTTACTACCATGCCTTTCTCACCCCCAGCAACACTAATTAAGCCAGTCATGAATACATCTCAAGCTGGCCAGATCATGTTAACTTTCCCCAAAGAATGTAGAAGTAGTCATAGAAATTATAGTTAGTAAGTTTCCTATGGACAAATAAACTTGGGGATCCCTATTTGCATGCTCATTTTCTACCTTATATTGAAGGAACATAAGCCATTTGTTCAATAGACAGAGAGAGAAGAGAGAAATGAAATAGACATGAGAAGGAAAAAATATCTCATGGCTCAGGTGATCCTAGAGATGGTGAGGAAGTAAAAGCATCCTTGGTCTGGCAACATTCCAACTCTCACATCTGATGCCCGGCAAAATAATAAAGGAGCAAAAATAAATTTGTCCAAAATACAAAAGTAATGATATCTTTGGAGTGTGAAACACATTACAGATTGAACACTTCAAGAGCACGGCAAAAAGGGGAAAGGAATAAACCAACACTTCACAAAAGGAAATATATATAATAAAACAAACCTTGGGTTTTTTAAAATAACAAGCAGTAGAAAACTTGTGTTTCATGTGCCTAGTCCATATTTATTTGACCAATTCATTTTTATATGGTCCGACAGCATATGAGGCAAGCATCTTTCTCATTTTTCTTATGTGGCATCTTTTCTTTGTTATTCTTGGGCTTTGGGTTTTGATCTCTTTTTGAGAAGTCCAATGGGCACACCCTCATCCTGGTTCTGATCTTTGTCTCATATGCTAACTCCTTCTTAGACCATACTCTATAAACCCTGCACATTCCATGACAATCCACCATCTTACTCTGAATAACTTTCTTCATATGATTTTTCCATAGGGACATTATGTCATTACACATATTTTGTTATTGTACTTTGACTTTGCCATATAATGAAAGTCCCAACGGAACAGAGACTTCATCTGCATTGTTCACCTTTCTTTTCCCAAAGATATGTGAATGAATGTGCATTCATATAGAAACAAATTTAAGAAAATGGGAAGTTATGAAATAAAAAGAATGGCAAAGACCAGTTAAATAGGGTGATGAATGAAGCATCAAAGACTAACTGAAACATGATACACAATAGCACAGTAATGGAAACATGATATGCAATAAGCAGTAAATGAATAACCTCAACATGGATTAATAATCAAATTAGCAAAGACCTTTATATAAGAGAATATAGCATTAAATGTACCTAGAACTTTCTGGCACATAGTAGATATTCCATTATTATTTGTTGAATTAATCAGGAATTAGGTCTCAGTAGATATGGACATTTAATATATGAGAAGGTTATATTTCAGTTTAGTTAGACAAGGTTGGATTGTTGAATAAACACTTGCATAGATGGCTAAATATCTGGAAGAAAATGAAGCAGTTCTTTATCTCACACATCTTTAAAAAATCAGAGAGATTAAAATCCCCAGTGTAAAAGTAAACAGTACATTTTAGATTAACATATAAAGAACTAAATATAAAATCTAAAGGTGTGAAAAACCTTCATAATTAAGGCAAGATCATCAGAAGAAGAAAGACATGCATGCAACAACACGGATGGACCTTGAGAGTATTATGCTAAGCAAAGTAGGTCAGACCGAGAAAGACAAATACCGTATGATTTCACTCATATGTGGAAGATAATCAAACAGACAAGCACATGGGTAAGGAAAACAGATTGGTGGTTATCAAAAGGGAAGGGGGTGGAGGGGAAGGCAAAAGGGGTAAAGGGACACATATGTATGGTGACAGATAAAAACTAAACTATTGGTGGTGAACACAACGTAGTCTACACAGAAACTGGAATATAATAACATATACCTGAAATTTACACAATGTTATAAGCCAATATGACCTCAATAAAATAATTTAAAAAGCCCCCCACACTATGCCTTTGATTATAGGCATAACTTGGACATATTGTGGGTTTGGTTCCAGACCACTGCAGTAAAGCAAATATTGCAATAGTGAGTCACACAATGTTTTTGGTTTCCTGGTTCACATGAAAGTTATGTTTACACTATATTGTAGTCTACTAAGTGTGCAATAACATTTTACCTAAAAAAAAGTACAAAGAAAATGTTAATGATCAAAAAAAAAAAAAAAAAGAAGAAAGACATTTAACTATGTAAAATTTAAAACGTTTTTATGGTCAAAAATATCCAACCAAAAGTCAGTTAAGTAACAATAATTTGTAAAATACATTTGAAATGTAGCTAAGTGTAAAAAGTAGGCATAAAATATATAGACATACAGTAACAATAGGCAAGTGACATGGTGATCAGATATATAAATCTTTACTCATAATGAGTAACAGTTTAAGGAAATAAGAAAAAAAATCTCTTTTACATCTGTCAGCCTGGGAAAACATTTAAAGATCTCTCATGTTGATTGGGGTTGAAACTTTTAAACACGTAGTAAAAGAGGCACTCTCTAATTTTGTTGAAAGAAAAGTGAAGTGTTACAATGTCAGGGAAACAATCTGAAGAGAACTGTAAATATGAAAGGTGTGGATATTCTTTAACGCAGGGTTTCTCAGTCTCAGCATTGTTGACGTTCTGGGCCAGATCATTCTCTAAGGTGGGGTCTGTGCTGTGCATTGTAGGATGCTTAGCAGCATCCTTGGCCTCTACCCACCTTTCCCCAGTGTGACAGCCAAAAATGTCTCTGAATATTATTCAATACCCCCTAGGGAACAAAATTGCCCCCAGTCAAGATGCACAGTTTTAACTTAACAATCCTCAAATATTTTTGTAGCAGTGATATAATAGCAATTTACTGAGAAAGGATATAAAAGACCACCAAATGTATGAGTAGCACAGCCACACCATGAATGTTACGCAGCCTTTGAAATAATGAATCATTATTATACTAGTTGATTAGAGACATGTCCATGAGGTATTATTGAGAAAGAAGGAAAAGGGGACACAAGGTAGAAAAAAAGACTGCACTAAAACATACAAACTTGATGTGCATAGGATTCTATTCATTATTTGTAGAAAAGTGTGTGAACATGTATATGTGCAAAATATAGATAGAAAAATTTTAAAAGAAAGTAAGAACTTATGAAACAGACTGGCAGTGAAAATAAAATTAGGTTAAATTTGTTGTTTTCTAAACAATTGTATATAACAAAATTGAATGAAAATCTACAACTAAAATATAAAGACATAAAAGAGTAATAATTTAATGATACCAACATGGGTCACTAATTCAAGATTAAATTGCCAAAGAGTTGGAAATAAAAGAAATAACAGAAGGGCTTTAAAATGGGGAAGGAAGCTGTATCTAAGTTATAATTTCATTTTATATAAAGATACCTGAATTCAAATATGCTTATAAAATATAAAAGTGATGTTTAATCAAATGGTAAAGAATAATACCTCCCAAATGATGGCCCAACATGATGCAACTTTTAGAAATAGATCTAATCACAAAATGTCAAAAGTAAAATAAGGAATGACAGCCATGTGAAAACAAGTTGGAAATATGTATAAAGGGTGATTTATTACCACCATGGATGCAGAAAAATTTTCACTTCTATTTTTTATATCAGGGATTCACAAGTGAAGAATATTAAAGTGACAGCTCAATTCTATCAACAAGAAAAATAAAATAAAACAATGGAGAGAAAACTATATGACTGACTGATAGATTTGACCACACAAAATTTATAATCTCGCATAAATACATGCACAAAAGAACTAAATGGCAGTCATTTTGTGTAAAAAAAAACCCCAGTTCTTTATTTGAAAGAATTCAAAAAAAAAAAAAAAAAAAGGAATAAAAACATTCTGACACCACTATCCAAAAGCATAGGACTTGCACAGACAATTGTTGAAGGAGAAATTAAATGGCTAACAAACTCACAAGTGTATTCAGCCTCACAGGTAGTAAAATAACTGCAAAGTAAAGCACATTAGCTTACTCCATTTCACCTATTAAACACCTTGTTTTTCCTATGAATACTATTCCTATGAATATTATTAAAATGTCCATACCACCCAAAGCACTCTAAAGAGTCAATGTAATTCATATCAATATTCCATTGGTATTTTTCTTTTCTTTTTTTTTTTTCAATTCTGAGTCTTTCTTTTTATTGTGGTAACATTGGTTTATAACATTTTGTAAATTTCAGGTATACATCATTGTATTTTGATTTCTGTATAGATTACACATCAAGTTCACCACCCCAAGACTAATTATAATCCATCACCACACATTTCACATTAATAGAAAAAGCAATCCTAAAATTCATATGGAACCACAAACTACCTCTAATACGCAAAGCAATCTTGAGAAAGAACAAAGTTGGAGGCATATAGTTTCAGATATCAAATTATATTACAAGGCGATAGTTATCAAACTGTATGGTATTGCCACTAAAACAGGCAAATAGACTAATAGAACAGAATCAAGAGTCCAGACATTAATTAATGCATATACTGTCAACTAATCTTTAACAAGAGTACAAAGAACATTCAAAGGGGAATGGAAAGTGTTGTCAATAAATGGGGCTGAGAAAACTGGATATGCATATGAAAAAAAATAAGACTGGATCTCTAGCTTAGACCACTTACAAAAATTTTTGAAGTGTATTAAAAGATTTAAATATAAAATCTCAAACCACAAAACTCCAAAAAAGGGGAGGGGAAACTTCCTTGACATTGGTATTGACAATAATTTGTGGATATGACACCAAAAGCACAGGCAACAAAAGAAAAAATATACAAGTTGTATTACATAAAACTAAAAAGTTTCTGCACAGCAAAGGAAACAACCAACAAAACTAAAAGGCAGACTATGAAATTGGACAAAATATTTGCAAACTTTACATATGGTAAGAGGTTAATATCCAAAAAAATATTAGGAAATTATACAACCTAATAGCAAAATAGCAGATAATCCAATTAAAAATGGACAAATGACCTGAATGGACATTTTTCTAAAGAAGACAAACAATTGGGCAACAGGTATGTGAAAAGATGCTCAACATGACTAATCATCAGAGAAATGCAAATCAAAGCCACAATGAGCTATCACCTTATACTTGCTAGAATGACTAGTATCAATAAGTAAGAGAGAATTATTGGTGAGGATGCGAAGAAAAGGGAACCATTGTACACTGTTGGTGGGAATGTAAGTGGGTAGAGCCATTATGGAAAACAGTATGACTTCTCCTCAAAAATTAAAAATAAAACTATCATATGATGCAGCAATCACACTTCTGGTTATATATCCAAAGGAACAAAAATCAATATCTTGAAGAGGTATTGGCGCTCCCAACTTCATTGCAGAATTATTTAAATAGCCAAGATATAGAAATGACCTAAGTGTTATCTGGCGGAGGAATGGATAAAGAAGATGTGTTATGTTTATATATATACATACACACAATGGAATATTGTTCAGTGATAAAAAAGAACAAAATCCTGACATTTGCAACAACATGGATGGACTTTTGGGGCATTATAGTAACTTAAATAAGTCATATAGAGAAAGGCAAAACTATATGATCTTTTTTTCATGTGGCTAAAAAAGTCAAACTCATAAAAACAACGTGTAAATATGTGATTGCCTAGGGCTGAGGTGGGAGAAAATGTGGAGATATTGGTCAAGGGGTACAAACTTCCAGTAACAAGATATGCAAGTTCTGGGGATCTAATTATAGCATGGTGACTATGTTAACAATACTGTATTATATACTTACATATTGCCAAGAAAGTCATCTTAAATGTTCTCACTACAAAAAAAGGTGATTATATGAAGTGATGGTTGTGTTAACTAACCTTATTTTGGTAATAATTTTGCAATGTACATGTATATCAAATCATCATGTTGTACACCTTAAAAGTGCACAATGTTGTGTGTCAATTATACCTCAATAAAGATGCAATATTTTTCAAAGTATCAAAGCAATGAGTGAGGATGTACAGTTCACCTAAGAGAATTGGGGAGTGAAAAAATAATTGTGAAAAATAAATTCTAGCTGGGGTAAAAACACACACAAGTATTTCATATTTCTTTTGACATCAAACATGTATAAATTATATGCTATAGACTTGCAAGAAGAAAGAGAAAAATAGTTGGTGGAGTAATTTGATTCACCATGGAACAGCAGCTTTGCAGATATTCCCAAGAGCAGAACATAAGAACACAGTAAAACAGCTTGAAGAGTCTACAAATTCATACTGTGGCCATTTGGAGCCAGTGTTACAGGGTTAGAGGTTATGTTCAGGAGTACAACACAGTATAGAATTGTAGCCACTCAAACTCTGCTCCCTGCCTGGGACCCCAAGAGGAGATCCCCCTTCAAGATGACAATTCCCTATCTCTCAGAGGCAGGATAATCCTGGACTCACTTCCTGTTTCAAGAGAATTTTCTGGTGTCACAATGAGAGTAGTTAACATGGAACTTGGACGTAGTCACAATAGCTGCTATGGATTGAGCATCTGCTCTGTGCCAAGTAACTTTCTGTGAGCTCTAAAATATTAATAACTTCTCAGATTGAATCCTTAGATGGAATGTCTCCAGTTTATAGATAAAGGAACAAAGGCTTAAAAGGATCATTTCCTGCGCCAGCCTGGTGGCATGGTGGTAGGGTTCATGTACTCCAGTTTGGCAGCCCAGGGTTTGTGGGTTTGGATCCTGGGCGTGGACCTACACACTGCTCATCAATCCATGCTGTGGCGGCATCCCACATACAAAATAGAGGAAGATTGGCACAGATGTTAGCTCAGTGACAATCTTCCTCATGCACACATGCAAAAAAGGTTCATTTTCTGTCATGAGGAAAATATACCTATAAACTTGTGTATATAGAAGCTGAACTACTGAATCCAACATTTTACTAGCTAAGGTCAGACCTGAGGTTGGTGGGAGGATTCTTGGAGTGGAAGACTTCAAAATACCTACATCTAACTCTAACACTGGACCACAGCCTTAATACTTAAAGTGGTCCACTGACCAAGATGGGCAATGTCAACTACTGGGAGCTAGTTACAAATGCAGAATGTTTGGGTCACCCTAGACCTGCAGAATCAGCAGTAGCATTTCCCAAGTTATGATAATCAAAAATTTCTCCAGATATTTCCAAGTGTCCTCTGGAGGCAAAATTATCACTTGTTAAGGATCACTGACCTAGGTCATGAGAACTAGAAACATCTTCTTGCATTCCAACCAAAGCAAACCCTTTACTCAGTTCATAATTTTGGCTCAGTCACCTAACCCTTTTGAGTCACATTTCTGCAAATGTAGAATGAGGCTTATAATTGTACAGTCTTCATAGAATGGGCTTTAGCAAGAATAAATGAGATAACCCATAGAAGATTTCAAGCTCATCTTGTGATGCATTAAAAGATCTAAACATATCTCATATTACCAAGAGTTTTATAAATGAAAGACTAAATGGAAACTTTTAACTTGTATTAAATCATGAACCTTCTAATTAATTTGTCAAAAGAATTATGAAGTCAAGGCTTATTATACCCATGGTTTTATAGCAAAGGAACACAGTTGTCTCCCTTGTTGAAGAAGGAATAGCAATTTTCTGGAGATATCATGAGCTGTGTTTCCACCACAAGTCAATACTTTCAAGATCCAAGGGATCTCTGCAAGACAGGTCCCTCAGTCTTAGATTTGGTGAAAACTTAACTTAGGAATGTGAAAAGTTTCATTAGACTTTTGGAAGGCATGAGACCTCATGGAGAAGGAATAAAAAATATTTGATACTCCTGACTTCTAATCTGGTCTCTTGGAAACAGTGAATCAACAGGAAAAATTTCCTTTCTGTCCAGAAAAGTTCCTGTGGGGAAATGATGTCTTCAGAGGTTGGAGTAACAATGGAAAACATGTCAAATGAGCAGAAATAGGGAGCAGATGCAGGAAATATACACAGCTGTAATATCTCCATTGCTGCAGTCCCTGAGCATGTTCAACCCTGAGCTGGAGGGGACAGGGTTTTTGCATTTGGATTCTTAAGTCTGGCTCAGGGACTAATGCTTCACTTCTTCTTGCTCTCGTGTCTGAAGACAGAGGTTCAGTCTCATCATCTACCACCCAGGGAGGAAGTGGGACTTCCACGCAGAGACTTTTCTCTCAAACTTCCCTCCCAGGTGTGTATAAGAGACCAGTAGACATGGCAGGAGAAAGTGAGAGAGAATGAGAGCCAAGAACATTTACCTGAGGTCACCTGAAAACCTAACCAGCCTAGCCCAGAGCTGAGAGATCTCCATGCTTCTTTGCTTGATTGACTAATTAGAGATCAATTTATTTAATATGTTATTAAGAGAAATGTCTGTTGGATCCAGCAATACAAGAATTATTGTTGACAATTAAGTGACAGGAATGAAAGTCCATTTATATGAGACTCAAGAAGGAGTGGGAGGCATGGTGGAAACAGTAAAATTTGAACATTTCCAAGGACTTTTGCAGCTAAGAGGAGGAGGAAAACATAGTATTAGGTGAAGAGAGGTTTGCAGCAAAGCAAGGACACTTCATTTATTTATTTATTTTTAATTTTTAATATGGGGTATATTTGAGCATGTTCTGTATTTATTAGAAAGATGCAGACCAGTGGAGGCAGATTTCACCTTGAAAGTGCAAGTCTTGAGACATACATTTCACAGAATCTTCTCTCATGTGGGGTAGTCACTTGAAAAAAATTTCACTTAATACACAAACAGCCTTACAGTGAAGAGCTTTACTTTGAAATTATTTCATTACCTGGGAGGCTGAATATATTTTTGGGTTCATTAGTCCTTTACTTTCTCTATTGCAAGTTGTCTATGCAAGTTCTTTGTTTTATATACTGGGGACTGAGTGCTTTTATTCTTGTTTTTGATTGTGCTCTTCAAAACAAAGAATTACAATTTTTTTAAACCAAGTTTGCTGTTTGCCATTTAAGTCATATGTGTATATAGATGTATTTGTTGGATTGTGTAAGAGTTTATAAATTTTGAGTAGTCAAATCTATCAGTTGGTCATATTTTGTCTGCCCCTCCATTGCTTTTTTTTTTAAAGTGGAAAATGTTTTTTAATTATTGATATCTTAGTTTATAACACTGTGGGGTTTTAGTTGTACATTTTTGTTTGTCCGTCACCTTGTGGATGTAACCCTTCACCCCTTGTGCCCCCCCCACCCCCCTTCCCCTTGGTAACCACCAATCAGTTCTCTCTGTCCGTGTGTTCACTTATATTCCATATATGAGTGAGTTCATGCAGTGTCTGTCCTTCTCTCTCTGGCTTATTTCACTTAACATAATACCCTCTAGGTCCTTCCATGTTGTTGCAAATGGGACAATTGTGTCTTTTCTTATGGCCGAGTAGTATTCCATTGTATGTATATACCACATCTTCTTTAACCAATCATCAGTCGAGGGACACTTGGGTTGCTTCCACTTCTTGGCTATAGTGAATAATGCTGCAATGAACATAGGGGTGCATACGCCTCTTGTGATGGTTGATTTCACGTCCATTGGGTAGATGCCCAAGAGTGGGATTGCTGGATCATACGGTATTTCTATTTTTAATATTTTGAGGACTCTCCATACTGTTTTCCATAGAGGCTGCACCAGTTTGCATTCCCACCAGCAGTGAATGAGGGTCCCCATTTCTGCACAACCTCTCCAGCATTTGTTGTTATTTGTCTTTGTGATTATAGCCATTCTAACTGGTGTAAGGTGATATCTCAGTGTAGTTTTGATTTGCATTTCCCTGATGATTAGTGATGTTGAACATCTTTTCATGTGTCTATTGGCCATCTGTATCTCTTCCTTGGAAAAATGTCTGTTCATATCCTCTGCCCATTTTTTGATCGGGTTGTTTGTTTTTTTGTTGCTCAGTTGTATGAGATCTTTGTATATTACTGAGATTAATCCCTTGTCGGACAAACGATTTGCAAATATTTTCTCCCAGCTGGTGGGTTGTTTATTCATTTTGATCCTGGTTTCATTTGCCTTGTAGAAGCTCTTTAGTCTGATGAAGTCCCACTTGTTTATTTTTTCTTTTGTTTCCCTTGTCTGGGTAGACATGGAATCTGAAAGGATCCCTTTATGTCCAATCGCAATTAGTGTACTGCCTATATTTTCTTCCAGGAGTTTTATAGTTTCAGGTCTCACTTTCAGGTCTTTGATCCATTTTGAATTGATTTTTGTATATGGCGATAGGAGATGGTCTACTTTCATTCTTTTGCATGTTGCTGTCCAATTTTCCCAGCACCATGTATTGAAGAGACTTCCCTCTCTCCATTGTATGTTCTTTGCTCCTTTGTCAAAGATTAGCTGTCCATAGGTGTGTGGTTTTATTTCTGGGCTTTCAATTCTGTTCCATTGATCTGTGTGTCTATTCTTGTACCAGTACCATGCTGTTTTGATTACTGTAGCTTTATAGTATATTTTGAAATCAGGGATTGTGATGCCTCCAGCTTTGTTCTTTGTTTTCAGAATTGCTTTAGCTATTCGGGCTCTTTTGTTGCCCCATACGAATTTCAGTAGTTTTTGTTCTATTACCGTGAAGAATGACATTGGGATTCTGATTGGGATTGCATTGAATCTGTAGATTGCTTTAGGTAGAATGGACATTTTAACTATATTTATTCTTCCAATCCATGTGCATGGAATATTTTTCCATTTCTTTATGTCCTCCTCGATTTCTTTCAATAGTGTCTTATAGTTTTCATTGTATAGGTCTTTGACCTCCTTGGTTAAGTTTATTCCCAGATATTTTATTCTCTTTGTTGCAATTGTAAATGGGATTGTCTTTTGGAGTTCTCTTTCTGTTTTTTCATCGTTAGTGTATAGAAATGCAATTGATTTTTGTAAGTTGATTTTATACCCTGCCACTTTACTGTAGTTGTTGATTGTTTCTAGTAGTTTTCTGATGGAATTTTTGGGGTTTTCCATGTATAGGATCATGTCATCTGCAAATAGTGAGAGTTTCACTTCTTCATTGCCTATTTGGAGTCCTTTTATTCCTTTTTCTTGCCTAATTGCTCTGGCCAGAACTTCCAGTACTATGTTGAATAAGAGCGGTGAGAGTGGGCACCCTTGTCTTGTTCCTGTCCTCAAAGGAATGGCTTTCAGTTTTTCCCCGTTGAGTAGGATGTTTGCTGTAGGTTTGTCATATATGGCCCTTATTATGTTGAGGTACTTTCCTTCTATACCATTTTGTTGAGAGTTTTTATCATAAATGGATGCTGGATCTTGTCGAATGCCTTCTCTGCATCGATTGAGATGATCATGTGGTTTTTATTCTTCATTTTGTTAATGTGGTGTATCACGTTGATTGATTTGTGGATGTTGAACCATCCCTGTGTCCCTGGTATAAATCCCACTTGATCGTGGTGTATGATCTTTTTGAAGTATTGCTGTATTCGGTTTGCCAATATTTTGTTGAGGATTTTTGCGTCTATGTTCATCAGTGATATTGGCCTGTAGTTTTCCTTCTTTGTATAGTCCTTGTCTGGCTTTGGTATCAGCATGATGTTGGCCTCATGGAAAGTGTTGGGAAGTATTCCATCTTCCTCTATTTTTTGGAATAGTTTGAGAAGGATAGGTGCTAAATCTTCTTTGAACGTTTGATACAATTCTCCAGGGAAGCCATCTGGTCCTGGGCTTTTATTTTTTGGGAGGTTTTTGATGACTGTTTCAATCTCTTTACTTGTGATTGGTCTGTTCAGATTCTCTATTTCTTCTTGATTCAGTTTTGGGAGGTTGTATGCGTCCAAGAATTTGTCCATTTCCTCTAGGTTGTCCAATTTGTTGGCGTAAAGTTTTTCATAGTATTCCCTAATAATCCCTTGTATTTCTGTGGTGTCTTTTGTAATTTCTCCTCTTTCATTTCTAATTTTATTTATTTGAGTCTTCTCCCTTTTTTTCTTAGTGAGTCTGGCTAAGGGTTTGTCAATTTTATTTATCTTCTCAAAGAACCAGCTCTTTGTTTCATTGATTCTTTCTACTGATTTTTTGGTTTCAATTTTATTTATTTCTGCTCTGATTTTTATTATTTCCCTCCTTCTGCTGATTTGGGGCTTTGTCTGTTCTTCTTTTTCCAACTCTGTTAGGTGCAATTTAAGGTTATTTATTTGGGATTTTTCTTGTTTGTTAAGGTGAGCTTGTATTGCTATGAATTTCCCTCTCAGGACTGCTTTTGCTGCATCCCATGTGAGTTGGTATGGTGTATTTTCCTTTTCATTTGTCTCCAGATAGCTTTTGATTTCTCCTTTAATTTCATCAACGACCCATTGGTTGTTCAGTAGCATGTTGTTTAGTCTCCACATCTTTGTCCCTTTCCTAGTTTTTTCCTTGCAGTTGATTTCTAGTTTCACAGCATTATGATCAGAAAAGATGCTTGTAATGATTTCAATCTTCTTAAATTTATAGAGGTTTGCCTTGTTTCCTAATATATGGTCTATCCTTGAGACTGGTCCATGTGCACTTGAGAAGAATGTGTACTCTGCTTTTTTTGGGTGGAGTGCTCTGTATATATCTATTAAATCCATTGCGTCTAGTTTCTCGTTTAAGTCCATTATTTCCTTATTGACTTTTTGTCTGGATGATCTATCTATTGATGTAAGGGGGGTATTAAGATCCCCTACTATTATTGTGTTGTTGTTAATATCTCCTTTAAGGTTTTTTAGCAGTTGTTTTATGTACTTTGGTGCTCCTGTGTTGGGTGCATAGATATTTATAAGTGTTATGTCTTCTTGGTGAAGTATCCCTTTTATCATTATATATTGCCCTTCTTTGTCTCTCATTACCTTTTTTATCTTGAAGTCTACTTTGTCTGATATAAGTATGGCTACTCCTGCTTTCTTTTGTTTGCCATTAGCTTGGAGTATTGTTTTCCATCCTTTTATTTTGAGTCTGTGTTTGTCTTTAGAGCTGAGATGTGTTTCCTGGAGGCAGCAGATTGTTGGATCTTGGTTTTTAATCCATCCTGCCACTCTGTGTCTTTTGACTGGAGAATTCAATCCATTTACATTTAGAGTGATTATTGATATATGAGGGTTTAATGTTGCTATTTTATTGTTCATCTTCTGGTTCTTTTGCATTTCCTTCGTTTCTTGTCCCTTGTGTTTCGGACTGCAAATTCAATTTGGTATTTCTGCATGCTCATTCTCTTGGTTTTCTCTTTATTTGTCATGTGTGGTTCTCTTCTGGTTGTTTGTTTAGTGGTTACCGTGCGGTTTATGTAAGCAATCTCCTGGATAAGAAAGTACATTTTCAGATGCCTCCTTTTTCCTGAGGCTGGGTCAGTTCAATCCCTTACCTTTTCCCCTCCTTATTTGTTATCTCTTTATTCCAGATTGTGTCATGAATGTGTGTTTCCAGTGATGAGCTTGAATTAATTTTTGATGTTTTCCAACTGTATTTTGTTCTGGTTTAGTCTCCTTGCTTTTCTCCTTGCTGAAATCTTTGTATCCCCTTTCTCATTTGTTTTTTTTCAGGCCTAAGGGCCTTCTTGAGCATTTCTTGTAGTGGGGGTCTTGTGGTGATGAACTCTCTTAGCTTTTGTTTATCAGGGAGAGTTATTATTTCTCCATCGTATTTGAAGGATATTTTTGCTGGATAAAGTATTCTCGGCTGAAGGTTTTTGTCTTTCATGATTTTGAATATATCATTCCAGTCTCTCCTAGCCTGTAGAGTTTCTGTCGAGAAATCAGCTGAGAGCCTGATGGGGTTTCCTTTGTATGTTATTTTGTTTTTTTGTTTAGCTGCCTTCAATATTATTTCCTTGTCACGGGTATTCTTCAAGTTTGCTACTATGTGGCGAGATGTTTTTTTATTCCTGTTTATATATTTAGGTGATCTATTGATTTCATTCACTGTTATTTCCCTCTCATTCCCTAAGTTGGGGAAGTTCTCAGCTATTATTTCTTTGAACAAACTCTCTGCTCCTTTTTCTCTTTCTTCTCCTTCTGGAATGCCTATTATCCTTATGTTGCTTTTCCTCATTGAGTCTGATATTTCTCGAAGAATTTCTTCATTTCTTTTCAGTCTTAGCTCTCTGTCCTCCTCTATCAGGAGCATTTCTGCGTGGCTATCCTCAACAGTGCTAATTCGTTCCTCCGTATTGTCAGTTCTGCTCTTTAAAGACTCCATTTTTTCCACTATCTCATTGATTTTGTTTTTCATCTCCAATAATTCTGATTGGTTTTTCTTTAGGGTTTCAATCTCTTTTGTGACATAATCCCTGAATTCGTTGATTTGTTTCTGTGTGTTCTCTTGTATTTCGTTGGGTTTGTTTATGATAGCTATTTTGAATTCTCTGTCATTCAGGTTATCAAATTCTGTGCCTTCAGGGTTGGTTTCTGGGTGTTTGTCATTTTCCTTTTGGTCTGTAGTCCTGACATATTTTCGCAAGGATCCGACGGGGACGGCTTTATTTTTACCCTTCATGATTAAAGTTAGTCCTGCAGTTTCCCCCTGCTGCCACTAGATGGAGATCGCGAGCGGTTTGCTCTGAGGCGGCTGCAGCCCCCGGAGGGATTATGCTGAGACACCGGGTGTGTGGGGGGAGGGGTCCTCTCTTTCTCCTGCTTGACCCGGGGGTTTCCTTTCTGGCTCTGTTAGGGTGTTTGCTACACCCCCTAAACAGTCCGTCGTCGCTTCCCAGTGGGGATCTCGCGACAGTCTGTGTGAGCACCTGGCTGGCGCTAGTTTTCCCCGCTGTGGGCCGCCCCCCCTCTGTCCGTGAACCGCGCTGTTTTTGCCCATCGATTGGGGAGGGGGAGTACAACCTCCTACCTCTCCTCCCGTTCTCCTGGGCTTCCCGCGCCTCCACCGTCCGATGTATGGCAGCAGGGGTTTCTCAGAAGTCCTTCGTAGTGTTTGATTGAGCTCTGTTGGAATGTGAATGATGTTTTCGGTGTGTCATAGGAGGCAGAGATTAAAAGAGGGAATCTCACTCCGCCATGATGCTGACGTCCCCCTCCATTGCTTTTTAAACATAGAAAGTTGTTTTGCATCCTTAGTAGTAGTAAGTCATCTTTTATACACCTTATCATCTTATTTCACATCTGTTTTTTCCTTACATCAACCTTTTGCCTTTTGTGATTAATCTATTTTTTAAAATAGTAATAATCTTCTGCCATCTTGTGGGACACATTCTTTTGCATTCAGCTAAAGATTTCTTATATCTTTTTCATAAGTATGCTTTAATCCATTTATGTTTATGTAGGATGAAATTATAATTTTAGATGCTACTTCCTGAACGATATCTTTAAATTATATTTTCTATTCGTTTTTTTTTTAGGTTTTTGCCCATTTCATTTAGGTTTAGAGACCTGTGTTAATATGATGAAATTATTGTTACTTTGTATCTTTTGTTTCAGAAGTTTATCTTATTTTTAAATATAATTTTATTTAATAAAGTTATTGGAATACACTATGTAAACCTGGTTTCTGTTTCCATGCTATTCTTTTTATTTTATAAATTCTCATTTTCCAAAAATTTGGTTCTTTATAAATGCACACCTTTAAGAAACCACGAAAGTGAACAAGGCAGGTGCAGTCCCTGCTTCTTTGGATCTTACACTTTAATGGAGAGAGTAGAGTACAATGAAATAAACGCATGTATGACATCATGTTCTCAGGAATAAATCATATGAAGAAAGGGAATAGATTTTGTGGCATGTGTAGGATTTTATACAGTATATTGTAGCAAGACCCTTGTACGTTGGACAAGATACAGAACAAGTATAATGAGCCCAATGGGTTTGTCAAAAAAGAGATTAGAGGGGCCTGACCAGTGGCGGTGGCATAATGGTTAAAGTCGCGCACTCCGATTCAGCGGCCTGGGGTTCGTATCCCAGGTGTGGACATGTGCACCGCTTATCAAACCATGCTGGGGCAGTCATCCCACATATAAAGCAGGGGAAGATGGGCACGGATGTTAGTCTGGGGCCAATATTCCTCAGTAAAAAGAGGAAGATTGGTGACAGATATTAGCTCAGGGCTAGTCTTCCCTACCAAAAAAAAAAAAAAAAAAAGAGAGATCCAAAATGAGATTCCAGAAAAGATGCTACAAAGAAAATTGAGAGAAGGACCAGCCTCATCCACTATTGGACCATATAAAAGCAAGTGTGGTCAAAAACATAGGAATAAATATGAAATAAAATAAGATCAAGGGCCTGATGTGGATACTGTAATAAAGCTAGTGGAAGAATAAAAGCACAGTTAGTGTGCAGTCCCTGAATCTGAGGTCACTTCGGCACCCATGCTGGCTGCCTGAATCTGGCACTTCTGTTGAACTCTATTCATATCGCTTTTCCCTCATTAGCAGGAACTGGCCTTCTTTTAAAATTATTCTTGTATTTACTGCAGTGGATAAAAAATTTTTTTTGTCTGTGTCCCAGAGTAAAGCATGCCTTTTACATGTGATCCAGCATATGTGCACAGGCAAACACAGAAATACACACATTTGCACACACACACAAGACTGAACAAAGCGAACCATGAAAAGATTTGGTGTGCACCGTACTACGTATGATGCACTCTGATATTTTCAGTTGTGCCTATTCTGTTCTGTTCTGTTCTGTTCTATTCTATTCTATTCTTACAAACCATAGTCTGACCTCATAAATGGTCCTGATCTCAGAATACAGAAAATATTTCTCTTTCATATCCTCCATTCTGTGCTAGTATTTCTCTACTTCTGTTCTTTCTCCCATCACTGACAATGTCAGTGGAAACACATTTTCTCCTTCCTTCATGAAATATATATTTATTCAATGATTATTCCCAACTAAACTATGCCTGGGGGTAAAGGGCAAGGAGAAGGTATAACATTGCTACATGCCTCAAGGCACACATGGTCTAGCAGGAAATAAAGATACGGAATTAAATAAAAATTATGCAAGGATATCCCCTCTATCAAATTTTTCCAAGAGAAAGTGTCCTTTTCCTGTATGAATGTCAAAAATAAAATTCATGAAAGAGATGACTATAGGCAGTCTGAAAGAGGAGATAGAGTTATGAAAATAAAGAAGAGATAAGAAATTCCAAACAGATCAGTGGGTGAGACTCCAAGCAAATGGAGGCAGGTGTATAAAGGTTCTGAGCCTTGGGGCTGGCATTCAGTGAAGCTGCATCTCAAGTTCAATGTTTATGAGATCCATGTGAGTGAGGGCAGTGTGAGGATAACGCTGGTGGGTCAGTCAGGGGAGTCAAGCCTAGTGTGTGAAGTTATGGAATTTTGAGTTCATTTTCCAGTGGGGAGTCACTAAGTTGGGGAATTGGATGATCAGTTTTGTGTATAGAAAGATCTCTTTGGGTCAATGTAAATGTCGGCTAGAGGGGTGCCAGCCTGTGATAGATGGGAAAGATGACAGGAAGCTAAAATAAGACTGTGGAATTGGGGACCAAGACGTGGGGAAGTGATGGAGACACTGGAGAGGTAGAAGGAAAAAATCAGCCTCATCTTATTACTAGTAGTAACGACCAATTACTAACAGGGAGGAACTATGCTAAATGTTTTACATATATCGACTGTTTATGTATATAATCTGTTGACCACCTTAGGAGGATGGATACTGCTACCCCCACCATTTGTGTGAGGATATTAACATTTAGAATGGTTCCGTTGTCTCTCTGAGTTCAAAGAGCTAATATGTGTACATCCAAAATTCAAAACCTGAGTTTCTAATTCCAAAAATTTTGTATTTTATATAATTTAGAAAAGTCTTTTACCAAACAATCTTTACAAATTCTCCACTTTTGTTGTACTTTTTATTTATTTTTGTGGATTATGGGTTTAATCCCTTTGCTCATTTTTCTAGTGGAATGTTCAATTGATCAGATATCTTGATAATGTAAAGATATCACTTCTTTCTCTTTGAGATAGGTTACTGTTTGTTGCTTTATTAGTTATTCTGGGCATCAAGGAGCTATAGCTTGGACTGGAATGCTACCAGAAGCAAGGAAGCTTTCTCCTCATCACAATCTCTCAGGGACCACCTGAGCTCATTAGATCCCCACCTACATGTCCTTTTCTTTCTTTTCTCTCAGTTTTTTGAACTGATATTATAAGACATAAAATGGTCATATTAAAATGGAGCCCCATCTTTACATGTCCATGGGAGGCTTACCAATTGGAATTTTGATACTATTTCTACATTCCTTAGGGGAAAAACAATTGGATGTTAACAGCATGCCTTTAACATTGTTTCCCTAATTATTGTGGCTGGGGTGAGAAGAGTCTGGTAGGAACGTGACCCCAGGAGGATAGAGTGTGTGTGTATTTGTCTGTGTCTGTGTGTTGTAGGGCCTGAGCAGTTCTAAGGGCAGGGGTACCTGAGTGCATATATTTCCAAATGACCCTTAAAATACAGGTGCCAGAATATTAACCAACAACAAAAAAAATAAGTAGGGGATCCATTTCTAGTCACAAGATTCCTTGGAGACAAAATAGTAAAGTCTGAGGAATGGTATATAAATGAGGAACTCCTGTGTCTTGAAGTTTTAGCTGTGGCAGCGAGGCCACTTCTTTCCTCAACATTCTCTGGCACCATCTCTCATCAAACTCCCTCTTGATCATTCCCCTTGACACAGTGGATTCCTTTTGAGCTTTGATTTTTCTGAAACAGTGCCTTTCAGTGAGTTTCTCTGGCTCCCCTCTCTGAGGGGCACAGATTTACCCAGATAACCTCATGTCTTGTGCTCTCTCTTCCTTGAGTCCACTGTTCAAACATTTGCTGGTCTACCTGGACACCCCCACCCACTCTCTCCTTTATATTTTATTTCCTTTTCTTCATAACACCTGCCATCTCTGATAATTTATATGATTTTTTATTTGCTTATATTCTTTCTCCATCATTGAACCATAGAGACTATTTTTTCTCAGCACCCTATACTCTTTGCCTAGAAGTTGTTTAGTCCTCAATTTTCATTCCCCCAATTTGTGACAGAATTTCTCATTAAAAGTGTAGAATAAATGACCACTTGGGGAAAAGTTTGAGTGTGGGGTAGGAATTCCTATTCAGAGATGGCACAGGGGAGATAAGTTCCATACAAAAGATATGGATATTGATTTTTTTGAATGCAAAATATAAATTGAAGAACTTCAACTATGTTGGCAATGCCAATTTTTGGGAAAATAAGTCATGTTAGTTTTGTTTCCTGGTAGTCACCTCTATAACATGGAATCAGGAAATAATACATGAGTTTCAGAATTATTTCTTCTGGAATTATCAAAGGAAGCAGAACTGCACCTCCTCATATTTGGGCTTTCCCTCTCCATGTACCTGATCACTCTGTTTACAACATACTCATTGTCCTGGCTGTCAGCCTAAACTCCCATCTCCACACACCCATGTGATTCCTCCTCTCCAACCTGTCCTTTGTAGACAAATGTTTCACCTATACCACAATCCCAAAGATACTGCAGAACATCCAGAGACAAAGCAAAGTCATAACCTATGAAGAATGCATCACTCAGATATACATTTTCCTACTCTTTGTCATATTGGACAAATTTCTCCTAGTTGTGATGGCCTATGACTGCTTTATGGCCATCTGTCACCCCCTGCACTACACAGTCATCATGAAACCCTAGTACTGTGGACTTCTGGTTTTGGTATCTTGGATGATGAGTGCCTTAATTCTTGTTACAAATCTTAATGGTGTTGTGGCTGTCCTTCTGTACAGTCTTGGAAATCCCCCACTTTTTCTGTGAAATCAGGCAGGTGGTAAAATTTGTCTGTTCTGACACCTTTCTTTTTTTTTTTTTTTTTGGTTTATTTATTTTTTAATTTATGTCTTAGTTTATAACACTGTGGGGTTTTAGTTGTACATTTTTGTCCATCACCTTGTGGATGTAACCCTTCACCCCTTGTGCCCCCCCACCCCCCTTCCCCTTGGTAACCACCAATCAGTTCTCTCTGTCCGTGTGTTCACTTATATTCCATATATGAGTGAGTTCATGCAGTGTCTGTCCTTCTCTCTCTGGCTTATTTCACTTAACATAATACCCTCTAGGTCCTTCCATGTTGTTGCAAATGGGACAATTGTGTCTTTTCTTATGGCTGAGTAGTATTCCATTGTATGTATATACCACATCTTCTTTAACCAATCTTCAGTTGAGGGACACTTGGGTTGCTTCCACTTCTTGGCTATAGTGAATAATGCTGCAATGAACATAGGGGTGCATATGCCTCTTGTGATGGTTGATTTCACGTCCATTGGGTAGATGCCCAAGAGTGGTATTGCTGGATCATATGGTATTTCTATTTTTAATTTTTTGAGGACTCTCCATACTGTTTTCCATAGAGGCTGCACCAGTTTGCATGCACCTATGGACAGCTAATCTTCGACAAAGGAGCAAAGAACATACAATGGAGAGAGGGAAGTCTCTTCAATAAATGGTGCTGGGAAAATTGGACAGCAACATGCAAAAGAATGAAAGTAGACCATCTCCTATCGCCATATACAAAAATCAATTCAAAATGGATCAAAGACCTGAAAGTGAGACCTGAAACTATAAAACTCCTGGAAGAAAATATAGGCAGTACACTAATTGCGATTGGACATAAAGGGATCCTTTCAGATTCCATGTCTACCCAGACAAGGGAAACAAAAGAAAAAATAAACAAGTGGGACCTCATCAGACTAAAGAGCTTCTACAAGGCAAATGAAACCAGGATCAAAATGAATAAACAACCCACCAGCTGGGAGAAAATATTTGCAAATCGTTTGTCTGACAAGGGATTAATCTCAGTAATATACAAAGATCTCATACAACTGAGCAACAAAAAAACAAACAACCCGATCAAAAAATGGGCAGAGGATATGAACAGACATTTTTCCAAGGAAGAGATACAGATGGCCAATAGACACATGAAAAGATGTTCAACATCACTAATCATCAGGGAAATGCAAATCAAAACTACACTGAGATATCACCTTACACCGGTTAGAATGGCTATAATCACCAAGACAAATAACAACAAATGCTGGAGAGGTTGTGGAGAAACGGGGACCCTCATTCACTGCTGGTGGGAATGCAATCTGACACCTTTCTTAATGACATGTTGATGTATTTTGCAACTGGGCTGTTGGGTGTTGTTTCCCTCACTGGGATTCTTTACTTATACTCTGAGATGGTTTCCTCTATATGAGGAATCTCATCAGCTCAGGGGAAGTATAAAGCATTTTCTACCTGTACGTCTCACTTCTCCATTGTCTCCTTATTTTATTGTATAAGGCTAAGAGCATACTTTAGCTCTGCTGCTACCCACAGCTCACACTCAACTGCAATAGCCTCAGTGACATACACTGCGGTCATGCCCATGCTGAACCCCTTCATCTACTGTCTAAAGAATAAAGATATAAAGAGGGTTCTGAAAAGAATTATTGGGTTGTCAGTTATATGAGGGCCAATTATCCTGGGGCTAAGGAAGTGCCCATGATTGCAGGGCTTAAAGCCTCAGAGCCAGAAATTACTATTTTTTAAAATCAGAGTGTAGGAGTAGAACTTGCTCCTTCTATTTATTTCCAGGAATTTCCATTTTTTTTAATTCAACTTCTGTACACAATTTAATTAACTCACTTGATTAAGCTTCTACTCTCTCTGATATATAGATGGTTTTTCTCTTTGTCTGTATTCTCAAAGCTTTCCACAAACTTGGATCAGAAATATTTGAAAATTTTTTACATATTACATGGGGCAACTTGGACCTCTTAAAAATAATTTCTTCTCAAATGACATATATCATGCCAAGTAATTTTTCCCAAAGAAAAAAAAATCATGACTTGTATTACTTATATGGAAAAAAACTATACTTGGCAACAAAGGTCATTTACATTATTTTATTGTAGAGTAAAATATAAAACCACATTTTTGCTTTGAGTTTGTCATTCTTTTTTGCATCACTACCTTCACTGCTCTTCCTAATAATGTAGACTTCATCATTATTCTGTTTGGTCCCAGCCTATTTATTGTGATGCTATTGGCTAGCAATGCCTGAGGCTCTCACCTGGGCCCATGCTGCTTGTGATGAGCCCCCACAGACAATTCCAGAACAGAGGCTATGCTGTGGCTGGTCCAGCCCTTGTGGTTCTTATGATTGTAAGATGCATCTCAGCAACAATCATCAAGGAACATTAATAAACAAGGTTTATTACCCACATGTCCTGGAGGGTACATGGCACACAAGAGGACCCTGCAGGGAGGTCTAAGGGTGAAAGAGAGAGAGAGAGAGCATGCACCAGCTAGGGCTTTGCCTTTATTGGGATCTATTAGCTGGGTTGCTGGGTTTTGCAGGTTCACTCTTGGGGATTTTAAAATATGTGTGGAGAGTCTTCAGTAAACGGTTTTGGGGAAACTGGACAGCTACGTGCAACAGAATGAAACTAAACCACTATGTTATACCACACACACACCTTAGCTCAAAATGGATTAAATACTTGAATATAAGACCCGAAACCATAAAATTCCTAGAAGAAAGTATAGGTGGTAAGCTCCTTGACATCGGTCTTAGCAATACTTTTGTGACTCTGACTCCAAAGGCTGGGGAAACAAAAGCAAAAATAAACAGATAAGACTATATCAAACTAAAAAGCTCTGTACAGTGAGGGAAACCATGATCAAAATGAAATGGCAGACTATTAGTGGAAGAAGACTTTTGTAATTCAAATATCTGACAAGGGGTTAATATTTAAAATATATAAAGAATTCATACAACTCAACAACAACACAAGAACAACCCCATTAAAAAATTGACAGGAGACGTGAACAGACATTTTTCTAAAGAAGATATACAGATATCCAACAGGCACATGAAAAGGTGTTCAAAATCACTAATTATTAAGGAAAGGCAAATCAAAACCACAATGAGATATTACCTCACACCTGATAGAATGGCTATTATCAAAAAGACAAGAAATTACAAGTGTTGGAGAGGATATGGAGAAAAGGAACTGTCATACATTGATGGTGGGAATGTAAATTGGTGCAGCCACTATGAAAAACAATATAGAGGTTCCTCAAAAAATTAAGAATAGAACTACCATATGATCTAGCTATTCCACTTCTGGGTATTTTCTTGAAAAATGGAAAAACAGTAATTTGAAAGATGTACACACCCTCATGTTCATTGAAGCATCTTTTACAATAATCAAGATGTGGGAACAACCTAAGTGTCCATCAATGGATGAATGGGTAAAGAAGATGTAGTATATATATAAAATGGAATATTATTCAGCCATAAAAAAGAATGCAATATTGCCATTTGTGGCAACATGGATGGACCCTGAGGATATATGTTAAACAATATAAGTCAGATGGAGAAACACAAATACCATATGATTTCACTCACATGTGGAATCTAAACAAGCAAACAAACAGAACAAAGACAAATTCATAGATGCAGAGAACAGATTGTTGGTTACCAGATTGAAAGAAGGTTGGGAGGTGGGCAAAATGGTGAAGGGGGTCAATTGTATGGTGATGGATGGTAACTAGACTTTTGGTGGTGGTCACTTTGTAGTGCATACAGATGTGAACCATAAGTTATACACCAGAAACTTATAAAATATTATATACCAATTTTACCTTAAAAAACCCACAAAACATAAGAGTGGAATTAGGGAACAGCAAGGGAAAAGCAGGGTCACTCATGTGGTCAGTTATCTGGGGTACCCAGGGCTTTCTAATCTAGACAGCTACAACTAGTAGCTCTGTAATACAGTTGACAATATGTTTATTCGACATAGTTGTCTTTGAAATGGATGCCTCAATTAATTTCAGGCACTTACATTAAAATGAAAAAGCTTAATGTCAGGTATTTACACTACAAACATGCTACTGTGTTTTATAACTGCTCTCCTCATTTTATTCTATGATTCAGCTCAGTGTCCAGAATGCTTGCCACAGTCACTGGCAAAAATTGATTATCAAATATATAAATCCCAGTGGAGTCTACATGGGAAGACAAAATTTGAATAAATAGATTGACGTAGCATGATCTTAGTGTTGGAGATGACCATAAATATGAGGAAGCAAAATTTTAAATTATCCATTTTATTAATATGAAAAATATTTCTTTTTTATGCTTCTTATTTATTTAAGGAAGTTGGTGTCCACCAGTGAGAGGGTGTATTCATTGAGTTGAAGGACTGGTTAGTATATTTTTTGTTGTATTACTGAATTACCTTTCTGCTTCTGCTTGAAAATTTCTAGTGCTACCTACTAATATGACTTTTTCATTGCTCTACAAAATAGCTCCCCTTTCCTAATATTTGTCAAAATACAAAAAGAGCAGTGAATGAACAATGTCAATATCATCCATTTCATATCTCCCTCATGCTCAGGAATCTCTTCAATTTTATGATCAGAGGATGATTCACAAGAGAGCTTGATGTCCTGCCCAGTCATGTGATTATGGGTCACCAGTTTTTCTGCACAAACATGTGTGTCCTTCCAACCTCTCCTAGTTACCTGGAAGGGAATCTCAAGGTAGTCCTTGTTAATCCAGTTATAAGAAGAAAACTTAAATAAGAGAATGATCATGAATGCTCTCCTCAAACATCAGAATATAGGCCAAAAATAAGAAGCAGCAGATTATTATAACTGCCATCAGTTCGGTTCACTTTATTGTTTCAGTTAGCTATTGCTGCATAACAAGCTGTCCTATTCCAAATGGGATATCATATTACCTTTATTGTCAAATGAAATATATGCTGGGGAGTGGTTCTGATCTTTGCTGGGCTCCTCGTCAGTCTGCAGTGGGCGGTCAGTCCTTACATTATGTTTCTAAGATTCATACATGACATTGTGAGAGGCTGTAGCCTCTTCTGTTTTGAACCCATTTATGGTCAGTTTACTCCATTTCTATATCTATATATGTTAATCTTCTATTGACAGAAAAAAATGGGCTTATTATGTAAATTAATTAAATTTAATTCCACTGTCACTACACTCCTATATGACATTTGGCTTTTTTCCCAGTTAGAACACATATCTCCCACCCCTCTTAAGTGAGAATTAGCTACCTGTGCTCTATATCTTCAGACACGCACCATTAGATTTTTTCCATTTAATTAAATTATTGGAGAATGATTACACAGAAAAACTGCATAAAAACAATTTTATGAAATAAAGGAGCTATACAAAAATTGAGTACATACTGCATGTTTCCATTTGTGTACAATTTAAGACAGTGCACATAAGCTTTGACTACTTTGTTATGTAATTGTTAAAAAATTAAGCTCCCTTGGCCTCAGTTTCCTTTTTTCTGAAGCTAATGTGGGATAACATACATAACTCCATACAGATGATGTGAGGAATGAATGAATGAAATGTATGGAAATTCGTTCTCTAGTCCAAAGGATACATTCAAGGGTAAAGTTTGTGTCTATGTATATGCATGTGTTTGTATACATTTTCTTTCAAATAAGCACACTCACACACATATATATACACACAGAGATGCATTTATGGTTCCACCTTTTATGTTGAAAAAAACTTGAGAGAAAATTGTATAGGATATAATAAAAGAAAGAATATTTGATTTAACATGAAATAAAAGAATGGAGAAATATAGACATAAAAATTCAAAGTAAAATGAATGACTTTAAGTTGATAATAAAGTACGTCTTCTATCTTAATGCCACAATGGTATGATAGTCAGGACCATTTTTACATTTATGCAATGAGGAATTCACTGTACCAGGTAATGGGGAGGAATATCTTCAAATCAATTTAATTTTTTTATACTTAATGTGGGTTTTCAACATAAAATGGCCTTACCCAAGGGAAGCTAATGAATGGAGAGGCTTAAAGTCAGTTCTTTCAAACAAATTTTATTGAATAAATTTCTATATTAGATTCCTATTGCTGCTGTAAAGTATTTCCACACTAGTTGTTTAAAACGAACAAGTATATGCTCTGACAGTTCTGGATGTCAGAAGCTTAAAGTGAATCTCATTGGGCTAATATCAAGATGTCTCCTGGGCTGGGTTCCTTCTAGAGGTTCCAGGGAGAATCTATTTCCTCTCCAATTCAACTTTGTATTACTTTAGATGACTTTCCGTAGTGTAGTGGTTATCACGTTTGCCTAATAAGTTTGTATTGCTGGCCACCTGCATTCCTTGGCTCATGGCCCTTCCTCCATCTTCAAAGCCAGCAGTGTAGCATTTTCAAAATCTCTGTCAACTCTTTTGTCTTTACTCTTCAACACTTAGACGACCATTGTGATTACCTTAGTTCCACCTGGATAATCATAGCTAATCTTTTGATCTTAAGGTCAGCTGATTAGCAACCCTGTTCAATCTACTACCTTAATTCATGCTTGCTATAAAAAAAATAGCATATTCAAAGGTACTGGGGATTAGGATGTGGACATATTTTGGAGGTCCTTATTCTGCCTACCGCAGTCTTTTTCAGAAGTGTATTATTTTGTGTCACTTAAGGATACTTATATAAAAGAAACAAACAGAATTTACCACAGCCTCTGGAATGAATGAATATACTATTCCTTCAAAATTACACACAAAGATGATTTTTAGTGTAGAAGACCTAAACTACCTACACCTGGCTCTAATATAGGACCATAGACTCGCTACTCAGAGTGGTCCACAGACCAGGACCCGCACCATCAACATCACCCAAGAGCTTGTTAGAAATGCAGAATCTCTGGGTCCACCAGGAACTGCTGAATCAGATTCTTCATTTGTGGTAGGATCCTTGTTGATTCTAAGGCATATTGAAGTTGGAGAAGTGCTGGTCTAGAATAGGTTTTCACTCCTTTTACTTAAAGAAAAATAATATTTTGGGTGTGCTTTCCTGTGGATTGTAGTTGTTTAGCGGCATCCATTAAGGCTTTGCCAAACATCTCCAGGGGAAAAATCATTTCTGGTTGAGAACCACTGCTCCAGAGTTTTAGAACTAGAAGCATCTTGACAGAATTACAATCAAGGCTCATCACATACTCGGATGTTAACTTTGGGCAGATCACTAAACCCCTTTAAGCCTCATTTCTGAAATGGAGAATGGACTTCATAAATATACTTCCTCATGGACAAGACATTTACAAAATTAAATCAGACAATTCCTATAAGGTGCTAAGCTCAGGTTATAGTACATAAAATGATCAACATATGTCTCATAATTAACAATCATTTTATAATGAGGGACTAAATGACAGCTCTTAACTTGTGATATAGTATGAAATTCTAATTGTTGAAACTCTAAGTATGAATTTCTATGAAATTCATATTATGATTGAAATTCTAATTGTTATGGCAAAAGTGTGAAGAAGCCAATGTGTAGTGCCCAAGGATTCTCATCAAAAGAACTTAGTTTTCCCCCTTGTTGAAAAGGAGAATAGAAATTTTCTGGACATATCGGGGGCTGTGTCTCCACCATAAATCAATGCTTTGAAGATACAATGAACCTAATCCAGACAGGTTCCTCAGTCTTAGACTGGGAGAAAACTTTAACTCAGAGTTGAAATAGGGTGCTTGGAGATTTAGAGGTCTGGAAGAGAGGCAAGTTTGTGGAGAAGGAGTAAAATAAAAATGGATTCACTTACTTCTAACCTGGTCTCTTGGGAATAAAGAATTTTTAGGGAAAGTTTTCTTTCTGTCCAGAACAATTTTCCACATATAAATCATGTGCTTAGAGTTTAGAGTAACAAGAGGGAAATGTGCCTAATGAGCAAATGTAGGGAGCTGTAAATATCTCCTCATCTCCAGTCTTTCAAGGTGTGCAAACTTGAGCTGGAAGGGACATTTTTTTTTTTTTTTTTGCAGGGGAGTCCTAATTCTGGCTGGGGGACCAGTGCTTCACTTCCTCCTGCTATCTTGTCTGGGGACAAAGTTTTAGTCTTCATCATTGACAATTTATGGAGGAATTCAGACTTCCTCCCGGAGATCTTCCTGTCAGAATTCCCATCCAGGTGAGTCCGATAACCCAGTTGATGCTACTTGAGGTTGGAGAGAATAGAAGCCAAGAACATTTACCTGTCATCACCTGAGAGACAACTGAACTTAGCCCAGAGGCAAGAGATCGTGTGTTTGCTTGATTAATTAATTAATATATTGATTTCAGTGGCTACGTAATATTTCACAGTGGGACTATTTTACTCACTTTTGATGGTTTTTAATACTCTTCTTCATTAAATTGCTAGTATATCAATGCTAGAAAAAATGTGTTGAGATTAAGTTCAAACTGGTTCTAAACAGGTGCCATTTTGTCACCAAGGGGACATTGAGCAATATCCAGAGATATTGCCACAAAAGAAAAGTGAGAAAGAGGCTAACCTCATACTCTATTGGGCCATGTAAAAACTAATTAAATGAATAATTATGAAATAAGCACAGAAAAAAATGAGTCTTCTAGTGCCTAATACTAAAAATCTCCAGCTTTTGGTCTACTTTATATATTTTCTTTTGTGAAGTGTTGGTGTATCCCTTTGCTCATTTTTCCTTGGGTGTACAAGGTGTAAGGTGTTTGAGCTCATTAAGATGTCATTACTTTTGTCTTTTGGACAAGTTCATTTTTGTTCTCTTACTATTTTTGCTGGGTGTCATGGAAAGGTAATCAGGGTTGGAATGCTGCCAGAATGAAGGAAGGTTATGCTTCCTCACAGTCTCCCAGGGACCACCTGAGTTTATTAGATCTTTTTTTCTCCTCATCCATTTCATTCCTCTTTCTTCTCTCTCTCTCTATTTATTGAACAATTTTTTTATGTTTGTTTAAATACATGACAGAAAATGGCCATCCCAATATGGAGCCCCAAGTTTATTTGTCCAAGGGAAGCTTAAAAATTGGAATCTAGGAACTATTTCTTCATGATACAGGGGAAAGATTGCTCATCTGGCCAATTTGGATTGTATCCATTCCTAGTGTAATCACCATGGCTGGTGCTGAGAAAGGCATGGATATAACGCAACCCAGGAGGCCACGGTGTACTGTGTGCATGTGTGTGTGTGTGACTTGTGGAGCATGAGGAGTCTTCAGAACAGTGGTACCAGGACTCATAAATTTCAAGGTGATTCTTACAATATAGGGACAGAACTCAGGCAAGAGAAGATACTAAGGAGGGGATCTGTTTCAGTTCATGGGACACCTTTGCTGCAAGATTAATAAAGTGCAAGAGGTAGTATGGATGAGGAATTTCCTGTGTCTTGGGGTTGCAGCAGTAGCAGAGAAGTGGCTTCCCTCCTCTGCTTGTCTGACTTCATCTCTCATCACTCTTCCTCATGCCTATGCACCTTGCAAAATTGGCTTAACCTTTTTTGACTTGAACATTTGAAACAAGCTCCTTCCTCAGGGCCTTTTCACTGACTATTCTCTCTACCAGGCACACACTTCCTCACATAACCTTACATCTTCCTCCCTCTCATACTTGAGGTCTCTTTTCAAATGTCACCTTGTTTGCAGGTCTTGCCTGAATACTCATGAAAAATAGAATGCCCTATTCACTCTCTCCTTTATACCTGCTTTCCCTTTCTTCATACTACCTGTCACCATCCAAGATATTGGTAACTTTACTATTTGCTTATACTGTATATTTATCTCCATCATTGAATTGTAGTGACTTACTTTCTTCAGCACCTTATTATACTCATTGCCTAAACAGTGCCTACAATACGGTCAGTGCATAGTTTATATCCCTGAAATACATGAAGAATTTCAAACTAAAACTTTAGAATACATGATCGCTTAGGAAAAATATCTGATTGGTACAAAAATTCCGTTAGGGGTAGCATGAGAGATTCCCCAAAGGGGCCATATCAATACACAAAATATTAATATTAATGTCTTGATTGAAAAATGTAAATTCTGGCATTTCAAATATGTGAGTAATGCAAGTTTTTGTGAAAATTAGTCATGTTATTTTCCTCTTTCCTGCAAGTCACCTCCACATGAGGAACCAGGCAATAATATACAAATTTCAGAATTTCTTCTTCTGAGAGTCTCAGAGGAACCAGAATTACGGGTCCTCATATTTGGGCTTTTCTTCTCCATGTACCTGATCATTGTGTTTGGAAACCTGCTCATCATTCTGGCCACCACATCAGACTCTCTCTTCCACACACCCATGTACTTTTTTCTCTCTAACCTGTCCTTTGTAGACATCTGTTTCACCCCCACCACCATCCCAAAGATGCTGGTGAATATACACACACAGAGCAAAGTTATAACCTATGCAGCCTGCATCACACAGATTTATTTTTTCACACTCTCTGCAGTGCTGTACATCAAAAATGTCTCCAGACAATGCCAAGTGTCCCTGCAGGCAAAATCATCTTTGGTTGAGAACCATTGACCTAGAGCATGAGAACTGGAAATAACTTGGAGTTCCAATAAGAGCTCATCCCATACACAGCCATAACTTTGGGCAGATCACTTTACCCTTCTAAGCCCTATTTCTGCAAATGTAGAGTAAGGTTCATAATGGTACTGACTACGTAGAATGGGTTTTTGTAAAAATTGAATGAGACAATTCATATAAGAATCTAAGTTCAGTCCATGGTGCATAAAAATATCTAAATATGTCTTATAATTAACTAAAATTTTTAAATGAAAGATTAAATGACAGCTCTTCATTTGTATTAAAAGCAGAAACTCCTAATTGATTTGTCAAAAGTGTCATGAAGCCAAAATTATACTACCCATGGTTTTATAGCAAAGAAACACACCGCTCTCCCTTGTGGAAGAAGGGAATAGCAATTTTCTAGAGATCTCAGGAGATGATATTCCCACCACAAGTCAATACTTTGGAGGCCCAGGAGACCTAGTCAACCCAGGATCATCAGTCTTAGATTTGGAGAAAACATTAACTCGAGATTGTGATAAGGTACAAGGAGGTTAGATAGATAAGTTCATGGGGAAGGAGTAATAAAAACTGGATTTACCCAACTCCTATCTGGTCTCTCGAGAACAGAGAATCAGCAGGAATAATTTTCTTTTTGTCCAGACCAGTGTCCCACAGGAAAATGATGTGCTCAGAGTAGTTAATGAGCAGATATTAAAAAAAAAATCCACCTGTAAATATCTTCTCTGCTACAAGCCCTCAGTGTGTTTCTTTGGATTCCTAAATTTTGCTGGGAGACTGATTCTTCACTCCTGCCTGCTGTCCTATCTGGGAACAGAGTTTCAGTCTCCATCATCAACTGTCAGGAAGGAATTTGTACTTCCACATGGAGACCTTCCTCTCAGAGACCTCATCCAGGTGAGTGTGAGTGCTCAGTAGGTACTTCAGAAAAGGTTCAGAGAGAATGAAGCCTGAGAACTTTTACCTGTGATCACCTGACAGCAAGCCAGCCTAGCCAAGAGTTGAGAGATTGCCATGTTTGTTTGCTAGAGTAACTAATTTATTTAATATGTTAAAAAGAGAAGTGTTTTTTAAACTCAGAAATACAAAGGTCATTGTTTCTGTTAAGTGATGGGAAAAGAAGTCCAGTTGGATGAGAATGAAGAAGGAAGGGAAGTGTAAAGTGATTCCAGTAAACTTAGAACGTATCTGAGAAGTTTTGCAGTAAGAGGCGTTGTTAAGTAGAGTATTACATTTGGAAAACTGTGTAGTGAACTGAGGGCATTTTTTAAAATGTTTAAGATGGGGTGTATTTGAACATGTTCTGTATTTATGGGAAATCCCAGAATGAGGAGGTAGATATTAATTTGCAACAACAGTTCTTAATACATACATTTTACAGTATTGTCTGGTATGTTGGCTATTCATAGTAACAAAAATTGTACTTAATAAGCAAAATGGGATATGTTAATGAGCCTACCTTAAAAAAATGTTTCCTTACCTAGAGGTAGGGAAGTAATGGAGACATTTGAGAGGCAGAAGAAAAAATTTGGCTTCAGCTCATCACCAGTGATAATCATTCATTAAGTAACAGGAAAGAACTATGCTAAGCATTTTACATATATTGACTAAATCTGTCAACCACCTCCAGAAAATGGTACCACTATTTCCCTTATTGAGTGAGAATATGAACATTTAGAATGATTTTGTTGCTCTCCACGGACAAACAACTAGTATGTGGTAGGTCTGGGATTCAAAATTCAGTTTTCTGATTCCAAAAGTTTTGCATTTAATGTCATTTAGAAAGTCTTTTACCATTTCGTCTTTAAAATTCCTTCACTGTTGTTGTATGTTATATATTTTTTATTGTAAATTGAGGGTTTATTCCCTTTGCTCATTTTTTTAGTGGGATGTTCAATCAGTAAAGTGTCAACCTTGTAAGATATCATTCCCTTTCTCTTGAGAATAAATTCTATTTGCTACTTTATTAATTATTTTGGGCATCAAGAGGATATCGATGGGATTGGAATGCTGCAAGAATCAAGGAAGATTTCTCCTCATAATCTCTTAGTGGCCACCTGAGCATTTTAGATATTTCCCTACTCATGTCTATATCTTTTCCCCTTCTGTTTTTGAAGTACTTTTTGTTTCCCTAAATACGGGACAGAAAATGGTCATATAAATGTGGAACCCCGTGATTACATGTCCTTGGAAGGCTCATCAACTGAAATTTGTGTACTATTCTAACATTCTTTAGGGTCAAGATAATCCGATATTGACAGTTTCTGTGTATCATTTCTTTCCTAATTGTTTTGGCTGGGGTAGAAAAACCTGGTAGTAACATTGCCCCAGCAGGTCATAGTGTGTGTGTGTGCATCTGCTGTGTGTGTTCATAATGTGTGTGCCTGTGTATTTTGTGGGACATGAGCAGTTCTCAGGCAGTGGTACCTATCCCATATAATCCAAAATGTGACCATTAAAATAAAGATGCCAGAATGTTAACCAACAGATGGAAATGAGGGGATCTTTTCTACTCACAGGATTCCTTGGAAACAAAATTAACAAAATGCAAGAAACAACATGTAAAGGAAGTTTCTTGAAGTTTCAGGTGTAGCAGGAAGACTACATTGTTCCTTAAATTCTCTGACACTGTCTCTAATCACTCTCCCTCTTGCTCATTCTTCTCACCACTCTGGCTCCATTTTGGGTCTTGAATATCTGAAACAAGTGCCTTCCCTGAGGAAGGGAAGTTGCACTGGCACTCTTTTCTTCAGGGCACACACTTCCCCCAGAAAACCTAGTGTCTTCCACTCTGTTTTCCTTAAGGACTCTGTTCAAATGCTCCTTGTTGCAGATTTTCCTGAATTCCCAGGAGAAAGTAATACACCATCTACTCATTTTTATGCCTACTTTTTTTTCTTCTTAACACCTGTCACCACATGACATGATATATGATATTTATTTTCTTATATTCTTTCACCATCATTATATTCTTGGGCTTTTGTTTCTCAGTATCCTATACCCTTTGCCTAGAAGATGGTCAGTACTCAACATGTATTCCTCAAATCATAAAAACTGTGTAATACATGAACTCTTGGGGAAAAATCTGTGAATGGGACAGGAATTCCTAGTCAGAGATGTCATGAAAGATCCCTTAAAGAGGATAATCTGTACAAAAATATATATACTGATTTCTCAACTTTAAAATATAAATTGTAGCAGTTCACCCATGTTAGTAATGCCCATTTGTATGAAAATTAGTCATGTTATTTTTATTCCTAGTCATCACCACCACCACATGGAAGGAGAGAACAATACACAAATTTCAGAATTTCTTCTTCAGGGATTTTCAGAGAAACCAGAACTACAGCCCCTCATATTTGGGCTTTTCCTCTCCATGTACTTGATCACTGTGTTTGGAAACCTGCTCATCATCTTGGCTGTCAGCTCAGAATCCCACCTCCACACGCCCATGTACTTCTTCCTCTCCAACCTGTCCTTTGTGGACATTTGTTTCACCTCAACCACTATCCCCAAAATGCTGTGGAGCATCCAGATACAGAGAAAACTTATAACCTATAAAAGCTGCATCACACAGATTTATTTTGTCATACACTTTGCACTGTTGGAAATCTTTCTCTTGACAGTGATGGCCTATGACCACTTTGTAGCCAGCTGCCACCCCTGGCACTACACAGTCATCATGAATGCCCGGCTCTGTGGACTGCTGCTTCTGGGGTCCTGGATCATGAGTGTCCTGAATTCCCTGTTACAAAGCTTAATGACATTGCGGCTTTCCTTCTGTATGGACTTGGAAATCCTTCACTTTTTCTGTGAACTCTATCAGATGGTCCAACTTGCCTGTTCTGACACCTTTTTAAATAATATGGTGATGTATTTTGCCATTGTCCTGCTGGGTGGTGGTCCTTTTGCTAGCATCCTTTGCTCATACTCTAAGATAGTTTTCTGCATATGTGGAATTTCATCAGCTCGGGGGAAGTATAAAGCATTTTCTACTTGTGCATCTCATCTCTCAGTTGTCTCATTATTTTATTGTACAGCCCTAGGAGTGTGCCTTAGCCCTGCTGCTACCCACAATGCATACTCAAGTGCAACAGCCTCAGTGATATACACCATGGTCACCCCTATGCTGAATCCGTTCATCTACACTCTGAGGCATAAAGACATAATGAGAGCTCTGAAAGTATTCTTTGTGAAGGAAACTACAAAAGGGCCAATTGTCCCGGGACTGAAGAAGTGCCCATGATTGCAGAGGTCAATGCCTCAGAGTCAGAAATTGTGATTATTTGATCAGACTGTGGAAGTAGTATTGATCTTTCTGTTTTTTTCCTGGAAATTTCATTTCTTTGACTTCAACTTCTCTATTCAATTTAAGTAACTCTCTTTATTAATCTTTCTACTCTCTCTGATATCCAATGGTTTTTCCTTTTGTTGTTTTCCTACTTTCCCAAATTTATTTCCAACTGTGGACCAGAAATATTTGAAAATTCTCATTTGTCTAGTGAGACAACATGGATATTTTTAGAATAATTTTTCTCAAATGACATACATTGTACCAAATAATTTTTCTTTTGTTTTACTAAAAGAATTTTCATGAGTTGTACTACTCATATAGAAAAACTACAATTGATAACCAAAGCAATTTCTATAATTTTATGACAGAGGAAATGTGAGACCACTGGTTTTCACTTTTATGTCCCACATTCTTTGTATATTGCTATATTATCTGCTTTTCCTGATAATGTAGACTTTAACATACTAGTGTGTTTTATATGACTGGGTTTTATTCTCCTCATTAGATCCTATTCTGTTTCAGCTTGGTGTCCACAATGTCTACCTTGGTCACTGCCAAAATGATTATCAAATGAATGTCTCCAAGAGGAGTCTTCATTGAAAGACAAATTTTAATGAACAGATTGACCTCATATGACCTTAGAATCACAGATGACCTTCAATATGATGAAGCAAAATTTTAAATCACACATTTCAATACTATGCAAAATATTTATTCTTCATGCAGTACCTCTATTCTTTGGAGTATGGAGGATTGATGCCCATGTGTAAGGGGGTTTATGCATTTGGGTGAAGGATTAATTGGCATTTTCTATTGAATTATCTTCTTGTTTCTGCTTGAAAACATCCAGTGCTGCCTAAATTTTAACTCTTTTCATTGCTATAAAGGAAATATATCTCCCTCTTCTAAATTTTACAATAACCAGGAGAGGGATGGTACATGATCATTATCATTATCATTCACTTTATATCTCCATTTTGCTCAGGATTTTATTCATTTTTTATTGCAAAATGATGACTCAGGAGAGAGCTGGGATTTCTGTCCAGTCATGTGAATCAGAATCACCAGTTTTCCTACACAATCATGCATGTCCTTTAAACCTTTTCTGGTTACCTGAGAATGAACTCCAGTTAGAATTTTTAAACACAGTTGTCTGAAATAACAGAGTAACCAAGAATGCTGTCTTCAAATAGAAGAACAAATTCCAAGAATAATCAGCAGCAGATTACTATAATTGTCCTTACTTCTGTTCACTTTGATTATTGTATCACTTAGCTATGGCTGCATAACAAGTCATCCTGAAGGTAAATGATTTAATAAAATGCCTTTATTATCAAAGAGATTGGGTGGTGAGTTGTTCTGAGCTCTGCTGGTCTCCCCATGAGACTATACATTGTGAGTCTCTACATTGTGTTTCTAGGACTCATCCATGATGTTGTGTGAGATGATGGTGCTCTTCTCATTTGAACCAATATATGATCAGTTTACTCTATTTCTCTGTTTTTATCTTCCATTTTACAGGAAAAAAGGGGATAAAATGTGAATTGCTTTAAATTACTTGTACTCTTTCTGTATCCATAGATGACACTTTGCTTTCTTCCCAGGTAGAAGAGATGTGTCCTGCCACTTCTCAGGGTGAATCAGCTACATGTGCTCTAGATCTTACACTTATCCATGCAACCTAGATTTTTTTCTTTCTAATTTATTGGAGTGTAATTACATACTATAAACTGCATGTATCTAAAATGTAAAATTGGATAAATTAAAAGAACCACGCAAAAATTACAGTGCATACTGCATGTTTCCATTTGTGTATCATTCAAGAAAGTGCACAATAAGCTTTCATAGCTTTTCAATGTAATAGTTAAAAGTTTTATCTCCCTAAGCCTCAAATTACTTATTTCTGAAGGTGTGTGTGATAGTAAACATAACTTCAGAGGAATATTACATCAAATAAAATATGTGGACTTATTTTATTGAGTCCAAAGAAAATGTCCAAAGGTAAAGTTATGGGTATGTATATATGCATGTTTGTCTTTGTATACATTTTTATTTCAAATAAACATACACACACATAAATACACAAACACAGACTCATTTATAATCTGATATTTTACATTGAAAGGAAACCAGAGAAAGTTGGGGGGGATAGAAATGAAAAGAATAAATGTTTGAATTAACATGAATTTAAAAGAATGTGGAAATATAGACACAAAAATTTAAAGTAAATGTAGACATAAATTTAAATCATGAATTACTTTTCCATCCTTAATGCCTTAAAGGCATCAAAATCTGAAGCACATTTACATTTGTGCATGAGAAATTCTCAACCAGCTAAAGAGGCTGAATATCTCCAAAATGATTTTAAATTACTTCTACTTATGGTGGGATTACAATACAAAATGCCTTTACCTAGGGGAAGCTAAATGAATTAATTGAAATGCATAATCTCAGTTTTCTGAATAAAATTTTACTGGATAAATGTTACTATTCAATTCCTAATGCTAAAGTAAAATCACCATACTAGTGACTTAAAACAAACACAGTTATGCTCTTATAGTTCTGGAGGTCAGAAACCTGAAATGAGTCTCAATGGGCTAAAATCAAGATGTTTTCAGGCTAGGTTTCTTCTGGAGGCTACAGGGAAGAATCTTTTTATTTTCCTATTCCAAGCTCATATTATAGTGCAAAAAAATCTAAATATATTTCTTATAATTAACAAATATTTCATAATGAGGGATGAAATGACAGCTCTTCACTTGTGATATAAGTATGAAGTTCCTAATTGTTTTGGCAAATGGGTCATGAAGCTGAGGTATGGAGCACTCAAGGTTTATATCAAAGGAACTTAGTTCTCCCCTTTGTCAAAAAGGAAAATAGCAATTTTCTGTAAACATCAAGGGCTGTGTCTCCACCACAAGTCAATAGTTTGAAGATTCAAAGGATCTAGTCCACATGGCTTACTTAGTCTGAGACTTTGGAGAAAATTTTAAAGCAGGGTTGGGATAATGTGCTAGAAGGTTAAAACTCTGGAAGCCGGCAAAGTTTATGAGGAAGGACTAACAAAACCTGGATACACTTGATTCTAACCTGGTCTATTGGGAACACATAATCTCCTGGAAAACTTTCCCTTCTGTTCAGACTACTGTCCCATCGGGAAATCATGTGCTTAGATGTTGGAGTAACAAGAGGAAAATATGCCTAAGGAGCAGATATATGGAGCTGTAAATATCTTCTCTGCTGCAGTCCCTCAGCATGTGCAGTTTGGGCTGGATGAGACCTGGTTGTTGCTTTTGGAATCCTAAGTTTGCCTGGGGGAGCAATGCTTCAGTTCTTCCTGCTGTCTTGTCTTGGAGAGAGCTTCAGTCTCCGTTATCAACAATCCAGGAGGAAATTGGACTTCCACACAAAGGAGACCTTCCCCTCAGAATACCCATCCAAGTGAGTCTGAGAGCCTAGTAGGTAAAGCAGGAAAGGATCAGAGACAACCACAGCCAAGCACGTTTACCTGAGGTCAGCCTAGCCCAGAGCCTAGAGATCTCTACGGTTGTTTGCTTGCCTGATTAACTAATTAATGAATTTATTTATAATGCTAAAAACAGAAATGAACATTAAACTCACCAACACACACATGGTTGTTGACAATTAGGGGATGGAAACCCAAATAGAAGAGGGAATGGGAGTCATAAAGAGTTTCCAGTAAAAGTAGAACGTGTCCAAGAAGTTTTGCAGTTAAAGGGAGTAGGAAAGTAGAATGTTATGCATGAAAGAATGTTCGGTGAGGTGAGGACATCTGTTTTTTTATATTTAAGATGGAGCATATTCTACTATTTTTCTGGATTGATAGGAAAGATCTAGACCAATGTATTGCTTGTGAATATTATCTTGCAACAGTCGTTCATGAGACATATATTTCACAGTATTTTCTTCCACTCTGGGCATTTACATGAAAAAAAATCTTTTATTTGATAAGTCAAAAGGGGTATGCTAAATAGATTTCCTTAGAATTTTTTTCATTCCCTATGACTTGAATATATTTGTGGGTTAGTTATTCATGTTTTCTCAATTATGAATTGTGCAAGTTCTTTGTACTGTATAATGAGGTCAGAGGGTTTTTATTCCAGTTTTTGATTGCATTCTTCTAAACAAGGAATTGAAATTTTTTTCACCAACTTTGCTGTTTGTTGTTGAGTTCTTTTATGTATGTATAGTTATAGATATAGGAAATTGTGTGTGTTCATTAATAGTGTGGAGTCAAATCTATCACTCAGTTGTATTATGCTGTCTCTATTGCTTTGTTAGATTTTATTTTTCTTACTGAGATAATTTAACTGTCACTTTTATATTCTTCACTTGTGAATTCTTGCTATAAACAAAAGTGAAAATGAATGTTTATTTGTATACTTAATGCTAATACATCACCCTCTATACATATGACCAACCTTTGTTCACATCTTTGTTATTCCTAGTTTATTGGGGTCACATTGGTTTATAACATTGTGTAAATTTCAGGTGTACATCATTATATTTTGGCTTATGTATATACTGAATTGTGTTCACCACCAAAAATCTAGTTTCCATTGATCACCATATATATGTGCCCCTTTACCCCTTTTGCCCTCCCCCCACCCCTTCCCCTCTGGTAACCACCAATATGTTCTCTTTATCCATGTGTTTGTTTGTTATCTTCCACATGTGAGTAAAATCTTGCAGTATTTATCTTTCTCTGTCTGACTTTTTTTGCTTAGCATAATACCCTCAAGTTCTATCCATGTTCTCACAAATGGCATGAGTATGTCTTTTTATGGTTGAGTAGTATTCCCTTGTATATGTGTACCACATCTTCTTTATCCATTTATCTGTTGATGGGCACTTGATTTGCTTTTAACTCTTGGTTATTGTGAATCATGCTGCAATAAAAATAAAGATGTATATATCTTTTTGAATTACGGTTTTCATGTTCTTTGGATAAATACCCAGAAGTGGAATTGCTGGGTCATAAGGTATTTCTATTTTTGTGTGTGTGAGGAAGATTAGCCCTTAGCTAACATCCGCTGCCAATCCCCCTCTTTTTTGCTGAGGAAGATTGGCTCTGAGCTAACATCTGTGCCCATCTTCCTCTACTTTATGTGGGATACCTGCCACAGCATGGCTTGATAAGCAGTGTGTAGGTCCATGCCTGGGATCCGAACCTGCAAACTCCGGGCCACTGCAGTGGAGCATCCTAACTTAAACCAGTGGGCCAGCCCTCTTCCATTTTTAATTTTTTGAGAAATCTCCATACTGTTTTCCATAATGGCTGCACCAGTATGCATTCCCACCAGCAGTGTTTGAAGGTTCCCTTTTCTCCACATCTTCTCCAACACTTGTTATTTCTTGTCTTTTCAGTAATAGCCATTCTGACGGGTGTGAGGTGATATCTCATAGTAGTTTTGATTTGCATTTCCTTAATATTTAGTGATGTTGAACATCTTTTCTTGTGTCTGTTGGCCATCTATATATCTTCTTTGGAAAAATGTCTGTTTGTATTCTCTGCCCATTTTTTAATTGGGTTGTTCTTTTTTTGTTGTTGAGTTTTATGAGTTCTTTACATATTTGGGAAATTAAGCACACGTCAGATGTATGATTTACAAATGTTTTCTCGCAGTTGGTGGATTGTCTTTTTGTTTTATTGATGGTTTCCTTTGCTGTTCAGAAGCGTTTTACTTTGATGTAGTCTCATTTGTTAATTTTTTTCTGTTGTGTCCCTTGCCTGAGGAAACATGGTATTCAAAAAATACTGCTAAAACAGATGTCAAAGAGCATACTATTTTATGGTTTCAGACCTTACATTCAAGTCTTTAATCCATTTTGAGTGAATCTTTGTGTATGGTGTAATATAATGGTCTCTTTTCATTCTTTTGCATGCAGCTGTCCAGATATTCCAATGCCATTTATTGAAGAGACTTCTCTTTCTATATTATATATTCTTGGCTCCTTTGTTGAAGATTACCTGTCCATAGATGTGTGGTTTTATTTCTGGACTCTAGATTCTGTTCCATTGATCTGGTGTCTGTTTTTCTGTCAATACCATGCTGTTTTGATTACTATAGCTTTGTAGTATATTTTGGAGTCATTTTGTGATACCTTCAGCTTTGTTCTTTTTTCTCAGGATTATTTGGCTATTTTGGGTCTTTTTTGGGTCTCCATATAAATTTTAGGATTCTTTGTTCTATTTCCATGAAAAATATCATTGGGATTCTGATTGGGATAGCATTGAATCTGTAGATTGCTTTAAGTAATATGGACATTTTAACTATGTTAATTCTTCCAGCCAATGAGCATGGAATATCTTTCCTTTTCTTTGTGTCTTCTTCAATTTCTTTCAAGAATGTCTTATAGTTTTCAGTGTATAGTTCTTTTGCCTCCTTGGTTTAATTTATTCCTAGGTATTTTATTCTTTTTGTTGTGATTGCAGATTGGATTGTATTCTTGATTTCTCTTTCTGCTAGTTTGCTGTTACTGTGTAGAAACACACTGATTTTTGTAGGTTGATTTTGTACCCTGCAACCTTACTGTATTCATTAGTTACTTCCAATATTTTTGAGGGATTCTTTAGGGTTTTTTATATATAGAATCATGTCTGCAAAAAGTGACAGTTTTACTTCCTCCTTTCCAATTTCCTTTCCTTTTATTTCTCTTTCTTGCCTAATTGCTCTGGCAAGATTATGTTGAATAAGAATAGTGAGAGTGGGTATCCTTGTCTTGTTCCATTTCTTAGAGGAATATTTTTCAGTTTTTCACCATTGAGTACTGTGTTGGCTGTGGGTTTGTTATTTATGGCCTTTATTATGTTGCACATCTCTGTTATTCCTATTATTTATTTTAGCATTTTGTGATTAGATCTATTTCTAAAAGTTGCATCATCTTTGTCTGTCATCTGGAAGGTGTTCTTATTTACATTTGGCTAAAGATCACCTTTGCTTTCCATAAGCACATTTGAAACTGTATCTTTATATAAGAAGAAAATATAACTTCAATACTGCTTCCTCTCCAATTTTAAAAGCCTTATATTATATATTTTTATTTCCAAGTTTTTGGAAATGTAATATCAAATTAGTGACCCATGCTGATATCTCTAAATTATTATTTTGTGTCTTTATATGTTTGTTTTAGATTGTAATTTAATTTTTTCATCCAATTTTTTGAAATCACTGTACTTAACCTGATCCATTCCTACTGACAACTTTTATTCCATAAATACTTGTTTTCTTTTAAAACCTCTGTTGCTATGTTTGCATACATACATATTTATACACTTTTATACAAATGCACACATAGTATCCTGTGCCCATCGTAAATGCTCTTTATGTTTTAATGCAATCTTCTCTGTGTCCACTCTTCTTACTCAATAATGCTTCATGGACTCACCTACCACCAATCAACTAATACAATGCTGATTCATCATTTCAATGTCTGCATAATATTTCATGGTGTGGCTGTGCTATTCACACTTTGAAAGCCTTACATATTCTTTCTCAATACATTGTTATTATAAAAATTATAGAAAAATATTTTGAGGGGCCAGCCTGGTGGTGTAACAGTTAAGTTCACATACTCGCTTCAGCGGCTTGGGGTTCATAGGTTCGGATCCTGGGTGCAGACCCACGCACCACTTGTCAAGCCATGCTGTGGCAGAGTCCCATATGAAGTAGAGGAAGATGGGCATAGATGTTAGCCCAGGGCCAATCTTCCTCAGCAAAAAGAGGAGGATTGGCAATGGATGTTAGCTCAGGGATAATCTTCCTCACACACACACACATACAAATATTTTGAGTTTGTTATGTTAAAATTCTGGTTCTCCACCAGAGGTAATTGTTCCCCCAGGGGACATTGAACAATGTCTAGAGACATTTTTGACTATCCCATGCAGAGTTGTCAGTAGAGGCCAGGAATGCTCTAAACATCCTACAATGCACAAGACAGACCCCACCACAAAGAATGGTCTGGCCCAGAACATCAGTAGTGACAAGGTTGAAAAGTATTGAGTTTAAAAATATCTGTATTTTAATATTTATAGCTGTCTTCAGGTTGTTTCCCCAATGTGTAACACTTCATATTTCTGCCAACAAAATTAGAGAATCCTCTTTTGTTACTTGTTCCCAGGTAGCAATGTGAGAGATCTTTAAATTGTCTCACAAGATAATGGATGTGAAAGAGAGTTTTTGTCATTTCCTGAGACTATTACTCAATTTGAGCAAATAGTCATATATTTGATCTCTATGTTCATTATTATATGCCTATCATTACTACATATTCATAAATTACATGCGTATTGTTCTCAAGTTAGCAGCATTTCAAATGATTTTTACAAATTATTGTTTATTGACTTTGGGTTGGATTTGTTGTCCATAAAAAATTTAAAATGTTATGTTGTTAAACATGTCTATCTTTTTACTTCTGATTTTCTTGCATTAATTCTGATGGATTTGCACACCGATAGCTTTTATATGTAGTTTTTTTACATGTTCACCTAAAATGTATGGATTCTCTTTACATTTAAGTCTTTAATCCCTCTGAATTTTTAAAATGTATGAGATAGAAAACCACTTAATTTTTTTTCCAGATGGATAGCCACTTATGCCAGCTTTTGTGAAACAATCAACCTTTATGATCTAAATTTAAATACACCTTGTTATACAGTAAATGTCCTTATGTACTAAAACCTAAGTCCTGATTCATTCAACAAAAAGTAACAGGTCATCTGCTGCATGCCAGAGAGTTCTAGGTACATTTTATGTTATATTCTCTTATGTCAAGGTCTTTGCTAAATTAATTATTGATCCATGTTGATATTGTTCAATGGCTGCTATTGTACATCGTATTTCAGTTAGTTTTTGATGCTCCATTCAATTTCATGTAATACAGTTGTATAAAACTATGCTATTTAACTGGTTTCATTATCTCTGCCAATCTTTTTATTTCATAACTCTTCATTCTCTTAAATTTGTTTCTATATAAGTGCACACATATTCACATACCATTTTGAAAGGGTACAGTGAACAATGCAAGTGAAAGCCCTGCTCCTTTGGTACTTATATTACAATGGTGAAATCACAATGCAATGACATAAATGTGTGTATGACATAATGCCCTCAGGCATAAATCTTATGAAGAAAGTTATTCAGAGTCAGAGGATGGATTGCCATGGCATATGCAGAATTTTATAGAGCATGGGCTGAAGAGGCCTTAGGGTGTTGTGTAAGGCCAGACTTAGGACTACAGAGTGACCATTGCATTTGTCAAAAAGAGATCAAAATGCAAAGCCCAGGAAAAACAAAGAAAATATGCCAGTTAGGAAGAGCTAAAGGGACTTGCCTGACACCCTATAAGATCATATATAATCAAATTGGTCAAATAAATATGAAATAAGCACATAATAACAACTTTTCTACTGCTTTATATATATCATGCCTAACTTTTGTTGTCCTTTGTATATTTCCTTTGGTGAACATAGTTGACAAACCTTTGGGTAGACTAACCAAGAAAAAAGAGAGATTACTCAAAACATAAAATCAGAAATGAAAAAAGAGACATTAAAACTGATACCACAGAAAAACAAATAATCAAAGAGACTACTATGAACAATTGTACAAGAAAAAATTGGATAATCTAGAAGAAGTAGATAAATTTAAAGAAAAATACAACCTACCAAGACCGAATCATAAAGAAATAGAAAATCTAAACAGAAAAATAAAGATTGCGGAGAAAGAATGATTAACCCAAAACCTCCCAAAAAAGAAAACTCCAGGACCAGATGATTTCACTGCTGAATTCTAACAATTCTTTAAAAAAGAATTAATGCCAATCCTGCTGAAGCTCCACCAAATAATATAAGAGGTGAAAACACTCCAAAATTAATTTTATGAGGTCAGGGTTAACCCCAATACCAAAGCCAGACAAGGACACTTCAAAAAAGAAAACTCCACATTAATATATCTGATTAATATGGATCCAAAAATATCAGCAAAATACTAGCAAACCAAAATTAACAGCACACTGAAAGGATCACACATCATGACCAGTGTGATTTATTCCTACAATGTGAAGAATTTTTACTATAACAAAAAAAATGTGATAAACCATGTTGATAGAGTTAGAGATAAAAAAATATGGTAATCTCAGTAGATGCAAGAAATGCTTTTGACAAATTCTACATCCTTACGCGATACAAACTCTCAACAAATTTGTTATAGAAGGATGATACCTCAAAGTAATAAAGGCTATATATGACAAGTAACAGTTAACATCATACTCGACAGTGAAAGTTTTAAAGCTTTCTCTAAAATAAAAAACAAGACAAGGGTCCCATCATTCCTACTCAATATAGTACGAGAAGTCCAAGTCAGAGCACTTAAATGAGAAAAAGAGATCAAAGACATCCAAAATAAAAAGAAAGAAGTAAAATTGTCTCTGTTTGAAAATGATATCATCTTACACATAGATCTCAAAGATGCCACAAAAAAACTGTTAGAAATAACACACAAATTCAGTTAAGTTTCAGGATACAAAGTCAACATACAAAAATCAATTGCATTTCTATGCACCACGATGAACCATGTTTCTGAAAAAGATAAAGAAAAAAATTCCATTTACAATAGAATCAAATGCAATAAAATACATAAGAATAAATTTAGCCGAGGAAGTGAAAGATCTACAAACATAAAACTAAAAGATATTGATGAAAGAAATTGAAGGAAACACAAGTAATAGAAATGGACATGGAAGATATTCCATGTTCATGGATTGGAAGACTTGATATTGTTAAAATGCCCATACTACTCAAAGTCATCTACACATTCTATGCATTCCATGTCAAAATACCAATGCCATTTTTTTCACAAAAATATAAAAAGCAATCCTAAAATTTGTGTGGAATCACTAACAACCCTAAAGAGCCAAGAAAATCCTGAGAAAGAACAAAGCTGGAGGCATCACACTTCCTCAGTTCAAAGTTTCTTACAAAGCTATATTAATTAAAGCAGTATTGTACTGGCATAAAAAGAGCCAGATAAATGAATGGAACAGAATCATGAGGCCAGGAATAAATCCACACATATATGGGCATCTAATAATTAACAACAGAGTCCAGAATACTCAATTGGGGAAGGGTAGTCTCTTCAATAAATGATGCTGGGAAAACTGGATATTCACATACAAAAGAGTGAAATTCGACCCCTATCTTACACCACTTACAAAAATTAGTGCCAAATGAATTAAAGATTTAAACATAAGGTCTGAAACCATAAAACTATTAGAACGAAATATAGGTAAAAATTTTTTTCACATTGTTCCTGGCAATGATTTTTTAAATATGACACCAAAAGCACAACCAACAGAAATGAAAATAATTAATGGGACAAAATCAAACTAAAAAGCTTCTGCATAGCCAAAGAAACCTTCAACAAAATGAAGAGGCTACCTTAGGACTGGGAGAAAATATTTTGAAATCCTGTATCTGATAAGGATTTAACATTCAAAAAAATATAAGGAACTCTTACAACTCAATAGCAAAACACAAATAATCCAATTAAAAATGGGCAGAAGAATTGAATAGACTTTTTTCCAAAAAGACATACAAATGGCAAACAGTTACATGAAAAGATGCTCGACATCACTAATCATCAAGGAAATGCAAATCAATACTGCAATGAGCTATCATCTTACCCTGTTAGAATGGCCTTTATAAAAAAGACAAGACATAACTAGAGTCAGTGAGGATGTTGAGAAAAATGAACCCTTGTGCAATGTTGGTGGGAATGTAAGCTGACACAGCCACTATGTGAAACAGTATGGGGTTTCTCAAAAAATTAACAACAAAAGGAAATGGAATGACCAATTTCAAAGAGATGTCTGCAAATCCATGTTTATGGTAGCACTATTCACAACATCTGAAATGTAGAAACAACCTAAATGTCCATCTTTGTATGAATGAATAAGGAAGATGTGATATATGTGATAAGTTATATATATATATCTCTATATAAAATGGAATATTATTCAGCCTAAAGAAGAAAATCCTGCCATTTGCAAAAACATGGAAGGACATTATGCTAAGTGAAATGAGTCAGACAGTGAAAGACAAATACCATGTAATCGCACATATATGTGTAATTTGAAAAAGCCAAACATACAGAAATAAAGGGTATAATCATGGTTGATGGTAGCTGAGGGTGGGGGAAATGGGGAATAGTTGGGCCAAGGATACAAACTTCAAGTTACAAGGTGAAAAACTTTTGAGGATCTAATGTAGAGCATGGTGACTGTAGTAAACAATGCGGTATTATACTTTTGAAAGATGCGAAGAGAGTACATCCTAAATATTCTCACCCCTGGGAAAAAAATGGTGATCATGTGAGGTGATGGGTGTGTTAACTAATCTCATTGTGGTAATCATTTTCAATACATACATATATCAAATCATAACACTACACACCTACTCAAGGATATATGTCAATTATATCTTAATAGATCTGGGATAAGATAAAGTAAAATAAAATATATAATCTGTAGGTTTAAAGGAGTCATACAAAAATGGAGAGTGCATACTACCTGATTTTGTTTATATATATTCAAGAGAGTGCACAATAGGTTTTCACTGATTTATGTAATTGTTAAAAATCTTAAATCCCTGAGCCTCAGTTTTATTTTTTTTGAATGTAATGTGAGATAATAAACATAACTTCAGGTGGATGTTTGAAGGCATAAATGAAATGCGTAGAAATACATTGAGTCCAAAGAAAATGTTCAAGGCTAAGATGTGTCTGTACAGGCATGTGTGTTTGTAAATATTCTCTTTCAAATAACCACACACACATATATGTACATGCTCAGATGCATTTATAATCCCACCTTTAATGTTTACTGGCAACTTGAAAGAAAATTGGAGAATATAGAAATGAGAAGATGAACATTTAAATTAACAAGACATTAAAAGAATTTACAAATTTAAATGCAAGATTTAAAGTGGAATTGATAACTTTAATTTCAATAATAAATTACTTTACCTATCTTAATGTCTCAAAAGTCTCAAAGTCGGAATCATATTTCCATTTCTACAATGGAAACGTCTCTGTGTCAGATAATGAGGCTAAATATCTCCGAATTGACTTTAGATTTCTACTTCTACCTAAGGTAGAATACTAACTCAAAGTGATTTCCCCAAGGGAGGCTAAAGGAATGAATTGAGAGGCTTGAATTCAGTTTCCTCAAACAAAATTTTATTGGATAAATGACTGTATTGGATTCCTATGCTTCTATAGTATTGTCATTGGGATTCTGTATTGGGATTGCATTGAATCTGTAGATTGCTTTAAGTAATATGGATATTTTAACCATGTTAATTCTTCCAACCCATAAGCATGGAAAATCTTTCCATTTCCTTATGTCTTCTTCAATTTCTTTCAACAATGTCTTATAGTTTTCAGTACAGGACTTTTACCTCTTTTGTTAAATTTGTTCCTAGGTATTTTATTATTTTGTTGCAACTGTAAATGAGATTGTTCCCTTGATTCTCTTTCTGCAAGTTTGGTGTTAACGTATAGAAACACAACTAATTTTTGTATGTTGATTTTGTACCCTGCAACTTGTCTGTATTTGTTAATTATTTCTAATAGTTTTTTGGTGGATTCTTTAGGGTTTTCTACATATAAAATTATGTCATCTGCAAATAGTAGCAGTTTTACTTTTTCCTTTCTAATTTGGATCTCTTTTATTTCTTTTTCTTTCCTTTCCTGCTCTACCTAGGACTTCCAATACTATTTTGAATAAGAGTGGTGAGAGTGGGAATCCTTGTCTGGTTCCTGTTCTTAGAGGGATAGCATTTAGTTTTTCACCATTGAATCTGATGTTATCTGTGTGTTTGTTGTAAATGGCCTTTATTATGTTGGGGTTCTTTCCTTCTATACCCATTTTTTTGAGAGTTTTTATCGTGAATGTATGCTGAATCTCATCAAATGCTTTCTCTGCATCTGTTGAGATGGTCATGTGATTATTCTTTATTTTATTAATGTGGTGTATCATATTGATTTATTTGCAGACCTTTAGCCATCCCCACATCCTTGGAACATATTCCACTTGATTGTGGTGTATCATCTCAAAAGGTCTTGGGATTAGGATGTGGACATCTTTTGGAGACCATTATTCAGCCTTCTACAAGGTAATTTTCAGAAGTATATTATTTGGCATCACTCAAGGTCCCTTACACAAAGAAACAAACAGAATTAATCAGACAATGTAAGCAAATGCAATTTTCTTTCAAAATTACATGTGGAAATGACTTTTGGTGGGAAAGTCCTGAAAACACCTACACCTGACTCTAATACAGGACCACAGCATTTTTACTCAGAGTGGTTCATAGATTAAGATCTACACATCAATATTATTTAGGATATTGTTAGAAATGGAGAGTCTCTGGGACCACAGGAGACCAGCTGAATTAGAATCTGCATTTGAACTAGAATCCCTGGTGACTCATATGCACACTGAAGTTGGAAAAGTGCTGATCTTGAATAGGTTTTCTCATCTTCTCATCATTGACAAATATATTTCAAAGAAAAGGGAGAAGGCAAGTAACAGAGCAAATATAAAGACAATTATGGAGATTAAAAGAGACTTAAAAGTCATATCAATTGATTGCATTGGGTGGATTGTAATTGAATTCTGATTCAAACAAACTGGAAAATATAATATTTTTGAGACAATCATACTAGACATTTGATAATACTAAAGAACTTTAAAAATTTTTTATATGTGATAATGTTATTATGTGACAAAATGTCTTACTCTATAGAAATACATTCTGAAATATTGATGAATTAAATGATATGACACCCAAGATTAACTTCAATAAACACAAAGTGATGGGAACTGAAGCAAATAGAGAGGTATGAATGGCATAGGACTGGTTCTGAGTTGACGGTTTTGGGGACTGGGTGATTGATAAACCATAAATAACATAAATTAAAAATAATCAGTGTAAGGATAGGCACTCTTTTTGCATATATGGGATCTACTTCAACACTCTGCTCTCCACCCCTTGAAGCCTTTTCTCCTGACCATTTCTGAACCCTTTCTAAGCATTTCATCAATTCTGTGAGGACTAACATTTTTTCCATATATACCCTTTGTGAAATTTAACATTTTGAAAAAAATCTTAACTCAAGGAAAGCCAAAATAATTTTGTCCTATATAAAATGTTGAAATTTAAAATTGTATTATTTGTCAAAAATAAGAAATTAAGGCTGATGTGCAATTCCAGGCATATGAAAAAGAATACAAAAGTGGTTCAACTAAAGGAAAAAATAAAAATACATTCAAAACAATCTTATTAATACTAGAATGCTAGATTTTGGTTAAAATAGGGGCTAATTAAGATATATGAACTTGGTTGCAATTTTGAGAAGGATTAAAATAATAAAAGAGTCAAATAAGGGATTAATATGCAAAATAGGTAAAGAAGTCATACAAGTCAATAACAAAAAATAAACAATTCAATTCAGAAATGGGCAGAAGAAATGAATAGATGTTTTTCCAAAAAAGATGTACAAATGGCCAACACATACATGAAATGATGCTCAACATCATTAATCATCAGAGAAATGCAAATCAAAACCACAATGAAATATTTCCTCACACCTATTAGAATGGCTGTTATCAAAAAGATGAGAAATAGCAAGCATTGATGAGGATGTGGAGAAAAGGGAACGCTTGTGCACTGTTGATGGGAATGAAAAGCAGTACAAAGATTCCTCAAAAAACTGAAAATAGAACTACAGTATGATCCAGTAATCCCACTTCTGGGTATATATCCAAAGGAAATGAAAACAGGATCTTGAAGAGATATCTGCACTCTCTTGGTTCAATCAGTACTACAAACAATAGCCAAGATGTGGAAACAAACAAAATGCCCATCAACAGATGAATGAATAAAGATGTGATATATATATATCACATAAATAAAGATATGATATAAAGAATAAAGATGTGATATATATATATATATATATATATACACACACACATATATAGGGTAGTATGTTTATATATATGCACACACACACTGGAATATTATTCAACCACAAGAGAGAAGGAGATCTTGTTACTTGGGTAAATATGCATGGACCTTGACAGCATCACGCTAAGTGAAATAAGTCAGACAGAGAAAGAAACATAGTTATGATATCACTTACATGTGGAACTAAAAAATCAAACTCATAGAAATGGAGAGCTTGTGGTTACCATGGGCTGAGGTGTGAGGAAAATGGGAAGATGTTGGTCAAGGGATACAAACTTTCAGTTAGAAGATTAACAAGTTCTGGGGATCTAATGCATAGCATTATGGTTATAGTTAACAATAATGTACTATATACTTGAAAGTTGTTAAAAGAGTAGATCTTAAATGTTCTCACAACAAAAAAGAAATGGTAATTATGTGACATGATGCAGTTGTCAGCTAATGCTATAGTAGTAATCATTTTACAATATATAAGTGTATCAAATCAACACATTGGACACTTTACATTTACACATTGTTATATATCAATGATATCTCAATAAAGTTGAAAAAAATAAAAGAGTCAAACTTCATAGCAACGGAAAGGAAGTCAGAAAGCTTGAAAGGAGTGAGGTCAAGATGGCGGCATAGGCAGATTGTGAACTCACCTCCTCCCATGGACACAACAAATTTACAACTACTCTTGGAACAATTACCCCTGAACTGAAACTGCATAAAAAAACCCCATGCAACAAGGGTCAGTCCTGACTGAGGTGGAAGAGGCAGAAATTCCCTTCTGGAGAGAAAAAAAGACACCCTTACAAGCTGCAGCACTTCATGGCTGCCCAGGAGTAATCCAAAGGTTCGCAGCCTTCCCTGGAGGAAGGGGGACCTGAGCAGGGGAGCACTACCACTATAAGCATTTTTTTGACTCAGCGCAACCAACTCGAGTGTCATAATATCTGGCTTTGCTGGCTACTAACAACAACAGGGAATACCCCTAGAAAGGCTATCGGACATAAGGGGAAAAAACCTGGCTCTTAAATGGGTGATACAAATTTACCCGTTTTAGAGAGCAACATAAAATCACCAGAAATAGAACTGCATGGTCCTTTGGTGAAAAGAGGCTCACCTGATAGGCTCTGGGTGCATCTCGATGAGAGATGAAACCTCTCCAGGGACTGAGACATTGGTAGCAATGATTATTGTGACCTAGTACAGGCATGCTGACACAGATGCTAGCAGATGCCATTGGAGTTCTTCCCATGGCCTATTAGCCCAGGGTCTGCCCCATCCACTAGAGCACTGAACTAATCCAGCTCAGCCAGAGCAGGCAGCCTGACCTAAGGACGGGCCCCACCCAACAATAAGCCCTCGGGCAACTTGTGGGCCTGCATAGGCTGGGGTGCTTGGATCCCCTGCAGCTAGGTGAGTGGGTCCACCTCTGCAGGGAAGGGTGTGCTTGAGGAGCAGGTGGAGTGTGTGGAGCATTGGCAGTGTGGGGCCTCTGCAGTGGGGTGGCTGGGTCCACTTCAGTGGGTCAGGGCAGACACACAGGGCAGGACTGTGTTGACAGTGTGTGTGACCCTGTGGGTGGTGGGGCTTGTCAGCTACAGAAGACTTGTGCTTCTCAAACAGCCACATGAGGGATCAGCCTCATCTTCCAAAGCCTGAAACAATTGGGTGCTCCCAAGCCTGGGGCCAGCCCCACCCAGCTGCAAATCCTGAGAGAGCTGACAAGAGCTTTGTAGGCCACACACCTACAGCAATTGTAAGCCCCTGAGCCTAGCAACCAGCATGGTTGGTTGAGTAGTGCATGCCTACTCACTTAACAGAAAAACTGCAACAGGAATGTGCTATTAGACCTTGCAGCCAACTGTGCTGGGGCTTTCCACACCCAATAAAGTGACTGAAGGATCCATAGCAGCCACACACACCTGAGCATTACAAGCAGCCAGCAAGTGGGACATCCCAGGCTCCCTGGGCACCTGCAGCAAGAACAACTCTGCCACAACAGAAGGAAACATGCAGCCCATACAGGGGTCACTCCTGGAACATTTGGAACTGGTGACAAGAGGGAAGCACACTGCTGGGCTTCATAAGGCATCTCTTACATAAGGTCACCTCTCCAAGATCAAGCTGACCTACCTAATACATAGACATAAGCACAGAGAAAGAGGCAAAACAAGGAGGCAAAGGAATACATTCCAAGTAAGGGAACAGGATGAAATCCCAGAAAAAGAACTAAATGAAACAGAAATGAGCAATTTATCTGAAAAAGAGTTCAAACAGAAAGTCATAAGGATGCTCACTGATCTTGGGAGAAGAATGGATGAACTCAGTGAGAATGTCAACAAAGAATTGGAAAATACAAAAAAACCAATCAGAAATGAAGAATACAACACTGGAAATGAAAAATTCACTAGAGGGACTCAAAACCAGAGTAGATGATACAGAAGAATGGACCAGTGAGCTGGATGAAAGACTACAGGAGATCACCCAAGCTGAACAAATAAAATAAAAAAGAATTAAAAAGAATGAAGACAGTCTAAGGGACATCTGGGATGACATCAAGTGCACTAACATTTGTATTGTAGGTGTCCCAGAAGGAGAAGAGAACAGATTGATAAGTAATCCTTAGTTTCTAGGAAGAGATGTTTATCCTTAAAGAAATGCTGATATAGGAAGAGGCAACCTCCCTATCTTTGAGGGCATCATTCTTGGCTTTGGGACACTGTAAATGTTTAAAGCAGATGCATGATCAACAGGCCACATCAGGCCTTTCTGGAAAAATGAGGTCAGGCTGAATTACTTTTCAACCAAATGGCTTCCTCATATACTCCAATATATCCTATTGCTTTTCATTATTTCTTTCAAAGGAGACATAAAAATGTACAATGAGCACATGGAAAGATGCTCAATGTCACTAGTCTTTAGGGAAATTCTAATTAAACCACAATGAGAAGCTAGTTCACACTGATTAGTGTGGCTATTATAAAACACACACACACAGAGAATAACAACTGCTGGTGAGATTGTGGAGAACTTAGAACACTTGTGCTTTGCTCTTGGGAATGTAAAATGGTGCAGCCACTCTGGAATATGGTATAGCAATTCTTAAAAATATTAAATATAGAACTACCATATCATCCAGAAATTTCACCTCTGGATACATACCCAAAAGAAGTGAAAGCAGAGACTCAAACAGATATTTGTAGACCTCCCATTTCTTCAGTGTACAGTCTCTTAAGTACCTCCCACTTGATTAGACAATTACTCTGGAATCTGGAAGAAATTCAAGCAGCTGTCAGAGAACAGAATTAATTAATGTCTGGGGGCAGAATTCCCAATGGACAAGAACCACAGGAGCCCCCAAACAAGTTATATAATGGGAGGCATTGATTTCATCAGGCATTTCCTCTGCCTGATGCACAGTCATACATTTATTTCTTATTTCCTAAAGTGTCACCACCACACTGGAATGTGGTACCCGTCTATTGGCTGTGTTTTCTACCATGAATATCAATTCAATCACCTGGATGGATTTTCTACAAGGAGCATTCCTGATTCTCACAGGGAAATCCACATTTTTCAAGGTCAATTCTAAACGGTCATGAGCAGGTTCATAAACCAACCATTTTGTTGGGATCAATAATCTTGTTCTTGCCTGGCATGAAGTGAAACTCACATCCAGGTCGGTTCTTCAAGATGTGTTAGTTATACCCCCTTCAGCAGTTTATAAGGCTTTCATTTTCACAGACCCTGAAATCTACAATTAGGGGATCCCAGATACATAATCTGAATAGGGACATTGGTTCTATATGGAGGCAGAGAAGAGCTGAGTTGGGTTGGAGGCCTCACCCATAGGCAAGGCTTGACTGGGACACAGGCTTGAAGCTGACAGGGAGGAAAGGCCACTGAGTCATGTCCTTCTACACTTGCTCCACCTTCCCTCCTTCAGCATTGACCCAGAATCTGCATTCTTGACTTGATTCTCAGCCAAGGTGAGAGAGGGGAGTAGGATTGTAGGTATGGATGGCCCTGGGTGCAGTGGGAGCTGAAGGGGTCAGGAAGCTTGGATGGGAGGGACAAGGAGGGGACAATGTGTCTATGGTGCTTATCCACAGGTGAGATGGCACATGGACTCTGGGAGTGCCTGGCCCAAATTGAGGCTCTGTGCTTGTTTTCCATTTTGATCTTGGGCACGTGAAATTTCCCATTTGATGTTGGACATGAGAGGTAACCTCTGTGCTGGAGTCCCACTTCTGCAGAATAACCACTATCACACTGCTTGTGGGAGTAATTAGTATAAAAAGAACTTAAAACAGTGGCCTCTTCTTAGTTAGGATTTAAGAAGTGTTAACTATCACTATTTCAGCTGACCAATTTCTTTCTCCTGGGGCTTTTCCCAGAGCTGCAGTGCATCAGCATCCTCATCACCTGCATTCTTCTGGCCTACTTCATTGCCTTCACTGGGAATGCCATCCTGATCCTCTTGGTTTGGGTGGACTCCCACCTCCACACTCCCATGTACATTCTGCTCAGCTACTTTTCTCTATTGACTTGGCCTTAATTTCCACAATGGTCCCAAAGATGGTCATTGACTTTTTCTCTCAGATTTTCTTCTTTCTCTTTGGAGGTAATTAGTGCCTCCTTTTGACCCTCATGTCTTACAACTGCTATATGGCCATCTGCAACTCCCTGAGAGACCTGGTCATCATGAAACCCAGAGTCTGCCTACAGATGGCTCTAGTGTCCTGGGGGAAGGTATCTTAAATTCCCTCATCAATACCTTTTACACCATGCATTTACTTTTCTGTGGCTCCAGGGAGATCTGTCACTTCTTCTGTGAGATGCCTACTGTCCTGAAGCTCTCTTCGGAGGACACTTCCTTGTATGAGATGGTGGGGTCTGCCAGCTGCATTGTGTTTGTTCTTCCATTATGACTCATCATGGCTTCCTACATGCTCATCTTCCTCACAGTCCTCTGCATAAATTTGCCAGAGAGCAGGAGGAAAGTCCTGGCTGCATGTTTCTCTTATCTGGCTGTAGTGAGCCTCTACTATGGGCCAGCCATGATTATCTACAAGACCCCTCGTTCCTTTCACACTTCAGAGCAGGATTAAATATTCTTCATGATTAATACTATCTTCATCCCCATGCTCAACCCTCCCATTTACAGTCTGAGGAACAAGGAGGTGCTGGCTCTGAGAAAAGTAATAAGCAGAAGATTCATTCTGAGGTAGAAATAAGTCACATCCCACATCTACAGAAACTCTGGAACCACAAAATTGATAACAAGCCATATCTCCATATTTATAGCATCTAAGAGGTAAATATTTATCCCCTAAGGTATTTCCTTGACTTTGGCTCATAACTTGGCAGAACCAATCTGAGAATCTGAATATATGGACATGACCCTGGTATGGACCCCTGCCAACTGTGTGAAAATAAAAAAATTTACTTAACTTCTCTGTGTCAATTAAGGAGTTGAATTTGGCCTTGATGATCATTTCCAGATCTAAAATGTTTCCTGATTCTATTCTAAGGTATTATGACACTTCTAGAAGATGCGCCAGTTTCAATCTCTGGTTCATACTTTTTTTGCAGTACAATTTGAAGTTCCTACTTCAAAAATTGGCATAAGAATCCTGTTTAGTAGTAAATATTGAGACTTTACCTTATCAAGTCACATGATATGTAAGGGAAGCCAGACCTGAGTATTTGTCCTTGGAATATGTCCTTTTACATCTCTCAGCCACATCTTTCCTGACCCCTAGGAGCCTGGGCTTTCATGCTGACCTTTCAAAAAATAAAAACCATCTGATATGGACCTATCTGTTTCTTTAGTATCCCACCTGGGCCTAGGTTATCTTTTCTTTGTATGGCCAGAGCTAGAAGGAACAGAATCTAATTGTATGATTTAGGTAATTTTGCGAGTGAGTTTAGCCAAAATTGTTTGTGGTAAATTCATACATAAAGACATTCTCAAAAGTAAAACAAAGGACCTGCAAATCAAGTCAATTCCACAAGCTAAGTATTTGATAATAAAAGGCAATGGAGATGTGAGGATGTTTTTATGAATTAAGTTACTTACAGAAGACCTTCAAAAAATTTATTTTCTAACAGAAGAATTAAATGCAGCAGAGTAGTACTATGGCCTGGGGAATGGATGCCCATGGAAGCAGGAGTTGAAATATTTCATCCTTAAGAAATTTTAGTTCAACAACTGTAGAAGCCCTCTTTGAAAAATAAAATTTTATTCCAAGAAAAATTAACCATAAATATACTTAAATCATACACCACTGACTTTCATACAAGTATTGAAGATGAGTTAAACTTTGGATTTCAATGAAAGCAAAAATCACTAGAGGATCTGAAATGCCATTTATTCATCTATTTTCTGCTCTTCCTTGATAATTTTATTTTTTTATTGAGGTAGCATTGACTTATAACATTGTACAAATTTAAGTCAGACAGAGAAAGACAAACACCATATGGTTTTACTCATGTGAAATGCCATTTACACAACCACATTATGTATACAAAATGAATAAATTAGTTTTCCCAAACAACTGTGAAAAATGACAGCCATTTTCTAGCCAAAGAGTCAGGAGATAGGAATTTAATGTGTGATGTTGGATGTCACTTTATGTTTCTATGCCTGTTTCGCATTCTGAAACAATTAACTTTGTTAAGAAATACAAAATAAAGAGCCCTGTTGAGCAAAGTCGTGGAGTAGACAGCCCCAAACTCTTCTCTTTCCATAGAAACATCAAAATAACAATCAGAAACTGTGAGGACCAACTTTGTAAGAACTCTGGAAAGTAAAAAAAATGTACAGCAGCTAAGTAAATTCTGAATCATGAAAAAGGAAATTTAAAAATATTACGACAGCTTTGTGGCACTTTTTTGTTTTTGCATCACCTCTCCATAGCTCAGCAGCAGTCTTGAAGATGGCAGGCTTCATTCCTAGTGTGAGACTCTGGTTCCTGGTTCCAAAGGGAGCAGAGTAGACTTTATTTGCAAATTATTGTGTTTGTCTGTTCTAACCAGTTTAGGGCTACCTGAAGGACTGATGCAAGGTACTTGTCTCTTTATCACCTAACTCCGAACACATTCAGAGTAAAAAAGGCATCAGGCTTTGTTTGAACTATTGTAAAGCAATACAAAAAAAAAAAAAAAAACCCTGCAGCAATCTAGGGCAAAAAATTATGGTTGAAACTTATGACACACCACCCAAGACCTGAGAGGAAAATCCAGGGAAAGAGTTTCTTTAGGAAATTAGGGCTTTTAAGTGCCATGTATAATGGGGAGTTTATAAAACCCTGTGATGCCCAGAACAGAATGCACACTCAAAAAAGACCTGAGAATTCCCTAAGCTTTCCCCACCAGCTAATCTATAGGTTTAGTGCAAGCAGGAAGTGAACACCAAGGAAGAATTTTGAACTGCCTGGATACATGTTAAAACAGTGTCCCAGCACAGAGATAATCAGAAAAGGCAGAGTGAGGTTTCTTTTTCTTTTTTGGTTTATTTTTAAGTTCCTGGTGTTGTTGGAGCTCTCAATCAAGTACTGGCTGTACAAAAGTTAAGCTTTCAACAATCAAGAAGAAAACTCTAGGTGAAGGGAAAAATTTGATTACCAGATATATAATATTCAAATTTCCAGTTTTCAACAAAACTATCACAAAGAATACAACCAGGAAAGTATGGCCCATTCAGAGTAAAACAGCATATTAACAGAAAATATCCCTGAGGAAGCACAGACATTGGACTTACTAGATAAAGATTTTAAGTCAAATGCCTGAAATATGCTCAAAGAGCTGAAGAAAACTATGAAAAAGAACTAAAGAAAATCAGAAAAATTATGTATAAACAAATTGAGAATATCAATAAAGAGAAATTATAAAACAAAAATTAAAAAATTCTGGAGCTGAAGAGTACAATAATTGAATGAAAAATTTACTAAAGAGATTTAACAGAAAATTAGAGAGGCAGGAGAAATAATTAATGAATTTAAAGATAGGACAATTGAATTTAACCAGTCTGAGGAGTGAAAAGAAAAAAGAATGAAGAGAAGAGAGTAGAGCCTAAGGAACCTGTAGGCCATCATCAAAAGGGCCAATGCACGCATTATAGAAGTTCAGAAAGAGAATAGAGAGAAAAATAGGCAGAAAGAATGTTTGAAGGAACAGAAGTGGAAAATTTCCCAAATTTGATGAAAGAAATGAATCTACACTTCTGAGAAGCCCAGTGAATCCCAAACACAATAAACTCAAAGAGATCCACAGCAAGAAAAGCTAATGAAAAAGAGAGAATTTTGACAGCAACAAGAGAGAAGCAACTCATTGCATATAAAGAATCCTCAATATATTAACTTTTATCATTGGAAACCATGAAGGCCCAAAGGCTGTGGGATGACATTTAAAATGCTGAAAGAAAAAACAAACTGTCAACAAAGAATTCTGTATTGAGGAAAATTATCCTTCGAGAATGAAGGAGGGAAGTGACATCAGCATCATGGTGGAGTGAGATTCCCTCTTTGAATCTCTGCCCCCTAAGACACAATGAAAGTATCATTTGCATACCAACAGAGGTCAATCAAACACTACAAAGGACTTCTAAGAAACCCCTGCTGTCATACATTGGATGGTGGAGGCACGGGAAGTCCCAAAGGATGTGAGGAGAGATAAGGAGTTTTACTCCCCCTCCCCAATTGATCAGTAAAGACAGACAGCACAGCTCACAGACAGAGGGGAGGAAGGGTGGCCCTCTGTGGGGAAAACTATTGCCCTCAGGGGCTCTCACAGACTTTCGAGAGATTCCCCACCAGGAAGCAATGACGGACTGTTTTGGGGGTGTGGCAAATGCCCCAAGAGAGCCAGAAAGGAAACCCCTAGGTCGAGCAGGAGAAAGAGAGAATCCCTCCCCCTACATGCCCTGTGCTTCAGCATAATCCCTCCAAGGACTTCAGCAGGCTCAGAGCACACTGCTCACAATCTTCATCCAGTGGCAGCAGGTGGAAACTGCAGGACCAACTTCAAGAAGAAAAGAAAAGGTAAAGCCATGGGATCTATGCAATGGTTTATAATGTCTACAGACCAAAAGGAAAATGACAAACACCCAGAAACCAACCCTGAAGGCACAGAAATCTATAACCTGAATGACAGAGAATTCAAAATAGCTATCATAAACAAACTTAATGAAATGCAAGATAACACACAGAAACAAATCAATGAATTTAGGGATTTCATCATAAAAGAGATTGAAACCATAAAGAAAAACCATCAGAATTATTGGAGATGAAAAACAAAATGAATGAGATAACGGAAAAAATGGAGTCTTTAAAGAGCAGAACTGACAATATGGAGGAACGAATTAGCATTATCGAGGATAGCCATGCTGAAATGCTCCAGATAGAGGAGGAGGAGAGAGAGCTAAGACTAAAAAGAAATGAAGAAACTCTTCAAGAAATATCAGACTCAACGAGGAAAAGCAACATAAGGATAATAGGTATTCCAGAAGGAGAAGAAAGAGAAAAAGGAGCAGAGAGTTTGTTCAAAGAAATAATAGCTGAGAACTTCCCAAACTGAGGGAATGAGATAGAAATAACAGTGAATGAAATCAATAGATCACCTAAATATATATATCAGGAATAAACAATTGTCACGCCACATAGTGGCTAAGTTGACAAGGCTCAGTGACAAGCAAACAATATTAAGGGCAGCTAAACAAAAAACTAAAATAACATACAAAGGATACCCCATCAGGCTCTCAGCTGATTTCTTGACAGAAACTCTACAGGCTAGGAGAGACTGGAATGATATATTCAAAATCCTGAAAGACAAAAACCTGCAGCCAAGAATACTTTATCCAGCAAAAATATCCTTCAAATATGAAGGAGAAATAATAACTCTCTCTGATAAACAAAAGCTAAGAGAGTTCATCACCACAAGACCCCCACTACAAGAAATGCTCAAGAAGGCCCTTAGGCCTGAAAAAAAAAAAAAAAAAAAAGAAAGAGAAAGGGGATACAAAGATTTCAGCAAGGAGAAAAGCAAGGAGACTAAACCAGAACAAACTACAGTTGGATAACATCAAAAATTAATTCAAGGTCATGACTGTAAACACACACTCACAACAAAAGATGGAATAAGTAGTGACAACAACAAATAAGGAGTGGAAGAGGAAAGGGATTGAATCGACTCAGACTAAGGAAACAGGAGGCATCTGAAAATGTACTATCTTATCCAGGAGATCTTTTATATAAACCCCATGGTAACCACTAAACAAATAACCAGAAAAGAACCGCACTTGACAAATAAAGAGAAAACTAAGAGAATCAGCATGCAAAAATACCAAACTGAATTTGCAGTCCAAAACACATGCGACAAGAAATGAAGGAAATGCAAAAGAACCAGAAAATAAACAATAAAACAGCAACATTAAACCCTCATATATCAATAATCACTCTAAAGGTAAACAGATTGAATTCTCCAATCAAAAGACACAGAGTGGCAGGATGGATTAAAAACCAAGATCCAACAATTTGCTGTCTCCAGGAAACACATCTCAGCTCTAAAGACAAACACAGACTCAAAATAAAAAGATGGAAAATGATACTCCAGGCTAATGGCAAACAAAAGAAAGCAGGAGTTGCCATACTTATATCAGACAAAGTAGACTTCAAGATAAAAAAGGTAATGAGAGACAAAGAAGGGCAATATATAATGATAAAAGGGACACTTCACCAAGAAGACATAACACTTATAAATATCTATGCACCCAACACAGGAGCACCAAAGTACATAAAACAACTGCTAAAAAATCTAAAAGGAGATATTAAAAATAACACAATAGGAGGGGATCTTAACACCCCCCTTACATCAATGGATAGATCATCCAGACAAAAAGTCAATAAGGAAATAATGGACTTAAACAAAAAACTAGACACTATGGACTTAACAGATATATACAGAGCACTCCACCCAGAACAGCAGAGTACACATTCTTCTCAAGAGCTCATAGAACATTCTCAAAGAAAGACCATATATTAGGAAACAAGGCAAACCTCTATAAATTTAAGAAGATTGAAATCATTACAAGCATCTTTTCTGATCATAATGCTGTGAAACTAGAAATCAACTGCAAGGAAAAAACTAGGAAAGGGACAAAGATGTGGAGACTAAACAACATGCTACTGAACAACCAATGGGTTGTTGATGAAATTAAAGGAGAAATCAAAAGCTATCTGGAAACAAATGAAAAAGAAAATACACCATACCAACTCATGTGTGACGCAGCAAAAGCGGTCCTGAGAGGGAAATTCATAGCAATACAAGTCCACCTTAACAAACAAGAAAAATCCCAAATAAATAACCTTAAACTACACCTATAGAGTTAGAAAAAGAAGAACAAACAAAGCCCCAAATCAGCAGAAGAAGGGAAATAATAAAAATTAGAGCAGAAATAAATTAAATTGAAACCAAAAAAAAAAAAAAGTAGAAAGGATCAGTGAAACAGAGAGCTGGTTCCTTGAGAAGATAAATAAAATTGACAAACCCTTAGCCAGACTCACTAAGAAAAAAAGGGAGAAGACTCAAATAAATAAAATTAGAAATGAAGAGAAATTACAACAGATACCACAGAAATACAAGGGATTATTAGGGAATACTATGAAAAACTTCACGCCAACAAATTGGACAATCTAAAGGAAATGGACAAATTCTTGGACACGTACAACCTCCCAAAACTGAATCAAGAAGAAATAGAGAATCTGAATAGACCAATCACAAGTAAAGAGATTGAAACAGTAATCAACCCCCCCCCCCCCCAAAATAAAAGCCCAGGACCAGATGGCTTCCCTGGAGAATTTTACCAAACATTCAAAGAAGATTTAGCACCTATCCTTCTCAAAGTATTCCAAAAATAGAGGAAGATGGAATACTTCCTAACACATTCTATGAGGTCAACATCATCCTGATACCAAAGCCACACAAGGACAATACAAAGAAGGAAAACTACAGGCCAATATCACTGATGAACATAGACACAAAAATCCTCAATAAAATATTGGCATACCAAATACAGCAATACAACAAAAAGATCATACACCATGATCAAGTGGGATTTATACCAGGGACACAGGGATGGTTCAACATCTGCAAATCAATCAACGTAATACACCACATTAACAAAATAAAGAATAAAAACCACATGATCATCTCAATCAATGCAGAGAAGACATTCGACAACATCCAGCATCCATTTATGATAAAAACACTCGACAAAGTGGGTATAGAAGGAAAGTACCTCAACATAATAAGGGCCATATATGACAAACCTACAGCTAACATCCTACTCAACGGGGAAAAACTGAAAGCTATTCCTTTGAGGACAGGAACAAGACAAGGGTGCCCACTCTCACTGCTCTTATTCAACATAGTACTGGAAGTTCTGGCCAGAGCAATTAGGCAAGAAAAAGGAATAAAAGGACTCCAAATAGGCAATGAAGAAGTGAAACTCTCACTATTTGCAGATGACATGATCTTACACATAGAAAACCCAAAAAAATCCATTAGAAAACTACTCGAAATAATCAACCACTACAGGAAAGTGGCAGGGTATAAAATGAACTTACAAAAATCAGTTGCATTTCTATACACCAATGATGAACTAACCGAAAGAGAACTCAAAAAGACAATCCCATTTACAATTGCAACAAAAAGAATAAAATACCTGGGAATAAATTTAAACAAGGAGGTGAAAGATCTATACAATGAAAACTATAAGACACTATTGAAAGAAATCGAGGAAGACATAAAGAAATGTAAAAATATTCCATGCACATGGATTGGAAGAATAAATATAGTTAAAATGCCCATTCTACCTAAAGCAATCTACAGATTCAATGCAATCCCAATCAGAATCCCAATGTTATTCTGCACAGAAATAGAACAAAAACTACTGAAATTCATATGGGGCAACAAAAGACCCCGAATAGCTAAAGCATCCTGAAAAAAAAGAACAAAGCTGGAGGCATCACAATCCCTGATTTCAAAATATACTATAGAGCTATAGTAGTCAAAACAGCATGGTACTGGTACAAAAATAGACAGATCAATGGAACAGAATTGAAAGCCCAGAAATAAAACCACACACCTATGGACAGCTAAACTTCGACAAAGGAGCAAAGAGCATAAAATGGAGAGAGGGAAGTCTCTTCAATAAATGGTACTGGGAAAATTGGACAGCAACATGCAAAAGAATGAAAGTAGACCATCTCCTGTCGCCATATACAAAAATCAGTTCAAAATGGATTAAGGGTACCTGAAAGTGAGACCTGAAACTATAAAACTCCTGGAAGAAAATATAGGCAGTACACTAATTGACATTGGTCATAAAGGGATCCTTTCAGATTCCATGTCTACTCGGACAAGGGAAACAAAAGAAAACGTAAACAAGTGGGACTTCATCAGACTACAGAGCTTCTACAAGGCAAATGAAACCAGGATCAAAATGAATAGACAACACACCAGCTGGGAGAAAATATTCGCAAATCATTTATCAGACAAGGGATTAATCTCTGTAACATATAAAGAACTCATACAACTGAGCAACAAAAAACAAACAAACTGATCAAAAAATGGGCAGAGGATATGAACAGACATTTTTCCAAGGAAGAGATACAGATGGCCAATAGACACATGAAAAGATGTTCAACATCACTAATCATCAGGGAAATGCAAATCAAAACTACACTAAGATATCACCTGACACCCGTTAGAATGGCTGTAATCACCAAGACAAATAACAACAAATGCTGGAGAGGTTGTGGAGAAACGGGGACCCTCATTCACTGCTGGTGGGAATGCAAACTGGTGCAGCCTCTATGGAAAACAGTATGGAGAGTCTTCAAAAAATTAAAAATAGAAATACCGTATGATCCAGCAATCCCACTCTTGGGCATCTACCCAATGGACATGAAATCAACCATCACAAGAGGCGTATGCACCCCTATGTTCATTGCAGCATTATTCACTATAGCCAAGAAGTGGAAGCAACCCAAGTGTCCCTCGACTGATGATTGGTTAAAGAAGATGTGGTATATATATATATATATACAGTGGAATACTACTCAGCCATAAGAAAAGACAGAATTGTAGCATTTGCAACAACATGGGTGGACCTAGAGGGTATTATGTTAAGTGAAATAAGCCAGAGAGAGGACAGACACTGCATGCATTCACTCATATATGGAATATAAGTGAACACACAGACAGAGAGAACTGATTGGTGGTTACCAAGGGGAAGTGGGGAGGGGGGTGGGCACAAGGGGTGAAGGGATGCCTCCACATGGTGACGGACAAATAATAATGTACAACTAAAACCCCACAATGTTATAAACTATTAAGACATCAATAAAAAAAGAATGAAGGAGAAATTAAGACATTTACATATTTTTGAAAGCTAGTAGAACTGCATTACAAGAAATGCTAGTGGGAATACTTCAGGCTGAAATGAAAGGACACTAGACAGTAACTGGAAGCCATATGAAGAAATAAAGTACACTAGTAAAGGTAACTACATAGATATAAAAGCCAGAAGTACAGTACTTTTGGTTTGTAACTACTTTTTTTGCTTTAAATGATTTAAAAGGCAAATGCATAAAACAATAATTGTAAATCTGTGTTAATGGAATGCAATATAAAACAATGTAACGTGTAATAAAAATAATCAAGGGGTAGGGACAGAGACATATAGGAGCAGAGTGTTTGTATAACAGTGAAACTAAATTGATATTGTCCAAACCAAGTTGTTACCACTTTAAAATGCTAATTGTAATCCCCAAGGTCACCACTATGAAAATAACATAATAATATACAGGAAAGGAAATAAGAAATAAATTAAAATGGTACACTACAAAAAATCAAATAAATTCAAACTAGGCAGTAATGGAGGAATTGAGTAACAAAAAGTTTATAACACTTACAGAAAAAGAAATAGTTAAAGAGGAGAAGTAAGTCCTTCCTTATCAGTAATTACTTTAAATTTAAATGGGTTAAACTCTTCAATTAAAAGTAAGATATTGACAGAATGGAATTTAAAAACTATGATCCATCTCTATACTGTCTACAAGAGATTTACTATGGATACAAAGACGTGAAAAGATTGACAGTAAAAAGAAGGAAAAAGATATTCATACAAATAGTAACCAAATGAGAACAGAGATGGCTATGTTATTACCAGACAGAATAGATTTCAAGTCAAAAAAGGTAACAAGAGGGGCCGCCTGGTGGCACAGCGGTTTAGTCCGCGCTTGGCAGCCCGGGGTTCGCGGGTTCGGATCCCGGGCGCCCGCCGACGCACTGCCTGTCAGCCATGCTGTGGCGGCGTCCCATATAAAGTGGAGGAAGATGGGCACGGATGTTAGCCCAGGGCCAGTCTTCCTCAGCAAAAAGAGGAGGATTGGCAACGGATGTTAGCTCAGGGTCGGTCTTCCTCACAAAAAAAAAAAAAAAAGGTAACAAGAGGCAAAAAAGGAAGTCATAAATATTAATGAAACTTTTCACCCATCAAGAAGATAAAACAATTATAAACATATACACACAGATCCCCAAAACATACGAAGCAAAAATTAACAGTATTAAAGGGAGAAATAGACACTTCTACAATAATGGCTGGAGATTTTAATACTCCAGTTTCAATCATGGATAGAACAATCAGACAGAAGTTTGACAAGGAAATGGAGGACTTGAAAAATACCAGAAACCTAGACCTAACAGACATATACAGGACACTTCACCACCACCAAGAGAATATACATTCTTCTCAAGTGTACATGGAACATTTTTCAGAATAGGGTATATGTTACCACAAAACATCTTTATTTTCTAAAATAAATTTGAGAAAATTGAAATCTTATAAAGTATCTTTTCTAAACACAATGAAACAAAAGTAGAAATCCGTAAAAAAGGAAAACTGGAGAATTCAAAAATATATGGAAATTAAGTGATACATTCTGAAACAACAAGTAGGTCAAGGAAGAATTCACTAGGAAAATTAGAGAATATCATGAAAATATTATTAATGTTTATGAGCTTTAATGAAAAAAGTAGATAACATGCAAGAAGAATAGATAATGAAAGCAGAGAGATGAAAATTCTAAGAAAGAATCAAGAAGACATGCTAGATATCAAAAACACTAAAAAGTGAAAAATGTCTTTGGTGGGTTTATTAGTAGACAGGACATGGCTGAGGAAAGAAACCCTGAGTTTGAGGATTACAACAGAAACTTCCAAAACTGACAAGCAAAGAGAAAAAAAGACTGAAAAAGTAAAGAACGAATATCCAAGAACTGTGGGACAACTTCAAAAGGTGTAACTTACATGTGATGGGAATACCAGAAGGAGAAGAGTGAAAGAAAGTTAACAAATAAATATTTGAAGAAATAATGACTGAAATTTGAAACTCCCCAAATTAATGTCAGACATCAAATCACAGATCCAGGAAGCTCAGAAAACACCAACAGAATAAATGCTAAAAACTACATCTGGGTATACCATATTCAAATTTCAGAAAATTAAAGATAAAGAAAAAATCTTGAAACAAGCCAGAGGGAAAAAACACCTTACCTATAGAGGAGTATATTTGGTGATTGCCCTAGAATTAGAAATATACTTCAAACAACATTATACCTCTGGTAGTGCAAATACCTTATAATAACAAAATATTCCTAATTCCTCCCTCCTGTCCCTTGTATCATTGCTGCCCTTCATTTCTCTTACACATAAGCATACAAAACTGAACATATATATTATAATATATAAGTATACATAATCAAATTTGTTATTGTTAGTGCCGTCAAGTAGATTCCAATTCTTAGTGACCCTGTGTATAGCAGAGTGGACACCCTTCTCCTCATAAACTATGCAAGCAAGAAGAGAATGTAGGGAAATATTAAAATGTTGAGAGAAAAAAATTACTGACCTAGAAGTCTGTATCCTGCAAAATTATCCTTCAAAAACAAAGGAGAAATAAAGACTTTCTCAGATAAACAAAAATTGAGGGAATTAGTTGCAATAGACCTGTCTTGCAAGAAATGTTAAAAGAAGTAGTCAGAGAGAAGGAAAATTATATAACTCAAAAATTCTATTTATATAAAGAAAGGGAAGACCATCAGAAAAGGAATAAATGATGGCAAGATAAAAAAATATTTTTCTGGGGCCAGCCTAGTGCTGTAGTGGTTAAGTTCAGTGCACTCTGCTTCAGTGGCCCAGGGTTTGTGGGTTTGGATCCTGGGTACGGACCTACACCACTCATCAAGCCATAATGTGGTGGCAACCCACATACAAAATAGAGGAAGACTGGCACAGATGTTAGCTCAGTGCCAGTCTTCCTCAAGCAACAAGGGGAGGCTTGGCAACAGATGTTAGCTTAGGGCCGATCTTCCTCACCACGCACAACCATTTCAATTATATTAAAAATAATAAAATTAATCAACACAAGAATATTTGAATCTGAACTTAATCCATACACAGTAAACTTAAAGATTCTAGAGTCCTGGGTCTGACATTTCACATCTCTGTGACCTTGAGCACTTCACTTAATAGCTCCCTGCCTCAGTTTCCCCATCTGCAGCATGAAAATAATAGAGCCTGTCTCACACAAGGTTGTGTTGTGGAATAAACACATTACGATATACAAAGGCAGGCACATTGACTCTTCTACTCATGATCCCACCAGAGCCAGGCAATAACATGACATTATAATAAATCACTTCTAATGAAGTGCTTTTCAAACTGGGACCCATGTTCTCAAGACAAAGAGCACAGCTATAAAGGATTTATATGTGCCAAATGCCTAGAACATTTTTTAAAAAGGTGTTAAGGACGCTTATGTGGAGAGGAAAGTGATATAAAGGCAGCACATAGACTCTGACCAGCCGTGAGATAAAGTACTGTCTTCAAGGAAGAGCCAGCCCCAAAAGGAAATCCTCCAAAGGGAAAAATGGTTGTTTTTGTGGGAGTTAAGATAAGGAACATTTGGTTTTTAAGAAAGATTACTTAATTACCCACATGCAAACATCAACATGTAGCGAATTCTTTGATATACAGATGCCCCAGGAGAGCCGTGGAATTCTGTGTTGGGGTTCCCCTGGCCCCGATAGTGGTGGGTCCCAGAGGCCTACTCTAATAATCCCCTCAACAGCGTGACTTTCAGCTGGAACTGATTATCTCGAATTTGTGCTGCTGCTCAGGGACCATTCCTGTGGCTCAGAGCTGCCCACCAGGTGTGGTTCTGGCAGGATGGTCAGGGAGGGAGTGCCCTGAAGTCATCCTATGACTTCTCCAAAGAGCACACGGTTCAGAAAAGCTGGACATGTCCGCGGGTCTGTGTGGTCAGCTGGTGTGATTCATCTTCCTTCATTCAGTTGATCAGAGACGAAACAAAAGTGACATATTCTCCTAATTCTCTGTAGACACAGTCTAAAGTACTTATAGAAAGTTACTTCACGCTTCTGGGATTTGGTCCTCCTCACCATTAATTCAAAGTCTGGAAAGTGATTTCATACAAATAAACAAAAATAATTATCTGTGTTCTCTCCAGTGCAGGAGAGTGGCTTTAAGTTCTCTTCAATTCCTTAGGGATGAGCTAAAGCAAAAACGCCTTTTTCTGGTACATTACAGCTGTAGTCAAGTCCCGCAAAATAGAATGACATTTTTAACATTATTAACAATTGATTGAATGAATATAATCAATTTAATATTATTGTATTTACTATTCAAGGAGTATTTTGGTAATAAAAATGGAAATAAAAGGTAAAAAAATCACCCATCTCCCATCATCTCAAGATTTAAATCCTCTTCCATTTCTTTTCCATACATATAAAATTTGTAATTTTATCATTGTAATCATAGATAGTTTTATATTCTGCTTTATGATTTCATTATTTTCATAATACTTCCTCCATGTTGCTACAAATTTTAAGTACATGTCATTTTCAAAGGATTAATGCTACTCCATGGGGTGGACCTAATAAAATTTATTTACCTATTTCCCTATAGCTAGGTATTTGGTTTTTTTTTCCCATCTTATACCAATATAGTCTAAGCTACATAGAATTATTTATGGACACAGCTTTACTATCCTTATAATAGTTGCTTTAGCATAAATTCCCAGAAATGAAACTACAGGGTCAAAATGTTTTCTGAATGTTGTGTTAATTTACACAGCTACTAGCAAAGTTTGAATGTGTACACAAACTTATGTACACACAATTTGTGGTTTGATATTAGAAAAAATAAAGCAGTACTTAGGAGTGGTTCCACCTGCAAGTTTATTTGAAAGATGAGAACTTTGTGCATGTTCAGCTGCTCCAGTGATCTACTGGACTGGTGGGTTTGATGGACCTGACCACTTGAGCTCTTAAACTAGCCAACTGAAGTCAGAATACAGCGATCACTTTTGAGAACTCCTAATTTCTCCCTAATGATTTGACTAAATTGCCTTAACTGGTGGTGGTGATAAAATGAGTGTTTTCCTATTTGGTTTGAGAAATGTAAACCCAGTGACAAATCCCCAAGACATCCTAGAGTCATATATTGGAAAACACATCCCTAACAAATGAGGCTTTGGGAAATGATAATTCTTGTTTAAAATCCTGGTTCTGCCTTCTGCTTATCATGCAGCCTTGAGAAAGTTGCTTAAACTTTCTGGCTCTCCATCTGACCTATAGATGTAATAATCCATACTTTATATGGTTGGTGTGAGCACGTGAAAACCATGGCTCAATAACTGGTACGTAGTAAGTGTACAAAAAATGGTAGCTATTATTATTGTCTGTATTCAGAATAATAATAGAAGGGACCAAAAGGCTTATGATATTGATTTTAAAATATCTTATTAACAAAAATATTTCACTATACAAGAATCACTGTATTTTATATAGGAATGTTCAATTGCTCATTTGGGAAGAAGAATTCCAGTAAGGACTAATGCAAGGTGGTACACATAGGTTCAGAAACTTGGCAATGCCAAAATGAGCTGAGGACAGTTTGAACAGGTACAAGTAATAAAGCAAATAATCAGGGACTTATAGTCTACCACAAGCTAAATAAGCCAAATCATGCAATGGAATAATTTTTTTTTTTTGCTGGGAAAGATTCACCCTGAGATAACATATGTTGCCAGTCTTCCTCTCTCTCTCTTTTTTCCCTCCTCAAAGCCCCAGTACATAGTTGTATATTCTAGCTGTTAATCTTTCCAGTTCTTCTATGTGAGCTGCCGCCACAGTATGGCTACTGATAGATGAGTGGTGTGGTTCCATGCCTGGGAACCGAACCCAGGCTGCCAAAGCAGAGCACACCACACTTTAACCACTAGGCCATCAGGGCTAGCTCAGAAGAATTTTTTTTAAAAAACTGCAATTCAAGGGCCCAGAAGTCACCACTGCATCTCTCATCAATCAGAAATATTTTAGGTATTGTGTTTAACTTAGATGATCACAATATATGCAGAATGTAGAGAAATTAGAGTTTATTGCAGCAGGGGTAGAAGAAGAGATGTGTTCAAGAGCAATAGAAAACAGGCTGTAAAGACAATGTTTAAAATGTGTGGATGTTCAACAACAGAAAACAGGAGTTGATTTTGTTTCTCCGTCCTGAAGTGATCTGTCCTATTAAGGACAAACCGGGGAATACAAAAGCAAATGAAAGCAAGCAAGACTATGGCTGGATAATGCTTCATTGTGTGTGTGTATATATATACACCACACTCTCTTCATCAGTTCATCCACCGGCAGACACTTAAGTTGTTTCTACATCTTGGTTATTGAGAAGAGCACTGCAATGAACATAGGAATGCAGGTATCTTTTTAAGATCCTTATTTCAATTCCTTTGGATATATACCTAGAAGTAGAATTTCTGGGTCATATGGCCTGAGTGGAGGGACAAAAGGGGAGATGTTGGTCAAGGGGTACAAAGTTTCAGTTATGCAAGATGAATGAGTTCTGGAGACCTATTATGTAGCATGGTGACTATAGGTAACAATACTGTACTATATACTTGAAATTTGCTAAGAGCGTAGATCCTAAGTGTTCTCACCATAAAAAAAGGTAAATATGTGAGATGGTGGATATATTAATTAGCTTGATCATCGTGATTATCTCACAATGTATACGTATATCAAATCAAACAACTATGGCTGGACATAAGCTCTTTTTTATTATTAGCCCAATGAGACTCTGGAATGCACCACCACAGCCTCCTCCCCAGGTAGCTTGGGCTTTTCATGTACAGAGAACTGGACCATATGACCTTGTGGCATATTGTCTTATGATCTCTACTGGAGTAGAATAACTTTAAAGTATAGTCCATGCCTCCCTCAGTACCAGCCCACTCTTGGAAGCACTTAATAAGCATTTTTGGATGAACAGTGAGTGAAATCACCTATGAAGAGCAGAGAAACCACAGAGAATCGAGTACAAAGCAGAAAACAGGTATTGCCTTGACTTTAGTAGCAGACCAGCCTTACACATAAATCATGTACAGGTGGACTGTTCAGTGGGACTGAGTGTGATGCACACACAAAACCCCTGAACACAGAGCATGCACGAAGTCCTGTCAGTTGCTTTTATCTCACTGACAGTCAGTTCCTTGGATCTGACATTAGGTAATGATGACGGAGACTGGGGATAGCAGAAGCTGAGGACAGATGAACCATGATGGGGTGGGAAGGAGTATGAGGGAATAGAGAAAGCATACCAAAGAAAAATAGACTTCATGGTCTTGCCTATGGTGATGCCCATAGCACTTTAAACATAAAGGGAAATTTGACAATGGGGCTGAACAAAAGGCCATACGCTTTTAAAAAAGAAACTCATATTATTCTACTTTCCACACAAAATCTGTGGTGACACCAGTGTGCACAGATGCAACAGCTGCTGGTAGTACTTTTTCTGATGGAATGGTAGAGCAGTGGTCAATGAACCACAGAAGGCAGCCTGGTCAGGCCTGTGCTTGGTGAGGAAGAGAGGTTCTTTCTCTCTGGCCTTCAGCTTACACACTTTCCAAGACTATTTGAGCAACGGAACCTTGGGGCAGGTGAGGATCTCAATATATGAATATTAAAAGAGAAACAAGATTCTGCAGCAACAAAACAGGTTTAGATTTGGTTAAAATATGAATAAACTTGGAAGATGTGGGAAGTGTTAATAATCCCAAGCTCAGTGCTCCTGGGCAAGATGCTTTCCCTTTGGAGTCTCAATTTCCACCTCTGCAAAATAGGATAATATTATTCCTCTTACATCATTGTTGTGTTGGTTAAGATTATAAATTTTGAGAGCACTTATCTCTGTGATCTATGTATATACAGGTGGTAGTGACAAACATTTGACTCTCTGATGCACAGTTGCCTAAAGAAGGAATGAAGCAATCAAAGAATGAGACATTGGATGTGGACTATATTTTGTAATTTTTTATACTATTAAGAGATAGGGTATCATTTATTGTTTATAAAAGAATCAGATGTGATGAATTGTGTTGAGAAATAGGTCAAAAGCATGGTTTTCACTGAATTAACTAGTTAATCCAAAATGTCAGTTTTTTAGGCCTGTGTAGACATAAGCACCGAACAACCACATTGTGGGGTTTGTGCACGTTGACATGACCTAAATTCTCATGTATCTATCTAAGGCTAACATAGTACTGGTAGTACACACTGGCCACATGGTAGACCAGGGAGGTTATGGGCTCTGCTGTGACCTAGACTTGGTCTCATATCCCAGATCTGCCACTTGCTGGGCAGATGACTTGAGCACTAAGCTAGTTAACCTCCTGAACTTCTATTTCTTCATGTGTAAAATAATGATCTACTTCATAATATTACTATGAGGATAAAATGAGATACTGTGTTAAGTGTCTAATACAAAATGGGAGATAAAGAAATATTAGTTTGCTTCTCATTCTGATTGCTTTCAAATTGAGGAATTTGAGCAATAGGACCAAAAAAAGCTATAATTGAAAGCAACTTCAGTAGATATTTGAAGGAAGGGAGGATGGGAGGACAGGAGGAAGGGAGGGAGGAGGAAGGAAGGAAGGAAATATTATTCGCTCTATCTCTAATTGTCAACTAGGGGGCAGTTTCCCCCAGACACGGAGATGACTGTGTTGATCTAAGCCAGCCCCACAAGTACCCTGTGTATATAAGGGTTTGAAATAATAGTGCAGGGGCACTGGAGCCCCTGAAGATACTGCATTATGGCTGAGAAAGTATTTGAACATTTTTCTAGAGAACCCCTACATGTCCAGAAACCATGAACTTTATCTCCAGCCTGACACTTGCTCTTATTTAGAATTCTTTTCAGTCTAGATCATGCCTCCTTTCTGAAGCCACTTAATTGCCTGCATACAAAACCCTGGGAAATATTTAGGAGCCAACAAGGAGAGAATCACTGGCTCTCACTTTTGGAAAACACACCCTGTCCAACTGCAGGGTCTTAGGTCTCTGCACAGGTAAGGAAACTGCACCTCTGTTTGTAAAGAATCCCAAAGGATGGAGAGCCACAGTTTTCCTCAATCAGCCATCTTAGAAATAAACAATCTTCTCTGCCAGGAACCCATCTCATTCTATATTCATTAATCATGGGGACTTTGTTAAAGCACTGGTGGGGGAGGAGAACTAAGAAGTGTGGTTAGTCACCTTCCACCTTCTTTTCTCTCTTTGGTATATAAGCAGTATCTTTAGATGTGTCCATCTAGGTTTTATTTGAGCAGAGTCTGTAAATTACTTGGCATGGGGTTAAAGTCAGTCTACTAACTGGCATTTCTAAAAGCAATTACTTGAATTAGACTGGCATTTGGTGACCAGTCACACACCAGTTTCGGAGATGTGAGACTTCAGAGAACAGTCAGAATGTTGTCAAAATAAAATGATGTGGTGCAACGAGTAGTGACTTCAGGTCAGACTGAATTTGAATCCATCACTCTGGTATCTGCCATCTCTGAATCTTGGTTTTCTACTCTGTAAAATGCAGATAATAATGCCTACCCAGAACACATGCATTTAGCACACCAAGCACAGTCCTGGCACACAGTAGGCTGATGGGTAGAAATATTAAAGCTATCCATGTGTCTAGAGACTGCAGGACTGAGAAATCCCAATGCCATGTTAAACTGTGGAACAAAGAGATGCTTATCACTCCTCCCAACCACCTCTACCTCCTGACCTGTTTCAACAGGTGACAAAACTGCTCATGGGTCAGTCACTCTTATTGTTTCCCTGGCACTGAGTTCAGATTCTGGCCATGGTTACAGAACATCAAACAAGTCAGTAGAACTGTGGGAATTCCAACCATAAATCAGGCCAATAGCAAGAGACAATGTAGTGGCAATTTTTCCCTCAAAGAGCCTGAGACGCATTCGTGAGAGCCCAACACCACCCCTATGTTATAAAGTAAAAATTCCTGCCAGTGTCTCTGTGTATATTTCACAACCCCAAGTATTCACCAGCAGAACGGGCCTTTTGTGCCAAGCTGCCCGTTGCTTAGGAAACACCTGACCATGTCTGCTTGGATCCTATGAAACCTGGGCTGAGGTTGTTTTGACGCTCTGAATAGATGTGAATTTCCACTACTTCAAAAGTGTCTCCTTTAGTCAACTGGATGAACTTTGGTCTTTCCCTTTACTTCCATCATGAGTGGTCTTGTTCATTTACCTAACTGCTCAATAGCCTCATTCAGCTGCCACAGTATTCACTGCTCACCTTATTGCTCCACAGGGCATGGAATAGAAATACCCTCAGAGAACATAAGTTTGGGCCAAAATTGCCCAGGAAGCCAGTGCAGTCAAGAGCAAGCTTTCGCAGTCTTGGCACTATGGACATTTGGAGCTAGTTAACTCTCTGTTGTGGGGCTGTCCTGTGCATTGTAGGACATCTAGCAGCATCCTGGCCTCTTCCCACCATGTGCCATTAGCACCCTGCCTCCTAGTTGTGACAACCAAAAATGTCTTCAGACATTGACAAATGTCCCCTGGAGGGAAAAACCACCCCTGATTGAGAACCTCTGGGCTAGAGCAGTGGTTCTCAAACTTTAGTGAACATTGGACCAACTGGAGGGCCTATTAAAACAGACTTCTGAGCCACCACCCAGAGTTTCTGATTTGATAGGTCTGGGACTGGCCTGAGAATTTGCATTTTGAACAAGTGGTTGATGCTGCCGATTCAGGGACCACATTTTGGTGTAAAGAGACCTGGGTGCTGGCGGTTACCATATTTGTCATTCCTCTGTCTGTGAAATCCCTAATTAGGTGGTTTCCAGATTTGTCTGCAGATTGGGATCACCTGGAAATATTTTAAACATTTCAAAGACCTGGCCACATCCCAGACCAGTTAAATCACAAATTCTGGGGATAAAGCACAAGCATCAGTATTTTTGAAGCTCCCCAGATAATTCCAAATTTGGAGATCAAATTTAAATGCCATTACCTCATTTGTGATTTGAAGGTGTGAGGCTGAGTGACTTATGTCCTCTCAGCATGCACGTCCTGTATGTCTCAACAGCACAGCTAAATCATGAACACTGGCCTACAAGGGACTGTGCAGTCCTAGTCTCTGTGGGTGAGAAAATGAGGCAAATTCAGTTACGAAAGCCTTGAAATCACAGCATTCTGAAGTTAGAAGGAGTGCTAGGAACAGCCAACAGCTCGACTTAACCACAGGAAAGGAGGATAGGGTATGCTATGGAAAGATGGGGCTCTATGGGAAAATAGGAAGCCTTTAGGAATGCCCTGTTAAAAGGAAATGGATTTCAGGCCTCAGCTTTCATGATCCTCCATGTGAACTCCCCAAGATACTTGTTCTGGTTTCTGAGCCTCAGCCTGAACCTAGGAAAGACATGGAAGAAGGACAAAAGTCAACAAGAGACAGAGAATCCTGATGGAGACTTTGCATTGGGACAACGTGAGGTGAGTAGGGGATGTGATGGGAGGTCAAGGGATGGGGAAGTAATGTAAAATCCCCACTGCCATTCATGCAGCTCCAAAATTGACGATGGACAATTCCACAACTTCTCTGAGAATCTAGAAGTTTTTTTTTTTAACATTGCCTTCTCCATAAATGAAATATCTTAAATTGTAAAAACCAAGGCTGTGCTTTACAAAAAAAGAAAAATCAGTCAAACTTCAAGGGAATAGAAAAAAATCATATCAATTCAGAAAAATCATAGGGGAGATAATGAAGATTTGGGCTAGATATACCCAACAACACGAAATGTGTTGTTACCTTTTTTTGTTCATTCTAGTAGTTCTTCAATGCCTGGTCGGTGCCAGTTCAGATCTAGGCAAGCCAGAAGTGTCAGGAATGGAAAAACATATCCCCTTCCTCCTGGGAATAGTCTGAAAGAAAAGGAACCACCCTAAATAATCATTCTGAAACACATACACACATGTGCACATACACATACACATGCACTGCATACACTGCAATGCAGATATGTGTGTCAATACTGAGAAACTGCCATTGGAAGGAAAATCAACAGTGTTAGGACAACCAAAGAAGCATTTCTGGGAGCAGGCACTAATGCATAAGCCCACAGAGAGGATGTTGAATTCAGCTGGCCATGCTGGAAGATGACCATAGAGGCAATAGTGTTTTTGTGGGCAAGACCACTCACATCCCACAAGCATTGACCAAAGGCCATGGTGAATCACATTTGGTGGAGAAATATAAAAGAAGGAAAGGATGGTGTCCCTTGTCACAGGTCATTCCCAGTCTAGGCAGGGAAATCCAGTGTGCAGTGGAGGTGTCCACCCCATCACAAGAAACACAACCCCCTCCCAGGTTTCCAATAACAAAACCTGTGGAAGGGACATCTCCAAGTAGGGGGAACTAGGAGCTCTTTGCAGGTAGGTACAAGAGTTGACTTTATGATTATTTTGCAAAACTAATTTGCTTAAGTGAGGAAAGGAAGGGTTCTAACATTTATTTATGCCAATTATGCAAAAGACACAACCTCAACATTTTTCTTATTTAACACTCACAACGACCCTAAGAAGGGAGCATCATGACCCCACTTTATAGAAAGATAAGCAGAAGCTCCAGGTTACAAAAGTGGTAACAGTCATGATATTAATAGCAGCTGACACTTAAATGGTGCATTCCTCCTGCCTGACTGTACCCCTAATCACTCCACCTATATTAACCACTTAATGATTCCCACAGTCCCAACAATTTGAGAGATGAGGAACCTGAGGCTGAGTAGCCTGTCCAAGCCTCAGAGCTGGGACACAGTGGAGCTGGGTGTTGAGCCCAAACAGCCTCACTCCAGAGACTAGGTGACTTAATCACAATGGTTTAAATTGGTTAAAACCTGCAAAGGACATTTGGCCAAGTCTGGGTCAAATTATTACAGATTCTAAACATGCAAGCTCTTATTCTTTTTCATTTGCCTTGGTGGAGGAGGAGAGAAGGGAAAAAAAAGTAACTGATGGTTGAGCTCGAGTGGAAAGGTTCTCAACTGGGGGCAATTTTGCCTTGCAGGGGATAGTTGGCAATCTCTGCAGACATTTTTGCTTGTCACAACTGGAAGGGAATGCTACTGGCATCTACTGGGAGTGTCCAGGGATGCTGCTAAATGTCCTGAAATGCACAGGAGAGCACCCCCACCACAAATAATAGTCCATCCTAAAATGCCAGTTGTGCCACAGTTGAGAAATCCTGCTCCAGAACAGTTATGAAGATTTTGGATCTGGCCTAAAAAATAAAAAATTTGTTGACCAAGGCTCATGGTGCTCCTGGATAAAATGAGAATGATGGACTAGTTTCCTTCCAGCTGTAAAATCTAATGGTTCTGAGACATTTAAGACACCAAACAACACAAGCTGTGCCTACAAGATGCAAAACAGGAACAACATAAGAAAATTCTCTTTGAGGGAATTTAAAATATACCTAGGATTTCATTTGTATTCTGGGTGTAATGAAGTGAACAGATCAGGAGACAATCGCTATTGAAAAGATGGTTTGTTACTCACAGTTCCCAAGAAGAGAGGTTACACCACATCATGCAGGGCCACATGGAGAAGCACTGGGGTTGGTCAGGAGGCAGAAGGAGTGAGGGGAAAGCATAGGCGAAAGTCTTTATTGTGATTTTTGTGGGAAGGAATGGGTGAGGCAAGGTAAACAGCTAAGCAGGTTTAAGATTACATAGTTTGAACAATTTCAGTGGGCTCTGGGCTATAACGGTGGTCTCTAGTTTTCTGGGACCTGGTCCTGAGGTGATTTAGGGCAGAAGAATAATTTCCTGGACTGCAGGAGCCTGATCAAAAGAGGCAGATGGGGGTAATTCCTCAGGATTGATTGGTTTTCACATCAAAGGCATGCTCCCAGGCAAGTTGTTTCCTATTTCTAGGAATTAGTCAACCCTTGAAGAGGTAGTCTCTCCTGCAAGTCTGCAAGGCCTCAAGATGTCAAAGCATCCTAAAACATAGGAAATAGATGCAGTATGCCATATCTTCATTAAAAGCCCATCTTGAATGTTTGTGTTTAACAGTGTTAACTTCTTGGGCTCAGGTCCAGAGACAGGCTCTGATGTGGACCCTGCTACAGTCTGAACATATTTGATTTAGCTCTGAGGAATCTATGTGCCTGGTGTAAGCAGCCTGGGAATGGTGGAGTTTAAGGCCATAGAAAAGAAGGGCCCCTTGGCATAGAAGTAAGAGCCAGGACAAGCATTAAGGAGAGCCTTTTCCTGTTACAGCTCCCTGAGATCTACCTGTGAGACCCAGGGCAAACCTTGGCTCCCACACACCTTCAATTATAAGATGTAGGCAGTGGACTAGTCAGTGGATGTCAACTCAGACAGCACTTCAGAGTAGCCTGGGAGCTTTGAAAAGCACAGATGATCAAGGCCTACTCCCAGGGACCAGATTCAGGGAAACAGGAAAAACAGATCACCTATAAATTGCACAGCCCTGCTGGTGATTCTGAAGGGCATGCAGAATAGGGCCATAGTCTGTCACATCTCTGACATGCTGTATCTCCAAAACACTTTGCTACCTCTCCGGCCCTATCCCAGTGACCCAATGGTTTCCACCAGCTCTAATATACTCTCATATTCTCAACTCATTATAGAGCACTGGGCAGTTCATTTTATTCCTCTTCAATCTCCATTTAAGTCATTTGCTATCAGACTTAAGCCCAGAAATATATGCAAGAATTCAAGGCATTTCCTAGGTTTTGGGACTCTGGAGCCAGGGAGAAAGCAGGCCAAGAAGGATCAGGGAATTCCTGGTGGGCAGCTCTCTGCCATCTCTCTTCCAGCAGAGTGAGTGATCTGAGCTTGTCCCTTGTACATACCTTCTAAAACTGCCTTTGGGTGACTTCTTTCCCATTGTAGCTTAACATGACATTTATTGAGATTGACTTTACCTGAATAAATGTAATTTGAGAAGGGAGAACTTTAGGCCCTAGATCTTTCTCAAGGGAAACTACTGAAACTGGTTTACCTACTCCTATCATGGAGTCCATAGATTTACATTTATAATGAGGGCCATTCTTTATTAAAAACTTTATAAGGGATCTTTTTACTAAGATAATTAGACTCAGCTATAGTGAAACCATCGAAATGAGGTAACTGTGAGGATGAGGACAACATGCTGCCAGAAACCCACACAAGAGCATTTACTGCATCTGAGCGCAGAGTGAATGTCTGGGACTCCTGAGGGCCAGGACAACAAGGGAAACATGACGTTCCACAGCTGCACTAGCTCATAAAGCACACCTTGTCAGCCACAGTCACAGTCTCTCACCTATTTCTAAGATAAATGCATCACATAGATCCTCATGTAAGTAAGAATTTTGAACCACATAATTAACATATTTCTGGATCCAGTCCTTAGATTAGGCATGAGTGTCAATGTTTTATTTTTCCGGTGTGTGTATTTACTTATTTATTAGTTTATTTGATTATTGGAAATATTGCTAAGTGTGCATATTTTACAAAACGTGGGGCGTTCTAATATGTTATTTTTCCTTTTCTAGCTTTTTGAGACAGAAACTTTGATCATTGATTTTCAGTCTTTCTTCTTTTCTAACATGCATTTTGAATTATAAGTTCCTCTTTCAGCACTGCTTTGGTTGCATGACATGTGTTTTACAGTAATTGTTCATTGTGAGATAATGTCAAGCCTACAACAATTTGCAAAAACGTTAGGAAGAACTCCTATAGCCCCTTAGCCTGCCTCCCCAGTTGTTGCCCTTTGACCTTTTCATCCATCGCCCTCTCTCCGTCTCAGAGTGGATGCTTCTGAGTCTTTGGTGAGCTAGTTCACTTTCCTCCCCACAGTGAGTCTTGGCAGGAGGCAGGTGGAGGGCTCTGGAACCACTCCACCACTGGCTTTATCCTCACCAGCCTTTTTAACAGCAGCCGGATGCACCTGTTTCTCTTCAGCATGGTGGTAGTGGTCTACACGCTTGCCTTGGCTGGCAACACTGCCATGGTCCTCCTGATCTGGGCTGACACCTGGCTCCACATGCCCATGTACTTCCTCCTCAGCCAGCTGTCCTTCCTGGACATCTTCTTCACCTCAGTCACTGTCCCCAAGATGATAGTGGGCTTCCTCTTTGTCTGGACGAGCATCTCATTTGGGGGCTGTGGGACACAAATGTTCTTCTTCATGTTCCTGGGAGCCTCGGAATGCCTCTTGCTGGCCCTCATGGCCTATGACCGCTACGTGGTCATCTGCAACCCTCTGCGCTACCCAGTGCTCATGAGCCACCAGGCCTGCCTGCTCATGGTGGTCACCTCCTGGCTAGGAGGGTCCCTCAATGCCTCCATCCAGACCGCGCTCAGCCTGCAGTTCCCCTACTGTGGCTCGCGGAAGATTGCGCACTTCTTCTGTGAGGTGCCCTCGCTGCTGAGGCTGGCCTGTGCCAACACGGCCACCTATGAGCAGGTGCTCTTTGTGACTGGTGTGGTGGTCCTCTTGGTACCCATTGCCTTCATCACCACCTCTTACGCCCTTATCCTGGCAGCCGTGCTCCAGATGCACTCTGTGGAGGGGCGTCAGAAGGCCTTGGCCACCTGCTTCTCCCATTTGACAGTCGTCAACCTCTTCTATGGGCCCCTAGTCTACACCTACATGTTACCCTCATCCTACCACTCTCCTGGCCAGGATGATGTAGTGTCCATCTTCTATACCGTCCTCACACCCATGCTAAACCCTGTCATCTATAGCCTCAGGAACAACGAAGTGACAGGAGCAATGAAAAAGGTCATAGTGAAGTGTGGGGTGGGTAGGACAGCTTAAGACCCAGGAGAGAGGGCCCTCCACCTCTAGGATGTTCCTCTATTTCCAGGAGCCTATTCTAGGATTCCCCTCTCAGATCAGAAGTCAAGAGTACCGAATCCACATGCAGGGAAGTGAAAGGGGAAACCCCCTCAGTCCACTCCAGCCACAGCCCTTTTCTTCAGAATGTTGTTCAGGTCATCTGTGTCCACTCCTTGCCCCCTTCCCCACCTCAACAGACTCCAGTCTGGCTTCTCCAGCCATGCCTTGTTCAAAGCAGCAGTCACCCATCATCTCCACGTCACTAAACGTCCAAATGCCTCCCTTCTCTCCAAAAGGTCTTTAAAACCCTTCATCCCTGGCTATTTCCCTAAACTTCTTCCCCTCCTCCAGTCACACTGGCCCCCTTTCTGTTGCTCAGAATTCCTAAGCACAATCCTACCTTGGGGTCCTTCAATGCAGAGTTCCCTATGCCTGGGCACTTCCCCTGCATTTTTCATGGCTTTCTCCTTCACTTTATTTAGGAACTGCTCAAATATGACCATATCAGAGACAGTTACACTAGTCATTCTGTCCAAAACAACATTCCCCACTGCATCCCACCATCTTTATCTAACTTCACTTGTATATTTGATGTGACTTTTTCCCTTTAGAATGTGCAGTTCAGGACAGCAGAGGCTTTGATTTTTAATGCTGTACTCTCAGCTCCTAGAAGAGTGTTTGGCACACAGAGTCCATCAATAAATACCTATTGAGTGAACAGATAAACCCAAAGAACATTTTCTCATCTAATCTCAACAATGTTGGCACTGTTGCTAGTTCCTCCTTGAAAATCTCTCTTCCCTTAGCGATGATGTGACATTTCTGATTTTCCTCCTGCTTCTGGCCCACTCTTTCCTATTAAGTGATGAGTGCCTCAAAACCTGGTGCTAGACCCTTCTCTTCTCTCTAGTCACTCTTCAGTTACCATTTGACACCAAAGTCAGTCATACATATTTATAGGCCAGCCAGATGTCTCCTCCAAGCTCCTCACTATCTCATTCCACTGACACCCCCACTGGGTGTTTCAAAGGCACCCCAAATTTATCATGCCAGAAACAAAGTCATGATCTCACCTCCAGGGCTGGCAACTGAGTGAATGACTCACCAGATCAGTGGATCTCCTTCACCACCCACATCCGATCCCTCACCAAGTCCTGTCCATTTGACTGCCAATGCTTACCTCTCCACTCCTTGGTGTTGCAGCTACCACCACTGTAGTCCAAAAATATAGTCATCCCTTACCTGAATCATAGAGGAATTTCCAAACAGATTTCCCTTCTCCCTTTCTCAGCTCACCCCACATACATAACCACAGCTTGTTTTCCAAGAGGTAGCCATAGGGGTCTCTAAATACAAATCTAATCACATGCAACCATTGCTCTTACTCATATCACCATCTAACATATGATGTATTTTACACACATGTATTGTTTACTGTCTGTCTTCTCCTATTATAAGGTAAGCTCCATGAGGGCAAATGTTTTTATCTTGGCACTCGGCACATAGTAAGCATTTATTAAATATTTAAAAATGACATGAATGCATGAATTTCATCTCTCAGTATTAAATAAATAATCTTTCTCATTGCCTACAAGGCCCTAAAGAATCCAGCCTTCTTGGCTTTGTCTCATGCTTCTTTCTCCTTAATTCTCTTCCTCTGCTTCTTCTTGTTTCTAGACCATTTCCAGAGCTGTTCTTCTGCCTGGGACACTGTTTTCTCCTCTGTCCTTAGTTAGCTCCTATGCATCCTTGTTTCCTTAGCTCAGGTATCATCTCTTCAAGTAAGCCTTCTCTGACATCCCAAACTAAGGCGAGTTCTTTTGCACATGTCCCATTGCCTTCTTAGCCCTTGGTTCTTCAATTAATCCACCTACTTACAAGACTGAAAGCCCCATGAGAGCAAGGAGTCTGTACAACTTTGTTCAGTGCAGTGCCTAACATTGCATCTGGCATATTGTAGAGCCTCAATAAATATCAAAGAAAAGAAAAAAAGAAGGAGAAGAGGGGAAGGTAGTCACACAGAAAGGAAGGAAGGCAGAAGGCAGCAGGAAGGCAGGGAGGGAGGAAGAGACAGTCCCTGATTGCAATCTTGCACCTCCAAGCTAGACCATACTTTACCATTCCAAGTCTTTGTTTATATAAAGCAACTACTATGAGAGATGCCAAAATCACTTTCCATTTTCTTAAGACATCCCTAAAAGTCTTCAGAGGTCAGGAATCCATCCTTAAAGCCCAATCTGCGTCCCTTTTACTACAACTGGATTAATTTTCTCTAAATTGATTCTGGATAAAAATCGAGAACAATATAGAGAAGTGCATTCCCACCCAATACTTCCACCACTTTCCCTTCCCAAGAGGAAATTCACTCAGGGGAGAGTGAGTTCTATTCCAAAGGATTATGTGGAAGCCAACATCTCATAATCACATCATAATCATAATTTGATTCCAGAACAGAATTCCCTTCACCATCACAGTCCCCATCCCATGCTCCATAAGCATGACCTCATACATCTTTTAACTCCTTACTGCTTACTCAAACAAAAAATAAAGCCATAATTTGCAAAAATTGATGCATCTGATCTCATGTCTATGAACCGGGTGGGCAAGCTTTGAAAATTGACAAGTGAGAGGTAATCTGTCTGCTTATCCCTTCCTGTAGTATGGGGAGCAAGTTGTTCCCTAATATCCAGTTTAACCTTCTTCTTTATAAATATACCCCAATTTCAACTGAAGAGATACTTCCCGGAATAAATATATTTCCCAGTTGCCAATGCAGCCAGGTATGTCTATGTACCTAAGCTCTGACCAGTGGACCATATGCATAAGTGTGTGCCTTCCAGCAGGGTCCCCAGACATCAGGGTAGGGTTACACTCCTCACTCCACCTCCCTTTCCTGCTGGCTGACACATAGTCATGATGACCAGAACTTCAGCAGACATCTTGAACATGAGGTAGAAGCCAGAAAATAAGAATGGCAGAGCAACAATATGGAAGGAAACTGAGTTCCTGAAATCAGGGAGTTAATTGACTATTCTGAGTTTTCTGGCACTTGCAGTGAACCAAATCCTAACTAAGATCCTTCCACACCAGAGAAGTGACAGGAAGAGAGCAGGCCCTTTTCATGGCATGGGAGGAATCACTGCATGGCCCTGTACAGCTGGAATGCCAGGAAAAAGCTTGCTGAATAGTAGGTTAAGCGCACTAGGAAGCACAAATCAAAATCCAACATGATGATTATAAGAAGATCAGTAGTGAGAATTTGATTTCCACATGAGAAAAATGGTGAGCCCCAATTAAACCTGACACTTACTTAAGAAAATACACATCACAGAATTTCCAATTTATACAATTTATGATATAGGGCACTAGCTTTTTTCTCTTAATAGAACCTGAAGACACAAAAGTGAAAAAATTTTTAAGTCGAGTCATCAACTTTATATTTGCCAAGTGGAATGGTGAAGCCTAGCTCTATCAGACATGAGAGATGCCAAAATAAGGTGGAAAAGCACGAAGCTAAATTCCAGGAACAATAAGGCCGGACTTCAGTGCAGTAGGAAATACTTTGCCAGAGAAGAAAATGGGGGAGCGATAGTGACAACTGAGGAGAGAGCGGCAAAAGTCCCAAACAAATCCTTCCCAAGAAAAAGGACATGACACTTAACATATTACAAACTTGCCCATCATTTAACTTTACTCTTATCAAAACATTCACTTGAGCTCACCATGTGAGTTCCCCCTTTGGGGATTACACTTCTGAATTTGTGAGTGAAGTTGATGAGACAATGAGATAAATAGAAATTGCACACATTTTCTTTACAGCCAGGTTTCTACAGGCCTGGTGAGGCAAGACCCACCTATGGGAGAACTTTTGTCTGTTTCTTCACTGGTGTATTCTCAATTTTTAGATCATCCCTGGCACATAGTAGAAACTCAATAAATAGTTATTGAATTAATTTAAATTATCTGTCTGGCCAGTTTTTGATTATCTTTTTTTAAGGCTAAATTAGAACTAATTCTGAATTATAAACTCCAAGATAACATATTTTCTAGAAATGTACAGTTTAAAAGCCCTTTGCTGCTGTAGAAAACAGTTTAGTGGTTCCTCAAAAAGGTAAACATAGAATTACCTTATTGCCAGCAATTCCATTTCTGAGTATACACCCAAAAGAAATGAAAACAGGTGTTCAAACAAAAACTTGCACATGAATGCTCAAGGTAGTATTATTCACAATAGCCAAAAGGTGGAAGCAAACCAAGAGCCCATCAGTTGATGAATGGACAAATAAAATGTGGTGTATTCATACAGTGGAATATTATTCTGTCACAAAAAAAGAATGAACTACTGATACATGCTACAACAGCTTTCAAGGATGAACCTTAAAAACTTTATGCTATGGTGAAAGAAGCCAGACACAAAAGACCACATATTGTAGGATTCCATTTTATTAAAAGTCCAGAATAGGCAAATTCGTAGATACAGATCATAGATTAATGGCTTCTAGAGGTGATGAGGAGAAGAGAATGGGGTATGACTGCTTAATCAATACAGGGTTTCCTTTAGGGGTGATGAAAAAGTTCTGGACCTAGGTAGTGGTGATGATTGCATGTTGTGTATTTATTAATGCCACTGGGTTGTGCCCTTTGAAATGGTTGAAATGATTAATTTTATGTTATGTGTATTTTACCACAGCAAGAAAAAAAGCACTTTGCAATACACTGCTTCATTTAATCCTCACAACCAGGCTGATGCCCAGACCTCTGACTCTAAAACCTATAAAACTTCCATTATGTCCAAATGATGACTCCAACATGGAGCACTCATCATTGGACTAAATCAGAGGGCCACCACAACCAGGCCCCCATTTATCACCTTATTCTTGCTCAGGACCTTATGCAGGTTCTGCTGCCTAGAGATGACATGTGGTGTTTATAGCCTTCCTCAGCTGGCCACCCTCTCCTCACCAATGTCCTGCCAGCATGTGCCTTCCACTCCAGCCAGACAGGCCACTGTGCCAACTCAAATCCTTCCATCATTGCCTAACTATACCTTTGTCCCAGCACTTTTTCTCTCTTTTGGACCCTGCCACTCACTCTTTATTTATAACATAAGTGGGAGCATTCCATCGTAAGTCATATACTGTGAAATCCCTAGCACAGGTATGCCTATAATCTCCTTTTGCTAGTATATGCTGTAATCTGTTCTCCAAGCACTCCCAAGGAGATTATAAAATGGCTAAATCTTATAGTCTGTGAATATATCTATATCCATATCTGTATCTGTATTCTATCACCACTTGGAGTGATAAAATTGTAGCATTTTGAAAATTAAACAAAATGATGTTATTTACTTGCTTAAAAGCTACAGTGGTTCAAAGCAAAGAAAATTATCAGGGATAATGAAGGGCATTACATAATGATAAAGTGGTCAATTTTCCAAGAAGAAATAACAATCTTTAATGTGTATATGCCTAACAATGGAGTGTCAAACTATATGAAAAAATAATAATGGAGAATTTCCCTAAATTACTGTCATACACCAAACCACAGAACCAGGAAGATCAGAGGACATCAAGTAAGATAAATGTCATAAACATTATACCTAGGCATATTGTTTTCAAACTACAGAAAGTGAAAGATAAATTAAAAATCTTGAAAGAAGCCAGAAGAAAAAACACTCTACCTATAGAGGAGCAAAGATATGAATTACATCTGACTTCTCTTCAGAAACAATTCAAGCAAGAAGAGAGTGGAGTGAAATATTTAGTGTTGAGAGGAAAAAAACCACCAACCTAGAATTCTGTACCCTGTGAAATTATCCTTCAAAAGTGAAGGAGAAATAAAGACTTTTAGAGACAAATAAAAATTAAAGGAATCTATTGCCAATAGACCTTCCTTGCAAGAAATGCTTAAATAAATTCCTCAGAGAGAAGGAAAATTATATGTTAGAAACTCAGATCTATATAGACCAAAGAGGAGCATCAGAGAATGAACAGGTGAAAATAAAATTAAAATTTGTATTTTTCTTAATCTTAATTGATATAACAGATAAGAGTTTGTTCAAAACAATATGGTAACAACGTATTAAATTATATATGCTCATATATATGTACATATGTATGTTTATATATGCTTATGTATAAGTGAAATTAATGACAGCAATGATAAAAGGGATAGGAGGCAGGAATTAGGAATATTTTGTTATTATAAGCTACTTGCACTACCCAGGAAGTGTTATAGTGTTCTTTGAAGTGAACTTGGATTAATGTATATTTTACAAACTAAATATTACGTAAAAGCATATTTCAAACTCTAGGACAACCTCTAAAAAAGTTTAAAAAACTAAGTATAACTGATATGATAAGAAGGGAGAAAATGGAATCCTATAAAATGCACAATTAAAACCACAAAAAGCAGAAAAAGAGTGGAAGACAAACAGCAACAAAGAACAAGCACACGAAAATAGAAAACAGTAACAAATATGCTAGATATTAATACAACTATATCACTAATCACTTTAAATGTTAATCATCTAAATGAACCAATTAAAGGATGGAGATTGTCAGAGTGGATCAAAAACCAAAACCCAACTATTTGTTGTCTGCAAGAAGCCAACTTTAAATGTAAATACATATATAAATTAAAAGTAAATATAGACAAAAAATATATATTCCATGCTAAAGCTAATGAAAGAAGACAAGAGTAGCTATATTAATTTCATACAGAGCAGACTTCAGAGCAAACTTCAGAGAATTATCAAGGATAAAGAAGGGCATTACATAATGAAAAAGGGACCAATTCTCCAAGCATAACAATTCCTAACATGAATGCATCTAATAACAAATCATCAAAATACATGAGGTGTGGGGCTGGCTAGTGGTTAAATTCATGTGATTGGCTTTGGCAGCCCGGGTTTGCAGGTTCAGATCCCAGGTGTGGACCTACACAACACTTAAGCCATGCTGTGGCAGGCCTCCCACATATAAAGTAGAGGAAGATGGGCATGGATGTTAGCCTGGGGCCAATCTTCCTCAGGGGAAAAAAAATACATGAGGCAAAATTGATAGAACAACAGGGATAAATACATAAATCCACTATTATAGTTGGAAAATTTTTATTTATTTATTTATTTTGTGAGGAAGATTAGCCCTGAGCTAACATCTGTTGCCAATCCTCCTGCTTTATGCTGAGGACTGGTCTTGGGCTAACATCCATGCCCATTTTCTTCTACTTCATATGGGATGCCACCACAGCATGGCTTGACAAGTGGTGCTTCAGTCCACACTCAGGATCAGAACCTGCAAACCCTGAGCCACTGAAGTGGAGTGTGTGAACTTAATCACTATGCCACCCAGCTGGCCCCTATAGTTGGATATTTAACACTCTCTATCAGAAATAGACAGACCTAGCAAGCAGAAAATCAGTAAGGACATAGTTGAACTCAACAACACCATCAACCAACTGGATACAATTGACATCTATAGACTACTTTATCCAACAATAGAAGAATACACATTCTTCTCAAGCTCACGTGGGATATTCACCAAGATAGACCACATTCTTGGCCATACAACACACCTCAACAAATTTTTTAAAAAAGATATTATACAATGTCTGCTCTCAGACCACAATGAAATTAAACTAGAAATCAATAACAGAAAGATAACTGAAAAATACCCAAATACATGGAGATTAAAAAACACACTTCTAATTGTCAAAGAAGAAATCTCAACAGAAATTTAAATGAAAATGCACCACAACTTATCAAGACTTGTGAGATGCAGCAAAAGCAGGGCTTAGAGGGAAATTTATAACATTAAATACATACATTAGGAAATAAGAAAGATCTAAAATCAATAATATAAGCTTGCATCTTAGGAAACTAGAAAAAGAAAATACATTAAATCCAAAGTAAGTAGAATTACAGAAATAATAAGAGAGAGATATCTAGATAGATATCTAAGTAGAGGTAGATATCTAGATAGATATAGATCTCTAGATAGATAGATGATAGATAGATAGGTCAGATAGATAAACACAGATGGATTACATATCTGGATCTAGATCTAGATAGACAGATGATAGATACATACATACATAGATGATACAGATAGATATCTAGATAAATATAGACCTATCTAGATAGATATATCACATATCTATATCTAGATAGATAGATAGATAGATAGATAGATAGATAGATGGATAGATAGATAGATAGATAGATAGATAGATAGATAGATAGATAGATAGATAGATAGATAATCACATTTTCCTTATCCTTCCATCCACGGATGGACACTTAGGTTGTTTCCATATCTTGGCTATTGTGAATAATGCTGCAATGAACACAGGAGTGCATATAGCTCTTTGAAACAATGACTTCATTTCCTTTGGGCATATACCCAGAAATGGGATTGCTGAATCATATGGTAGTTCTTTTTTTAGTTTTTTTGAGGATAGTGTTTGCTTATGCAGGAGTGAGTGATCTTTCCATCTTCTTCATGACCCCTCTTCATCTGAAGAGGGGATTTATAGCAGATTTACTTTCAGTCTTTTCCTGGGAGTAGGTCAACCCTGAAGAGGGAATTGATGGCAGCCTCATTTCCCAGAAGTTGCTGCTTTTAGTCAGATCAAGGATGCTCTGAGAAGGCTTATTTCTGAGAAAGAATCTGAGAATATCAAACGTATTCAGCTTAAAATAATCTTCATACCAACTCTGAGATTCTGAGTGGGTTCCGACACCTCATTGCAAAAAGTTCAGACATAAATATTCCCCAATTCCTTACCAGTTGGCATTTTCTCATCTTTAGTAGTCAATGTGAAGATCCCACCCTCAGCAGCAGCAGACCCATAGTTTGAGGTGAAAGCCTGTACCCTGGGACAGGTCTGGTCACTCCATTTGAGGAATTTCCTCCAAAGACTCTCTCCTGCCTTTCTTTCTCCCTTCTTTTGTGAGATCTCACCAATCTTCATACCTGCGGGGTGGGGGGGACCTGGGGGACTGCACCCAAGAGGCAGGTGGGGTGTTGGCTTTATATACTTTTGGATACTCCACTCCTAATCTACCAAGTCCCAGCAACATTGCCCACCCCCCTTGCCGGGCCTTTTTCAGCTGTCTTCTCACAGCAACTATCACTCCCCTCCATCACTTTGGCATGTGCCTATAGGCTCCCTCCACCCTGTGGGGGTATAGGATGCTAGGGACATGGAGGTGGACGACTGATGGAGCCAGCTGTGTCCCTCCCTTTCTTGCCTTCCGGCTGGGGGCACAAACAAGGCAGTGTGATCTCAGGGAAATCCTGGCCTATTCCTTCTGTGACCTTCACCACATCTTTCCACTTCTGACTCTTTCCTCATCAATAATTTTAGAAAAATAAACTGTCCCCTCCCCCTCCTCAGAATCCTGCAAAAATTAAAAGAAAGAACAAATGTGAAGTCAATTTGATAAGTCAAAAAACTTTCTGCAAGTGGTGAAGAAAGCAGGTTCTACAACCAGTGCTTCTCAACCAGGGGGCAATTTCGTCCCAAGAGACATTTGGCACTGTCTGCAGACATTTTTCGCTGTGACTACTTGGAGAGAGTACTACTGGCATCTAGTGAGTAGATGCCAAGGATGCCACTAAACATCTAACCATGCACAGGACAGCCTCCCACAGCAAAGGTCTTGTCCAAAATATCAATAGTACCAAGACTGAGAAACCCAGCTTTAGACCTAGATTCTTGACTAGATCCCAGTTTTGCCTGTGACGAGCTGTGTGACCCCATGAAAATTATTTAACCTCTCATGTTTCTCATCTATAAAATAGGGATATTAATATTCACCTGCAAAATAGGGATATTATAGTGGAAATAAACAAATATCACCCAAATGAGAACAGGCAAAGGCTATTTATTCAGAACTTTCTATAGCAAGGAAGTCAGCCACCATCACTTGCATTTTGACAGAGACTCAAAGGCAGGCAGAAGAGTGGGAGAGATTTATATCAGAAAAAAAGGGAAGTCTTCAGATACACTCTGACTGGAGCTTGACAAGGGGGAAACTGGAGTCAGGCTAACTAAAAGAGGGATTCTTATGTGATTTGGCTTTCTCTGGTTGGTCCTAAGCTAAAAATGGGAACAAAAATTAGAAACACTGTCAGTTATTGACCAAGTCTTGACCATTTGGGGCCTAATGCTACAGGTTTGGCTTCCTGGACTGATGTTCTACAGAGTTCTATTTTATATATAGTCTATATTGTTTGTATATTCAGTGTCTCACTATTGTAGATCTTTCAAAAAGTTGTAGGGAAGATTTTAAAAACACATCATATTCAAAGCTTTTGGGACAGCATCTAGCACACAAATGCTTGATAAATGTGAGCTATTGTTATCACTTACTTCTGGGACCTCAGTTTCTACACCAATAAAATGAGGTTGGAGAGTGTCACTATGGGTCCAATCGGGAGATTTAAACAGGGGAAGTTTAATATAAAGTAGTATTAGGTTACTATGATAAAAGAGTAACTATAAAGTATAAGGGAATGCTACATGGTATCCATGGGCTGAGGGAGAGAATGCAAGGAAGGACAAACTTGGAAGCGGCCCTCTGAAGGCTGGTGTTCAGGCCTCACTGGAGAAGGTGTAGTTGCCCACTAGATGGCAGAGAAATCCACCAGTTTGCCTAGGCCTGAGTTACTCTGCAGTCACTGGGAAAACATGTAGCATCTGGGGCACAGGTGAGCTGCTACTGGTTGGCAGAGCATGAGCATGCAGAGAATGTTGAGGCCTGCAGCATGTGGTATAAGTGTTGGGAGGGCTGCAGGAAGGTGATCACCAGACTGAGGCTGCACGGTGGCTGGGGGACTGCCAGATGTCCTCCCATCCACACTGCTGACCCCTTCCTCCTGGAGGGCCCTCCAGCATGTCCTACTGGAAAGGTTAACATTATCTTCACTCTAAAAGGAGAGGTACTTAAAAGAATTACATCCACCATCACAGAGTAGGTATTAAAGAGTGAATTTAGAGCTGACATATTTGATAACTAGCACAGGGGATAAATATAGATTTGTGCATATCTTTTAATAAAGTTTGCTGTCTAATTAAGTCCAAGTTCCTTATCCCAGCATTCAGTGAAACCCAACACAACCCCTGCCTTTGCAGGTCCCAGCATTTAGGATCAGCCTGGAGCACAGTGGGCAGTCACTGACACCAGGAATGGCCCCTCTGCAAATCTCCATCACCCCTAAGAAGTCTTACCACTCTGGATGCTTTTCCTTTGAAAATCACCCCATGCCACCTGTCTCACAGCTGACTCAGGTGGGCACCTGTCTCCTATCTCACTAGGGTAGAAGAGTTTCTTCATCTCTGCATCTTCCAAAGATACCCACCAGAGCACTTAAACAATGTAGGCACTTTACCAAGAATTGTTGGCCAAGCAAAAAAGTAAATGACTCCTAAACCAGTGCAAATAGCACTTTTAAATAGGCTCCACTAATTATGTTCCTGACAGGTCACTCAACATAGGAAATTGTTACAAATGCAGTAGAAAAGCTAGGAGTGTAAAGGACTTTGGTGAACGGAGACACTTTGTAAAGCAAATAACTACTTCTGCTGAAGGAAGTGGAAATCATCAATTTTTGTGAAAGCCAATTTGTATATTCCTACATGATATGATCTTAAAGTCCAGCATACATGCCCATGTGATTGTTTTGATCTTTAGTGTGGAGGTGGGGACAGAATTGTATGGGTAGCTGTTCTATAAAAATGCCCATTTTGTTACTCTTCTTTGCTAAAAATCCTCTAGCAGCTTCCTACAACCTTCAGGGTACCAGCCAAAGTCTTCCCAACAGCCCAAGAGGCACTCCCTCACCTGACTCGGCCATGCCACCCACTCCCTTCAAAACATTTCTCCACAATCTAACTTGATGTCACGGTCTCCTCTGCAGCCAAGCCAGGCATGGTCTGGACTCAGGGTCTTGGCATTCTTTGGTCCCGCTGCCTAGATGGCTCCTCCCTAAATACATCTATGGCTTCCTCTTGTAGGTTTTTGCTCCCCTCACTCAGTGAAGCTTCCCTGACCCAACACATGATGGAGCAGACCTCTCCCTGCCTGGGGCCCTAAAACCCTTGTTCTGATTTCTTTCTTTTTTTCCCTAGCACAAATCATCTTCACATGTGCCATACATTTCCTTGGTCTTTTGTTTATTGCCTCCCACTCCCAACAGAAAATAAGCTCCATGGTGGAATCAATTTCATTCACTGCTATATCCCCAGTGCTTAGAGTAAGCACTCCAAAAATAATATTTTTGCTTAAAATTGTAACATATATATATATAAAGAATGGAAAAATGGAGACATTAAAAGCCTAAATATTTGATGACATTAAGAAATTATTGTTAGATTTTAAATAAAAAGAAAAATAGAGAGTCATCCACTTTTGACAGCTGATACCCATGTAGCACACACAGATGGGAGACAGCAGAAAGGAGAAGAGCTGACCTTCCGGGTAAGGCAGGAGTCAGGTGCTCTGGAAGCAGAGGATACACAGAGGGCTGTGCAGGGACAAGGTCCATGAGAGGATAGAGGGTGGACATGAGTGTGGGCCCTTGGGGGACAGAGGGTGGAGGCCCTGGATGAAATACTGGTAGCAACCCTTCCCACAGACAGTCATTCCAGCACTAGCCATTGGCGTCCCCTCCCTCTCAGAAGCAGGGTCACGCACCCTGCTTCAGCCCTCCAATCCTGCCAGTACCACAAAGCTGCCCTGCGTAGTGAGGGTCCGGGCTGTGCCCATGCATCATCTGCTTGGGCCAGCCCGGGTGTCCTCGGGCCAGAGTGGGGCAGAACACAGGAGGCAATGGCTGGTGGGCTGTGCTGTGTCACTGTAGCTTCTCCCTGAGGATCCTGGTTGGGCCAATGTGGGCAGATCATGGGGGTCACCATAAGGTCCCTCTTTACAGAGTGAAGGTCCCACCAAGACATGAGAAGTGCCCCCGATTTCAGCCTCAGCTCTCTCCTCCACAGCTACCTCAGACAAACGCCAGAGACCATGAGATGTTTGCTGAGCCTCCAGGCCCTGCTGGCCTTCATCCTCACCCTCACTCTCACAGGTGACAGCCATCCTGGGCTCTGAAGGGGATGGGAGGGGTGTGGGATTATCTGGTCCTAGTTGAGGCTGGTGCACCTGTCAGTGCCACTCCACAGTCATGCATTGGGAACCTTCCTGGGTTTCACTCCATTTTCTGGTGTTAGAGTAGGTCATAGGTAAGGGAGAGGCAGGGTCTCCAGTGCCTGCTATAGGCTAGATACCCACTAGGTCCTTTAGATTCATTTGCTCCCTAATAGGAGGTGAGTGGAACTGTGGAGAACATTCTTTGCCTCTCTCCGTGTTTCTTAGGTCAGACCAAACAAAAATAAAGAAGCTAGACTGTTCCCCCCTCAAGTTTGATCTACTAGGCATGTCATTTCTCATTTTTTAGGACCATCTGCCTATGGGACAAGAAAAAGGATGTTTTCCAGTGGCCTGTGACACCAAGCATCATCCTTAACACCTTTAACTTACCATCAAGCTTAATGACTAAGTCTTTTGTCCACCATGGATGGCCTGGCAAGGGGAGTAATGAATGGCCAGCAGTTCTCAGATTTCTGCACCCCTGAAACCATTATGCTCTTCTACCCATTTCCCTGGGACAACAGTGGAAGGTTAGCTTTTGTCCCTTTCCTCCAGGCTCTGAACATGGTCACAATTAACACCAAGCCCCTGTTGTACCCAACAATGAAAATTTGCTACCTATTTGATTTCTCATCCCAAATGGTCACACTGCTCAGTTTAGCTAATCAGAGGCAATGCAATGAAATTAAATGACAGCAAAAGACACCAAAATAATTTAATGTCAGCAATAGAAAAAACATCCCATATTTGGATACAAACCACTCAGATAACAATTGAAATCCAAAGAGTATCCAAAATTTTTAAGTTAAAATCCAAAAAAGTTAGATTTAAACATCATGGGTTTCTTCCTGTGGCCAGAGGGATCTCTCTTTTACATCTGCAGAGGGTTGGAATCTTTTGGCAACCCCCAAGGGCAAAGACTCCCCAACAAGTTGCTGCCTCCACCTGCTTCACCAACCACTATGGTACCCAAATGCCAGGACTTATGCCTTTTTCAAGGTTCCTGGTCCAGGCATTTACAGCTCTAAACCTTGAGCCTTTTATTCTGCATTTGAAGACATGTATTAAACATAGGAATCACACAAGTGTAGATTATGCATGGAGAATGCCATCAGACCCATGGCTCAAATAAGGCTCCCATGTGACATCCCAGATTGAGTCAAGTCCACCCTCCCCCAAAGCCGCAGGCCTCTCCTTATAGAGGCTGATGGTTGCTAGGTGACAGCAGAGATTGTGCACATCTTTCAGGCAAACAGCTCTGAAAAGAGAAAGAACCTGGGAGCTGGGCAACATGGGCTTAGTTTCTCCCCCCAGTTTCACTCAACGCCTTCCTCCCACTCCCAGTTCCCACTATATTAGGACGGTCTGGGGTTTAATTCCAAATTCCTCTGGATATACTTTCCTTTGGCAATTCCTGTCATGGAAAGGTTCCTCACAATCCTCTTTAATAGCACATCTCTGTAAGTAGGAGACAACACATCCTCATGTGGAGAGACAGAAAGAAGCAAAAACATTTCTGAGAGTTTTCCTACCTAACAAGCCCCCTTTCCTGCAGTGGAGTCTCTATGAACATATACCCAGAGCCTATACCCAGTAGATAATGTAAGATGTCCTTAATATTCTGAAAGTAATGGCTTTCTCCTGAATTCATTTCTTTTCATGTGGAGCAGTTCTTCCAAAAGGCCTTTTGCAGAGGGTCTCTGAGTTAATTTGTATGCCTGGGAGCATATTTACTGCACTGTCACAAATAAATGAAAATCTTGCCAAATTTAACATTTCAGGTTCACAGTGCTCTTCCCTCACCCTTCCTGAATTCAGTCTTACTGCTAAGAAATCAGGCAGAAGTTTGACCTGGGAGTTCTCCTTACTCATTAGAAGAGGTAGTTTTAAACCTAAAAATCAGAACCCCTTAAGTAGGCCCAAGAAGAACAGAGATAGATTGCAGCAGGAGTTTTAGAGCCACTTGGAGTTTTTAGGGGACTCCAAATCTCTTACACATATGAAAGAACCATTGTCTGCTCTGCCCCTGGGAGGCTCTGGGTATATGTTCATAGAGACTCCACTGCAGGAAAGGGGGCTTGTTAGGTAGGAAAACTCTCAGAAACATTTTTGCTTCTTTCTGTCTCTCCACATGAGAATGTGTTGTCTCCTACTTACAGAGATGTGCTATTAAAGAGGATTGTGAGGAACCTTTCCACGACATATAGGGTTATCCTATTACCATGGAGATGAAGGAATGCAGGCCAGCCTCACATTCAGAGAGCATCACAGAACCACCCATTCCAGTCCTGACAGCTCTCCTTCTGAGGACACTGGTCTTTTGATCATTTCCTTAATTACACGTGTGTGATGTATTCTTTGGTTCATAAGCTCCGAGAGTACTAAATTTTATTTTTTATTCATCTTATATGCTCAGCTGGCCTGTGGTGAACGTCTAGCAATTGTCTCATCTCAAAGAGCAGTGTTTTTCAAACTTTTTAAAATGACTCATGGTAAATATGCTTTACCTTGCAACCCAGGACACACATGTGGGTGAATATATGTTTTAATCATATATATATAGTTATATATATATATATATAGTTTGTGTTTATATATTTGTGTCCTATAGTGTAAGTGCCCGATAATTAGCTTTTTTTGATTGTAATATAAATGCATGACATTAAGCTTTTGATTGCCAAGTCATCCACTTCAAAGTCATTCATCTTGAATAAACACATTGTTGGCTACACAACTAGATAAAGAGCCAGGCTGCCCCACCCAAAAAGTTTCCCTTTTAGAAATCCCTATTTGACCTAGAGAACTGACCATTTGAGTGACCCTGCTTTTCCCTTCCTGTCCTTTAGTTCTGGCTCTTATGTTTTGAATTCACCAATAAAGAATGAACCCATGAAGCCTTAGACACCCCACCCTTGACCCCAAAAGAGGCAACCCCAGGTCCATGTGCTCTCTCTCTCTCCCTGCAACCAGGAGTGCCATGTACCCTCCAGGACTTGTGAGTAATAAACCTTGTTTTTTCAAAGTTCCTTGATGGTTGTTGCTGAGGTGCATCTTGCAATCATAAGAAGAATCGCAAGGGCCAGTCCAGCCCCCCATATTGGCTTTAGCTGGGAAAATGTATGTGGGGGCTTGCCACAAGTAGTATGGCACCAGATGAGTGTCCCTAGGCATTTCTAGCTGTTGGCATCACTGTCGATAGGCTGAGAATAACGCAAAACATGTACATATATTTGCTTTCATATATTTGTGTTTATAAATTTATATTTAACCAAAATAAAAATTATACATAACAATTCTTACCCTTTATACATACACTCTTCTGCTATATTCTACCCTCTTTTATTGACCAAAGAAATATATAAATAAAATGTTAATCTCAACTCATTCAACAGCTTTCTCAGCCAGATAATAAGCCTTGACCTGGCATTTGAAAAATACTGCCATGTAGGCTAAATTTAGGAGAATATAGAAGAAACTTTGTTAAGAGGTTCACAGTGTATTTGGGGAGAAAAGGCAGGCTCAGTATATGTGACTTGTGCTTCTGTGATTTTTCAACATGTTGTACATAAGACTGGTTAGGAGAATGGATGCACCCCCTGGAGACAAGTGACCAGAACACACAAAAGAGAATAAGATGGTACTCACAAACAAAGCCCTGCTGTGGTGAGCAGAGGTTGATAGAGATTAAATTTGGGAAGGCCCTGGGCAGCTGGATGAGAGAGTGGATCATCTTCATCTTGCTCTTCAGGGCCATTCCTCAACCATAATTCCTCCCTTCCCTTGTGGAAAACTCTGTTCTTTTTGAGGCTCCAGCCATTGGTCAGTCTACCTTCTTCATGCCCTTGTCAATATCAGCTATTGACCTAATTTACTGATGACTACAGCACCTGCTTGCAGTCTTTCTTTCCACCCAAAGTCCTAGAATGATTCTGGAGATCAGACTTAGGCTCCTCATGAGTGCTACATCAAATCTCAAGTGATCTTTATAATTTATTTCAGCCATCCCCTTCTGTGGTCATGCTAAAGATTGTACCATTACCAATGATTGTTACTCTCTGAAATCTTTGCTTCAGATACTTCAAATAAAATCAGTACATGCATCCATTTTTCTAGCTAGCTTCATGTACAACATCTTCAAATAAAACCATCTGTATTTCCAAAGACATGATGTTTTCAGGACTGTTCTTCCCCCTCACTACCATTAATCCCTGCTTACTTCATGTCTTTACCTACTCTGGTTAGACCCCATAAGCCACTTATTCCACTAGACATAGACAACCTCAGACTGTGGTCTTTGAGTTACACTCATCTAGAAAAACTCCAACCCTGGACAAGTGTGCTAACCTTCCCCCTGACTATACCTAACTGCTGAGCTCCACTGGAGAAAAGCCACACAGCCTTATGGGCTAGAACATTAAATAGCCATGGTGTTAAGCTTCAAATAGGAAGTTAACATTCCTTCATAGGCCTTCTAGATTTTCCTAGTTAGCGTCCTTTCCTATTCTACTGTGAAAATTAATAAACAGAAACTTTATTTAAAACAGAGTCAGAAGGTCAGAAGGGGGAGCTCTCACACCCTATGATGATTGCAGAGCCCAACAGGAAGTAGAAAGACTTCCTCTCCTTGCTTATCAACAGCTCAGCCAATAAGAGACTGTCATAATTCAGCCAATGAAAAGCCACTACTCTTTGAACTCCCAATCTCCTCCAAGGGACTCTGTTTACAATAGACCTCTGAACTTCCTCTTCCCCTCTGTAAAAGAGTTTCTCCTCCCGTTGCTGCTCAGGACTTGCCATGGTTGCAGATTCTGAGTTGCAATTCTTTGCTCATTCCAAATAAACCCACTCTTGGTGGAGAAATAACTGGCAATCTATGTGTTTAAGTTCAAGTTTTTGGTGGCCTGTACAGGGATCCAGAGAAGACCCCTGAGGTCTCCAAGGCTGATGAGCAAGCAGGTGCAGTACCTGCAAAAGAGCCCATTGAGCTTGCTGCTTTTCTCATTGACTCTGGAGTTTGAGGGAAAGTCTTTCTCCTGTATCTGAGCTTCCACTCTCTTTGTGTTTTTAAGCTCTCCAGCCTCTATTCAGGATCTACTTTAATGCTTCATTTTTTTCCAGTTAAGGCCTTGTTTTATTTGCTAGTACTCAGTTGGCACTTCAGATGACACTTCTGAATCAGGCTGTTCCATTGGAACTGGCTGCTCAGCCTTTGGTCTGACTGCTCTGGAATCAGACTACTTCATTAGAACTACACTGTTCAGCCTTCAGCCCAATTCCTTTGGAACTGGGCTGTTCTATTGGAACTGCACTGCTTAGCCTTTGGACTAACGTTTTTTGGGATTGGGCTGTTCTAGTGGAACTGTGCTTTCAGCCTTCAGACTCCTTCAGGAAAAGGCTGTTCTATTGGAACTGTGTTGTTCATCCCTCAGCCCAATTCCTTTGGATTAGGCTGTTCCCTTAGAACTGTGCTACTATTAAGCCTGCAGGCTGTCTGAGCTGTTCAAGCTGTTTGAGTTGCAAGCTGTTTAAGCTGTTTGAACTGTTCAGGCTGTTTGAAAATCATTCTTTTACCCTGGCAAAAAACCTCTGAGAAATGTGATCCCAGTTATCTACACATTTTGAGGGTGCCCCCCCTACAGGGGCTCTGCCAATTTTGTGTTTAAAAACCATGATCATTCCTCATGCACATTTCTAACTAAATGGACCAACTTAACCAAAAGCAATTTAGAATACCAATGGCCATTATGGGTAACTTTTGAACTCCCCAACCTTACTTTTCTTAAAACCAAATTGGACAACCATAGCTCCATAACTTCCAAAACTGAATGAGGCACCTAGTTGATTGATATTTTGAGGCTTCCAAATATTATCTTGAGTCTAAAATTACCTCTTTTCAAAATAAAATTTTAAGATTATCTGAGGCAAACATGATTAAAGAAAGATAAAATGGCTTCCAAAGTCTCATATTCCTCTTCCCTGGCTTCTTTGTCTCAGGCTCTGCCTCTGGTGCCATCATGTTCCTTTACCCGAGCTCCTCATACTCAGGTCCTGCCTCTGGCACGATCTTCCTCCTTCTCTTCCATACTGCCTATACCTTCTCTATACCTTCAGTTCCCCCATACTACCCTTCTCATTGAACCTCCCCTTTTCTGTGAATCTCTCCCCACTCGCTCTTCCTCTGAACCTGTCAGAAGCTGCCCCTTTAAGATTAAGCATTCTCAGGATCAAAGGCTAAACCCTTAATATTTTTTATTCCCTGGACTAAAGCTGAACTGCAAGCCATAGTCAAAGATTTTCTCAAAGTAACTGAAGAGCCTTACTGATTTGCTGAGGAATTTAATATATTGTCAACCTGGTTTCTGTGACTTATATCATCTAATTTATATGCTTGCAGGTGAAAACAAGGCCCAACACTTGATAACTACTGTAAAATTCTAGAATTATTTCCCCCTTTAGGGAGAAGGAAATTCCAGCATGATAGTTTTACAAGAATTCTTGACATAATAAATGAATAGAGACAGAAGAATTGAGGAGAAAAGGGTGTGTGTCTCTCAAAGGGCCTGAATGAAAGGGTATAGGTTCAGACCAGGTACATTTTGAGGTTCCTAACTAAAACTTGGGAAGCTAAAATTTGGGAAAATCCTGAAATGTCTCTAGAATTAAAGTGAGGAGACCAATCCACTGACCTGTTGTATGATCAGGAATGGGCAATTGTTATATGACTTCATCAGGCAATTCCTAGGGCTTTCCCAAAGACTGTTGATTGGAACAAAGTTCAGGTTTGTGCACAATAACCTGACAAATTTGTTTATGACTATTACAATAGACTTCAGATTGTTTTTAAAGAAAATTCTGGTCTTCCTCCTGATGTTGGTTCCACCCAGGTAGCTTTTAAATTTATGTTTATTAATGGACTGAACCAGGACCTTTCTCTTCTAGTAAAAAGGGCCATTATAGAATGGGATGCTATGCCCACTCCAGATTTAGCTAGTCTGGCAAACTAGGTTTCTCACATCCTAGATGAATCACCTAAAGGAAAGATCACTAAAATTCTTAATCTTCAACTCCAGTAAGTGAAGGCCCCTAAATGAAACCAAAATTCTCCTAGTTTCTGTCATTTTTGCAAAGAGACAGTACATTGGAAAAAAGATTGTTACAAATTTAAGTGTTTTTGTCACCTTCAGCCCTCTAACTAGTCTTTCCAATGTCCTCAAAATTCCCAATGAATGGGACTTCGAGGAACTACAGGGCTCTTCTCAATCCTCCCTCTTAATCAGTTTGGAGAAACATTTCTACAGATTGGAGATGAATCTCTTTCTGTCCTAACTGACACTGGAGCCACATTCTCTGTGCTCAACCCCACTACTATAAAGTAGCCTCTGCCTCAGAGAACTAAAAGAGTTCAAATAGTGGGGATTTCTAACAAACCTCAAAATGTTACTATCTCTGAACTATTCCCTTTCATTCAGGCCCTTTGAGATATACACACCTTTTTCTCCTCAGTTCATCTGCCTCTATTCATTTATTACATTGAGACTTCTTGTAAAAGTATCATGCTGGAATTTCTTTCTCCAAAAAGGGGGAAATAATTCTATAATTTTACAGTAGTCATCAAAACAGCCAACCAGGTGAATTACCCTTTGCCATCTTTTATTTGCTTCATCTCTGATACTAGAACTGATTCTGGAAATAATGATCATTTATCCATATTGAATCAGCTACCACCCTCCTTATGGGCAGTCTCTAACTGATATTGGTAAATTTTATAGCACAATTCCCTTCAAGATTCAAATAGATCCCTCCAAACCTCTTCCCAGAATTAATCAATAGCCTCTAATTAAATAAGCCCTTCCAGGTGTAAAGCCCACAATAGAAGATTACAAAATTCAAAATCTCATTATCCCTTACACTAGTTCCTGTAATACTCCTATTTTGCCAGTGAGAAAACCCAAAGGCCAAGGGTGGAGATATGTCCAGGACCTCTGAGCAATAAACAATGTTGTTAGCCCTCAATGCCCTGTTGTTTCTAATCCTTATACACTACTAACATCCATTCCCAATGGAAGTAAATTTTTTACTGTAATTGATTGATGCAACGCATTCTTTAGTATTTCAGTTGATGAAGAGAGCCAATACATTTTCACCTTTGCTTGGGTAGGAAAACAATTAATCTGGACAGTAATGCCTCAGGGTTTAACTGAGAGTCCTTCTTATTTCTCACAAATCCTGAAGGCTGATCTAGATAATATAAAGTTCTCTAGGGGTTCTACTTTGTTACAATATGTGGACAATTTGCTTCTTTGCTCTCCCTAAGTCTCCTCACAGGAAGACAGCATCCACTTGCTAAAGCTTTTACCCCTTGAGGGACACAAGGTAGCCAAAAAGAAGTTGCAGCTTTCCTAAACCCAGGTTCAATATTTGGGGTATCTGATAGCAGAACAAGTGCTACACCTAAGTCCAGATAGGCTTCATGGTGTTCTAAGTTTCCCCAAACCTAAAAGTAAGCACCAACTGTGAGGTTTTCTCAAGCTAGTTGGTTATTGCCAAAACGATTCCAAATTTGTCTCTTATGGCCAAATCTCTGTATGTTTTGCTAAAGAACAACAAATCCAACCAAATTTTATGGGAAGAACTAGACAACATAGACTTTAAGGCCTTAAAGAAGAGTTTGATGAACACACCTGCCCTTGGACATCTCAATTATCAGGTTCCCCGTTTCCTTTTTGTATGTGAAAAGGAAGGGAATGCTCTTGAGGTACTCACCCCAAAACACAGGGACCGCCATTGGCCCATAGGGTATTATAGCAGCTACTGGACCCTGTGCCACAGGGATACCTCCCTTGTCTTAGAGCCATTACTGCTGCTGCACTTTTGGTTAAGGCCAATGAGAAAATTTTTGTGGGATCCTCTTTAACAATTTTTATACCTCATGCAGAAGTCCACCTGAATTCTCATCACACTCAACATATTTCAGCCAGCCACCTCACCTCCTACAAAATCCTTTTGTTAATGTCTCCTCACACAACTCTTTCACCCTAACCCTGATACTCTTCCCCCTCCATTACCAATGAAGTAATTCACTACTGCCTAATGTTGATGTATCACCTCCTGACTCCTCATGATGATCTGCAGGAAACTCCTTTAAGTAATGCCAACTTCTTACAGTTCACTGGAGGTTCTTATTTAAAAGGTGGCAATGGAAAATATTGTGGTGGATGTACTATTGCAACTCCTTTTAATATTGTTGAGGCAGCATCTTTACCTATGGCTACCTCAGCCCAACAGGCTGAGTTACATGCAATTTCACTGGCTTGTACTTCAGCCAAGGGCAAAATTGACAGCATGTGTCCTAATAGTATATAGGCTTTTGGAGTATCTCACAATTTCAGAATGTTGTGGAGGCAACAGGACTTTCTTACTTCCAGTGGAAATAAAATTTTAAATGACCCCTCTGTTCAGGAATTACTGGATGCTATACTTTTATCTGCTACTTTAGCTATTATTAAGATCCTGGGGCATTCTAAACTTCACTTTCTGGAAGCTAAAGGAAATCACCTTGTTGACACTTCCACAAGGAATGCAGCCCTTGAACTAACAGTCAAACCTCTGTCATGGTCCAAAGAGATATTTGCCTAAATAATAAGTTAGAAAAACTGGCTAGAGAAGCCAAAAAATTGGCCTCAGAAAAGAAAAACAAGAGTGGAAATTCAAGAACTGTTGATTTGATAAAAAGAGAAAGCTCTGGTTCAGACCAAATAACAACCTAGTCTTACCATAGACTCTAAAATTCCCAATTCTAACCACTGTACATGCAATAGACTATTGGTCTATTGATAAAATGATATCATTTATGAATCAATGTTGGTGGGGAAATATTAACAAGGCTGCAAAAATGCCTACCTCACTTGTCCCATTTGCCCAAAATGCAACCCAGGGAAGCCTGTTTGTTTGTGCTGCTCCTGGACATTTTAAACTGCCTAATGGACCATTCAAGGTTTGGCAAATGGATTTCATACAACTTCCCCTGTCTCATGAATGTAAATATGGCTTAGTATGGTCTGTACATTTTCTCACTGGACTGAAGTCTTTCAGACAGACTGTTGCCTCTTTTGTGGCTAAAGTCCTTTTGGAAAAGATTATCCTGGTCTGAGAAACTTCCCTCAAGCTTCATAGTGACCAATGAGCCACTTTACTGGTCAGGAACTTTGACAAGTCTGCACTGTTTGGCCGGTTTTATACAACAATTTCACTGTGCTTACCACCCTCAAATCTGTGGTTTAGCTGAATGCACTAATGGTACTATTAAGACACAACTGGCAAAACTTGTAGAGATACTCCAAATACCTTGGCCAAAAGCATTGCCATTGGTCTTTCTAAATCTCGGATCCACCCCTTTTGGAACTTATAAACTCTCACCGTTTGAGACAGTCACGGAATGCCCAATGCACTTAGCTCCTACCTCATTTGACCCACAGCTGATAAAAGGAGATATACTCCAATATTACAAAGGCCTAATTGCTTTTATTAAAAACAACCATGTTCTGGTAGAGCAATCTTTTCACAATGCACTCCAGGGAATCTAATACCTTAAGCATCACACCTGTGGCCTGGAGATTTTATTTATTGGAAAAGACACCTCCAGAAGGACTCTCTTCAACCTCACTGGAAAGACCCTATCAGGTACTGCTAACTAACCCTTGTGCCACAAAACTCCAAGGAATAGACTCTTGGACTCACATGACACACCTAAAGAAAGTATCAAACCCTGACTGGACCTACATATCATCCAGTGACTTAAAAGTAAAAATTTCCTGGAATTGAAGTAGAATATATCTGATGAGACAGCTTTCCCAAGATATCCAGATCAGGCCTGTTGAAAGTTTGTCTGCTAAACCTTTGATAATGATACAATGCTTCAGATGACTTCCATGATCTTGATACCAAATGGACTTTAAAAAAAGAAGTGTGAGAGTTTTCCCTCCTATCCCTCCTTGTTAATCAAAATTGACCTCAATAGGTTTCCAATCTGTGCACTTTCCCTCTGACATGGGGCATGACACCCAGGAAAGTTCCTTCCTAGCATTGAGGGACAAGGCTGATAAAACTGGAAAAACCTGACTCTTGATAAGTGATGATTCCAGAGAAAGATTTTGATCAAAAGGGGTAAATGAAAATTAATAAACAGAAATTCATTTAAAATGGAGTTGGGAGGCCAGAAAGGGGAGCTCTAATGCCCTACAACCCTTGCAAAGTCCAAAAAAAAAAAAAGAAAAAAGAAAAAAAAAACCTTCCTCTTCTTTCCCAGCAACAGCTCAGCCAATGAGAGACTGTAATAACTCAGCCAATGAAAAGCCACTACTCTTCAAACTCCTAGTCTCCTCCAATAGGCTGTTTGGTTACGATAGCCCTCTCACTTCCCCTTCTCCTCCTCTATAAAGGAGTTTCTCCTCCCCTTGTTGCTGGGGGCTTGCACATGGCTTGCCGTGGTTGCAGACCCTGAATTGCAGTTCTTTGCTGATCCTGAATAAACCCATTTTTGCTAGAGAAATAACTAGCTCTTTATTTGTTTAAGGTCAACACTATAAAAGCACTATTTTGACCCATTGCCACCCTGCTCAAGCCTCCAACCCCATCATCTCCCAGCTCCCTTTAGAATATGTATAGAATTCTAAAATGGCCCCAAGAGTCCTGCACCCTGCTGTATACAATCTGCATAATATCATCCTCTTGATTGTGGACAGGACCTGTGAGTTTGATGAGATTGTCAATGTCTTAATTGGGTTGTGTTTTTGAGCAAGGTGATTGAATAGTCACTCCTATTGTTATGTAACATTGCATAAGACTCCATTATAGAAGACTAGAGATTCTCCTACTGGCTCTGAAGTAGCTGCCATATTTGAGAGTGTCAAATGGCTAAGACATCAGGGTGGCCTCCAGGAGTTGAGAGCAACCCCTAGCCACCAGTTAACAAGAAAACAGAGACCTCAGTCCTAGCAAGAAATCAAGTTCTGCCAACAACCTGAATTAGCTTGGAAAAAGACCCCAAGCCTCAGATGAGATTGTTGGCCAGCACCTTGATTTCACCCTGGTGAGGACCCAGCTAACCAGTGCTGGACTCTTGCCCATAGAAACTCTGAGATAACGTGTATTATTGTTCTAAGCTACTAAATTTGTGGCAATTTCTACATAGCAGTAGAAAACTAACACAGAATACTTACTTTCTGCTTTATGGGAACATAGAATCCAGCAAAAGTAATCTCTTATTTAACTTCTTTCCACTATACTTTAAAATTCTCTCTCTCACTTTTCCTTCTCTGTCCCCATCCTCCTGTTACAATAAGGCATGTTTCTTCTCACACTCATTACAGGCATTCTCAGACAAATATTTAAACATGGGCCCATCTCTCTCACTTTAACACAAGCTCCCTCAATCTCACTTTTCCATCCAATTTCCTCCCTTTCATTTTTCTCCAAGACAGAGCCAAGATTCCTAAATTTGGAGCAGTCTAGAGTCAACATCTTCGCCATCATGGAATGTATGTATATAAAATTGTAGCGTTTGGTTGGCACACTGAGAAAAACTTGTGAGGCTGCTCACAGGTGGAGACAACTAGTTTGGGTGCTCTACAGACCCCAAGGCAGTTGTTCTTAATATGTGTTCCCTAGACTAGGAGCATCAATATCACCCAAAAACTTGTTTGAAATGCTAAATCTGGGGCCCCACCCCAGAACTATTGAGTAAAATTCTGGAAGCAGGGCCCAGTAGTCTGTTTAACAAGCCTTTCAGGTGATTCTGATGTACACCCAAGTTTGGTTCTGAGTATGCACAGTGCTGATAAGGGAAGAGGAGGACCAGTATCTCCCCTTACTTGTAACCCATTCTCAGTGGACTGGTTGAGAAGCACTAGTTTATCTACATTAATACCCTCTGCTCTCTCAATTAACTTTGTTTTGGTTTTGTTGTTGTTGTTGTTGCTACTTTGTATTTTAATTGAGGTAACATTGATTTATAACCATATAAATTTCAGGTCTACCTCATTATATTTTATCTTCTATATAGACCACATTGACTTTCACCCCAAGAGTCTAGTTTCCATTTGTCACCACACAAAAATACCCCTTTAGCCCTTTCACCATCCCCACCCCTTCCCCCTTCCCCTCTGGTAACCACAAATCTGTTCTTATACCTATATGTTGGTTTATCTTCTATATATGAGTAAAATCATGTGATATTTGTCTTTCTCTGACTTATTTCACTTTGCATAATACCTTCGAGGTCCATCCTGTTGTAGCAAACGGCAAGATTTCATCTTTTTTATGGCTTAGTAGTAGTATACTGTATTTATATACCATATCTTCTTTATCCATTCACTCATTGATGGGCACTTAGATTGTTTCCAAGTCTTGTCTATTGCGAATGATGCTGCAATGAACGTAAGGGTGTATTTAACTTTACACACTTGTGTTTTCATGTTCTTTGGATAAATACCCAAAAGTGGAATAGCTTGATTATATGGTAGTTCCATTTTTAATTTTTCGAGGACTCTCCATATTGTTTTCCATAGTGGCTGTACCAATTTACACATTCCCACCAGCAGTGTACAAGGGTTTCCTTTTCTTCAGATCCTCTCCAATACTTATTTCTTATCTTTTTACTGATAGCCATTCTGACAGGCATGAGGTGATATTTCATTGTAGTTTTTTTGCATTTCCCTAATAATTAGTGATGTTGAATATCTTTCCATGTGCCTGATGGCCTTCCATGTGTCTTCTTTGGAAAATATCTGTTCACATCCTCTGCCCATTTTTTAATTGAGTTGTCTGCTTTTTGTTGTTGAATTGTATGAGTTCTTTATATATTTTGGATATTAACCCCTTATCAGATATACGATTTGCAAATAAGTTCTCCCAGTTGGTAGGTTGTCCTTTTGTTTTGCTTTCTCTTTTTGTTTTGATGGTTTCTTTTGCAGTGCAGAAGTTTTTTAGTTTGATGTATTCTGACTTTTAAATTTTTGTCTTTTGCTTTCCTTGTCTAGGAGACATACTCAAAAAGATACTGCTAAGACTGGTATCAAAGAGTGTTCTGCCTATGTTTTCTTCTAGGAGTTTTATGGTTTCAGGTCTTTTAGTCAAGTCTTTAATCCATTCTGAGCTAACTTTTGTGTGTATATATATATATATATATATATATATATATATATATATACACACACATATACTCTTTGGAGAGGAAGATTCTCTCTGAGCTAAAGTCTGTGCCAATCTTCCTCTATTTTGTATGTGGGTCACTGCCTTATCATGGCTGATGAGTGGTATAGGTCCATGCCTGAGATCTGAACCTGCAAACCTGTGTTGCTGAAGTGGAGTGTGCTGGACTTAACCACTATGCCACAGGGCTGGCCCCTCCCAACACCATTTATTGAAGAGCCTTTCCCTTCTCCATTGTATGTTCTTGGCTCCTTTGTCAAAAATTAGTTGTCAATAAATGTGTGGGTTTGTTTCTGGGCTCCCAATTCTGTTCCATTGATCTGTGTGTCTGTTTTTGTGCCAGTACCATGCTGTTTTGATTACTATAGTTTTGTAGTATATTTTGAAATCACAGAGTGTGATACCTCCACCTTCATTCATTTTTCACAGGACTGGATATTTGGGGTCTTTTGTTGTTCCATATAAATTTTAGAATTCTTTGTTCTATTTCCATGAAAAATGTTGTCAGGATCTTGGTAGGGATTGCATTGAATCCATAGATTGCTTTAGGTAATATGGACATTTTAACTATGTTTATTCTTCCAATCCATGAGCATGGAATATCTTTCCATTTCTTTGTGTTTTCTTTGATTTCTTTCTATAGTTTTATTTCTAACAATGTCTTATAGTTTTCAGTGTATAGGTCTTTCACCTCCTTGGTTAAATTTACTCCTAGGTATTTTATTCTTTTTGTTGTGATTGTAAATGGGATTGTATTCTTGATTTCTCTTTCTGCTAGTTTGTTGTTAGTGTGTAAAAATGCAATTGATTTTTACATGTTGATTTTGTACCCTGCAACTTTACTATATTCATTTGTTATTTCTGATAGTTTTTTTCTGGTGGATTTTTTAGCATTTTCAATATAGAAAATCATATCACCTGCAAATAGTAACAGTTCTACTTCTTTCTTTCCCATTTAGGTACATTTTATTTCATTTTCTTGCCTAAATGCTCTGGCTAGGACTTCCAATACCATGTTAAATAAGAGTGGGCATTCTTGTCTTGTTCCTGTTCTTAGAGGGAAATCTTCCAGTTTTTCACCATTGAATATGATGTTAGCTGTGGATTTGTCATATATAGAATTTATTACATTGAAGCTTTTTTCTTCTATACACATTTTATGGAGAATTTTTATCATAAATGGATGCTGAATCTTGTCAAATGCTTTCTCTGCATCTTTTGAGAAGATCATGTGATTTTTATTCTTCATTTTATAAATGTGGCAGGTTGTTGATTGATTTGTGAATGTTGAACTGTCCTTGCAAACCTGGAATAAATTTCACCTGATGGGGGCATACGATCTTTTTAATGTATTGTTGTATTTGATTTGCTAATATTTTGTTGAGGATTTTTGCATGTATGTTCATCAGCAATATTGTCCTGTAATTTTCTTTCTGTGTGTCATTCTTGTCTGGCTTTGCTATCAGGGAAATGTTGGCCTCATAATGTGAGATAGGAAGCATCCCACCCTCTTCAATTTTTTGGAAGAGTTTGAGAAGGATAGGTGTTAAATCTTCTTTGAGGTTTGGTAGAATTCACCAGAGAAGCCATCTTGTCCCAGACTTTCACTTTTTGGAGTTTTTTTTTTTAATTACTATTTCAATTTCCTTACTAGTGATCAGTCTATTCAGATTCTCTATTTCTTATTGATTCAGTTTTCAAAGGTTGTATAATTCTAGGAATTTACCTATTTCTTCTAGGTTACCTAATTTGTTGGCACATAGATTTCCATATTATTCTATAATAACTCTTTAAATTCTGTGGTATCTGTTGTAATTTCACCTCTTTTTTTCTTTGTGAGTATAGCTAAACATTTGTCAATTTTGGTTTTCTTTTCATAGAATCAGTTCTTAGTTTCATTGATCTTTCTATTGTCTTTTTAGTTTCTATTTCATTAATTTCCACTCTGATTTTTATTATTTCTTTTATTATACTGATTTTGGGCTTCATTTGTTCTTCCTTTTTCTAGTTCCTGTAGGTGTAATGTTAGCTTATTTGTTTGAGATTTTTCTTGTTTCTTGAGGTAGGCCTGTATAGCAATAAACTTTCCTCTTAGCACCACTTTTGCTACATCCCATAGATTTTGATATGCTGTGTTTTCATTTTCATCTATGGTTTGGTATCTTTTTATTTCTCCTTTGACTTCATTGATCCAATAGTTGTTTAGGGGCATGTTGTTTAGCCTGAACATATTTGTGACTTTTCCAGTTTCATACCATTGTGGTCAGAAAAGATAGTTGATATGATTTCAATATTCTTAAATTTATTGATACTTGTTTTGTTTCCCAGCACCTTAAAAGCTCTCCTTTCTTACTAGAGGTAAGAAACAAGAAGGGGTCCAAGTGCTCAAACAGTTATTGATATTGCTAAATGTTAGTCTGTGATAGTCCTTAAGTCTCTTCACATATATTTCTTTCCTTCAAGGCACATGGTAGGGTTACTCTGCTCCACCCCCTTTGAATTGGGCATGGCCAGTGGAATGTGACCTGGAGAGACATTTAAGAACCATTGTGAAAATGTGCCCCATTACCCCTTTTGCACTCCTCCCATCTTCCTTCCCCTCTGGTAACCACCAATCTCTTCTCTGTATCTATGTGTTTTATCTATTTGTTTATCTTCCATGTATGAGTGAAATTATATGGTATTTGTCTTTCTCCATCTGATTTATTTCATCTAGATTGATACCCTCAAGATTCATCCATGTTGTTGCAAATGGCAAGATTTCATCTTTTTATGGCTCAGTAGTATTCCATTATATGTATATATACCACATGTTCTTTATCCATTCATGTAGTCTATACAGAAGGTGAAATATAATGATGTACAACTGAAATTTATACAATGTTATAAATCAATGTTACTTCAGAAAACAAGAAACTACCTACAAAGAAAAACATAGACCCAGAATTTTTAAAAAGACTGACAATGAAAGAGATCTAAATTTCTGTCCAAATAAATACATAAATAAATAAAACCATTGCCTTCACACACACAAAATAGAGTCATTGTGTGATTTTCTACATTCTCTTCCTCCTGCTGTGGTGACTGGGGAAGCTCATGCTGAGATTGAGTTTCCTGACACCCCATAGCAACAGAGAGCACAAGTTAGAAATAAAACATCCATGGTGTTAAGCCACTGAAGATTGGAAGGTTTGTTTACTATGGAAAAAGCTGACCCATCCTGACAGACGAATACTCTATAATTGGCAACTGAAACCAGGAAGCCACCCTGATTACCCAGGAATATATATACATGTGAGTGCTATATTGTAATTGTTGGTTTGCTTATGAACTTTTCTCTTGCTGGACTCTGAGTTTCTTGAGGGGAGAAGGTATATCATTTTATTTCTGCACATAACCAGCAGATCTGACACACAGTAAGAAGTTAATAAATATTTGAAGCTAAATAGAACAAATGCATGAATGGATGAGTCTCAAAGCAAGTGGCTGTGCCTTTTGGGCATGGAGATCTCTTAGAGGAAAATAGAAGAGGAGGAGGAGTAAAAAGATGGCCAAACTGAACTTGGAGCTCAAATGAGGTTGACAAGCGTGTAGGTTGTAGCGTGTAGGTACAGGAACAAGAGTTTATTTTTGGATTTTTTTTACTTGCTTGCTTGCTTGAGCTTTATTTTTGCCAGCCTTGTTCAAATGCCTGTATGGCTCCAGGGTCAGATGCTTGTAGGTCATCTAACAGGAGAAGAACACTAAGGCAGCCAAGGTTCAAGCCAGTAAAGAGATGGTAACTAGTGTCTAAACTGGATCAGCAATGATTTGAGAAGATAAAAGACTGTCCCCTGGAAGGGGATAAAAAGGTGGGTTCAAAAGAGTTGAGGTATTAATGGGGCTTGAAAAAGTAAACATCAGCTCAAACAGAGCTGATTTAAAGAGTTAAAAAATCTTCCCACCATTGATCAGGGTGGGAGGGCAGACATAGATAAATGCTAGCTGCAAAATTAAAGGAAATGGTATTTCTCCTGAGGGCAGTCTTCAGTTGTAAAGTTGAGTAACCACTGCTTTCCTACTTACTGAGAAGCTTGTCTGGAAAATCAACTGACTTTGACAGAGAAGCATCCTTGATCTCCAACCCAGGAGCAAAGGTGCAGATAAGGTGTTTCTAGGCATTCACGTTTATCTTAAATTTGTCACTTAGGGGTCCACCTCACAGTCCAGACCTGATGTGGATTCACTTACATACAGCTGTGCTTCACTTTAAGCTTCATTTAAATTTCTCCTAAATATCACCCTTCCCCCAAATCCTATAATAATTCTTTGTTTGGCAAGATGGCCCTAAGTTTCTACTCAAACCAAAAAACTTAACTATGTGAGACTACAGGTTTGTCTTTGGTTGTCTTCAGTTGACTGGGCTAGCACAGGGTCTCTCAGCCTCAGCACTATTGACATTTTGAGCTGAATGATTCTTTGTTGTGATGATGCAGAGACTGCCCTTTGAGTCTTTTAGTATGTTTAGCAGCCTCCTTGATATCTACTCACTAGATGCCAGTAGCACCCTCAGTTGTGACAATCAGAAATGTCTCCTAACATTACTAAATGTCCCCCAGGGAAAAAAAATCATTGCCAGCTGAGAATCACTGTGCTAAGGTATACATTCTCCATGAAGGTGATATCACCAGTAAGATGGTGATTTTTTAAATTTTAAGTTTTTAAATTGGAGGTGTTTTTTGAGTGATGAGAAATCTTATATATACAATGATATGTGGCCCTCCAAAGGATCATAGTATATAAACAGATGAACAGTATATCAGAGGTATTAAAATTTCACAAGGGAGGAGTCAATTAGGAAGAAAGAGCATCTGAAAAGACTCCTTGAAGGGACAATAACAAAAAGAAGTTGAGAAACCACGGGCTAGGACAGACTGCAGTAGGAGCAGAAGTGAGAATGTTGGAGGGATCTGGAATGGGAGATAGAGCATGAGTAATGGCATATTCCATTCAGAGACAGTTGTCTGGGAGTTTGGAATTTTATTTTGTGATTATGTGGGAGTGGAGTGCAAACAAAGGGTAGAGCAGAACAACTCAATCTGATAGCTCCAGGGTTTGAGCTATTTAAATTTAAATTAATTAAAATTAAATAAAATTAAAATTTTAGTTCCCCAGTATAACTAGCCACTTTCCAAGTGTGCAATCTCCTCAAGAGCCGAGTGGGCTACTTGTATTAGTTTCCTAGGGTTGCTATAACAAATTACCACAGAATGGATGACTCAAAACAATGGAAATGTGTTCTCTCACAGTTCTGGAGGCCTGAAGTCTGAAATCACATGTTGGCAGGGCCACACTCTCTCTAGATGCTCTAGGGGAGAATCTGTTCTTTGCCTCTTCCAGCTTCTAGTGCTGTCAGCACTCCTCTGCTTGTGGCTGCATCACTCCAACCTCTGTCCTCATGGCCACCTCCTCTTTTCTGTGTGCCTGTCTTAAGTCTCCCTTGTTTATTTCTTAAGTGTACACGTAAGTATATATATCATACCACACAATCATTGTTAAAAAGTTCACAAAAAATCTTTTATCTTTCTTACATCCATTTAGTTTACTAGTTCCCAATAATTATGTTTAGATTGCCTACAAAAACTTCGTGGGACATTAGACAAAGTCAAGAATGGTTCTAAGTTATTATTTTTGCTAACAAATTTTGTAACAGAGACAGCATGAGCTTATTTGACTAATAAACCCAGGTAGAATAAAGGCTGCATATCTGCTGATAACGCTGAAAACATGCTTATTTCAGTCAAACCAACAGACTTAAATAAGCTTTGATTTACCAAAGATTATTTTATATCACATTAACTTGAAAAACATTTGGGTTGGTTCCTATAACATTTAGAAATAATTTATATAAGTGCTTACCTTAAGGCAATTAAATAGATATCTTTAGAAATTATACCATCCAGAGGTAGGAAAATATCACGTATATATAAGACATATAGATAGACATATACAGATACATAGACAGATGCAAGCATAGACTTGAAGTAGTTTTCACTAAAATTTTACTATGAATCAGGTACAATACAAAACTCATTAATTTATAAAAGAATAGTTGGATCCAAACTGTGTTTCTGGCAGATAGTACAAACTAAGGTTATCTGCTTAGGAATTGGTGATGGTGTAGATAACAGCTCCCAGAGAGGTTACAAGCTTTTTGAGATAAATAGGGGAAATTTTGGGGATTGGTGAAAGGGAAGGGGTAGAATCTGAACTGTCTCTAGAGCTGCATTCCCAGTTTTGCAAAGATTTGTAAGCCAAGGACTGTTGCTCTCAATTCCTCAGAAATTAGGTTGTAACTTAAATAACATTATAGGTTGATTTACCTGTCCAACTACACCACCTGTAATTTGCTTCTTTCCTTCTGGGTACATAGTTTTATTTTAACTTAGGGAAGAAGGTCTTTTAAAAAAAAATCCCTATCAGGTTCTGAATATCAGCTTCCAATCTGGCCAAATCTGATTATAAGTTGGTAAATCCTTCAAATATCTTGTCATATTTCAGTCAGAACAAACAGTAAATACTTCTGGCAGTATTAAAAAACTCCATTAATTTTTAGTTTTAGTTTTCCCTTGACTGTTTAAGGGAACAACATAGCAGTTTCCCAGGAAATCCCTCAGACTCTTGTTATGTCCAGGAGGGGCTCATACTGGGCCTTCCTTCACTGGTAGATTATGGGGACATCTGTGAAGCCATAATTTAATGAACTTTTTATAGTCTTTTCTTTTAGGTACTCCTTATAACTTAATTCTTCATTAGCTTTTTGCAACAAAACTTCCAATAAGGCTATTTTGGAATTTTGAAGCCTTCGCTTTTAAGAGCACTTCTTAAATGAGCTTATCTAATTGGAACACTCCTTCTAACAGCCAATGTAATTCCCTGGAGGCTGGTGGCAGTTTGGTAGGACCCTAGCTGCAAATGGAGTTCAACCCACATTTCTGTCCAGCCATAGCTGACTGCAAGTGGGGTGCAACCCGCATTTCTGTCTGACCATACTTTGGGGCCCCCAACCTGACGGTTACCAAGCCAAGCTCTCAGGACACGAAATAAACTTAGTAAGATTTTGCTGTTCTTTGTGAATATTTACAACTTCTAGAATGATTGGTTTTGAGTGTGTGTTCCAGAAGGTGGCGCACTTGACTCTTTAACAATTAAAGATGGCTTTAATCTGTCTGTTCTGTGGTTCTCAAATCTAGTGCACAAAAAGACAAGTTTTGGAAGCTCAAAGGAGCCCCCAAAGTAGCCATTGTAATTTTAAATCATTTTTAGTATTATTGGTTCACTGGGACAAAAATTTATAAGAGGAAGGACCATAGTTCTTAAATATAAACCAGCTGGAGTTCCTGCGGGAGGTTGATCATTTAGGGTTGTTCTAGAACAAATGTTCCCCATAATTTAAAGAGGGCTGTTTTTGAATGACCAAGGTAGGAGAGTATCTGTTTTGGGTCAGGTATGAGCTGATTGTGAGGACCACTTCTCAAAGTGTCACCAATGGGCTATTGGTCTTTTTCTTATGTGTCTCAGAAAATCCTATACACCAGGCAGTGTCAAGTTGTTTAAGGTACTAGGATGACCAATCCTTTATGTGTACCCCCAAGAGGAGCTCATGGAGTTCATTCTGACCCAGGAATGGGATATGTTCCTCAGTTAGGAGGCCCTGTGAGAGTGCTACACATCACAGATAGAGTCCTGACACTTCTGCTAGGTTTCTAGTCACCTAGAAACACCCCAAAAGGGATAGTAAGGTGCAATGTCTTTGGAGTCATAGGATCCTCATTTGGGTGATAGGAGAAGCTAAGGGGTCTGCATTGGTTATCAAGGATAGCCAAATTTTGAATCGTAAGAGAATGTGGCTACTTTAACAGAACAAAACACTACTAGAGCTGCAATAGCATTCACTAAGAAAAGTCCTTAAACCTGAATCCTCCAGCTAGTTAAGATGAGGATGGAATCCTTCCCTCCAAGAGAGTGAGGACAGAAAAGACATCCTTGAACTCGAGCCTCCTGCCTTAAGCAGAGGCGGAATATTTCTTCCAAAATGGAAGAAGTTAGAATCGACAATAACCAGAAGCACCTGAATAAAAATCAGTTTGATCTAAACCTTGACCTTAAAAATTGGGAGTTTTGGATCCAGGAGGACCTGCTGCCAGATATCTGGGCTCACCAGTGGAGACACCAGAGATCAATGGTCTCTCGGAGGTATCTTCCATGCATCTGCAGTGGTACTGGGATTTCCAGGTGGTTTCTCTGGATCCTGTTGGCTATGCCAAGAAATGTCAGCCAATTATGAGGTAGATTCTGACAGACTTAAAAAAAAAAAGAAGTTTATTTGGGGTTTGTTAGGACTGCAGCCTGGGAATACAGATTCAAGTAGCACTTGACTTGTTTTCCGGCCTTTGAAGGGAGAGGGAAGATTTTATAGTCATGGCTAACAAAGGCAAAGAAAAAAAAGGGAAAGGAATGTTTTATAACAAATTCCAGGTACAAGGTAGTCATGGGGTAAGGGTAGATTGAAACAAGCCATTAAAACTTAGGAATGTAGCAGATGACCCTGACAGGAATGAGGTCTCTGTCCTTATAATCTTATCTGGCATGAGAAGACTTGCAGATGCACTTGAGGCATACAATGAGTTCAAGAGTTCATCCCGAAGGAGGAATTTGTTCCTCTCTTCTTCATGTCTGTCCAGCTCCATTTTAGTGCCTTAACATGAGTGATTCCATCTTCTTTTAATTCCACAGGAGAACTAGGAACATTGGTTCCTGCCTCTTAGAGTTGTGAAGAATGTGGGAGATAGTGAAGTGTTGGCACTTAATAACCTTGCATTAAAGGGTAGTTTTTCTTCAGAGACCACTTCATATTGGGGAAAGGAAGGAGGAGAGAAAATGTTCAACACTGAAATGTGAGTCATGGGCCCTTGTCCAAATAGCTACACTTCTTCCTGGTTTTCCCTGAGGGTTGTAGGGTACTATGTGAACAGCCTCTAACCAGATGCATGATGCTCTGGATCTGCTTATGGGTAGGAGTCATTCAATTAGTGCCATATAATCATTTTTAAATTTCTCTGATTGTTGCCAGGGCATCTTGGGGTTACCTCCCAAGATGATCTCCTCCATCATCAGCATAGTCCACTAATTCAGTGTTTACGGGCTTTAACTGCTCATGCTTATCCCTTTATGCCTATCCTTATTCCCTCCGCCTCTCAAGTTTCCACATTTTCTTTGGCAGGAAGAGGAAAGGCTGACCGAAAATAGGCTCACCCAACCACCTTTTTCCCTTTGTCCTGTACTGGTGGACCAACCATCACAATAAAAACAATTATCACTTAGTAAGAATTCATTTTGAGCCATTTTAGGATTATTGATAAAATAGGAAAGGTCAGCATAATTTTACATAAAATTCCAGGCCTTCCTTGATTTCTTTCCTCCTTCTCTGCCTTTTACATCTAATAAAACATTACAAAAAATCACTTGTTTTATTTATTTTGGGGATAGGCTTTAGGTAAAATGTGGAAGTTTATCTTGAGCTTCCAACCTTCAAGTCTTCTCTTTTCCCCAATTCCTGTCTTCCCAACTCCATCATACCTTTCCTCCTCCAGAGCTAAAAGCCAGCCTCACTGAATTTTCCAATTAAAGTTCATGTTCAAGAAAGGGTGGGAAAATTTTGTTCCTTTCATTGTAGTTAACTGAGAACAGTGCTGTTAACCTCCCTAGGGTGCTCTGCATTTTAATAGAAACCAAAGACCAAAGCTAAAAAAATAAAAAGGCTTTTACTGCAATAGTGCATAAGAGACTTTGTAAGAGGTGTATTTGGTTGAAAGGGTGAGGAGATATGTCAGTCTGCACAAGGAACACAATCTAATAATTTCCTTCCAGTTCAGGTACCACTGCTCTGGGCACCAGAGGGGCAAAGTGGCAAGCGTGCGGGGGGGAAGAGATACTCCCATGCTTATCAAGGTAACCACTTGGTTCCTCAAAAATTCCCTCTTTTATGCTGCTGGTCAGACATTGCTTTGTGGGTATGATTTGTAGTGAAGTTTGCTTGAATATTTTCTAAAATAAGACTTTTTTTCCAGTTTTATTGAGATAAATAATTGACATACATCACTGTATAAGTTTAAGGTGTACAGCATAATCATTTGACTCACATATATTGTGAAATGATTACTGTAATAAATTTAGCATCCATCATTTCATATAGATACAATAAAAATAAAAAGAGAAAAATTTTACTTGTGATTAGAGCTCAGGATTTACTGTCTTAACAGCTTTCATATATATCATACAGGTGTTGTATAGTCATCATGTTGTACATTGCATCCCTAGTATTTATTTATCTTATAACTAGAAGTTTGTATCTTTTGGCCATCTTTCTCCAATTCCCCTTCCCCTCACATCTGGTAACCACAAGTCTGATCTCTTTTTCTATGAGTTTGTTTCCCTTTGTTTTTGGTTTTTCTTTAGATTACTCATATAAGTGAGATCATACAGTATTTGTCTTTTCCTGTCTGACCTATTTCACTTAGAATAATGTCCTCAAGTTCCATCCATGTTGTTGCAAATGACAGGACTTCCTTGTTTTTTATGGCTGAATAATATTCCATTGTGTATATATGTAGATACACACACTGCAACTTCTTTATCCATTCATCCATCCATGGACATTTAAGTTGTGTCCATGTCTTGGCTATTGTAAATAATGCTGCTATGAACATTGGGGTGCAGACATATTTTCCAATTAGTGTTTTTGTTTACTTTGGATATATGTCCAGAAGTGGTAGTTCTATTTTTTAATTTTTGAGAACCCCCGCAATGTTTTCCATAGTGACTGTACCAGTTTGCAATCCCATCAACAGTGCACAAGTGTTCCCTTTCTCCACATCCTCAACAGCATTTGTTATCTCTTGTCTTTTTGATGATAGCCATTCTAATAAGTGTGAGGTGATATCTAATTGTGGTTTTGATTTGCATTTCCCTAATGATTAGTAATGTTGAGCATCTTTTCATGCACCTGTTGGCCATTTGTATGTCTTCCTTGGAAAAATGTCTATTTGTGTTCTTTTCCCATTTTTAAATTGGATTATTTGTTTTTTGCAGGCCTTTTTTTTTTTCAGGGGAAAAGCAAGTTTTAGAACCCATCTTTTCTTATCCTTTCCCATTGTTTTTATTTACTTATATTTATCTGTTTTTAATTATATAGATTTTCAAATAAGTAATATATACCCATGATATAAAATGCAAAAGGTGTAGAGTGGAGAGTATATCATTGTCTCCTCTTTGGCACCCCAGCTCAACGCCTTGGAGGGAACCACAGTTATCCCTTTCTTGTGTACCTTTCCAGAGATGGTATGTGTATTTACAAACATATCCAAAAATCTTTTTCTCCCCATGGCAGCATTTCATATCTAGTGTTCTACTTCTTGCTTTTTTCCCCTTAAAAGTACATCTTGGAGAGCTTTCCATATCAGTGCATATAGAATTACACCTTCTGTATACATCTATTTCACGGATATGCCAGAATCCATCTGGCCATGAGCATTTCAGTCATTTCTAATAAATAATAACTTTATTATCACAGAGAATGCTGCCACGAATGACCTAGTACAAATATAATAACACATGTAGAAAAATACCTAGGAATTGCCGGATCAAAGAGTTTGTGTAACCTAAATTTTTATACTATATTTTCAAATTGCCCTCTAATGCAATTGTACTAATTTACCCACCAGAAGTAGCTGAGAATACCTGCTCACACTGTCACAACACACTTTAGTTTTAATTTGCATTCTTTTTACCATGAAAGACTCCAGAGCAGTTCTGTCCAGTAGAATGTTCTGTGATGAGCAAAATGTCTGCATCTACACTGTCCTGGACAGTGGCTACTAGCCATGGGTGGCTACTGTGTATTTGAAATGAGACTGCTGCAACTGAGGAACTTAACTTTTAATTTTTTTAATTGTAATTAAATTTAAAGACACATTGGACAGAGTAGCTTCAAGCAGAATGGGGTGTGAATGAGTTTGGAAAGAGGGAAGGGGGAATATGAGACATATTGTTGAGAAATTATGAATTGGAAAATCTTTTTAATGTTAATGATTGGAATTTTTATGTTATTTTGTCTTTTTTTAAATTACTTTTGGCTGTCTGTACTGTGCTCCATCAAACAAGACTCTCTAGAGAGAACAGGTGAGGTTAGCCCTGGATGTCTAAGGGTTTTAGTGTCTGGAGAGCTCCAGGCACCTCTGGACTCTTTCTTCCTCTACTCATGCAGCGTGTGGCTCCCAGCCCTCAGAAACCAACTCCCTCAAGTCCTGCTCATGACCAGGGTGGAGGGCCTGCTTCCCTCACATTTACAGGACTTGGGGTGATATGACTCAATATTTAAAAGGTACACTTTAAACTAAAAAAAAGAAAGGTTAAGCTAGGTTCCATTCTCTTACCTGGACAAATACACTTTCAGAATGACTGAAAAGGCCTGGAAATTTCACACTCCTCAGAGTTCCACGCCAAGGAATGCCAGCACTAAGAGATCCCCACTCTGGTCCCCAGCCCATCTCCTCTCTCCACCCTGCCTTCCCCTTCACTATGAAAGGCATCATGATCATGTATGTGGACACACCATTCCTTGAGTCCAGGCTCCCCACTCCTACCACCTCTGCAAACTACTTGGTCTGTTTGAGCAAGAAATTCCAAGATTCTTGGTACCCAGGCAAGGTGGGGGGAGGGTGTGTAGGCTCCAGGTGGGCAAGTCCCCTTTGTGTCACATACTACTCACCCTGTGGGCATTGTAGGAGCCAGAGGAGGGTTAGAGGAGGCCCTGCTGGAGGGGGAAGGTAAACAATTCAAAACCACCTTTTGATAGCCTGAGAAAAATTCTGCAGATAAATACCACAACTTTTATTCCCTTTTTTCCCTTGTCCTAACTTTCCACCTCTTCATCTATAGCTCCCTCCACTCTTTGCTCTGCCTCAGGACATCTTTCACTGGAGCAGCCAAATCCAGTCTTTGTCCTCAACAGTGGGTGGTAGTGGGGACATGTGAATTGAGGCAGGGGGTCAGTGGACTTCACTTTACTAGGACCTTGTTACAGAGCCCCAAAGGCAGAAAATGCAGGAAGAGCTGAGGTTCCTTCTTGTCAGCTGGGGCGCCTTCTTTGAGCATCCTGTGCAGGCTGTGTCCTGTGTCCTTTAGTTGTAAGACTGAGTTATTCTATGCAGGTATTTGGAAGTAGATCTTTTTTAGACTTCCATTCAAAAAAGTCACCCTTTCAGTGAGGACTTCCCTGATAATCGTATGACTTGTAACCACACCCTGCACTGCATATCCTGTTTTATTTCTCTCTCTGTTTTTTATCATCAGCTGACATACCATTTCTTCTTTTTCTTCTTTGTTTTTGTCTACCCCTCCCACCATAAAGTAAGCTCCACGAGGGCAAGGATTTGGGTGGTAACTCCACTGTTGAGAGTCATTCAGAATACTGGGATGGGTCATAGGGGATGGTGAATGGGGCAGATCTAGCTCTAAGTCTGCTCTGTGAGCATGGGTACATTTACCTGCCAGTAGTAAATAGCCAGGTAGTTTGCTGTCTTTTCTTAAAGAGAAATATGGACCATATTATCTTTCCACTCCTTTTTTTTTTTGCTGGGAAAGAGTCACCATGAGCTAACCTCTGTTACCAATCTTTCTCTCTTTTCTTTTTCCTCCCCAAAGGCCCAGTACATAGTTGTATATTCTAGTTGTAAGTCTTCTAGCTCTTCTGTGTGAGCCACCATCACAGCATGGCTACTGATAGACAAGTGGTGTGGTTCTGTGCCCTGGAACTGAGCCTGGGCCACCAAAGTGGAGTGTGCCAAACTTTAACCATTAGGACATCAGGGCTGGCTCTTTTCTTTTTTCTTTTGTTTTATTTTTTTGGTGAGGGAGATTAGCCCTGGGCTAACATCTGTTGCCAATCCTCCTCTTTTTTGCTGAGGAAGATTGGCCCTGAGCTAACATCTGTGCCCATCTTCCTCTACTTTATGTGTGGGATGGCTGCCATAGCATGGCTTGATAAATTGTGTTTAGGTCTGCACCCAGGATCTGAATCTGCAAACCCCAGGCCACAGAAGTGAAGCTCATGAACTTAACCGCTATACCACTGGACCAACCCCTTCTGTCTTTTTTGAACAGTCTCCTGGGAGACTAAAATGAATAGCCTAGAGAAGGATGTTGATGAATTCAACTCCAATGGCTTTAAGTGCCTGGCATGCTTTGTGGTGATGGGAAGAAAGTATGACAACAAGCTCAAGTGGTGCACAGCAGATAAAATGAAATGTGTTGAATTTTCTGGCATCATAAACACAGGTACTTTTCTAGGGTGTGATATTGTGTAGATGCAGAACATATGGCACTCTCCCAGAAGCTTATGGGGCAAGCATCCCAAGGGCAGGTTGAAGAGAAACAAGCTTTCATCCAAATCTATTAGAAATGAGGGTACCACTGTGGCCTGACTCTGAAAATATGTCTAATTGGTGTTCTCACATTTATTTACTTATTTATGAATTTTTGCATGCTTTTATCAACAAGCTCTCTGCTGGCTTTGAGGGAGTTGGTTCAGCATATTGGATGAACCTTCATTCTCTGCAAACTTTGGTTAGTTTTTATAAACACCGAGGCAATTTGTGTCCCCCGCGGGTTTTTAATTTTCAAAGTAAAATCTTTGAAGAAAGGCAATGATTAAACTTAAACTTTCTTCAAAGAGATCATAAAGCATAATTTACTATACTTGCTTTGAGAAAATCCAACACAAAATTCTAAATTGATTGAAGACACAAATTAGAAATAAATGAGGATCAGGAGTATAGTGTAGCCTGAAGAGCAGGGGCAGAGTTCCATGAAAGTTGGATTGTTTTCATAGCTCTTCATTATCTTCTCACTTTCTCCTGCTGACTCTGGGGAGCTCAGCCTTCTTGAAGTTCATTGTTAGTGAGATAATTGCCAGGGCTAGTCATGTGGGATGGTCTCTTGTATTCTTATGTTTCTACTTTCTGTAATTTGCATAAGAATGATTCTTTCCTTTAAAGTAGCAATCACTGGGTATGGTACCCAGAGGAGGCAAGATGAAATCACCAAGAGCACAGAGTGGCTGCCATGTGAAAGAATGTATCTGAAAGCACTTTGAAAGACAGGGAATACGATCAAAATATAGCTTTTTTGTAGCTATTGCTATTTCTTAAAAGATAACTCAGACCAAGAATAAGAGGAAGTTAAATTTATGTCCTGAAAATGATGAAGCGCATACTGAAACACAGGTGCACCATCCCTGAGTAGCAGTAGCATGCACAATGCTCCTAACAAAGCCATTTGAGGACTAATAAGAGGAACGAGTTCTTACTACCACTGAATAAAATGTCTATGAAAACATTATGCTAGATCCCCAAGTGATAATACGGGTTGGAAAAAAATTCACTTAAAGAAGATTTAGAAATTATACCAATATTTGATTGAGATAGGTTGTAGGGAACTTAAGGATTTAGAGGCTCTGTGTTTGAAGGATGCCATTCCAGCCCATTGCCTCTGCTAGAGAGAGCCATGTTGGATGACTGACACACAAATGAGGCCTGGACTATATTTTGCTCCAGTCCAGTCTAGCTGGGTCAAAAGGGGAGTATAAGGAAGGAGGATGAGAGCGGAAGTCTCATTTATGGTTTCTTGCAGGTACTAAAGACATAGCTGTTGGAATGAATAAATGCATACAAGCAGACCTATGCAAAGAGACAATCACATTTATGAGCTTTCCAATTGCTAACAAGAGTAAAAATTACAGATCAGCCATCAGAAATGGGGCCAGAGTCAGACCCCCAACTCCCATCTTCTTCATTCTCTTCCTGGAGAAGGTGCTTCACTGAGTTTCAGCAAGTGCCCAGCCATCTCCATTTATGAATTAAAGGTGTATTTTTGGGTTTATTATTCTTTTATGTCTATTAATTCCTCCATAGGTATATTCAGTTGTCCACTTATTTATTCAGTCAGCAAGGTGTACTTGTTGTGTACCCAGCCTCACAAAGAGTGGGTCAGGACCGAAGAGCCCAGAGCATTTATAAAATGAGGACATGCACAGGTGAAATGCTTAGAGGCAACATGAGAAGCACAAATAAGAGTGGTAGAGCTCTGCTCAAGTAGCCCAAGGTGATTGCTTTAGACACAAGGTAGAAATGGGAGAGATTAGGGAAGGGCTAAGATTTTAGATGAACTTTGAGGAGATCTGTACTATTTGGCAGTAGGGTTAGTGTGCACTGGGGCATGGGAGGGGAAAAGTGGGCACAGGTTATGGTGCAGCAGCTGAGGTTAACAGTAAGAAGAACTGGGGGGAGGAAGTTATCAGTAAATATATGGGCCTGGCCAAAAGTGTCTTTCTGTGAGTGATAGAAGGGTAAACACAGTGGACTCACTGAACTAAACAAAGGCCTTCTCCCTCCATGATGGAAAGCAGTTCCCCTCAGTCCACAGAAAGATGATCTGAAACCTAAGGTCTGTCTGGTTCTCACCCCTGACTGCTTATTAGAATCACCTGATGGTTCTACATTAGAATGCTCATCTAGGCCCACTGCCAGAGTTTTGGATTCAACTGATCTGGGTTAGGCCTGGCACTGTCCCCCCTCCCATTTTTGTTTTTTGCTTGTTTTGTTTTAATTTCACCCCAGGGGATTCTAATTTTCAGCTACTATTAAAAAAAACTGAGGTATGAGGTAAAGACTAAAACTTTTATTTTACACAAAGTGAAAGATGTTTAATTAAGCCAAGCAACAACTGTATGTAGAACACAAGAGCTTTCTAACAACATCAAATGTCACTTGACAGTTTGAAAATTGCAAGTATCCTTCTTTAGCTTTAGATGAGTCACGCAATATAAGAACACTGACCAAATTAATATGTTTTGTCTCAAAGGACTTCCAAATTTATGAAGAAATGTCAATTAATGATCAAAAATCAAACTCATGGCATAAACATCTGTCAAAGAAAAATTTCAGCTTAATATGATTAAATTAGTTTCTATCATGATGAGTGGTGCTCCAGCTATATTAGGTCAAATATCAAGAGTTATTGGAATTTTAAAACAAAAAGCAGCATTCAACAACATGTATGGACCTTGAAGGTATTAATCTAGGCAAAACAAGCCAGACAGAGAAAGACAAACACCATATGATTTCACTCATATGTGGAGGATAAACAAACACATGGATAAGGAGAACAGATTAGTGGTTACCGGAGGGGAAGGAGGTGGGGGAAGGGCAAAAGGGGTAAAAGGGGACATATGTAAGGTGATGGATAAAAACTAGACTATTGGTGGTGAACACAGTGCAGTCTATACAGAAACTGATACGTAATAATGTACGCCTGAAGTTACACAATGTTATAAGCCAATGTGACCTCAATAAAATAATTTAAAAAAAAAGAGGTAGTTTTTTTTTTGTTTCAATACACTGAAAGTATTTGTGCTCAGTTTTCATGAAGCAGATTCTATAAAAAGTGTCACAGATTCTATAAAAAGCCCGGTGGCCCTGGGTTTGCAGGTTCAGATCCCGGGCATGGACAGACGCACTGCTTGTCAAGCCATGCTGTGGTGGCATCCCATATAAAGTAGAGGAAGATGGGCATAGATGTTAGCCCAGAGCCAGTCTTCCTCAGCAAAAGGAGGAAGATTGGCAGTGGATGTTAGCTTAGAGCTAGTCTTCCCCACACACAAAAAAGTGTCATAGATAGATTTTTAAATTGCTGAGAGTATACATGCAAATGCCACAAATCATTGCTGGTTTATGGGACTGTCAAATAAAATAGAATACAGTGAATTTAATGATCATGTGTTCTTTGCCAATGCTTGTTAGGTGGATCATAGAAGAGTTTTACAAAAATTTACCATACTGCTCCAATTCAAGATTTTCTTGAGACAAAAGGAATACTTACCAAACATTTAATAGTCAAAGACCAAACTGGGCCATGTAATTTATATTTTCTCGTTGATATTACACCACACATGCATAAGCTAAATTTTAATCTCCAATGGAAGGAAAAGCTTATTTGTAATCTTGCTAGACAGATATGAGAATTTATGCTGAAATTTTTCATGAGACAAATCAATAATAATGCTTTTACAAATTTTTAACATGAATCAACCTACAGAAGATTTTTTTTGTAATCAACAGTGCTATATGTCTGTGAAAACTACAAGAAAAATTAGAACATTTATTGATATTGATAAATTTAGAGTTGTTTTCAATTTATGCAATAACCCTTTCAATACAATATTAATAATACTGGGTGGACACAAGAGTTAGTGAAGTTACTTAATTTGGCCAGATTTTGTTTTGAAATTGATATGCTTTTGCTTCAGTGTCAAATCAGGTCTTCTGAAAAGGATGAATCAGTTTTGTCAATGAGAATGGGAATGCTGAAGGAAAATGATTGTTTCAAAACCAATTCAGTTATTAGAAAACCTTTAAGTATCTTTGGAAAAATTGGCTTATGTGAATATACTTTTTCAACTTTTATTTTAAATTTTGTAAAATCTAAATAAAAATCTAGTATTTTTGATGAAATTTAGAGTTGTATTACAAGTGTAAAATACACATAGGATTTTGAAGACTTAGCAAGGAAAATAATGTAAAATATCGCATTAATATTTTTTATTGACCACATATTGAAATGATATTTTGTATATGTTGGGTTAAATAAAATATATTATTAAAATTATTTTTTTAAGATCACTTCTGTGAATTACCTCCTAGAACTCCACCAGGTTATCACAATGAATTTCAGAGAAAAATTCCCTCATGCCTCCAGCAGGGAGCATGTAAAAGGAAACATTTTTGTAATACACCACAGCATTCTTCTCTTCTTAACAAGGTCTACCCTCAGGAGAAATTATTTAACCAGAGCCTAACCTTCTGGGATTTTATCAGAGCCTAACTGACCTAGGGGAAGGGAAATACCCATGTCCAGCCTACTCTAGCCATCCTGTCCCACCTAAATGGGGAGCAGGTGCTGAGAAGTAAAAATTAAGTTCATAGTCCAGAGGTTCAAGCTCATTAAAACACTGAGACCTAATCATAGGACTGTAGAATGCATCTACTCATTTTCAAACTATAGAAAATCAAAGATAGAAAAAATCTTAAAAGAAGCCAGAGGAAAAAACAGTATATCTATAAAGAAACAAAGATCAGAATTACATCCTTCTCAGAAACAGTACAAGCAAGAAGAGAGTGGAGTGAAATATTGAAGGTGTTGAGAGCAAAAAAATACTAACCTAGAATTTGGTAGCCTGTGGAATTATCCTTCAAAAGTGAAGGAAAGATAAAAACATTCTCAGATGAATGAAAATTGAAGGAATTTGCTGCTGGTAGACCTGCCTTGCAAGAAATGTTAAGAAGTTAAGGTCTGGGAAAAATGGGGAAGTAGGAAGCACCAAGAACCTGTCTCCCCACTTGGACAAAAATTGCACTGGCAGAATCTGTCTGATGTAACTATTTTGGAACTCTGGAGTCTGTAGAGGCTTGTAACTTCCAGGGGAAGACTTGGATGGTAAATTGTGGTCAATTTTGAGCAATTTCAGCACTTAGCACCCTGGTGTCTATCCATCCCCCACCCCACCCACATGGTAGGCAGTGCATGTGTTCCTGGAGCAGCTTGCACACAGCTTATGGGAGCCAGGATAGCCAGAAAGGACCCTGTCCTCCAAAAATCAGGGATCTGTTCTCTGATTGCTGATTGCTTCTTCTGACCACTTTGTCTGAGGTGCAGGCAAAGAATAGCCACTGTTGTTGTACCACCTCCCATTGTTGCAAGCCTTTCCAGCTCAAGGGACATCCAGGAGATTTAAAGGGCCAGTAGTCTTTTGTTATCCCTTCACTTTTCTCCTTTTCACTTTCAAAAACCAGATATTGAAGACTAGGACATTCAAAAACAACTGCATATATAGGGAAAATTAGAAAATGACTGCATATGCCCAAGGAAAGGCTCAGAAAAGACATAAGAGGACATTAAGTTTTTACCTCAGGATTATGCTTGGTGCAGAAACAGTCTACAAAAATAAAATAATAATGATAATAAACAGCAAACCCTGGGGAAGGGGAAGAATCTGGTTTCCAGAGTTACTACATTGTTAGATTCAAATGTTCAGTGTTCAGCAAAAAAATCACAAGGTGTACAAAGGAACTGGAAGATATGGCCCATTCAAAGGAAAAAAATACTTCAACAGAATCTGTCACTAAAATATTTAATGGCAGATATGTTAGATAAAGACTTTAAAACAGTCCTAAATATGCTTGAAGAACTAAAGGAAGATGTGGAGAAAGTCAAGAAAATGATGTGTGAACAAAATGGAAATACCAATAAAGAGGTAGAAAACCTAAAACAAAACAAAACAAAAAGAAATTGTGGAGCTGAAAAGTACAATAACTGAAGTGGAAAATTTACAAAGGGGATTCTAAGGCAGATTTGAGCAGAGAGAAGAAAAGATCGGTGGACTTGAAGATAGGGCAATGGAAATTATCAAGGCTGAGGAATAGAAAGAAAAAAGATTGAAGAAAGTAAACCAAGCCTAAGAGAACTATGAGACACCATAAAAAGGACCAACATATGCATCATGGGAATCCCAGAAGGATAAGAGAGAAAGGGGCAGAGAGAAAACATAAAAAGATAAGGGCAGAAACTTCCCAAATTTGAAGAAAAACATGAGTACAAGCATCCAAGATGCTCAATGGTTTCAAGTGAGATGACTCAAAGAGGCCTACACCAAGACACATTGTAATCACCCTTTCAAAAGCCAAAAACAAAGACTGAATCTTGAAAGCAGCAAGAGAGGAGAGAATCATCATATACAAGGGATTCTCTGTAAGATTATCTGCAGGTTTCTCATGAAAAATTTTAGAGTCCAAAAGACAGTGGGCTGATATATTCAAAGTGATAAAGTTAAAAAAAACTGTCAACCATGAATCCTGTATCTGGCAAAATCATCCTTCAAAAGTGAGGGAGAAATCAAAACACTCCAGATAAAAAAAGCTGAGGCAGTTTGTGACCAGCTGACCTGCTCTGTAAGAAATGCTTAAGGGAGTCCGGCAAGGTGAAATGAAAGAACACTAGACAGCAACTCAAAACCATATGGAGAAATAAAGATTTTAATAAAGGTAAATGTATGGTCAATTTTAAAAGCTAGTATTATTGTAACAATGATTTGTAACTGTACTTATCATTTCTACATGATTTAACAGAGTAACACATTTAAAGAAAAAACAGTTTTTAATGTAAGAGCTAGTATTGCTGTAACTTTGGTTTGTAACTACAAATCTTGTTTTCTACATGATTTAGGAGACTAATGTATTTTTTAAATTTCATTATTGTATTGAGGTCATATTGGCTTATAACATTGTGTAAATTTTAGTTGTATATTATTATATATCGGTTTCTGTATAGACTGCAACATGTTCACCACCAATAGTCTAGTTTTAACTGTAACCATATGTATGTGCCCCTTTATCCCTTTCACCCTGCCCCCAGCCCCTTCTCCTCTGGTAACCACTAATCTGTTCTCCTTATCCATGTGTTTGTTTATCTTCCACATATGAGTGAAAAATACAGTGTTTGTCTTTCTCTGTCTGGCTTATTTTGCTAGCATAATAGCAATTTCAATCTATGTTGTTGCAAATTACATGATTTTGTCTTTTTATGGCTCAGTAATATTCCATTTTATATAGATACCACATCTTCTTTATCCATTCATCCATTGATGGGCACTTGGGTTGCTTCCACATCTTGGCTATTGTGAATAATGCTGCAATGAACATAGGCATGCATAAATCTCTTTGAATTATTGATTTCATGTTCTTTGGATAAACACCCACTAGTAGGATAGCTGGGTAAAAGAAAACCCATCAACTGGGAGAAAAATATTTGCAAATCATATATCCAACAAGGGGTCAATTTCAAAAATATATAAAGAACTTATACAAATCAACAACAAAATATAACCCAATCAAAAAATGGACAGAGGACATTTTTCCAAAGAAGATATACAGATGGCCAACTGGCACATGAAAAGATGTTTAGCATCACTAATTATTAGGGAAATGCAAATTAAAACTACAGTGGTATATCACTTCATACATGTCAGAATGGCTACAATTAACAAGACAAGAAATAACAAGTGTTGGAGAGGATGTGGAGAAAAGGGAATCCTCATACACTGCTGGTGGGAATGCAAACTGGTGCAGCTACTATGGAAAACAGTATGGAGATTTCTCAAAAAATTAAAAATAGGAGACTAATGCATTTGAAAGAATTATTAGTTTAGGTTTTAGAGCACACAATGTATAAAGATGTAAAGCTTGCACACAGCAAAGGAAAACATCAACAAAATAAAAAGGCAAGGTACAGAAAGGGAGAAAAATTTGTGAACCATATATATGATAAGGGATTAATATCTAAAACATTTAAGAAATTCATAACTCTATAGCAAAAAATAATCCAATTTAAAAATGGGCAAAGAACATGATTAGATATTTTTCCAAAAAATATATACAAATATCCAACAGGTACATGAAAGGGTGCTCAACATCACCAATCATCAGGGAAATGCAAATCAAAACCACAATGAGATATCATCTCACACCTTTTAGGATGGTTATCATTAAAAAGACAAGATAACAAATGTTGGTCAGGATCTGGAGAAAAAGGAACCCTTGCATACTGTTGGTGGGAATGTAAATTGGTACATCTGTTATGAAAAACAGTATGGTGGTTGCTCAAAATATCAAAAATAGAACTACATATGATCTAGCAATCTCATTTATGGGTGTAATCCAAAGGAAAAGAAATCAGTATCACAAAGTGATATCTGCACTCCCATGTTCATTACAGCATTAGTCGCAGTGGCCAAGATATGGACCACTTAAGTGTCCATCAACAGATGAATGGATAATGAAAAGGTGAGATATATATAGATATATATATATCTCTCTCTCTATATATAATGTATAATGTATATATAATGCATTACTCTTCAGCCATAAAAAAAGGGGAAATTATGCTATTTCCAACAGCATGGATAAACCTGGAGGACATTATGTGACATGAAACAAGCCAGGTAGAGAAAGATAAATACTGTATGATACACTTATATGTGGAATATAAAAAAAAAGTCAAATGTATAGAAACAGAGAGTAGAGTGGTGATTGCTGGTCCTGTGGGCCGGGGAAAATGAGATGTTGGTCAAAAGATACAAACTTTTAGTTATAAGATGAATAAGTTCTGGGGATCTAATTACAGCCTGGTGATATAGGTAATAAAATTTTATTGTATTACAGAAATTTGCTAAGAAAGTAGATTTTAAGCATTCTCACCACACACACAAAAATGGTAACTATGTGAGGTGATGTTGTATTATTTAACTTGATTGTGGTAATAATTTCTCTCTCTCTCTATATGTATATATACATGCACATGTAGTCATCACATAGTACACTTTAGATATATTATAAATATATAATTTTTATTTACTTATCAATTATACCTCAATAAACCTGGGGGGAAGAATGGAGAGAACATGGAATCATATAAAATGATCAATTAAAATCAAAAATGGAAGGAAAAGAGTGGAAGACAAAAATAGAAACAAAGAACAAGGCAACAAGTAGAAAATAGTAACAAATATGGTATACATTAATAAAACTATTTCAATAACTATTTTTAACATCAAAGGTCTAAATGCATGAATTAAAAGATGGAGATTGTCAGAGTGGATCAGAAAGCAAGACCCAAGTATGTGTTGTCTGCATGAAACCCACTTTAAATACAAAGACACATATAAATTAAAAGTTAATGGATGGAGAAAAATATCCTATACTAAAACTAATAAAAAAGTTGGAATAGCTACATTAATTTCAGACATAGCAGACTTCAGAGCAAGGAGATCTATCTGGGGAAAAAAGGGGTATTACATAATAAAAGAGGAATCAATTCTCCATGCAGACATAGAATCCTTAACATGTATACACTAAACCACAAAGCATCAAAATGCTGAGGCAAAACTGGTAGAACTACAAGGAGAAATAGATGAATCTGCCATTATAGTTGAAGACTTTAACACCCATATATCAAAAATGAACAGATACAGCAGGCAGAAAACCAATAAAAATATAGTTGAACTTGACATTATCAATCAGCTAGATATAATTATCATCTGTAGACTACTTCTTCCAAAAACAGCAGATTATACATTCTTCTTAAGTTCACATGGAACATTCACCAAGATAGACCACATTCTTGGCCATAAAACACACATTAACAAATTAAAAGAATAGAAATCATACAATGACTGCTCTCAGACCACAGTGGAAATAAACTAGAAATCAATTACAGAAAGATAACAGGAAAATCCCCAAATATGTGAAGATTAAACAACACACTTTTAATAATGCATGATCAAAGAAGAAATCAAAATAAATTTTAAAATATTTTGAATTAAATGAAAATGAAAACACAACTTATAAAAATTTGTGTGATGTAGCAAAATCAGTGCCTAGAGGTTTATAGCATTGAATGCATATATTAAACAAGAGGAAAGATCAATAATATAAGTTTTCATCTTGGGAAGCTAGAAAAGAAGAGAAAATTAAATCCAAAGTAAGCAAAAGGAAAGAAATAATAAGAATTACAGCAGAAATCAATAAAATTAAGGCCAGGAAATCAATAGAGAAAATCAATAAATCCAAAAGCTGGTTCTTTAAAAGGTCACTAAAATCAGTAAGCTTCTAGCCAGATTACCTAAGACAAAAGAAAGAGAGCACAAATTACTAATATTAGAAGTGAAAGAGGGGACATCACTACAGATCTCAAGGACATTAAAAGGATGATAAAGGAATATGATGAACAACTCTATCCCCACGTATTTGATAACCCAGATGAACCAATTCCTTAAAAGACACAGACTGTCAAAACTTACACAAAAAGAAACAGACAGTCTGAATGTGTCTCTATCTATTAAAGAAAGTGAATCAATAATTAATAACCTCCCAAAACAGAAAGCATCAAGCCCACAGGAGTAAAGTGGTGAATTCCACCAAACATTTAAGGAAGAAATTATACCAATGTACAACCTGTTTTGAAAATAGAAGCAGAGAAAATACTTTCTAACTCATTCTGTGAGGCCAGCATTACCTTGATATAAAAGCAGACAAAGGCATTACAAAAAAAGAAAACTACAGACCAATATCTCTCATGAATACAGATGTGAAAGTCCTCAACAGAACATTAGCAAATCAAATCCAAGAGTGTTTAAAAATAATTATATGCTACAGCCAAGTGAGATTTTTCCCAGGTACACAAGGCTGGTGCAACATATGAAAATCAATTAATGTAATCAATCTCATCAACAGGCCAAAGAAGAAAAGTCACATGCTGGTATTAACTGATTTAGAAAAAGCATTTGACAAAATCCAATACCATTTATTTATTTATTTTTTATTTTATTTTATTTTATTTATTTTTTTTTTTTGTGGGGAAGACCAGCCCTGAGCTAACATCTGTTGCCAATCCTCCCCTTTTTGCTGAGGGAGACTGGCCCTGGGCTAACATCGTGCCCATCTTCCTCTACTTTATATGGGACTCCGCCACAGCATGGCTGGCAGGCAGTGCATCGGCGGGCGCCCGGGATCCGAACCCGCGAACCCCGGGCTGCCAAGCGCGGACTAAACCGCTGCGCCACCGGGCGGCCCCTCCAATACCATTTATGATCAAAACTCTCAGTAAACTAGGAATAGAGGAAGGGATCTCCTCAACTTGAAAAAGAATATCTGCAAAAATCCTATAGCTGAGATCATACTTAAATGGTGAGAAATTGGCAGCTTTCCTGCTAAGATAAGGAACATGGCAAGGATGTCCTCTTTTAATACTGATTTTCAACATTGTACTGGAAGTCCTAGCTAATGCAGTAAGAGAAAGGAAATTAAAATGTATACAGACTGGGAAGGAATTAATAAAACTGTCTTTGTTCACAGATGACATGATCATTTATGTAGAAAATTTGAAAGAATCAATTAAAAAAAACTGCTGGAACCAATAAGTGATTATAGCAAGTTTGCAGGCTACAAAGTTAATGTAAAAAGTCAATCACTTTCTTGTATACTGGCAATGAACAAGTGGAATTTGAAATTAAAACACAATACTATTTACATTACCACCTAAAAAAAAAAGAAACATCTAGCTATAACTCTAGCAAAATATGCACAAGATCTAGATGAGAAAAGTACAAAAGTCTGACGAAAGAAATCAAAGAACTAAATAAACAGAGAGACAGTCTATGTTCTGACAATATTGTCAAGATGTCAGTTCTTTCTAACTTGATCTGTAGATTCAATGCAATCTCAATGAAAATCCCAGCAATTTATTATGTGGACACCAACAAAGTGATTCTAAAGTTTACATGGAAAGGCAGAAGACCCAGAATAGCCAACACAGTATTGAGGGAGAAGAACAAAGTTGGAGGACTGACACCACCCAACTTCAAGACTTACTGTTAAGCAACAGTAATCAAGACAGTGTGGTATTGGCAAAGGAATAGACAAATAGATTAATGGAACAGAAAAGAGATCCCAGAAATAGACCTACACAAGTATGGTCAACTGATCTTTGATAAAAGAGCAAAGGCAATACAATGGAGCAAAGATATTCTTTTCAACAAATGGTGCTGGAACAACTGGGCATCCACATGCAAAAAAAGAAAAAAAAAGAATCTAGACACAGACATTATACCCTTCACAAAAATTAATTCAAAATGGATCACAGAACTTAAATGTAAAATTCAAAACTATAAAACTCCTAGAAGATAGGAGAAAATCTGGATGACCTTGAGTATGGCAATGACTTTTTAAATACAACATCAAATGCACACTCTGTGAAGGAAATAATTGTTAATCTTGACTCCACTAAAACTAAAAATTTCTGCACTTTGAAAAACATGGCCAAGAGAAAGAAAAGACCAGCCACAGACTCAGAGAAAATATTTGCAAAATATATGTCTGACTAAGGACTTTTATCCAAAACATACAAAGAACTATTAAAACTCAAAAATTAGAAAAAAACAATTAAAAAGTGGGTCAAAACTTTAACAGATACCTCACCAAAGAAGACATACAGATGGCAAATAAGCATATGAAAAGATGCTCCACATCATATGTCATTAGGGAAATGCAAATTAAAACAATGAGATACCACTACATACCTATTAAAATGGCCAAAATTCAAAACACTGACAGTACCAAATGCTGGTGAGATGTAGGAACTCTTATTCATTGCTGGTGGGAATATAAAATGGTACAGCCACTTTGGAAGACTGGTGGTTTCTTACTAACTAAACATTAACTAAACTAAGCATACTCTTACCATATGGTCCAGCAATCACACTCCTTGGTATTTTACCCATAGGAATTGAAAACTTATGTCCACACAAAAACTGGCACATAGATATGTATTGCCATTCATAATTGCCAAAATTTAGAAACAACCAAGATATCCTTCAGTAGGCAAATGGATAAACAAATTGTCGTACATCCAGACAATGGAAGATTATTCAGCTCTAAAAAGAAATGAGCTATCAAGCCATGAAAAGGATGAGGCAAACTTAAATGCATATTACTAAGTGAAAGAATCCAATCTGAAAAGACTACTCACTGTTTGATTCCAGCAATATGACATTCTGGAAAATGTCTATAGAGATAGTAAAAAGATCAGTGATTGCCAGGGGTTAGGAAGGAGGGAGGAATGAATAGGCAGAGTACACATAATTTTTAGGGCAGTGAAACTATTTTGTATACATTTGTCCAAACCCATAGAATGTATATCACCAGGAGTGAACTCTAATGTAAAAACTACGGATTTGGGTGGTAATGATGTGTCAATGTAGGTTCACCAACTGTAACAAATAAGCCTGTTGGCTTATTTGTATATCTGTTGGGGATATTGATTATGAGGGAGGCTATACATGTGTAAGGGAAGGGGGAATATGAGAAATCTGTGTATCTTCCACTCAATTTTGCTCTGTACCTAAAAGTTATCTAAAAAGTATATTTAAAAAGAAAAGTCTGTAGATATCCAGATTATGTGCATGTTGCGGGGGTGAACATGTGGGTCGTTATTTTCCAGAGTATTCTTTTCAGATTAACAATGTATTGTGAGTACATCTCCAAAGCAATGCACTATATCTACATCTGTTTCATCCTTTCCAATATCTCATACTATCCAATTTACAGATGTAATATAATTCCACTAGTCTCATAAATAAACTTTTAGGTTGTTTTCAACTTCGTTACTAAACTTTGTATGTATATCTACACTGATTATATCCTGAAAATAAAAATTCTTATTGGATTGAAGAATGTGCACATTTAAGTTGTGAGAGATTGTCACATTGCCTTCCAGAAATATTGCACCAATTTACCCTCCCACCAATAATTTATGAATTTCTTCATATCTTTTTGAGTAGGCATTAGCAGAAAGATACATTTGAAAAATAAGATTAAAATACAAATTAAATGTTTTAATATTTTAACTGCATAAAGTGTTAAAATTGTTATTGTTGCTTTATATAGCATTTCTTTGATAAAAAACATTTAAGTTTGTATGCCATTGCAGTGTATGTGTGAATTATCTGTTCATTTCATTTGCACATTTGTCAATTGGCATGTTTATTTGTTTATTAATATGTAAGAGCCTTTCTAAATTAAGGGCATTAACCCTTTATCTGTCATATATATTGCAGATATTTCACCCAATTTGCCATTTCCTCTGAACTTTGTAAGCAGTCTTTAGTCAAAAACAAGATTTTAAAATTTGATGCAGTATAATCTTCCAATCTTCTCTTTGTGGTGTCATTTTGGGATTGTCCCCATCCAAGAATTATAAAAATGTTTCCAGTAATTTTTTCTCACACTTTTATGATTTAATGTTTAATCTGATTGAAATATATTTGTGTGTATGTTAATTAGGGACTAGTTTTATTCTTAAAAATGTGTTCCACCTTATCATATACAAAATTCTTACATATATATAAAACTATTCCTAGGGTCTTTATTCTATTTTGTGACATACTGTGTTCATCTCTTTATCTGCCAGTATACCATGCTATCTTAATTGCTATAGATTTACAGTAAGTTTTAATGGTAATGATATTGGTTTATAACTTCCTTTTGTTGTTGTGTCATTATCATGTTTTACTGATTGTCAAAATGAGTATGAATTATGCTTTTAGCAAAGTTCTATAACAGTTTAACTAATACTGAAATGACTATATCTCAAAGGCTTACTAGAGCTCATGTGTAAAAATTCCCTCATTCTGGTGCCTTTGGTGGGGTGGGGGGGAGCAGACATTGACAGACTGCAAATTTTCTAAGGTCATTAATCTATCCAGGTTTTCTGACTTTTTAAAATTTCACTTTGCTATAATACATTTTCCTAGAGAAGTACCTATTTTATCTATGTTTACGAGTGCAATGGCATAGATTTGTGCATAATATTCTTTTATACCAAAAAAAGATGAAAATTCCATATCTGTGGACAAATCACTTTTATCATGGTAGCCCTTTCTTTTAATTCAGATTCAGCCTTTTTAATGTTCTTTTCAAAGAACTAGATATAACTTTTTTCAACACTCCTATTTTTTTTGCTTTCTCATTCATTAATCTCTCCTTTCATTTTTATTAATTTCTTCCCTGCATTTTTAATTTGTTTTCCAACTTTCTGAGTTTATTGCTTTTATCATTTATTTTTATTTTTAAGTATTAATTAAAGCCTTCAATACCATGAATTATTCACTAAGTACTCTTTTATATGCATTCTATAAGTTCTATTGCATATTATTCTCATTGTTAACTTACAAATTGTCTGTAATTTCTATTGCTTAACCCAACAGAATAATGAATACTAGTATTATCCAGGCATCCAGATTTTTAAAAAATTTTGTTTAATTTTTTCAAGTTTATAGAATGTGCCATATAGAGTTTCTCCTTTGGACACTTTTTTGAAATTTACTGAATAGCCTTAAACATATCACTGTAAATATTCTGCTGCTATTTGGGGAAAAAATGCATTATATTTATGGGTATAAAGTGTTATATATACTTATTCAAGCTTGTCATTCTGTTTTCAAATCATCTATATCCCAATTTAGTTTTTATTCACTATTCTTTGAAATTCTGAGAGAGGCTTATTAAGGTTTTCCATTATGATTATGGTTTTGTGACATTCTGTCTGCATTACTAACACATAGCTTTGCATGTTTCAAAACAACAACCAGGACCACATATTGTACAACTTCAGGGTGGCTTTCACACTTCAGTCCTTTACATGGTGTCCCTCAAAGGTGGGCAGTGGGGGGCCATAGGATACTATATAATGGTGCCCCCACTGTTGTACAGTGCTGCCCTTCAGAAAAATGCATGATGTGCTTGGCAATTGTAACTTTTGTCAATATAAAATTCTTTCTTTGACCTTTTTTAAAATTAAAAAATATTATTGTGGTAACATTGGTTTATAGCATTATATAAATTTTGGGTGTAAATCATATTTTGATTTCCATGCATGTAGATTACATCATGTTCACCACCCAAAGACTAATTACAATCCATCACCATACACACATTCCTAAACACCCCTATCACCCTCCTCCCTCTCCCCATCCCCTCTGGTAACCACTAATCCAATCTCTGTATTCATGTGTTTGTTGTTGTTTTTATCTTCTATTTATGAGTGAGATCATACAGTATTTGACTTTCTTCCTCTGACATATTTCACTTAGCATAATACCCTCAATTTCCATCCATGTTGTCACAAATGGCCAGATTTCATCCTTTTTTATAACTGGTAGTATTTCTTTGCACTTTTTAGTGCTTTTGTCTCAAATTCCACTTCATTGTTAATTTTGATACTACTAGAGATGGTGTCAAGATGGTGGTGCAGGTGGACACTGAACCTACCTGCTCCCATGGACACAATTAATTTACAACTACTCTTGGAACAATTACTCCTAAGAGAGAACTGAAAACTAGATAAAAAGAACAGTGCTGACTGAGGGGGAAGAGGCAGAAATTCTTTTCTGGAGAGGAAAAACCACCCTCTAGCCATAGACACTTCACAGCCAGCTGGGAGCAACCATAAGGTGTGAATCTATCCCTGGAGGAGTGGGGGATCTCAGCCAGGGAGCGTTACTACAATAAGCAGCTTTTGGACTCAGCACAACTGAGACAAGTATCAATACGGGACTTTGCTGGCTATTAACTAACATGGAGAATACCCCCAGAAAAGCTATAGGACATAAGGGGAAAAAAGCCCACTCTTAATGGGCCCATGCACAAACTCAACTATTTCAGAAAGCAACCTAAAATCACCATAAAGAAAGGTTCACAGTCCTTTGGTGAAAAGGGACTCACCTGGTGGGCTCTGGATGCATGCCAGTGAGAGATGAGACCACTCTAGGGACTGAGACATTGGTAGCAGACATTATTCTGATGGCATGCTGACACAGACAGTGGCAGATGTCATTGGATTTCATCCCCTGGCCTTTTAACCCAGGGGTCTGCCTCACCCACTCGAAAACCTATTTCATCCAGCTCAGCCAGGGGAAGCAGCCTGCTGTAGGGACTGGTCCAACCCAACAGCAAGACCTCAGGCAACTTGTGAGCCTGCTTAGGAAGGGTGCCTGGAATCTCTGCAACTGGGTGAGTGGGGATGCTTCTGCAAGACAGGGCATGTGAGGGGCAAGCTTGTGTTGGTGGAGTGTGTGGGGCCCCTGAAGTGGGGTGACTGGATCCAATTCATGGGTTTGGGCATGTGCACAAGGCAGAAATATGTTGACAGGGTGTGTAGCCCTTCAGGCAGTGGGGCCTGTGAGCTGCAATAGACTTGTGTTTCTCAAACGGCCACATAGGGGATAAGCCCCACCTTCCAAAGTCTGAAAAAATTGGATACTCCCATGCCTGGGGCCAGCCCCAATCAGCTGCAACCCTGAGAGACCTGATAACAGCCTTGCAGGCCAGAGGCTTACAGCAACTGTGAGCCCCCGAGGGTAGCAAACATCCATGTTGGGGACCTACTCACTTAACAGAAAAACTGCAACAGGAATGTGCTATTAGGCCTTGCAGCCAACTGTGCTTGGGCTCCCCATGACCAATAAAGTGAGTGAAGGTTCATAACAGCCACACACAGATGAACATTACAACCAGCCAGCCAGGGGTACAGCGTAGCCTCCCTGGGCACCTGCAGCAAGAGCAACCCTGGCACAACAGAAGGACACACATAACCCACACAGGGGACATTCCTGAAACATTTGTAACTGGTGACAAGAAAGAAGCAAACTGCTGGGCCTCATAAGGCATCTTTTACATAAGGCCATGCTCCAAGATTAGGAGATGTAGCTGACCTACCTGATACATAGATATAAGCACAGAGAAAGAGTCAAAGTGAGGGGACAAAGGAATACATTCCAAGTAAGGGAACAGGACAAAACCCCAGAAAAAGAACTAAATGAAACAGAAATAAACAATGTACCCGACAAAGTGTTCAAACAAAGAGTCATAAGGATGCTCACTAATCTTGGGAGAAGGATCAATGAACTCAGTGAGAACTTCAACAAAGAATTGGAAAATATAAAAAAGAACCAATCAGAAATTAAGAATAAAATACAAGAAATGAAAAACTCACTAAAGGGACTCAATAGCAGAGTAGATGATACAGAAGAGTAGATCAGTGAGCTGGATGAAAGACTAGAGGAAATCACCCAAGTTGAACAGACTACAAAAGAAAAAAAAAAAAACAAATTAATAGAACCAGGACAGTCTAAGGGACCTCTGGGACAACAACAAGCACACTAACATCCATAATATAGGTGTCCCAGAGGGAGAGAAGAGAGACAGAGGGGCAGAGAATCTATTTGAAGAAATAACAGCTGAAAACTTTCCTAATTTAAGGAAGGAAACAGACATCCATGTACAGGAAGCAGAGAGACCACCAAGCAAGATAAACCCAAAGAAGATCACACGTTATAATAAAAATGTCAACAATTAAAGGTACAGAATCCTAAAAGCTGCAAGAGAAAGACAACAAGTTACATACAAAGATAACCCCCTAGGAAGCTGATTTCTCAGCAGAAACCTTACAGGCTAGAAGGGAGTGGAAGAATATACTTAAAGTGTGGAAAGGAAAAATACCTACAGCCAACAATATGGTACCAGGCAAAGTTGTCATTCAGAATGAAAGGAGAAATAAAGAGTTTCCCAGACAAGCAAAAACTAAAGGATTTTATCACCAATAAACCAGTCATACAAGAAACGCTAAGGGACTTGTTTAAGTGGAAAAGAGAAGACCACAAATAGGAATAAGAAAATTATTTTTTTAAAAAGTAATAACATCACCAGTAAAGGCAAATATTCAATAAAGGTAGCAGATCAACCAACTATGAAGCTAATAAAAGGTCAAAACCCAAAAGTATTAAACGTATATATTCCCATGATAAGAGGATAATGGATACTCACACACACAAAAAGAGATTAGAAATGATACCAAAAACATAAAACATGGGAGGAGGGGATTAAAAGAGTAGAGCTTATAGCAAGAGGTCAAACTAAAGGTACCATCAACTTAATATAGATTGCTATATATGTAGGTTATTATATATGAATCTCATGGTAATTACAAAGCAGAAACCTTTAAAAAAACCACAAAATTTAAGAGAAAGGAACACAAACATGATACTGAGGGAAGACATCACACCACAAGGAAAGAGAGCAAGAGAAGAAAGGAACAGAGAAGAACTACTAAAACATCCAGAACAGAAGTCCAAAATGGTAATAAGTGCATTCTTATCAATAGCTACTTTAAATGTCAATGGACTAAATGCTCCAATCAAAATTCATAGTGTGGCTGATGGATAAGAACACAAGACCCATGTATATGCTGCATACAAGAGACACACTTCAGACCTAAAAACACCCACAAACTGAAAGTGAAGGGACAGAAAAAGATACTCCATGCAAATGGCAATGAAAAGAAAACTGGGGTGGAAATACTTATATCAGAAAAAATAGACTTTAAAAGAAAAACTGTATCAAGAAACAAATAATGGCTGTACATGATGATAAAGGGAACAATCCAACAAGAGGATATAACACTTGTAAATATCTATGCACCCAACATAGGAGCACCTAAATATATAAAGCAATTGTTAGCAGACATAAAAGGAGAAATAGACAGTAACACAATAATAGTAGGGAACTTTAACACTCCACTTACACCAATGGGTAGATCATTGAAACAAAAGATCAATAAGGAAACATTGGCCTTAAATGACACATTAGACCAGATTGACTTACTAGATATACACAAAACAATCCACCCCAAAACTGCAGAATACATATTCTTTTCAAATGCATATGGAACATTCACCAGAATAGATCATATATTAGGCCACAGAACAAGTCTCAATAATTGTAAGAAGATTGAAATAATACCAAGTACCTTTTCTGACCACAATAGTATGAAACTAGAAATCAACCACAGGAAGAAAATTGGAAAAGCCACGGATAGGTGGAGGTTAAACAAAATGCTACTGAACAACAATTGAGTCAATGAAGAAATCAAAGGAGAAATCCAAAAATACCCAAAGACAAATGAAAATGAAAATACAACATGCCAAAATTTATCTGATACAGCAAGATCAGTTCTAAGAAGGAAGTTTATAGCAATACAGGCCTACCTCAACAAAGAAGAAAAATTTCCAATAAACAATGTAACAGTGCACCTAAGGGAACTGGAAAAAGGAGAACAAAGAAGCCCATAATCAGTAGAAGGAGGGAAATAATAAAAATCAGAGCAGAAACAAATGAAATAGAAACTTAGAAAACAATTTAAAAAATAAATGAAACTAAGAACTGACTCTTTGAAAAGATAAACAAAATTGACAAACCTTTAGCTGGACTCACCAAGAAAAAAGAGAGAAAGTTCAAGTAAATAAATTAGAAATGAAAGAGGAGAATTACAACAGACATCTCAGAAATACAAAAGATTATGAGAATATTATGAAAAGCTATATGCCAAAAAATTGGATAATCTAGAAGAAATGGACAATTCTTAGAATTATACAGCCTTCTAAAACTGAATCAAGAAGAAATAGAGAATTTGAATACACCAATCACCAGTAATGAGATCTAAATGGTAATCAAAACCCCCCAAAAGTAAAAGTCCAGGACCAGATGGCTTCCCTGGTGAATTCTACCAAACATTCAAAGAAGACTTAATTCCTATCCTTCTCAAACTCTTCAAAAAATTGAAGAGGAGGGGAAGCTTCCTAAATCATTCTATGAAGCCAAGATTACCCTGATACCTAAACCAGACAAGGACAACACAGAAAAAGAAAATTGCAGGCCAATATCACCGAACATTGATGCAAAAATCCTCAACAAAATATTAGCTAATTGAATACAACACTACATTAAAAAGATCATACTTGGAGCTGGCCCAGTGGCAGAGTGGTTATGTTCATGCACTCCACTTCAGCAGACTGGGGTTCACAGGTTCAAATCTGGAGTGTGGACTGATGCATCACTCACTCAAGCCATGCTGTGGTGGCATCCCACATACAAAATAGAAGATGGGCATGGATGTTATCTCAGAGCCAATATTTCTCATCAAAAAAAAATAAAAATAAAAAGACTAAGATTGGTAACAGATGTTAGGTCAGGGCCAATCTTCCTCACCAAGGGAAAAAAAAGATCACACACCATGATTAGAAGACTTCATTCATTTCTTCTAGGCTATCCAATTTGTTGCCATATAGCTTTTCATGGTATTCTCTTATAATTCTTTGCATTTTTGTAATATCCATTGTACTTTCTCCTCATTTTATTTATTTGAGACTTCTCTCTTTTTTTCTTAGTAAGTCTGGCTAAATGTTTGTCAATTTTTGTTTATCTTCTCAAAGAACCAGCTCTTAGTTTCATTGACCCTTTCTGTTGTCTTTTTAGCCTCTATTTCATTTATTTCCACCCTGATTTTTATTATTTCTCTCCTTTTACTGACTTTGGGTATTGTTTGTTCTTCTTTTTCTAGTTCTTTTAGGTATAGTGTCAGATTGTTTTTTGGAGATTCTTCTTGTTTCTTGAAGTAGGCTTGTATTGCTATTAACTTGCCTCTTAGTACCACTTTTGCAGTATCTCATAAGTTTTTATATGTTGTGTTTTTGTTTTCATTTGTCTCCGGATATTTTTTAATTTCTCCTTTGATTTCTTCATTGATCCAAGAGTTGTTCAGTAGCATGTTGTTTAATCTCCACATATTTGTGATTTTCCCAGCTTTTTTCTTGTAGTTCCTTTCTAGTTTCATACCATTGTGGTCAGAAAATATGCTTGATATGAATTCAATATTCATAAATTTATTGAGGCTTCCTTGTTCCCGACATATAGTTTATCTTTGAGAATGTTCCACATGCAGAGAAGAATATGCATTCTGCTGTTTTTGGATGTAATATTCTATATGTATCTATTAAGTCCATCTGCTCTAGTGCTTCATTTAAGGCCACTGTTTCCTTGTTGACTTTCTGTCTGGATGACCTATCCATTGATGTAAGCGGGGTGTTGAGTTCATCTACTGTTACTGTGTTGCTGTCAATTTCTCCCTTTTGGTCTGTTAATAGTTGCTTTATATAATTTGATACCCCTTTCTTAGGTGCATATATGTTTATAAATGTTATGTCTTCTTGGTGGAATGGCCCTTTTATCATCATATAATGACCATCTTTGTCTCTGCTATCTTTTTTTGTCTTGAAGTATTTTTTGTCTGATATAAGTATGGCTACACCCACTCTCTTTTGGTTGCATTTTTCTTGGAGTATCATCTTCCATCTCTTCACTCTGAGCCTATGTTTGTCTTTACAGCTGAGATGGGTCTCCTGAAGGCAGTGCATTGTGGGGTCTTGTTTTTTAACCCATCTAGCCACTCTGTGTCTTTTGGTTGCTGGACAGTCCATTTACACTTAGAGTGATTATTGATATATGAGGGCTTAATATTGCTCTTTTATCTTTTGTTTTCTAGTTGTTCTATATTTCCAGTTTCATCTTCCGTGCATTTCTGTCTGCCATTTCAGTTTGGTGGTTTTCTGTGATGTTTTTCTGTTTTCTCTTTATTTATGATTTGTGACTCTGCTCTGATTTTTTGTTTTGTGGTTATCATAAGGTTTGTATGAAGGATCTCATAGATGAGATAATCTTTTTTTTTCTGATAGCCTCTTATCTCCATTAGCCTCTGCAGGTTCTATCCTTTTCCTCTTCCCCTTCTATGCTTTTGTTATCACAAATTATTCTTTTTTGTGTTGTGAGTTTGTGACCAAATTGAAGTGGTTTCATTTTTGATGCTTTCTTCCCCCTTATCCTTTATGTTATAATTAAGTGTTTGCTAATCTATTCTGATATAGAGTTGCAATTTTCTGATTCTGTCTGCTTATTTATCAACTTGCTGAAAGCTTTTCAAACCTTTGCCTTTTTGTTTCATGTAGGAGGTCTCCCTTCAACATTTCTTGTAAGGCAGGTCTAGTGGTGATGAACTCCCTCAGCTTTGATTTGTATGGGAAAGATTTTATTTCTCCATCATATCTGAAGAATATTTTTGCTGGATAGAGTATTCTTGGCTGATAGTTTTTGTCTTTCAGTATTTTGAATATATCATTCCACTCTCTCCTAGCCTGAAGGGTTTATTCTCCTAGCCTGAGAAATCTGCTGAAAGCCTGATGGAGGTTCCTATGTAAGTTATTTTCTTTTCTCTTGCCACTCTTAATATTCTTTCTTAGTCATTGACTTTTGACAGTTTTATTTTATATGCCTTGGAGAAGGTCTTTTTACATTGATGTAATTAGGAGTTCTGTTAGCTTCCTGTACTTGTACATCCAGTTCCTTCCCCAGATTTGTGATTTCTCAGCTATTATTTCTTTGAATAAACTCTCTGCTCCTTTCTTCCTCTCTTCTCCTTCTGGAATACCTATTATCCTTATGTTACTTTTCCTAATTGAGTCAGATATTTCTCATAGAATTTCTTCTTTTTAAAAAAACTTAGTTCTCTCTCCTCATCCACCTGAATCATTTCTAGATTTCTATCTAGCTCACTAGATAGAAGAGCTCATCAGTTCTCTCTTCCATATGATCTGCTCTATTTTTAATCCTTTCTACTTTATTTTTCATCTCATTAGTTGTGTTCTTCATCTCCAGAGTTTCTGTTTGGATTTTTTTTATAGTTTCAATCTCTTTGTTGAATTACACATTCTGTTCATTAATTTTATTCCTGAGCTCAATGAACTGTCTGTGAGTTTTCTTTTAACTCATTGAGTTTCTTCATGACAGCTGTTTTGAATTCTATGCCAGTTAGATTGTAATCTTCTGTGTCTTCATGTTTGGTTTCTGGAGATTTGTTGTTCTCGTTCTGTTCTGCAATGTTACTGTAGTTTTTCATAGTACTTGATGAATTGATCCTCTGCCAGCACATTTTTGGTAGTAACCACCTTTCTTATTTGGGTAAGGCTTTGGTTACTTTGGTTCTGGGCTGCTTCTGGTTGTATTTGAAAGCCTGCATTTTCCACCCTCCAGTGACTGCTAGAGGTGTTGTTAGTGGCCTCCTTGTGCTGCTTGTGACTCTGAGGTTGCTGGTGCCTTTCTGTTTATGATGTCACTACAGTCTCAGGTGTCACCACTGAGGTCACCAGGCTATGAACACTTCTGCTGCTTCTGGGGTCTCCTGGATCTTGTATTCCCCCATTGGCTCTCCACAGGCTTGGATGCTGCTTCCCCATGCACCACTTATGCTGCTGCCCCCAGGTTGTCTAGGGGTGCTGGATTCACAGGTGTCACTGTCATTGCTGGGGGCCTGTGGACCTGGGGAATTTTATGCAGCCTCTGCTGCTGGTAGAGCTGGTGTTGGGAGTGCTGCCACTGGGAGCTGGGTCACCAGTTCTGCTGTGGTTCCTGAAGCCCCTGGTCACAGGTTCCACCTGCCACCACTGGGGGCAGGGGGTGGGGCAAAGGCTAAGCAGGGAGATATTGACATTGCTACTCACTTGTGCAGCCTCTTTCTCTGGCACTAGCCAGTGTGCTTTGAAAACTTAGGTCTGAGTGCTTGCCCCAACCAGGAAAATCCAAGTTTTCTATACTCTCCTTACTGTTGGAAACACTGGGGAGGGGGAAGGGGCTGGGTCACCACCTATGCTCTGTGTCCTGAATTCTCAGGGCATGTGCACCACCTGCCAGTGCTGAGGGAGGGTGCAGGGGTAAGCCATGACTGCCGTTTCTGCCCCTGCAGCCTCTGTTTGCAGATGCACATGCTGGATCTGCCAGGAGAGGGGCAGGGACTAAGCTGTGCTGTGTCTGCCCCTGCAGCCTCTGTTCACAGGTGCTGTGCACCAGATCCACTGGGGGAGGAGCAGGGACTAAGCTGCACCTGTTGATTTTGCCCCTGCAGTCTCTATTCACAGGCATGTGTGCTGGTGTGGGGATCCACACCTTGAATCACTGTTGCCAGGGGAGGAGGAGGGGGCTGCTCTCCTAGTTCCACTGCCTCCCAGGGGCCCAGTCCATCCACCTTCAGGTATATAGATTTGTGGATCTCTTGGGCATCCTGTTGTGCTGTGTAAGAAGTCCTTTATTTGTCTATGGATGTCCATTGGTTGTAACTTAGAGAGGAGAGACAAAGGGAATAATTCACTCCGCCCTGATGCTAACATCACTTCTCAAGTATCACTCTTTCCTTCTTAAAATTATCTGGGTCATCTTTTATGTCCTTTATTCATGTTTTAAAGTTTTTAAATTAAAAAATGTGGCTGAATACATTGGAATATTGACATATGAATAGCCAGACAGCTCAATGAAGCACAACAGAAAATCTAGAAATCAGCTCAATTACATTTGTAAATTAGTACATGATGAAAGCATTACCTCAAAACAGTGGGCCCAAGATAGACATTTAAATAAGTAGTATTGAGAAAGCTATCTATCACATTAGAAATGATAACATTGGGTCTCTTTTGCAAACTATATACCAGGACGAATTCTAAATGGACCAGAAATTTAAATGTAAAAAAATGGGAACCATGCAGGAGCCAAAAGAAACCCGGATGGATTCCTCCATAACCTAGGAGTAGGGAAACCTTTCTAAGACTCAAAATAAATATGATTACATAAAAGTCAAAACCTTTTGAATAATAAATAAAAACAGAGAAGAAAAATAACTGTAGAAAAAGAAACATGCTGGAGAAATGAACAATCCACAGAAAAAGAAATGTAAATGAATCTTAATAGTAAGAAAAGATGCCCTACCTCCCTCATAAAGAGAAAAATGCAAACAACTCTCTGAGACATCATTTCCCACTTCAGACTGACAAAAACCCACCACACATGTACAACAACCCGTTCTGCTTCATTGCTGGTAGAAACATAAAATGGTACAATACCCATGGAAGCAAGCTTGGTAATAGCTAGTGTTTACCCTTGTACATAGTAATCTCACTTCTAAAAATCTATTCCAAAGTTACAGTGGCAAAACTATGAAAAGGTGTATGCACAAAACAATTATATTGTTAGCATTAATTATGTTATATAACTAATATGTAATTAATTGATATTAATTATATTGCAACTATGGATATATTTGGAATAATAAAAGACTAGAAACAACTCAAATGTCCATCATTAGAACACTAATTCAGCAAATTACTTTACACCAACATAATGGCATACTGCATAAAAAGGGATGAGGAAAATCTCCATACATTACTATGAAGTAGTTGCCAGAATATATTATTAGGGAAAGAAAGCAAGGTGGAGAAAAATGAATATTTATCATTCCATATATCTAAGAAAAGGATGTTATATTTTTATATCAATAAGTGAAGGGGTATACAGTAGATTTTTTAAAATGTGTACATATGAAGGAGAAGAAAAATAGTGTGAAGAGTGGAGGAGCCAAGGATAAAAGCTAAATTTCTTTACAGACACCTTTTTTTCTAAATTTGACTTTGGAACTGCATAATTATTTTACACAATTTTAAAACAGAAATAAAATTTTAAATGCAATCCCTAAATATAAAAGGAAAATGAAGGAAAGAAACCTAATTCTGTATCCAATTGGTAGCATAACCACTACAGGAAAAAGCTATTTCAAGTGACTTTAAAACAGTAATTTGACTTTAGGTACCCCAAGGATGAGGGTAACACACAAACAGAGCAAAAACATTAAAAACTGTTGTCAGGAATCATATCATTAGTCATAATATCATTATTGTTATTCTGAGACTGTGTTGTATTATTGCAGGATAAAACAAGTGATTATGTCAGGGTCTTTTGAGAACCAGGATTTTTAGAGTAGAAAAAAGGAAATAAATATGTACGATCTAAGAGGTTAATTAAAAACCTATCGTTCTGAATTTGAATCGAAAGCATAGGTATGAACTCATGATGCATACAATATTTTAAAGAGTTCAATATCTCTCAGCTCTGTCTACTAAAAATGTCTTAAAACCATTACTAGCCCAGGAGCGGTGATCACCTCCGGTGCCCAGATGATGATCTCTAAATATTGTTTCCCACTGAAAAGAACCAATGCTCCCTGGAGAATTAGATGATAAATCTGAGACAGGAAGGTACCAGATGATTCTGGAACATTTTGTCATACCAGCAAATGAGGAGGATACCAAAGACTACTAGGATTGCATCAAAAGGACTGAGAGCCAACTTGAAGTCTCCTGCTGATAAACGATGAGGCAACTGAGCATCCACATGGATAATGCAATGGATTAAATAAAACACATCAAATATGTTTAAAACAATGAGTTCATAAAGATACTTGAACAAAACTAATTGATCACCTTTGGAGGATGCTAAGGAATTGATTCATTATTTTGAAAATTGACAAAGTGGGAAAAAGGAATGAGGCATTTACCTGGCTTTCCTATATTAACCATACCTCTAGGTAACCACCTAAGTAGCTAATGGAGGGAACTTTCTCTTCATGAAGGATTCTAGCTAGTAAATGAAGAAGGAATAATAAAATATACACCTAATGAGTTAATAGATTTAGGCAATGATCTTCAGTGGCTGCTTACAGTACCAAAGAAAGGCAACTACATATTGTGTCCCTCTAGATGGAACAACATCATACTACCTATGAAGTAAACTTGAAAAAAATTTTTAAAAAGCCTAATTTTGATCAAGCTACAAATTTAAAGGAAATATAGAAGGCAGAAGAACATTAAACAACACCACCGAGCTGTGGGAACATCTATAGGGAAAACTGTTTCCTCAACAAACATAGTTCTGGGGGAAAAAATAGAAAGAGAGAGAGGGAGACCTATAAATTAAAAGAAATTTAAATGATGTGTCAATCAATTTCAATGTGTGCATTTTCTGTGAATCCTGACTCACACACATTTATGAAAAAAGCACATTTATAAGACAGTTGGGAAATGTGAAACCTAACTGGATATTTAATATTAAGGAATTGTTAATTTGTTTAGATATGATAATGTTATTGTAGTTGGCTTTTTTCTAAGTTATTATTCAGGAATATAAACAGAAATACTTACAAATTAAATTATTATATAATATTTGGGATTTGTTTAACAATAATGTCAATGGATGAGGGTATTGATCAAACAAGATTGGTTATGTGCTGATAATTGCTAAAGCTGGATGATTGATAGATACATGGTGAGTTCATTATATGATTCAGTATACTTTTGTACATATTTTACTTTATCCATAATAAAAGTTTAAAATGATTAAATTAAATACAAGACATTTATTGCTAATACTCATTTTCCATTAGAGATTCCATTGGTAATTTATGGTATGTGAAAAAAGTGAATTTGATTTTTGTAAATTGATCTGGTATCTGAAAAACTGGTGGAATGCTCTTATTAGTTTTAATAGTTTGTTGGTTGGTTTTGACAGTTTTTCTGAGTAGATGGTTGCATCATCTGCAAATAATGGCAGTTTTATCTCTTGCCTTAACACTTAAACCTTTGTGTTGTTCTTTCCTTAAGCCATTTGCCAGAACCTCCATACAGTGTTATACATTCCCAGTGTTAGTAGTGAGCTTTATCTTGCTTTTGATTTTAAAGTTTCTCCATTAAGTGTGTAACATTTACTATATGCAGTTTTTACTGGATTAAGGAAGTTCCCATTTATCCCAAGTCTGTAAAGACTTTATGATTATGAGTAGGTTCTAAATGTTGTCAAATACCTTTTCTGCACAATTAATATATTTTCTCCTATTTTATATTAATTTATGAATTACATTTATAGAGTTTTTCTGATGTCAAAGTATCTTTACATTCCTTGGCAAAACCAAGGTGATCATGCTTTATCAGTTTTAACAGACTGCTGCATTCAACTAGCTAATGTTTATTTGAGGACTTTTGCACCTATAAGCATAAGTGAAATGTCCTATAATTTTCTTTCCTTTCTGCCCTATCTTGTTTTGGAATCAAGATTACATTAGCCTTATCATGCAATAAACAGCTTTGGCTCTTATTCTCTTTCCAGAACAACTTGAATACAATTAGAATTAACTCCTCTCTGGAAGTTTGCTTGAACTCACTGCTAAAATTCTCTGAGGTTGGAGTTTTTGAAGTGAGGTCTTTGGTTACTTACAATTTCAATCTTCTAGTCTTTTTTGAACCAGTTTTGGCATTTTGTAATTTCCTAGGAATTTATCCATTTCATATAGATTATGAAATTTATTAGGATATTGTTACTCATACTACCTTAAAATACCCTCATTTTTTCAGTTATTTTATTGAGATCATAATGGTATATAACATTGTGTAATTTCAGGTGTACATTATTATTTATCAACATCTGTATAAACTGCATCGTGTTCACCACCAGTAGTCTAATTTTTATCTGTCACCACTTTTACCCACTCCCCTTTTACCCACTCCCCAGCCCCATTCCCCTCTGGTAACCACTAATCCATTCTCTTTATCCATCTGTTTGTTTATCTTCCACATATGAGTGAAACTATGCACTATTTGTTTTTCTCTGTCTGGCTTATTTCATTTAACATTACGCCCTCAAGGTCCACCCATGTTGTGCAAATGGCACGATTGTGTCTTTTTTTATGGCTGAGTAGTGTTCCATTGTATATATATGCCACATCTTCTTTACCCATTCATCTGTAGAAGGGCACTTGGGTTGCTTCCATGCCTTGCCTATTGTGAATAATGCTGCAATGAACATAGGGGTGCATAAATCACTTTGGATTGTTGATTTCAAGTTCTTTGGCTAAATACCCAATAGTGGGATAGCTGGATCATATGGTATTTCTATTTTTAATTTTTTGAGATATCTATCTCCATACTGTTTTCCACAGTGGCTGCAACAGTTTGCATTAGCACCAGCAGTGTATGAGGGTTCCCTTTTCTCCACATCCTCTCTAACTTTGGTCATTTTTTATCTTGTTAATTATAGCCATTCTGACAGGTGTAAGGAGATATCTCATTGTAGTTTTGATTTGCATTTCCCTAATAATTAGTGATGTTCAACATCTTTTCATGTGTCCGTTGACCCTCTGAATATCTTCTTTGGAAAAATGTCTGTTCATATCCTCTGCCCATTTTTTGATCAGGTTGTTTGGTTTTCTGTTGTTCACTTATGTGAGTTCTTTATATATTTCGGATATTAACCCCTTGTCAGATATATGATTTACAAATATTTTCTCCCAGTTGGTGGTTGTCTTTTCATTTTGTTCCTGGTTTCCTTTGCCTTGCAGAAGCTTTTGAGTCTGATGTAGTCCCATGTATTTATCTTTTCTTTTGTTTCCCTTGCCTGAGTAGACATGGTATTTGAAAATATGCTGATAAGACTGATATCAAAGAGTGTACTGCCTATATTTTCATCTAGGAGTTTTACAGTTTCAGGTCTTACATTCAAGTCTTTAACCCATTTTGAGTTAATTTTTGTGTATGATGCAAGGTAATGGTCTGCTTTTATTCTTTTGTATGTGGCTGTCCAGTTTTCCCAGTATCATTTATTGAAGAGACTTTCCTTTCTCCATTGTATGCTCTTAACTCCTTTGTTGAAGATTAGCTGCCCATAAATGTGTGGTTTTGTTTCTGGGCTTTCAATTCTGCTCCATTGATCTGTGTGTCTGTCTTTGTACCAGTACCATGCTGTTTTGATTACTATAGCTTTGTGATATATTTTGAAGTCAAGGATTGTGATGCCTCCAGCTTTGTTCTTTTTTTTATCAGGATTGCTTTAGCTATTTGAGGTCTTTTGTTGTTCCATATAAATTTTAGGATTCTTTGTTCTATTTCTGTGAAGAATGTCTTTGTGATTCTGATTGGGATTGCATTGAATCTGTAGATTGTTTTAGGTCATATGGACATTTTAACTATGTTTCTTTTTCAATCCATAAGCATGGAATATCTTTACATCTCTTTATATTTTCTTCAATTTCTTTCAGAAAATCTTATAGTTTTCAGTGTGCATGTCTTTCACCTCTTTGGTTAAATTTACTTCTAGATTTTTAATTCTTTTTGTTGCGTTTATAAATGGGATTGCATTCCTGAGTTCTCCTTCTGCTAGTTCATTTTTAGCATGTAGAAATGCAACTGATTTTTGTAAGTTGATTTTGTACCCTGCCACTTTGCTGTAGTTTTTGATTTCTAACAGTTTTCTGATGGATTCTTGAGGGTTTTCTATATATATATAGAATCATGTCATCTGCAGAAAACAAGAGTTTCATTTCTTCTTTTCCATTTTGGATTCCTTTTATTTCTTGTTCTTGCCTAATTGCTCCAGCTGGACCTCCAGTACTTCGTTGAATAGAAGTGGTGAGAGTGAGCACCCTTGTCTTGTTCCTGTTCTCAGAGGAATGGCTTTCAGTTTTTCACCACTAAGTATGATGTTGACTGTGAGTTTGTCATATATGGCCTTTATTATGTTGAAGTACTTTCCTTCTGTGCCCAATTTATTGAGAGTTTTTATCATAAATGGATGTAGAATCATGCCAAATGATTTCTATGCTTCTATTGAGATGATCATGTGGTATTTATTCCTCATTTTCTTAATGTGGTGTATCACATTGATTGATTTGTGGATGTTGAACTATCCCTGTGTCCCTGGTATAAATTCCACTTGATCATGGTGTACGATTTTTAAATGTATTGCTGTATTTGGTTTGCCAATATTTTGTTGAGGATTTTTGCATCTATGTTCATCAGCGATATTGGCCTGTAATTTTCCTTCTTTGTGTTGTCCTTTTCTGGATTTGGTATCAGGGTGATGTTGGCTTTGTAGAATGTGTTAGGAAGTGTTCCATCTTCCTCAATTTTTTGGAATAGTTTGAGACGGATAGGTATTAAATCTTCTTTGAATGTTTGGCAGAATTCTCCAGAGAAGCCATCTGTTCCTGGACTTTTAGTTTTGGGGAGCATTTTGATTACTGTTTCAATCTCTTTACTTGTGATTTGTCTATTCAGATTCTCTATTTCTTCTTTGTCCAGTTCTGGAAGGTTGTATGAATCTAAGAATTTATCCATTTTTTTCTATATTGTCCAATTTTTTGGCATATAGTTTTTCATAGTATTTTCTTATAATACTTTGCATTTCTGTGGTATCCATTGTAATTTCTCCTCTTTCACTTCTAATTTTTTTAAATTTGAGCCTTTGCTTGTTTTTTCTTAGAGAGTCTGGGTAAGGGTTTGTCAATTTTGTTTATCTTCTCAAAGAACCAGCTCTGTTTCATTGATTCTTTCTACTATATTTTTGTTTAAATTTCATTTATTTCTGCTCTAATTTTTATTGTTTCCCTTCTTCTGCTGACTTTGGGCTTTGTTTGTTCTTCTTTTTCTAATTTTGTTAGGTGTCATTTAAGATTGCTTATTTGAGATTTTTCTTTTTTTCTTAAGGTGGGCTTGTATTGCTATGAATTTCCCTCTTAGGACTGCTTTTGCTGCATCTCATATGAGTAGGTATGGTGTAATTTCATTTTCATTTGTCTCCAGATATTTTTTATTTCTCTTTTAATTTCTCCAATGATCCATTTGTTGTTCAGGAGCATGTTGTTTAGTCTCCACATATTTATCACTTTCCCAGCTTTTTTCTTATAATTGATTGCCAGTTTCATAACATTATGGTCAGAAAAGGTGCTTCATATTATTTCAATCTTCTTAAATTTATTGAGGCTTGCCTTGTTTCCCAAAATGTGGTCTATCCTTGAGAATGTTCCATATGCACTTGACAAGAATGTGTATTCTGCTGTTTTTGGATGGAGTGTTGTATGTATATCTATTAAGTCCACCTGATGAAGTGTTTCATTTAAATCCACTATTTCCTTGTTGACTTTCTGTCTGGATGATCTATTCATTGATGTAAGTGGTGTGTTAAGGTCCCCTACTCTTATTGTGTTGTGGTTAATATCTCCTTTTATGTTTGTTAATAGTTGCTTTATGTACTTTGGTGCTCCTGTGTTGGGTGCATATATATTTATAAGTGTTATGCCCTCTTGGTGGAGTGTCCCTTTTATCATTATATACTGCCCCTCTTTGTCTCTCATTACCTGTTTTGTCTTGAAGTCTAGTTTGTCTAATGTAAGTGTGGAAACACCTGCTTTCTTTTGTTTGCCATTAGCCTGGAGCATCGTCTTCCATCCCTTCACTCTGAGCCTATGTTTGTCTTTAGAGCTGAGAAGTATTTCCTGGAGGCAGCATATTTTTGGGTCTTGTTTTCTAATCCATCCTGCCACTCTGTGTCTTTTGATTGGAAAATTCAATCCATTTAAATTTATAGTGATTATTGATGTATAAGGGCTTAATGATGCTATTTTATCACTCATTTTCCAGTTCTTCTGCATTTCCCTTGTTTCTCATCCTGTGTATTTTGGACTATCAATTCAGTTTGGTAGTTCTCTATGATGGTTTTCCTAGTTTTCTCTTTGTCATTTGTGTCTCTGTTCTGATTATTTGTTTAGTTGTTACCATGAGATTTGTATAAAAAGTATCTTAGAACTAGTCCATTTTCTGATAGGCTCTTATTTCATTAGACTAAGCCAATTCCACGCCTTACCTTTTCCCCTTTAAGTTATTATTGTCAGAACTTATTCCATCTTGTGTTGTGACTTTGTGGTTAAAATGATGAGAGTGTATTTATTTTTTATGTTTTCCTTCCCTTTATCTTTAATGTCATAATTGTTTGCTAACCTGTTCTGATAGAGAGCTGTAATTTTATGATTTTTGTCCACCCATTTATTTCCTTGTGCAAGGCTTTTTAACCTCTTTCTTTTTGTTTCGGGTATGAGGGCCTTCTTGAGCATTTCTTGTGTGTGTGTGTGTGGGGGTGGTATTGTGGTGATAAATTCCCTTAGCTTTTGTTTATCTGGTAAAGTTTTTATTTCTCCATCATATCTTAAGGATATTTTTGCTGGATAGAGTATTCTTGGCTGAAAGTTTTTGTCTTTCAGAATTTTAAATATATCATTCCACTCTCTCCTAGCCTGTATGGTTTCTGCTGTAAAATCTGCTGAACGCCTGATAGGGGTTCCTTTGTAAGTTATTTTCTTCTGCCTTGATGCCCTTAATATTTTTTCGTTGTCATTGACTTTTGCTAGCTTTACTACTATAGGCCTTGAAGAAGGTCTTTTTACATTGATATAGTTAGGAGTTCTATTGGCTTCTTTGACTTGTATTTCCAGCTCCTTCCTCAGGTTTGGAAGTTCTCAGCTATTATTTCTTTGAAGAAGCTTTCTGCTCCATTCTCCTTTTCTCCCCCTGGAATATTTATAATCCTTGTGTTGCATTTCCTAATTGAGTTGGATATTTCTTGGAGAATTTCTTCATTTCTTTTTAGTCTTAGTTCTCTGTTCTCTTCCATCTGAAGCATTTCTATATTTCTGTCCTCCAGACTGCTGATTCTCTCCTCCATAATGTCAGCTCAGTTATTCAAGGAGTCCAGATTTTTCTTTATCTCATCCACTGTGTTTTTCATCTCCAACATTTCCGACTGGTTTTCCTTTATAGTTTCAATCTCTTTTGTGAAGAAGCTCACGATTTCATTGAATGGTCAATCTGTATTTTCTTGTATCTCATTGAGTTTTTTTATTATAGCTGTTTTGAATTTTCTGTCATTTAGATTATAAATTTCTTTGCCTTCAGGATTGATTTCTGGGTGTTTGTCATTTTCCTTCTGGTCTGGAGTATTAATATATTTTTTCATACTGTTTGATGGTGTGACTTTGTGCCTCTGCATAGCAATAGTATCTAGTAGCAGATTCCACCTGCCACCATTGGGTGGGGGTCAAGAGCAGTGTATTCCGAGCCCACTGCAACCCCAGCTCACTTGCTCACAGCTGCTGCTTTTCTAAGGTACATGTGGATGCTCTGATTGAGTGGCTGAGCTGGAGCACTGGGTGGGGGGAGGGGCACTTTCTTCTGCCTGCACAATCCTTGGGGCATTCTTGCTCTGCCCTCACTATCTTCTCTCCTGGGGTGCTGGCTTGATGAAGACACCTCCCACAATAGCTTAGTAACCTCTGTGTGGGGTTTTCCCATGGGCTGTGGGAGAACTGGAGAGTGAAGGTGTTCCCACCAAGCACTGCTCATCACCCCTCTTGTCTCAGTCATGTGTGGCCCCGAGCCCTGGGTCACTGCCATTGGGGGAGGGAGAGGAGAGCCCCTTACTTCCTTCCACTTCCTCTGGGGGGTACAGCACCTCCACCTTCAGATGTATGACTGTGTGGGTCTCTTAGGCATCTTTTGTGTTGTGTGAATGTCCTCTGTTCATGTATGAATATCCTTTTCATTGTATCTTAGAGGGGAGAGTCTAAGGGAAGAGCTCACTCCACCATGATGCTGACATCACTCCTCTCTTGTTTTCATTTTTAAGCTTGGTTTACTAGGGTAGCCCCCGTGTCTGCTTAGCTTAGTGTTCAGCCAAAGGTTGGTCAGAGTTTGTGTCCATCACCTTGAGCAAGTGGGATTTCCACACTCTGCTGATGGATTTGAGTGTGAGCAGGGAGCACACTCAAACTTCAGGCTATTTTCAAGTTGACACCATCATTGATTTTTACATGTGCAGGCTCCATCAACCAGGGGTGTGTGGGTGGTCTGGACTCCCTCTGGTCTCTGCTGCACATGCACACAGCCTCCAGTGAACTCAGGATGTGTGGAGAATTTACCAGCCCCCCTATGGCTTTCTCACCTCCAGGATCTCCACGTTAAATCTGCCAGCTCACCTGCCAGTCCATTGTTTGCCCCAAACATCCCCACAAGCTCCCTGTTTGCCACCAAGATCACCACTTACCCTGACTATAATCCAAACCAAGTGAGCCACCTCTGGCAGGGGGAGTGAACTTGATGTTTTCATGGTGGGGGGGGAGCAACACACAGGAGAGACAAGAATACCCAGCCTCATCATTCTTACCCAGAGTTCTGGAGTTTTCACCAATAGACACATCAATTTGTCATGTGCCTTTGATTGAATTCCAGGGTATGGAAATGTTTTCTGCTTATTTTGTTTTTCACTTTGTCCAGCTCTCATAAATGCTTTTTAGAGAGAGGAGTTGTCAGCCCCTCCACATTCTGTCATACCAGAATCTGGAACTTCTGGTAGCTATGCAGACTTCTAAAAACAGTCCCCAGGATTCCAGGCCTTAATGCTTGGAACCTGTGAATATGACCAGACAGCACTCCTTTGATTATGCTGTTAAGCACAGTTGACCTTAAGATAAAGAGATGACCAGAGTGGGACTAATCTAAACACAACAACCCCTTTAAAAGCAGAGTTTTCTCTGACAGTTGGCAAAAGAGGAAATCAGAGATATTAGAAGCCTAAGAAGGACAGGAAACACCATTGCTGGATTTCAAGATGGGAGGGGGCATGTGAGGAGAAATGGGTCACTTCTAGATGAGAGAGCAGCCAGCTGACAATCAGGAAGTGGGGACTTTAATCCTGTAACACAAAAACTGAATTTTGCCAAAAAACTTGGAAATGAATTTCTCCTCTGATCCTCCAAGTAAGAGCCCAGCTGGCTGACACCTTGATATATGCTTCATGAGACTCTAAGCAGAGAACCAAGCTGAGCCCACATAGGACTCACCTACAGAACTATGAGCTAAGTTTATGTTGCTTTACACCACTATATTTGTTATGCAGCAATAGAAAACCAACACAGAACTCATAAAAAAAAACAGTTTTCATTGCTCATCATACCCACCAGGGTCTTGATCTGCTACCCAGTACCTTCCTTGACCAGTACAGTCCAAGTACCTTACTCAGACTGGTAACAGTAGTCATAGAATCTGACTAAAGTCAGAAGGGGTCTTCCAGGATCTTATCAAAGTTGTACTTTGATTATAAACTTGTCTCTAAAATTATCTTTATAAACATAAAGGTAATTATTGTAGTTATCTTTAATTATAAACTCCTCCTTGCTCACCTTCTGTGGGTAGAGAGGAATTACAACAAACATGGTGAGACGTAGATCAGGCTGAAATTTGGGCAATGAGAAAAGTCAAGAAAACATAGTCAACCAAGACAGGAGTGTGTTAGCAAGGATGTGAAAGCCAAGAGCTCAGCCAATGCCTGTGAGAGCCCCTTGTCTCAGTCCTCTGGGCCAAGGAATCTATCCTGACCTGAGGCTTGTCACTGGCCAGATTCCAGGGGTGAAACCCCAAGGAAAATGTTTTACCCCCAATATTTGTTCCCTGATGCTCTGAATGAGACTCTGCCTCTTAATAACTGGTGCAACTTTACTAAGTCTGTAGTCCTGGACCTTCCTGAGAGACCATAAGGTAGAACTTATTTAAACTTTTAGAAAAATGGGTGTTTATTTACACAGTGGATAGTTTGTCAGACACTTCCCCTAAACTGCAAGTCCCAGTGTCTGAGATCAGCCTGTTCCCTAAGGAGACTTACACAGCTATTTTATCATATGTCCTCACTGCAATCTTCCCAGCCTTGTGGGAAAATCCTCTAGAAATAATGTTAGGTCTTTGTTAGCCCTTATTGTCCTTTCCCCTGCCTTAGATTCTCCAGAGAGGAGAGCATCATGAGCAAATGTCCTGATGCTCATGCAGAAGCTCATCATGGTACTAACAAGAGTCAACCAGGAAGTGCAGTTACAAATTAGCAGAGGAGTGAGCAGCAGTGTGTCCTGGAAAACCTTCTTCTGACTTGCTTTTAATAATCTAGTGCTATAAATGTCAGGTAATTATTTGAAGAAATAAGAACTTCAGAATAACTATTTTAAAACCTAAAACCAAAGGTATCACTTTGAGTAAATATTTTCCAACTGTTAATTTAGCTATTAACTAACAATTCCATACAAATTTAACTTTTGAGATTTTGTTGCTGTTGTGTTTTATATAGAATAAAACTACCTAAAAATTTTTGAAATGAAAATGAAAAATCTTAGCTTAATTTTACTTAATGCATGGAATTAATATGAAGAAATTCTATCTTCATTTATGGTCTCTTTTCCCCCACTCCACATCCACCCCATTAAAAAATGGTTTTGTTTCAGTCTCAACCTATCAATAGTGATGTTATCAGCTAGGAAGTCCTTAAGGCACTCACCTGGGCCTCTACTACATGTGGAAGGCACCACAGACATGTCCCCTGACTAGAGCCAATATTGTGGCTAGACCAGCCCATGTGGTTCTTATTATGACTGCAAGATGCACCTCAGCAACAAGCATCAGGGAAGTTTGAAAAAAAATATTTACTACTCACGAGTCCTGGAGGGCACATGGCACACCCAGAGCCACACAGAAAGATCTCTGTGAGAGACAGAGACAGCGAGACAGAACAGGCTTGGGACACTGCCTTTATTGGCATTAAGAATGAGGTGCCTAGTGTTTCACAGGTTCACCCTTTTTTTTAAATGTTATTTAGTTTTTATTGGAGTAACAATGGATTATAGCATTAAATAAATTTCAGCTGTACATCATTATATTTTGATTTCTGTGTAGACTACATCATCTTCACCACTCAAAGGCTAATTACAATCCATCACCACCCACGTGCCTAATCACCTCTTTCACCCTCCTCCCTCCATCTTCCCCTCTGGTAACCACCAATCCAATCTCTGTCTCTTTGTGATTATTTGTTGTTTTTTTATATTCTATTATGAGTGAAATCATATGGTATTTGACTTTCTCCCTCTGACTTATTTCTCTTAGTGTAATACCCTCAAGGTCCAACCATGTTGTCGAAAATAGCCATATTTCATCATTTCTTATGGTCGAGTAGTATTCTATTGTGTATATATTCCACATCTTCCTTATCCATTTGTCCTTTAATGGGCACTTAGGTTGCTTCCAAGAATTCGCTATTGTGAATAATGCTGCAATTAACGTAGGGGTGCATTTATCTTTACACATTCGTGTTTTTGTGTTCTTTGGATAAATATTCAGCAGTGGAATAGATTGATTGTATGATAGTTCTATTCTTAATTTTTTGATGAATCTCTGTACTGTTCTCCATAGTGGTTGAACCAATTTGCACTCCCATCAGCAGTGTATGAGAGTTCCCTTCTCTCCATATCCTCTCCAACAATTGTTGTTTCTTGTCTTGTTAATTATAGCCAATCTGAAAGGCTTGAGGTGATATCTCATTGTAGTTTTAATTTGTATTTCCCTGATAGTTAATGATGTTCAACATCTTTTCATGTGCTGTTGGCCATCTGTATATCTACTTTGGAAATTTTCTGTTCAGATCTCTTGCCCATTTTTTTTTTTTTTTGAGGAAGACCAGCTCTGAGCTAACATCCGTCGCCAATCCTCCTCTTTTTGCTGAGGAAGACTGGTCCTGGGCTAACATCGTGCCCATCTTCCTCTACTTTATATGGGATGCCGCCACAGCATGGCTGACAAGCAGTGCATCAGCAGGCGCCTGGGATCTGAACCTGCGAACCCCAGGCTGCCAAGCACGAACAAAACCGCTGTGCCACCGGGCAGCCCCCTCTTGCCCATTTTTTAACTGGGTTGTTAGTATTTTTCTTGTTGAGATGTATGAGTTCTTTATACATTTTGTATATTAAACCCTTATCAGATATATGGTTTGCAAATATCTTCTCCCACTTGTTAGGTTGTCTTTTTTGTCAATGCTTTGCTTTGGTGTGCAGAAGCTTTTTAGTTTGATGTAGTCCCATTTGTTTACTTCTTTTCTTTCCCTTGCCTGGTCAGACATCATACTTGAAAATATGCTGCTAAGACTGATGTCAAAGAGTGTACTCCCCATGTTTTCTTCTAGAAGTTTCATGGTTTCAGGTCTTACATTCAAGTCTTTAATCCATTTTGAGTTAATTTTTGTGCATGGTGTAAGATAATGGCCTACTTTCATTCTTTTGCATGTGGCTGTCCGGTTTTCCCAACACCATTTGTTGAAGAGACTTTCCTTTCTCCATTGTATGTTCTTGGCTCCCTTTTCGAAAATTAGCTATCCATAGATGTGTGGGTTTATTTCCAGCCTCTTGATTTGTTCCACTGATCTGTGTGTCTGTTTTTGTGCCAGTACCATGCTGTTTTCATTACTATAGCTTTGTAGTATATTTTGAAATCAGGGACTATGATACCTCCAGCTGTGGTTTTTTTTTCCTCAGGATTCTTTGGACTGTTTGGGGTTTTTTGTTATTACATATAAGTTTTAGGATTCTTTGTTCTATTTCTGTGAAACATATTTTTGGAACTTTCATAGGGATTACATTGAATCTGTAGATTGCTTTAGGAAGTATGGACATTTTAACAATGTTAATTCTTCCAATCCAAGGCATGGAATATGTTTCCATTTCTTTGTGTCTTCCTCTATTTCTTTCAATGGTGTTTTACAGGTTTCAGTGTACAGATCTTTCACCTCTTTGGTTAAGTTTATTCCTTGATATTTTATTCTTTTTGTTGCAATTGTACATGGGATTGTAGTCTTAATTTCTCTTTCTGCTACTTCATTGTTAATGTATAGAAATGCAACTGATTACTGTACTTTGATTTTGTACCCTGCAACTTTACCATACTCATTCATTATTTCTAAAGATTTTTGGTAGATTCTTTAGGGTTTTCTATATATAAAATCATCTCATTTGCAAATAGTGACAATTTCACTTCTTCCTTTTCAATTTGGATCATTTTTCTTTCTTTTTGTTACCTGATTGCTCTGGCTAGGACTTTTGATACTATGTTAAATAAGAGAGGTGAAAGTGGGCATCCTTGTCTGGTTCCTGTTCTTAGAGGGACAGCTTTCAGTTTTCACCATTGAGAATGATATTAGCTCTGGCTTTGTCATATATAACCTTTATTATGTTGAAGTACTTCCCTTCTCTACTCATTTTATTCAGTTTTTATCATAAATGGATGATGCATCTCGTCAAATGCTTTCTCTGCATCTACTGAGAATATCATGTGATTTTTATTCTTCTTTTTGTCAAAGTGGTATATCACGTTGATTGATTTGTGGATGTTGAACCATCCCTGCATCCCTGGAATAAATCCCACTTGATCATGGTGTATGATCTTTTTAATGGAGTGTTGTATTTGATTTGCTAGTATCATGTTGAGGACTTTTGCATCAATATTCATCAGTGATATTGGCCTGTAATTTTCTTTTTTGTGTGTTTTCCTTGTCTGATTTTGGTATCAGGGTAATGCTGGCTTTGTAGAATGAGTTAGGAAGCTTCCCCTTCTCTTCAATTTTTTGGAACAGTTTGAGAAGGATAGGTGTTAAGTCTTCTTTGAATGTTTGATAGAATTCACCAGGGAAGCCACCTGGTCCTGGACTTTTATGTTTTGGAAAGTTTTTGATTACTGTTTCAATCTCCTCACTGGTGATTGGTGTATTCAAATTCTATTTCTTCTTGATTCAGTTTTGGTAGGTTGTATGACTCTAAGAATCTATCCATTTCTTCTAGATTATCCAATTTTTGACATATAGCTTTTCATAGTATTCTCTCATCATCTTTGGTGTTCTGAGGTGTCCATCATAATTTCTCCTCTTTCATTTCTCACTTTATTTATTTAAGCCTTCTCTCTCTCTCTTTTTTTTTTGGTAAGTCTAGCTAAAGATTTGTCAATTTTGTTTATCTTCTCAAACAATCAGCTCTTAGTTTCATTGATTTTTTTCTACTTGTTTTTAGTGTCTTTTTCATTTATTTCTGCTCTGATTTTTGTAATTTCCTTCCTTCTACTGATTTGGGGTTTTATTTGTTCTTTGTTTACTTTAGGTGCACTGTTAGATTGTTTGTTTCAGATTGTTCTTGTTTGTTGAGGTAGGCCCGTATTGCTATAAACTTCCCTCTTAGAACCACTTTTACTGTATCCCATAAATTTTGGCCTGCCATATTTTCATTTTCAATTTTCTCCAGGTATTTTTTGATTTCTGCTTTGAATTCTTCATTGACTCAACCATTGTTCAGTAGCATTTTGATTCATCTTCACATATTTGTGACTTTTCTGATTTTCTTCCAGTAATTGATTTCTAGTTTCATACTGTTGTAGTCAGAAAAGATGCTTGGTATTATTTCAGGTTTCTTAAACTTATTGAGATTTGTTTTGTGGCCTAATATGTGATCTATCCTGGAGAATGTTCCCTGTGCATTTGAAAATAATGTTTATTCTGCAGTTATTGAATGTAATGTTTTGTATATATCTTCTAAGTCCGACTGGTCTAATGTGTCATTTAAGGCCAATGTTTCCATATTGATCTTCTGTTTGGATGATCTATCCATTGGTGTAAGTGGAGTGTTAAAGTTCCCTACTATTATTGTGTTACTGTCTATTTCTCCTTTTATATCTGTTAATAATTGCTTTATATATTTAGACACTCCTCTGTTGGGTGCATATTTACAAGTGTTATATCCTCTTGTTGGATTGTTCCTTTTATCATCATGTAGTGCTCTTCTTTGTCTCTTGTTACAGTTTTTCATTTTAAAGTCTATTTTGTCTGATATAAGTATTGCTACCCCAGTTTTCTTTTCATTGCCATTTGCATAGAGTATCTTTTTCCATCCCTTCACTTTCAGTTTGTGAGTGCTTAAGTTCTGAAATGTGTCTCTTGTGTGCAGCATATATATGGGCTTTGTTTTTTATCCAATCAGCCACCCTATGCCTTTTGATTGCAGCATTTAGTCCATTGGCATTTAAAGTAGCTATTGATATGTATGTACTTACTGCCATATTTTTACTTTTATCTTGGTATTTTAGTAATTCTTCTCTGTTTCTTTCTTCTTCTCTTGCTCTCTTTCCTTGTGGTTTGATGACTTTCTTTAGTATTATGTTTGGGTTCCTTTCTCAATTTTTTGGGTTTATAAAGGTTTCTGGTTTGTGATTATAATGAGGTTCAGATAATAACCTATGTAAATAGTAATCCATATTAAGTTGATGGCCTCTTAAGTTTGACCTCTTGCTAACAACTCTACTCTTTTACTCCCCTCCTCCCACGTTTTGTTTTTAATATATTTTTTTTTACCTCTTTTTGTGTGTGTGTATCTGTTAATCTCTTTACATGGAAATAGATACTTTAGTACTTTGTCTTTTGACCTTCCTAATAGCTTCATAGGCAGTTGATCTGCTACCGTTACAATAGTTTTACCCTTACCAGTGATTTTTTTTTTGGATAATTTTCTTATTCCCATTTGAGCTTTTTTCTTTTCCACTTAAATGAATCCCTTTAGCATTTCTTGTAAGTCTCACTTCTTGCTGATAAATTCCTTTACTTTTTGCTTGTCTGGGAAACTCTTTATCTCTCCCTCCATTCTGAATAATAAACTTGCCAGATAGAGGATTCTTGGCTGTAGGTTTTTTCTTTTCAGCACTTTAAATATATCATACCACTCCCTTCTAGCCCATATGGCTTCTGCTTAGAAGTCAGCTGATAGTCTTAGGGATTTCCTTTGTACATAACTTGTTGCCTTTCTCTTGTAGCTTTTAGGATTCTCTCTTTGTCTTTAGTTCTTGACATTTTAATTATAATATTTCTGGGTGTGGCCTCTTTGGGTTTATCTTGTTTGGTGCTCCCTGTGCTTCCTGTACCTGGATGTCTGTTTCCTTCCTTAGGTTAAGGAAGTTTTCATCTATTATTTCTTAAGTAGATCCTCTGCCCCTTTGTCTCTCTCTTGTCCTTGTGGGACACCTATAATACGAATATTAGTGTGGTTGATGTTGTCCCAGAGGTCCCTTGGACTGTCGTCATTCTTTTGAATGCTTTTTCTCTTTTCTGTTCAGTTTTGATGATTTCCTCTAGTTTTTTGTTGAGTTGCTGATCCATTCTTCTGTATCATCTACTCTGCTCTTGATTCCTTCTAGCAAATTTTTCATTTCCATTATTGTATTCTTTAGTTCTGGTTAGTTCTTTTTAATATTTTCCAATTCTTTGTTTAAGTTCTCATTGTATTCATCTATTCTTCTCCCAAGACCAGCAAGCATCCTTATGACTATTAGTTTGTACTCTTTGTCAGGTAGGTTGTTTAATCTCTGTGTTATTTAGTTGTTTTTCTGAGGATTTTTCCTGTTCCCTTATTTGGAATGTATTCCTTTGTCTCCTCATTTTGCCTCTTTCTCTATGTTTATATCTATGTTTTAGGTAGGTCATCTACATCTCTTGATCTTGGAGAAGTGGCCTCATGTAAGAGATGCCTTATGAGGCCCAGCAATGTGCTTCCCTCTTGTCATCAGTTACAAATGTTCCAGTAGTGTTCCATGTGTGGGCTATGTATGTCCTTCTGTTATGGTGGGGTTGCTTTTACTGCAGGCCTGGGGGAAGGCTAGGCTGTCCCCCTGGCCAGTTGGTTGTAAGACTCAGCTGTGTGTGGCTGCTATGGAACCTTCAGTCTCTTATTGGGTTTTGTGAGCCTCAGCACAGTTGGCTGCAAGGTCTAATAAACATTCCTGCTGCAGTTTTTGTTAAGTGAGTAGGACCCCAGCATGGCTGGTTGCTAGGCTTAGGGGCTCACAATTGCTGCAGGTCTCCAGCCAGCAAGACCATTGTCAGCTCTTTTGGTAGTGCAGCTGGGTGGGCTGGTCCTGGGCATGGCAGCCCACAATGGTTTCAGGCACTGGAAGGTGGGGCAGATTCCCTATATGGCTGTTTGAGAAGCACAAGTCTGCTGCAGCTAACAAGCCCCACTGCCCACAGGCCCACACACCCCATCAACACAGTCCTGCCCCATGCATGCACCCTACCCCACTGAAGTGGACCCACTCACCCCACTGTAGAGGTCCCACACACCCTGCCTATGCAGGCCCACAAGTTTCTGAGGGCTTGCTGGTGGGTGAAGCTCATCCTTAGGGAAGGCTTCCTGCCCTGGCTAAGCTGGATTAAATCAGTGCTCTAGTGGGCATGGAAAACCCCTGTGCTAATAGGCCAAGGGAAGAACTCCAATGTCATATGCCAGCATCTGTGTCAGCATGACTGTACTAGGTCACAATAATGGCTGCTACCAATGTCTCAGTCCCTGGGGAGGTGGTCCCCTCTGCCTCCTGCCTCCCTAATGTGCCTAAAGTCTATCAAGTGAGTCTCTTTTCACCAAAGGACTGTGCACCTTTCTTTCTGGTGATTTTGTGTTGCTTTAAAAAGTGAGTGAATTTGTGTGTGGGTCCATTAAGAGCAGGCTTTTTTTTTTCTCTTATGTTTGATAGTTTTCTGGAGGTATACACCATTGTTGGTAATAGCCAGCAAAGTGAGATATTTTGACAGTCATCTCAGCTGTGCTGAGTTCAAAAGCTGCTTACTGTGGCATAGCTCTCTGCTCAGATCCCCCACTCCCCCAGGGAAAGCTTCGTACCTTAAGATTACTCCTGGCCATGAAGTACTGTGGCTAGAACATGGTTTTTTTTCCTCTCCAGAAAGCTGTTTCTGCCTCTTCCACTTCAGTCAGCACTGTCCCTTGTTGTAGTGTTTCTTTTTATCCAGTTCCCAGTTCTCTCTCAGGGATAATTGTTCCAAGGGTAGTTGTACATTTGTTGTGTCCATGGGAGGAAGTGAGTTCAGAGTCCTCCTATGCCACCATCTTCCCAGCAATATTTCTCCCTTCTGTTTCTATTTGTTTCTCTTCCCTCTGTATTTGTGTTGGTGCCTGTTTTACCTATAGGCATGCCTGGCTTTCTCTCTAGCTATTCATATCTCTGTGTGTGTGTGTGTGTGTATCTTTTCTTCTCTTTTAGATTTTGTGTCATTGCTTGTAGATTTGTATACTCTTTCTCTCTGTCCACGTAGTCTCCATTTGCAGGATGGAGGAAGCAAGTTAGAACTGAAATAGATACCCCAATTTTTGTTTAACCTCCTGAATTTTTTTATTTCTTTGATAGATGAATAACTTTTTATTTTTTAAATGGATAAGTAGCATATTTGAATTTCATATTCATAAATTATTTTTATGAAGCAAAATTAATTTTCTTTTCGCCTTTGTGACATAAATAGAGTGTCTCCCTGCCTCCTAGGGCAGACAGTCTGAATTAAATAGCATTACAAATCCAGTGGTGTGCTTTTTCTTTTAGAGTAAACCAGTTCTTGTCATGCAGCTTCATCTTCAGAAGCAGCCAAGGCTTTCCTGAGGGAGAATGCCTCCCTTCCTTGTTCAGGCAGCTCCTGGGGAGCCCAAGTCTTACTAGCTTTCCCTCCCTCCCACCTATTTGATGTCACACTCTGCTATGGGTCTCTTACCTTTTCTGCACAAGCCTACTGGACATTTCTTTACCTGGGATGAAAGCCCATGAATTGCATCTCACTGGCTGTACCTGGCTATAAGTCTGTTCAGTATCTTGGAGAAGAGGGCAGGTCCATTTTTTTCAGGGGTTCCTGACCTCATGGGGGCTCCTTCCTGAGACACAGAGCCTGCTTTCTCACCCCCGGGATGTGGTGATAGATTGGCTGCCTCACTCATGACTGCAGTGCTCTATCAGAGACACAATGGTGGGCCTCCCCACATCAGAGGAACCCACATTGCTTATCCTGGAAGAAAATGACATGCAGAGAAGAAGACTAGCAAGACTGAGAGATAAATAATTGAGAAATGAAAGGAAAATAGGGTGAAAAAAGAAATGAGAAAATAATGGGTAGAGATGAGAAGGAAGAAGAGAAGAAAAAGAATAATAGCCTGTATCTGCTGAACATATACTGTGTACCAACACTGTACCAGCCACTTTATACTGGAGCAATAGCTGAAAAGCTCCCCTTGATATATAAATTCATTTCCTCTGTAACCCTTTGTTATGGGTTGAATTGTGTCCCCCCAAAATTCATATGCTGAATTCCTGACCCCCAATATCTCAGAATATGACATTTGGAGACAGAGCATTTATAGATGAGATCACTAGGACAGGCCCTAGTCCAATCTGACTGGTGTCCTTATAAGAGGAGGAGATTAAGACACAGATACTGCCTCAGTCCATCTGGCTGCTATAACAAAATACCACACACTGGGTAGCTTATAAAGAACAGAAATTTATTTCTCATAGTTCTAGAGTCTGGGAAGTCCAAGATCAAGGCAATGGCAGATTCAGAGCCTGGTGAGGGTTTGCTTTCATAGACATCCACCTTCTTACCGTGTCCTCACATGGCAGAAGGGGCAAAGGATCTCTCTGGGGCCTCTTTTATAAGGGCACTAATCCCATTCCTGTGGGCTCCACCTCCCAATACCATTGCCTTGGGGGTTAAGATTCAGCATATGAATTTTGAGGGGGACACAAACATTCAGTCTATAGCAGACATATACAGAGGGACAACCATGTGAGGACACAGGAAAAGGCAGCCATCTACTAGCCAAGAAGACAGGTCTCAGAAGAGACCAACCTTCATAGCACTGTGGTCTCAGGTTCCAGCCTCCAGAACTGCAAGAAAATAAATTTCTATTGTGTAAGCCTCCCAGTCTGTGCTACTTTGTCATGGCATCTCGAACTGATTAATGCTCCCAGGATGTGGGGATTGATTGAAAGGCAGTGTGGCACCAAAGATAAGGGCACAGACTGTACAGCCAGACCATCTGGGGTAGACTCCCCACCTTGCTGCCACCCTTCGTCTCAGTGAAATATCTGTGCTGATAACAGAAAAACTCGCCCACTAGGGCTCATGTGACCTCTTCAGGAGTTGAACTAGCATGGAGTTCCCCATTATTACCCCGAGGGTTTTCTTACAAAATGCTTCCTATGCAGACTCCAATTTAATTTACTGACTCTCTGGGGACTTTGCTGTTTAACCATTTTCCAACTTGTGTAGATGTGGGCTCCTCTAGCATACATACCCCTCCTTCAAGCCTTTTCTCAGTTTACTACTTTTATGTACTAGCACTGGCTGTACTACCTCTCCCCTCCCCAAGATGTCCCTACTCCTCTGATTATTGATACTTAGAATTCCATGTAGTTACATGCAATCTTATCCCTGTTCTCTGTGCATTAGCTCCTTATCCCTAAGGGAGGGGCCTGTGTTTTTCACAGTTCATGCCATTGTGCTGAGCAAACAATGGTAATGTGCATAAAATGTGAGAATAGCCAGTAAGTCCTGGGCAGATAAACCCTGCCCCCTGCCTCCTCAAAAGCCCAGGGAGATGAAAGTGGAAGTAACATTCAAGAGCCTGTACCTTGCCCCTTGGCTAGAGCCCTAAAGAGAAGGCAAGGCCCCTATCCATCTATGCAGTCTTCAGCCCCAGGCAGCCTTACAGAGTGATGGGCCCCAGCATCAAACAGACAACAGATTGCTTCCCAGAATATAGTCACTACATGTGGGGCATTCCTTTCTTTTATGCAACTTCACGAGACAAGCTGCACGATGTAAAAAACTGAATTTGGAGAATCAAGGGGTCCATTTGAGCAGGTTACAGAGTCTCTCAGTTGTGGAGTCAGCACTGCAATGACATCACACAGTTTGGATCCTGTAAGGGCTCTTCCTGGACCACTTGCATCTTCACCAGCATCATATGAAGTGTGGCTTTGGCCACCCATGGTCACGAACTCCACTGTATGAGGACACAGCCCTCTGAACCCTCAGTGTGTGCTGACCCTCCTCCTTCTTAGCATTTAGAATGAACTTCACAGACCACCACCTTCCTGGATCCTTCATCCCCAGCACATCTACCCTGAGTACATGTCATGGTTCCCAGGTGAGGTGGATCCAACTATACCCGGGACTTTACAAACTGTGTGACAGGACCTTTCTAGGCCCTGAATTGTTCATTCAAAAGCATTTTCCTTAGCAATAGGCAGTTAAGGATTAGGAGTGGAAATTGAGAATATCAGGAAAGAGGTGTGTTCTGGTCTGTGTGTTAGTATATGGCTGAATGACAAAGTGGGATCACAATGATCCTTACAGAAGCCATCTCAGACTTCTTCTGAAATGTGCTACTTGGGTGAAGAAAGAACCCATTGAGAAATAAATGGGATTTTTTAACCTAAAGTACTAACAAGTAATCACACACGTACTTAAGGAAGTATCAGCTCTTTAATTCTGCAATGTTGGGGAAATGTTAGGAGGTGAGCAGTGCAAGGACTCCAACTTTTTCAGTTTTGTAGGATTATGGGCTTGGCAGGGCCTGAAAAATCAGAGTAAGACTTTGAGAAGGAAGAGACCAGTCAGGATTGATGAGGTGATGGAAGTCAGTGGGGGACTCCCACTTCTTTGTTCTACACATTGGGTACGGATTTTTATGTTAGTCAATATACTTAAATTCTTCAAGTTGCAGGCAGTTTCAGTAGCACAACCCATGGCATAAATGACAATTGCAGAAGGAGCTGCCAAGAGAAAGATCCAGAAGTTAGTCTTCTCCCTCATCTTATCTCCCCTCCTCACCCTCATCCTATCCTATCTGCCTCCCTTGAGAAAGAAAAGGGTGCTCAGAGTGCCCCCAGAATCCCTGACTTCTGTCTTCTGTGAGAGAAGCAATAACTGCAGCTCGAGATCTGTCCAGGGACAGAGCCTTGTTTCCCTCTGGCCCCAACATCTCCTCAGTTTAAGAGGGACCCCAAAGGGCCCCTGCTTTCTCAGTTGTGTGTCTGAGACTGGAGTCCCTGAGTCCTGACTAGGGGAGAGATGGCTGATATAGGCAAGAAGGCTGGAGGTCGGAACTCATGTATTCAGCTAAAATGTCCTCTTCCTTAACTTTGCTTTCTTGGGGAACCAGAGGGAAGCAATGCAGACCCCCCTTGAGATAAGATCCCTTCTCCACAGGGCAATGGGTTTAATGGGAGATTAGTACTGTGAAGTCTCATTATGTGTCTGTGCTTTCCACAGCAACTTGGAGAAAAGAGATTGCTCCACTATCAACAGCCCTGGCCTTCCTGTGTATCCTTCGTGACATCCCATTTTCCTCACTCATCTCCAACTCATCTGGGCAAGGGGCCCTTCACCTGATAGTGCCAGGTCCTCCTTGAAAATCTTCTCAAAAAAAGAAAAATCATAACTTGCCTCCATTCCCACCAAACTCTCTCATCATTCAATCAGCTCCTAAAATGCCACTCATTTCATGAAACCTTTTACAAGTTGATCAGAAAAGGGCTGACAGTGCCCCTTCTGGGTGTACAGTTCAATACTATGGTTTTTATCCTAATTCCTATCTGAATAGTACATGTGCTCTTCATCACAAATATACACTTTTCTCCTACTCAGGAAAATTACAAATCCTTCTATAGACTTCAGAATGACACCATCCAAAAATTGAGTGCTTAATTATGGGGTTTCTGTAATAGCAATAATGGTAGCAATAATGAAAACCAGAACTGAGGTGTCACCCTCTTCATTGACAATATGCTGATGTCCCACTCCAGGAGATCATGATATGACGTGCACTCAAGTCTCAGACTCTGCTATGGGGAGCAATTGGATTTTCCTCTCCTCTCCTCTCCTTTCCTCTCTTCTCCTGACAGATAGCTCCCTCCAAACTTTGGAGGGATAACCATCACTTGTCCCCATACCAACCCTTGCTGTATATGTTAGTCAGCCTGTAGGATGGCCCCCAATGGTTCCCATCTCCTGGTATTCATGCGCTTATCTCCCATGTTGTATGAAGGTTGGTCTGTGCAACCAAAAGGATACAGCAGAAGTAATATGTCACTTCTGAAAATAGACTATTAAAGACACTGCAGTTTCTCCCTCCCTTCCTTCTCCTCCTCCTCCTCCTTCTTGTTCTCTTCTTCTCTCCCTCTCTCTGTCATCACTTACTCAGGAGGAAGCCAGTTCCTCTCCCCCTCCTTCTGTCTGTCTCTCTCTCACCACTCACTCTGGAGGAAGCCAGTTGATATGTCACAAGGACTCCCAGACCATGGAGAGGCCCACGAGGAAAGGAACCAAGGTTGACAACCACATGAGTGATCTTGGAAGCAGATCATCCGTCCAAATGACCACAGGCCCTGCTGACAGCTAGATTGAAACTTTATGAGAGACTAAAAGCCAGAACCATCCAGCTAAGCTGCTCCCAAATTCCTGACTCACAGACACTATGAAATAATAAATGTTTGTTGTTTTAAGATGCCAAGTTTTAAGGTAATTTGTTACACAACAGTAGATAGCTAATACATTATGCTCCTTAAGAAGACAGACACCAAAAGCCTGGGGAAATATCCATACCTATGCCAATAACTTCAACACACTTTGTCTCTGAGCCAGTGCAGGTGAGAAGAACTGGGTCACAGGAAATGTCATTCTCCTTGTAGCAGGCAGGACATTCAATGCCATTGGGGTCTGAGGACTTCTGAGGAACTGAATGAAGAGATAAAAATTTTATTTTAAGGAATAAGCTGAAAAAGGAGCTGAAAGCATTATTACAGCCCCTCCCCAAAGATCATGGCTATTCCAGGATTTCTCCCCCCAAAACCAAAATTATTTACAAATAGGATGGCATGGAGGTTGCAAGGCAGGTAGGTATTAAGTGAGGAAATGTGACCAAAAAATCTTATAGGAATTTGATGTTATCTGCTCTTTTTGTGAGTTGCCCATCTCTGCCTTGGGTGGGGAAAAGTGCTTAGACGATGGGAGAGAAGACAATTTGTGGTCTAAAAGCAATATTGCTAGGGGAGTAAGGAAATAATTAGGTAAGAAAAGACAACTCTTTCTGCTGAAATGGAAAGAAAATAATTTAAAACTACAGACCCACACTTAGAGAAAATCCCCAGGACCAATCCTGGCCACCCAGCTGTCATTCAGTCCTCCTCCATCCAGGAGAAGGGCTTGCAGCCATCCCTTCACAGAGAGGAAAGGCAATCAGTGAGCAAAATCAGAAACAGAGACAGGTCATAGGGAAGTACTTAGAAGACAGAGACTTAAGACAATGTATTGGGAGCAGGGGTGGGAAGAGAGGGAGAGCAGAGGCATACTGGCACTCACCCTGGAAGTCCCCTTGGTTACACAGCTCAGCTTGGCAGCACCGGTAGTCATACTCAAATGTTTGATTACTCCCCAGTGATGCTGAGAAGGCCAGTGGGGTACATCTGCTTGAAGAACAGCCTTTCCCCTCGACATATGTTGAGAGCTGCCCTGCATAGAACCAAACCCCAGCAGGAATTTCCCCTCTGAGCCATAGAGACAGTGATGCCAAAATGGACAGCCAGTATTAAAGAATCCTGTGCCTCAAATCCTTTTATCTTTCCTCTTCTGCAAAACAGTCTTCCTGCATTCGTCCATGGAGTGAACCAAAGGAGGAATGGTTTGTTAGCATTTGTTCAATTAAGAGTGTTATATCTCAGGAGGTTGATGTGGAACTGGGGTCACCTGGCCTTTTTCCTGGAGACTCTCCCTCCCTGTTACTTCCAACCACTCCACACACCCAGCCACATCCTGGTAGGATGTTACATAAGGAAGCAAGATGAAATAGAAGATCCACAGGGAAGTGAGGAACTTCATAAAGTTGCCAAACACAGAAACCTCCATCACTCTGTCCACTTCCTCCCCCTGCTCTGCATGCTGAGCATCATGGGTAGGGTGCTGGCACAATGTACCTGGTGTTTTAAATTCTTCCTTGTAGCTGAAGCAGCCTTGAGAGGTTTCACAAGTGGTCTTTGTGTCCACTCTGCATGTATCAAGAAAGCACCTTGTGCACTTATAACTCTCTATAAAAAGGAAATAAAAATTGTTCAAAAAGTAATACAGGGATGAAAACTGTCAAGACTCATAGTGGATGTTTCCAGTGGCCAAACATTTCTGGGAGTCAAGGTGCAATGAAACCCACTCCCTGTGGGCCTGGATGGGACCATTTGGTCCACAGTCCCTCCCCAAGGGGGACATCAGGCCCCACTCAGACCCTAGCAACATACTGACCCACCATCCCTTGCACCAGCTCAGTCCCTCTCAGCTGCCCATGGCCTAGAATGCTAATGAGGGTGTCCAATCCTGCAGAGCTCATCACTGCTCTTGGAGTTGGACCTGGCCTCTCCTAAGTGGGCATTCCTCTTCTGTATTATCCATCCATCTTACCCTTCATGGATGGGTAGTCTTTGGGAGAAAGGGGCCTGCTGTTTCCCAGCTCTCCTCCTTCTCATGGGCTCTACCCCTCCCTTTCTCCTCTTACCCACAATGCTGAAAACCAAGGCAGCAAGGACACAGGCAGTGAAGAGGCTCTTCAGGGCTGAGGATGGAGACATGGTGGCACTGCAGAAGGCCAAAGTGAGAGCAGAAGGGTCATGGCGATGAAACCCCAGGTCTCTTATAGCAACCCAAGTGCTGGACAGGGTTGTCCACTCATTCATTCATTTGGCAAGTGAGAATTTGTCAAGCCCTGGCTTTATGCCCTATGTGCATCTTGTTGGGGATGCAAAGATGAAAAGATGCTCTCTCTGTCATCAAGGGGCTCAGGGGAGAAGGGCCTCCCTACCTTAGGAAGGATTCACACGGGGGATTTCCTTCTTGAGGGGTTGTGGAAGGTGTTGGAGCAGGGGTGGGGGTGGAGGGATGCTTCTCTTTTGAAGAACCAACTCACTTCCTTTTTCAAATAATAAAAGAAATGAACTCTTTTCTCCTCAGCCACCAGAAAGTTCAGAGTTGTATTTTGTGCTTAACCACAATTTCTCTAATTGTTTCTTCCTGCTCTATGTGTATGTTGGTATGTCTATCTTTTTAAGCCAGCAGAGATATTAATAGCAAGGCCACTTGTCAAAGAACATGAACCAGCAGAGAGCAGTTGGGGAGGGAGCACAGCAAAGACAGACCCCAGGATCAGCCTTAGCTGAGCTTAAATCCCAGCTCTGCTGCCTGCCCACTGGCTATGTGGACTGTGGGGGCACTTTGCAACCCTCTAGGACCCCATTTTGTGATCTGTAGAGGAGAGGCCAACAGCTCACTCCCTGAGTTCTGCAGGGACTAAAGGGATACTACGTTTGAGTGCCTGGCCCACAGTAAACATCATTGCCCAGCTATTCCTCAGTGCTATTTCCCAGCTCTCCTCCTTCTCACGGGCTCTACCCCTCCCTTTCTCCTCCCATCCCTAGAGCCAGACCCCAGGGACTCTCTCGTCTCTCTCTCTAGGAGAAGGGCTGGGAGTCTCCCTCTACCTCATTTTTCTTCTCCCTTTGCCTCTGTTTTCTTCCTGACCTATTTTTAGGGCATAAACTCTATGTTTGAAATGGAAGACAAAGGCTAAAATGTAAGCATTCAAATTTCTATAAACCCTCCCACCAGACATCAAAATCCTGATCACATCCTCTGAAAGTGCCAGGACATCATGGTCTACGGTGGGCAAGGGACCTTCATGGGAGCCCTACCTAAGCTGAGTGCTGAAGAAGAAGAATTCAGGCCTGCAGGTGAGGAGTAGCAGGGCTGCCCAGGCACCTCAGAGGCCAGGGTGCCGAGGGGCCAAGTGTCTCCGGGCCTAGGACAGGGGCATTGGTCAGCAGGGCCTTGCTCAGAGACCCTGCAAAGGTGTGGCATGATGACGGGAAGGGAGAACAGGTTCCTGTTCTTTAAACAAAGTCAACAAGGAATTTCAGGGGACACAGAAACATGAGCTCACACAAGGTCAGAGCACCTGCCAAGTCCTTGGAGGTGGCGAGAGTAGAAGATGCCCTCCAGTCCCTGGTGGGGATGCCAGCCTCTGTTCCAGGCTGACTGCTGGTTAGAGAGCCATCGGTCCTCTAACAAAATGACAGAGCCAGGATTTGCTAGATGGATCCTAGTATTCTTTCTAAATTTATGTCATCAGTGCCCCTTTGTGAAAGCCCATCTGAAATTTGCCAACTTAGGAAGGAAATCCGGCTTCCCTGTCCTGTGGAATTCCACAAGCCCCACGCCCCACTTACCTTCAGACGCGTCCTCCAGGGGTCTGAGAAAAAGCCTGTAATGTCATGGTGTGAAGACCAGGGAGTAGTTGGGCCTCCCACCCCCTGACCTTTTCCTTCCTGAAGGCAGGTTTTCAGGAAATTGACAAAGCCTATTTCACCTTCTGAATTCCAGGTCTCATTTTCCTTAATTACCATAATCTAACCCAAATAGTCTCAGAGACAAAAAATATGATGCCTATCCACGAACCACCTCCAACCTCATTCCAAGTTTCTTCTGCTCAGCCTCTGTCACAAGATAACAGATAAAAATGTTGCATACTGCTTTCTTTAAAGAGAGGAAAAGGTTATTTTGTGCAGAGAGAGCCTGACTGAGAACAGACTTTGGATGGAAGTGTTTCCCCGCTCTGCAGCTGAGTGCTGTGTGAACCTGGGCACAAGGTTCCACTATTGGGAGCCTCAGTTTCCTGGTCTGTGCATGGAAATGGTGATGCCTGCTTTGCAGGGTGGAGGTGAAGGCTTAGGGCACATGTGAAATGCCCATCAAAATGCAGGCACAGTGAACTTTGCCCCTGTCCACATCAACAACATGTGAACAAAAATGGGCAGCTATTTGCACTTGGCAGAACAGGGGGAGTAGGCTGTTGACTTGTTGAAATGCTGTGTACATGTCAATGTGAACATGAATGTCTGGGAGCCACATAGGAAGACAAGTGCACACCTTGCTTTTCCCTCTGCCATCTCAATCCAGGAGATATCTGACAGGTGACCAGATGCCCAGAAACTCCCAGAAACTTGGACTCTGGGGCTGGGAGATGCACCACAGAGTCCTCTCACACTTGGATAGGAAGAAGGATTGCATCTTTTTTTTCACTATCCTCTAACTGAAATTTAGCCTTTCCTTCCATAAATGGAGTCCACAGTCATAACATCCATCCTTAGAAATCTCTGAGGTTTCCTGTCACATGACATCTGCAGACAAGAAGTATTCTTTGCCCTCATCAACTATTTCCAGATTATGTTCTTATCAGTCTCCTGCTGGAGCCTGGTGTCTGATAAGTTCATAAAGGATTACATCTGCTACCATTCTGTATCTTAGAAGAGTTTTATAACTGTATTTCAGTATAATTGTAATCCTATGTGGTTTAATTTTTGTCATGAGAAGGAGTCCATAGGTTCCACCAGCCTGCCTGGGTCCCACGTCACAAACAGGACTGCCACCCCACTTCTGGAAATGACAAAAGCACCACCTCCCTCCCAAAGCAGAGCTCTGTCCCCATGCCCATGAGAGAGGTGTGGCCTGAGGCTTTACAGTTTACAGTCCTCTTATCTCCTCAGCCCATTAAACCATTTTCTTTCTCTTGGTACTACTTAACCCATGAACTCTTGACCAGCTGAGGAGGCTGACAGAGGAGGTGTGAGGCCAGGAGGCCAAACTTACAGTGTCATCTTGGTCAAGACATTCGCCAGTTAAATCCAGCTACCTGCTGTCATCCAGTGATACTGTTCACCCACCCATCCTGGCTAATGGTGTGGCCTTGGAGCTTGAAGCATAGGCCAGGCTCAGGAAAGGAGGAATGATCAGGTGGAATGAGCCAGTTTCGTCATCACTGATGGAGAACCGTGGCCCCATCATTCATCTCATGGAGAAAAGATCATCACACAGGGCCTGGGACCACCCTCACTCTGTGCCAACTTCCTGCTCCTCAGAGCAGGTCCTAAGCAAACACTTAAGGGCTGTCTGTGGTTACTGTGGGGAAGCTGCCGGAGACCCACACTGGGAACACCATTCCTGGAGGAAAAGAGAATTAGCGGGAACCAAGTGAAGCATGGGAGTGTCGAGAGTTGTGGACTTGCCTTCAGAATTGTCTCACAGACCTCCTTGCGGAGAGCCCGCTCTCTCAGGTCTGCTGTGTTCATTCTTGTAACCAGAAATGACATTCTGTACTGTGTCCCAGATAAAAACCGTCTTGTGAGGAATTATCCCCCTCCTATCATCCCAGCTCCCAGACACAGTTCTGAGAGGGACTCACTCCCTTTTCTCCCTGTATTCACAGCGGGGGTGGTGGTGGGGGGGAATGGAGGTGGCTGGAAATGCCCAGGACAGGTGGGGACAGAAGGAACAGAAGGCTTCTGACAACAGAAAGTGGAGGCAGGGTGAGTGGGCATTGTTCTGGGAGGAGCGGCAGGCTCAGGAGGAAACAAACATTCCATCCATACTCCTGGTTTCTAGGTGGTGTGCACTGCCTGAGAACACTGGGCTTGACCAGAAGGCTTAGGACCCTGGGCGTCTGGTCTCCCCACCTTCTTTCTTGGTACTGTTTCTCTCTGTGATGTCTCAGAGACTCATTTGCCCCAGCATGTGACCCTCTGTGGAGAATCACCCTTGGGCCCAGCCCTAAGGCCCTCAGTGACTGCTGTGCTTGGTCAGGCAGCATGTGGGCACAGGGATGAAGGACAAATGGCTACTGCCCTTGGAGCTTATGGTCTAGTCACCCAGTATGAGCCACAGGGAAAATGGCACCCAGGTCTGCTCATCACCCCACCAGTGGGAGGCCATTGTCATGGTCAAGAGAGATGTAAATGCAGGCCTGGCCCTCCAATGCCTCCTCACTGACCTGCCCTTCCTCCCTGTTACTGCCATTACTCTCATTCTTTATTCTCTAGCTTCTCTTTCTCCTGTCTCTGGGGACCTTTAAGGAGCTGTCTGCTCCTTTGATGAAGAAAATGCCGAAGTGAACAAATTAAGAGCTCAGAGTGGGGGCTGGCCTGGTGGAGTAGTAAGTTCATGAGCTCTGCTTTGGCAGCCCAGGGTTCATGGGTTCGGATCCCAGGCACGGACCTATGCATCACTCATCAAGCCATGCAATGGCGGCCTCCCACATGTAAAACAGAGGAAGATTGGCACAGATGTTAGCTCAGGGCCAATCTTCCTCACCAAAAAAAAAAAAAAGGAGCTCAGAGAGGAGGCCAGCTGTTTGGAGCAGCTGGTGCCTGCCCAGCCATCAGGAGAAAGTTTTCACACAGATGACGTCCCTGCCAAGAAGTTCTGAGGGCAGACAGATGAGTTCCAAGGCTGCTACCTGGGGCCTGTTTGATTTTGTACTTCCTGGAGTCATCCAGGGTGCTTTGTCACTTATGTTGCTTTTAGTGCCAAGAGGTTTGTCCTTAGAAGCCCCAGCTTTACCAGACAGCCATGATGTTAGAACACCCATTTCCTGGCCCTGAGGCTGGTCCTGAGTGGGATGGGAGTAGGAGGCCTGAGTGCAAATCTCGCTCACCCCTCACCACTCCCTGAGTCCACAGAGTTGAAAGAGGTCAGAGACCACTCCGCTTCCCAGCCAAGTGACCTCAGGGGCCAGATAACCTGAGTTTGGAGCCTGGTTCTGCTATGTGACCTTAGTCTAGTGACTTAACCTCTCTATGCCTCAGTTTCCTCAATTATAAAATAAGGATAAGATGTGAGTGATGTCATGGGGTGGTTGTGAGGCTTACATGAGTAAACATATATATAGCACTTACGGTAAACAGTGCCTGGCTCACAGAAGCTCTCACTGAGAGTTGCTGCCATTGTTATCATCATTTATTGAGCACCTACTGTGTGCCTGCACTGCTAGGCAACAGTGAATGGTCACAGGCCTTATCTTCAAAAGGAAGGGTGAGAGAGAAGAAGGACAGGGAAGCAGGTGAAGAAATCCCTTGGAGATGAAGAGCATCATAAGGAAGATGCTCATCCAGTCTGTGCATTGCCCACAGTCAGCTAAGCCTAGTGTATCCTGTGAGGGAAAAGAGGCGCGGACCCAATGGTGCACACTGTGAAGAAAGAGAGATGAGGACCCAACCAGACCAGCCAGATTCAGGCTCTCAGGTGCCATGATCTAGGGGCAGGACTGGTGAAAGCGTGCATGTGGCTTTGAAACTTGAGGCCTTTGAGTCAGAAACTCCACCAACCTCCCATAGGTGGGAGGAACAGTGGGCCTGTCCTGGGGCCCATGAAGCCTGATAAGGCCCTCCCAGGAAGGGAGGTAGGAGGGCACCCAGAGAGAGTTGCTGTCCACTGTCTGTAAGCCCAAGGATGTCTGGGAGCCAGGATGAGCTGCAGGCAGCACCAGGCTCAAGCTGCCTTTTGGGGGAGGCCAGAGCTGACCCAGGAGGAGACAGTGGCATCTTCACCACCCAGGATGTAGATGTGTGGCCTCCTCATCTGGGCAAAGTGGTTAGAGTGGGACACTCATGGGTGGAGTTCCCTCAGGGCCAGATGAAGGAGCTGGGAAAGTGCAGATAGCAGAGTCAGACTCAAGTGGGGCATCCTGGGGACAGAAGGTCCTACCCTCCCTCCACTGTCCTCCCTCATCTGCCATTTTCACCTCTCTCCTTTTATGACCGAGGCATGTGAGGTTTCACCTGCGGGTTCTGAACAATGGCCCATTCTCCTCAGAAACTGAAAGCCAAGTATCAGCAAGTCACATGAAGTTCAGGGCAGAGAGCAGGTTCTGAGAACTTCCACTTGTATTCAAACCCTTTGATTGTATACATATTAACACTTGGACATTTTCATGGCAGTCATATATATAAAAAATATATAAGTATAAAATTCATATAGAATGTATCAATCTTTTATCATATTACTGTTACATGGTTCAAGGTCTGTTGTTTAACATTCAATTTGGCAGAATTTATTCCCCATTAAAATGTCTTTAATTGTTACATAGACAAATCTTGTAGCTTCCTTTCTGCAAGCTCCACAGGGTGGGGTTTCCATCTACTTTGCTCACTCTTGCATTCTCGGGGTCCTCGATGCTAAACACCTCGTTGGTGCTCAGTGTTATTGGTGACTGATTGCTCCTGTTATTCTTCATCTAAGAACACCAGTTTTCTATTATTTGATGATTCCTATTTAACTCTTAAAACATATGGGAAACAACATGTACTATTATGTGCTGATAGATTTCAACTTTATATAAGCCACATTTCTTCAGTTTAGCCTTTTCTTCCTTTAATATACTTTGATATTTTTCTGAAAGAAGTATAAAATACAACCAGTTTCCTGAATCTAGGGGCTGCTGTTACCTTTTTGACATAAGGTTATCCCTAAAGATCCTGGCATGGTAAATAGAAGCTTGGCTGCATCCACTGTGGAAGTGGCCCAGGCCTCCAGCTATCCTGAGAGAGTCACAAACACAGAGCTGCTCAGCTCCGGCAAACAGCTCTACTCCCATGGCCATCTCCAACCTGAACTCCCCCGGTAGATACCCTCTGACACCCCTGACAGCTGAGTCTCTTGCCTGGCAAAGCAAACACACAAATCTAAAATCTCCCCTCTCCCTTCTTCAGAGTCTGGAAAATCCAAACAGGCAGGTGCTACCCAATTCCTGACAGAACCCAAAAGACCCCTGGACAAAAAAAAATCTGAGAAAGCCTCACAATCCCTAAAAAGGCTAAAAGAGGGTACTTTTCTCCTTTAGACAGTCAGTAAACACTGGAGATGCTGACCGCTTCTTCAAATGTGAAGACGGCAACACAGACTACAAGGAACATGAAAAATGAAGGAAACATGACACCACCAAAGAAACACAATTTTCCAGTAACTGATAGAGAAATGGAAATCTGTGGTTTGATCTGTGATTTGCCCAATAAAGAACTCAAAATAGTTGTTTTAGGAAAGTTCAGTGAGCTACAGGAATACCTTGGAGATATTACAGGTTCAGTTTCAGACCACTGCAATAAAGCAAATATCACACTAAAGCCAGTCACACAAATTTTTTTGGTTTCCCAGTGCATATGAAAGTTATGCTTACATTACACTGTAGTTTATTAAATATGCAATAGCATTATGCCTAAAAAAACAATGTGCACACCTTAATTGAAAAATGCTTTATTGCTGGGCCAGCCCCGGTGGCCTGGTGGTTAAATTTGGCACGTTCCACTCCAGTGGCCCAGGTTTGGTTCCTGGGTGCGAACCTACACCACTCATCTGTCAGTGGCCATGTTGTGGTGGCAGCTCACAAACAAAAAAAGGAAGATTGGCAGCAGATGTTAGCTCAAGGTGAATCTTCCACAGCGAAAAAAAAATGTATTTTGCTAAAAAATGCTAACCATCATCTGAGCCTTCAGCGAATTGTGATCTTTTTTCTTGTGGAGGATCTTGCCTCAATGTTGATGGCTGCTGACTGATTAGGGTGGTGGTTGCTGAAGGTTGGAGTGGCAGTGGAAATTTCTTAAAATAAGACAACAATGAAGTTTGCTGCATCAATTGATTCTCCTTTCATGAACAATTTCTCTGTAGCATGTGACGCTTTTTGATAGCATTTTACCCACAGAAGAACTTCTTTCAAAGTTGGAGTCAACCCTCTCAAACCCTGCTGCTCCTTTATTAACTATGTTTATATAATATTATAAATCCTTTCTTCTCATTTCAACAATTTTCAGAACATCTTCACCAATAATAGATTCCATATCAAGAAATCTCTTTCTTTGCTCATCCATAAGAAGCAACGTCTCATCCAGGTTTATCATGAGATTGCAGCAATTTGGTTACATCTTCCACTTCTATTTCCATAACATCTGCAGTTACTTCCTTTGCTGAAGTCTTGAGCCCCTCAAAGTCTCCCATGAAGGTTGAAATCAATTTCTTTCAAGCTCCTGTTAATGTTGAACTTTTGACCTCTTCCCAAGAATCATGAATGTTCTTAATGGCGTCTAGAATGGTGAATCCTTTCCAGAAGGTTTTCAATTTACTTTGCCCAGATCTGTCAGAGAAATCTCTATATATGGCAGCCAAAGCCTTACAAAATATATTTCTTAATTAATAATACTTGAAAGTCAAAATTACTCATTGGTCCATGGGCTGCAGAATGGATGTTGTGTTAGCAGGCATGAAAACATTAATCTCATTGTACATCTCCATCACAGCTCTTGGGTGACCAAATGCATTGCCAATGAGCAGTGATATTTTGAGAGGGATCTTTTTTTCTGAGTAGTAGTTCTTGACAGTGGACTTGAAATATTTACTAAACCATGTTGTAAGCAGATGTGCTGTCATCCAGGTTGTTGTTCCATGTATAGAGCACAGGCAGAGTAGATTTAGCATAATTCTGAAGAGCCCTGGGATTTTTTGAATGATAAATGAACACTGTTTCAACTTAAAGTCACCAGCTGTATTCAACCCTAACAAGAAAGTCAGCCCACCCTTTGAAGCTTTGAAGCCAGGCACTGACTTCTCTTCTCTAGCTATGAAAGTCCTAGATGACATCTTCTTCCATTTGATGGCTGTTTTGTCTACATTGAAAATCTGTTGTTTACTGTAGCCACCTTCATTAACTATCTTAGCTAGATCTTCTGGATAACTTGCTTCAGCTTCTACATCATCACTTGCTGCTTCACCTTGCACTTTTATGTTATAGAGATGGCTTCTTTCTTGAGACCTCATGAACTAACTTCTGATAGCTTCAAACTTTTCTTCTGCAGCTTCATAACCTCTCTCAGCCTTAACAGAATTAAAGAGAGTTGGGGCCTTGCTCTGGATTAGGCTTTGGCTTAAGGGAATATTGTGGCTGGTTTGATCTTCTATCCAGACCACTAAAATTTTCTCTATATTGGCAATAAGACTGTTTTGCTTTCTTGTCATTCATGTGTTCACTGGAGTAACACTTTTAAGTTTGTTCAAGAATTTTTATTTTTATTTTAATTTTTATTTCACAACTTGGCTAACTGTTTGGTGCAAGAGGCCTAGCTTTTGGCCTATCTTGACTTTTGACATGACTTCCTCACTAAGCTTCATCATTTCTAGCTTTTGATTTAAAATGAGAGATGTGTGCTTCTTCCTTTTACTTGAACACTTAGAAGCCATTGTAGGGTTATTAATTGACCTAATTTCAATGTTTTTGTGTCTCAGGGAATAGAGAGCCCCAAGGAGAAGGAGAGAGATAAGGGAATGGTTGGTTGGTGGAGGAGTCAGAACACACACAACATTGATTAAGTTCACTGTCTCATATGGGCACAGCTTGTGATACCCCAAAACAATTATAATAGTAACATCAAAGATCACCATAACAAATACAATAGTGAAAAACTTTTAAATATTGCAAGAATTACCAAAATGTGACACGGAGACATGAAGTGAGGAAATGCTGTTGGAAAATTGGCACTGATAGACTCCTCAATGCAGGTTTGCCCAAAACCTTCAAATTGTAAAAAACGCAATATCTGTGAAGCCCAGTGAAATGAGGTATGCCTGTACAAGAAAACACAGAAAGACATTTCAGTGAAATCAGGAAAACAACACATGAACAAAATGAGAACTTTAATAGAGAGATAGGAATTGGAGAAAAGAACCAAACAGTAATTCTGGAACTGAAGAATACAAAGAACGAAAGGAAAACTGCAATAGAGAGTATCAACACCAGACTGTATCAAGCAGGAGAAAGAATATGTGAAGAAGAATACAGCTCACTTGAAATTATCCAGTCAGAAAAGAACAAAGAAAAAAGAATGAGAAAGAGTGAAGAAAGCCTAGTGGACAGTGGGACATCACTGAAAGAAACAACCTATGTATTATTGGAGTCTCAGAAGAAGAGAGGGGGAAAGGGGAAGAAAGTTTATTGAAAGAAATAATGGCTGAGAACTTCCCAAGTCTGGAAACAGTTTTGGACATTCAAGGTCATAAAACTCATAGACCCCTTCCCTAAATTTCAACTCGAAACAATCTTCTACAAGGCACATTGTTTATAAACTGTCTAAAATCAAAGACTAAGAGAGAATTTTCAAAGGAGCAAAGGAAATAAAATTCCTCACATCCAAAGGAACTCCTCTGAGGCTACAAGCAGATTTCTCAGCAGAAGTCTTGCAGATCAGGAGAGAGTGGAATGATATATTCAAAGTGCTGAAAGAAAAAAACCCTGCCAATCAGAATATTTTACCCAGCAAAGTTGTCCTTCAGAAAGGAAGGAGAAATAAAGACTCAGAAACAAGTGAAAGCTGAGGGAGTTGATAACCACTATATTTGCCTTGCAAAAATGCTAAAAGGAGTTCTGCAAGTTGAAATGAAACAACACCAATAAGTAACATGAAAATATAAAACACACTGGTAAAGGAATATATATAGTCAAATTCAGAATGCTTTAATATCATAATATGGTGATTTGCTAACCACTTAACTCTAGTATAAAGGTTAAAGGACAAAATATTAAAAAATATATTAAAATATTAAAATTAAAATATTATAAAAAACTATAACTGCAATAAGTTGTTAGTGAATACATAGTATAAAAGGACATAAATTGGGGCTGGCCCTGGGGCCTAATGGTTAAGTTTGGCATGCTCCACTTCAGTGACCCGGGTTCAGATCCCAGGCGTAGACCTATTCCACTCATCAGCCATGCTGTGGCAGTGACCTACATATAAAGTAGAGGAAGATTGGCACAGACTTTAGCTCAGGGCTAATCTTCCTCAAGCAAAAATAGAGGAATATTGGTGACAGATGTTATCTCAGGGCAAATCTTCCACACCAAAAAAAAAAAAAGGACATAAATTGTGACACCAAACATAAATTGGGGGTGGGGAGAAAGGATAGAGTTTTTATATGTGATTGAAGTTAAGTTTTTAGCATAAAATAGACTATATATCTATAAAATGTTTTATGTAAGACTCATGGTATTTATAAAGCAAAAAGCTAAAGTAGATACACAAAAGATATAGAGAGGAGAATCAAAGCATACCACTATGAAAAATTATCAATTTATAAAAGAAGAGAGGATGAAAAGAAGGAGGGAACTACAAAATAGCCAGGGAACAATTAATAATATGGTATTAGGTCCTTATCTATCAATAACTATTTTAAATGTAAATGGAATAAATTCTCCAATCAAAAGGCATAGAATGGCCAAATGGATAAAAGAATTTAAAAAGCAAGATACAACTACATGCTACCTAGAAGAGATTCATTTCAGCTTTAAGGACACTCATAGCTCAAAGTGAAAGGATAGAAAATATTCCATGTGAATGGAAGCCAAAAGAGAGTAGAGGTAGTTATACCTATATCAGACAAAATAGACTTTAAATCCGAAATTATAACAAGAGACAAAGAAGGTCAAATTACCTGCTAAGCCTACCACTCTCCCTGTGTCAATATTGATTTCTTCTCTCAATCCAGTCCCAACTCCAGCCTGGCCCTTGTCCTGAGAAGATGCCCCAGCCCCAGAAGCCCAGCTACCTGCAGCTACCTGCTGCAGCCCTGAAGGCCCCTGACCTACCCAGGAGTCTGGGACCTGAGTCTACTCCATCCAGAGCCTGGAACCAGGATCCCAGGTTCCAGCCAGCCTAGGGCCCAGAAATCAGAGTACAGCCTGTCTGTAGCTAGACCTAGAAGCCCAGAGTATAGCCAGCCTGGCTCCAAGAGGGGGTCTGGTAGCCTTAGGTAGACAAGCCTGGAGTGGGTGTTCATGAGTTGGTGTCAGGGCCAGGGCCATCTGGACTTAGCTCCCTCACAAAGTCCAGGGGCTAGGTCCACCCTCACCCTAGGCCAAGCACCTCTAGGCCCTCTAGGTTGGGAAACCAAACTGGAATCCATGGCAATAATGGAAGGGTGTCCAACCTGGACTGCTCTCCTGGTCCTCCCACTGTTTGCTCAATAATAAATAATATCTGAGGATATAAACCCTTCATCAAGAGGATATAACAATTGTAAATATATATACACACCTAACTATGGACACCTAAATATATTAAGCAAATACTGAAGGGAGAAATAAACAAAAATACAATAATAGTAGGACACCTCAATACCCCACTTTCAACAAGAGATAGATCATGCAGTCAGAAAAATCAATAAGAAAATAATAAACTTGAATTACACCTTAGACCAAATGGAACAAACAGACATATACAGAACATTCCATCCTTAGCAGCAGAATACACATTCTTTTTAAGGGCACAAAGAATATTTTCCAGGATAGAGCATACATTAGGTGACAAAACAAGTCTTAGTGATTTTAAGAAGGTTGAAATCGTATCAAATATCTTTTCTGACCACAATGGGATGAAACCAGAAATTGATAACGGGAGGAAAACTGGAGAATTCACAAATATGCAGAAATTAAAAAACACACTCCTAAGTGACCAAGGGGTCAAAGAAGAAATCAAAAAGAAAATTTAAAAATATCTCAAAACAAATGAAAATGAAAATACAACATGCCAAAATTTATGGGCTGCAGCAAAAGCAGTACTAAGAGGGAAGTTTATAGCAATAAATACCTACATTAAAAAAAAGAAAGATCTCAAATAAACAACCTAACTTTACACCGCAAGGACCTAGAAAAATAAAAACAAACTAAGCTTAAAGTTAGCAGAAGGAAGGAAATAACAAAGATCAGAGCAGAAATAAATGAAATAGACACCAAAAAAAGAAAAATACAAAAGATCAACAGAAGTAAGAGTTGGGTTTTGAAAAGATAAGCAAAATTGAAAACTCTTTAGCCAGACTAAGGAAAAAGAGAAGACTCAAATAAACAAAACCAGAAATGAAAGAGAAGACATTACAACTGATATCAAAGTAATACAAAGGATCATGAGAGACTTACTATGAGCAATTATACACCAACAAATTGGATAACTTAGAAAAAATTGGATAAATTCCTAGAATAATACAACCTACCAAGATTGAATCATGAAGAAAAAGAAAATCCGAATAGACCAATAATGACTAAGGAGATTGAAACAGTGATCAAAAACCTCCAAAACAGAAAAGCCCAGAACAAGACAGTTTGACTCACAAATTCTACCAAACATTTAAGGAAGAATTAAACCAATCCTTCTCAAACTCTTCCAAAAAATTAAAGAAGAGAAAGTACACTTAAACACATTTTACAAGGCCATCATTACCCAGGTACCAAAGCCAGATAAGAACACTCCAAAAACCAAAACTACAGACCAATATCCTTGATGAATATAGATGCAAAAAATCCTCAACAAAATAGTAGCAATCCAAATTCAACAGCACGTCAAAGCATCACACACCATGATCAAGTGGGATTCATCCTTAGGATGCAAGGATGGTTCAGCATATGTAAATCAATAAATGTGATATATCACATTAATAGAATGGAAGAAAAAAAAATCATATAATCCTCTCAATAGATGCAGAAAAAAACAGCCTCCTTTCAAAAACAACCTCCTTTCAAAAACCTTCAACAAATTTGGTACAAAACTACCTCAACATAATAAAGGCCATAGATGACAAGCCCAAAGCAACTATCATACTCAACAGCAAAAGGTTGAAAGTTCTTCCTCTAAGATCAGGAATAAGACAAGGGTTCCCCTATCACCACTCATATTCAATATAGTACTGGAATTCCTAGTCAGAGCAATCAGGCAAGATAAAGAAATAAAAGCTTCTAAATCAGAAAGGAAGAAGGAAAATTGTCTTTGTTTGCAGATGATATGATCTTATATATAAAAACTCCTAAAGACTCCACGCACACACACAAAACTATTAGAACTCATAAACAAATTCAGTAAAATTGCAGGACACAAAATCAACATATGAAAATCAGTTGTGTTTCTAATAACTGTTCACAACTAATACTGAACTATCTGAAAAAGAAATTTAAAAAATACTTTTTTTACAATAGTATCAAAAACAATAAAATACACAGGAATAAATTTAACCAAGGAGACAAAAGATCTGTACAATGAAAACTGAAAGGCTTTGCTGAAAGAAATCAAAGAAAACATAAACAAATGCAAAGACATCCTGTGTTCAGGGATTGGAAGAGGTAATACCATTAAAATGTCCATACTAACCAAAGCCATCTATAGATTTAACAGAATTCCTATCAAAATTTTAGTAGCATTTTTCACAGAAATAGAAAAAACAATCCTAAAATTTGTATGGGAACACAAAAGATCCCAAGCAGCAAAATAAATCCTGAGAAATAGTAACAAAGCTGGAGGTATCACACTTCTTGATTTCAAACTATATTACAAAACTCTAGTAATCTGTGTGGTCTGGCAAAAGATAGACACATAGACCAATAGAATAGAATCCAGATCCCAGAAATAAACCCACGCATATATGGTCAACTAATATTTGACAAGGAAGCTGATAGTCTCTTCAATAAATGGTGTTGGGAAAACTGGATATAGACATACTAAAGAATAAAATTGGACACTTATCTACACCACTCACAAAAATTAACTTGAAATGGATTAAAGACATAAATGTAAGTCCCAAAACTATAAAAGTCCTAAAAGAAAAGATAGGGGGAATGCTCCTTGACACTAGTCTTGGCAACAATTTTTTGCATATGACACCAAGAGACAAGCAACAAAAGCAAAAATAAACAAGTGAGACTACATCAAACTAAAAATATTCTGCACAGCAAAGAAACAATCAAAAAATTAAAAGGCAGCCTACCGAATGGGAGAAAATATTTGCAAACCATACATCTGATAAGGGATTAATATCCAAAATATATAAATAATTCATACAACTCAAGAGCAAAAAACTAATAACCCAATTAAACAGTGGGCAGAGGACCTGAATAAACACTTTTCCAAAGAAGACATACAAATGACCAACAGAAACATGAAAAGATGCTCAACATCACCAATCATGAGTGAAATGCAAATCAAAACCACAATGAGATATAGCCTGTTAGAATGGCTGTTGTCAAAAAGACAAGATAATAAGTGTTGGTGAAGATGTGAGAAAAGGGAACCCTTGTGCACTATTGGTAGGAATGTAAATTGGTGCAGTCACTATGGAAAAAAGTATGAAGATTCCTCAAAAAGTTAAAAATAGAGCTATCATATGATCCAGCAATTCCACTCTGGGTATATATCTGAAGGAAATGAAATCACTGTCTCAAAGAGATATCTGCATCACCATGTACATTGCAGCATTGTTCACAATAGCCAAGACATGGAAACAATTTAAGTGTCCATCAAAACACAAATGGATAAAGAAGATGTGGGGTGTGTGTGTGTGTGTGTGTGTGTGTGTGTGTGTGTGTGTGTTTGTCTATATATATGATGGAATATTATTCAGCTGTGAGAAAGAAGGAAAACCTGCTGTTTGTGACAACATTGATGGACCTTGAGTGCCTTATGCTAAAGGAGATAAGTCAGACAGAGAAAGACAAATATGTCATTTATATGTGGAATCTAAAATAGCCAATCTCATAGAAATAGAGAGTAGAATGGTGGTTGGCAGGGGCAGGGAGGTTGGGGGAATGGGGAGATGTTTGTCAAAGGGTACAAAATTCCAGTCATTATCTGAAGTGTACTGATGGTGAGGAAGGGGCATGCATCATCTGTACTGTCTGCAGCAAGAGGCCCCCAGAGCTTCACTTACTGTGCAGAACTTTGGAACCTGCTTTAGGTGATTTATTTTCTTGTTTCTCTAAATAGAGAGAGTAATAGTCTTTTTTTAAGAGTTTTGTTAAGATACAATGTATACATCATACCATTCACCCATTTAAAGTATACAATTCAATGGCTTTTAGTATATTCTTAGAGTTGTACAATCATCACCACAATCAATTTTGAACATTTTCACTACTCCAAAAGAAACCATGCACCTCTTAGCCATCACCACCCAGTCTCCCAATCCCCATCACCAGCCCCAGACAAACACTAATCTACTTTCTGTCTCTATGGATTTGTCTGTTCTGGACATTTCACATAAATGGAATCATACAATATGTGGTCCCTTGTGCCTGGCGTCTTTCACTTAGCATAAAGTTTTCAAGATTCATCACTGTTGTAGCACATATCAGTACTTCATTTCTTTTTATGACTGAATACTATTCCTGTATGGACAGAGTACATTTTAATTATCCATCAGTTGGTGGATAGTTGTGTTGTTTCCACTTTTTGACAATTATGAATGTCATTATACTGTTATGGATGTGATGTTGTTATGAACATTGGTGTGCAAGTTTTCGTGTGAACATATGTTTTCAAAAATCTCTTGAACATACACTTAGGAATGGAATTGCTGGGTCACATGGTAACTCTGTGTTTAACTGTTTATGAAAATGCAGACTGTTTCCAAAGTTTTTCCACTATTTTATATTCTCACGAGCAGGGTATGATGGTTATAATTTCTCCACATCCTCACCAACACTTATTATTATAGATATCCTGGTGGGTGTGAAGTGGTTTTGATTTGCATTTCCCTGGTGGTTAATGATGCTAAACATCTTTTCTTGGGCTTATTGGCCATTTGTATACCTTCTTCGGAGAATGTACTAGTCTTTTGTTAACTAATTTTCTTTTAGTAGTTAATCATGCTCGTGTCCTTTTCAAGCCTTATCTGAGGAGGCAATGTCTTAAAATAACATATCGATAATAAAATGAAATGACGCTCCAAATAATGCTCCTTTACTGATACTGTTCTTTGTACTCAGAAGTGCCAGTGTTCTGTGAAGGTCTGTAGATAGTGAAATGCAGAAAACGCGTGAAGAACAATGTGTTTAGGTCACATTGTACACTGAGTTTTGAGATGGGTGACAAAACATAGTTTTCTGTCTTCTTTGGGGAAGTTTAAAACCAAAAAAATCTATCAGGCTACCAAGAGAATGGCAAGTTAAATTGGCTTCATCTGCCAGGTGTCCTGCAGAACTTTCACAAGAGATGAAGGAAAAAACAGTTTCAAAATCAGCAACAGCTGCAGTACCCACAACTCTTTTTGGAGAGAATTTTAAAGGCTTTCCTGTTTAAGCAATCAATTTTCAAAAACTTAATTGGTTACAATATCATATGTACTTTAAAAAGAAAGCTAGCTATATTTAGGTCTGTGAAAGAAAAGCTGGAAAAAGAAAACAAGCAAAGAAATATTGAAGCAATTTCAAGCAGCTCATTCTTTTGATGATTTATTTTTTAAGGAAATAAATATTCAGAGGATCCGGAATATACATAATTGAGTGAAATCAAGCATAAGAAACAATAGAATTGATTAATGGGGACAGAGTTTCAGTTTGAGATGATGAAAAGTTCCAGAGATGGATAGTGGTTATGGTTACACAACATTGTGAAAATACTTACTGCCACTGAATTCTCTGCAACATGGTTAAAATGGTAACTTCTATATGATGTATATTTTACCACAACAAAAAAACTTTGTAAGAAATAATGGAGGAGGTGAAAGACCTGTACACTGAAAACTATAAGACATTATTGAAAGAAATTGAAGAAGACATAAAGAAATGAAAAGGTAGTCCATGTTCATGGATTGGAAGAATAAACACAGTTAAAATGTCTATAGTACCTAAAGCAATCTACAGATTCAGTGCAATCCCAATCAGAATCCCAATGACATTCTTCACGGAAATAGAATAAAGAATCCTCAAATTTAATGGAACAATAAAAGGGCCCAAATAGCCAAAGCAATCCTGAGAAAAAAGAACAAAGTTGGAGGTATCACACTCCTTGAACTCAAAATATACTACAAGACTGTAGTAATCAAAACAGCGTGGTACTGGTACAAAAACACACACAGATCAATGGAACAAAATTGAGAGCCCAGAAATAAAACCACACATCTATGGACAGCTCATCTTTGACAAAGGAGCCAAGAACATACAATGGAGAAAGGAAAGTCTCTTCAATAAATGGTGTTGGGAAAACTAGACAGCCACATGCAAAAGAATAGAAGTAGACCACTACCTTACACCATACACAAAAATTAACTCAAAATGGATTAAAGACTTGAGTGTAAGATGTGAAACCATAAAACTCCTAGAAGAAAATATAGGCAGTACACTCTTTGACATCAATCTTAGCAGTATCTTATCAAATACTGTGTCTACTCAGGCAAGGGAAGCAAAAGAAAAAATAAACAAATGGAACTACATCAGATAAAAAGCTTCTGCATGGCAAAGGAACCTGGCAAACAGTTAATTTCCAAAATATACAAAGAATTCCTACAACCCAACAATAAAAAAATGAACAACCCGATTAAAAAATGGGCAGAAGATATGAACAGACATTTTTCCAAAGAAGATATACAGATGACCAACAGGCATATGAAAAGATGTTCAACATCTTTTGTTATTAGGGAAATGCAAATCAAAATTAAAATGAGATATCACCTCACACCTATCAGAATGGCCATAATTAACAAGACAAGAAATAACAAGTGTTGAAAAGGATGTGGAGAAAAGGTAACTCATATACTCCTGGTGGGAATGCAAACTGCTGTGACCACTATGGAAAACAGTATGGAGATTTCTCAAAAAATTAAAAATAGAAATATCATATGATCCAGCTATCCCACTGCTGGGTATTTATCCAAAGAACATGAAATCAACAATTCAGAGATTTATGCACCCCTATGTTCATCACAGCATTATTCACAATAACCAAGACATGGAAGCAACCCAAGAGCCCATCAATGGATGAATGGATAAAGAAGATGTGGGTATCTATATACAATGGAATATACTTAGCCATAAAAAAGACAAAATTGTGCCATTTACTACGATGTGGATGGACCTTAAGGGTATTATGCTAAGCGAAATGTCAGACAGAGAAAGACAAATACTGTACGATTTCACTCATGTGTGGAAGATAAACACATACATCAGGAGAACATATTAGTAATTACCAGAGGAGAAGGGGATGGGGCAGGGTGAAAGGGATAAAGGGGCATATACGTATGGTGATGGACTATTGATGGGAACACAATGCAGTATATACAGAAATTGAAATTTAATAATGTACACCTGTAATTTACACAATGTTGTAAGCCACTATGACCTCCATAAAATAACAAAAAATTTAAAAATAAAAAATACTTGAATTAATTCTTGAAAAAAAAATGGAATGCATTTTAAAAGACCACATTGAGCCAGCCCTGATGGTCCAATGGTTAAAGTTCGACACTCTCACTGCATCCATGGCCCGAGTTCACTTCCCAGTCATGGAACCACACCACCTGTCTGTCAGTTGCCATGCTGTGGTGGTGGCTTACATAGAAGAACCAGAAGGACTTACAACTAGGGTATACAACCATGCACTGGGGCTATGGAGAGGAAAAAAAAAAAAGAGAGAAAGATTGGCAGGAGATGTTAGCTCAGGGTGAATCTTTCCCTGCAAAAAAAAGAAAAAAATCTCTAGCTGTCTAGGATATTTTTTAAAAAGATGGCATTAATGCCTAGAATTGAGGCTAATGGAAGAGGTGAAATGTAGCAAAAGAGAAGACAATGCAGAATGTCCCCCACTGGAAATGCCCTGTCATGGACACTAAGCATGAATAAGATGGTCACAGTCATCTGTGATGTCAGATCTTTGATCACAGGATTTGCATGTTGTAAATGGGAAGAAACAGGGCAATCCCAGTGAATTCAACCATAAACCAAAGCATTTGCATTGGATGTGTTGGTTTAAAAAAAATAGACCTTGCTTTTCAGCTTCAGCTGAAGTTCTGCGTGAAGACTTCCATGTGAAGACTGATGGCTTTGACTTGTTTTATCAATAAAACCTAATTTAGCTACCTTGAATATATATATATATATATACATTTATGTACAAAACCAAAACTTAAAGAACACAGGGAGGTTGGAAGAACTGGGATATTGCGAGTAAAAGAGCTGGAAAATTTGAATCAGAAATCAGCATATTTGAATTCAAGAGTTTGTGGGTGGAAAGAGCACACAGAAAAATAGACAACTAGTGGGAAATATGAGTGTGTGAAAGGATCATACAAACTGAGAGGAAAACACCAAGGCGTCAGCCGAGGGAGAGCCAAGACAGGAGCAGAGCTAGAAACCTGGGGTGGAGGTGGGGGGTACCAGGGGGAAACACTCACGCCCAACTGAACAAAACTCTGGAGATTGAAACCACATTCTGCTTTCTTTACTGGAATGAGTGAGGCTTGCTGGTGTTGCCCTTGGATTGTTGCTCCCCTAGAAGCCCACCATTGATTCAGGGGCTTCCAGATCCTGCCAAGAGCAGAAAGTGAACAAGCAGGCAGCCTATAAATCAAGAGCCTTGAAAGGTTTCTACATTCTGGTTAAATAATTCCACTTTGGGGAATCTCTCCAAGGGAACATCCTATGCAGAGAAAGCTTGTACATAACTGTTTATCCCAGAACTGCATGGTTGTCACCCGAGACCCTGACATGTCACAGAAGGAAAGCCATGGGCATGGCTGGAGGATGCAGAGTCTTCTTGACTACAAAGGCAGCAAGACATCTGGGGAAGGTCACACAGAGCAGGAGATCCCTGTACCAGAGGATCCTTCTACCAGGGTCCCCAGAGCACCCTGGGAGCTCAGCCATGGAACACATGGCCCAAGTGGAGTAAACACCCCATTAGGACAAGAGGTCTTAGAAAATGTAGTCATGCCTCCTAGCCAGATGCCAGACCACCCAACCAGGTGCTGAAGACCTACTTCAGGCAGGGGAAGACGTACCTCCCCAGCAGGCCAGCTCCCGTGCCTGGAGTCCATGCTGGCAAGCATCCCCAGTCGTGGCAATAGTTAGGAGCAACCTCCGTGCTCAGCCAGAAGAGGGTGGTGAACAAACTATGGCACATCCATGTGATGGAATTAATACAATCGTAAGGAGGTGCCATCAGTAAGCAGCAATACTTATGGGACATTATTAAGGTTAGAAATCAGGACACAAAACTCTATAATAAAAAGTGATGCCAACTGATTTGAAATTAAGTAGAAGAGACTGTAAAGAAATACACCCAAATTTCAGGAGAGATTATCTGATAAGAGAGTTTACAGTACTTATTTTCTTCTTTTATTTTTCTATCCTCATTTTTAGTTTAAAGGAAGTTTGCTGTACTTAGGAAATATGAATAAAACAACTTATTTTAAAAATATTTTTGAATAATCCAGGATTTTAGAAAGTAAAGGTTATTTCAAAGAAAAGTGTCCCTGATGGCAACCAATGTTGAAATGCACTCCAGTGTGGGTGGCTGGGAGGTGAGACCCAGAATGCCTGCACGTGCCCTGGGCAGAGTTCCTGGGCACTTCACTGTGCGGGGCTGTCTGGAAGAGTGCTGTAGAGGAAATATGAAGGTCAGTGGAGATTGGGAGAAGAGGAGACTTGGAGGGCCAGCTGGGTGGTAAATCTCTGCCCCAAAGTAACAAGGGTTAGCCATATGCATGGTGTGCTCAGGAAAAGCGTTAGCACAGGGAGTGGGAAAGGCTGGGCAAGGCTCACATTCCAAAGAGGCCCTGAGGTGAGGAGAGGGGCAGGGGCCAGCACCGAGACCTGAATCAGGTGCCCACCCTGGAGCATGTGGGGCAGCCATGTGCAGACCAGTCCTGGAGGAGAGCAGGGGAGTGGCTGGAAGAAGCAGAGAGTGGGAGCCTATCCAAGTCAGCCGCGGTGGAGGGCCAGTGGAAAGGAAAGGAGGAGCAGGTGGCCTGCGCAGGCTGGCAGTGCACAGGGACCAGGCCCCAGGCCGGAATCCAGGCAGAGCAGAAGGGAAGGGAAGCCAGAGCAAAGGGGTGACCAAACCAGCACCCATGTGCTGCAGGCCTCTGCCTAGTATCCTCCCCTCCTCTGCCCCCTTTATCACTGTCAGAAAGCCAGTTCATGGTGCCTATAGCTAACACCGTACTGTACATTTAAAATTGGCTAAGAGAGTGGCTCTTACCTTGTGTTCTTACCTGCCCCCCTCTACAAAAAAATAATAATAATGAAGTGGGAAGGAGGAAACTTTGGGAGGTGACTGATGTCTTTATGGCTTTGATGGTAGTGATGAGTCCTAAACTCATCTGGTTGTATGCATTAAACACATACAGCTTTTCACGTATCAATCATACCTCAATAAAGTGATGCTGAAAAAGAAAGAAAACCAGTTCTTCAAGAGTCCACAGGGCACGTACAGCTTGACTGGAGATCGCCTAGCCTCCCTGTCCCCTCCAGAGACTCAAGGACCCAGATCCAGACATGCCCCCACCCAGGCCCCTCCCACCACCATTGGTCTCCATTGTGGACCTCCCCACCTCTGTGTGTTTGGGATGCTTTCCCCCTCTCCACGCCTTGGCGGCTTCTGTCTGCACCTCTGCCTTCCTCCTTAATCTCTCCTCTTCCTTCTTCCCATCTCTCCGCCATCCAGGCCCAGACACCCTACTCTTTTCACCTGGGTCTGGGGATGAGCTCAGAAGCCCTCGAACTCCCTGATATTATATACAAAAGCATGTGAGTGTGGGAAGATTAGGCACTGAACAAGATGGCCTTACTCTTCCCCTCAGCTTGATTAAGCTTTAGACGGGCTTCTTCCAGTCTTGAGGCCACTAACCTACCTTTTGTTAGAGCATTTACTTTAGAAAACCTGTAATTGTAAATCCTTTCTCTTTAGGATATAAGAGATATACACCTTTTTAAAAGCCTCTTGCCAGTTTTACAACCCAGGAAAGTCTCAAGGACCCAGGAGCCATCCCTTTGAAATGTAATCATCAAGGGAGATAGCACCCCCATTTCCCAGTCTCTCTGGTGGGTGCCTTGCTCCAAATTGCAAAGCTACCTTATGACATAAAGAAGGAAGTTTATTTTTTCCTCTGGATAAAGACAATTAGCAAACACAGATGGCTATGACTTCCCTCCAGTGTCCTCCAGTACTCTCCCATTAGCTAACCCCGGTGCTTAAAAACCCACCCCGCTCTGTCTCAGTGGAGTTGAGCTCAGACTAAGTTCTAGCCCCTCTCTCCTATTGCAACAGCTTTGAATAAAGTCTTCCTCACCTGCTTAACTTTGTCCAGTGCAATTTTTGCTTTGACAGGACACAGGTGCCTTCTTCTGAAGAGAGGGGCTTGGCTGCAACCAACCTCTCATGTAGGCAGTGACAATAGCCAGGTTCTCTGGTATCCACTGGCACCACTCCAGGGAGAAATGAAAAACTCCATTTCAAGTCTATGCTTTATTTTGTGAGTTTGAGGAGTAAAATGTGCTATCTTCCCTCTAGGTGTCCATTCATTCAACATTCATTCCTCCCACCTGTTGTGGGCTAAACATACCCCAGGGATGGTGGAGCTCAGCTATGAACACAGAACCAAATGCGTAGGTGATATGCTGGAGGCTGCCCAGTGCATGGGAGGGAAACTGAGTGAGGGCAGTAGCATGAGGGGCTCCCCCGGACAGCCTCCTTCCTAAAGGCCTCTCTGGAATGACATTTGAGCAGACCTGCAGAAATGAAGGGGTGAGCCTCGCAGACACATGGGGAAGAATGTTCTAGCAGAGGCACTGCGAGCACAGAGGCTCTGACTCTTCAGAGCAAGCATGGTGTGTTCTGGAGCAGCCAGGGAGACTGAGCAGCAGAGCGGGAGGGGAACACAGGGGCCAAGAAAGGAGCTGTGGATTTTATTTTGACTCTTTGCGAGGTTTTGAGCAATCGAGTGTCCCTGACCACCACAGGTTTTAAAAGGATCTGGCTGATCTATGCAGAACGCATTGCAGGAGGCAAGGAGTGTAAGAGCCTAGATGGTGATGGTGGATGGTAGCAGTTTTGTTTTTCAATGTCTTTACTTGGCAAAACAAAAAGTTGACACATTAACAACAATAATCCTTATAACTAACATTTATTGAGCATCTGGTATATGCCAGACACTGTTCCAAACACTTCCATGTATCAATTTCTTTAATCCTCAAATTAATACTATTAACTGGGTTCTACAGTGACTCTCATTCTACAAATGAGAAAACAAACGAGGTTAGAGAAGTTACAAGGCCACAAAGCTAGCACGTGGTAGCAGGTGGCACGTGCAGAACCTGAGACCCATTCATTAGGAAACACCAGTGGGGGAGGGCAGGAGTAATACAGGGAAGGGAGAGTTGCTGGTAAAGGGTGGGTTATTGAGCCAGCTACCACTGTGCAGAGCCCACTTCAAAGTTAGGCACACTGAGGGGGGCACCTATCTACCAGCTCTCATCCCACTCTGATGGAAGCTGGTCCCAGTGTGAAGTTCCCAGCACTTCCAGGCAGCCCTGACTGTATGGGATGGGCCTGCTGAGCCTTCAGGTAGAGAGCCACATGGAGGATATGGATGGGGAGCTCATAGCAATGGCCTTGGGGATCTGGCACCAGAGCTTCACTCCTTGTCCCTTTTTTCCTGTAGCTTTCCCCCAAAGTTCTCTTTACTGGTCCCTAAAATCAAGAATCTGGGAACATCTTCCCCATTGTTGAGTCTCATTTCCCTCTTTCTCAGCTTCCATTTGCCTCAGCCTTCACCAGTCCTGAAGCAAAAGTGTCTAGCGTATCTCTGCAGGAAGGGATGGCTGCATCCTTTTCTGTCTCACTGGACAAATCCCTGAAGGAAGTGGGGGCAAAGGCACCAGGTGAGATACCTGAGTGTTGGGTGTGTGTTATATAAATGAGCCAAAGATGGCTTCTGCGTGTTGACCCCTGAGTTGTTTATTCTTCACAAAAGGTTTGAGACCCTTAACTCAAAAGCCTGCCATCACCAAACTTAAATATTTATTTTTTAAATAGCCCAAACAAGCAAATTTTCAGCCATTTAAATACTGCTTTTGTGTAGTTCCTTAAAACCTCACCCAATGGCATTTAGATGGGGCATTGCAGTCATAAGGCTCCAAGCTGCTAATGCCCTTTAGGATTCTCTGACCTAAAGACTCTCCATCGCATTGCTGAGTGACATCACCTAAACACGTAAGTCCCTCTGCTAATTCCTTCTCCTCCAGGAGTTTCCTTGTCCTTCTCCCCTTCTGGACAGCTGCTCCTGTGCCTTAAACCTCTGAACAATCTCATGCTGGGAGGGACTTCCCCCTTCATGGAGCCCCACCCATGCCTTGTCAATATAGCTTGTTATATGATACTGCCTCCCATGGTCACATCTTTTTCCTTGATCAGCCCCAAATCCCTTGAACTCCCTACAGTGCAGATACAGATTTTGTAGGAGGAAGTGCAAGGAGGGAAGACCTCCCTGTTCCTTCTCCTCTCTCATTCCCCATTCTTCCATCCCAGCAGAAGCTGGGAGCCCCTCACAGATGGGAAGGGAAGCAGAGTTGGGGTCTGATCCTTGGCCAGACCCTCCTCCACTAGGAAGGAGAGCAGACCAGCTAAGAGCTCAGACTCCAGCCAAATGTTCTGCCTGACTTTTGCTGATTGTATTTGATGAGGTAAGTTACTGAGCAGTCAGTGTTTCCTAGACAATGACCCTAAGTGTGTGCCAAGGCTGGCTGACTTGGTAGCAACAAGGTGACAAAGTGGGTGGCTCAGAAAGGGTGGAAAATCATGGTTACATAGAGGGAAACAGAATGCTCACATAAGCAGACACTTGATCATAAAATTGTCATATTCAATAGAGTTGTCTCAGAGGAAATCTGGGGTAGAACACTCCAAAAATCTAAGTGTGTTGACTATTGATCAAAAATCAGAAAAAATATATGATAAAAAAAATGGTGGTGTGCCCATGTAGAGTGAAATGAATGAACCTCTGATACATGTAGCAATATGCATGAATTTCAAAAACATTATACTGAGGGAAAGAAGCCAGACACAAAACAGTACACACTATACGATGTCATTTATATGAAGCCCAAGAACAGGCCAATTTGTCTAATCCAGTGGTTCGCAGTGGGGACAATTGAGTCCTCTGGAGAACATGTGACACTCTCTGGAGACATTTTGGGTTTTACAACTAGGGGTGCTACTGGCCTCTAGTCAGAAGAGGTCAGAGATGCTGCTAAACATCCTACAATACATGAAACAACAGGACGGCCTCCTACCTCAGAGACTTATCTGGCCCCAAATGTCGATAGTACGAGGAGGAGACTTCCCATTTAATCTACAGTGTCAAAAAGCAAATCAGGGCTATCTGGGTAAGCGATTGACTGGAAGAATATGAAGAAACCCTCTGGGGTGCTGGAAATATTCCACATCTTGGTTGCGGTGGTTGTTACATGACTATAGATACTTGTCAAAATTCATTGAACTGTGTATATCATTTTATTGTATACAAAGTATAACTTAATAATATTGAATTTATAATAATACAGACTTCCATGTAGCTAAAGACAATGGTGCCACCTTGCTATGTGTCTCCCAACAAATCTTCCCACATCAATATAGAACAAGAAAGAATGAAATCTACACAAAACCATGCCATCAGCATAACTTGCAGGCAGAGAATGTCAAAACTTCAAAGGAACTGTAAACCAAAACAGAAAAACCACCAAATCTCAAGAATAAAATTCCCCTACCTCAACCCACCCTGCTATAATGCTCTATACAAAGCAAAGCAGATAGGGGAAAAAGGGAAGAGGAAGTGAGTAGCAAACAGGGAAGAGAGGGAAGAGAGAAGAGAGTAGCTAACAATGAGGCCTAAGATTGCTTTGAAATACTGCCACAAAGACTAAGTGGTCTTAAAGTAAGTCTGAAAACACTTAAAATAGTATCCAAGTCTATTGACATCTATTCATGTCATACTCGAAGTTTTAGTCCATGCAATTAGACAAGAAAAATCAATTAGATGCCTAAGAATGGATGAAGAAGTAAAATGCTATAAGTACAAAGGTAAGTTCTTAAAAATTATGTCACCTTAAAAGAAAAAAATAAAAGTTGTTGTTTTTGACTTCTTCAACAGAACAAATGATAGTTTTCACACCCGCTTGTTCAGAGGTATGTGGTTTATTTCTGTTCTACTTCCTTTCTTTGAAGAAATCTCCAGCTAGGAAACTGAAATTTGTGTATTAATTTAAATAAATCAATTTAAACACAGATAATTATAGACCTACATGGTGATATTCATATTTCCCTGTCAGAGTATCTAGCATTCCCAATATGTGATGAGAAGAAACAAAACTAAAATTACAATACTCAAGACTTTCAAACTGTATTATACCAATTAATACTAATTTTAAAAAGAAAAAAATACATAAAGCCAAAAGTAACTGACAAACAGAGAGAAAATATTTGCAACACATATATCACAATAAGGGCCTCATATATAAAGAACTGTTAAAATTGAAGGACACAAAAAAAGAAATAAAAGACATCCAAATTGGAGAGGAAAAAGTAAAATTCTTATCCACAGCAAAATTTTTATCCACAGATAGAAAATCTTAAACAACTCATGAAAAAATATTATAGCTGATAAATAAATTCAGCAAAATTGCAGGAAACAAAATCAACGACAAAAATCAGTAGTTTTACACACTTACAATGAACAATCTGAAAAAGAAAGTAAAAGAACAATTCCATTTACAATAACATCAAAAAGACTTAAAAACTTACAAATAAACAGGCAAGGAGGCACAGGACTTCTACACTGAAAACTACAAAACATTGCTAAAAGAAATTAAAGAAGACCTAAATAAATAGAAAGACATCCCATGTTCATGAATTAGAAGATGTTATATTGTTAAGACAGCAATACTCCCCAAAGTGATCTACAGATTCAAAGCAATCCCTATCAAAATCTGGACAGCCTTTTTTTGCAGAAATGAAAAATCTAATCCTAAAATTCGTCTGGAATTGCAAGAGAACCAGAATAACCAAAGTAATCTTGAAAAAGAAAAACAAAGTTGAAGGACTCACACACTACCCAATTTCCAAACTTACTACAGAGCTACTACTTACTACCACAACCAGTTACTTATTACAAATCAAAACAATGTGCTACTGGCATAAGGATACACATACAGATAAATGGATTAGAACTAAGAGCCCAGAAATATGCCCATACATCTGCAGTCACTTGATTTTTCAACAAGACCATTCAATGGGGAAAGAATAGTCTTTTCAACAAATAGAGCTGGGATCACTGGATGTTGACATGTGAAAGAATGCAGTTGGACCCTCACCTTACACCAAATACAATACTTAATTCAAATGGATCAAAGACCTAAATGTAAAAGCTAAAACTATAAAACTCTTAGAAGAAAACATAGGGGTAAACCTTCATGACTTTGGATTTGGCACTGTTTTCTTAAATATGACACCAAAGGCACGAGCAATAAAAGAAAAAGTTGAAGAACTGGACTTCATCAAAATTAAAAACTGTGCATCAAAGGACACTACCAAGAGAGTGAAAAGATAACCTACAGAATACTAGAAAATATTTCTAAGCTACATATCTGATAAGGGTCTAGTATCTAGAACATATAAAGAACTTTTACAACTCAACAACAAAAAGACAAACAATGGGTGAAGGACTTGAATGGACATTTCTCCAAAGAAGATATATAAGTAACCAACAAGCACTATGAAAAAAATGCTCAACATCATTAATCATTAGGTAAATGCAAATCAAAACAACAGTGATGTAACACTGCATACCCACTAGGATGGCCGTAATCAAAAAAATGGAAAATAATGAGTGTTGGCAAGAATGTTGGAACCTCATATATTGCTGGTAGGAATGTAAAATGGTGCACACTGAGGAAAACAGTTTGGTGGTTCCTCAATGAGTTAAGCATAGAATTACCATATGATCCAGAGATTCCATTCTCAAGTATATAAATAAAAGAATTGAAAACAGCGATTTGAACAAAAACTTGTACATGAATGTGCATAGTAGCGCTACCACAATAGTCAAAAGGTGGCAAAAACCCAAATGTCTATTAGCAGAGGATGGATGAATGGATAGAAAAAATGTGGTATATCCATACAATAGAATATTATTCAGCCATTAAAAAGATATATGCTACAACAAAGATGAACCTTGAAAACATTATGCCAGGCAAAAGAAATCAGATACAAAAGGCCACATGTTAAATAATTCCATTTATATGAAATATCCAGGATAAGCAAATCCATAGAGACAGAAAGTAGGTTGGTAGTTGCCAGGAGCTAAGGGAAGAGGGGAATGGGCAACCACTGCTGGATGAATACAAGGTTTCTTATGCAGGTGATGAAGGTATTTTGGAAGTAGATAGTGGTGATGGTTGCACAACATTGTGAATGTACTCAATACCACTGGCTAAAATTGCTAATTTTTAAAATGTTTTAGTGCAAAAATCTTGAAGATGAAATTTTATCCACATAACTATGTAGGACAATGAGTTATATAAAGAGAACTACAGGGTTTTCATTTAAAATTAATTAGGAAAACACAGTATTTCAAAAAATAGAAACAAATTTACTTCACTCACGTAATATGGACATAATCACATAATATGTAGATGATTATTCTACATTTCCCGAAGTTTCTCTTCTGTTAAAAAAACTATTGGAAATGTTCAATATTATAATAATATTAAATGACCATTACTGACCTTTATCTAATGTTTAGTACCCTGTCAGGGTGTGGAGCTTAATAACCAATTGTGTATTATTTCATTTAATCCTCACAAATCCCAATAGTATAAATTTTTAATTAATTTTATATGGCAATCATCTCATGAAGATTGAATGAGGTAAAATATGCATTATACTTCAGTAAACTTAGAAGTGAAAGAGACACTCCTGGTATGATTGCAATGTTTGCTTCTGCACGTAAGAGATCAGAATTTAAAAAATGGAAAGACAAAAAACCAAATTCGATAGAAAAGTAGGAAAAAGACAGACAAAATATGTAAGATCTATATAAAATCTTAGTGGTCTTTAAACATGAAAAATATTCAAACTTCATAAGTAGAGAAATACAAATTAAAACATGACTGAGATACCATTTCTCACCTATTACATTAGCTTTAATGTTTAAAATATAAGACGACACATTCTTTGGCAAGGCTGTGGGAAACAGGTCCTCTTCATAAACTGCTGGTGGGAATACAAATCAGCACAACCCTTCAAGAGAGGAGTTTGACAAACCGACAAAACTACATATGTGCTTAGTTTCTTTAACTCACTTCTAGGAATCCACCCTGAAGACATACCTCCCGCAATATGAAAATTCTTACACTCAAAAGTATTCATCAAAGCATTGTTTGTGATTGCAAAACACTGGAATAACCTAAAAGCCCATACAGCATAGAAGATTTGAAAAGCCACACCCTGGAGACCAGAGCAGCCCTAGAGTAGAATGGGGAGCTCTGATGAAGGAGTGCAGAGGGTTTCCAGGACATACTGTGAGATGAAAAAAGTCAAGTTGCGTAAAGGTACCTAGAGTGGGCTGCTCTTAACTGTTTGGTGTCTGCAAAGTTGAGATGACCAGACGGAATGACCTGGACAACTGACAGGTCTAAGAGAGGCCTCTGTCCTCCAGGGGGTCCTTCACTGGAGAGGAATGTGCCCCCACCAAAGTGCAGACAGGCTCCTTCTGGAAGGATGCCCTGGATGGTGGGCCCTTGAGCAGAGCACAAACCCTCTGCAGCTCAGCCTGGGCCATTTCTGAGCTCCCTGGGGTGCTCAGGTCTCAAAAGGGCTGGTGGTTGGGTGAGGGGCACAGAACCCTTTTGCCAAGAAGGTCTCTGACCCTCAGGAGGAAAGCAAATAAGTGAACAAGCAAACAAACAAATAAAAGCTTGGTTCATCCAGGTAAAAAGTGACTAATTTACAGAGAAACAATAGAAACTGTTCAACGTAAGAAATGAGAAAGATAAACTTTAGTTCTATACTGTGTTCTGTTCAGAGGGGAAGAAAAAGTGGAAGCAGGTGAGATGGGCTCAGGGAACACAAATGAGACAGTGCATTCCAAGGAAAAAGACAAAAAGTTACACAAAGAATTGGAGGCAAGAAGAAATACACCAGGACTGAGGGCCCCATGGTGAGGGCCTGGGCCCCAAGCCTGTCCCTTGTTTGAGGAAGAAGCATGGACATCTCCAGGCCCCCAGGCCACTGTGTTCACTTGAGACTCCCAGTTCTCCCAAGTTGTCTGTTGCCCCTTCACACCCACCTTGAAGCCTGCAGAAGATGATGCCTGATCCCAAGTCCTCACTGTGGCTATGAGGTTCTAAAGGGACAGTTGGGGAGGAGCCTGAGGGACCTAGCTACCCACCCAGAGCAGCGACCCCTCACCGGGGCTCTTCCTCGATTTTTGTGATCAGGAAGAACTGGATCCGGCCCCAGGACCTACCTCACTAGCTATGTGCAAGGCACCTGACTTCTGCTCTTCAGTCTGTTCATCTGGACAACAGAGATGTATTAAAACCTACCTCCAAGAAATTGCTACGAGAAGAAAGTGTGGCACAGGGCCAGCTGTTCAGAAGAAGCATGGACTTCCATATTGTCACCACTGTAACCATCATTTTTGGTTCTGATATTAGGTTGACTCCACATCAGAAAGAATCAGGGCCCATGTCTTAGGGGCCCATGACCTCCTGATTCAGTCTGCCTGTCTGCCACCCTCACAAACCATTCCCGTTTTTTTCATCCAGCTTCTGGTTTAGCTTCCTCATGACCCCTCCCTCTAGACAGCATTCCCAATAAGGTGTCAGCTGACAGTGACTACAGCTAGTTCATGAGAAATATGTGGCACTTCAAGGATCAAGAGTATGGCTAGAATTTGAGACTCCATGACAGTCCCTGGGGAAATGTGGGGAGCAGGGAGCCCTGCTTTCCCTGTGCTGGCAAAGCTCCACCACCACTATTAATCTGTGTGTGACTTCTACCTCTGGAGCCGGGATAGGGGACATACTTCCTGCTTTAGGGTTGGTGTGAGAGAGGCTGGGGAAGCCCCCCACATCACTCTCCTTCAAAACCCATGTCTAGAAATGATACACTATGAGTCGCTGGCACCCGAGTTCCAACTGGTCACCTTTCCCTTTTCCTGGGATGCTGTATTTGAAGCTCATTTATCTTGGTAACTTGGCTAGTGGGAACACTTTTGGGACACTGGGACCCCTGGAATCACTTGACTCAAGTAGCTGGTCTCTCCAGCCAAAGAACAACCATGCCCCAAGTCCACTGCCCATCCTGCCTGGGACCTCTTTTCTTTCAACCTCCTCACTCTCAAGCCCAGATCTACAGTCATACTCAGATACTTAAGGCCCCTGCAGAACATCTTAAGATCAGCATCCTTCTCACAGCCCCTTGGGGAATATTCACTCATCCAGTTAAAAATGGATATTAAAGAGACTTATGGTGATTAGTGGTTTTAGTTCATATTTCAGATCAAGAATTACTTGGAGATTTAGTTCAGATCATAATTCAACGGAGAGGAGCTATACCAGTCCACAAAGAAGAGAAATTCACACCCGCCTTCTGTCTCCCCTGCCGAGGAAGTGAGTGAGGGCTCGGAAGGGCTTGGAGTCTGGTGAAAACGCTCCCCTGATCTTCCCCTTCCATGGGGCAGAGTTGTTGCTGAGAAGAGCTGACCCCTCAGGGCCTGTGCTCTCTGTTGCCTTGCGTCCGGGTGGTGCCAAGTAACTGCTCAGCTCAATGGAATGTGAGCAGAAGAGCTAGCTGCCTGTCACTTCCGGGAGGGGTCGGTGGAGATGCAGGTGGACACCTGGGACCAAAGTGAGGTGGACTGCAACGGAAACTGAGAGAACTCGGGTGGGGAGGGGAGGCGAGGATGTGCTTCTATGCCTTGACTGGACGAGTGGTTACATGGGCAAATTTGTCAAAACTCATCAGTCTGCACACATATATTTTGTTTTATATAAGTCATACCTGAATAAAGCTGATTCTAAATAAAATAAAATATCCTGGGCAACAGAGCTTTACAAACTGTAAACTGCTGTGGAAATACAAGGCAGTGATTTGTGACGGTCCAGCTGTACAGTGTGAATGTAGGATTCTGCGGATCTCTTCAGACACAAGGGCTTACCCCAGAGCCCAGGCCTGGACTAAGGAAGAATTGGCAGCACAGGGCTTTACCCCAGTGGGAAGTCCAAGACTCCTGTCCAGAGGACAGAAGTCCAGGGTTAAGCGTGGACAGCAGGGAAAGGAAGGTAGATGTTGAGCGGGAGTGGCACTTTGCCCTCCTCCCTGCTCTGAGTGAGGAGGCAGGAGCCAGCAGTGCAAATAGAGTGCATTTCTAGGGCATGAATTACTCTCAATTACAACACGGTGAGAGAGCATCTGCCCTGGGCAGGTCCCCTCTACTTCTGCATTTAAACTCCCTCCCTGTCTGTCTTTCTGCTATCTTTCCACCTGCACCCTGTAGTCTAGGAGAGCCTCCCAGAATAGAAACCCAATCCCACTCCTACTCTTGTGCTGACCTCTGCCTCTGCTGTGGCCTCCGCTTAGCCCTTTACTTGTCAGCCAACTGGATACAAAACACTCAACTGAAATCCCAAGGAGTCTCAGGGGATGGGGGAACCATGGGATAAAAGGAACCTGACCCATTCCTCACTCTTGGAGTGTTGCTGCCCAGGACACATGTCCAGCCAGGAACATCTGTACAAGTTTAAGTAACTGAGAAATGAACTTTCATTGTATTAAACGCTTAAGAATTTTTTACGAAAATCCATTTGCTACAGCAGCATAACTTAACCTATGATTAACTACAAAGGGGAAAAATGTTAACTTTACAGTGGAGAAACCTGGCAGATACCACCAAGTGACCAAGGTTGACATCACAAGTGATACAATATACTGACATCACATATCTCCTGTTTAGATGCACTGAGAATGGCATGTCATTTCTGTGAGATTCTTGACAAAAATGTACAACCTCAATCTTATTGTGAGAAAACTTCAGACAAGCTCAGATTGAGGGACATTCTGAAAAATAACTGGCCAGTAAAAAGACTCCAGAACTGTCACAGATTGTAGGAGACGGAGGAGACATAACAATTAAATGCAAAGAACTGGATCCTGGACCAGAAAAAGGACATTAGTGAAAACTGGTGAAATCCGAAGGAGATCTATTAGTTAATAATATTGTTACAATGTTAACTTCCTGGTTTCAGTAATTGTACTGTGGTTGTGTAAGACGTGAACATGAGAGGAAGCTGGGTGAAGGGGGTACAGGAACTCTCTGTACTATTTTTGCAACTTTTAGGTAAGCCCCAAATTATTTCAAAATAAAAAACTAAAATAAATAAATAAGAGTGAACGTGGTGATCAGCTACTGCAAGATGGCCTTTCTGGTGGCTTTGCTCTTGATGTGTTGTCAGCAAGCCTGGACAATGAAGACCCACACTGGTTTACATCTTTAAAATTTTTTTATTACAGAAAACCCCATTCTTCCAAGTCCAGCTCAAGGTCTGCCTTATTTACTAAACCAGGATTTCTGTGCATATTGGATTGAATAGTTTTCTTGCTCCCTGGGTATTTGATATGGAGTCAAGCACTCTGCCTTTGATTGTAGGTTCTCTGAGGCAAAGGACTGGGGCTCTGTAGCCACCTTCCAGTCTGTGCAAGGCTACAGGAAACCTGGTCACCTGGGGCACCGAGCCGAGCATTGTGTTGGTCACATCCCTGCCTGGGAGGTTGGGCAGTGGAGTCTGCCAGGCCTCAGCAGTCCCTATGCATCCCTCTTTGGGACCCATGGTGACAGGGTCCTAGACAACATCACTGTGGGCCTCTGACCATGGCTAAGACAATTGCTGAAGAGCTAGATATTGGCGGTGGGGTCAACACAGGGCATTATGGGAAACAGCTGGGGCACCTCCTGAGTGTAAGGGTGGGGACAGTGGCATGTGGGTCCCTAGAAGTGCAGGGCTGCAGGGAGAAGATGTTAGCAAGATGGAAGGGTCTTCTTCTCAGAAGCATGATGGGCAGGGCTCAGGGAAGTCCTGGGAGCCCACACACAAAGGTGCACAGCTTTCAAAGGCAAGGAACAGAGAGGTGGTGCTGGACAGCAGCTCAAAGGAAGCCCAGCCCAGAACATATCAGGACAGATGTGGCCAGCGAGTGAACCAATGCTTTAATAGTGGAGAACAATGTGACTGTCACTGGGCATGACCTGAAGTGCTGTGACTGCCACTCATGGCAGTTAAATGGGGAGGCAGGGGCGGATCTCAGAGCAGCAGCCCCAGCAAGAGGAGGCTGGCAAGGGCTGCAGGGGTGAAGGAGACTTTGAAGCTGGTATTGGGGGTGGTGGTCTGGGTGGGCTCACTGGAGTTGGGCGTTGGGGAGGAGTTGGAGGCGTCTACGCATGAAAAATTTCGGAAGAGGACTCCTCCGACTGTCCGGTTTTCAGCAGACAGGAACACACAGGTGGCGTTACTGATGTTGGAACAGCCTTTCAGCACGAGCTTCTTAGTCTCTGTGCTTGCAAAAGAGACAATAAGGACTTTGAAGCCCCTTTGCCCTTCCTCCCTAGGCTTCTCAGCAAACTGCAAGAGCTGAAATGGGTCTGCTCCTGAAACAGGAGCTTGGAGGAAGGAGCCCAGGTTCAAGAACACCAAACAGTAATGGCAGAAGGATGCTAGAGGTCAGGGCCTAGACTCCCTCCCCCACCTAACTCCAGAGGAAACTGAGGCTCCAGGAGGTGGATGAGAGCCTGAGCTCACAGGTGAGGGCCAGAGCTGGACTCAAATCTCCGGTGTTTTCCTGAGTAGCTGGCAGGTGGTGAAATCCAGGCTTGGGCTCAGACCCTCCGCAGCCCTCTGCTCTCAATCCAGGAGGGAGTCAGTACTGCAGACTCCTCCTGGGCCCTCCTCCTCCAGGCTCTGCTTTCCACCCCAACTCCTCTCTGGACCTGAGTTCTACCTGCCTGAATTTTCCCTGAGAAGAGGGAAAAACAACCAAAGGAGATGCAAAGAGACCACGCATGTCTTTGCTCTAAATCTGACTTGTGTTGTGTTTAACCCTGTTTTAAGGTGCAAGTCCTAGGAAAAAGCCAAGGGAATTTGCAAAGATATGGTTTTGTGTGGCTACCTTTTATCTAGCACTTACTACGTGCCAGTATTGCTCTGTGGGCTACAACTCAAACAGCCCTGGAGCACAGCCAGTTCACAGGGGAGGGAGGGAGTGGAGGAGACAACTGGCTACTTGTCAGAGGCAGGGCTGCAATCTGAGTTCAAGGCTCACTCCAAACTGGCTCTGAGGAGAGAGAAACCTCCAAACCCCAGTGAAGAAAGCAATTCGTTGCTGTTTCACAGCAAATATCAGTGCTGGAGGTTGAGTTAGAGTGAATTAGGAAGATGTGTTGCTTGGAACATGTCTACAATATTTTAAAAAATGTGACCTTGGACAAAATTTACAAACCAAAAAACCTTACATTTATGATGGCTTTGATATGTCCAACTTTCAGATTAAGTCAAACACTATGGATTGAAAAAAAATCCACCCTTTGCACCTGGGAACAGGGTGAGTGGAGAAGGGCATTGCTGCCCTCAGACACAGCTGTAGAATTAAGTATCAGAGCCGTGCAGACATACCAGAGAATTTAAAAGTAAAAGGATCCTTCAAGGCATAATGCTAAGTGAAAGAAGTCAATCTGAAAAGGCTACAAACTGTTTGATTCCAACTATGTGACATTCTGGAAAAGGCAAATCTATGGAGAGAGTAAAAGATCAGAGGTTGCCAGGAGTTAGGGATGAACAGACAGAGCACAGAGGATTTTTAGGGCAGTGAAACTATTCTGTAAGATACTATAGTGGTAGATGCATGTCATTATACATTTATCAAAACCCGTAGAATGTACAATACAAACAGTGAACCCTAATGTAAACTATGGACTCTGGGTTAAAATGATGTGTCAATGTAGGTTCATAGATTTTAACAAATGCACCATTTTGGTGGGGGATGTTTATAGTGGGGGAGGCTGTGTATGTGTGGGGGAAAGGGGTATCTGGGAAATCTCTGTACCTTCCTCTCAATTTGCTGTGAATCTAAAATTGCACTAAAAAATAAAGTCTACTTTTCAAAAGAGTAAAAAGAGGGCCAGCCCCATGCCCTAGCCTCTTTCTTGACTCTTTCTTCCAGGTGACCCAAGCTGTCATAAGCCAGAACCTCTCAGTGACAGGTAGAGAAGAAAAGTATAGGTATAAAAGTCACACCCACTCACACCTACAGAATGATGCCACCCAGGAAAGAAGGAAATGCCAGGAATGACATGATACACTTAAACAAGCCTGGATTGATTAAAAGCCACGGGGGAACAGAATTCAGAAGATAGACAGCGGGGAGGAATGGCTCTGGAGTAAGGAGGCAGAAATAGCAACCAGCTCGAGTCTACATTAATAGCCTCGCTATCTCAAAGGCATTCTGATCTTATTGTCTTATCCTGTTAACCTTCCCCAGCCCTTCTTTGTTAACCCAGAACTTAAGACCCAAAGCTTGAAATGTTTTCAGTTCAAGTCCCACAAAAAGAAATTGGAACTCCAGGACATACCATTCTTAAATTCTGCAACTAGATCGACACATCGTTCTTCATCATAACATTTCTGGAGTATCACACTACACGAAGTTTCATTAGATCCATAACATGCAGGGCACTCTATGTTGCTGGATGTATCCTCCACTGAAGGAGCTGGGTAGAGGAAGAGTTATTAACTCAGAACAGGGTTATCATACAGAATATGGTACTTCCCTGGGCAGAGGGGATAGGCAGGCAAGGACTCTAGTCAGAGAGATCTTGAGAATGGAGCAATTGCATGCTCAGAAGTCTCAGATCCTGCCTTGAAGACATCAGTCATCCCTTCCAATGTCCTGCCAAAATGCTTACTGCACATAACCCCACAGACCTGCCCTCACAGACCAACCAATCTTTAGAGCTGTGGTCTGTGAGTGTGTTGGGCTGAAAAAGGAAAGGTAAGATTTTGAGCTAAAATGAACCTATAGCCACTGTCAATATTAGCCAGCTATTCTGCACACTAGCCAACAGATGTGTGACTATTACTAAATCTTGTTCTGAATGAAAGAATGCAGGACATTATTTAACATTGTGACTAGTAGAAAAAAAAATCATATTGAGACACAGTCCTGCTGTTAATGAACTGTGCTCTACGACTCTGGTCAAATAACCTTGCCTTTTTGGCCGCCTTTTCTCCCCTTCAAAAAGAGGGCTTTGATCTAGACTGCCAATTCTCAAATTGTGGTCCAGGAACCTCTGGGGGTCCCCGAGACTGTTTCAGGGAGACCATAACGTCAAGACCATTTTCATGATAATACTAAGATGTTATTTGCCTCTTTTACTGTCTTTCTCTCATGAACATAGAGTGGCGTTTTCTAGAGGCTACACAATGTGTGAGATTGCAACAGACTAAATGCACAAGAAAAATCTGAGAACCCAAAAGTTTTCTATTAAGCCAGAATCTAAAGAGCTTTGTGAAACTACATAACAATGCCACTCTTCTCACTAAATATATTTTGTTTTGGAAAACATCGTTATTTCTGTGTAAAAATGTAAGTAATGTTAACATGTGATAGGTTTTATTTTTTAGTGAACTAATAAATATTTTTAAAATTTCTTAGCTTTAATTTCTAATATAGTAAATATTGATAGATATAGTCCACAAAAACAAAAGTTCTTTGGGATCCTCAATAATTTTTAAGACTGAGTGTCTTAAAAGAAGGTCTGACCACAAAATTTGAGAACTACTGATGAGTATCTAATGCCCTTCCACCCAACTTGGAGTGCTGTTATTTCTGTCTTTTTTGAGAAAGGGGAATGCATGGTAGTAGTGCTGGTTTTCTCCATTTATTTCTCAAGTAATTGTAAGTCAGCTGTTAACATTACCTACATATGCACTGAAGAACCTGGGCTTGACATTTCAATCTAAGGGTGAAGATCTCAGGTGGCAAAGGAAAGGACAGAGCTGGGAGGGCAGAGGAAGGATGGCGCATGGCCAGCACCCACCCGAGGCATCACTGGTGTCGTTGCACTCCCTTCCTTGGCAGCACTGGCTTGCAAAATGGAAGCTTTCTTCATCGGACACATGGACAGTGAAGGCCTCAAACACGTTCCTCTCCTCACTGCAGTTCTCTGCAGAGCAGGCCTTATCTTGGTACAATGTGATGCTCCCCTCTACACAAAGGCAAACACAGACTGTCAGCCCTGAGTGAGGAGGCTTTGGGGAGAGCGAAGACCCTGAATAGTGACTGCTTCAGGCAAGGGCAGAAAACAGACCCTCAGCTTAGTGTGATTTTGGAGACACTGGAGAGGATCCTCCAAAAAGAAAAATGTTTCCCCATGAGGTAGTTTCTTCCTTCAGCAGATTATCAGAGATACAAGTTAACCTCCAAGTGAAAGGCTGATGAGGAGCCAGGAAATGGATGGTTTCCAGGCCAACACCCCCAGAGCCCACTGATCAGTCTTAGCATCTCTAAAAATAGCCAAGCAGACATGATGGGCCTTTTTTGCAATATGATGCTGACCCTGAATCCAGTCAAGCTTCTAGACCAGAGCTATTCAATATCGTAGCCACTAGTTATATGCGGCTATTTAAAATTCAGTTCCTCAGTCACACTAACCATAGTTCAGGTGGTCATTAGCCACATGTGGCTACCATATAGGACAGCATTGATATAGACATTTCCGTCATTGAAGAAAGTTCTACTAAACAGCATGGGTCCAGTTTACAGGAAATACCAGGAATAGGAGAGCAAGTGAAATGACACCACAAGGAAGCAATCAACCAAAGCCAGAATATGGGACAGCTACAGGACAAATGGCCCCAATTCTCCAACAAAAAAAAAACGGGATTGAACAAAAAACGTTATGGTAGCTGTTATAAAACAAATTAGACATAATCGACCTAACAGCAAAATGCAATGTGGGGATTTTATTCGGATCCAAAGTCCAACGCATCAACTATAACATGACATCTTTGAAACAATTGGGACCTTTTTAAGGTGGCCTGGGTATTAGAAGAAGTTAAAGAATTACAGCTAATTTTCTTTGGTGTGATAATGGTATAGTAGTTGTGTAAAAAGAAAAAAAAAAGTCCTTGTTAGAGATAAATAGTGAAGTATTTATAGGGGAAATGACATGACATCTAGGTTTGCTTTGAAATACCACGGCAAAAAAAAAGTAACCAATTGTTGACACAGGATGGTGGTTACATGGCAGTTCATTGTATTATTCTTCCTGCTTTTGTGTATGTTTGAAAAGGTCCATAATAAAAAATTTAAAAAGAAATCTAAGTGCTCTGCGACAGAGGTAACAATCATGCCAGCAAAACGCCTTGGGAAGAAGTTTGAGTGAAAGTATGTTGGATCTGGAACAGGAAGGAGAACTGAGGAGGAGAAAAGGGGAGCAGAAAAACTGAAGAATGCAGGTACCCAGAGCAAATTGCCTGCTTTGTAATTTAATTAAGAGATGCCCCTGCTTCTCACATCCACTAACATGGGTCTAGAATGAGGTTTCAGTCAGGAGCAGTAGTTCCAAGAATCCACAAGGGCTTGTCTGCTTGCCCACCTCTGCCCCTGAATTCCTGTCTGAGCCCTGTGTGTTGCTTCTCCCGGGAGGCACCTTCATGATCCCATCTCTCTCTTTGCACAGCCTGGCACCATCTCAGCCTTCCTTTACTCCCTGGCCACCCTCTCCAGCTCCTGACCTGTGCAAATCCCAGAAATGGGGGTGATGAGCAACCCCAGGCTCACCTAAGGAGGAGTTGGTCAAGAAACTGGTACAGCTGGTGTTGGCATCTGAGGGGCATTCACTGATGGTGCTGTTGACACAGGAGTTTGTCAGTGAATTACACTGGGTACAGTTCAGGGATTCTGGAGAGACAAGATGTCCAGCATCATCAACATTCAGGAGACATTTATAGAGTGTACTCTGGGCAAATCACTGCACCCCTCTCAGTGTAAAAGAATAGCTGGGACGGCATCCCTTCCCTCTGGGACCACCCAAGCTTGGAGCTGTGAGGTGGAGCCATCCCCATTAGTTTCTCCCCGCTGTCCACCACTCCCCAGTGGGAAGACCCCAACCTTGACAGAGAGCAGCTCCACTGAGGGCAGTGTGCACAGAGGGGTGTCATATTCTCCACTGACCACACCGTGAGTGAGAGGCCATGTGAGAGGACCCCAGAGCTCCAAAAGCATGAAGACTCTGGCGAGGTGGAAAAAAGGTCTTCATCTCAAAAGGGGGCTACGTGGTTTTGCTCACCTACAGCTGCCATTGCAAGCACTGCGATGATACCAGCAACAAGAATGCCTTTCATGGCGCCAGCTCTGATGTTTCCCAGGGACGAAGATTGTGGCCGCAAACCTTAAGCCTGAAGAAACACAGAGAAGGCAGTCTCGGGGCTCAGAAGGAAGGCTGCTGTGGTGTGACATCCCCTAGGGTTGTAATCACACTTCAACAAGCCTAGCGCACAGCCCGTCCTTGTGACAGAAAGAATCAGCATCCTCAACTGGGAGCACAGAGCTGTGATGCAGATTCCACCCATGCTTATGCCCACACCAGTATGAGTTTTCCCAACCCTGAGTGCCTGCAGAACCATCTACACAAAGGTACAAAACACAGCCCAGGGCATTTCCTATGGAGCCACTTCAGGTACAAAACGGGCAGGCAGATGATTGCCAGCCCCACTAAGGATGGGGGTCCAGGAAGAAAGCTGGGCTCTCCTCTCTCAGAGCATAATGTCCACCCTCTAGCTGGTATCTTGCTACATTCACACAAGGCACTTAGGGGTTCTGTCGCTGTCATCACCATTCTGATAGGCAGACACCGATTGAGTACTTCCTCTGTTCTGAGAACTTTATGTGCATTAATTAGTGTAATTCCTCCACCCGAGCAGGCATGTACTATTATTAGCATCACCCTCATTTCATAAGGGAAATTGAGCCCCAGAGAGGTTAAATAAAACACTCAAAGTCAAGGTCGCACTCCTCGGAGGTGCTAGAGCTTGGGTTGGCCCAAGCCCCTAACCACCACTCCACACTGCCTCCGACAGATGCAACTCCCAGACCCCCGGGCCTGGACACGCTTAACCTGTAGGGCTGAATCAGAGGCCCTGGCACACCTCTGACTGGTGTGTCACTAGTCTCACTATGCCTGCAAATCATCTGATCACTAAGGTTTAGCTGTATTCATTAGGATCCTGAATTAGAGCTCCCAGAATTTCAACTTGCCTGTGTATCAAAGCAGCGGGGAGGGGAAGTGTCTGGCTCTGCACTGAGTCCTTCCTGATCGTTAGCTCATTTATCCTATAAACAGCAGCCACAAGCCACGTGTGGCTACTTAAGTTTAGATTCATTGAAAGAATGAAAAGGAAACGTGTTTCTTAGTCCCCAGCCATGTTCCAGGACTCAGTGGCTGCTGTATCAGCCAGGACAAGTATGACACATTTCGTTCATTGCAGAAAGTCCGAGGGTACAGTGCTGCTATAAAGATTGTCGCCCGACTCCACAGGTGAGAAACCTGCCGATGGAGGGATAATGAAAGCTGCCCAAGCTCACGCAGCTCATTAGGCCAAAAGTGGGACTCCATTCCAGGTTCTTTCAGCTCCAAAGCTGAGTTGCACCATGATAGCTGCTGCTTACTAAGGGGGAACTGACCTTAACCTGGGAGCTGCAGCCGACCTCCTGCCTCCTACCTCACCACACCACACACCATACACACACACACACATATACACCACACACCACACACAAACACATACACATCCCACACACACGTCACACACACACCATACCACACAAACACACACAGCACATGCACCACACATACCACACACACGCATCACATACACACTTACACACCACACACACACACACACACCACATATACACCACACACACACACATATACACCACACAGCAAACACACACACACACATCCCATTGGTTGACTTATTAGGGGTTGGTGAAAAGAAAGAAAAACCAATCAGAGGAGACAGATTCTGTTATCTACTGGCCCCACCATTTAGAGATCCAAGGAGAAAAATAAAGCTTGTGGCAGATGCTCTGTGCATTGTACCCTGCATCCCCCCCATGCCTGGTCACCCTCCAGGCCCGGAAACCCAGTAGGGAAAGAGGTTCAGGGTTGAACCTCCTGGGAAGGGCCTCTCAAGGCTTGTGAGTGTAGAGGAGGAAGGGAAGGAGAGAAAGAAGTGAGGGGAAAGAGGCCACAGCAGCCATGTCGGTTAAGTGCACAAATCGCCTCAGCCCTGTGGTGTAGACCTGATGATTAGGCTCATCTTCAGAGGGAAATAACAGAGGCCCAGAGAGGTCAGGACCCAGCCCAGGGACACACAGCAGAGAGGCAGAGCCAGAGTAGTGGGACCAGATTCCCTGCTCACCACAACTGTGGAAGAGTGGGACCAGCAAGGTGGGGTCAGGGCAGGGGGCCCCATGTGGAAAACAAGAACAGGTTTTTCCTTTGCAAACCCCTTTGCAAAGTTCTTCCCACTTGTTCTATCATTGGATATTTTCAACAGTCTGGGAAAATCCTTCCACAGTTGCTGTCGTCTTAAACACAGGGAAGCCAGAGCTCAGAGAGGCTGGCATAGTACCACACACACAGAGCAAACCCCAGCCCATGCACCCTTCCCTCTCCTGAGCACAGCTGAAGGAGCAAGAGCCATAAGAATGCCCCGGACCCCAGCCAGCCCTGAATGGCCTTCCCCTGGCTTCAGCTTCCCCCAGGCTTGGCCCCCTCCTGGCAGCCTGATGCCAGCCCCTCACCTTCTGGATCTGGCCCAGAGCCTTCCCTGCAGAAGGTGGATCTCAGTGGTGGGTTGGAGCAGGTGTGTGAAGGGCCTTATATAGCAGGTGGCTACACAGCCAGAAGGCACAGCTGACTGTGGGGAGGGGCTTCAGGGCCAGACTTGGCCCTGCCCAGCCACAGAGCCATAGGTGACTTAATCCTTGGGCAGCTGTGCAGTTTTTCAACTCTGAAGCTTCCGGGAATTGGGAGAAACTTTGGTCAAGTCCTGCTTTTGGCAAAATGTACAGGGAGCAAGATGTATCCCTGGCATCATGCCATGTCAGCCGTAGCCCACTGAATGGATTTTGTGACCTGATGAGACACAAGCACTGCCTTATACCAACCTGGTAAAGCAATCACCTTGATTAGCCCATTTTCAGATGAGAAAACCAAGGCACAGAAGAGAAATCTAACAGACTTGCCTAAGATTTCACAGCTCTGATAGAGTCAGAACTCAGAATCAGGCCACATGGGGTCTGTGCAGCTCTGGAAGGGGGCTCAGGTCCCCCGGGTCAAGTGTCTTAACCTCACTAAGTCTCAGGATTCTCCAGCCAAGATGAGGGTAAACCTACTGTGCAGCCTCACAGGGTGGAGGGGCCCTGAAGCCCCTGCCTGCAATGTTCCCCACGTACCTCAGTGAGGGGCCCACAGCCATGGCTGCTGCCACCTCCCACACTCCAGGCAGTTCAACTGGCCTTGCTATCTGGGCAGCCACTGTTGGTGAGAGCCCAGGTCAGCCCAGGCCCTTCCCAGCCTCCTCACATTGTGTAGTAGGGGGCTACTGGCTTTGAGTGTGGACTTGAGTTCCCTGCCCTCCTCATCTTCCTGCTGCCTCTGCCACCTCAAACACACACACTCACACACCACAAACTCACACACACTCAGCACACATGCACACACACAGTCACGCACACACATGCACACCTATCACACACTCATACACCACACACACACACACCACACACACAGGCGGGTGGGTGGCGGAGACAGAGAATGCAAGGGTTGGGGGTGCATATCACACCGACACCCCCAGCCTCAAGATAAATCCTGGAATTCCCTGCTCTTAAAAATATCCCTGGTCCATTTGCTGCCCACTCTGACCTGGTCTGTAGCTCAGCTCTCCCTTTCTTCCCCAAGCTCATGCATTTGTTCAACAAATGTATTTTTGAGCATCCACTGTGCATCAGGCCTGCTCCAGGCATTTGGGAGGTATCCGAGCAAAGAGACAGAGACTTTGCCCTCCTGGAGTGCAGTCTAGAGGGGGAGATGGACAATACAAATAAAGTGATAAATAAGCAAGTTACAGGATAGATTAGAATGTGGTGACTGCACTGGCAAAAAGACAGAGAAGAGCAAGGTGAGGGATTGACTGTGCTGGGAGGCACAGGATTCAGTTTTAAATAGGGAGGTCTGCACTGGTCTCATAGAAAAGGTGAAATTTGGGCCGTTTTTATAAGGAGAGCCTCTGGCCATCTCTTGTTTTTTCCTCTCCTCCCCTTCTGCCCTCAGGCTGCCTATGACAGCATTTTCTTAAACAAAGGTAGTTCCCTCCCTAACAGAATCCTGTTGAGTCTTCACTGCAGCCTCCTGGCAAGGCCCAGTGGGAGAGGTGGGAGCAGGAACAGCCAAGGTGGGGTGTGGGTGAGAGAAGGGTCCCCTGCATGTGGCCTCCCCCAGCCAAGGATGGAAGACTTGAGGGGCCTATGGACACTGCCCTTGAGATAACAGCCCCAGGGGCCACTCTGGTAACAGGCTGAGAACTGACAGAAAAATCAGGAAAGTCAACATTAATCCTTCTCAGAAGGTACTAGATACCTAGGCAAATGGGCCAAAAGCAACCAGGAAGGTCTGGGTCTGAATCCAGACTTTGCCCCTCACATCAAAAAAGTTACTTATTAACCTGGCTTGCTGGGTCTGAGTTCCCCACCTGCAAAATGGGAACATCCAACCCTGAAGAAATGCCAGTTGGTTATTTATTTCCTCCCGGAATCCTCACCCCATTCCACTGTGTTTTTTCCAGTCATCCAACAGTAATGTCGTGGAGGGGATGTTGATCATGTGTGATGCAATGGCAGCCCTTGAGCTGGGCTGTGCACAGCTGCTCACAGCAGTCCTGAGTCTGCCCTTCCTGAGGCCTGGACAGTGTGCAGATGGATATCCTTATCCCCCTAGACAGATGAAGAGACTAAGCCCCAAAGAGGCCTCTCCTGTAGGCCTTCAGATGCCAGAATCAACAATCTTTCCGTTCTAACACAGTTTATGTGGGACCAGCCTCTGCCTACAGGGTTGGGAACGTTGACCCAGCTCTCCCCCTCCCTGTTCAGGGGTCACTGACCTCTCTGTCGTCAGCATGGGGCCGCCAGGGACAGAGGGCTGGGATTAGTCATAAGAAAGTACCCCCTAAAGCAGATTCTCCTCCTGACTAGCCAAGAAGTCCAGGGACCCAAGAGAAGCAGGGTCTCAACACACAGCCCAACTCTTGCTCTTAAACTAAAGGACATTGGGCACACCTCAGGCATCCTGGCTCCATTATCTCCTTAGAAGAGGACAAAGCTGGCTTTGCTCATGACCACTTAGCAGGGGGGAACTAAGACTCACCCAGATCCCAGATAGTCATCCTGGGATATGAAATTAGAACCACTGTGGGAAATGGGCTTCTCCTCAGAGTTTCCCTCAATCATCAGCAAAGCTTGGAGGTGAGTTCCCAGAGGAGTTCACTCTGTTTTGGAATAAACATGTAGAGGTGAGCAGCACTGGGGCAGGACAGCCAGAGTGGGAACTCCACCAGTGGTCCAGTCGAGAACATTCACCCCGGCTCCACCTACTCTCTGTCGGTGTTTGCTTCAGGAGGCTTTCATTGATTGGCTTCTTCCTCCAGCTTGGAAATGTGAGAACAGGCTAAAAATAATGCAAGTACTGTCCCCAACATTCCTGACCTGCAGGCCCCACGCAGGGAAAATGTGCGTGCCCTGAGAGATAAGCCTTCCCAAAAGTCCACGCCCATACCCTGTGCAAGATGAGGATCCTCTGAGTCTTGAGTTCATCATCTGTCAAATGGGAAAAGCAATGCCCACCATTTCTTCGGAGTTGTTCCGAGGGTTAAAGGAGCTCACATGGGCAGACACTTAGTATGCACCTATCTTGTTGTAGGGGCTCCTAAAAGGATGTCTCCACTGCTGCCACTGCTCCATGAGCTTGCACCAGTGACATCACAGCCTGAAGGGACACACAAGACTGCACAGGGCAGGGGCTAAGGTGAGCCTGGCCTCAGAGCACACTTCTGCTACCTACCGATTGAGTGAGATTGGATAGTTAGTTACCTGTTCTCTGAGATTCAGTTTCCTTGCCTGAGAGAAAGAGACATCCACAATACCCAACTTGTTGTAAAGATTAAGAGGAAACACATGATGCTCCTTGCACAGAGCATACAATGTCATAAATTTGGCCCAGGGAAGTTTTGCCAATATTACCATTAATTCAGTCACTGATGGTTTACCTGGGCTTCCTTTGTGGCAGGCAATGTGTCTAGGCCGCAATCAGTAATCATCTCAGGAAATCCTCCAGGTTCTAAATATAAGGCATAGTTGAAGAATTGTTGCATCCAACATTAGAAAACCAGTTTGTCTGCACCATCTACCAATGCGGATCTCCACTGGGCTGCTGAGGAAGAACAAAAAACAATAGACAGGCCTGTCTTGACACCTGTCTTCACCAGTTATTAGCCGTGTGACCTTATTTAAGATTCTCAGTATCTCCGTCATAACAAAAGGATGGAGATGCCTATTTCACATGGATGCTGACTCACACAGTGGCTGACACACAAAGAGCACTCAATGAGAATGGCTTCTTCTTTCCCCCATCCTTCCTCTGACAGTTGAGCGTTAATGTCCTCTTTATTCAACAAATATGCGTTTGTGCCTTTACTCTATGCCAGGCACCAGGTAGTGGGGATACAAAGTTAACAAGGCAGATGAGTTCCTTGCTCTCCTTAAGATTTTAAGCTAATAACAACAACTACAAACAAATAAGGAAAGAGATTTTTTTTAAAAAGCAAGTAAACAGACAAATCAAAATAAATGCAAATTGAAGAGTTGTGATGGAAACAAGATGGTAGCTGAGATAGGAAAAGATGGGGTTGAGGTCGGGAAACCTGTCTGAGGGATTACAAGGAACCAGGCAAGGGAAGAAGGAGGTCAGACAGCTCCCAGAAAAGGACAAGAAGCATGAGTGAAAAAGACCCACCAGTGAAGAAGAACATGCCTTGCTCAAGAAATTGAGTAAAAGAGCACCAGTTTATTGAAGAATTACAAGGTCAATATTCACACCCTCCTGAGCTCATCTCAACTTTTTATATTGGTTCTTCTCATAAGCAGCTTAGACAAAGTGCAAAGAGCACTGGGCTCGTTGGCAGAAGATGGGTGTTCAAAACCTAGTTTTGCAATACTAGCTGTGTTAAAATTTCTCCAAGAGTCACAATTTCCTTATCTATAAAATGTTAAAATTAGCAATACCTACCTGGGAGAAAGTGGATGGTGACTTCCTGCCCTCCTTTATGAAATAGAATGGGAAATAATCAATCTGCCACTGGTTCCACCATTCCAAACCAATGTGGTAGGTGAGCCAGTCTCGGGAATAAGTCCAATATCCCTTAGAGGTCATGCCAAAGTTATTGTGTCCATGTGGAGCAGAGTCAAAGTCATGTTGACAGGAAGAATATGCTTTCTTATTATAGGACTGAATTACATTGTCTTGAGAAGAATATTAAAACTCTCTTTTGCCTTTTGGGTAATGAGTGAGGTCACCTGTAAGTGTCCCCACTGTTGAGGAGTCTGAACTGGATCCAGTTACCTGCCCCCCAGATCATCCTTCCATCCTTCAGAACCAGCAACCCTGAACAGAGGACAGCCTCCATTAGCAGCTGGCTGGAACCAGCAGTGATGGCTTTGGTGAGACTCAAGAAGGGAGTGAGAAATGGGGCTCTCTGGGTCCCCTGGGATGCAGTGGAGTTGAGTTTACCTAGGAAGTGGGAAGAAGGGAGAGCAGAGACAAGAGTGGAGGCTTCATACAAGGAAACAGAGGGAGAGAAATTGGGGAGAGGTGAGCAGAGATAGATCCAGAAGAAAGAAGGATCATCCAGGACCCTCCTTCCCTCCATCTGCCTTCTCTTTGAGACCCAGGATGGAAGTGGGTTGACTCAGGCTGTTTCTAGATGTATCAGTCTGCTGCATCCACCGACCCGTGACTGAGTGAAATTCCACCAGTGAGCAAAACTGGCCTACTTCCGAGAGGTGTTAACAATCACTTTCCAATCACTCTGATGGTGATGACAGGTGGCCATACTGTTTTTGTTTGTGTTTTTCTTTTGTAATACTTACTTTTCAAAATAGAATCTAGAAACCCAATGGCAGTTCCAAATATTTGCTTGGGAACCCCTAGGGCATACATTCCATCCTTTTTTTCAGTTTATCCTAAAGACAGTGGCTAGAATTGGGAAAAGTTAAGAAAGATGGGCAGGACTAAAGGAAAGAAAAACAAGTACAAGGGCAGCTGAAGACAGACAACGCATGAGGCTATTTCCTGCTTCCTGCTTCCAAGGCTGTGTCTGTTTGCTCATGGATATAGGGACAGGCTTCCCATGCCTTTGTGACTTATTCAAATGGCATGCTCCTTTAGGGGATATCATGCTGTTTCAGAAATACTAAATGAGTTATTAAATACTAATATTTAGTATTAAGTATAATACTAAATGAGTCATTAAAGGGTGAAACTGTGAAGGGCCTATACTTATGTTGGTAGCAATAAGAGCATATGGAATATAGGGTTGGTTTCTGTTTCTGGTTTTCATGGGCTGGATGACTTTGACCAAAGTCCTTCCTCCTCCTGTGCTCCAGGAAACACACTGATAAGCCCAGAATTCAGTCTAGTTTCTAACAGAACCAACTGCTCTGATGCTTTTGTCCCCAGAGTTCATGTCTCTTTCTGAGTCCAAATATTGTCATTGAGATTGGGCGACCCGGTACTAGTGTAGACCAGGTGCAAACCCATCAACAAAGCCTTTTAAAATTATCTCATGGGTTCGAATGCACTTTAAATGTTCATAGGGAAAGAATGAAGACAAAATGCCTGGTCAAAAGAAAACCTGGGGGCCAGCCTGGTGGTGCAGTGGTTAGGTTTGTGTGCTCCACTTCAGTGGCCCAGGGTTCGCAGGTTCAGATCCCAGGCTCAGACCTACACACCACTTGGTAAGCCATGCTGTGGAGGTGTCCCACGTGCAAAGTGGTGGAAGATTGCCAGAGGTGTTAGCTCAGGGCCAGTCTTCCTCAAGCAAGAAGAGGAGGATTGGCAGCTGGTGTTAGCTCGGGGCCAATCTTCCTTACCAAAAGAAAAGGAAAAAAAGAACACCTGGTCAAAGAAAACACATTTTTAAAAATATTTTATCTTTATTGTGGTAACATTGGTTTATAACATCATATAAATTTTGGATATACATCATTATATTTTGATGTCTGTGTAGATTACATCAGGTTCACTACACAAAGACTAATTACAATCCATCACCATATACATATGCCTAATCACCCCTTTCTCCCTCCCCCCTCCCTCCTTCCCCTCTAGTCACCACCAATCCAATCTCTGTCTCTATGTGTTTGTTGTTGGAAAACCCATATTTTAAAAAGTAGGTTCCACTTTGGGAATGGCAACATTAGTCCCTCTGTGGACCCATTCCCTAATGAAATAAGCATAACTGGTGAAAATTATTTTTTAAATTATAAAATTATAAAAATTTCAATTAAAATTATGAAATTTAATTATTATTAAATTTATTAATAAATCAAATTAAATTATTAATTGATTGATTAAATTTTATTAATAGATTAAATTGATTTATTAATTATAAAAATTATTTTAAAAACATGTAAAAAATCTCTGAAATTGTACTAAGGGCATACAGTAAATGACAAAATATTTATTCAAGAAAATCTACTAAAACTGTAAGAACAGCGAATGTCTGCAATATTTGAACTACATCCCACTTGCTCCCTCCACCCCAAGGTCAGCATGATGGAAACTCCATTCCAGGTGGGTACAACCAAGAACACAGAGTTTCTATTACCCTCTAGGTCCCATTTGAGGGCTATGGTGTTTTCCTGAGAGGGGCAGGCTGCCAGCATTTCTCATTCCTCACAGTTACATGTTGCTAAGACTAAATTCCAGGCAGGTGAAGCTAAGAGATCAAGGGTTCCCTTCCTCCCCTCATGCACCAGTTATATTAAGAGTAACATTAAATGTGAACTAATTAAACAATCCATTAAAAAGGCAGAGATTTTCAGACTTGATTAATAAAAACACGTCCAACTATATGCTGTCTAAAGAAGAAACACATCAGATTCAAAAATACAAGTTGAAGGTAAAAAGATAGAAAATATGTATATTATGCAAATAGCAACCACAAGCAAGCTGGAGTGTGGCTATGTCAATATCAGACAAAAGAGACTTAAAATTAAAAAAATATTGCTGGAGATATATGGAGACTTTTATAATGATAAAAATGTCAATTCATCAGGAAAATATAACAGTTATGAAGAGATTTGTGCCTAAAAATACATGAAGCAAAAACTGACAAAATGAAGAGAGAAATAACAATTCAACAATAATAGTTGGAGACTCCAATATTTCACTTTCAATAATGCATAGAAAAACTAGACAGAAGATCAGCAGGGAAATAGAAGACCTAAATGACACTAGAAACCAACTAGACTTAATAGACATCTGTAGAACACTTCACCCTACAATAGTAGAATATACATTCTGCCTAAGTGCACGTGGAACATTCTCCAGGTTAGAGCATATGCTAGGCCACAACACAAGCCTGATAAATTTTAAATGCTAGAAATAATGTGAGGTGTGTTCTTCAACTACAATAGAACTAATTTAGAAATCAATAACAAAGAAATGTAGGACACTCATAAATATGTGAAAATTAAACATTACACTTCTAAATAGCTGTGGTTTACTTATGTGGCAAATTGGCTAGGGCATGGTAACAGATATTTGGTCAAACATTGTTCTAGATGTTCCTGTGAAAATATTTTTTAGATGCAATTAACATTTAAATCAGCTAATTTTGAGTAAAGCAGATTACTCTCCATAATGTGAGTGGGCCTTATTCAATTAGTTGAAGACCTTAATAGAAAAAGATTGATCCCCTGAAGAAGAGGGAATGCTGCCAGCAGACTGCCTTCAGACTTGGGCTGCCAGCATCAACTCTTCCTCGGGTATCCAGCCTGATGGTCTACCCACATTTTTGACTTGCCAGCCTCCATGATTGCATGAGCCAATTCCTTCAACACTCTCTTTCTTTCTGTAAGAGTGTCAGTTTCTCCGAGAGAGCGAGAGAGAATACTATGAACAATTGTATACCAACAAATTAGTTAACCTAGATAAAACATATAAGTTTCTAAAAACACACAAACTACCAAAACTGATTTTAAAAGAAATAGAAAATATGAATAGATCTGTAACAAGTAAAGAGATTGAGTCAATAATAAAAAAACTTCCAACACAGAAAAGCCCATGACAGGATGGCTCACTGGAAAATTCTACCAAATGTTTAAAGAATTAACACCAACCCTTCTCCAAAAGATGGAAAACTTATGAATTCATTCTATGAGACCAGTATTACCCTGCTATCACAGACAAAGACATCATAAGGGGAAAAAAAACTACAGATCAATATTGCTTACGAATATAGATGGAAAAAAACCTTCAACAAAATTGTAGAAAACTATATCTGGCAGCATGTTAAAGGATTACAGACCATGATCAGGCAGGATTTGTTCCAGAAATGTAAGATTGGTTCAATATAGGAAAATCAATCTACGTAATACATCATATGAATAGAATAAAAAAAACATGGACATTCACATACAGAAAAATGAATCTAGACACAGACCTTACACCTTTCACAAAAGTTAATTCAAAATGGATCAGACACCTAAGAGTAAAGTGAAAAACTCTAAAACTGCTAGAAAATAAGATAACAGAAAATCTAGGTGACCTTGGGTTTGGTGATGACTTTTTAGATACAATACCAAAGTCACAACCCATGAAAGATAAAATTGGATAAGTTGGATTTCATTAAAATTAAAAACTTCTGCTCTGCAAAAGACATTGTAAAGAGAAAAAAGATAAGCCAAAGACTGGGAGAAAATATTTGCAAAAGATGTATCTGATAAAGGACTGTTATCTACAATATACAAAGAACTTTTAAAATTCTGCAATAAGAAAATGAACCACTCAACTTAAAAATGGACAAAAGATGTGAACAGACTTCTCACCAAAGAAGATATACAGATGGGAAAAAAGAAAATATATTCAACATCATAAGTCATTAGGGAATTGCAAATTAAAACAACAATGAGATACCACTATACACCTATTAGAATGGCTAAAATCCAAAACACTGACAACACCAAATGCTGACAAGGATGTGGAGCAACGGGAACTCTCATTCAATTGTTGGTGAGAAAGAAAAATGGTAAGAGTAGGATTTACATCAATAAATCATCAATGTACTCAATAACATCTTTATGTTCAGGGTGCTGAGTCAGGCACCAGAGATCTTGCATTTGATAATAACTAGTATTTTTGTGTGCTTATTTTTCTCCAAGGAGATTCACATTTGTTAGCTGGGAGTCTGTATATAGATTATATTTATTCACTAAATACTCATAGCAAAACTCTAGGGTAAACATTATCATCATTCCCATTGTAAAGATAAGCGAACTTGGGGCTCACAGAGGTCAAGTAACTTGCCTGAATGTAAATGATATAAAGGTGTAGAGGAGACAGTAAACCTGGAGGGGAGGAGCTGGCATCCTAGAGGAAAATGAAAAATGCCTAAGGCTGGTAGAACATGAAGAGGAGAAAGAGAATAAGTCAATAAAGGCATATCTGATTATGCTGAACTTTTAAAACCTGTGCACTAAGATGATCTACTTTATGGCTATTTTTTTTCTGTCAAGGCAATTTCCAGGAAATTGCAAGAAAGTTTTAAGACATTGAACCATCTCTGGAGAGAAATCATGAGCTTGGTGAGGATGGCCCCATAAGCGGCAGGTCGTGGGGTTCAGATGAAGTGAGCCCCTTGTTCCACCCTCATGTCAGCCTCCCATTCCCATCCTCACCTCATGAAGATGTGATCAAAGTGTTTAGCACTCAATGTGCCTCAATAAACTTTAGCTGCTAGCATAGCATAGCATATGGCATTGTATTACTGTTCATCATTGCCACCTGGGAGTTAAATCATAAATTTAGTCTGCAATGGGATGAACAAGATATTTGTAAATTCACATCAGACAGAATATCTTTTGGGCCAACAAGGACCTTTCAAATTTTTAGACCATCACCAATTTTAAGAAATAGATTTCACATTCTGATCCAGTACATACACACACATAACAGAAATAAATTTCACAAGATAATTCTTAACTCTTACAACATGCAATAGAGATACTTTTTCTATTCTATTTCCTCTTCTGTTTTTGTTGTTGTTTTTCCTATATAGAGGGACAGAAAGCATAGCAATTAAGATCACAAATTCTGGGGCCAGCCGAACCAGGTTCAAATCCCAGTTTTGAAGTCGCAAGACACAAAATCAACAAACATAAATCAATTGAATTTCTATACACTAATGATGAAATACCTGATAAATAAAGAAAGAAAACTATTCCAATCACAATAGCATCAAAAACAATAAAATATTTAGGAATAAATTTTACCAAGAAAATGAAAGATCTGTACACCAAAAAATACAACACTGCTGAAAGAAATCAAAGATGACACAAACAAATGGAAAAACATCTCATGTTCATGGACGGGAAGAATTAATAGTGTTACAAGTTCCATAGTACCTGGAGCCATCTATAGATTCAATGAAATCCCCATCAAAACACCAATGGCATTCTTCACAGAAATAAAAAAAAAAAAAACCCTAAAGTTTGTATGGAACCACGAAAGACCTTAAATAGCCAAAGCAAACCTAAGGAAAAAGAACAAAACCCAAGTTATCACACTTCCTGATTTCAAACTATACTACAAAGCTACAGTAATAAAAACAGTAAGGTGCTGGAACAGAAATAGACACATAGACCAATGGAACCAAATAGAGATCCCAGAATTAAACTCCTGCTTACACAGTCAACTAATATTTGACAAGAGACCCAAGAGCGTACAATGGGGAAAGGATAGTCTCTTCAACAAATGTTGTTGGGAAAACTGAATGAACACATGCAGAACAATGACGTTGGACCCCTATCTTACACCACTCACAAAAATTAACTTGAAATGGATCAAAGACTTAAACATAAGACCTGATACCATAAATCTCCTAGAAGAAAACAGGAAAGAATCTCTTCGACATTAGTCTTGGCAATGACTTTTTTTGGATATGATACTAAAAGCACAAAAAACAAAAGCAAAAATCAACAAATAGGACTACATCAAATGTAAAAGCGTTTGCAAAGCAAAAGAAACAATGAACAAAATGAAAAGGCAACCTACAGAATGGGAGAAAATTTTTGCAAACCATATACAGGATAAGGGGTTAATATCCAAAATATATAAAGAACTCATACAATTCAAAATCAAAAAATCAAACAATCCAATTTAAAAAGTGGGCAGAAGAACTAAATAGACATTTTTACAAAGAAGACATCCAAATGGCCAACAGGTGCATGAAAAGATGCTCAACATCACTAATCATCAGGGAAATGCAAATTAAAACCACAATAAGATTCTCCTCACACCTTTTAAAATGGCTATGATCAAGAAGACAAGAGATAACAAGTGCTGACGCGGATGTGGAGAAAAAGGAACACTTATACACTGTTGGTATATGTTATCCCACTGTTGGTGGAAATGTAAATTGGTTCAACCACTATGGGAAACAATATGGAGATTCCTCAAAAAATTAAAAATAGATCTCCCATTTGTGATCCTGCAGTTTCTACTTCTGGATATATATATACAAAGGAAACGAAGACAGGATATTGAAGAAATATATGCTCTCCCATATTTATTGCAGCATTATTCACAATAGCTAAGATATTAAAACAGCCTAAGTGTCCATCAGCAGATGAATGGATAAAGGAGATGTTGTATATACATATATACAATGGAATATTATTCAGCCACGAGAAAGGAAGGAGGTATGTTGTGCTTTGTGACAACATGGATGGACCTGTGCACATTATGCTGTTTGGTAAGTCAGATAGAGAAAGACAAGCACTGTATGATGTTACTTATATGTGGAATTTTAAAAATCCAAACTTGTGAAAACAGAGAATAAAATGGTGGTTACCAGGGGACAGGGGGTGGGGGAGACAGGACAGATGTTTAAGGGTACAAACTTACAATGAGTAGTAAATAAGTCCTAAAGTATAATGCACAAAACAGTGAATATAGACAATATTGTATTATAATCATCAAACTTGCTAAGACACTAGAACTTAATTATTCCAACTGCTAAAAAGAAACTATAATTAGGTAACATGATAGAGATAATTACCAATACAATGGCAATCATATTACAATATATAAATGTATCAAATTAACATGTTATACACCTTAAATTTACACAGTTATATGTCAAATATATTTCAATATTAAATAAATAAATAAATAAAAATCCCAGTTCTGCCAGGTACTAGCTTTGTGACTTAAGGGCTCTGTGCCTCAGCTTTCCCTTCTGTAAACTGGGAATAACAATAGGTCCCACTCATGGGGTGGATGTGAAGATTATATGAGGAAATATATGTAGAGCACTTCAGACTGAGCTTGATAGTGAGGGATGTTTACATGTTTGTCACAACAATAATAATTCCAATTTTTCAAAGCTAGTCAAGATCCACTATATTGATTTAAGATCCGGTAATGAATCAGAGCCAGCAATTAAGAAACCATAGTCTCGACTATAACCTGGACTGAGTCCTTCAGATCAGACAAGGCTGCCCAGTCACGCAGACCCCAAGGAGGGGAGTGCCTGCAGCCAGTGTGAGCAGGCTCCCTGAGCAAGCAGTCAGTAGAGTCGGACCCCTCATACCGTCAGTGGAGTAGGCTGTCTACATCCTCACATCACGGCTCTGATTCATGTCTTGCTAGGACATGTTAGGATCATCTGCTATATTTCAGTGCTTGCCTACAAGGAATCTGCTCTGGAATGAAGAGGCTCCATCAGTGAAGGATAAGCTGCTCCTTATGAGAAGATAAAATGGGGATATATCAATGGCAAGATTTCCTTCTTCTGCTAACTAGGGCCAGAGACAGGGAATTAGGAGCCTATAGTCAGGGGAGGGGAGGTCTGCTACAATCTGCTCTCACTTTTTTTCCAGGGAAAGGAGCGCCTCATCACAATGGAGAAGGCTAGGGGCCAAAAGAGGGCCATCCTGCAGGGGCCGCTGCTAGGGACCCCTGCTGACATCAGCTCAGAGAAGGCTGTGGTGTTGAGGGAACCTCACTCTGTGAGAAAAGTAAGGCCTGACAGAATTGCACTGACGAAGGACAAACCGGTGAGAAGGCAGAACCTTAACAAGTTACATCTTTTCCATCTTTGACACTCCTGAAAGTGGCCACTTGGCCCCAAAAAAAGAACTTGGCACACTCCCAACTCACACCCCCCCCCCCAGTGGCCAGGCATTGGAATCTAATGTTGACTCAAGCCTGAGGGAGCAGGAGTCCGTGGAGGGCAGCCGTTCTGCGTGTTGGGCAGGAAAGTTCACAATGGCTCTGGGATCACCTGTCATCCAAAACAGGAGGAATTTTCTCACAAATATCAGGGTCATATAAAAAGGAAAAAGGAGCCAAACTCTAAGGACCCACTGACCACGATGTGACAATCTGAGTAGCAAATCTTAATACTTCAGTAAGACTCTGAAAGATGAAGCATTCACAATGACATGCAAAAAGAAAAAGTTCATATTAGCATAAAAGCCAGTGAGAAGGTAATATGTTTGATTTCTATCAATTTTACCAAGTTGGGAAGTGTAGTAGCCTGAATAACAGCCCCCAAAGATATCAGTTCCTAATCCCTAAAACTTGTGAATGTTACTGTAGATAGCAAAGACTTTGCAGATGTGATTAAGTATCTTGCATTGGAGAGATTATCCTGGATTATGTCAGTGGGTGCTAAATGCGATCACACGTATCCTTAAAAGAGAGAGGCAGGGGGAGATGTGACAAAGAAGAGAAGAGAAGCCCATGTGACCATGAAGGCAGAGATTAGAGTGACACAGACACAAATCAAGGGATGCCCGCAGCCATGAGAAGCTAAAAGGGGCAAAGGATGGATTCTTGCCTGGAGCCTCTGGAGGGAATGTGACCCTGTTGACACCTTGATTTCAGCCCATTGAGGCTGATTTCAGACTGCTGGCCTCTAGAACTGTGAGGGAACAAATTTATGTTGTTTTGAGCCACAAGTGTGTGGTAATTTGTTACTGCAGCCACAGAACAGTAATAAAGGAAGTGTTCACAGGAAATGGATATTTTGTTTCTTCTACGAAATACATGTGTTTTTCTGTGTAAGCAGGAGGAAGGGGTAGCATTAAGATCGAACTCTTAATGTACCAAATAGTAGCAGATAAAACAGGATGAACCAGGAGGAGGGGGAGGGTTCAAGAGTGTGTTACCCTGAGAGGATGGAGCCAAGTTCTGAAAGGAAAGCCCACCATCCAGTCTCAATGCCCCTGACAAAGATTCTCTCCCTGATCAAACTCTAGCAAGGCTTCTCTGAATCCTCTTCTCGACTGGACTAATCAACCGTCTTCAAGCCTGGCCTATAAGGACTTGAACGAAACACCAACATGATTTCTAAAAGCTCAAGCCCGCATCCCTAGGATCACCCTAACCCCCTTAAAATGCCTGCCTGAGAAAACCCAAGACTGCCAAAAGAATGGACTGTTTGTTCCAACCAACACCTCAAGATAGGCCCCTGTCTCCCGGCCTCTCTTTGAGGGGAGGACCCTAACTTCCATAAGCATCGCTTAGCAAACCCAGATGGGTTTCACATGCACCAAACCTCTCTTCTCTGTTTTTGCAATTTTTCACTTCCCTGACCCTGTTTAAGCCTCCCTATTCCTCTACCTATTCCCTCACTTTCCCTTCAAGATGCCCAGACACCTCTGTACAAATTGAAGTCAAGTTCAATTCACACTAGACTCTTTTCCCTATTGCGTAAGTACTACTGATTGAAATCTGTCCTTACCACTTTAACTAGTGTCCAGCTTTCTTTATCTTTTACACCTCTACCTCCTGGGAATCAGATCCAGGGTTCCCACTGATTATAACAAAATACTGAAGAGGGTTCCAGAGTGTTTAATTCTGCTAACAGCCAGGTCTCCATATTATATTGATCAGGCTCTTGGACACACAGTGCTGGCCAAGTGCAGTACCAAGAGAATACAACTGGGGGAAAGACATTGTGTTGTAAAAAAACAGACAAACAAACAACCTACAAGAACAGTGTGGACTTTAAAGTTGTACTGACATGACTAGTGGGGATCACCTAAGGAAAAGGAGCAGTGGGGTAATTTTGAACCAGCAGGGACAAGACCTATGTCAGGACCTGGTGAGAGCTACCTGCTCAGTTACCCAGACCCTGGGACCTTGGCTGGCAGGATGCCCTTTCTGCTTTAAAAGTTCTGGTGTAAGATTATGGCACCATGAGAAGGAGTAAGAATAGTGAAATTCTGAGAGACCTGAGGGAGGCAAACCCTAAGGAAAAGTAAACCACTGTCAGTCCCTGGCACTGGAGCAACTAGAAGCAGCACTGGTGTCTCCATGGTGGCGAGCTTCGTAATCATGTGTGAAATGAATTGACAACAGTGACTCCGTTTTGTACCCTGGATTCCATCTTGTTAAAAATATGAAACTGTGCTGACCTTGCTGACTTGCCAAAAGGGAGTCATTTGCAGAGAAAGGACTTTCTGAAGGACTGTGCAAAACTATACTTTTTCTGGTAGCAACAAGATGTCCTTGAGTAAGCTAATAAACTGTAATATAAATTGACCCTCCCTAACAAACAACTGAGGTGATTGTTCTGGGCTCTCCTTGTTGCTAGTAAAAACTCCTGACTTTTACTCCTCAGGGGGACACTTTTCTGCCTGCTGCCGGAAACTGTGTTCCCTGAATTGCAATTCTAGGACCCCAAATAAATGCTCTCCTTTTGTTTTGCAGTTGCCTCTTTTTTCTAAGTTGACACGTGTAAAGCTGCCCTCGCTTCTCAGTGCACTAAAGGGGTTAAAGTACTTCACGAGAAGCTGACACATCAGGCTGTGGTTCTAATTCCATATCTAGAGGTGTTCTGTAAATTTTCCAATTGATGTCTGTAAAAATCTAATTTGTTAGATGATGTCTGTAAAAATCTAATTTGGGGGAAATCTAATTTGTTAAACCTGTGTGCAGAGTTGGAGGACTGTTGATTGTTTACTGTGTTAAAGAGTTTCATTGTCTGGTGGCATAAGATTAGTGACATGGGCATTAAATAGCATGTATCGGGGCTTGGGTGTTACAGAATCCTCTCTGATGATGAACTCTAGGAGGTGTGAGGTATGATACCCTGCTCTACATTTTCCTTCTCAGGAAAAGAGAGAGGCCAGAAAGAAGGGAGTTTGCACAGTTTAGAGGAGAAGGGATGGGGGGAGGCTCAACCATGCTTAGCCCCACACCAGACAATGGCCAGTGTGGCTGGGTGGAGAGGAGAGACTCAGAACCAGATGATCTTTCTATGGGCAGGGCAGGAACGTGGAGCACTGGGTTTTTATTTCTCTCTCTAAGCAGAGCAAGTGGGGAGAAATTCACAGGTCCTGGGTTCTGCCCCTCCTGCTCACCCCTAACTCTAATTCCCACTTGGCAACTTCTTAAAGTGTGTTCTTTCAGGACATCATCTGAGTTCAAAGGGCCAGGCAGTGGGGTGGGACTGGGGGATGTGGTAGGGAGATCTGGGCAGTGCTGGGCAGGGGGCAGCAATAGCCCCAGAAAGCCAAGCTGACTTCCAGTCCTGGCTGCAGTGAACCCAGTCTCTGAGAGTGCCTCTTTATCTCTCTTTGCCTTCGTCTCTTCAACACCTGGAAGTTGGTGTTAAAGCAGCCATACCTCCTGCCCACCTCTGCCCCTTCATTCAGGGTCAGTCCTCCTTCTCCCACAGTAAGGTCTTGTGTGAGGAAGCCCTGGCTGCTCTCCACCATGTCACACACCCTGGACTCCATTCAAGAGCTGACTGTGGACCGTCCTCCAGCAATTTACAGGCTAGAAGGGCATTTCCCCCCAGAATTGGGCTCTGACTCTCCGTGTGGCCTTCAGCCCACCACTGGTCCTCTCTAGACTTCAGATTCATCTATGAAATGCTGTCATTTTCCCAATTATCCCAACAACCCTTCCAATTCCAGCTGCCTGGGGGACGGGGTGCACAAGTTCTGAAATTTTACTTCTCACTCAGAACTCACTTAGGGAGCCCCAAGGATAAGGATGCACAGCCCGTAATCTAAAGGCGATGACAATTTAACAAAAGATTCAGAAACATGAAAACAAATTATCATACTGTAAGTGGAAGTCCAGTTCCTTTTAGTTCTCCTGAAACTCTCAAACTCCTCTAGGTGTCTGGGGAAGGAAGATTCTAACAGTCTGGGACTGGTGGCGGGATTCAGGGTGAATCTCTCCATGGTGTTATATATGTTGACCAAATCCCCTGGCTTTGACTTTCTAAACCATTAGCCCTGGGGGGCAATGGTCTGTCCTCAGGCAGGAGCCTCTCCATCCCCTTCATGGGGTCACCCTTACAGGTTCTAATTTCAACAGATCTCGTGGAGATTCATCACTCCAAATCACCATGTCTTTAAGCTCATCCTCTAGAGCATGCTTGCTCATAAATCCATTCTGTGCTCTTCTGCTCCAAAAGGGGGTTCCCCTGCAAACCGCATTTCCCAGGATCTTTGCCCATTTCCCAGGACCCATTGCCCACTGGTTTCAAGCCAGGTTTGGCCAATGGGAGTCTCCAATGGGATAATGGAGGTGAGAAAAAAGGAGAAGCCAGATTATCTCCTCCTCTGTCTTTCCACTCTGGGTGGGATCTCCAACTGTGGTTACATCACCTTATAGCAAATCCAAGTCCTCTATTATCATGTCCTCTCTTCCCTACCTACTCCAGAATACTACTCTGAAAAAACATGGATATTTCCTTGCAAACCCACAAAGGCACAAAGTTAACCCCTTTAAAGAAGAGGAGCCTCCAGAGCCCACAGTTGTGAAGGGGCAGAGCTAGGACTCAACACCAAGGCTTCCAAATCCAACCCACCCCTAGACCACAGCCACACCCTTCCCCCACCACACTTCTTGTGCCTGCACACTTCAAGCAGACCCAATTGGGTCCCTGGGACATCCTACAGTGGTCCCGACACATGTGTTGTCCACACTTGGTATAGATCTCAAGCGACTCCAGGGATCTTAGGAAGCACACCAGCTGCCCCCCCCAATTCCTCCCCCTCCTCCCATTTCTATACAGGTGGCATCCACTAACAGTGAAGGTCAAGAGCAGGCAGAGGAGCAGGTTAATCATTAATAGCATTTTCCTGTACATTTATGATGGAGTTACTGTGAAAATCAGGAGTCCCAGCTTACAGAAGCCACCTCCAGAGAATTCCTGGCAACAACCCCGCAATCAGGTTGTGAAGCCCTGGGTTGGAATGAAGCTTCCTCAACGGGAGGCACCACAGCAGGGGGTGGGGGGAATGCACGGGGCGGGGGGAGGTTGGGGGAGCCAGTCCTCTCAACTGCTCTTAGGATAGGGCTGCTCTCATCTGGGTTTTGACATCTATAACCTAGAAAAAAATCAACATTGCACAAACACACTCATCCAGCCCAGGAAACTGAGCCTTCTTCTGGGGCAGCCCCTCTCAGACATGGTGTTTTCTACAGGTTTCTAATAAGCTGTGAGGTATTTCCGAAGCAACCTTTAATAAGTAATAACTGAAGAACCCCCCATTGAAGGGCTTGATCACTCCTTCCTCAGGTCTGTGCCTACAACCCAGACCTCTATCTCTGCTGAGTGCCATTCAGGTTTCTCTGTCTCCCCCAAGATATTGACAGGGAACTGAAGCTCAATACTACTGCAGCTAAGCTCAACCCGTTCCTTACTTTGCTTCTCAAACCTGCTGATTCTCCTATCCACCCTCCCATTGTAAGTAATGGTACCATAATCCAGCCAGTCAACCAAGCCAGAAATGGGGGAGTCATCTTAAATTCTTCCCTCTCCTACTAATCCTTCTTGCCTCTTAACTGGGGCAAACACAGCTCCAAGATAGCTCACCAGCCCGCAGTTTTACTTTCTATTGAGATTTATCTCTTTATGAAGGAAGAAGAGCAAAGAGGCTCTTTTCCAGAACAAAAGGGAGCCAGCATATGTCTGTCCTTCTCTTCTAGGCTTATGCACCTACTCTATGGCAGCCTCTCCACCCCTCCACTCCACTGTCTCTGCCTCCCTTAGTTGAGCAGCAACAACGCATACTGGCCAGTTACTTCCCTCAAGTCACCCCCACTAGGGAGTGGCTGCCCATGTAACCCACCAAGGTCTCCGCCTGGAATATCAGGGAGAGGACAGCAGTGTCCACAGTAAGCACTCACTGCAATCTAACCAGGTGAGAGAATTTCATGCACCTGTCCATGAGAGAAGGCTGGACCAGAAGGGGTGTCATTGTGGAATCAAACAGCCTGTCTCTGGGGCCTCCAGCTTTAGCTTCCCATAACTAGCACCCAAATAGGGTCCTCCCCACTGGCCGCACCTACATGGGCACCCATACTATAGAAGCTCTTCACCTTCTCTCTTCCACCAAAATTGCCCTTGGGAGCAATTTGAGATCTGCATTCACAGCACTCTGAATGGGAGCCCTGAGCTCCCGGGCCCAAGAACTTGCACGTGTGAGGGTTCACCTGTCACTGTGGACTTCCAGCTTGGGGGTTTTCAGGAGGAAGCACTCTCCTCTCCCACCTTCAGGAGGGACTGATTCAGGCCAGCACCCAGCAGTACAGCATGAGTGAAGTGGACACACCTGAGATGCAATGGCTGGCCCACGCCCTGAAAGGCAGAGGGGCCCTGTTCTTGGCTCCACTCCCTGACCACAGCCTAAGACACACTTCCTCACCTGGCTAGGCAGCGGCACTCAGTAGTGCTATGTGGGGAGTAGCATGCCATTTGCAGGCAGCTTGTGCAGACCAAAGAGACACCACATGTCCATCAAAGGGCTTTGTGAACTGTGAAGAGCCAGAGCCATACAAGCAGGAGGAATGGTTTAGTGTGTGCCCCAGCATGATGATGACAGGAGAGACTGCCATTGTTGAGTGGATGGAAAAGCTTCCTGAAACGATAAATGCACAAACATCACAGTGCTCACATTACTCGAGCCCTATGATGCACCCATTACTAATACTTTCTCCTTTGACTCTCAGAACTGCAATGTCCATGCATTCATTGGGGCAGCAGAGCAGAGAATGCTAAGGAAGCAGACTGAGGAAGGAGGCTGAGCAGAGGAGCACCGATTGTGCTGCCCAGTACTGACTCTTAATGCCTTCTCTAAGCTTCCGTTTCCTTGCCTGCAAAAGTAAGAATATCAGCACATGCCTGGAAGTGGTACCTTACCTTCCTCTGTGTCTGGCAGGCCTCAGAAGACACCAGTAAAACAACCAGGGCCTGGTCTTATAGTTAATAACTCACTCAGGCCTAAAGCCTCCTGTCGCTAACAAAGACTGTACGACACCCCATTACTGTCTGGAAACACAGCTCATGGATAAATTCATCCACCTACAAACATTATCATTTTAAACAGATCAATGTCCTGAACTTTTATATAATGGACCAACAATATAAAGGTTGTTTTTAATAAAATAGAGAGTGTTTCAATGTGGAAATGCTTGGGCACAACTAGAGTAGTAGATGTAACCAAGAAGATAAATGACTGGATTTAAGAGAATAAATTAGGAGAAGTATTGTATTTTGACATTTTGAAATAAGGGCTAACTGTACATAATTGTATATATACATAGACCATAATGAATTCAAGACCTTACTTGGGCAGGTGTGTGTGATGTTTTGGCCCCTCAAATTACCATGAATGTCTTTACTATGGATGATGGGGCTTTTACCAACAACTGTTGGTAAAGTTCTGAGCAAAAAGTTCAATCCTCTCTCTCTATATGTGATAGTTACATTCTTAGGTGCTTTGTATTTATATGTAAAACTGAGTTAGGTCCTAGGTCCCAATAATCATAAACTTTGACACCTGAGTGTCCTTCTGGACATTCTGGAGTCATGAGGGATGTGAGACAAATCTTTGTTATTCAGGACTGTCCCAAAAGTCGCAAGATGTCCAGCATCCCTATTGCCCAGTAAATGATACAAACTACCATTGCCATAATAATAATTTCAACTATCCTAAAACACCTCCATAAATCTTCAAAACACTCCCCAGGGGATGGCATCTTCCTAATGAGAACTACTGGCCTATCACTAAAGGGTTTGGCTAACGGAAAGATAAGTATGGACTGGAATAAACAAGAAAGCAACCATCAGCTCTGATTGGTGAGTGGGAGAGGTGTCAATATCACAGAGCCCCAAAAGGTATGTCAATAATTGTGTAAGCATATGTTTGTGAGTGTATCAGTCACTTGGATTAGGTTATGCTGCAGTAACAGACAACCCCCCAAATCCCAGTGGCCTAACACAACAAGTGTTTGTTTCTCCCTCATGTTCCATATTGGGGATGCATTGACAGCAGCACTCTTCTCATTCTTACAACTCAGTCACCAGGCCTGACAGAGACTTCATCTTAATACCTGAGCTCACTTCCACAGCTGTAGTAAGGAGATGTGCAGACTCACTGGATTCTAAAGCTTCCACCTAAAAGTGAAAAATATTACCTCTTACTAAAGCAAGCGTCATAGTCATACTACTACACATAGAGAATGGGGAAGGGCAATCCAAAATATACTCCAGAAGGCCAGAAACAGATATTTAGTGAGTGGCTCTAAGGACTATCACACTGGGCTTTGGAATCAGAAAGACTTAGATTCAAACTCAGCCCCTACTTACTAACTGTGCAATATATGCTCATTATTTAGCCTTTCTGAACCTCAGTTTTTTTCCTCAGTAGTAGTAATAATAATAGTGGTAGCTGCTACCTATTGATCATTTACTACGTGCCAAATATGGCACTAAACTTTTCACATTTCACTGGATTGACAGAAGGCAGATGCTGTCATGAGAGAAATAATATCTTCTTTATGGTAATGCTATGGGAACCAAATAAGGTAATGTATGCAAAATTAGTTGGTGCTTTAAAAACTGCAATTGAGTCCAACTCTGTGAAATGTATGGTAGGAAGTGGGGAAGAAGAAGGATAGGAGGAGGCTTAAGAAAAGAAGTGGAAAACATAGAAGTAATCTTCAAGAAGGTTCTGGGCAATTGGGAAGATGAAACATTAGTGCTTAACCCAGAAAGCTGTGAGAGACTCTCCCTGCCATGGGAGAGTAGAATTCCTCTGAGGAGGATTACAAACAGGTTTTGAGGAAGCAGAGAAGAAAGAAGAGGGAATGCCAAGCTGTGGGGAGAGTAAGCCAAGGAATGGAAAGCGATGGAGATTCTGGGGTCATGTGCTGGTAAGGGAGTGGAGTTCCCACTATTTCATATTGTGCTCTGCCATCTCAGGACACACCATGAGTCATTTCCTTATTGGATCTGGGCTCTCCACGTAGTTGTAATCAGCTCCAACTGGCACAACTTCGGCACTTGTTTAATCCAATCTCCTTTCCAGATGAGGAATCTGAGGCTCAGAGGAGATGCAAAGCTTGGCTGAAGCTGAATGAGAGCTGGTCAGGTCTCCTAATTCTCCCACCAATGCCTGTTGCTCCCACCAATTGCCATCAACATCAGGAGAGCCAGCAAAGGCCCGGCTCTACCCTGCTGCTGCCCCACCTCCCCAGTTCTCAGAAGGATAGCCAAGGGCTTGCTCTTGCATCCAAGCAAGGTCTGGGAGAAGTATTACTATTTCCAGATTAATTTTATTTCCAATATTTCCACTGATCTCAACCTATTCTCAAACTTTAAATGGGTAAGAAGCCCAGCTCACTGGTGTGGAGCTGGGCATGAAATACGAGTGTCTAGTGGGCCACTTTTGGTAAGCATAACTGGTGCTATGGAATGAACCTTTTCTGGGGTAACTTATACTCCCCTCTCTCATTGATGGCAGGCTCACTCATATGGCTTGCTCTGACCAATGAAATGTGAGCAGAAGTATCTGTCACTTTCCAGCATAAGCTAGTGTGTGGCTCTCCATGCTTTCTTTTCCCTCCGCCATGACAACCAGTAACTCTTCAGACGAGGTCTTCTCCATCAGCCTGGGTCCCAGGTTAAGAGGACATGGAGCAGAAAAGCAGCTGACTCAGACAGCGTGAGCGATAAATAAATCTTTGATATTGTAGCTTCTGGCATCTTGAGGTTGTTTGTTACAGCAGCAGTACCTAACCTCTCCTGGCTGATACACCACGTAACACCACTGTCGTCTCCAACTTGCTAGCCACTCTACTTGCTAAAGACTGTGAAGTTTCCACACTAGAGCATCTGCTTTGGATAAAGGTAAAAGATACTATTTCTATCCTCTAAAACCTCAAGATGGAGAACGCAGACCAGGAACAGACAGCTGAAAAGCAAAGGTAAATGCATACAACTGAACAGGTACATCCATCAGCGTGGGGCACGTTCAAATGACCTAAGCCCTAGGGCTATTGAGGGAAGATTGTCTTCAGAAGGGAGTATTTTAAGACAGGTTAGAATAATGAAAGGTGTCACATCCAATTTCCTCATTTTAAAGTGAAAGGCAGGGAGGAAGAGAAGACAGGGCAGGGGGAAAGAGGTTTCTTAATCACTGACGTCATCCTAAGCAAAGAGTTTTATTGCTACATACCGCTGATAACATGTGGATAGACACAGACCAAAGAGATGTGATGTTGTCAAGTTATCCAGCCCCAGACTGGGACCACCCACCACTTGCACAACCCCTGGAAGCCTGCCACCCAGGAGAACAGGACCTTGGAGTGTCCGAGGCCTCTGCCCCTCATTGACAAGGGACAGATGGTGTTTGCATGTCTTTCAAGGACAGACCTGTGTCATGCAAAGGTGGAGGAGGAAATAAAGGCTCCACAAACACACTCAATCCCTCTTTATGGCACCCATTTATATACTTGGCAGCTGTCCAACTCATCAAAATGCCACTCTTCCTGAACATGTAAAATGACTTGGGTCAAAGTGCAAGGAGCCAGGGAAGGGCCTGGGGGTGAGGGAGTCAGGCTGAGCACAAGTGGTTTCCATGGTGGAGCCCATCCTGGAGGAGGGCAACCAACTGGGCAGCTCCCTCTTGGCTTTGGGCCCCTGTGGACCCACCAATATCTATTATCCTCCTGTAAGAACCTGGCATAAAGGAAATAAAAAAGCTTACAGTTTTCTTATCCAGACTCTGGTGCCAGAGCACCTGAGCTTGAAGCACCTAGAACAGTGCCTGCATGACTGGGTCTGAACAGGGTTTAGCTGCAGCTGCTGCTATAGTACTCTCACACATCACTTCCTCTGATGCTCTTAATCCAGGAGCACAGATGTGCAGAGCTTGTCTGAACCCAGTGCTTGGAAGATATGTGAGATTCAGATGGGGCCAAGGGCCCTTAGTCTGTGGAAGTCCCACTTCCTGGGGCCTGGAGAGAAAATTAAGAAGCAGCTGTCATGTGTGGAGAAACCACCAGACCAAGCATAAGGATCCCAGCCCTGAGTCCCAGCTTTTTGGTTTAATTCAAGAGGTGGAGACAGAGCTCACCAAAAGCTACAGCTTGAGGGCCAGGAGTGAGGTAATGTTCCAAGGCCCACCTTTGCTCATCCAAGATGTGGGCTAGTCAGAGCAAGGATGTACAACAGAGGGTCTGGTAATTATGAGCAGGGCTGCAGGACCTGATGTGCAGGAGGAGGTCTGTGAGGAGACCCAGGGAGACCAAGGTTACAGTGCAGGTCCAGGCTGGAGTCTGGGCCCCACACCAGGCTGCTTCCCTGAGACCATCCCTCAGTGGGAGTAGATACTGTGGATCCAGCTGCCATAGGATATGAGAGAAGGTGAGTAAAGGAGAGAAAATGTCACCCTAGCTGCTTCTTACTACCAGCTTCAAAGCATTTTCCCCACTCACTAAGCACTAACCAAAGTGTTTTCTGGCTCCCATATAAACATATAAGGAGCAGAAGTGGGGGTGGGGGGGCTTGAATTGTGACTTGAAAAGAGTTAGGACAGAGATGTGGAAGTTTTCCAGATAGCAGAATAAGCCTAGAAGTCAAAAATAAAAGGTCCATGTGGGGGCTGCGAATGAACCAGTATGGACAGGATGGTGGGTGTGTGAAGGTGAGCAACAGGAAGGCGTCTTGAGTTCAAACCATGAAGGTAACTGTCTTAGTTTCCCAGGGCTGCCATAACAAAGTGCCACCAGCTAGGTGGCTTATACAAGAAAAATGCATTCTCTCACAGTTGTGGAGACTAGAAGTCTGAAACAATGATTTTGGCAGGGTTGGTTCCTTCTGGAGGCTCTGAGGAAGAATCTGTCCCATGCCTGTGTCAGCATCGGGTGGCCACAGCAATCCTTGCCTTGTAGGTGCATCACTCCAATCTCTGCCTCCATATTCACATGGAGTTCTTCCTGTGTGTCTCTCTCTCCTCTTCTTATAAGAACACTAGTCATGTTGGGTTGGGGTCCACCCTACTCTGGTATAACACCATCTTGACTTAACTAATAACATCAGCATTGACCCTGTTTCCGAATAATAGCAAATTCTGAGGTACCAGGGGTTAGGACTTCAATATATCTTTTTTGGAGGACACAATTCAACCCATGAGAGGAACATAAGCCCCTGGGTTCCCCACTCTTTGTGCTCCAGTTCCCCTCCCTGGATCTCTCCAGTTCTGTCCTTTGGTGCCCATCCAAGCAGCCACCACTGCTCTTCCAGGGACACATGCATTCCTGTATGAAAGTGCTCCATCTGGGAATGTAAATTGGCACAGCCACTATGGAAAACATATGAAGGTTCCTCAAAAAATTAAAAATAGAACTACCATATGATCCAGCAATTCCACTTCTGAGTATACATTCAAAGGAAATGAAATCAGTATCTCGAAGAGATATCTACACCCCATATTCAAGACAACTTTATTCACAATAGCCAAGACATGAAAACATCCTAAAGAATCCTGCCATTTGCAACAACATGGATGGAACCTGAGGGCATTGTGCTAAATGAAATGAGTCAGACAGAGAAAGACAAATACTGTATGATCTCACTTATATGTGGAATTGGAAAAAAACAAACTCATAGAAACAGAGAAGAAATTGGTGGTCGCCAGAGGTGGAAGTTGGGGGGTGAGCGAAATAGGTGAAGGTGATCAAAAGGGCCAAACTTCCAGTCATAAGATAAACGAGTTCTGAGGATGTAATGTACAACATGGTGACTGTAGTTAACAATACTGTATTGTATATTTTGAAAGTTGCTAAGACTGTAGATCTTAAAAGTTCTCATCACAAGAAAAAAATTTTGTAACTATGTGAGGTGATGGATTTTAACTAAACTTATTGTGGTAATCATTTCACAGTTTACACATATATCAAATCACTATACACCTTAAACTTATACAATGTTATATGTCAATTATACCTCAATAAAACTGGAAAAATTATTTATTTATTAATTAACTTCAAAAAAAAGAAAAAAAGTGCTCCATCCACACCTCTGGGATAGCACTGTTATCCTTATTGTTCTTTCTGTTGGTTAGTTCTCATTCTTGAACTTGTAATATCTCTTTGCCCCTTGGCTTGAGGACCTCCAGGAGGCAGAAAGATACAAAATAATAATAATAATAGCAAGACTTACTGTGTGTGTGAAATCATTTAATCCTCACAGCAACCCTATGATATAGATACCACTGTCATCATTGTCCTATATTTTAGAGATAAAGAAACTGAGGCACAGATTGCTGAAATAACATGCCCCAGTTGTGAGAGCTGTAGCAGAAGGGGTGGGAACTTGAACCTGGGGATGGATCTAGGTCCATCATAGACCTACAACCTTAAACTAGTCCCTACAGTTTACAGGAGCAGCTGTTTCTCCAGGAAAGCTATAGCCCAGAACATTCCAGCTCAGAGACCAACCACAGCATGTAGAAGCCACTGGAGGGGAAGATAACTTCTACTTTTTGTTGATATACTTCTACACTCTGAGTTTTTGCAACAAATGTGTCTTCTTTGTAATAATCTTTATCCATCAACATGGTATTTAAAAAGGCAGACAGGGCATCTAAAAAATTTTAAAGAAAAGAAATGTAGTCCCAAGATCTCAAAACTAAGCTAAGGAGTCTGTTACCAGTAACATTAATCGTTGACATAACATTAAATTAACTTAGGATCCAGCTAACATCAACTTAAATAAATATTACATCAACTTAATCTGGTCAGTGTTAGGTTCTGGAACAGGAGAGTGGCCTGAGGAAAGAGGAGGTGTACCAGGTTGTGGGATGGGTGAGTGTCAGCAAGATTCCAGACAGGAGATGCAAGAGGGCATGGGCATAATCCACTTCCAGGTTACTGTGGCCAGGTATTTTGCTGAACTGGGAAGTCCAAGGTCTGCACCTTTAGCCTTAAAATCAGAACAAGAAAAACATCAAAACTCTAAATATCATTGATGAATATTTTCCTATTAAACTCATCATCTGCAGGTGTTGTCCCTGCACCTTTCTTCTATATTGACTGATGTGCTGTTTCAAGGAAGGAACATTCTACAACTCTATCAATAAACTCAGTCTTCATAAATGAAGAATTTTTAGATTTCATTTAATTCCAAATTTTTATTTAAAAACATAATAAATGTTGGAATAAAGACTGCATTCCCATTGCAGAAAGACCATTTGCAGGTTGACGTGGTCAATGGCTCTTCCTCAGAAGCCCTGAGTGTGGACTTGCTCCAGAGGTTTCCTTGTAAAATCGTGGTGTCCTGAACTCCAGACTCCCTGAGTTTGTTCACTTGGGAGAAGTCATCTCCCAATGATGACATTTGAGTGTGGGTGTGGCTCTCATGGGAAAATGCATCACCCAGCATTTCCTTTATGTATCTCCAGCACTGATTTTTTTCAGCAAAAATTCCGTTGTTCCAAATGGGTGAAACCTGCCTCAACAGGCTGTTCAAGCTCTTTGTCAAAAGCAGCTGTGGATATGATTGTGCAACTTGGGTAATGTATGGACCAAGCAATCAAAGAAATTAAGTGACATCTGTGTTTTCGTAAATAAATCTTTCACTTATTTAGTCACAAATTTCAAAAATGAAAAATTGTTTTCTAAAAGCTAAAAAATGTAATATAAAATATAACCACTTCTAATACAATTGATTTTTTCCTCATTGATAAATTTTTGTCAGATACATTCGTTATTTCTGCTGAGACCATCTTGGCAACCCTGACTTAGGTTTTGAAGTGAGCAGGAGTAACTCAGGGTGAAGGCTGTGAGAAAATAAGCAGGAAAGCCCAGTGAACAATTTGAGGCTTTGAGCTTATGTGACTGAGTGAACATTCATACCTCGACAGGCACAGAGAAATCAAGAGAAGAGGATGGTTTGGCTAAGTGTCTTGGTTAATATTCTTTTGGCTGCAAGTTATGAATGTCAGCTCAAGCAAGGGTAAGCCAAAAAGGGAATGTGTGGTATGTGCCGGGAATCTTTGTCAACCCCAAGGCCTGGATGGCAGCAATGTGAGAATGTCAATAAAGGGTATTCACACTGGGTGGGCCCCTTGGGGTTGAAGAACAGCCAGGGGCAAATGTTTGTGTTGGTTCTCAAACCTGCAAGGCAGGTTTGGACAGCCTTCTCTGAACAACCTGCACTCCGTCTCTTCTTAGAATAATTAATTTATTGATGCCATGTGTTTAGGGGGTCCAGATGGCTCCAAGACATGTCCCTGGCACCCCTGATGTAAGTAGGAATTTTTAGGAATTAATTGTTAGGGGCCATAGCTGTAGGTATTAGCCCTCACTATGAATTAAAATCATCTGGGGAACTTGAAACAGAACCAGAACTTTAAACTTTAAACCCATGACTAGGTTACCTTCAGAGATTCTGATCTACTGGCCAGGGGTTGGGGAGCCCTAGAGCATCCTTATTCTTTAATTCTTTTTCAGAAATTCACATGCAGTCCAGATGGAGAACCATTGGTACTGAGAGCCCAGGGGAGAACCAGGGTTCTGCTAGCTAATCAGAGGCAAACAAGCTACAGCCCACAGCCAGTGCCTGTTTTTATAAATAAGGTTTTATTAGAACAGACATGCTTATCAATTTTTAATTTTCTATGGGTTGCTTTCACTCTACAACTGCAGAGTTGAGTAGCTGTGACACAAACTGTTTGGCCCACAAGCCTAAAATATTTACCGTCTGGGCCTTTGAGGAAAAGTTTGCCAACCCCTGACTTCATAAAACCCCCAACACAAACATGAGCTTATTCCTCCTTCTCTCTTTTAATAGCCTCCTAATTAGTTAGGATAGGCTAGGTTATGCTGTGGTAACAAGTAAACCTCAAACTTTCATTGTCTTCACAAATAAAGATTTATTTCTTCCTCAAGGTACATATCAAATGAGAGTTAGTTGGGTGGAGTTTGGGGTTGGGTCTCCTCCACCAAATCACTAAGGAAACTTTGCTGATGGAGACCTCATTGTAGCTGAGCCTTCTGGAACAAGAGGCCTTCTGGCTGCCAAGGAAGGAAAAGAGCTCATGGAAATCTCACACCCGCTCTGGGTCCACACTTTGACTCTGAAGAAACAAATATCACTTCCCCTTTCAGTCCATTGGGCACAATTAGTTATGTGGCTCCACTGCACTGCGAAAGAGGCTGAAAGTGAAGCCCCCAGAAGGACAGAAGACCCAGACATGGGTGGGCAATAGCAATATCTACACGGCTCTCTTCTGCTTTTGCTAGGTTATGAGTTTTTACAGGGATGGAGCAGACTGACCAATGTGAAGCGGGTGAGTAAATACATCACTGCATCATCAATCCATGATGGCACTCTTTCTCTGAGCCTACAAGAGACCCCATAGCCCCCCCACCAGTGGCCAGGCACCCACTACCAGCTAGTCCAAGGATGTGATGATAGACATGGCAAAGCAGAGAGGGCTCTGTTCTGTATAACACATACAAAAGTTTAGGACTCCTAAGGTTCTGACTCTAATGTTCTGTCTTGACTCTGGTCCTGTGAACCCCATAACCACAAGGAGGTTTCAGAGTGGACTGTGTGGAGTGTATAGTTGGGGCTGGAATGGTGGATACATCAGCAAAGGGTCCGGAAACTCTTCACTCCCACCTCTTGCAGACCCAGTGGAGTAAAATAAGAAGTGCTCAGAAACACTGGAACAGGTGGATCCCTCTGTCCAGCAGGGATCTCTGAAGGTGATTCTGCTCCCCCCGAGCAGCCATCATCCCTGCAACCTGCCAGGAGATGGCTCATCAAGGCGGCTCCTGGTGCAAGCTGCAAGCCCAACCAGGCAACCAGAGCACTCTCCACCAGTTCTCCCAAAAGCTCTACCTCTAGGGAAGACTTTATCTTGGAGGACTGAGGAGTGGGACACATGACGAAATTTCATTTCATCTTTGGCAGATGAAGTTGCAGTGAGGGGAAAATATTCACTTGTCTTGCCTTCTCCTTACTACGCCAAGCTAGAACATAGCAGGGCTTGATAAATGTCTGCTGGGAAGCTGGAGGGAAATACAACCACTTATTCTGTGTGTCTGAGAGGAGTCAGTGGCTTTAAATTGAGGGGTAAGAGATGTGTGACTTATTGCAGTGACTCCACATGTGAAACAAAAGGTTCTCTGCTACAGGAGGAGAAGAGAGGCAGGGCTAGAGCATGAGGGATGCCTAAATGGAGAAAACGAAGAGCTTTCAGAAGGATAGTGGTCTGGGAAAGCTAGGGAAGATGTGGAGAACCTGAGTCCACAGCTTTTCAGAGGAAAGCCTCCAGATAAAACCACAAGCTGGGGTCTGGGTGAGTGACAGCAGAATATTTGCAAGATGGTGCTCTGAGGTTCTGAGCGAAAAGCACCACAGATGCTGGAAAGAGCCATGCCTTTCTGGGCCACAGATTCCCCTTGCCATTTGGTGAAACCTATAGACTTCTTTTCAGAAGTATGTTTGTAAATGCATAAAGTAAGATACAGAGCATCACAAAGGGAATCAGTTATATTGAAATACAGTAATAAAGACAGTAAAATAAAAACTTTGTGATAAATAATATGTGTACTTCTTTATTAACTCATTAAAGAATAAGCTAACAGAAGGTCTAATAGCCACAGTAATTTTGAAATCATTTGAGTTGTCTGTAACAACTGTGGCATGATTCTGTAGTTTCTCTTGGTAATCAATCCAGAAGTCCTCGTAATCCTTCTGTTTGGTTACCTCTGTTCATCATGGAAGAGACAGTTATGTTTCTCATAAAGTCTAGGGAAAATAAAAACGTTTTTCCACCTACTTTCACCAACTCCTGAATGCTATTCATAGACTGGGGTTCAATAGAACCCAGGTAAAGAACTCCTGGTAGAGGTGACCTCTATGGGCTCAGGGCATCTTTACTCTACTCTGGAATTCCATTCACAGAATCCAATAGATAGGAGGTAGAGTGAGAAGGGCTTCAACCATCAGGACTTGGAGGTGCAAGTGGGCATTCTTGGAAGAGAGTGATCAGTCGGTCCAGTCACCTGGCTGGAGACTGTGTACCTATAACTTTTGGTCCATGGACAACCTGGTGCAGCTGAAACTGGGGTGGCTGTCAGCTGAGAGGGAAGAGGGACAGCAGGGAAGGCACAAGCAGAAGGAGGAAGGTGAGGAACTGGGTGTCCATGTTTCCCCCAGGAACAGTGACCTCCATAATGGGGGTTTCTTACCTGTCTTGTCTACTACCCTAGCCACAGTGCCTGGGCAAAGCAGACATTAAGCACATATGTATTGAATAAAATAACAGGCTTTTCTATCTGAGCAGGATCATTGAAATCATCCTATCCACCCATTTTCTTTTCAAGATAAGGCAACAGACCTTATTTGGTGCCCAGGGACACACTCTTGGCATGGGCAGGGCTGGAAGGAGCTTACTTCCTCCACCTCCTGACCTTGAACACATTCTCTTTCTACCACATCTCACTACCTTGACATAGTTCTGTCATAAAAGCTATTTACACGTAGAGCTGAACAGGAGGTGGAAGGTTCCAGAAGTATCTGAGGAGAGTGTTAAGGGCTGACTCTGACTCAGGGTTTGTGTACTGTGAGGCAAGTATTCTCAACAGAAACTGAGAGATGATCTACAACTCAGACTGGTTCTCTGGGCAGAAATGAATGAAGGAGGTTTGGTCCCTGCTTGCCTTCTAATTATCAGGGGTAAAAGGACATCTGAGTTCAAAGAGACTGCATGCTCCATTACTGAACACTCAAGGATACTTACTTCCAGGGATGTATCCTCCCTGAAGATGGGGAGATGGGTCCTCTTCTGCTCTGGTAGCTGCCAGTATGATGGATCACAGCCATAGAAGGAACCCTAGGACCTGTAACCCTTTCCATACCACCACTCAGCCAAGAGTGGGAGAGAGGCTCAGGATGGTGAATCTCAGATCTCTCCTGGAGTCCGGGGCTGGGCTTCTCACTGGAAACTTTTACACTTGATCACATTCACTATGGCCAGCATAGAACTGGTGTGTATGATGACAGCTAGGACTGGACTTGGCTGACATACTGGGGTTGGATTGCTGTGAGTCAGTGTGGCTGAACAGGTCATCATGAATGTGTGAATAGCTGAGGAGGAGACCATGCACATGTGCGAGAGTCACCTGCCATCTTCTGGGTCTAGTAGGCATTTGGAAGACTCTCTCTCCTTACACACAGTCCTTCCCCACATACATAACCATAATGGGAAAATGGTGGTTTAATTCTGAACCTGGCTCCAACAGGCTCTGGGTACTCCTGAGACCAAATTAAAGTGGCACCTATGTGAGAGTTCTACTTCTAGCACAATAGTGTGGAAAACTCTGCAGACCAGTAAACTAGTGTAAAAAATTTTTTTAACATTTAAGTCTCTACAAATGGTCCTAAGGGCATACAGTAAATGAAGAAATGGTTATTCAAGAAAATCTACTAAAATTTAGTAAAAACAGTTCAAACATTATTTGAACCAAGATCTATGCCCTGATCCTCTCCCAGCTCAATGAGATGGAAACTCCACTCCAGACTGGTATAGCCAAGAACACAAGGCATCTTCTCACCCCTGCTCCCAGTCAGAGGACTGTCTTCCTGGGAGAGACAGAAGTCAGCATTTCTCATCCTGCCCCCAGCCTCTTCTTGCTCAGGATATTAAGTTTCAGGAGAATGTGACTGAAAGGTGGGGGCTCCCTTCTTCTGCAAAACCACTCCTCATGGGATGGAAGCTCTTCTTTGAGAATACTGCAAATAATGCAAATACTGGGGCCCTGATCACCCCTGCCTTGGTTCGTGGGGCAGGTTTCCATGCCAAGAGAGGAAACCTGAGAAGTTCTGAGGCTGCAACCAACCACTCCACTGAGCACTCAGCTCCTAACCCAGGAATGTCACTCAGAGACAAGCCAGCCATTGTCCTCACCCCTCCCAGAGCCGGGGTTTAGAGATTTTGCCCAAGGGAAGAAGATAGAGAACAGAGAGAGAAGCAGACCATAGAACAGAGAGCTCCAAAGTTCTCCCCAAAGAGACTGACTTCATTTGCAACAAAGTGTAGAAATGTTTAAACCTAAGAATACTCTAAAAATAGTGAAGGTTATGGTGAAAGGCAGGTGGGAAGCAATTGACAGGTTCATTAGAGATACAGGCTAAACTGTAGGCCAACTAGTTTGCCAAAAGAAATAGGAAAAGAGACAGATGTGAAGAGCCCTCTTGGGATCAGAACAAATTTCAAACACTGACTTTGGGAACTATCCCTTCAAAGGATCCTGAATTTGGTTTTGTGGGGAGGGGTTGTTTTTGGGGAGGTTGGGTTTTCAGGCAGGATCTTTTCAAAGAATGTAATTTGAGTATTTCCAAGGACAATGATCCGTAATGACTAACATTAAGAATATCCTAAGGTCAGGTACATAGGGACACACCTTAACAAACAGATTAGAATGATGTGTGAATTGCACAAAATTATTAATAATTAAATGCTCCTCAAGTACTCAAAAAAAAATGCTTGTTCTCTTCAGTAACATAATTTCTAATGTTTATTTACTTAGCAAACCTTTAAATATTTTAAATTTTAATGAGAATAATAAATGCACATGTTTAACATATAAAATAGTACAGGAAGGCTGATGAGAGAGAGAGGGGAAGGAATAGAAAGAGGAAAAGGGAGAGAGAGGGAGGGATATAGGGAACAAGGAAGAAAGAAAGGGAGGGAAGAAGGGAGAGAGGGAGGGAGGAAAGCCTCTAAATGACCTTCCCCACCTCCAGACTTGCTCCTCGGAGGTAACTACTTTTAACTGGTTCTGATTTCAGTTCTTCCAAGATACTTCTATATCTTTCAGTTAAGTCACTATTTCTTGATTAACTTTAGATATTGTTTATTTTCCTGCTATGATGATAAGGATTTAGATTCCTTTACCACTACTGTCACCTCCCAATGTAGTTATATCAATATTTTAGCTTTAGTTTGATTGCATCTAATTGCAACAATAATCAATAAACTTAAACTTTCCACTAACTATAGAAAATATCCCTAGCTCCCCACTATGCAAGTGAAGGTATCAGTATCTTCACCCCTCCTACTGTTCTCTCATAAAAGGGGCCTAAATTTGGTTGGATGAGTCTATGAGGCAATTTATGCCCAGGGCATTATTGAAAACAATAGCATAATCAGCCTGCAATTGGGGTAGTGTTATAGCTAGGTATAGTCAGGAAAAGAGATAGTCAAATAAAGACCTGCCAAAACCACTGTCATCCCAGGGGGATTGTGGGGATATACAAAGGGGAAGTACATAATGTTCTCTGAGGAACATTATTAGAGGCTTCCCCCTGTGGGAGTAGGGAAGGATGTGGGAGAGAATAGACATCATGACAATAACCCAGCCAGTCATGGCACAAGTAAACACTCAACAATGACAAGCCCTTAGGGTCAGAGGGAGTACCCAGAGTTGCTACCATATATTATCTAAAATGTGCAATTTCCAACAAAAATTATGAGACATGCAAAGAAATGGGAGAGTATCACCCATACACTGAAGAAAAAGCAGCCAACAGAAACTGCCTGTATGAATGATGTGTGAGCATTCTCCAGAGAAGCATAATCAACAAGTTGCATGTATAGAGAGACTGATTTATTTTAAAGAATTGACTCATGTGATTGTGGAGGCTCAGTAAGTCCAAAATCTTCAGCAGGCACCTCAGCTGATTGTGATTCTACTGAGTGGAGTGACCCAAACCTTCATTCCTGAGGGGTCTGGCCATAAGTAGTCCTGCCTCATTTGGATTGTTGTATTTTCCCCTGACCTCAATCACAGGGCATGTTAATACTAAGAGACATCTTAAGGGATCTCCTGTATTCCAGACATACTCTTTCCTATGGATTGAATGTTTGTGTCCCTCCAAAATGCATAGGTTAAAACTCTAATCCCTTGTGTAATGGTATTTGGAGGTGGGGCCTTTGGGAGGTAATTATCTAATCTAATCTTATTGAATTGGATCATGAGGGTGAGGCCATCATGATGGGGTTAATGCCTTTACAAAAAGAGGAAGAGACTCAAGATCTCTCTCTCTCTCTCTCTGCATGGATGCACCAAGGAAGGCCATGTGAGGACATAATCAAGAAGAGGGTTCTCACCAAGAACCCAACCATGTTGGCACCTGATCTCAGACTTACGGGCTCCAGAACTGTGAGAAATAAATGTTTGTTGTTTAAAGGATCCAGTCTATGGTATTCTGGTATAGCAGCCTGAACTAAGATACTTTCTTACCTCCATTATGGAATAGTAGTCCAATTTCCCCTTGGTAGTCAGGATCAAATACCTCAACCAGCACCATAACTCCCTTCTTTGCCTATTGATTCAGAGGCATGATGAACCCAAAGAGTCTGTGTGGCAGTCTTAACTTTCAGTTCAATGGACTCATTGTTATATCTCCTGGTCAAATTTTTCTTCCCTCTAGAACTAAGCCCTCTAGGCCAGCAGAGCATAAGGTCACTGGGAGAGGAAGAAAAATTTAGCTAATGGATCACTAAAGGTAGTAGCAAGTGATGCCACTACTATGTCATACCTTGATTCCTGGACCTGCAAATCCTGGCTATGAGAAAAACAGAAACATATATTGGATGCTTATTCAGAGCATATACAGTCTTCTGGAGAACCTTGCCCAAGCCCTACAAGGCATTGCTGGCACTAGCTCTGAGTCTTCAAAAAGCCATTCCACTGTTCTATCAAACCAGCTGCCACAGGGTAATGGGGAACATGGTAAGACCAGTGAATTTAATGGACATGGGCCCGTTGCAGCAGTTCTTTTGCTGTGAAGCCAGTTCCTTGATCAGAAGGAATGCTGTGGAATACCATGATAGTGGCTAAGGCATTCTGTAAGCCCATGTGTGGTAGTTTTGGCAAAAGTATTGCATTCAGGGAAGGCAAATCTGTATCCAGAGTAAGCACATATTCCAGTAAGAACAAAACACTGCCATTTCCATGTTGGAAGTGGTCAAATGTAATCAACTTGCCACCAAGTAGCTGGCTGATCACCCCGGGAAATGATGCCATATCTGGCACTCAGTGTTGGTCTCAGCTGCTGGCAGACTGGTAGCTGTAGCCATGTCAGCCTTGGTGAATGGAAGTCTTTGTTGCTGAGCCCATTGGGCAATGACAGGAGTGGCTTGGAAAAGAGGCTAACTGGTATCTACAAAACTGGTTATCCTATCCACTTGATTATTAAAATCCCCCTCTACTGAGATCACCCTTTGGTGAGCATTCATGTGGGACACAAATATCTTCATGTTTTTTGTCCATTCAGAGCAGTCTATCCACATACCTCTTCTGCAGACTTCCTTGTCAGCAATTTTCTAGTCATGTTCCTTCCAAGGCCCTGACCATTCAACAAAACCATTGGCTGAATCCCATGAGTCAGCATATAATCACATGTCTGGCAATTTTTCCTCCCAAGCAAAGTGAACAATAAGGCACACTGCCCAGAGTTCTGCCTACTGGAAGGATTTATCTTCACCACTGTCCTTCAGGGATGTCCCAGAGGGAGGATGTAGTACTGTAGCTGTCCACTTCTGAGTGGTGCGTATTGTGCACCACTGCACAGTATTGTGCAGAACCATCTGTAAACCAGGTTTAAGTCTCCTCTTCTTCTGTAAAGTGATCATAGGGAACTCCCCATGAGGCCATAAGTGCAGGCAGAGAGAGAAAAGGCAGGGTAGACTGGAGGGTGTCAAGATGGTGGTGTAGGCAGATACTGAATCCACCTTGTCCCACAGACACAACAAATTTACAACTTCTCTTGAAACAATTACCCCTGAGAGAGAACAGAAGACTGGATAAAAAGAACCCCCCACAACAAGGGGCAGTCCTGACTGAAGTGGAAGAAGCAGACAGTCCTTTCTGGAGAGAAAAAAGCCACCTTCACAAACTTCAGTGCTTCATGGCTGGCTGGGAGCAATCCTAAGGTCTGCAGTCTTCCCTGGAAGAGTGGGGGACCTGAGCGAGGCAGTGTCACCTCTATAAGCATCTTTTGGACTCAGCTTAACCAAGATGAGTGTCATAATATCTGGCTTTGTTGACTACTAACAACAACGGCGAATAGGCCCAGAAAAGCTATCAGATAAAAGGGAAAAACAGCTGGCTCTTAAAGGGCCCATGCACAAATTCACCCATTTCAGAAAGCAACCTCAAATCATCAGAAAAAAGGTGCACAGTCCTTTGGTGAAAAGAGACTTGCCTGATAGGCTCTGGGTGCATCTCAGTGAGAGGTGCACTCCAGGGGCTGAGACATTGGCAGCAGCCACTATTGTGACCTAATACATGTGTGCTGACACAGACACTGGCAGACACCATTGGAGTTCTTCCTCTGGCCTGTTAGCCCAGGGTCTGTGACACCCACTAGAGCACTGATTTAATCCAGCTCAGCAAGGGCAGGCAGCCTGCCTCAGGGACTGGTTGCACCCAACAGCAAGCCCTTGAGCAACTTGTGGGCCTGCATAGGCTGGGTGCCTGGATCCTCTGCAGCCAGGTGAGTGGGTCGACCTCTGTGGGGCAGGGGATGCTCAAGGAGCAGGTGGAGTGTGTGGGGTGTGGGTGTAGTATGGGGCCTTTGCAGTGAGGTGACTGGGTCTGCTTCAGGCATTTGGGGTGCATACATCTGACAGGACTGTGTTGATGGTATGTGTGGCCCTGTGGGGGGTGAGGCTTGTCAGCTGCAGAAGACTGGTGCTTCTCAAACAGCCACATAGGGGATTGGCCCCACCTTCCAAAGCCTGAAACAATTGGGTGCTCCCATGCCTGAGGCTAGCCTCACTCAGCTGCAATCCTGAGAGAGTAGACAAGAGCCTTGCAGGATGGAGGCCTACAGCAATTGTAAGCCCCTGAGCCTAGAAATCAGCCATACTGGGGGCCTACACACTTAAAGAAAAACTGCAAGAGGAATGTGCTATTAGACCTTGCAGCCAACTGTGCTGGAGCTCACATGCCCGATAACATGACTGAAGGGTCCATAGCAGCCACACACAGATAAGCATTAGAATTAGCCAGCCAGGGGACAGCCTAGCCTCCCTGGGCACCTACAGCAAGAGCAACCCTGCCACAACAGAAGGACATATGTAGCCCACACAGGGATCACTCCTGGAACATTTGGAACTGGTGACCAGAGGGAAGCACACTGCTGGGCCTCATAAAGCATCTATTACATAAGGTCACCTCTCCAAGATCAGGAGACATAGCTCACCCACCTAATATATAGATATAAGAACAGAGAAAGAAGCAAAACAAGGAGGAAAAGGAATACATTCTAAGTAAGAGAAGAGGACAAAACCCCAGAAAAAGAACTAAATGAAACAGAAATGAGCAATTTATCAAAAAAAAAGAGCTCAAACAAGAAGTCATAAGGATGCTCACTGATCGTGGGAGAAGAATGAATGAACTCAGCAAGAACTTCAACAAAGAATTGGAAAATATAAAAAAGAACAAATCAGAAATGAAGAATACAATACTGGAAATGAAAAATTCACTCAAGGGACTCAATAGCAAAGTAGATGATTCAGAAGAAAGGATCAGCAAACTGAATGAAAGACTAGAGGAAATCACCCAAGATGAACAGATAAAAGAGAAAGAGAATTAAAAAGAATGAGAACAGTCTAAGGGACTTCTGGGAAAACATCAAGGGCACTAACATTCATATTATAGGTGCCCCAGAAGGAGAAGAGAGAGACAAAGGGGAAGAGAATCTATTTGAAGAAATAATAGCTGAAAACTTTCCTAACCTAAGGAAGGAAACAGACATCCATGTACAGGAAGCACAGACACCACCAAACAAGATAAACCCAAAGAGGCCCACACCAAGACACATTATAACTAAAATGTCAAGAATTAAAGATAGAGAATCCTAAAAGCCAGAAGAGAAATGCAACAAGTTACATACAAAGGAAACCCCATAAGGCTATCAGTTAACTTCTCAGCAGAAATTTTACAGGCTAGAACGGAATGGCACAATATATGTGAAGTGCTGAAAGGAAAAACCTACAGTCAAGAATACTCTACCTGGCAAGGTTATCATTCAGAATGGAAGGAGAGATAAAGAGTTTCCCAGACAAGCAAAAATTAAAGGAGTTTATCACCAAGAAATCAGCTTAAAAGAAATGCTACAGGGACTTATTAAAGTGGAAAAGAGAAGACCACAAGTAGGAATAAGAAAACTATCACACACACAAAAGCAATAAAATCACTGGTAAAGGCAAAAATACAGTAAAGGTAGCAGATCAACAACCTACAATGATAATATGAAGGTCAAAAATCAAAAGTACTAAAATTATCTATTTCTATGATAAGAGGATAACAGATACACACACACACAAAAAAGAGGTTAGATATGATATCAAAAACATAAAATATAGGAGGAGGGGAGTAAAAGAGTAGAGCTTTTAGAAAGAGGTCAAACTAAAGAGACCATCAACTTAATATATATTCCTAAATACGTAGGTTATTATATATGAATCTCATGGAATCACAGACCAGAAACCTATAATAAATACACATAAAATTAAGAGAAAGGAACCTAAACATAACACTAAAGAAAGCCGTCAAACCACAGAGGAAGAGAGCAAGAGAAGAAGAAAGGAACAGAGAAGAACTACTAAAATACCCCCCCAAAAAGTAACAAAATGGCAATAAGTACATACTCATCAATAGCTACCTTAAATGTCAATGGATTAAATGCTCCAATCAAAAGACATAGGGTGGCCAGTCAGATAAAAGAACAAGACCCATATATATGCTGCATACAAGAGACACACTTCAGGCCTAAAGACACTCACAAACCGAAAGAGAAGGGATGGAAAAAGATACTTCATGCAAAAGGCAATGAAAAGAAAGCTGGGGTAGTAATAGTTATATCAGACAAAAAAGACTTTAAAACAAAAACAGTAATGAGACAAAAAAGGGCACTACATAATGATAAAGAGAATAAGCGAACAAGAGGATATAACACTTGCAAATATCTATGCACCCAACATAGGAGAATCTGTATATATAAAGCAATTATTAACAGACATAAAAGGAGAAATAGACAGCAACACAATAATAGTAGAGGACTTTAACATTCCACTTACACCAATGGATAGATCATCCAAACAGAATATCAATAAGGAAACATTGGCCTTAAACAACACATTAGACCAGATGGACTTAGTGGATATATAGAGAACATTCCATCCAAAAACCTCAGAATACATATTCTTTTCTAAATCACATGGAACATTCTCCAGGACTGATCACATATTAGGCCACAAAACAAGTATCAATAAATTTAAGAAGATTGAAATAATACCAAGCATATTTTCTGACAATGGTATGAAACTAGAAATCAACTACAGGAAGAAAATCAGAAAAGATTTTTGTGGAGATTAAACAAATGCTACTGAAAAACAACTGGGTCAATGAAGAAATCAAAGGAGAAATCCAAAATACTTGGAGACAAATGAAAATGAAAATACTACATGCCAAAATTTATGGGACACAGCAAAACCAGTTCTAAGGGAACTTCATAGCAATACAAGCCTCAACAAACAAGAAAAATATAAAATAAACAATCTAACAGTTCACCTGATGGAACTGGAAAAAGAAGAAAAAACAGCCCAAAATCAGTAAAAGGAAGGAAATAATGAAAATCAAGCAGAAATAAATGAAATAGAGATTTAAAAAAAATAGAAAAAATCAGTGAAACCAAGAGCTGGTTCTTTGAGAAGATAAACAAAATTGACAAACATTTAGCTAGACTCACCAAGAAAAAAAGAGAGAAGTCTCAAATAAAATCAGAAATGAAAGAGGAGAAATTACAATGGACACCTCAGAAATACAAACGATTACAAGAGAATACTATGGAAAGCCATACACCAACAAACTGGATAATCTAGAAGAAATGAACAAATTCTTAGAATCACACAACCTTCCAAAACTAAATCAAGAAAAACTTGAGAATTTGAATAGACCAGTCACCTGTTAGGAGGTTGAAAGAGTAATCAAAAACCTCCCCAAAAATAAAAGTCCAGGACCAGACGGCTTCCCTGGTGAATTCTACCAAACACTCAAAGAAGACTTAATATCTATCTTTCTCAAACTCTTCCAAAACAATTGAAGAGGAGAAGAAGCTTCCTAACTCATTCTATGAAGCCAACATTACCCGGATACCAAAACCAGACAAGACAACATAGAAAAAGAAAATTACAGGCCAATATCACTGATAAACATCAATGCAAAAATCTTCAACAAAATACTAGCAAATTGAATACAACAATACATTAAAAAGATCATACACCATGATCAAGTGGATTTATTCCAGGGATGCAGGGATGGTTCAACATCCACAAATCAAGTAATGTGATACACCACATTTAAAAAAATAAAGAATAAAAATCACATTATCAGGGCCGGCCTGGTGGTGTAGTGGTTAAGTTCGCATGTTCTGCTTCAGCAGACCGGGTTCACTGGTTTGGATCCTGGGCATGGACCTACTCGCTGCTCACCAAGCCATGCTGAGTGGTGTCCCATATAGAAGAGCTACAAGTCTACAACTATGATACACAACTATGCAGTGGGACTCTGGGGAGAAAAAAGAAAAAAATCACATGATCATCTCAATAGATGCAGAGAAAGCATTTGACAAGGCTCACCATCCATTTATGATAAAAACTCTGAGTAAAATGGTTATAGAAGGAAAGCACCTCATCATAATAAAGACCATATATGACAAACCCACAGCTAATATCATTCTCAATGGAGAAAATCTGAAAGCTATCCCTCTAAGAGGAACCAGACAAGGATGCCCACTTTCACCACTTCTATTTAACATAGTATTGGAAGTCCTGGCTAGAGCAATCAGGCAAGAAAAATAAATAAAAGGGATCCAAATTGGAAAGGAAGAAGTGAAACTGTCACTATTTGCAGGTAACATGATTTCATATATAGAAAACCCTAAAGAATCCCCCAAAAACATTTTAATGAACAAAGTAAATTTGCAATATACAAAATCAACACCAAAAAATCAGTTGTGTTTCTATACACTAACAACAAAATAGCAGAAAGAGGAATTAAGAATAAAATCCCATTCACAATTGCAACAAAAAGAATAAAATACCCAGGAAGAAACTTAACCAAAGAGGTGAAAGATCTGTACACTGAAAACTATAAAACATTGTTGAAAGAGATTGAAGAAGACACACAAAAAAATGGAAAGATATTTCATGCTCTTGGATTTGAAGAATTAACATAGTTAAAATGTCCATACTTCCTAAAGCAATCTACAGATTCAACGCAATCCCTATCAAAATTCCAATGACAATTTTCACAGAAATAGAACAAGGAATCCTAAAATTTATATGGAAAAACAAAAGACCCCAAATAGCCAAAGCAACCCTGAGAAAAAAGAACAAAGCTGGAGGTATCACACTCCCTGATTTCAAAATATACTACAAAGCTGTAGTAACCAAAACAGCATGGTACTGGCACAAAAACAGACACACAGGCCAATGGAACAGAATTGAGAGCCCAGAAATAAACTCACACATCTATGGACAGCTAATTTTTGACAACGGAACCAAGAACATACAAAGGAGAAAGGAAAGTCTCTTCAATAAATGATGTTGAGAAAACTGGACAGCCACATGCAAAAGAATGAAAGTAGACCATTATCTTACACCATACACAAAAATTAACTCAAAGTGGATTGAAGACTTTAATGTAACACTTGAAACCATGAAACTTCTAGAAGGCAACATAGGCAGTAAGCTCTTCAAAATTGGTCTTAGAAGCGTATTTTTAAGTACCCCGTCTGACCAGGCAAGGGAAAGAAAAGGAAAAATAAACAAATGGCACTACATCAAACTAAAAATCTTCTGCACAGTGAAGGAAACCATCAATAAAACAAAAGGACAGCCTAACAATTGGGAGAAGATATTTGCAAACCATATATCTGATAAGGGGTTAATATCCAAAATATATGAAGAACTCATACATCTCAACAACAAAAAAACTAACAATCCAATTTAAAAATGGGCTAAAGATCTGCACAGACCTTTCTCCAAAGAAGATATACAGATGGCCAACAGGCACGTGAAAAATGTTCAACATCAACTGTCAGGGAAATTAAAATCAAAACTAAAATGAGATATCACCTCATTCCTGTCAGAATGGCTATAATTAACAAGACAGGAAACAACAGTGTTGGATAGGATGTGGATAGAAGGGAACTCTCATACACTACTGGTGGGAGTGCAAACTGGTGCAGCCACTATGGAAAACAATATGGAGATTCCTCAAAAAATTAAGGATAGAAATTTCAAATGTTATAAACTACTATGACCTCAATAAAAAATATTAAGAATAGAACTACCATATGATCCAGCTGTTCCACTGATGGGTATTTATCCAAAGAAATAGAAAATACAAATGCATAAAGATATATGCACCCCTATGTTCATTGCTGCATTATTCATAATAGCCAAGACTTGGAAGCAACCTAGGTGCCCATCAAGGGACGAATGGATAAAGAAGATGTGGTATATATGCACAACAGAATACTACTAAGCCATAGTACTACTAAGCCATGATGAAATTTGGCCATTTGTGACAACATGGACGGACCTTGAAGGTATTATGCTAAGCAAAATAAGTCAGAGGGAGAAAGTGAAATACCATATGATCTCACTCATAAGTAGAAGATAATGACATAGGGACAGAGATTGGATTTGGTGGTTACCAGAGGGGAAGGGAGGAGGGAGGAGGGTGAAAAAGATGATTAGGCACATGTGTGTGGTGATGGATTGTAATTAGTATTTGGGTGGTGAACATGATATAATCTACACAGAAATTGAAATATAATGATGTACACCTGAAATTTATATGTCATAAACCAATATTATTGCAATAAAAAAACAAAACAGAAAAGGCAGTGTACCAGGACTGGGGACCATGGGCATTTGGGCCACTTCTTCATGTAACTTTCTTGTGTCTTCAGGGCCTGCCAAGGCCTGATCTCATATATATCACTTCTATTTGATGATGGAGTGCTGTTGTGCACACCCAACTTTATGCCTTAGTGAGTCAGATAACATCTAGTTCATGATGGGCAACTCAGGTCACATGGTAATGTGGTGGTCCATGGTCAAGCATTTGGTCTACTAAGGCCCAGTAGCAGGCCAAAATCTTCCCCAAAGGAGAGTAGTTATCCACAGAGAATGGCAGAACTTTGCTCCAGAGTCCAAAGGGCCTATGCTCTGATGCACATACAAGGCCCTGCCAAAGGTTCCATACTGCATCCCTATGTTCCAATGACACAAACACTATTGGATATGCTGGACCACATGACCCAAGTGGCAAAGCAGCTTGCATAGCAGCCTGGACTTGTTGCAGAGCCTTCTCTTGTTCTGGGCTCCACTCAAAACTAGGAGCTTTGGGGTAACTTGGTAAAAAGGTCAGAGTAACACACACAAATGAGGAATATCTTGCCTCTAAAATCCAAAGAAGCTCACTAGGGGTTGTGCCTCTTTCTTGGTAGTAGGAAAGGCCAGATGCAACAACTTATACTTCACTTTAGATGGGATATCTTGGCATGTCACACACCACTGAACCTCTAGAAATTTCACTGAGGTGGAAGGCCCCTGAATTTTTATTGGATTAATTTCTCATCTTCTGACACACTAATGTATTAACAATAAGTCTAGAGTAGTTGCTACTTCTTGCTCATAGGTCCAGTCATCATAATGTCATCAATATAATGCAACAGTATGATGTCTTGTGGAAGGAAAGGCAATCAAGATCCCTGCAAACTAAATTATAACATGACTGGAGAGCTGATATACCCCTTAGGTAAAACAATTGAAGATGTATTGCTGACCTTCCCAGCTGCAAGAAAACTGCTTCTGATAGTCTTTACTAAGGGAGATGAAGAAAAAAGGATTTTCCAGATCAATAGCTGTATTCCAGATAGCAGAGGTTGGGTTAATTTGCTCAAGCAATAAAACCATATCTTGTACAGCAGCTGCAATTACAGTCACCAAATGGTTAAGCTTACAATAATCCATTGTCATTCTCCAAGATCCATCTGTCTTCTGCACAAAATAGGTGAGTTGAATGGGAATGTGGTGGAAATCACCACCTCTGCAACTTTCAAGTTCTTGATGGTGTCACCATTCTCTGAGACCCCTTGAGTGATGAAATATTGCTTTTGGCTTACTATTTATTAGGTAGAGGCAGATCTAGTGACTTACACTTGGCCTTTAACACCATAGTAGCCCTCACTCCAGAGATCAGGGAAACAATTTGGGGATTCTGCCAGTGCTGAGTACGTCTATTCCAATTATGCATTCTAGAACTGGGGAAAGGACCACAGGATGGGGTCAGGAACCCACTGAGCCACTGTGAGGTGGACCTGAGACAAAACTCCTTTGATTACTTGACCTCCACAAGCCTCTACTCTTTTGTGGTAGACCACAGTGACATTTTGGATCTCCTGGAATCTGTGTCAGTTCAGAGCCAGTGTCTGGTAATCCCCAAAAGGTCTGATTATTTCCTTTTCCCCAATACACAGTCATCCTGGTAAAAGGCCGTAGGTACCTTTGGGGAAGTCTGGGAGAAAGATTAATAGTATTAATTTTGGGCAGTGTATCAGAGTTCTTCCTCAAAGAGACCTGGCTTTCCCTTCATTCCAGGGGTTCTGGCTCAAGTCTGGGAATTGATTGAGGGGTCGTGACTCTTTGTTTTTATGATTCAAGTTAGACTTTTGTTTACTTGACCTAGAAATCTGCTTATACAGATCAAGTAAAAATGTAGAAGTCTTCCCATCTATTTCACTTCTAGGAACACAATGATCAACTAGCCAATACCATAGGTCTCTGAAGGTCAGGCCATTCTGATTGCTGCTTTGACTTTACTAACAATTATGGTAACCACACTCACCTTGCCTTTTGTTATTGAGTGCTGCCACTTGGTCCCTGCCATCTCCTGAACCAATTATTCCCACTACATTTAATTTTCCCAATTCAGTGGCAGCAGTTCTCACTATAAGTTTCAGCCTACAGAGAAGAGTGATAACAGAGCTCTCCAAGGATGCTGGGGCTCCCCTCACAAACTTACTTCTCACAGTCACAGTGAAAGGTTGTCTTTTTGACCCTCCCAGGTAGATGGGTAGGTCTTAAGTGACAAATGCACTCTAACATTGCAAGTTCCCTAGGCCTTTGAATCACTTTCTCTACAATACACCAAGGCAGGTCTAGCATTTCAAGTTCATTCACCATGGGCCACCTTTTGGTCCACGTTTCAGTCAACCAACTGAAAAAACTTCTAACTCCCCAAGCTGCAACATTAATCCAGAATCTCTGCTTAGTGGGCCCATATCAATAAATTTCACCTGATCCAACATTATGTTCCTTCCACCATTATCCCATACTCTTTATATTCATTCCTACATGTATTCTCCAGATTTCTGTCTCTATAAATTGGAAAAATCAAGTAGTTCTTTTAGAGTGTAGCACACTCCCTCATGTATCACACTTTGTACCTCACCTTTAAGGACTTTCTATCACTTGAGTCTAGCTACACATCTAGAAGCAAAGAGTAGTGAGAGGGGGTGGGTCCTGAGGAGAACCAGCAGCATCTTCCAAGGCAACTGTCTCAGGGGGCCCCATTACAGTTTCCTCAGGTATTTCAGGATTGATCTCAGATGGGATTTGAGAGGCTGCTTCCACTGGCAAAGAAGATTCACCAGAATTTAGGGGTTCAATGTCCTCGGCTCCATCAGGGCCTTCCTATATGTCTCCATTCCAATTTCCAGGATCCCATTCTTTCCCAATCAAAGGCCTCACTTTAATAGTAGACACCATGGGAGGCTGGAAATTCAATTTGCATTGTAATTCAGTTATTCACAGGATGAGATTCTGGGGTTGGTTTTCAGCAATCTCAACTCTGTGGATACAGGAAAGAAGGGTCTCTTTTCAGGGGAGACATAGAAGTTCTTAGGTCATTTGCATGGCACGTGAGCTGGGAATTCAAATCCCTGAACTCACCTTTTTTCCCCCCACCATCTCCAGCAACATTAGGAGCAAACAGCCAATCTTACTATACTTGTTAATTTGACAAAAATGTTCAAAGGTATCACATACATGGTCACCCAGACATGTTTCCTCTTATAAGTGCTTGATTAGGTACATCCAGAGATGACATTTTGCATATCCCTATGCCACATCACACCATGGACTCTTTTTGCTATTGGAAATAGAGTCATTAATACCTTTACACTTAATCATATTAGAGAATCAACTCCAGGAACCCCACAACCAATTCAGAAAACTCATCCTTAAGATTCTGTTCCTCTAGAACCACTCTTGATACCAAAATCTGTTCTCCAGAGAAACAGAATCAACAGGATGTAGAGAGAGATTTATTTTTAGAAATTGACTCATGTGATTGTGGAGGCTTGGCAAGTCCAAAATCTGCAGGGTAGGCTGGCAGGTTTGAAACTCAGCAAAAAATTATAGTTCAAGTCCAAAGGCTCCTGGCAGAATTATCTTTTCTTCTAGGACAGTCTTTTTCTATTAATATCTGCAACTGATTGCATGAGACCCACCCACATTATGGACGATAATCTGCTTTAATCAAAGTCTATTGATTTAAATGTTAATCTCATCTTAAAAATCTAGAATAATGTTTGACCAAATATCTGGGTATTGTGACCTAGCCAAGTTGACACATAATATTAACCATTATAAGTGACCAGATGTCAGATTTCACAAAAATTCTTCAAATTAGCCATTACAAATATGCTCAAAGAACTAAAGGAAGCCATGATTAAAGAAGTAAAAGAAGGCATAATAACAATGTCACATTAAATAGAGAATATCAGTAGATAGAAATTATATAAAAGAACCAAATGAAAATTCTGGAGTTGAGAAGTACAATAACTAAAATGAAAAATTTATGAGAGGGGTTCTACAGTATATTTGAACCAGCAGAAGAAATATTTAACCAACTTGAAGATAGATCAACAGAAATTATGCAATCTGAAGAACAGAGAGAATTTAAAAAATGAAGAAAAATGAACTGAGTAGCAGAGAAATATGCATCACTGTTAAGCACACAGACATACACATAATGGGAGTACCATAAAAGAAAAGAGAGGAAGGAGTATAAAAAATATCCAAGGAAATAATGGCTGAAAATATCCTGAATTTATTTAAAAAACAGTAATCTACACATACAGGAACCTCAATAAATCTAAGTAGGATAAACACAAGAAATCCATTAAAAAACATAGTAATAAAAAAGATAAAAGACAATGACAAAGAGAAAATCTTGAAAGCAGCAAGAGAAAAGCTACTTGTCACTTACAAGTGAACCCCGATGAGATTAACAGCTAGGTTCTCGTCAGAAACAATAGAGGCCTGAAGGCAGTGAGATAATGTATTCATGCTCAAAGAAAAAATTGTCAACCAAGAATTTTACATTCAGTAAAGCTATTTAAAAAATGAAGGCAAAATAAACATATTCCCAGACAAGCAAAAACAAAGGGAATTTGTTGCTAGCAGACCAGACTTACAAGAAATAATAAAATGTATTCAGGATGAAAGCAAGTGATGCCAGACAGTAATTTGCATCCATATAAAAGAAAACAAAGGACACTGGTAAGTGTAATTATGTAATTATAAAAGTGTAGATGCATATTTATTCTCCTTTGTTCTCTTGACTAACTTAAAAAGCAGTGACATAAAACAATATGTATATAATGTGCTGTTGTGCCTGTAATATATATAAATGTAATATATTTGCCAAAAAGAGCACAATGAAGGTGAATGGGAGCAAAGCTGTACTGGGTTAAGATGGTTATTCAAATACACAGGAACAAATCGAGAGAAACAGAAATGATAATATATAAATATGTAATTGTTCTTATTTCTTCTCTTAGCGTCTTTAAAAGATATGCAGCTATATAAAGTAAAAATTATATCAATGTTTTGTTAGGTTTGTAACATTTATAGATGTGATATGTATAACAGTACTACCACGAAATGAGGGGGAAAGGGAATAGAGCTACATAGGAGTAACGTTTTTATTTTCACTGGAATTTAGTTAGTATGAATCTAAAGCAGATTCTGAAAACTTAAGATGGACATAGCAAGCCTTAGAATCACCACTGAGGAAATAATTCAGAAAAATATATAGTGAAAAACTCATTAAAGAAATTACAATACTACCTTAGAAAATATTCACTTAATGAAAAAGAAAGTAATAAAGGAGGAATAGAAGAACAAAAAAAGGTATGAGACATGTAGAGAACAAAAAGTAAAATGGCAGTTATAAATTCAACTATATCAATAATAACATTTAATGTGAATGGATTAAATAATACAATCAAAGGCAGAGATCATCAGCCTGGATTAAAAAAACAGATCCAACAATATGCTGTCTAGAGTAGACACACTTTAAATTCAAAAATACAAGAGACTGAAAGTAAAAGAATGGGAAATAATATATAGTGCAAACAGAAACCAAAAGAAAGCTGGAGTGGTTACACTAATAACAGATAAAGTGGTTTTAAAACAAAGTATGTTACTAGAGCTACAGAGGGACATTTTATAATGATAAAAGGTCAATCAATCAGAAAGATTTAAAATTATTACCATATATGCACCTAACAACAGAGCACCAAAAGCATGGCAGAAAGGAAGAAAAAATAGACATACAACAATAATAGTTGGAGACTTCAGGATCCCACTTTTAATAATGGATAGAAAAACTAGACAGAAGATCAAAAAGGAAATAGAAGACTTAACACTGTAAACCAACTAGACATAATAGACATCTATAGAACACTCCACTCAACCACATCAAAATATACATTCTGCCCAAGTGCATGTGGAACATTTTCTAGGATATACCATATGCCAGGCTATAAAACAAACCTCAGTGAATTTAAAAGGCTAGAAATAATACAAGATGTGTTCTCTGACCACAATGAAATGAAACTAGAAATCAATAACAGAAATAAATTTGGGGCACTCACAAATACATGAAAATTAAATAACACATGCCTAAATAATCAATTGGTCAAAGAAGAATCAAAAGAAAAGTTAGAAAATACTATGAGATGAATAAAAATGAACACACAACATACCAAATGTTGAGATGCCGTGAATGCAGTGCTTTCCTCATTGTCCTCACAAATTCTAATTTTCCCCATGTTTTCCTGGATGTCTTCCACAGTGACAGTTGGAGTCATTAAACCTCTTTTTAACCACTTAGAGCACTGCCTAGGTGGAAAATAACACCAATACAAAAATCAACAGTTTAGAGCCTCCTTGCAGAATGTTTATGATAGGGTGCTCTGCAGAAATGTGACCCTCAGATTTTCTTTATCCTTAATCGGCAGAAGTTCAAAGACATCACTTAAAAGCTATGAGAAGTTTTCTGCATTAGCAGACCTAAGAATTCTAAGTTCTTTGTTCTGTGACAGCTGCTAGAGTGGATGCTTCATCTAAAATGTGGAAAGAAACTCTCATTGAGTACTTCCTTTTTCCTGCCTGAGTTGATGCAGTGTGTGTTGGTGAGAGCTTTTCTCACTACTTTTTCCCAGAATCCTTCTGTGAGCTGGTCCCAGGATATCTAGGCAGCAGTTTCTTTTGTACTGCAATGGGGGTGGGACTGAAGTGTACATTACAGGTTTTCACTTTGCTTTGAGGACAGAGACCTTGTTGGGGAAGCAGAATCAGAAAAGAGGATGTATCCAGGAACCTTGTGTGGTTGTATGTGTCGTGCTTTACATCTTATACTACAAGCATACCTGATGTATCAGAAGTGACACATCAAGGTCTGGAGTCTCACTGGTGAGTGGCTCTGCTTTAGCCAATACTAGTGTGTCATTGCTTCTAGACTCAGCTCACACAGCAAGCAGATATATGTGTGTATATACTGTCTAGAGGAGACAGTCCCTCACATGTGTACATACATGTATCTATAAACATTTCCATATGTAACCATCTGTATCTATATTAAACTAAACATGAGTTCATACTGATGTCTTCAACTCTACTCCATTAATATGTGGATCATTCTAGCTTCTCCCCTTGTTTATCTGTAACCTAGTCTAACAACAAGACTCCTGCCTTTGGCCATTCTTTTACATAATTGTTCAGTTCTAATATATATGTAGAGCAGCATCAGAATTGTTATCCCTTTGAGAAACAAATTTATCAACTAGAGTACAATGCTTATTAACTGTTCCTTTTCCCTTAGCCTCATGGACTCCACTTATTTCAAATGTTATTTATCTCCATTAACACCTTACTCCCCCACCCCCTCCAGTGATGTTGCCTCATACATTTATAATAAACTTACATTATTTTGTAACAATATTAATTTCTTTTAGGGATTCTCCACATCTCCTAAATTATTTTTTAAATTTTCATACCTTAAGGTTTATTCTTTGTGCTATGAAGTTTTATGGGTTTTGACAAATACTTAATGTTTTTTCTTCACCATTACAGTATCACACAAAAGTTTTACCAACCTAAAAATTCCCCTATGCTTTACCTATTCAATCTTTTCTTCCTCATCTGAAACCCTGGCAACCTCTAATCTGTTTATGGTTTCTAAAGTTTGCCTTTCCCAGAATGTCAAATAATTGGAAACATATGTCATTTAGCTTTTTTTGACTTGCTTTTTTCACTTAGCAGTATGCATTTAACATTTGTAAGTTTATTTCTGTGGCTTGATAGTTCATTTATTTTTATCACTGAATAATATTCCATTATGTGGATGTACCACAATTTGTTGATCTATTCACATATTAAAGGTCATCTTGCTTGCTTCCAGCTTTTGGTGATTATAAATAAATCTGCTATAAACATTCACATGCAGGTTTTTGTATGGACACAAATTGTCAAATATGTTGGATAAATACCCTAGGAACATGACTACTGGGTTATATGATAAGATTATGTTTAGTTCTGTAAAAAAGTGCCAAATTGCCTTTCAAAGAGGCTGTACCACTTTGAATTCCCATCACCAATGAAAGTTCCTTTTGCTCTGCATCCTTTCTATCAGATGGTATTATCAGTTATTTGCATTTCAGCCATTCTAAGTTTGTAGTGGTATTACACTGTTTTTTAAATTTTCAATTCCTTAAGGACATATGATGTTGAGCACCTTTTCATATGCTTATTTGCCATTTGTATATCTTTTTTCAATGAGTTGTCTAAGATATTTTGCCCATTTTAAAATTGAGTTTATTTTCTTGTTGAGTTTTAAGAATTCTTTGTACATTTTGGATACAAATCCTTTATCAAAAATCTATTTTAGGGGCTGGCCCAGTGGTGTAGTGGTTAAGTTTCTGCACTGTGCTTTGGTAGCCTGGGGTTTGCAGGTTTGAATCCCAGGCACGGACTGACACAATACTCATCAAGCCATGCTATGGCAGTATCCCATGTACAAAATAGAGGCAGGTGGGCACAGATGTTAGCTCAGAGCCAACCTTCCTCAGTAAAAAGAGGAAGACTGGCAACAGATGTTAGCACGGGGCCAATCTTCCTCACCAAAAAAAAAAATCTGTTTTAGGGGCCAGTCCCATGGCCTGGTGGTTAAGTTTGGCATGCTCCACTTCAGTGGCCTGGGTTCAGTTCCCAGGCACAGACCTACACCACTCATCAGAGGTTATGCTGTGGTAGTGACCCACATACAAAATAGAGGAAGATTGGCACAGATGTTAGCTCAGGATGAATCTTCCTTAGCAAAAAAAAAAAAAAATTGTTTTAGAGTAATGTCAGCATCATGGCAGAGTGAATTGTTCCCTCTGTCTCTCCCCTCTAACTTATAAGCAATCAGACATCCATTGACCAACAGAGGATTCCCTACACAGTATGACAGGATGCATAAGAGATTCACATGTCTATATATCTGGAGTGGCTCCTGTGACTGTGAGTGGAGGCAGCTGGTGGCCCGGTCCATGCAACTGTGAGTGTCCATGGTGGGAACAGAAAAAACAGCTCCTGCACCCCACACCAGTGGCAGGTGAAATCAGCAACCAGAAGCTTCAGGAACCACAGCAGAACTGATGACCAAGGGGACCTGGGGGCTGCTGCTCCCCCAGTGACAGCACCCCTGACACCAGCTCCACCAGCAGTGAGGGCCACATACAAGTCCCCTGATCCCCAGGTCCACAAGAGCAACAGTGACATCTATGAACCTAACACCCCTGGCATCACTCCCAGATAACCCAGGAACAGTGAATGCAGGTAGTGGATGGGGCAGCAGCATCTGAGCCCATGGAGAGCCAGTGGAGAAACATGAGACCCAGGTGACCCTGGAAGCAGCAGAAGTGTTTGCAGCCTGGTGACCCAAGTGGTGACACCTGAGACTGCGGTGACATCATAAGCAGCAAGGCACTGGCAACCTCAGAGGCACAAGCAGCACAAGGAGCGCACTGACAATGCCTCTCGCAGAGGCAGTGGAGGGTGGAAAGTGCAGGCTCTCAAATACAAGCAGAAAGAGCCCAGAACCAAAGTAACCAAAGCTGTACACAAATAAGAAAAGGTGATTACTACCACAAATGCATTGGCAGAGGATCAATTCATCAAAAACCATGAAGAACTAAGTAACATGGCAGAAACAAAAAGAATGACAACTCTCCAGAAACCAAACTTGTAGTCATAGGTAACAGTCTGAAAGAGAATTCAAAACAGCTGTTGTAAGGAAACTCAATGAGTTACAAGAAAGCTCAGGAAGATAGTTTAATGAGCTCAGGAATAAAATTAATGAAGAGGAGGAGTAATCCACCAAAGAGATGGAAACTCTAAAAAAACCCCACAAAACTTCCAGAGATGAAGAACACATTTAATGAGGTGAAAAATAAGGTAGAAAGCATTAAAAATAGAGCAGACTATATGGAGGAGAGAATTAGTGAACTCAAAGATAGAAACCAAGAAACGATTCAGATGGAGGAGGAGAGAAAACTAAGATTTTTTTAAATGAAGAAATTATTTGAAAAATATCTGATTCAGTTAGGAAAAATAACATGAGGATTATAGGTATCTCACAAGGAAAAAAGAGGGAGAAAGGATCAGAGAGTTTATTCAAAGAAATAATAGCAGAGAACTTTCCAAACCTGGTGAAGGAATTGGACATGCAAGTACATGAAGCTAATAGAAATCCTAATTACATCAATGCAAAAAGACCTTCTCCAAGGCATATAATATTAAAACTGTCAAAAGTCAATGACATTTAAGAGCAGCCAGAGAAAAGAAAACCTACAAAGGAACCCCCATCAGGTTTTCAGCTGATTTCTCAGCAGAAACCTCCAGGCTAGGAGAGAGTGGAATGACATATTCAAAATACTGAAAGAAAAAAACTATAAGCCAAGAATACTCTATCCAGTGAAACTATTCTTCAGATATGATGGAGAAATCAAATTTTTCCCAGATAAACAAAGGTTGAGAGAGTTCATTGCCACCAGACCTGCTTTACAAGAAATATTGAAGGAAGTCCTCTTACCTGAAACAAAAAGGCAAAGGTTTACAAAGCTTTGAGCAAGGAGATAAATAGACAGGGAGAATTAGAAAACTGCAGATCTATATTGCAACAGGTTAGTAAACACTATATTATAATGCAAAGGAAAAAGGGAAAGAAAGCATCAAAAATAACTCTAACCACTTTTATTTGGTCACAAACACAACACAAAAAAGAATAATTTGTGACAACAATAACATGGAAGGGGAAGAGTAAAAAGACAGAAACTGCATAAGCTAATGGAGATAAGAGGCTACAAGAAAGGGGACCATCTCATCTATAAAACCTATTATACAAAATTCATGGTAACCACAAAACAAAAAATCAGAGCAGAGTCACAAGTCATAAATAAAGAGAAAACCGAGAAAAATATCAGAGAAAACCACCAAGCTGAAATGGCAGACAGAAATACAAGAAAAATGAAACAATGGAAGTATAGAGTATCAATAAAACAAAAGATAAAATGGAAACATTAAGCCTCATATATCAATAATCATCCTAAATGTAAATGGATTGAATTCACCAACCAAAAGCATAGAGCAGCTGGAAGGATTAAAAAACTAGACCCAACAATACACTGCCTCCAGGAAACATATATCAGCTCTAAGACAAAAATAGGCTCAGAGTGAAGGGATGGAAGATGATACTCCATGCAAATGGCAAGCAAAAGACAGCAGGTATAGCCATACTTATAGCAGACAAAACAGACTTCAAGAAAAAATATAACAAGGGACAAAGATGGGCATTATATAAAGATAAAAGGGACATTCCACCAAGAAGACATAACACATTAATATAAATGCACCTAACACAGGGCCACCAAAGTATATAAAGCAATTATTAACAGACCTAAAGGGAGAAATTGACAGCAATACAATAACAATAGGGGACCTCAACACACCAATTACATCAGTGGATTGATCATCCAGACAGAAAGTCAACAAGGAAACAGAAGCTTTAAATGAAACACTAGACCAGGTGCACTTAATAGATGTATACAGAACATTCCATCCAAAACCAGCAGAATACTCATTCTTCTCAAGTGCACATGGAACATTCTCAAAGATAGAACACATGTTGGGAAACAAAGCAAGCCTCAATAAATTTGAGAAGATTGAAATCATACCAAGCAAATTTTCCAACCACAAGCTATGAAAATAGAAATCAACTACAAGAAAAAAGCTGGAGAAGTCACAAATATGTGGAGACTAAAAACATGCTACTGAACAACTATTGGATCAACAAAGAAATCAAAGAAGAAATTAAAAAATACAGACAAATTGGAGACAAATAAAATGAAAATGCAACACACAAACACTTATGGGTACTAACAGAGAAGTTTATAGCACTACAGGCCTACCTGAAAAAAACAAGAAAAATCTGGGGCCACCCCAGTAATGTAATGGTTAAGTTTGTGTGTTCTGCTTCAGCTTCCCAGGATGCACCAGTTCCTGGCACAGACGTACTCACCACTCATCAAGCTATGCTAATGTGGCATCCCATATAGAAGAGCTACAACTCTACAACTATGATACACAATTATATCCTGGGGCTTTGGGGAGAACAAAAAAGATGAAGATTGGCAACAGATGTTAGTGCAGGGTCAACCTAAAAAAAAAAGAAAAACTCAAGAAATCTGATCTTACACCTAAAGGAACTAGAAAAGGAAGAACAAAGCCAAAAGACAGTAGAAGGAAGGAAATAATAAAAATCAGAGCAGAAATGAGTGAAAAACAGACTAAAAAACAATAGATAGGATCAATGAAACTAACAGCTCTTTCTCTGAGAAGACAAACAACCGACAAGCCCTTAGCCAGACTCGTTAACAAAAAAAGAAAAAAGATTCAAATAAATAAAAGCAGAAATAGAAAAGGAGAAATTACAAGGAACACGAGAGAAATACAAAGGATTATAAGAGAATACTATGAAAAGCTATATGCCAATAAATTGGATAACCTAGAAGAAATGGATAAATTCTTCAACTCATACAACCTCCCAAAACTGAATCAAGAAGAAATAGAGAATCTGAATAGATGAATCACAAGTAAAGAGATTGAAACAGTAATCAAAAACCTCCCAAAAAATCAAAGTCCAGGACCAGATAGTTTCTCTGTTGAATTCTACCAAACATTCAAACAAGATTTAATACTTATCCTTCATAAACTCTTCTGAAAAAATTGAAGATGACAAGATACTTCCTAAATCATTTTATGAGGTCAACATTACCCTGATACTAAAACCAGACAAGGACAACACAAAAAAGGAAAATTACAGGCCAATACCACCAATGAACATAAATACAAAAATCCTCAACAAAATATTAGCAAATTGAATATGACAATACATTAAAAGGATTACACACCACAATCAAGTAGGATTTATTCCAGGGGTGCAGGGATGGTTCAACATCCACAAATCTACCAATGTAATACACCACCTTAACAAAAGGAACATTAAAATCACATGATCACTTCAATAGATGCAAAGAAAGCACTTGACAAGATCCAACGCCCATTTATGATAAAAATTCTCAATAAAATGGGCATAGAAGGAAAGTACCTCAACATAATAAAGGCCATATATGACAAACCCACAGCTAACATCATACTTAATAATGAAAAACTGAAAGTCATTCCTCTGAGAAGAGGAACAAGACAAGGGTGCCCACTCTTACTCAACATAGTACTGGAGGTTTTGGCCAGAGCAATTAGACAAGAAAAAGAAATAAAAGAGATCCAAACTGGAAAGGAAGAAGTAAAACTCTCACTGTGGATGACATGATTCTACATATAGAAAATCCTAAATAATCCACCAGAAAACTATTAGAAATAATCAACAACTACAGCAAATTGCAGAGTACAAAATCAACTTACAAAAATCGGTTGCATTTCTATACACTAATAATGAACTACCAGGAAGAGAACTCAAGAATACAATCCTATTTAAAATTACCACAAAAAGAATAAAATATCTAGGAATAAATTTTACCTAGTAGGTGGAAGAACTATACAGTGAAAACTGTAAGACTTTACTGAAAGAAATCAAAGAAGACATAAAGGAATGAAAAGATATTATATGCTCATAGCTTGGAAGAATAAACATAGTTAAAATGTCCACATTATCTAAAGCAACCCACAGATTCAATGCAATCTCAATCAGAATCTCAATGACATTCATCATGGAAATAGAAGAAAAAGTCCTAAAATTTATATGAAACAACAAAAGACCCTAAATAGCCAAAGCAATCCTGAGAAAAAAGAAAAAACCTGGAGGTATTACACTTCCTGACTTCAAAATATACTACAAAGCTATAGGAATAAAAATAGCATGGTGCTGGCAAGAAAACAGACACAGAGATCAAGGAAATTCGAAGCCCAGAAATAAAACCACACATTTATGGACAGCTAATTTTTGATGAAGGCAACAAGAACATACAATGGAAAAAGGAAAGTCTCTTCAATAAATGATGTTGGGAAAACTGGACAGCCATGTGCAAAAGAATGAAGGTAGACCATTATCTTACACCATACACAAAAATTAACTCAAAATGGATTAAACACTTGAATGTAAGACCTGAAACCATAAAACTCCTAGAAAAGAACATAGGCTGTATACTTTTTGACTTTGTTCTTAGCAGTATCTTTTTGAATGCCATGTTTACTCAGGCAAGGTAAACAAACAAACAAAAATAAACAAATGAAACTACATCAGACTAAAAAGCTTCTGCAAGACAAAGGAAACCATGAATAAAACGAAAAGACAACCCAGCAATTGGGAGAAAATATTTGCAAATCACATTATCCAAAAAAGAGTTAATTTCCAAAATATACATAGAACTCATTCAAGTCAACAGCAAAAAACAACAATTCCATCAAAAAAAGGTCAGATGATATGAACAGACATTTTTCCAAAGAAGATGTACAGATGGCCAACAGGCACATAAGAAGATGTTCAACATCACTAATTATTAGGGAAATGCAAGTCAAAACTACAATGAGATACCATCTCACACCTGTTAGAATGGCTATAAATAACAAGACAGGGACTAACCAGTGTTGGAGAGGATGCAGAGAAAAAGGAACCCTCATACACTACTGGTAGGAATGCAAACAGGAGCAGCCACTGTGGAAAACAGTATGGAGATTTCTCAAAAAATTAGAAATAACATATGATCCAGCTATTCCACCACTAAATATTTATCCATAGAATGTGAAGTCAAATAATTCAAAGCAATTTATGCAGCCCTATGTTCATCACAACATTATTCACAATAGCCAAGATGTGGAAGCAACCAAAGTGCCCATCAATGGATGGCTGGATAAAGAAGATGTGGTATATATATACAACAGAATACTACTCAGCCATAAAAAAGGCAAAATTGTGCCATTTGCAACAACATGGATGGACCTTGGGGGTATTATGCTAAGTGAAATAGGTCAGACACAGAAAGACAAACACCATATGATTCCTCTCACATGTGGAAGATAAACAAACAGTTGGATATGGAGAACAGGTCAGTGGTTTCCAGAGGAAAAAGAGGTCAGGGGAGGGCAAAAGTAGTAAAGGGGTACACATGTATGGTGATGGATAAAAACTAGACTATTGGTGGTGACCATGATGCAGTCTATATAGAAATTGATATGTAATAATGTACACCTGAAATTACACAATGTTATAGCCAATATGACCTCAATAAAATAATTAAATTAAAAAATGTGACTTCAAGTGCAAATTATTGCATTCCATAAAAAAAGAAAATGTTAAACATTGAGTCATCATGTAACCCAGCAGTGTCACTCCTAGACAATTGAAAACACAGGGCCACACAAAAACTTGTTCAATAATGTTCATAGCAGCATTATCCACAATAGCCAAAACTGGAAACAACCTAAGCCATCAATTGATGAATTGATAAACAAAATGTGCTATATTTAATTAATGAAATATGATTTAACCATAAAAAGGAATGAAGTGCTGGTACATCCTATGAGATGTATGAACCTTGAAAACTTCATGCTAAGTTTTACTATGCTAAGGGAAAGAAGCCAGACACAAAAAACCACATACTGTATGATTTCATTTGTAAGAAATGCCCAGAATAAACAAATATACAGAGACAGAAAGCAGAAGCCAGGGACTGGAGAGTGGGAGGATTAGAGGATGACTGCTAATAAGTATGGGGTTTCTTTGGGGAATGATGAAAATGTTCTGAAATTTGACAGTGGCAATGGTTGCACAACTCGGTAAATCCACTGAATTGTACACTTTAAAAGGGTGAATTTTGATTCAGATGATATCAGCATCATGGCAAAGTTAGCTTTTCCCCTGAGACTCTCCCACCTAAGGTACAACAAAAAAGACATTCAAATACCAACAGAGGACACTCACACAACACAAAAGACATCTGAGAGACCCATGCAACCTTACACCTGAGGGTGGAGGTGCTGGTACCCACAGAGGAAATGGAAGGAGGTAAGGAGAACTCTCCTTCCCCACTGACAGCGATTCTAGGACCAGGACCACACAGCGGGGTGGGGAGGGGAAGCCTTCCATGGGAAAATTGTCACTGTCCAAGTTCTCTCACAGCCTGTGGGAAATTCCCATATGGAGGGGACTGAACTGTTGTGGGAGTGTCTTCATGAAGCTAGTATCCAGCAGAGCAGATAACAAGGGAAGAATGAGAAGCCCCCAGGATTGGACAGGTGATAAAAAGAGCCACTCCCCTTTGGAACCACATGGCTCTCAGACAGAAGGGGGAGGGGCAGCCCTCTGTGGGAAAATCATCACTCTCCAAGTTCTCTCACAGCCTGTGGGAAATTCCCATACAGAGAGGACGGAACTGTTGCAGGGGTATCTTCATCAAGCTAGTACCTCAGGACAGCTGATAGCAAGGAAAGAGAGGGAAGCCCCCAGGATCAGGTAGGTAAAAGAGAGACCTCTCCCACTGCCCAGAGCACCAGCACAGCCGGTTGGTCAGAGCACCCGTGGATCTTGGCAGGCTCAGAATACACAGCTCTTGACCCCCACCCAGTGGTGGAGGGTGGAAACTGCAACCAGATATCTTCAAAATGAGGAAAAATAAGCCCACGCCCTCAAGCACTATGTAAAAATATATTAAATCTCCAGACCAGAAGGAAAATGACAAGCAACCAGAAATCAATCCCAAAGGCATAGAAATGTATAACCTAAACAACAGAGAATTTAAAATAACTATCATCAAAAAGCTCAGTGAACTGCAAGAAAATACAGATTGATAGACAATTCAATGCAATCAGGAACTTCTTCACAAAAGAGATTGAAACCATAAAGAAAAACCAATCAGAAATGTTGGAGATGAAAAACTCAATGGAGGACATAAAGAAAAATCTAGGATCTTTAAAGAACAGAGCTGTCAATATGGAGGAAGGAATTAGCAATATTGAGGATAGGAATACAGAAATGCTTCAGATGGAGGAGGAGACAGAACTAAGACTAAAAAGAAATAAAGAAATCCTCCAAGAAATATTCGACTCAATTAGGAAGTGCAACATAAGGATTATAGGTATTCCAGAGGGAGAAGAGAGGGGGAAAGGAGCAGAGAGCTTGTTCAAAGAAATAATAGCTGAGAACTTCCCAAACCTGGGGAAGAAGCTGGAAATACAAGTAAATAAAATCAATAGATCTCCTAAATATATCAACATGAAAAGACACTCTCCAAGATATATAGTAAAGCTGGCAAAAGTCAATGATAAAGAAAAAATATTAAAGGCAGCAAGACAAAAAAAAAAAAAATGTACAAAGGAAGTCCTATCAGACTCCCAGCCAATTTCTCAGCAGAAATTTTACAGGCTAGGAGAGAGTGGAATGATATATTAAAAATTCTGGAAGACAAAAACCAAGAATACTCTATCCAGTGAAAATATCCTTCAAATATGATGGAGAAGTAATAATCATCACAGATAAACAAAAGCTAAGTGAGTTCATTGCCACAAGACTACCACTACAATAAATGCTCAAGAAGGCCCTCATGCCTGAAAAAAAAAAAAAAGAGAGAGAGAGAGAGAGAGAGAGAAAGGGGATACAAAGCTCTGAGCAAGGAGAAAAATAGGTAGACAAAATCAGAAAAATTGCAGCTCTCTATCAGAATAGGTTAGCAAACAATTATAACACCAAAGATTAAGGGAAGGAAAACACCAAAAATAAATATAACCTTATTACTTTAAACAGAAACTCACAACACAAGATGGAATAAGTGTGACAATAATAACTTAGAAGGGGAAGAGGGAAGGGATGGAATTGACTTAGTCTAAGGAAATAGGTCGTCAGAAAATGGACTACCTCATCTATGAGACTTTTTATACAAACCTCATGGTAACCACTAAACAAATAATCAGAAGAGAGACACATACAATAAACAGAAAACTAAGAAAACCATCATGCAGAACTACCAAACTGAACTGGTAGTCCAAAACACACAGGATGAGAAACAAAAGAAATGCAAAAGAAAAAAAAATGAGTGATAAAATAGCAACATTAAGCCCTCATATATCAATAATCACTCTAATTGTAAATGGATTGAATTCTCCAATAAAAAGACACAGAGTGGCAGGATGGATTAAAAATAAAGATCCAACAATATGCTGCCTCCAGGAAACACATCTCAGTTCTAAAGACAAACACAGGCTCAGAGTGAAAGGATAGAAGGCAATACTCCAAGCTAATGGCAAACAAAAAGAAGCAGGCGTTGTCATACTTATATCAGACAAAGTAGACTTCAAGATAAAACACGTAGTGAGAGACAAAGAGTGGCAATATATAATGATAAAAGGGACACTCCACGAAGAAGACCCATCACTTACAAACATATATGCACCCAACACAGGAGCATCAAAGTACATAAAGCAACTATTAACAAACCTAAAAGGATACATTAACAACAACACTCTAGTAGTAGGGGATCTTAACATCCCACTTACATCAACGGATAGATCATCCAGACAGAAAGTCAATGAGGAAATTGTGGACTTAAACAAAACCTAGACAAGATGGACTTAATAGATATATAGAGAGCACTCCATCCAAACACAGCAGATTACACATTCTTCTCAAACATGCATGGAACATTCTCAAGGATAGACCATGCATTGGGAAACAAGGTAAGCCTCTATAAATTTAAGAAGATTGAAATCATAACAAGCATCTTCTCTGACCATTAGGCTATGAAACTAGAAATCAACTACAAGAAAAAAACTGGGAAAGTCACAAAGATGTGGAGACTAAGCAACATGCTACTGAACAACAAATGGACCATCGAAGAAAATAAAGGAGAAATAAAAAAAAATCTGGAGACAAAGGAAAATCAAAATACAACATACCAACTCATATGGGCTGCAGCAAAAGTGGTCCTGAGAGGGAAACTCATAGCAATACTGGCCCACCCTAATAAACAAGAAAAATCCCAAATAAGCAACCTTAAACTACACCTAAAAGAGTTAGCAAAAGAAGAATAAACAAAGTCCAAAGTCACCAGAGGGAGAGAAATAATAAAAATTAGAGCAAAAATAAGTGAAACTGAAATTTAAAAAACAGTATAAAGGATCAATGAAACAAAGAGCTAGTTTCTTGAGAAGATTTTAAAAATTGAAAAACCCTGAGCCAGACTCACGAAGAAAAAAAGAGAGCAGACTCAAATAAATAAAACTAGAAATGAAAGAGGAGAAATTACAATGGATACCACAGAAATACAAAGGATTATAAGAGAACATTATGAAAAGCTATATGCCAACAAATTGGACAATCTAGAAGAAATGAATAAATTCTTAGAATCATACAACCTCCCAAAACTGAATCAAGAAGAAATAGAGAATCTGAATAGACCAATCACAAGTAAAGAGATTGAAACAGTAATCAAAAACCTCCCAAAACAATAAAAGTCAAGGACCAGAAGGCTTCTCTGGAGAATTCTACCAAATATTCAAGGAAGATTTAGTACCTATTCTCCTCAAACTACTTCAAAAAATTGAAGAGGATGGAACACTTCCTAAGACATTTTACGAGGCCAACATCACCCCGATCCCAAAGCCAAGGACAACACAAAGAAGGAAAACAGTAGGCTAATATTGCTGATGAATATAGATGCAAAAATCCTCAATAAAATATTGGCAAACTGAATACAGCAATACATCAAAAGGATCATACACCATGATCAAGTGGGATTTATACCAGGGACACAGGGATAGTTCAACATCCAAAAATCAATCAATGTGATACACCACATTAACAAAATGAGGAATAAAAAACACATGATCATCTCAATAGACACTGAGAAAGCATTTGACAAGATTCAACATCCATTTATGATAAAAACTCTCAACAAAATGGGTATAGAAGAAAAGTACCTCAACATAATAAGGGCCATATATGACAAGCCTACAACTAACATCCTACTTAATGGGGAAAAACTGAAAGCCATTCCTTTGAGGACAGGAACAAGACAAGGGTGCCCACTCTTGCCACCCTTACTCAACATAGTACTGGAGGCTTTGGCCAGAGCAATTAGGCAAGAAAAATAAATAAAAGGTATCCAAATTGTCAAGAAAGAAGTGAAACTCTCACTGATTGCAGACCACATGATTTTATATATAGAAAACCCTAAAGAATCAATCAGGAATCTATTAGAAATAATCAGCAACTACAGCAAAGTTGCAGGGTACAAAGTCAACTTACAAAAATCAGTTGCATTTCTATACTCTAATAACAAACTAAGAGAAAGAGAACTCAAGAATACAATCACAACAAAAAGAATAAAATACTAGGAATAAATTTAGCCAAGGAGGTGAAAGGCCTATACAATAAAACTATAAGACATTATTGAAAGAAATTGATGATGACATAAACAAATGGAAAGATATTCCATGCTCATGGACTGGAAGAATTAACATAGTTATAATGTCCATACTACCTAAAGCAATCTACAGATTCAGTGCAATCCCAATCAGAATCCCAATGACATTCTTCACAGAAATGGAACAAAGAATCCTAAAATTCATATGGCACAACAAAAGACCCCAAATAGCTAAAGGAACCCTGATAAAAAAGAACAAAGCTGGAGGCATCACAATCCCTGACTTTGAAATATACTACAGAGCTATAGTAATCAAAACAGCATGGTACTAACACAAAAACAGACACACAGATCAATGGAACAGAATTGAAAGCCCAGAAATGAAACCACACACATACAGACAACCAATCTTTGACAAAGGAGCTAAGAATATACAATGGAGAAAAGAAATTCTCTTCAGTAAATGGTGTTGGGAAAGCTGGAACAGCCATATGCAAAATAATGAAGGTAGACCATTATCTTTCACCATACACAAAAATTAACTCAAAATGGAAGTCTTTACTTGAAGGTAAGAAGTGAAACCATAAAACTCCTAGAAGAAAATATAGGCAGTACACTCTTTGACATCAATCTTAGGAGGATCTTTTCGAATACCATATCTACTCAGGCAAAGGAAACCAAAGAAAAAAATTTTAAATGGGACTTCATCAGACTAAAGAGCTTCTGCAAGGCAAAGGAAGCCATCAACAAAATGAAAAGACAACCCACCAACAGGGAGAAAATGTTTGCAAGCCATATATCCGACAAGGGGCTAATCTCCAAAATATATAAAGAACTCATATCACTCAACAACAACAAAAAAACCTGATGAAAAAATGGGCAGAGCATATGAACAGACATTTTTCCAAAGAAGATATATGGACAGCCAACAGACACATGAAAAGATGTTCAACATCACTAATCATCAGGGAAATGTAAATCAGAACTACAATGTGATATCACCTTACACCTGCTAGGATGGCTATAATTACCAAGATAAAAAAAACCAATGTTGGAAAGGATGTGGAGAAAAGGGAGCCCTCATGCACTGCTGGTGGGAATGCAAACTGGTGCAGCCACTATGGAAAACAGTACGGATATTTCTCAACAAATTAAAAATAGAAATACCATATGACCCAGCTATTCCACTACTGGGTATTTATCCAAAGAACTTGAAATCAACAATTCAAAGAGACGTTTGCATCCCCTATGTTCATTGCAGCATTATTCACAACAGCCAAGATGTGGAAGCAACCCAAGTGCCAATTGACTGATGAATGGATAAAGAAGATGTGGTATATTATACAATGGAATACAACTCAGCCACAAAAAAGACAAAATCGTCCCATTTGCAACAATATGGATGGAACTTGAGGGTATTATGCTAAGTGAGATAAGCCAGACAGAGAAAGACAAACGCTGTATGATTTCATTCATGTGGAAGATAAACAAACACTTGGACAAAGAAAATAGATTAGTGGTTACCAGCGGGGAAGGGTGTTGGGGGTGGGCATAAGGAGTAAAGGGGAACATATATATGGTGACTGACAATATGTACAACTGAAATTTCACAATGTTATAAAGTATTATGACCTCAATAAAATAAAAAAGGAAAGGATAAAAAAGAAAAAAAAGGAAAGCAATTTACATTTTTTCATATTCTTTATTTTTAAAATTTTTAATTGTGGTAAAATACACATAACCCAAAATTTACCATCTTAACCATTTTCAAGTGTTAAATATATTCTCAATATTGTGCAACCAATATCCAGGACTTTTTTTATCTTGCAAAACTGAAACTCTATACTCATTAAACAATACCTTCCCAGTTCCCCCTCTCCCAAGTCCCTGGTAACCAGCACTCTACTTGCTGTCTCCATGAATTCGACTACTCTAGGTACCTCGTATAAGTGGAATCATATAACATTTGTCTTCTTATGATTGACATTTCACTTAGCATAATGTCCTCAATGTTTGTAATTGACTTTTGCGTATTAACTTTGTATCCTGTGATCTTGCAATACTCACTTAGTTCCATGAATTGTTTTGTTTTGTTTTTTTTTGTCAATTATTTGGGATTTTATACATAGACAATGGTATCTTCTGCAAATAAACAGTTTTATTCTTCCTTTCTAATCTTTAACCCTTTATTTCTTTTTCTTCCGCTATTGCAGTAGCTAGGATTTCCAGTACAGTTATGAATAGGAGAGCATCCAGTTTTCACCATTATGATGTTAGCTGTAAATTTACTGTAAATTCTTTGTCAAATTGAGGAAGTTCTACTCTATTTTTAATTTGCTGAGAAATTTTTTCAGGAATGAGTGTGGAATTTCATCTGTTTTTCAGCGTCAATTAATATGATCATGTGATTTCTCTTCTTTAGTCTGTTGATATAATGAATTACATTAATTGATTTTAGAATGTTAAATCAGCCTTGCATACCTGGAACAAGCCCCACATGGTCATGGTGTAAAATTCTTTTTATATATTGTTGATTTGATTTGCTAATATTTTACTGAGAATTTTTTGCATCTATGTCCATTGTTTTCCTTTCTTGTGATGTCTTTATTTGGTTTTGGATGATGCTGGCCTCATAGAATATGTTAGAAAGTTTTCCTACTGCTTCTATTTTTTTGAAGTGATTGTGGAGAATTGGTGTCCACTCTTCCTTAAATATTTGGTAGAATTCACCAATGAAACTATCTGGGCCCCATTTTTTGGAAATTTAATAATTATTGATTCCATTTCTTTAATAGATAAAGGACTATCAGCTTATCTATTTCTCCTTTGTGAGTTTTTCCAGTTTGTATGTTTTGAGGAATTGGTACTTTTCATCAAAATCATGTAACTTGTGAGCATATGGTTGTTCAGAGTATCTCTATATTATCCTTCCAATGTCCATGGGATTATTAGTAATGAACATCTTTCACATTTGATATTGGTAATTTGTGTCTCCTCTTTTTTTTCTTGGTTAGCCTGATTTATCAATTTCACAGATCTTTCCAAAGAACCAGTTTTTGGTTTCATTGATTTTGACCAATTGTTTCTTATTTTTAATTTTATGAATTTCTGCTCTAATTTTTATTATTCCTTTTCTTCTGCTTGCTTTGGGCTTACATTGCTTCTTTCTCTAGTTTCCTAAGGAAGAAATTTAAATTATTGATTTTAGATTTTTCTTTTCTAACAGATGCATTTAACACTACAAATTTCCCTCTAAGAACTACTTTCACTGCACACCACAAATTTTGATGAATTGTATTTTCATTTTCATTTATTTAAAAAAATTCATTTCTCTTTAGACTTCTTGATATGATGGTTACTTAAAAGTCCTTTTTTTCATTTCCAAATATATGAGGAGTTTCCAGCTTTCTGTTTTGATTGCTAATTTAATCCCATTGTGGTCTGAGACCATACTTTATATGGTTTCTATTCCTTCAAATTTGTTAAGATACTTTTCTATAGTGACAAAAAGTGCATAACATAAAAGTTACCATCTTAACTGTTTCTAAGTGTACAGTCCAGTTTTCTTAAGCATATTCACATTGTTGTGCAATCTCCAGAACTTTTCATCTTGCAAAACTGAAAATCTATACCTATTCAATAAAAACTCCTTATTTTTTTCTCCCTCCGTCCCCTGGAAACCACCATTCTACTTTCTGTTTTTCTTACTTTGACTACTCTAGATACCTCATATAAGTGGAATCATACAGTATTTGTCTTTTTGTGACTGGCTTATTTCACTTAGCATAATGTCCTCAAGGTTAATCCATATTGTAGCATATGTCAGAATTTCATTCCTTTCTAAGGTTAAAAATATTCCACTGTATGTATTTACCACATCTTGTTTATGCGTTCATCTGTCAATGTCATTTGGGTTGCTTCTACCTCTTGACTATTGTGAAGAGTGCTGCTTTGAACATGGGTGTGCAAATATCTCTTCAAGATCCTGCTTTCAATTCTTTTGGCTATATACCCAGTATGGAATTGCTGGAAAGGTACTTTTTATGACTCAGAATGTGGTCTATTTCAGTGAATATTCCACACAAGTTTTAGATGTTGTTGGACTGGGTATTTCATAAATGCCTATTAGATCTAGTTAATTGACAGTGCTATTCAGGTCAGCTATATCTTTATTGATTTTTCTGCCTGCTTGATCTATCACTTACTGACTTATTGGAATCTCAACTATAATAACGGATTTGTCTATTTCTCCTAGTTCTATCAGTTTTTGTTTTGCATATTTTGACATTCTTATGTTACATACATGTTTTAAGACTGCTGTCTTCTTAGGGAACTGACTCCATTTTCATTGTGTAGTACTCCTTTTTATTCTTGATCATTTTCATTGTTCTGAATTCTCCTTTGTCTGAAATTAATATAACTACTCCAACTTTCATTTGATTAGTGTTAGCATTCTATATCCATCCCTTTACTTTTAACTTATCAGTCTTTATATTTAAAGGGGTTTCTTATAGATACATATTTTGGTCTTGTTTTTTTATCCAAAAGACAATTTTGTCTTTTAATTGGTATACTGATATTATTCACATTTAAAGTGATTATTGAATTAATATCAACCATGTTTGTAACTTTTTCCTATTCATTGTCAGAGGCTTCTTTTTTCTACCTTCTCTGGTTTAAATTGAGCATTTGAAAAGATTCCATTTTATTTCCTCTCTTAGTATTCATTTCTACTCCCTTAAAAATTAATTTTTGCTTTGGAGCTTACAATATACATTTTTAATTCATTTAAGTCCACCTTCAAATGACACTATTCCATTTTACTCATAGTGTAGGAATGTGGATAACAGTTATCCATATGCTTAATTACCCAATACATTGTTACTATTATTACTTTAAACAAATGGTCATCTTTTAGATAAATTATGAAATATTTTCTTTTAATATATTTTTCCTACAGTGCTCTTTCTTTCTTTATGTAGGTCCAAGTTTCAGTATCCTTCATTGCCCTTTATCTTTTTCCTTCTACCTCAATAATATACTTTTAACATTTCTTGCAGGGTAGATCTGCTGGTGATGAACCTTCTCAGTCTTGGGTTGTCTGAGAAAGGTTTCATCTATCCTTGACTTTTGAAGAATAATTACCTTGATATAGAATTCTAGGTGTTTTTTTTTTTCTCACTTTAAAGATTTTGCTCCACTCTCTTCTTACTTGTGTGGTTTCTGATGAGAAGTCTGTTGTAATTCTTTACCTTGTTCCTCTATAGTAACTTTTTCCTGACTTTGTTCAAGATTTTCTCCTCTTGAGTTTTCCTCAATTTGAATATGATGCCTAAGTGTACTTATGTTCGGTATTTATTCTTCTTGGTGTGCTCTGAGATTCTTGGATTTGTGATTTAGTGTATGTTGTTACCTTCCAAAAGTTCTTGGCCATTATTACTTCAAATACTTATTTTTCTCCAGTCTCTCTTCTCTTTCTAGTATTCTAATTCTGCATATATTATTTCTTTAGAAATTGTCTCACAGTTCTTGGATGTTCTGAGTGTTTTTCAATTCCCTTTCCTTGTTGCATTTCAGTTTGATAAGTTCCTATTGACCTATCTTCAAGATCACATTTCCTCAGCCATGTCAAGCGATTCTTCATTTCTGTTACATTGATTTTGATTTCTAGCATTTCCTTTTTATTTTTTAAGTTTTCCTCTTACTGCTGCATTATCCATCTGTTCTTGCATGTTGTCTACTTTTTGCATTAGAGCTCTTAACATATTAATCATAGTTATTTTAAATTCTGTCTTATAATTCCAACATATGAGTCTGGTTCTGATGCCCACTTTGTCCCTTTAGACTGTTTTTCTTTTCTTGCTTTCTGGCATGATTTGTAATATTTTGTAGAAAGCTTTAAATGTTTTATTCAGTAATAGGAACTGAAGTAAATCCCTTAGTATGAGGATTTGTATTAACCTGGCTAGGATTTGGGCTTTGGAGTTGGGCTTGTTTAATGCATTCTAAATTTATAGATACCAGAGGCTTCAAATCTCACTAGTTACCTGTTTTTGTGACCTCTATTACTTTGGACTTCCCTAAGTATTCCTCCTTGGAGAGAGTTTGTGTCTTGCAGTTCTTTCAACTATAAACCACTGGAGCCATGTTGGTGTGGTAGCAAAGTGTGGAGAGGAGGAGCATTCTATAATCTTCCAATTAAATTTCAGTCTTTTAGTAGGCCTGTGACCTCCACAAATGTTTCTTCTTTTATAGCTTCAAGACCCTCCCTCTATAGGCAAGGTAGGTGTTTTTTCCCTGACTTTGATCAAGATTTTCTCCTCGTTGGTTTTCTGTGAGATAGGAAGGCTAGAGGGGGCTGGAGTGGGAGAAATGTCATTCCTCCAGGGGGGATGAGCACTGGTAATGTCTTTTCCCTGGAGAGTAGACTGTTATGGAAAATTCCCTGGGCATATTTCACAATTTTTACTCTTCCCCTCCTGCTGCCAGAGCCATGAGGAGATCTTTCTTGGATCTTCACCATAAAGAACCTCTTGAGGTTCCTGGAGGTGAAGCTCACAAGTATGAATGGTCCCCTAAGACTATGGTCCCAGGAGTTCCTCAGTCTCACACTGGTCCACATTCAAACTCCAGCAATTGGTCAAAATTACCACTTACGTGTTCCTACCAGGGTATGGTTCCAGTGACTTCCAGGTTAGCAGGTCTGGCTGTGTCTCACTGGTTTGTCTCTCTCCAGAATTAGGGGTGGCAGTTTGCTCTGAAGCTCCAGTTCTCTGATAAGTCTAAAAAAAGTCATTGATTTTCAGTTTGTCCAGCTTTTTCTTGGTGTAAGGATAGGATTTTAAGAAGTTCCAAGCTCTTTACATGCCCAAGTTGAAATTGGAAGTCTCCTAAGGATGGAGATCTTAATAACAATGTATTGCTATAAATTTGAGGAATTGACTTTTTGTTTATTTAATGAACCAATATGGTTCTAAGAACTCTATCAATATATCAATTTTGTAAAATTTTAGCCTTCTTCTAAATCAAAATATAATTTTTGGAGGAACAAACCTCAATGTGCATTTTTTTCCAACACCACCTAGCAATTAACTGAATTCTGACATTATCTACCTGCAGAAAGCATCAGATCCCAGAGGTTAAGGGCTCAGTCCTACAAAACTGCCCCCTTCTTCAGATGCCAACTGCAAGTCCAGGTTGTCACCTGTGCTTTGGACCTACCAGCTATAGATCAGTTTCCACAACCCCTCCTTGGATTCAATTAATTTGCTACGGTGGCTCACAGAACTCAAGCATTTTACTTAATAGATTATCAGTTTATTATAAAATGATATAACTAAGGAATAGGCAGATGGAAGAGATGCAGATGACAAGATATGTGGGAAGGAGCAAGAAGCTTCCATGCTCTCTGGGCGCACCTCTCTCCCCAAATTTCCAGGTATTCACCAACCCGGAAGCTCTCTGAACTCGTCTTTTTGGGTTTTTCTGGAGGCTTCATTACATGGGCATGATTGCTCAAATCATTGGGCATTGGTGATTGAACTCAATCTCCAGTCCCTCTCTCCTCCCAGGAGGTTGGAGGTGGGGGTGGGATGGGACTGAAAGTTCCAACCCTGTAATCACATGGTTCGTTCCCCTGACAACCAACCCCAAGCCTTAGGTTACCTAAGAGCTTTCCAAAAATTACCTCATTAATATAACAAAAGACACCTGTCTGGCTCTTCTTAGGCTAGTCCAAGGGTTTTAGGAGCTCTGTGCCAAGAATGGGACAAAGACCAAATACACATATCTTATTATAAATCACAATATCACAAAAGCCAAAATCAATTTATTCCCCAGGCCTGAGTCTTTTTAATAACACAAACCAAACAGTGTGGTGCCCAGTTATGTGGAAGCTCCTTGCTAGCAGGAGCTTTGTTGCATGCACTGCATTGGAGCTCTGGAGAGGACTTAAGGCCTCACTCCTCCAAGTGTGGCACGCTTATGGACTCAGGCCCAGCCCCAGACCCACTAAATCAGAATGTGTGTGTTATGTCCCCCACCAGATTCATGGAAATAACCACCTCAGGAGCACAGACTGAAGCCACCTAACACCCCGGATGCAATGTATAGGGCTTGTTTGGGTACCTGAAGACCACCCGCCACTGTAAAGGGACATTTATGAGGCAATTGGGGAAATGTTATTTTGGCCAAATATAACAGCACTGTGTTTATGTTTCAAAGACCCTATTTCTCAGATATGCACTCTGAAAATAAAAAATGCAAACCCTAGGTTCTGCCACCTCTCCTAATGATGTTCATGGCCATTGCTTTTCCTATCTGTGGCCTAAAATACAGTACCCCAGACTCCCTCCTCCAGGGCACATGGTAAGTTCACATTTCCCACTCCTTTGAGGTTGTTAAGCCAGGTGACCTGCTTTGGCCAATAAAAGGTGAGTGAAGTGACAATTCTTAGAAGCCCCAAATGTGTTTGCTACATCCCCTATCCCTGCCTGTTCTCAAACTCCAGTAAGCACCAGAATCACCTGGAGGGCTTGTTAAACAGATGCTGGGTGCCATCCCCAGAGTTTATGATCCAGTACCTCTGGGGTGAGGAGGGCCTGAGAATGTACATTTCTAACAAGTTCCAGGTGATATTTATGTTGCTGGTCTAGAGAACACACTTTAGGAACCAGGGTTCTAGAAGAATCCTCTCTGGGCCAGGGTCTCTGAGTGATTCCTCCCTAGTGAGCCGTGTTTAACGTGAAGGATGGGTGAGAAGCAAACATTTCTCCTGCCCTCATCTCCTGCCCACTGTGAGATTTTCATACTCATACCTGAAAGGGCATGCCCCACAAAGTAGTATAAAATTCTCAGAACCACAAGTCCTCATGAAAACAACACTATTTTGATTACAGAGTAGCTTGTTCAGATTCAGCTGGGTCCCCGGCACATAAATCCTCATGGAATTAATGGTGCAGAGCTGACAAGAGGCCCTCAGTCACATCCTAAGGCACATCCCCCTTAGTCCTCCTCTACCTGGTAATTAGGATGGCTACTTCCAAGAAGAAATTCAAGGATTTCCTAGGAATGCAACCCTTTCCCCTGTGCCCTCCGTGGGCCCTGCCTATGTCTTGAGTTCACTCACAGAACCCGGTTTCCTATTATTGGATATCAAACACTGCTGGAGCCAATGGAGGGTGGGGCATGTCTGAAAAAAGACTTATCAGTGACTTCCCTGACATCAGAACCATAAACCTCGGGCTAGCAGACAGCCGCAGAATGCAGGCAGCTCCAGGAATAGCCCCACATCTAGGAACCTTGAGACAGGTCAAAATAAGGGAGGGCTGTAAATCTGACCTGTGCTCAGATGCCTGCCTGTCTAGGCACCGCTGAGCACCATTTCTCTACTAGCTTAGTCACCTAGGAGTGTCTTCCTCTGCTTACCTCCGAGGTCCCTCCCTCCAGCTGAATGCATATATCTTCATGTCTATCTTCCTCTCTTTTGTTCCACTTCTTTCACTTTCTCCAATTCTTATGGTTTCTCTAGCTGCAGACTGTTTTCTTTCATCCCCCTCCATTTATGTTTCCAGATCAATTTGCCTTTCAGATTCTGCCTTTTTGTCTGTCACATTCTCTCTGGATGTGTCTTTAAAATATATTTTTTAGAAAACTAATTCAATTCAGAAAAAAACAAAGAGCATATCCAAGGTGGCAGGTGAACTAAATATCTGGTTGCCTTTTTTTTTTTTTAAAGCTTGAGTTTGTTTTCATTGGTGCCATGAAGACATCGCTTCCCTCTCTCCAAGGGAGACCATCCTAAGGCCTCCTGCCCTTTCTTATTATTGACAGGTCCCTTCCAACTGGGTAGCCACAGTCCCTTCTGCTAAATGCAACTGTTTGAGGGAGAAGGAAGAGTTTGTGATTAGAGGCTTTGGAAATCCTGTCCAAAGTGGCAGCAGGGGTTGGGTAAAGATCAGCTGGAGGAAGGCCAAATGGGAGGAGAACAGGGACCACACACTCCCACTCTGGGGTACAGGGGCAGGTGGGCTCCTGGCCTCTCTCTCCAAGGAGAGTGGGAAGCTAAAACAACAGCAGCAACACTGAGGTTAGAAGGAGGAGGGAGAAGTGACATTAAGCAAGAGCCTCTCATTCTCCCCTAAACAGAGCAGCCCAGGAGTCCGCGTAGCTCTGGGAGCCTCCTGCCAGCAAGTCCCACATGCCTGCAGCTTCCACCATTCCCTCCACATGTCCCGCAGCCTCCCAACCCCTTTAAGAATTCCTGCCTCACCTCAGGAGAAGGGCAGATTCTGGCACAACTGAAACTCCCTTCTCTTGGGCATGGAGAGGCCCCTGCCCTTCTGAGTGCTTTCACAGAAATCATAAGGAGACAGGAAAAGGCACAGGGTCGCCTAGAAGGGCATGTGAGATGAAGCTGCAGCTGAGGAAGGAGTTTGTCTTCTCTTGCCAAACTCCACGGTCTTGATCTCCATTCCATCCTAGATCAAAATGTTCCTCTGTCCTAAATGGGGAAGAAACTCATTTTGGCATCCCTTCTTCCCAACTATGTTGATGAATAAGTCAGCTGGTTTATCCCCACCATGTGGTGAACAATGCCAACTGCCTGCCCTGTGGAAGGAAAAACCATCACCCAGCATTCCAAGTTCCTTGACCACAGTGGATAGGCATCACCTCATGCCCAAAGCAGAAACGGCCAGCAGCCCTCCGGCGCCTCCAGGCTGGGCCCTAACCACCCCTAGCCTCAGAGTTCTCATGCCCTGACCCCAAACCCTCTTTGCAAACACATCCACCATCTCACGTTCTCCACCAGAATGCCTCTCACAGGCCCCAACCTCCTCCACTGGCCGTATAATTTTAGTGCGGTAGATAACACCTGAGAAGTTATCTACCCAGTCCCCCAATCCAGCCCCACTTCTTGCAGACTGAAACACCAAAACCCAGAGGAGCTGAGTGCTCATCCATGTGCACACAGCCCCTCATGGCAGAGGCAGGCCAATGACAGCCCTCTCTGGACAGTGTGCTTTTCAATCCTGGGTTACATCTGCCTCCCTTCATACTCAAGTGTCCCAGTTTAAACCATACATGACAAACGGTCAATCTACATATAATGTGTATTGTTCCATGTTAAGTGTTGAGAAAGATGGAATCAGGGGTGACACTGGGCCAGTCCTGCAATAAGTCAAAAGAGCCTTGGGGAACTCAGATGGGGGGAGTTAATTCAGACCTGACTGGAGAGCTGGGGAACCAGAAAGGCCTTTGGTCAAAAGTCCACATGGGCCAGGCCTCAACCCACTGGCAGAAGTCTAACAGGTTAAGCAGGGGGGAAACTTGTGCCAAGAGTAGCCCAAGTATAAGCAAGTCAGGGGGCAGGTGTTTGTTGGAGAGTGCTGTGTGCCAGGCCCTGAGAACACCAGGATGGGTGAGACACAGACTCTGGCCAGAGGAGCTCAGGACAGATTTCAGAAAAGTGAGGCAGTGGGCATGAAGATTTGGGGGGGTTCCTGCCACCACCCCTCCAGCCTGAGGCCAGGGGCTGGTTCAGAGCTTCAGAGAGTAGCTCCTGCCCAAAGCCCCCTGTTCTCATTCCTAACCTCCCAGAGCCCTCCTTGACAGCAGCCGTCTTCAGTCATCTATTTCTTACTGGCCTGCATCACCTGTTACCTGTTAGCACCTGTGTTCCTTAACTGGCCTCCCCACCCATCATATTATATTTTCCGGTGTTCCTAACAAGCCCTACCACAGTGTTTTGCACTCTGAAAGATTCCGGTAAGTGTTTCTTAATAAACTACACACATTCGTTTGCCAGCCAGTGAAATGGTCCCCTGGTTCCCTCAGTTAAGAGTATGGCACAGTGTGGCAGCCGGGGGCTCAGGAATGGTGGGCAAATGGGAAGCCAAAGGCTTAGGAATGGTGGCAGGGGGAAGCCAAAGAAATTTCCCAAGAGTGGAATAGGAAGCAGGCTGAGGAAGGGAGAGGGACAGTACACTAGGAAGGACAGGGAAGGAGGTGAGCTCTGAGGAGAACAGGGTGCATTAACAGGCAGAGAACATCTGGTCTCAAATGACTGCTCACCTCCGCAGACCTGGCCCAGCTTTCACACATAGCGGGTGATTCCAAGACGCAAGGATGCAAGATGCCCGTGTGGGAACAGATGGAGTTTGATTCTGGTGTATACACCTCATCTCCCACCCCACCATTTTCCCAGGCACCCCTGCTAAGTGTCAAGGAGGCGAACCGAGCAGGCCTGCATGTCTAACACTACAGGCGATGGACCCGGATGGCACTCTACACGCTTTCAGGTGGCTGCTGCCCCCTGCCAACAAAGCAAGACCATGACAGCCCAAGAAGCCCATCTTCCCTCCAAGAGAGGCAGTAATAAGGGCAACTACCAAAATCACATCTGGAGAAAGAGAGAAACCCATACTTCAGCAGGATCTTTTTTAAGAGCCTCTTTATCTAGCACAAGGTGAGACGAGGCTTCCTCATGTGAAGTTCACTACATCCCGAAGCTGCAAAGAACTGCTAACATGGATCATCGTGGCTAACATCCATCGACCTGGCAATGCACTAAAGCACACCTGGATTTTCTCGTTTTACAGGTGATAAAATTGAAGCATAAGAGAAATTCTAAAACAACCCCCTGGAGGCATGGAGTTATGATCCTAGGACTGTGAATACAGATCCTGACCTCCTAACTGCAGCACTAACAAAGTAACCTGGTACAGGTGCAGACTGTGGGGCAAAGAAGGATGCAAAAGCACGTTTACTGACCATCTATTAGATGTCAGGCATGTGCTGGGTGCTGGGGAGACGGAGGCCCAGCTGCCCACTTGGGGAGGACATAGTTGAGAAGAACTCATTACCAGTATGACATGTAACATGTCATGGCACAGGAATGGGGTGATGAGACTCCACATCCCCAACTTGACCATCTCTTGCTCACTTAAAACAAAATTCCTTGACCCTCCTGATATTTCTCAGCTCATCTTCCCAATAAAAATTCCTAAGAGGTGACCACTCTCTTTCTCACCTCTGGTTTCTATGGTATCTTTCACTCAGGGGCTCAAGGGTTTGAACTCTAGAGTTCAACTGCCTACATTACCTTCTACAAGGCTAGGAACAGACTGGGCAACCCCACTATGCCTGAATTCTCGTCTGTGAAAAGGTAATCATGGTGCTACCTACCCCATAACATTACTGTGGGGATTAAATGGGTAAATGCATATGCCTGGCATGTGAGATGCACTGGGTGAGTGCAAGCCACTATTGTTAGGATAGGGCTGGGGGGGGGAGCACATTTGCCTGCCATGGCTGTTTTCCTCCACCTGAAGGAAGCGCCATTAGCTCTAACCCTCCTGGTCTCTCCACCCTTGCCTTATCTGGTAGGCAACTTTTACAAAGAGAACTGGGTAGGCACAGCCAGCTCTTCTTTCCTAGGACTCCTTCACACCAAGAGCCTTACAGGTCCTGCACTGCCAGGGACTGGAGAGGGAAGTATGACCCTAGGGTGTCATCTCAGCAAGTCCACTTGTCCAGGACATAGGCTATGCACTTTCATAGCAACTTTTCTAGTGATAAGTGAAATATTTTGGCACCCATCTGCCTTATCACACTCTCTTTCTCAATTAGGATAGGAAGCCAGGTTGGGAAAGGCAGTCTCACACCTGCTCAGAACCTGTCAGAGGGCATGCAGTGCGTGTTCAGTACACAGTGGCTCCTGATGGCCCATCTCCCATCTGAGGTGACCAAGGTCACTGCTCTGCCCTCCTGTTCCTCCAACTTCTGGCCTTCACCCTGCCCCTTAAGGGTCTTCAGGACACTCATTTCCTGCCAGGTTTCCAGTGGGTCTCCTGCCCTCCTCCCTGGCAGTGCCTTCTCCATCTCTTGGCTGACTCCCTCCCTCACCTGGCTCTAAATGCAGGCACACCTCTGGTGGAGCTCAAAGCCTTTGTTCTCCTCCTCCGTGGCTCCTGAAGTCCCCATCCCTTCCCCACCTGAATCCACCAAACGTTTCACAGGCTGTGGGTCCAAATGCACTTAAACCCCTCCTGCCCCACAACAGGTCAAGCCTTGACTTAGAACCACCTCTTATCTATGCTAAATTTTAATGTCACATAGACAACAAATAACTTATTAAAGTATGTCCTAAACATTGCAGAGGGCAAAACACACTATCTGAAATTCAAGTCTAAGTGGGCATCCTGTATATTTCCTTGCTAAATGCCACAACCCTACTTTTGTCCCTCCTCTTCCTTCATGCTCACATCCACCTTCATCGTGTCTGGATCACCCCAGCGGCTCACAACCAACATGCACTCCACCCTGCAGACTCTTGCTCACCCAGCAGGCAGGGGGTGCAACTCCCAATCCCATCCACACTCGCCTGGTGCATGTTCACCCTGTCCCTGTGGACATAAGCCTCCCCTCCTCCGGTGGCCTAGTGTGATCCATCTCATCCTTTACCTCCTGAAAGGCCTTCCCTGACTACCACATCGAAAAGGCCCCCAACTTCACCTTGCTCTCCCTCTCCCCATCCTCTCCCCCTTCTGCTCCTCCCTTCCCTGACAGGGACAGTAAACATTACTGTTACATAAACTGTTTTATTTAAATAAAATCAGGGGCAGGGCCTTTCCCACACAAACACCGGCACATGCACGCACGCACACCGTCCTCCCTCCTTTTTATCCCTCCACCCATGGCCACCTCAAACCCAGCGGTTCTCATTGTGACCATCATACCTCAACCCCAGGACAGGGAGACACTCTCCACGCTAAGGCCCACTGCACCCCGAGTCGAAGGTAGTGGCACACAGGCCTAGGCATGAGCTCTCCTGCCCAGAGTCCAGCTCTCAGCCTTCTTGGGGTGGGATAAAAGGAAGGACTGGTCCTCCCAAAGCACACCGATTCGGTGTGGCCTCCCCACCACACAGCCTGGGAGCACCCCCAGACACCCAGAGCTGCTTCCTAGAGAATGGGTCCCCTTGCCCCAGGCCAATCCCTCCCCACATCAGGGGAGGCTCAGCAGCCAATCTTGAGCATTCCCCAAGGGATCCTGGAGTAGGTATTGTTTGGTTTGGGGAAGAGCGAGGGAGAGCAATTGAGCACCAAATTCCCTAACTCCACCCCGCAGGAGGGTGCTGAAATTCGTCTCAGCATCCTCTACCTAGAATAAACAAACCTAACTCTGCAGCAGGAATGGCAAGGGCCTCAGCCATCAGGACTTCATTACATCTCCACCCCCCAGCATGGACCCTGTTAGAGACCCACTAGCACCGTGACAATATTAAGGGCTGAGCCCAGTTGGGAAAACGCCATGCAAATTGGAATCTGTCTGAAGTTGGTAGTGTCCTCTATGTTGATACCAGGGTTGGGCTTCACCTTTCCTGATACCTGCACTCTTGAAGTCCTGCTTTGGGGCACACATAACAAAGTGGCTTAGGTCATGAGGAAGAAGCACTGAAGGGATGGGTAGTGTCTTCCTGGAGGCACACAGTCCCACAGTGCATCTTACAGGTTATACACACGCAGGCTGGGACAGAGGACTGGGGCACAAGGCTGCCAGGAGGGCTCTACAGGAGGGCCCCCTTGGGAGAGGGGGAGGTAGGAGAGGCATCTGTCCATTCACTCAAGCTGGGGGACCAAGGTGCTGGGACTCAAGTCCAGCACCCACCTTCTCTGATGGGCCCCCCTGTGCCTTCTAGACCAAGTTCCCTGAGGGGAAATGCCGGAGAGATGGAAGGAGAGAAACCAGAAAGGGGGTAGCAAAGGGTATCAGACAGACTGTGAGAGCCAGCAAGGGGAGGTAAGATGTGAGAGCCAGAGACAAGCCTTCTGAAGGAGTAAGGCAAAGACAGAAGCCACCTGCAAGGGCCGGGGAGGACAATGATGAAAAAGCCACAAGAGGCAGGATGCTTCAGACATAGCTGACGAGGGAATCAAGGACCCAAAGACAGGGAGCTCAGAGCCTCCCTGGCCTTGTGTGGGCCAGTGGTAGTAACAGATGAACCAGCCACCCCAAGCAGGGGGCTACAGGCTAATGCTGCGCTGGTGGCGGCCCCCACGGCCCCCGCTGTCACTTCCCCAGTGCCCTCCACTCCGGGGACCCAGCTCCTGGCCGTCCAGACTGGCATGGTCCGAGAGGCCCCGCAGGTGCTCCACAGAGTCGCACTTCTGCAGGTCCGAGGCCACGGTGCGCAGGCTCAGCAGGCTCAGTGTGTCTGTGTCAGCGGCCGGGCCAGGCCCCAGGCTGCTGCCCTCCTCCAGTCCCCCACCCTCGGCCCCCTCGATGATCCCACTGTCCCCGTCCTCGCCACCATCAGGCCCAGCCTCGGCCCCCACAGGGGAAGAGCGCCGCTGGCCCGGGGGATGAGGTGGCAGGCCCCGGCGCCGTGCATGAATCTGCTCGCTGATCTGCTCCAGGTTGCGCAGAGCGACTGAGTAGCGTGTCTTTGCCTGGGCCACCTGCTGCTCCAGCTCTGTCACCTTGGCCTTGTGCTCCTGTGGAGGGACAGACTGAGGTGAAACACTGGGCGACTCTCCACGGGCCTGGAGCTGCTGAGTCCCATCGGCCCCATTCAGCACTCTGTGCTGGTGCCTCCTCTCCAAAGCCCTTGGCCCTGCTCATTACCCACCACAAACCTGCAATTCTCTTCCTCTTCCTAGGGTCCTCCTGCCCCAGGAATCCTGCCCTCCTCTTGAATTGGGCCCAAATGTCCAGGGCCTTCCTCCCAGGCCTTCATTCCCACCCACTCCTCCTCCTCTCCTCACTGTCCCCCCTTCCCTATATGTCTGGTTTCTCTTCCCATTCTCCCTGGTTTCCTTCAATTCTCACTTTTTCAGTAGTTTACCTCCCTTCAACTCAGCTCTCTGCCAGCTCCTACCCCCGAACCCCACCTCCCACCCCTGCAGGATCACTCTGAGCACATGCACCACCTGTCCCACCATGCTGGTCTGGTGGATGGCCCAGACAGACAGACTGGTATCCCCTCTACCTCCCTCACTTTCCATGCCTGCCCACTTCCTGCCTGTTCACGGACCCTCCCCCTCTCCCATTCAGCTACCTCCAGGATCTGGCTGAATTGGGCCTTGAGCTCAAAGTACGGGCGGCTCTTGCCAATGGCACGCCGGAGGGTCTTCTGCAGGGCCTGGACCCGAGCCTCAGCCTGCTGGCACAGCCGCGTCACCCGCTGGTGTTCCCGCTCGCCACGAAGCCGCTCCTCCTCTGCCTCATTCACCTGGCCCAGGTCGGGTGGAGGACATACATCTCTGAGTGGGGACCTGCCCCTGTCATCTGCCCCAGGCTGCCACTCCAAATGTTACCCTGGGGGGAACTCCCCTCTGTCTGCAGAGCCTGGAGAGGGCACTAAGCCCCCGAGACACAAAGGAGAACAGTGGGTCCTCACACCTGCCTATTGTTACCTGCACCACTTGCCACTCAGCTTTGCTGCTGCCAAGAGAGGGTGCTGGGGCCCTCTGGACTACTCATGAGCGTGTGGGAAATGTCTGTCTGTGAGCACATCTGCCAGGAAGCACACTGCCTCAGGAAGCCCTCAGTGCCACGCTGAGGGGATCGGAGGAGCCCCAGTATGGGGAGCCTCAGCTCTGCACTGGGTTCTCCAGGTTTCCACGCCTGAGCAGGGAGCAGGCAAGGGCTCCAGCCACCTCATCCACCAGGACTAGGGGGCTGACCTTGCCACACCTTGGGAAGACACAGAATAGAGTTCTGCCACACAAAGCTTCAACAACCCCTCCCCCAGTGTTGTGCTCTCCTCTGTGTGAGCTCCAGAAGGGAAGTCCAGCCATGGGCCTGGACTAAGGAGCACACAAAAAACCTTGAGACATGACCACCCCTCAGGAGCTGACACTTGCTGCTATAGACTAAATGTTTGTGTCTCCTCAAAATTCATATGTTGAAATCCTAACCCCTAAGGTGATGGTATTGGATGTGGGCCTCTGAGAGGTGATTAGGTCAGAAGTGGGGTGCTCTCATGAATGGGACTAGTGTCCTTATAAAAGAGGCCCTGGAGTGGTCCCTTGCTACTTTTGCCATGTGAGAACATAGTGAAGAAAACGGCCAGCTATCTAGGAACCAGGACGTAGGCCCTCATCGGACATCAAATCTGCCTGTGCCTTGATCTTGGACTTCCTAGCCTCCAGAACTGTGAGAAATAAACACTTGCTCTTTAAGCCACCCAGTCTATGTTTTTTGGATATAACAGCCCAAGTGGACTAAGACACTTGCCCTTTACAAGGTTAAGGTGGCAGACTGGAGCTCATGGCAAGTATCCTCCTGCTCCCCAGTCCCCTTTGAGTAGCTTGGAAATGATGCACAAACTATACTTCAAAAATCAAGTACAATGGCAGAGCTCAAAAGCAAGGAAGGGAGAACATTTGGAAAACAGAAGTGAGGAATGACAGCTAAACATAACAAAATATTGAGTGTTGAATCCAGGGCATCCAGCAGGGATGAACTGTTTGGTTAGCCCCATATCTGGAGGCAAAGCCTAGAAAGACATTCTAAGCCAGAAGGAAACGTATATGGGAAGCACTGGAGGCCAAAGAGGGCAGAGATCAAGGAACAGATTTTGCCTGAAACAATCAAAGCTGAGGGAAGACTGGAGTGGGAGGGAGGGAGGGAGAGAGAGAGACAGAGATAGAGAGAAGAATGAAGAGGGTGATGACATGAAGGGATAGGAAAGGAAATACTGGAACCAGCCATGGGGACCTGCTGGCACTGCTGGGCTCACCTTGCACGTGGCGTGGTTGAGCATCTCCTGCCATGTGGGGTCCAGTCGGTTCTTGTCAGCCATGACGCCCTGCTCAGCCACAAACACCATCTCTCGGGCAGCGTTGTGCATGCTCACGGCCCGCTCATATCGCAGTGCTGCCTTCTGAGTCTCCTGCTGTGCCTGGGGGAGAGGAGCATCATGAGAGGAAGCCACAGGGTAAACCTGGCCACCCATGGAGACCCATCCTGGGCAAGGACAAGAGAAGGAAGAAGGCCTGTTGCAATGTTGGCTTTACTTCCCAAACTAAGCTATGGATAAAATGCCAAGAAAGAATAGAATATTTTTAGAAATTCTAGAAAGAATAAAATCTTTATAGAATTCTCTATAGAGAGTATTTTTTAAGGATATGGCCTAAGAGAAAAAATAAATATAGAAATAAAGATTAAAAAGGATGATACTGCCACTGGTGGGTGAGCGTGTGAAATGCAGCACTCTCAAAGGTCACTGGCCTTTTGCCCTGGAGAGAACAAAGAAAAATCTGCACCACTTTAGTTGAAAGGTGGATAGTGACACAGACTTAGTCTTACAGAAAGTATGCCCCTGAGACCATCAACTCCAGTCCAGTGGGGAAGCTGAAGGAAATAATCAGACAACTGCTCAGAGAGATTCATCACAGTCATGCTTATCAAACAAAAAACTTGAAACAAACCTAAGTTTTCAGTTACAGGGAACTGGTTAAATGAATAATAGTACATCTAATATAAGGAAATATTATGCAGCCCTTAATAGTGATAGCATGGAAGTACACTTATTAACAAGGAACCATGTCATAATACAAATAAAATAAAGAAATAAAAATAGCATACGTTGGAGAGTGATGTCAGTAACATGACAGTGTGAGATGCTCCCTTTGTCTCTCCCCTTCAGTCTACAACTAGTAAAACATCCATAACTCAATGACAGTTCCTCTGCCTAACAGACCAGGATGCATCTGAAGGTGGATGGATTAGAACACAAAGAGGCAGCGGAACTGGGAGAGCAGCAGAGACAGTCCCACAATCCTGGATCCCCCAGCCCTGGTGGCTAACCCCACAGCCCCAGGGAAGCCAATAGCAGCAACAGAGGTACTGCACAAGACTCCAGACTCCTAGCCACAGGGAGCCAGGCAGGAGCAGCAGTGAGGCCTGCAATCCCAGTCACTCTAGCCAAGTGCCTGAGAATCCAGCCCTGCCCCTTTTCTTCACAGCAGCTGCAACTGCTTACCTGACAACCCCAGACACAGCAGGGGGCCTGTGATCCTAGCTCCCCCGCAACTCTCCTACTCCCCCTGCCACGGCAGTAGTCCCTCACAACCCAGGCAACCTCAGACACAGAGGAAATGCTCGTCCTGCCAGTGCACCCAGCAGCAACACTAGCAACCACAGTGATACTGGCAGCAGCAAGGCACCAGCAACTCTAGAGGCATAAGCAGTGATGAGGAGGGCACCAGTGACACCTCTGGCAGAGGAAGTGGAGCGAGGCAAGTGCCAATCCTCAAGTATAGCCAGAGGCAGCTCAGGTAAGAAAACCCAAAAGCTTCAACCATAGCGCCATTTACTGAAAAATGAAAGAAAAGCCTCTAATTAAAAACCTGTTGAATTGTTAGAATCCAAGTAAACAAAGATTTACCTAAATAAGAAAAGTGTTCATTAGTTCAAATACACTGGTAGAGAAACAGCTCAGCAAGCACCATGACAAACCACAGTAACACAGTATCACAAAAAGAAAATAACAATTGTCCAGAAACCAAACTGAAAGTCACAGAAGATTGTAATCTGATAGAGAATACAGGTGTCACGAAGAAACTCAATGAGCTACAAGAAAACTCAGAAAGGCAGTTCAGTGAGCTCAGGAATAGAATTAATCAACAGAAGGAATACCAAAGAGATCAAAACTCTAAAAAAGAACCAAACAGAAATTCTGGAGCTGAAGAACTCAATAAGTGAGATGAAGAATGCATTAGAAAGCCCTGGAATTAGACCAGACTATATAGAAGAGGAAATTAGTGAGCCTGAAGATAGAAACCTAAAAATGATGCAGGCAGAAGAGGAGAGAGAACCAAGATTTTTTAAAAATGCAGAAACTCTACAAGAACTATCTGACTCCATTAGAAAAGGCAACAGAAAGATAACAGATATCCCAGAAGGAGAAGAGAGCAGAGAGCTTATTGAAAGAAATAATAGCTGAGGACTTCCCAAACCTGGGGAAGGAACTGGATATACAAGTCCACGAAGCTAACAGAACACCTGATTATCTCAACACAGAAAGATCTTCTCCAAGACACATTATATTAAAATAGTTAAAAATCAACAATAAAGAGAATTTTAAAGGCAGCCAGGGGAAAAAAACAGTAACCCCATTAGGCTATCAGTAGATTTCTCAGTAGAAACTCTACAGGCCAGGAGAGAGTAGAATGACATACTCAAAATACTGAAAGATAAAAACTGGCAGCCAAGAATACTTTATTCAGCAAAATTATCCTTCAGATATGGAAGAGAAATAAAGGCTTTCCAGACAAGCAAAAGCTGAGGGAGTTGATCACCACTAGACCTGCCTTACAAGAAATGTTGAAAGGAGCTCTTTACCTGAAATGAAAAGGCAAAAGTACACAAAACTTCAAGTAAAGTGATAGACAGAATCAGAAAATTGCAATTCTTTATCATAATAGGTTGTTAAAGCACTTAATTACACCATAAGGGTTAAAGGGGGGGGAAACCGTTAAATAAATATAGCTACTTCAATCTGGTAACATATGACATAAAGAGGTATAATTTGTGACAACAAAAACATAAAAAGGGAAGAGGAAAAGGACAGAACCTCTACAGGCAAATGAAGAAAAGATGCTATCAGCAGAAAAAGACTATTATATCTTGAGACATTTTATACAAACCTCATGGTAACCAGCAGAGAAAATTCTAGAGCAGAGACACTAAACATAAAAAAAGAGGAAACTGAGAAACACATCAAAGAAAAACACCAAACTAAAAGGGTCAACATAAATACAAAGAAAAGAAACGACAGAAATATAAAGCAAGCAGAAAACAAAAGATAAAATTGCAGTATTAAGCCCTCATGCATCAATAACCACCCTAAATGTAAATGGATTGAATTCACCAATCAAAAGACACTGAGTGGCTAGATGGGTTAAAAAATAAGACCCAACTATGTGCTGCCTCCAGGAGACTCAGCTCTAACGAGAAACATAGGCTCAAAGTGATGGGATGGAAGATGGTATTCAAAGCAAACGGTAGCCAAAGGAAAGCAGGTATAGCCATACTCATATAAGACAAAATAGACTTCAAGCCAAAAAAGGCAACAAGAGACAAAGATGGACATCATATAATGATAAAGATGATAACCCATCAAGAAGACATAACATTTATTAATATATATGCACCTAACATAAGAGCACCAAAATATATAAAGCAACTAATAACGGGCCTAAAGGGAGAAACTGATAGCAACATAATAATACTAGAGGACTTTAACACCCCACTAACATCAATGGACAGATCATCCAGACAGAAAGTCAACAAGGAAACATCAGCCTTAAATGAAACATTAGACCAGGTGGACTTAATAGATATATACAGAACATTCCACCAAAAAGCAGCACAACACACATTCTTCTCAAGTACACATGGAACACTTTCAAAGACAGACCATATGCTGGGATGAAAAACAAGTCTCAATAAATGTAATAAAGCTGAAATCATATCAAGCGTCTTTTCTGACCACACAGTATGAAACTAGAAGTCAACTACAAGAAGAAAGCTGGAAAATTCACAAATATGTGGAGACTAAACAACACGCTCCTGAACAACTATTGGATCAATGAAGAAATCAAAGGAGAAATCAAAAATACCTGAAGCAAATGAAAATGAAAAAACAACATACCAAAATCTATGGGATGCAGCAAAAGCAGTACTAAGTGGAAAGTTTATAGTAATACAGGTCAACCTCAAGAAACAAGAAAAATCTCAAACAATCTAATCTTACACCTAAAGGAAATAGGAAAAGAAGAACAAAGCCCAAAGACAGTAAAAAGAAGGAAATAATACAAATCAGAGCAGAAATAAATGAAATAGAGACTAAAAAGACAACAGAAAAAAATTAATGAAACTAAGAGCTGGTTCTTTGAAAAGATAAACAAAACTGACAAACCTTTAGCTAAACCCACTAAGAAAAAAAGAGAGAAGGCTCAAATAAATAAAATCAGAAATGAAAGAGAAGTTACAACAGATACCACAGAAATACAAAGGATTATAAGAGACTACTAGGAAAAGTGACATGCAAAAAAATTGGACAACCCAGAAGAAATAGAAAAATTCTTAGAATCATAAAAGCCTCCAAAACTAAATCATGAATAAATATAAAATATGAATAGACAGATCACTAGTAAGGAGATTGAAACAATAACTACTGTTTTGAAAACCTCCCAAAAAAACAACAGTCCAGGACAAGATGGCTTTAGTGGTGAATTCTACCAAACAGTCAAGGAAGATTTAATACCTATCCTTCCGAAACTCTTCCAAAAAAATTAAAGAGAAAGGAATGCTTCCTAACTCATTTTACGAGGCCAACATTACCCTGATACCAAAACCAGAGAAGGACAACACAAAAAAGGAAAATTACAGGCCAATATCTCTCGTGAACATAGATGCAGTAATCCTCAACAAAATATTAGCAAACTGAATACAATACATTAAAAAGTTCATACAACATGATCAAGAGAGATTTACTCCAGGGATGGAAGAACGGTTCAACATCTACTAATCAATCAACATGATACATTACATTAACAAAATGAAGACTCAAAATCATATAATCGCCTCAATAAATGCAAAAAAAAAATTGAAAAGATTCAACATCCATTTATGATAAAAACTAAAAAAAACGGGCATAGACGGAAACTACCTCAACATAATAAATACCAGATGTGACAAACCCATCATACCCAATAGTGAAAAATTGAAAGCTATCCCTCTAAGATCAGTAACAAGGCAAGGAGGCCCACTCTTGCCACTCATTCAACATAGTATTAGAACTTCTAGCCAGAGCAATTATGCAAAGAAAAGAAAGAAAAGGGATCCAAATTGGAAAGGAAGAAGTAAAACTGTCACTATTTGAGGATGACATGATTTTATATATAGAAAACCCTAAAGACTCAACCAAAAAGCTATTAGAAATAATAAACAAATACAGTAAAGTTGCAGGTACAAAAATCAATATACAAAAATCTGTTGCATTTCTATGCACCAACAACGAAGTAGCAGAGAGAGAAATTAAGGAAACAATCCTATTTACACCTGTAACAAAAAGAAAAAAATAACCTAGGAATAAATTTAACCAAAGAGTTGAAAGACCTGTACACTGAAAACTATAAGATAGTATTGAAAGAAATTGAAGATGACACAAAGAAATGGAAAGATATTCCATGCTCATGGATTGGAACAAGTCCATATTACCTAAAGCAATGAAAGATTCAGTGCAATCCCCATGAAAATCCCAATGACATTTCTCACAAAATAGAACAAAAAAATCCTATAATTTGTATGGAACCACAAAAGATCCTGGATAGCCAAAGCCATTCTGAGAAGAAAGAACAAAGCGAGAGGAATCACACTCCCTGATTTCAAATTATACTATAAAGCTATAGTAATCAAAATAGCATGGTATTGGCAGAAAAACAGACACACAGATCAATGGAATAGAATTAAGAGCCCAGAAATAAACCCATGCATATATGGACAACTAATTTATGACAAAGGAGCCAAGAATATACAATGGAGAAATGAAAATCTCTTCAATAAATGGTGCTGGGAAAACTGGACAGCCACACGCAAAAAAAAAAATGAAACTCGACCACCGTCTTACAGCATACACAAAAATTAACTCAAAATGGATTAAAGATTTGAATGTAAGACCTAAAACCATAAAACTCCTAGAAGAAAACATAGGCAGTACGCTCTTTGATATCGGTCTTAGCAATATCTTTTTGGATATGTCTCTTCAGGCAAGGGAAACAAAGAAAAAATAAACAAATGGAACTACATCAGACTTAAAAGCTTCTGCAAAGCAAAGGAAACCATGAACAAAACAAAAAGACAACTTACCAAATGGGAGAAGATATTTGCAAATCATATATCTGATAAGGGGTTAATATCTAAAATATATAAAGAACTCACACAACTCAACAAAAGAACAACTCAATTAAAAAATAGGCAGAGGATTGGAACAGACCTTTTCCAAAGAAGACATACAAGATGGCCGACAGCCACATGAAAAGATGTTCAACATCACTAATTATTAGGGAAATGCAAATCAAAACTACAATGAGATATCTCACCTCACGCCCATTAGAATGGCTATTATCAAAAAAACAAGAAATAACAAGTTTTAGAGAGGATGTAAACAAAAGGGAATCGTCATATACTCTTTGTGAGAATGTAAATTGGTGCAGGCGCTATGGAAAATAGTATGAAGATTCCTTTAAAAATTAAGAATATAACTACCATATGATCCAGCTATTCCACTTCTGGGTGTTTATCCAAAGATATGAAAACACTGATTTAAAAAGATACATGCACCCCTACATTCATTGCAGCACTATTTACAATACAAAGATACAAAACAAACAAACAAACCTCAAGTGACCATCAATGGATGAATGGATGAAGATGTGGTATATACACACAAAGACTACTACTCCGCCATAAAAAAAGATGAAATCTTGCCATTTGCGGCAACGTAGATAGACCTTGAGGGTATTATGCTAAGTGAAATAAATTAGATGGAGAAAGACAAACACTATATGATTTTACTCATATGTGGAATATTAAAAAAAAAGCAAGATAAACAAAGAAAACGAAAACAAACACAGATACTGAGAACATACTGTTGGTTACCAGAGGCGAAGGAAGGTGGGAGGAGGGCAAAATGGGTAAAAGGAGTCAATTATATGGTGAAGGATGGAAACTAGATTTTGGTGGTGAGCCCTGTGGTGCATACAGAAGTCAAATTATAAGGTACACATGAAACATATAATGTTATAAACCAATGTTAGCTCAATTAAAAAAAAAATAGCACATTGGTAATCTCATTTAGGCAGGATATATACCAATTTTTTTTTTTTTAAGAAAAGGATTTTCTATGCTGTATTAATCACATTTCTTATCTTCTATATATTATGATGCTTTGACATCTTGGGGGCCTTGCTGGTCCTTCCAGAGCTAGCTAATTCCTAAATAGTAAACTCTGTGAGCACACCTTTCATATGCAAACCAACATATCCAAAGCCCATCACCTCCTTTAGGTAACTCCCACACACCAAGCCAATACTTCCCCTGGCCCTAAGTCATATCAGGGCCAGAAAACTAGAGACCACCCCTATAGCCCAGAGCCTGCCACAATTTTTCAAACTATCCAATCCTAAGCTTGCTCAAAGTTGCCTACCCTGCCTTATCCCTTCCTTCCCACAAAAACCACAATAAAGGCTCTGGACCAAGCTTTCCCCTCAGGCCTTCTGCCTCTTGATCAACCCAGATTCTTCCCCATGTGTCCCTCCGTGGCGCTGCATGCCCCTTCCTCTTGGGAACTTATATACTCTTCTTTCAAGGCAGTTGCCTCTGTGTCTGTCATCTTACCATACTTGACTAAAACAAATCTCAGGTAGAAAAATCATGAAACATGAGCGTGGTAGGACTTGGGGTGATTCTGGTTTTCTTCTCGTCTTGTTTTACAGTTACAGTTACAATTAGTCTTCCAATAGTGAATCCACGCTATTTGTGTAAAGAAAAAAAGGGGGGGGGGGGAGAAGGGTAAAGGAGTAGAGGGGTAAGCAAAGAAAAGAGAGACATAAACCAAAGGTAAGAGAAGAAAGAGAGAAAAGAAATGAGAAATGGTGTTGCGCCTCACAGTCTGTAGAGAGAGAGAAGAATCCACGGCCTGGCTCTGCATGCAGCCCTCCCAGAATGTGGGACAGCTGGCCGTACCTCCTTAGCCAGCCGCCGGGCCTCATAGTAGGGCCGGGCCTTCTCAATGCAGCTCCCCAAGTGGGAGCCCTGCGTATTCAGCTTCCTCGCCGACTCCTGAAGGATCCTCCGATAGGTGGTCCTGGCCTCCTGGCAAAGGAATAGAGACGTGGGTAGAGGGAAGGTATGTGTGGGTCCCAGCCCCTCTTGTTTCTCACACATGCCCCTTCCCCTGCCACTGTACTGAATGGAGAAGGAAACAGATAGAGACACCCCCAGGACCACCCAAGGGTGGGAGGAAAAGGAGCAACTCACATCCAGTTGCAGCTCCACCTGGTTGATTTCCTCGCTGGCCTGGTTCAGATGCTCCAGCTCCTCCTACCACAGAGATGGGCAGAGGATTAGAGAAGTGGAAGGAAGCAGCCTCACGTGAACAAGGCGGAGTGGGAGCACAGTGCACAGAGGAAAAGCCCAACAGACCAGGGAAGGGAAGAAATAGAACAAAAGAGCATTGTCAAATGCCTTCTTGTCAGAGACCTATTATATAGTCTCCTGTAATCCTCACAACCCCACCTCTGTAGCAGGTAGTAAAACCCCCATTTTAAGGATGAAGAAATCAAGGTTCAGAGAATGGATCACATATGCACACAGCGAAGTGGCAGCAAGCCTGAGCTCTCTCCATCAGACCATACCACCTCTTCCTCGCACTCCAGCCACGAGGAGTCTCCTTGGAGCTAAGTCTCTGTCCCAGAGGGAGGATGACCCCCCTGGACCACTCGCTCAGCACATATTTACTGCATACTTATCACAGCTCAGCACCATGAGACCTGAGAATTCAGAACAGAGAGAGGTGGCAGCTCATGGCCCAGTAAGTAAGCAACAGGCCCTCAGTAATGTGAGGAGCTGTGTGATGGGTGGTTGTGGTGGAGATAGTAGGGTCACCCACCTGGGCAGTGAAAGCCCAGGGCAGAATGCCAGGCACTTGCTCCCAGGCAGGGCTTTGATGGATATACAGAAAAGAATCAGTGACGGGAAGAGGGACGGGAATCAAAAGGAGAGCAGGTGCCCAGGGCAGACAGGTTGTCAGGTGAGAAGCCAGCAAGGCTAAGGTATAGGGGAGGGGATACCAAGACTTTTCCCAATGGCAGGGGAGCCCCTCAGAGCCTGGCACCAACTGATCTATAGTTTAGGAAGGTTGATCTAAGCAATGTGGGGAAAGCTTAGAGGGGCCAGGGAGACAGAAGTGGAGGCTGTCTGCAGTATTCCAGGTGGGAGAGGAGAGAGCAGATCCCAGGGAAATGCAGGAGGTAGAATCATGAGGACTTTGTGGACAATTAAGGTCAAGATTATGGAAGAGCGCATGGTTTAAGAGGCCTCTGGGTTTGCTAGGGCAGTGGGGTGAAAGTGACCCCAGGAACCCACACAGCAGATCCTGTAGGAGAGAGGGAGGGAGAGCCTCAGGGAGAAGTCACCAGACAAGTTAGCTTGAGCACCTCATTGGCCCCAGGGCTGGAGAAAGGTAACAGAACCACCTGGCCTTTCAGTGACACGGCAGAGAGCAGGGAGGGGTGCTGCCCTTGAGTATCCTGTCCTACCCTTTCTCAGTCAAGTTCCCAGAGCCCAGCAAGCCCACGGAAATGCCGGGTGCTTGGCTATGGGATCCTCCTCCAGAAGGCCTGTAGCCCCTGGACAGGCCGGCGGAACCCAATCTGCTGGGCACGGCCCAGAAACAACCTGCACTTGGCAGTGAGCAATGCTGCCATCACTGGCTCCTGCGCACCTCATTTGGCCCTTCCAACAACCCAATGTATGAGCCCCTTTTAGCCCTTTTATTTCTATACCCCTCCTCGAGCCCTAAAAGATTTGAGTCAGCAAGTAAGAATCCAGGAAACCAAGTTATATACCCTAATTACAGTAAAAGGAAAAACGCAAAAGAAATATATAACAGAACCAGACACAAGGATATGAAAAAATGCACACCTACAACAACATAGACCCTGCCTCGAAGAGAGCCACAAATTTGGCTCTAAACTTTCCAGAACAGAGCTGTCCAACAGAAATAAAATGTGAGCCTTATATGCAACTTTTAGTTTTCTAGCAGCCACATTAAAAAAAAAAGCAAAACCAAACAGATGAAATTGCAACAATACATTTCATTTAACCCGATATATCCAAAATGGCCAGTGGCATGTGGCTCCCTACTGGACAGTGCAGGTCTGGAAGTTGGTGCACATGGACAACCTGATTAGTCACACAACCAAGTGTCCATAAGATAACGACAAACCACCCCAGAACCATGGGCAGCTGACATGGCTCAGACGACCCCACCTGACCACACAGAGCTCCAAGTTTCACAGTGCCTTCCTAACAAGGACATCACCTTCAGCTGACAGGACTGCCCCAAAAGGCCCTCAGAAAAGGCAATTCCTGTCAGGATTAGAGGCAACCTCTCCCCATAGGCCCAGCTCCCTGTGGCTCAACTTGGACCACAGGATTTCCATGGGCATCGCTCCTTCTCAGGAGTGTCCTTGGCTTGCTGGGCTCTGGAAACTTGACCGAGAAAGAGTAGGACAGGATACTCGAGGGCAGCACCCCTCCCTGCTCTCTGTCGTGTCACTGAAAGAGGGTTTCAGACTAGGAGAGGAGGTGACCAGTCCTTTCAGCAGCTCCTGCAGGAATATTTCTTGCGCAGCTAATTTGCATTTGATAAACAAGAAACAATGAGGTGGGGAATCGGGGACAGAGTTGGGACTGGATCCAGGACCTGACCTTTGATCTGGCTTTCCTGCTACTGTGACCACCCTCTGAGGACTAAGGATGTCCCAAGATGGATGTCACAGAGAAGACAGGAGTACCATAATCTAGAAAAACCACAGCCCTGGTAGGAAAAGAAGAGGCCTAAGGAGGGCAATAAACATTGATTCTGGAGGAGAAGAGGAGGTGGGTAAAGGCCACCCTGCAATGTTCCGATGGGCAAATCAAAGTCCAAGACAGGATTCCACTCAGTTCCACGGCTTACAGTGCTCCCAGCCCCCGACAAGATCATCAGAGGAGTGAATGGCTCTACGTAAGTCATCCCTACTGGAAAAAGGACATGAAGGACTCTGGCTATTGGCAAAGGGTGGGAACAGACATGTCTTTCTATGTGGGACTCCACTCGCACCTGCACAGCACCTTCAGCAATTAAAAAGCCTTCTGTTGAGGAGATGTGCTCCTCAGAGTCACAAAGCTCTTTCTAACAGGACAAGGAGACTGGGGAGCAGAGCAGGCTGGAGGGCAAGGTGGACAAGGGGGCTGGGGGACAGACAGGCTAGGGCAGACCCAAGGCAAGGCAGTGAGGAAGCCAACAAGCACCCAGAGCTGTTTTGGGCAGTTGGCGACACATTCCATTCAGCCTGATCCACCAGGGACTCCTGGCAGCTGGCTGAAATGGAATTTGAAGAGGATGAAGTCTGAGTCAGCTCGCATCATCTATCAGTGAACCCGCAGCTAACAGGGAGGGTGACCTTGGAGCACATGGGCTCATTCCCAGGATGCCAGGCCACTGAGTCAAAGGCATGGGTGCTCAGGCTACAGATGCTCCTGTCCACCTTGTGCAAGCCGTTAAAACTTGGGCCCACGGTCAGTTGGCAGGGTCAGGGTGATGCACGGACCAAGAACTCAGAAATACAGGAAATATGACTGTCCTATGAGAGCTAAACCAACACTTCAGATGAGGATGCAGAGGTTGCAAAGTCACTCTGAAGAGTCTCGAGGAGAAGCAGGTGAGTGAATGTATCCACTTACCCGAGGAAAGAATGCGCCCACCACAAGGGGGGACTGAGAAAGTCACAGGGAAAGAGACCCAGGCCCATCGTAGCACCACCCTCCTTCACTCCATCCCTCCACTGGGACCCTCTCTCTCTCAGAAAGCCAAGGACCAGCCTGGAGACCTCAGAGAACTATGCTGAGGTCAAGACAGGGAGACATAGTCAGTGGCCTTCCCTAGGGAACAGCACACTCCGTGTAGGCCTGGAGCTGGCCTCCAGCTCGCTTCCCTACAAGTTCCAAAGGGATCCCACCAGAAAATGGGAACAAGAGCTGCATGCCTGCCAAGACACCCCATTCCCGATGTCAGAAAGAGCCTTGCCCTAAGGGCAATCATTTCTGGGAATTCTAGAAAATACCTAACAGGGTCCCCGCCTTTGGGGTATCCCTGGTCCAGTGGACTCATCCAGGCTGCATGTTGGAACCACTTCTCGCCCCACCCAGACCAGGAGAATTCAGATGTCTGGGCATGGCTCAGGAACAGGTATTTTTCAAGATCCCTGGTGGACACTGTTGGATCTGTGGGTGGAGACCCACTGAATGCACTGAGAATCCAGAAAAATAAACACCCATTTAAAGCTCTGAAATTTATTATCAGGATAACATGGTCTTGTGCACCGCCAACACTAAAAGGGACCTCAAAAGACACAAGCCCCAATCTTCTCATCCAGAAGAGCCCAAACCCAGGAGGGCTGAGTGCTGCTGGCCTCCTCCATGAAGGGTGCCCCTCACATCAGGCTGCCTCTCCCACATGGCAAGAAGACAATGAATCCCTGCTGAGGCCAGAGCACTGGTCCAGCCACAAGTGCATCATCAACGAGGGAGGCCTCTACAAGACCTTTCTTCCCTACACGACCCACAACGTTCCACAACATGCCTCACAGTATGGCAAGAGAGATTAGGGTCTGCCTGCCCCTCTGACTCCAGTAACACTGCAAGCCCACTGGAGGCAAGGTGAATCTTATGCCTGCTCAGTATTCTCCAATTTTCACAGAGCTCATCTGATAGAACTGTCAGTGATAAGAGAAATGTTCTATTTCTGCACTGCCAACAGCACCTGGGGAACTGCATCTTTAATTTTTATTTAAAATTAATTGATTTTATCTAAGTGGCCACATGCAGCTAGTGGTTACTTTACTGTACAGTGGAGCATAAGAGTGACTCTTCATACCACTGCTTTCATCTGTGTGGGTACTGGGAAAATACACAGGAGCAGGAGAAACTAAGCAAAGAAACCACACAGGATTCTCCTCTGGGCAGGGCACACAATGTTGCAGGGAGGTATATGAAGGGCATCACATAGCCCTCCTCCCTGAGGAACAGACAGGTATCTCATTCCCAAAGCACTTCCCGGAAATGCTTTCACCAAGAGACAAGCAAAAGAGTTTATGAAAGAAAAGGATAGTAGCACTATGTCAGATGAGAGCAGGAAGGAGTTGTGTAAATCAGCTAGACGAAACCCTCACTTTACAGATGAAGAAACTGAGGCTCAGAGAGATTATGTAACTTGCATGAAGATCACAAATCATCAGGCTGGAAGTTGCTTGACTCTCAACCCAAAGCTTTTTTCACTACAACTTGTTTCCTTAGTGTAGGACAAATTTGCAGAATTAGCAGGAGAAATTGAGCTGTTTTCAATGCAATACCCATGACACAGAGCAGAAATAAATTACTGACTCATGCCAGTAAACGAATGGCTCACCACTGCTCCACTATAAGCATGGACACAGTTCCCCCACACACGTCCTGGGAACCCCCACCAGGAGGGCAGGAAGGATGCTAGGACCAGCCGTGATTTCTTCTTGACTCACTGAAGTATCTAATAAAGGTCTGTTGACAGAGAAGCCCAAGGATGCAAGCCCCAGGGTGCTCTTGCTCCCCTACAGAGGTGTGAGTCACCTCTACATCAGAACCTTGGAAATGCTACCAGACGAAATTGCAGACTCAGGCCCCAAACAACAGGAGCATCCTGGCCCTCACCTGCCCAAGCAGCTTCCCCAGGGAGCCCATTTCTGCCACTGCCCAGAAACACTGCAATCCAGCCTCAGCTGGCCATGTACCTCCTCCACATAGTGCCTGTCCTCCTCACCCACTGCTCCAAGGTCTCCTTCACAAAGATCTGCCCTCCTATGAACTCGCCTGTAAATGCTCCCAGATGATAAATCAGCTCTTCCACTCATTTGATAGACTCAGCATCCTCAGAGCTGGGAATGTGTATTATTAAGAATGGACCACGACTGATAAAACCCCCTGAAGACATCAGATTTCCTTATAGACCTAAACCTGATGCCACCTTTATAAAACATGAAGGGTCTCACCCTTTACAGATGTGAACCATCTCGAGAGGCACTGATGAGAAGGTGAGAGGGGGGAAAAGATTCAAAACTGCCCCCCAATCTCAAAGTCACTTCCTCTCACATCCCACTCACTCCACCTCTCTAAGCCAACAGCCTCTTTGCTTATTTGGAAAGAAGAACAGTTCTACTCTCCACTGACCTAAAGTGTGCCTCCTGCACCTGCTGCCAATTTGTCACTTCACTTCTTCAGTGAAGCCTCCAGCAACACTGCCCAGGCACTCAGGCCCAGCCTTTCTGTGCACTCCCATCACATGCAACTCTTAGCACTTGTCACACTATATTGCAATAAATTGTTGACAAATTTGTTTTCCTTTCCTGCCCCAGTGCACTGGGGAGAGAACAAGTCTAATCCTTCATTGATCTGGCAGCTCTTCAGGAAAGCTGGAATCTGGGCTCCCTGTTTCTCTCCGGATTCAGTCTTCTCACCTGTATTCTAGGATCCAGCTCTTCATCCTCTCTTGGGGACAATTTGGCCTCACTGTTGTTGCTTCCGTCTCCTCCAGGCTCCTCTGCAACTGAGCTCTGAGGGACTTCATCCTCTGTAACCTCAGGTCGAAGCTCCCCCTGCGGGGTTTCTCGCCCCCCTGGAACCTGCCTGAGTTCAGCCATGCTGACAGGGAAAGGGCACAGCACTATGCACGAGAGAGGACTGACATGCTGGAACCAGAGCCCCAGCTTGGGGCTTCCTGGGCTCTGAGTGGCAAGAAGAAGGGATTCTCTTCTCCAACAGTGGAAAAAGGGGCACAGGAAGAACCTCACACTCGGTTAGAGGCCGATATTCAAGTCGTCAGTGGGATTCCTAGAACTAAAGCCTTGACTGTGCAAAAGTTCTTCCTTCCCCGTCCCGTGGAGTCCACCAGGAGTGACCTGGAGCAACAGCTCCGAGGCAGGGGGCAAAGGGGGTCTGGATCCTGGGCCGAGGCCTGCGAGGAGGAGCACCATTCGGGAGGGCGGAGGCAGGTGCCTCCAGGCTGTAGTCGCAGCTGGAGAGGAAAGCCTGGGTCCAAGCAAGGGCTGCGGGATAGGAGTCTCTGGGGAGCTGCAGGGGAAACAAAGGCCAAGTACATGGTCAGCATCAAAACGTCGGCCACCAGCCCCTTCCAACGCCTCAGCCTCCCAAGGACTCCACTCTCGTCCTCCTACATCGACGTATTCCGACCAGACCCCCGCCCCGCGCCAACTTCTTTCCTCAGCCCTCAAGGACTTGAGCTCTTACTCTTCCCGCGTCCCAGCCCCTCTCGCCCCAGCCCCTTCCCCACTAGCACCTTCCAGACTTGCCTCCATGCTCTAACCCTTCCAAGCCCCCTTCTCTTCCGTCCTCCCCACTCTACCCTCGCCTGGCTTTGCAATTCACCTTGTAACCCCCAGCCCCGCCCCACCTCCTCTTCTCTCTCCAACTCTGCGGACAATGCGAGCCTTCCGTGTCCAACCCCACACTCCTCCTCAATACCAAGGACCCTGCCCCCAGACCTCCTATACAGCCGGGCGCAAAGGCCTCCCTTCACAGCCTTACCTCAGTTTACCTTCCCTTGCGCGGAGCTCCTCCACCGCAAACAATCTTCCCCCTCCCTCCCCGCAACAAACCGGTCCAACCAAATACGACCGGGCCGAGAGGAAGCGGAAATACATCATCCAGTAACATCGCCCTCCTGCCTTCTCGCTCCTCCCTCCCACGTTCTCCTGCCAGCCCAGGCACGTATGGATGGATTCCTCAACACTCGCCCCGGGCCGGCCTTCGGTTTCCGTACAAAATGGTGCCCCACGGCTGTCTGGCTCGCAATACGTTGCCTCCAGCCCATCCTCCACCACAGCTCAATGAAATTGAAACATGAGCCTGTTATGATGACAAAAACTAGGGTGGGTGATGGCAGTCGAGAGTCCCTGGTGGTAGGAAAGTGCTAGATATAAAACGGAGACCGAACAGTCGCCTCAGAGAGAGCGCTGCCATCTTGCTTTACATCTCTGGCTGGGGGAAAGCCGCTTCTGGTCTCGCCCAGGAAGACAGAAGCGGCGCCGGAAGTGGGTTTGTGGGGTTCCGGCCGCGGCGGTCCGGTCACCGGAGTTCGGAGACGAGCGGAGTCCGCTGTTGGGACGCGAGGTCGTGTTTCTAGAAGTGACTGTCCTCGCTCCCAGGAAATCAGCGTACCCTCAGTAACGGTGTCTAAACGGACAGCTCTGATGGGTAAATCTCTCTTCTTGAGGCCTCTGGCCGGCGCCAGCACCACGACCCCTGCGCTGCCCCTAGCCGAGCTCTTCCCCAGCCAGGCCGTCTACCACTGAACGTCGTGTCGGTGGAGTCACTGATTACCCCGTGAGCACTAATTAGAAACTTAGTCAACGTGAGCACAGTGCTTTTGTGCAGTCAGGGCTCAAAAGCCCGCGAGGAGGAGTTTCTTACATGGCCTTGGGTGTCAATGAAAAGACGCGACCAGAACGACCACTTCTAGGTGTCGCCAGACGAGGCCTAAGGGTGGACTTCGGATGGCCATTTTATGTTTGCAAAAGGCCTAACTTCCTCAGAGCCAGCTCACAGTTTGCCCTGAGGTGGAGAAGGCAAATGGACTGGATTTTCCTTCTTCCCTTTGAACCCGCCTCACTCCATGAATAACCACATCAAAAAAATTTTTTGTAAGTAGAGCCAAATATATTTCTTTAAAAGTGATTCAAAAAGAGAGAGACTTTTCCACAAAATTGGAAATTTTATTTTTAAAATTCCTGAAGTGACGACTCACTCCAGTGAGTCAGCGGGACCTTCAATAAATATCTAGGTAGACAATCGGATGGATAGTAATGCCTCAGCTTTCTATCACGTTCCTTTTTGTTATTAAGGAACAAATAACATGGTTGTGCCATATAAAACCGTGAAATTACATTTAGAAATCAGACACAATTTATTGATTTTTTTTCTCTACCAGTCACTTTAATTTTGTAAAACTGGAGTTTCACAGGACTCCATTTTACCCACCATCTTCTGTCTACCCTAGCCTCAATTCTCCCAACCTTTCCTATTCGGCACGACTCCAATATCTATTATCCTTATACCTTGTCCCACAGCTCCTTTTCTCTGCATTCAGTCCTTGGCAATTATGAGCTTCTTCTAGTTGTCACATATCTTTGTTGCATTTGATGGGAAAACGTGAATACGTGTAATGCCCAGACTGACACTAGATCACATCCTGAGGTTCAGTAGCCTCCCTGATGTCTCCACTGGCCTCTCCCATAGTTAACTCTTACTTAATGAGACCAAATATGATCTCATTATGTATAGATTGTAATATAATCCGCGGCAGTTTTTCTACTGGGTTTAGGTAATGTTTCAGGTAGGAGGAGGTCGGGGAGTGCTGTGCACTGGCTTGTTTTTTCCTGCAATGATGGAAATGTTCTGTACAGCTCTGCAATATGGTAGCCACTAGCCACATGTGGCCATTGAGCACTTAAAATGGAGCTGGTATTATTAACTGCATTTTTTTAAATTAAAATTAATTCTAATTTAAATAGCCACATGTGGCTAGTGATTCTGCTATTGGACAGCGAAACTAGATCATAACTTTCCTGTATAATCTCTTCTGGGCACGTACTGAACTTTCACATCTTCAATACAAAACAAATATTTCTCAATCTCTACTTCCTCACCTCCCATTTACTTCTGCAGTCTGGCATCTGCTCTTGCCAAACCACAAAAATTGCAGGGATAAGGTCATCAGTGCTCTGAATATTGCCAGATCATTGACATTTGACACGGGGTTGTTTCTTCTCTCTTATCCTTTAGCTTCTGAGTCACCCTTATCCTGGGTTTCCTCTTACTTCTCTGGCTTGTTGATTCATTCCTTCATGCAGTATGTCTTTACTGAGTGTCTACTGTGTGCCAGGACTTGGGGTGATGAGAAAAAGGACACTGTCCCAGTTCACATTAGCTTATAGTCTGTGGTACCCATTTTATAAAGAGTTGACATTCAAACTAATTGGACCACAACCCAGACATGTTTTACCTTGCAACCCAGTATGTGTGTGTCTGTGTGTATAAATATAGTCATAACAAAAGTTTCAGGAAAAGCATATTAATATTTACTCAAATTATATGCAAAGCATATTAATGTTTTCTACACTGTATTTTTAATGCTGGTGGAGACCTGTTCTGTTGATTTCATGACCCACTCACAGTTTAAAAGCCCTGCCCTAAATGCCAGGCCCTGATGCTAGCCTCTGACCATCTCATGCAGCCTACTCTTTCTAGAGAGCCCTTACCCAAGTGTGTGGCTCCAGCCCCTACCCATGGCTACTGCTCCTTCCTTGGAACTCTATCTCCACCCAGACTCGTACAGATCACATTCTGAAATCTAGCAGCTTCTCAGACCACTGGCCTGTCCAAGGGTTGCTTCTCACTTACTGAGTACAAATCTGACTTCACCCCTTTTTCCAAATCCTGCTTCTTCTCCTGTATTTACTTTGTTGGTGAATGGTTCTACCATCCACCCGTTTACCCTAGGGAGAAACCTAGAAGACATCCTAAATGAATCTTCCTGTCTTCAGTCTGCATCACATTAAGTGTCTCAGAGAGATCCCTCCTCTCCATTTCATTGCCATTGCTTCAGCTCAGACTCTCCTCAACTCCACTGTAGATAAACCTCAAGAGTCTTCTAAATCAGGTCTGTCCAATAGAACTTTCAGCAATGATGGACATTTCTGTATCTGCACTATCCAATATGGTAGACACTAGCTATGTGTGAGGCTCTTGAGAACTTAAAATGTGGCTATTGCAACTGAGGAACTAAATTTTTAAGTTTAAATAGCCATATGTGGCTAGAGACTAATGCATTAGACAACACAGGTGTACATGATCTCCCCACCACAAGTGTACCCCCTTCCAGTCCCTGGCACAAATAAACAATGAATCAACTCATTGACTAACCTAATGAATGAAATATCAAAATATGAAAGCCATGTAAAGATGTTAGTAACACCATCAATTACTAGGTAGTCTCACAAGTCAACTCTTTCTCAGTGAAATAAAGTTTTCTCATAAATTTTTACTGGTAACTTCTATGTTTAATTTCTTCACACAAATACTCCAAATTACCTTCATCTTTAAAATCTACCTTTTTTTTAGGTTTTTCTTCTACCAATGACAACTATCATTTTTGTGTTCTTTGATTTTTTTTTTCCTACCATCAGTCAAATATTTAATAACTACCACCAGCAATTGATATTGCTAATTAAACATGTTAGTTGACTAATGTATAGTGACAGCAGATCAGTGGTTGCCTAGGGGAGAGGTCGGAGGGATTACAAAGTGGCATATGGAAACTTGTGGGTAGGTGGATGTATTCTCTATTTTGATTGTAGTGAGGATTTGATTTGTCAGAGTCATATATATGTCAGAACTTTTCAAATTGTCCATTTCAATATGTGAGATTTTGTACATCACTTATACCTCAGTAATGTTGTTTTTTAAAAATCTGGTCAAAAACTTGCTCCCAGAAATATATAATGTAAAATCTACTAATGCTAATAAAAGGGACAGCCTGTATGATTAAAATCCCTGAATTATTTCTACCCTTGTTAAATCTGCTGGGTTTTCTAGAATGAAATAATTTTTCCCTGAGTTGCTCATCTCATTTAATAATGAAAACAGCACACACTTATGCAGTGTTTACCTTGTGCCAGGCACTGTTCTGAGTAGTTTACACCTATTCATTTAATCCTCATAACAACCACCTGAGGTATATTGTACCTCTGCTTTACAATTGAAGAAATTGAGGGACTAGAGGTTAAATAACTTGCCTGATGTCATTCTGCTGGTAAGTGGTGACACCAGTCTTTGAACTCAGACAATCCAGACCCTTAGGTACAATAATATACTGCCTCAATTAAGCTTTATGAGTAGTAGTATTTAAGGTTATTTAAAATGTTTTTAACAACACATCATATGTTAAGTTTAAATCTACTTAAATTTTAAGTGCCCCAATCTGAAAATAACCAAAATCAAAATAGTTTCTAAAGATGCTACAAGTTTGCCTGTGATACTAGTATTATTTGTACTACAGCTCTTACTTAGCTTTTAAAGTGGTTTCAATCATAAAAACTGATTTTATCCTTACCTTGTAGTTTACTTTGAAACTGATTTTCCCCTGGAATTTCTGCTTCCTATTTTTAAACTCATTTTTATACTGATTCCTAGATGTGAATTTTGAACATATTTTTTATGTAACATAACTTTTTAAAAAAAATGTTATCATTAGGGACTAAGAAATTTTATCATTAAGGACTAGAACATCATTAAAGACTAGGGAAAACTTGTATTTTAAAGAAAGTTGATCTTTAAGTATCCTCTCAACAAATATCTATTTTTCTGCTATACCAAGTTTATCTTGTGTATGTATATCTAGTTTACTATAGCTCTTCACAATTAGTTTACCTGCTTAAATGTAAAAAGAAGCAGTCTCTCTGATGGGATCAGTGCCCAAGACCTTGAAGTTGGCCACACGCTATAAGCAGCACAACCTCCAATCATTTTCTAACAAATGCTGTTTAAATTAATTTAAAAGACATTTAATCCTCTGTATCATGTCATTAAAATTAACATGTGTGTTATTGATGCAATTTGTAAGTTTTCCTCGTTCATTTCCTGAAATCCATTTTGATCTGGCTTTACAATATGTTTGCAACTTGGAATTAATGAAAATCCTCATTGCTTAAAAAAAATAAAATCTGCAATTCAGAATTTCATTAGGTTGATCCATTCTTTCCTGTTCTCATTATTCTAGACTGTTAGATTTCACTTTTCTATACTTGGTTTTTTTCCACTATTGGAAAACTGTCAGTTGACATCAGTGGAATTATTTGGGGAGGCACTAGAAGCTACCATGTTCTAGAGGCCAATGTTTTTTTTATTGTATATAGGACTGAAATTGGAATACCTGAAGAATGAAAACGTATTTAGGAATATAGGAACAAAATGAAATTGAAACAGTATTCTCAGTCTTTATATCACTAGTAACACAGCAAGCCTTCCAAATCTGGTTTTAGACATTTTAAATAAGCCTTGGGGTCACATTTCAAACAAGGGATTTGAAATAGTGGTCTATAACCCTAGCTCAACTTACTTGCCTTTCAGTTGCCTCTCAAATGCAATGTAAAGCATGTACTATGTGCTTGCTCCACATGCCCACAACCAATAAATACTTTACATTTATCCCCTCCTTTTTGTCCCTATCTCTCTTAAACCACTGACAGTGCCGTCTGGTCAAACCCAACAGACTGATGCTGCCATGATGTTACTTGACTTACTCCAGCATTGGGCACTGACCACCACTTCCTCACATGGGATCCAAACCTAACTGTTTCCTGACCCTCCTCCTCCTCAAAGCCTTTACTGGTTACCCATTCTGCAACTGCCTCTTTTTGGAGACTAGTGCTCTAAGGTTCTACCCTCAGCCCCATTCTTATCCACCTACAGCCTCTCTGGAAGATGTCATCCACTCTCGTAGCTTCACTTTTTCACTTCTAACTTCCTAGTCTTTACAAATCCTGATGCACTGTGGCTCCTTCCCTGCCCTCTGAGAGAAGCCCAAACTCTTCAGTGTGGCAGATTCTAACCGTACTGTAAGGGTGCATTATGGGCACATGATGTTTTATTCATCTCTATAGTCCCGTTACCCAGCCGGGTGCAGACTCAGAGGGCCCTTGATAAAGGCTTGTGGAAAAAAGGGATTCCTCTAACTAGCCAAATTTCTTTGAGTTTCCTCTCCAAATACCTCCACCCCCTCCACTTTCTAGAATTCCTGCCCCGCCCCACTCAAGATCCTCCACAGGATTCTGACCCTCATCTACTCACACTTTGCCCTCAGTCTAGAGCAAGAGCATGCCCATTCCTTTCCTGTTCATCCAATCCCTCTGCCCCAACCCAATCCCAGCACCTACATTGGCAGAATGCTCCCAGGGGTGGAAATCATTGTCACCATCATCCACAGACCCTGATACAAAATCTTGGCTACACGTTGAATCTATGAAATTTGCTGATGACCTATGGCAGAATTATCCTGTTCTTCCCGTTCCGCCTTTCTACCATTTATACTTGGCACGTTATGGGATGGCAGAGTCTGTGGAGATCTGTCCTCCCACAGCATGTCCTCAAAGGACTCAGTCTCCATTTTGTCTCCAATACTCAGCTCACTCCCTTGCACATAAACAGGCATTCAGAAATGTGTACTCAGTAAGACTCTGCCCTCAAGCTTACAATTTTGTAGGGGAGATAAGATATGCACAGAATTCTTAAGTCTATGGCAAAGGATGTTAAATACAGAGACAGTGTTTTATGCCTCTTTTGGCCTGCAAGGACAACGAATTTTCAGTATATACTTACAGAATTGCTGGATGAACAATTCTAGTGGTCAGAAAGGAAATATGGTTTTCACTTTGAGGTGCGTTGACATTTGAACACAGTCGTGAAGGATACACAGGACTTTGACAGACAAGGGGAGGTGGAGGAGTAGGAGTGTTCTGGGCTGAGAGAAATTTAGAAGGTGGGTGAGTAGTGATCCAGTTTAGTGGAGAGTTGGACAGAACAGACTGGAAAGGCAGGGTGGCACAGGTGGAAGAGGGCCTCGATGTCACACCAGGATAGTAAACTTCATTTGGTGGCTCATACATACCTTTGACAGGTTTTGAACAGGAGTATGACACATTCAGAGCTTACATTAGGGAGATTCATCTGGCAGTTCACAGCTGTATCCCCCAAGGCCTAGAACACTACCTGGCATGTAGTAGACGATCCATAAGTATCTTGAATATTTACAGGACTATATTGGGGGTTGTCATTTATTGATGTAGATTTGTAAGGAAAGACAACCATTTGGATCCAATATTTTCAAGTTGACAAATACACACATAACTTCATTTTTGACCTTCTAACTTTCACTACACTTGTTATTCCTGTTCCAGTTATCACCCCCCTCTATAACCCCCATAAGAAACAAAAACTCACCTTCCTGTATTTTTTCTCCATTGTTTGAGTTCTTCCCTCCATAGCCACACAAAAGAAAGTTGTCTAATCCGGCCCTCTTTCACATGACAGTTTGTCAAATTTTGCGTACAGTCATCATGTACAGGTTTCTCTTTTCCAGGTTAAATACCCCAAGCCCCTTCGATTATGTGATGTATTTATCACCATCCTAGTCACTCCTTTGGAATTGGCCAAGTGTGTCAGTGTCCCTCAAACACATGACATTAATACTGAACAGTGAGTCCAGAAGTGTCCTAATTAGTCCACTTCTCTGGCTTGAAAGGCTTTGGAATTATCCTCAACTAGTCATCCTCCACATAACACTACCTTATCTGTGTATGGTACTTTACTTCAGGCACATTTTCCTTTTCTATGTCTCCCACCTCCATCCCTTCCTGGTTCAGGCCCTCATCACTCCAGGCCTGCATCCTGTGTCTCCATTTTCTGCTTCCTTGTCTACTGCTGCCAGACCTGTTCTCCTTACACCATGCTGTCATGTGAGGGTCAGCAAACTCTCATTGAGCAGCAGTGATGCGCAAGCACTGTGCTTATGCTTCAGGGCATCGTTTATGAGTAGGACAAAGGCGTGTCTCTTAAACTGAGGGTGACAGCCTTCATCAGACTATAACATGTAGGGGACTGCATTGCAGTATGAATGCATATCCAGGACTGAGGATGGAGAGGGGCATTCTGGCATAAGTTTATGGAGATGGCATTTGAGTAAACTTTTAAGAATGGGTGGAATTAAAAGCAGAGCAGAAGAGCGTTCCAGGCTGAATCAGGGGGAAGGGCATGAGGAGTCTAAGTGTACACTGTTTTAGAGGACCCCTAAACAGAGCAAAAGGGCAGAAGCTCTTGATGTGTTTCGGGATGAATGGTACGAAGTGATCTCGAAAGGCAGATAGAGCAGGTAAAGCGGGGTACTGAGGGCCATTCTTTGGAGTCTGTTCTGATGATAGGCAGCCCTGAAAAGGGTACAGTCACGCTCCCAATGCATTTCCGGAAAACAACACAAGCAGCACTTCTCAGTGGAAGAAGACACTGGTGTGTCAACACTTGGACACGGAGCTCAGCCAGCAAGTTCTTGGAGAAGAACTGGCAAGCAGGAGTACTCCCAACCCCACGGAAGTGCGACCTTGGGCGAGTCATTAACTTGTGGGAGCCTCCTTGGCTGGGCTGTGGCAAGCATTAAGCGAGATAATAGGTATTAAGTCCGGCCTCACTGTAAGAAATCACTAGTTTACTCCTGGGACGGTTTCGGTCGGTGGCCCCTGCGGCCCTTCCGCTCCGAGCACCCGCTACCCAGGCCGCAGTACGCGCAGGGACACCAGTCTGCGGCCCTGCCAACGCGCACTATCCGCCGGAAGACTGGAAAATGGATCCGGGACTCCGCCACTGGTGAGGCGGTGCGCTCGGCTCGGTCCCCTTTCCTCTCTGATTGGGCGGGATACGCCCCAGGAGTGGGGAGGATGACAAAGGAGGAGGCAAGGATTGGTTAAGCCTGGGAAGAAGGCGGGGCCTTGGCACGGGAGGGAGGCGGGACCGGAGTCTCAAGGCTTCCCCTGTTAGCCCCGCCCTCTTACTGGGATTCTGGCCTGGGCTCGCCAGAGGCTGAGCGGTCAGTAGAGCGTTCTTCCGCCTTCCAGTCTTCCCAGCAACCCGTGACGCGATCCGCGTGCGGCCCACCCCTGACCAACCCGGGAGAGCGGGGCTGGAGCGTGACCCCCTATCCCGAGACTCCTCCCTGCTCCCCCCACTCGGCGGCCGCGCGCTCCGCCAGCCCCTTCCCTCCCCCGCCACAGTCCCGCAGTCCGGGAGGCGGGGGTCGGCGAGCCCGCCGGGTGGGAGCCGCGCGGTGTCCGAGGAGCCAGTCGGCGACCGGTGAGGGGACCGAGGGGACGGGAGGGCAGGGTTGGTGCGGGGCAGCGGTCCCCAGCTGTCGCCCGTCTTCTCCCCTCCGCCTCGGGCGGCTCGCGTCTGCCACCGTCGGGAGCGCCGCCCCGGCAACGAGTGACGTGGAGTCGTGGCGGAGTGAGCTATTGGCCGGCGCCCGCCTGCGGCCGCCGCGCAACCTGCTCCTCCCAGGCCTTGTCCTCCGCCTGTCCTCGCCCGTCTTCCCCCTGGTGACCTTCGGCCGGTGTCCCCACAACGCAGATATCGCCAGGCTGAGCCGGATTAAAAGGGCAGCAGCAGCCACTGGGCTCCTTCGGTGTTAAACGCCCCCCGCTCCCTACCACGTTTTTGGTGCCCTGTCTTGCCCTCCGGGTGGGCTGGCGCCAAGGGCGTGGAACTGGGGTGAGTCCGGGGTGGGAAGAGTTTCGCCCAAGGAGAATCTGTCCAGCAACTCGTGACGAAAGCTGACTGAGGGGTCCGGGGTTGGCTGCGCTGCGGGAGGGCCAGGGAAGGCGACCCGCTCAGGTGCGGTGTTTCTCATTCCTCGAATAGTCGTGCTCAGCTCCTGTGAAGTACTAGACACTGAGTCTTAAAATGAGTAACCAACTTCTCTGCTTACTCTCGGAGCTCTCAGGGTGCGGCGTGTGGCTACGGAAGGCTACGCTGCTCTAAACGTGTGAAAAAAGGTTCTGTAGGGGTCAGGGGAAGGACTGAAAAGGTCTTGCAGAACGTTTAGGATGCTTAGGAGATAGAAGTAGGAGTCGGACCCCTTCAGCGTCCTTCTTCAGTGGAATGTCCTGAGGAGACTAAATCCTAAAAACTCGGCAACTGCAGTTCTCGGATTTACACATATTTTAACCTTACCTCTTTTGATATGAAACGTTATAATAGCTTCTTTTACTGAGTTTTCCAAGGCAGGAGTGTCAAACACCCAAAGTCCCCTGTCCAAGGTCACACTGCTAGTAATAGAAGAACCAGAATTTGGATGCTGCCTCTCTGGTTCCCTTACGTAGGTTGCAGTTCTGACCCAGTAAACCAAAGCAGAGTATTTGCAGTGTATGCAGTGGGTAGGGCTATGGAGGATAGGATGACTAGAGAAGCGCCCTCTCTTCCAGGAACCTAATTTTGGAGATTATTTCAGATTAATACATCATTTTAAAAAAGTGTTGAATGCCTTATGTGTGCCCAATTTCTTGCTAGGCCCAGGGAGGGTGCAAAACACCATATAGTCCCTTCCCTCATCCCAGTTCTGGGATGCTGTGGCCCCTCTGGGCTGCAGTTTTGCCCATGTGTCAAAGAGACATAGAGATAAACTACCCTGCTACGTGTGTTCACTCCCATACATACCTTCTCCACACTTCCCAGATTTTACAGGAATATCTTCGTGAAGGCAAAACTTCCAAAAGAATGTATTTAGATCATGATAAGGCTTGGGCACTTGGGGTGGGAGGGAGCTGTCATTCCTATTTCCACCAGCTCCTTTAACATGTCAGACTGGATCTGAAGCTGGAAGGGGCTACTTCTTTTGAAGAAGTGGGCCTTGTTTCTATTATGGGGGAGAAGGCAGTGAGGAGTGGCCATTCTGGTGCTCTGGATTTCGCACCCCATCCTTAACTAGAAAAGGAGCAGAAACCTTTCCAGAGTGGATGGGAATCACTGTTCACTTATTCAGAATAAAGCCAAGTAAGGGGATGGGGGAGCGGTGTGAGGGTGCTTAGTGGGGCTTTTCTGAGGAGGGGTTATTTGAGCGGAGCTCTGAATGAAGGGGGGAAGGGCTTTCCAGGTGAAAGGAACTACAAATGGAAAGGTCCCAAAGCAGGCTCCAGAGGGCCAGGTAAACTTTTCTATCCACCCAATTCCTCCCCCACCCCCACAGATTAAGAAGTGGACAGTGTGCTTCTATCGGGATGTAGATTTCAGCATCTTCCAGGGATGTCTCTGAGCTCTAGAGACAACAGTGTCCTTAGGGCTGAGGCAGGGGTGGCAGTTAAGGATACAGAGAGAGGTCAGCAGAAGAGTCACCTCTCCTGAATGCAGCTACCACTCCCTGACCCGCTTCTAACATGGGCATTTTCCTTTCCCCAGCCAAGGCCTCAAGGGATCAACGCGGCACGCATAGACAGAGCCCTGGTCCTGGCACCGTGGGGCTTCCTGCTTAGCTACTGCTGGTGGGCTAGGGCCGGGAAGTGTTGGGGGTTGCCTGAGAGAACTGCCTGCTGCACCCCTCCTGTCCCCAGACCTGTCTGCAGCACTTGTGCTGGGTGGTGCTGGACAAGCTCGTGCAAGAACCTCGGGTCACATGGGGCTAACCAGTAGTACCCACCTCAAAGGACTACTGGGAGGACACAAGGGTGACAAACACATGAGAGTGGTTTTATGTTGATGCTAGTAATAACTGGGAGAGTAGCAGTGAGAGGCATTGCATGAGTCACAACCCCAAGTCCCAACCAGGTCTCCTACTTGCAGTACAGATGTCTGCTTTCCAGAAGAGCTGGTGGACCCGTCTGGAGGGGATGGCCAGGGCCTGGGGTTTTGGGAGATGAGAGAAATGGTCCTCTTCTCTGGTTATTGAGGCTCTAAGGGTCAGGGCAGTCAGTGACCTCTTCCCAGGCAAACCCCTCCAGGAAATGTAAGGTGGGCCAGCCTGTCTCTGTATATTGTGCAGGATTTGGAAAGGCATTTGGTTAAGCACTATCCAATAGAAATAAACTGTGAATCACATTTGTAATCTTCACTTTTCTTAAAAACAGATGAAGTTAATTTTGATAATATATGTCATTTAACCCAATATATCCAAAATATTATCATTTCAACATATTATCAACATTAAATATTAATGAGATTTTGCATTCGTTTTTCATACTAAGTCTTTGAAATTAGTAGTGTATTTGATCCTTACAGCACATCTCAATTTGGTACAGCCACATTTCAAGTGTTCAGTCGCCACATGTGGCTTGTGGTTACTATAGTGGACAGCACAGCTGGGACAGCCTTTAGCCCCACTGCTGCAGCCCAGACCAGTTTCACCCAGCTCTGGCTTCAAGATGGAGGAATTGTGAGAGGATCACTTGCCTCTTAATCCTGCCCCAGAAATACTGGCCCAGCAGAACAGATAACCAGGGAAGAAAATTTTTATACTGACTGAAGGACAAAACTCAGAAAAAAAAAGAGAACTAAACTGCTCTCACAGTGGATTGTTAGTAAATGTACTAAATCCTGATTAATTCTAACACTCTTGATTTGTAATATGTGATCAGTTAGATATGGTGTGAAATCCTTGTGATATTTATTAAGAAACAAAAATAAAGGAATATACAAAACTCAAGTTTATCTTTAATCTATTGTGAATGTTAATTTTTTCCATTAGCTTATCTTCTTAGTACCTGTTTTTTATTAGTTATATGTATAGTATTTGTAAATATTTGTATTAAATACTTGAAAGGTACTAAAATACTTTAAAGGATCAAACAATTAAGACTTTTCGCCAATTCACACATAATTACCCCTTCCCTGTTTCCAAGCCTTCCTTGTACTTTTTTTTTTTCCCCAAAGTAAAAGCAACTCGGTGGTATAACAACTTCAAAACTCTCAATCAGAAAAGTGGTTATGACAGTCTAGAAATCATTCTTTATTTGGCACAGTAATATTTTATTTTTTCTTTCGGATTTCCTTGCAGGCATAGACATCTTTGCTTCCAGAGCAAGCTCCAGCATGGGGTGAGGTACAGAAGAGAGACTTGAAGGGTGCACCTAGCAGTCAAGCACCAAACCTGTACCCTACTCCACATCTGTAATGGGGGGAAATGGTAACCTTGTTTATATGCCATTTATGTGTGCATGTTTGTGCTTGTGTGTCCTGTCTTACGTTCCTTGGGCATGTGCCCTGGGAGGCAGTGGCCTGGCAGAGGGTAGGTTCCCAGAAACTTGGCCTGAGAGGTGCCATGGCCCCCAGAGACCCCCAGGTGAGGTGGAACATTCACCAAAGCATGAGCATTTGATGTATGAGCATCTCTTTGGCATTTGGAATCAACCACTGAGTCCTGAGGGAAGGTTTTATTCACATGAAGGCAAACATTCCTTTGAATTGACAACCAGCTAGAATCAGCAGGCCAAGTGTCTGGGCTGAAAGTTCCCTCTGGAAGAACTGAGAGACTCCCTCTAAAGTCTGCTCTCAGATCTGCAGAGGGGCTCCTGCTCCTGCTTACAGATTTTGCTTAAAACTCTTCTTTGAATAAGATGTCTGGGATTTAAAACACTCCTGACCAAAAAAAAAGTGTGTGGGGTGGCGGAAGTGTCATAGATGAAACAGACAGCAAAATGTAGATAGGCTCTGAAGGTAAGTGATTCATGATACTATTCTTGTTAGTTTTTTATATTGGAAAATGTCCATTAAAAAATACCCTCCTTCAGGAAATATTTCCTTCTCTCTCTCCCCGCTTCTGTCCCTTCTGCTCAGTTTAAATTCACGTTGTCCTTCTTACTTCACCCCTGCAGGGCACAGCACATCGTGCTCCAGAGACACCAGAAGAGAACACCCTACATTGGCCACTCGTTTGCAATGCAGAGGGGAGCAGAAGCTCCAGAGCCCACCCATGCAGGTTTGTGGCTTTCAAGGCTTTTTTCAGTTGACCCCATTTGCTTCCAAGAGATGACGACTCCATCTATGGGCTGTTTTAACCAGAGCTCTCGATATTTATGATGAGTTTTCATCTGCTAATTAGAAAATGCTGACCTTTTTGTTTGCTTCCTCTTCCTGATCTTTTGGGTGACATGGCCTATAACTGATAGCGACTATACCTAATCTCCAGTGTCCCACTGAATTGAGCTGGGGACAGATCCATGGGCCTTGAGGGAAGCAGTCAGTGATGAGGCCAGCCAGGTGAGGAGGACAGCCCCATTTGTGCTCTAACTAGAGGGCAGAGGAGGTTCTGCGCACAAAGGCTGACCCTGCTCCCAGACGCTGCCTGGACCAACTTGTCAGAAGGATTCAGGGATACCATTTGAGATAAAGAGAATAGCAGAGCAGATTGTCCCCATAACAGGGCTTCTCTGCTACTCCAGGTTCTCAGATCCCTGGAGCTGGGGCACTGAAGAAAGTCTGCAGAATGTTTGCAAACAACTTGGATGCCCTGAGAATTTGGACGGATTCCCCTTCCTTCTCTCCAGCCTTCCCTGAAAATGTGAAAAGTTCTTCTAGGATAATACTATTAACTTTTGATAATATTCTTTGTGAATTATCCATGCTCCCTTTTCAGCCCTTTCCTGGATCCTGAGTTGCTTTCTCAAGGCTAGGTGACGGAGCTTCAGGGCTGTGTACGGGAATGGAATGATTATCACGTACTATCCAAAACCAAGGAGCAATACTTTGGGGTTTCTCAGATACCTTCCCTTGCCCAGGCCCCAGCCCTTTCTGAGCCTTTTGCTGAGGCTGCCGCTGCTGGATGAGTTTATGCTTCATCTCATTGCCTTCCTTGTCCTTCCAGCTCAGGCCTGACTGGGTTCACTTTGGTGACTTAGAAAACCCGGGTGTCAGAAGAAAGTGTTGGTATAGTCTAGGTCCAGGGGACTTCTCATTGCTTATCCCTTCTTGGTCGTTTCCTAATGCATTTCCAGGCCAAGATACCCGGTCTAAGGCCAGAAACAGGCTGGGCCTCCTCAACTCCCGAGCAGTGTGCTGGAGCCAAGCTCCCCTCTGAGTCCCTCCTGCCCTTCTTGGTGGCACAAGAATTCCCTTCCCCATATTTCTAGGACTCCCGTGGCTTTGAGTCCTCTTGAAGAACCAAATCCAAGAGGAAGTTGCAGGAAATGGGGAGTCAGTACTCGCCCGTCTGTTCCAGCTGTTGCTGGGGCTCACAGTGACCTTCTCCCTACAGAGCTCATGGTGCAGGGCGAACCTGGCTACAGCCCACCTCTGAACAGCCACAGTACCGGCCTGTGAGAGAAGGAACCGGGGAATCCACAAACCAGTGTTCCATGCCTTTTCCTCTTCCCTCTGCTGTTGTTTCTTTTCCAGGATTTGAGAAAACTGAAAACAACCCGCAGCTCAAGGAGGTAGACCACGAGTGTGAGTGGCATACTTCCCTACTGGCCTGGTCCCCAGTCTGCGCCCCGGCTGGGCCCTCACCATGTTTGCTGCATCAGAGGCGGCGGCGGCGGCAGCGGCCGGGGCGGGCAGGCCTTACGCGTGCAGTGAGTGCGGCAAGAGCTTCCGCTATAGTACGGTGCTGCTGCGGCACGAGCGCACCCATGGCGGAGATAGCTGCTTCCGCTGCCTAGACTGCGGTGAGCGCTGCGCACGGGCCGCCGACCTTCGAGCGCACCGTCGCGCCCATGCGGGCCAGACGCTCTACATCTGTAGCGAGTGCGGCCAGAGCTTCCGCCACAGTGGCCGCCTGGACCTGCACCAGAGTGCGCACAGACGGCACAGCCGCTCCTGCCCCTGCCGCGCCTGCGGCCGCCGCTTCCCACACCTCCCAGCTCTGCTGCTGCACCGGCGCCGCCGGCACCCACCTGAGCAGCCCAGCCGCTGCCCGCTGTGCGCCCGCACCTTCCGCCAGAGTGCACTGTACTTCCACCAGGCGAGGGCGCACCCGTGGGGGACACCTGCCCCGCCCACCGACCCGCTCCACCGCTGCGCACAGTGCCCACGGGCGTTCCGCAGCAGCTCTGGGCTGCGATACCATGAGCGCGTCCATGCAGCCCAGAGCCCTGGCAGCTCCACACCACGGCAGCCATGCGCTCCAGACACACACCAGTGCGGTGTGTGCGGCAAAAGCTTCTGCAAGAGTTCCACACTAACGCGACACCTGCAGACGCACTCAGGCGAGAAGCCCTTCAAATGCCCGGAGTGTGGCAAGGGCTTCTTGGAGAGTGCCACGCTGGTGCGACATCAGCGTACACACACGGGCGAGAAGCCCTATGCGTGCGGCGACTGCGGGCGCTGCTTCAGTGAGAGCTCCACGCTGCTGCGCCATAGGCGCAGCCACCAGGGCAAGCGGCCGCACGCATGCGACACCTGCGGCAAGGGTTTTGGGCAGCGCTCCGACCTCGTGGTGCATCAGCGGATCCACACAGGTGAGAGGCCTTTCCCGTGTCCCGAGTGCGGCCGCCGCTTCAGCGACCGCTCCGACCTCACCAAGCACCAGCGCACGCACACAGGTGAGAAGCCCTACCGCTGCGAATTGTGTGGCAAGCTCTTCACATGCGTGTCCAACCTCAATGTGCACCGACGCAACCACGCTGGCTACAAACCCCACAAGTGCCCCGAGTGTGGCAAGGCCTTCAGCGTAGGTTCTAAGCTGGCACTGCACCGCAAGACGCACCTGGGCGAGCGGCCAGCAGAATGTGCCGAGTGTGGCAAATGCTTCAGCCACAGCCGCTCGCTGTCGCAGCACCTGCGGGCCCACACGCGTGCTCGTGCCCCCGCTGCCATCCAGGTCCCCGCGGGAGCTGCCCTCATCTTTGCTGGGCAGACAGGAGAGGAAAAGCCGGAACTTTTTGTGTCCCAGTTGAGGGAGACTTGCTGAGAGGCTTCTCTGGAGTGGGCTAGGCAAGCACCCATACACTGCCACAGAGATGGTGGGGGAGCTCGCAGATGGAGGTCTGTGGAAAGGCAGCACGGCCTGTCACCTTTCCCTATCTCTGTTGGTAGGCCTTCACCTGGCCTCCTGCCATGCCCCTACACCTGCTTCCCTTGTCAGCTCTTTTCCTGTTCTCAGTTCTCTCCCTCTGGGGTGTAGGTGCAGGGGTGGGAAAACCTCCAAGATCCCACAGCATGGAAGAGAGCCCAGGTATTGGTGTATTCCACCGCTGCTGCTGTGCTCTCAGGTGTTTCCTGTTTTCCCACCTGTGTGTTGTCTTTTCCTGTCCCATCTCCTTTTTTCAGTCTGAGTCTCCTCTACCTCTCCTTTCCAGGGACTTTTGTTGTGCCTTTTCAGGTAATGATCACAGGTGTGGCCACACTCACATCCTACCTGCCCTGTGGTCTTCTTGCCTCTTGATTCTAGTTGACTTGGTCTCTCTGCTGCTTTCCTCCTGGGCTTCTGAGAGATGATGGAAGAGCTTACTTCAGTGAAGGACATTTACACGCCAGAAGGACCTAGCCTACTGCCTGGCAGAGATGGCCCACCCACGTAAAGGTGGGTGGGAGCCCTCAGCATGGTCACCCACGTGTCTCATGGGCCAGACCTGATGATGTCCAGATCAAGGTGCCTCTCAGGACAGTGTTCTCCAGCCAGGTGGGGGACATTAGCTCTGGGACCTGGGCCAAGACCACATGGGTCCACAAAGCCAGGCACTGCCAATTTGAGCATCACAATGTTGTTTCCAAATCAAGCTTGGAGCCATGGGGAAACTGAGCTCCACGGAGGTGACAGTGCAGGATGGAAAATCCCCTGGAATTGGCCAGAGATTTTTTGCTTATGGCTGGTGAAATAAAGAGTTGTTTGGGTTCCGGAAGCCAAAAGCCGGCTTTGTCAAACCTGAGGCTGCAGACTTCAGAAGAGATCCAAGAGCCAGGCCCTTTCAAAGTTCCAAGGTCTCATCCCTTCCCAAGGCAGCTCAACCGTCTTGCATGTACAGCCCCCTCGATTTTGCCCTGGAAGGCAAGACTATTCATGGGCCTACACATTTGGTTCTCTTGGTTAATGGAGAGTACAAATGTGGCCCCAGATCACATACCTCTGGAATGACCCAGCGCTCTCCATACTGTCACAGCCTGCCCTGCCTGAGTACAAGGGTGGGTGTGATACTCCATAGGAAAGGGCTGCAAAGTGCCAAAGCAAAGTGGGAAAGAAAGCTGGGTCCTCAAGGTGGGGGGCAGACGGGGGCCCGCAGAGGAAAACAGGGCCCACCCCTATGGTGCACTCAGGCACACACGCTAGCAGAGCCTGCTTCCAAAGGAATCAAGGGCCAAAACACTCGCTCTGCCCACACGTCTGTAAAATACTGGGTTTATTGTGTCCTTTAGGAAGACTAAAGTAGCCTGGCTTCCCTAGAGCCCAGTCTTGCCCCCACCCTGCACTCTCCGTAACACAAGTTCCTGGGATGTCCTCCTTGCTCCTTGTCAGTCCTTGGGGTCTGGCTCCCCACAGCCTGGGGAATGCTCACTGCTGAGGGAGCAGGGTCAGAGCCTGAGGAACTGGAGAGGGCCTGGACCCATCACCAGACCCCAGTGGCGCAGAGGCAGAGATGCTGGGACAGGGCTCCAATAGGCCAGGTGACTCTTGTGGGGCCGGGTGCAGGGCCGGGTGGCTTTTGCTGCGATGAGCTGCGACACTGTCTGGCTTCTCAAAGCACTTGCCACAGAACTCACAGGGAAAGCGCAGAGTAGCAGCTGTCTCTGCGTGCTTGCGCCGATGCCAGTTCAGGGAGGCCTTCTGGCGGCAGGTGAACCCACAGATCTCACACCTGAGCCAGGGACAGCAAAGAGAAGGAAAGAGCCTTAGCCCATCTTGACTTCCCCAGGGGTTCTTCCTGCTCCCAGCTGCCCCTGGCCTGCCAGCCCTCCCTCGCCCCCAGACTACCTCCCCCACACTCACTGCAGGGGTTTCTCTCCAGTGTGGATGCGCCGGTGGATGATGAGGTTGCTGCTGGTACGGAAAGACCGGGCACAGAACTCACAGATGTAGTCCCGGGTATCTGCGGGTGCACGGGGGACACCCCAGCATCCATTCCCAGGCTCTGGCCCCTCGGCCCACACTACCCACCATTCCCCACAGGAGTACTCTCCATTCAGCCTGCATATCCCACCCTTTCCAACCCCCAACAGTGCCATGTGGCTGTCAGCAGCCAATCTCCTCTCCTCTCTTTTTTCCCTGACCCTGCCCTCCCTCCCAGCTATCACAGCACCTGCCTGTTGCCCATCTCCAGCAGCTCTCACAGGCCTGCTGTGGTTTTTCTCCTACACCTCCAAGTCTCAGGGCCTGCAGTGGAGATATCCTTGCTTCTCATGGCGTCCTTTAGACCTCTGTCCCACCACTGCACTGTATATCCTGCCATCAGACCACATACATACACCTGCAGCCTTCATCCCCTTCACTCCCCTGTGCTCCACACAACTCTGGCTCCAAGCCCTCTCCTTGGCCGTCACTCCTGCTGTCATTTTGTTTTAGATATGTTCAGCACTCCGTTTCTCTGTTCCCTGACCTCACTGACCTGGTCCCCCACCATTCTCAGCCACCACTCCCAGGTCACACCCCATCACTGCACCACCTTGAAATCACAATTTCAAGCAACCCAATTCCAGCAATGACCTCCTACTTTTGCTGCTACAATAATCCCATGACTCCAGGCTGCCAGCCCAGTGGCCTGCCACCTTCCCACAGGGCGTCTTTGTAGCCTTTCTTCATTCACACTACCAGTTAACCTGTCCCCCTCTCCCTCAGCTGTACCTGCTTGGTTAAAACCCAAATCAGGATAAACACAATCCTTGGCCTGCTTCAGGCCTGGGCATGTGTGCTGAGCGGGGTAACACAACCCACAACCTCCCCGCCAGCCTCTCCTGTCATCCACAACCACAAGTCTCCAGGGCCCTCCCTATGCCTCTGCACTTCTCTGGTCAGTTTACTCTCCCACTTTCTACAGTCCAGAAGACCATTTTCCATACCACTTCTTCTCTTCACCAGCCTCATTCAGCAGTGATCTCGTTTAAGTCACCAAGAAAAGAGAAGCCAGAAGAGAACGCCCACATCCTCCCCCTACCTGATCCACCAGCCAACTTGCTTCTGTGCCTATATACACGAATACTCCCTGCTCCCCTGTGGCCACCCTCCAACTGGGCCCAAGACACACCCTTCCTCACTGATTGAGGTTGCCCACCCTACCCCCTGCATCAGCAAGCCCTTCCTCCCTGTGGGATCATTCCCATCTCTGTGCCCCGATCTCACAGCCCTCATTTCTCTGCTTGTCTTCACAGCAAAACTCCAAAGAGTTGCCCATACTCACTGTCTCCACTTCCTCAGCTCCTCTCTGGCTTGAACCCACTCCATTTTGGCTGTCACCCCCCCCTCCCCTTGTCACATGCCATCTTGTCAAGGCTGGTCAAGGATGGCCTCCTGCTGCCAGACCAGTGGCCTGTCCTCATCCTCATCTTACCGGGCCCTGTGGCACTGGCACAACTCACCCCTGCCTCCTCCCTGGAGCACGTTCTCCACTTGGCTCCTCAGATACCACTCTCTTTGCCTGTCTCACCAGCCCCTCTGCAGCTGCCCTTCTCACCTGCTCTGCTCAGATTTCTCTACCTGTGCCACTCCCTCCGTCTAGGTACACTCTATTCATGGCTCCAAATACCACCCATGTTGCTGGTGATGAACACATTTTTTTTCCCCACCATCTTCCTAAACTCCAGATTCACATCTTCTGGGATGCCTAATAAGCATGTCCCAAATAAAATGTTCCCTTCCCGGAGCCTGCGTCCCCCTTGTTTTCAGGAAATCGCATCACCTTCTGCCCAGTTGCTCAGGCTGGAATCTCCTAAGTCACCCCTGACTCCCCCTGCCTGTCCCACCCGAGCCAATCTTTCCTTCCCACAGCAGCCCTCCTGGCTCTACCGTCACACTCAGGTCAGCCTCCAGCCACTTCTCACCAACTTGACTGCACCAGTACATCCAGGCTACCGTCACTGTGCACTGCACATTCCTGCAGTCGCCCTATTATACACAGTAGCCACAGTGCTCCTTTTAAAGTCAGTTGTGTCCCTCTACTGCTTAAGCCCCTGGGATGGAGACCATCTCATTCAGGCAGGAGCCAGGCCATCCTGATGGTGGTCTTGGAGGCCTCCATCACCTATCTGATCTCTCTTCCTTCCTTTCTAACCTCCTGGCCTCCTCTCCATTCCTGGGACGGGCCATGCAGATGCCAGTTCATGGCCTTCCCACGTGCTGCCTGTAAACATGGACAGGTCTCCATTCCTCCCTTAAGTCTTTGCTCAAAGCACCTTCCCTTTCTACAAGAGCAACTCCTTTCTCACACTCTTCTCTCTTCCCTTGCCTCACATCTCTTCATAGCCTTGTATCACTAAAGTGGACATCTTAAGAGGTTAGGACTGCCAGCTTTGTTCACTGCTATATCCCAGAACCTAAAACAGTCTCAAGCAGGCAGATGCTCAACACAAAGAGAATGCAGGATGAGTGAGTGAGAGTCAGTCATCCCACAGACAGGTATGACAGGACCTAGAGATAGGAGGTGATGGGGCCAACAGGGGAAAGTGAAGGGAGCCATGGAAGTGATAGGACCCATAGAGAGGGAGTTGAAGTGACCCATAGAGGGAAGTGACAGGAACCACAGAGAGGAAGATGAAGGGACCCATGGGGGAGGTGAAGGGGCTCACGGAAGGAAGTGAAGGGACCGACAGAGGGAGATGACAGGACCCACAGGGGAGAGGTGAGGAGGCATTTCCACCACTCACCACTGTGTAGTTTCACGTGCTCCTTCAGGTGTTTCTTAAAGTTGAAGGACTTCCCACAAGCTGGCTCTGGGCAGGAAAAGGACTTTTGGTGGATGTGCTGGTACTTCTTGTGGTGCTAGGAAAGGAAGCAGGTGGTCTCAAGGAGACTGCCAGAGCTGATCCAGCACGCAAGCTCCTTTTCCCCCTGCCCGTCCCCCAGCAGTTCTCCCTGTCACCACCAGCTCATGTCATCCTGACTAGTCCTCATCCTGATCCCATCCCATCCTAACCCCAAACTCTGCCCTTGACTTCTATTACTTCACCTCCTTGCCACACCCTCACCTTGCAATGCCCAGTTCCCTGTACTAAGTACCACTCTGGTGACAGTCCTGGTTCCCTAACCATGAATTCGCTCTCTGCCCGGGATGGGAATACATTTTGGGTGGGTATGATTATCCTCTTTGATGTCAGTATTAACGTACAACAGCATCCAGATTGCCTACTTTTTATTAACAGCTCACCATAGATATATATTATATGATTTTCTCCTAAATCTGTTTTGGAACTACATACACTCTCAACTCGGAACACTTTTAAAGGTAGTGTATTCTTCAACCTTAACTCTCCAGCTATTTCTGGGAAATCTCTCTTTTTATCTGACCTAATATCACATCCTGGCTCACTAAATTGCATGGGCTTTCCCCTTCCTCCATAATCTCATTTTCCTGTAGCTAAACTGCTGCTGGGGGCTGCTTCAGTCTCCTCCATCAACAGGCTCAAGTACATGTGACCAGCACTGCTCAATGTTCTCCTCAGTCTAGAGCTTCATGGCCACTTGGGGACTTTCCCCCTCCATTTTCTCTCCCAAATCCTGTCCACCCATGCCTCTCCATCCCTCTGGTCTGAGCCCTCTCCCAGCCTCTGGACCTGTCCTGTGAGGGCTCTAGCTGAGTGTGGAGCTGGGCCCTTCCCTCTCTGTGCCTCAAACCTCTCCTGCAGTGAGGCTGGGGACAAGACCGTATTCCAGATCTCCCAGTGCCAGGAATACCCACTCAAGCCAGCAAGGCAAGGTGGGCAGAGTGTGGACTCGGGAACCCCAGCACTATCACACACTAGCCGAGAAGCCTTGGGCAATGCTTAACCCTTCTGTGTGCCTTGGTTTCCTCATCTGTAAAGCAGGAATCAGCACCTACTCCATAAGGATGCTGTGAAGATCAAAAGACTTGACACTTGTCAAGTGCTTAGAACAGTCACTAGCACCCCAAGAGCCTGATGAATGCCACCATCATCTGTGTGTGGTCCTCAGAGGTCCCATGCAAAAAGCAGCAGTGGGCAGTGGCTGTGTGCCTGAGGCTTGGTTTTCTGCCTTATCTACCAGTCATCTGGCTGACTATTAACTATAGGCAAGCTCTGCTCATACCCCAACCCTTCTCTTCCTGGCGTCAAATCCCCCCACACCCCAGGTTCCTTTGCCTCAGCTTCTCCTTCAGCCCTTCTCCCCAACCCCAGCAGCCACACAGAACCCAACCTGTGCCCTTCACACCCTCACATTCAAATACTGTCTGTTAGAGAAGATCCTTCCACAGCCAGGGAAGTCACATGGCAGCAGCTCTCTTTTGGCAGCTTTCCTGGGGGAGGAGAATAGGGAAGAGCATGAGGACTACAGTGGGCTCTCCTCCACCTCCCTCCTCTCACCTACCTCCCCAGAGCCCCCGATCCCAGTCCTACCTAATTCTCTTGGGGCCAATCTGTGCAGTGTCCTCATCCCACGTGGAGGCCAGCGCAGATTGGGCCTGACTCCCAGGGCTATGGGCAGCAAAAAGGGAGCAGACGGCCTCGAGGGAGAGCCATGACCCAGGACGCCCCTGCCCTCTGTCTCAGCCATCAGGTTACCTGGCCAAAGGCTGAGCCTGCTGGGCTGCTTGAGGAGTCCCACTGAGTTCCAGCTGTACCCCGACTTCTGCAGGCAGAAGAGCTCCAGAACCCAATGAGGATGCTGACGAGGATGGCACAGCAAAAGGAATTGGGGGAGCTGCAGGGGCTGGGGATGTCTCCCCCTTCTTAAGTTCATGGGTGACAGGGGAAGGGGGTGGTCTGGGGGCATCTGGCTCACTGCTGAAAGGAGAATGAAGAGAATGAGGGCATTATCTCCCTGGGCCTTCAGCCAGCCCCAGCCCAACCCCAGTCCCTAAATCACAAAGATCCCAACTTGGAACAACCCAACTCCTATTCCTACCCAGGATCTCTGTTCACATCTGCCTTCAGCCTTCATTCTCCCCTAGAGCCTAACTGTACCCCTTTCCACCCAAATTCAAAGCCTCCAGTTCTTTCTGCCTTCTCCAAAGTCCACTCTGCCCTCCCCACCAACAAGCTCTTCCCTAGAGTCTGCAAAGCTCTGGGTTCCCTGGCCAGCTGCCACCTCCCTCCTCCTGTTCTGCTCAGCATCCTCCCTCAGCCCCAACTTGCTCATCTGTGGAGGAGCTGTAGGTCCATGGGCTGGCATCACTGAGCATCTCCTCTTCATCTTCATCTTCCTGCTTTCCCTCTTCTCCTGGGGGCAGGAAGGTCTCTGGTGGGGGTCCCACTCCCCTGCAGGTCCAAGGAAGGCAAGCTTGAGGTCCTACATGCTCAGCCACACTATCCATCCAGGTCTATCCTGTCCCTCCCACCCCCAACCTCACCTGGGCAACCTGGCCTCCTGAGTCCTCTCATCATGCTCAGATTCCAGACCTGTTGGCACAGGTAGGGTCAAAGGGGAAGGAACTCTGGGCTGGAGGGATGAGGACAGGTGGAGTTCTAAGGTCTGAAGTGGTAGGAGGACTCTTGGGAAGAAGGGAGAGGAGAGGACAGAGGCTACTAGAGTGGGAGGGGATATTTTATTTTAGAGATGATACATTCACATGGTTCAAAAAAATAAAAGTAAGGGCCCGCCAGGTGGCGCAGCGGTTTAGTTCACGCTTGGCAGCCCAGGGTTCGTGAGTTCCGATCCCGGGCGCCCGCTGACGCACCGCTTGTCAGCCATGCCGTGGCGGCGTCCCATATAAAGTAGAGGAAGATGGGCACGGATGTTAGCCCAGGGCCAATCTTCCTCAGCAAAAGGAGGAGGATGAGCAATGGATGTTAGCTCAGGGCTGGTCTTCCTCACAAAAAAAAATAATAAATAAATAAAATAATAGTATAAAAAGGTACACTGTGAAAAAAATCTCCTCTCCACTACTGTTCCCCAGTCACCTAGCTCTTCCCACAGGCAACCTGGTTTCCCACATGCCCTTCCAGAGATATTTTATACATTCATAAGTACATACAAATATACATTCTTTCTCTCCTTATTTTTCCAATAATGGTAACTTACCATACATCCTATTCTGTATTTTGCTTTTCATACCTAAAAATACATTTGAGGATATATTTCCTTATCAGCATAGAGTCTTTCCATTGAGAAACGATCATTTTTAGAGGATGGGGTTCTAAGCTACAAAGACGGGAATGCTTTTCCCTCCCTTTTCACCACAACTCTTCTTTCTCCCAGCCTACCTGCAGGCTCCTGCCTGCCCCTGGCCTCCGTGCACCACCTTCTTGGGTCAGTACTTGGAAGGAGGACCGGTTTGGGCTCCTCTGGAGGTGTGGGGCCTGAAGAGGGGCCCCAGGAGAAGGTGTGGCCTGCTGAGCACTCCCATACAAGCCCCCCATCTTGGCCACCAGGCCCCCGCAGCCCAGGCACCAGGCTGCACTCTCGGCTGTGGGCATGAGACAGGAGCACCAGATACTGCAAACCCTTTGGGGGCAAAGGCTCAGGACCTGGAAGGGTGAAGATGACAGTCAGGGTGAGCTGCGAGGCCCCCTACTCTCACCCTGTAGAGTCATACCCAGATAGCCCTGTCCCCCAACCTGCTGGGCTACCAGGTTCTTAGTCGTTTACCATTTCTTATAGCCCAGAACCCCCAAGGTCCTGAGACATTGCTCCCTTCCCCACAAGCTGCCCCCATCAAACTACCTTGGGGTCCCCAACTCCCGCTCCTCTTCGCAAACTCACTCAGTTCCCTCTAATCTAATCCCCTTAGGGAGGTGTCCCTGAGTCACATCACTCCCTGTTGTTGCCCTTCTTCCCTCTCTGGCTCCTAAGCCCCCACCTCCAGCCATTCCCTACCTACCTGCACAGAGCACACAGACTGAAGAAGTGTACCTGCCAAGGGGAGAAGAAGCAGGTCAGGTCGGGGCCCAGTCGGCCAACTGCCCTCAGCTCTGGGCACTTACACACTTAGGGGCCAGCCCTAAGGTTCCCCTATTCGCTGGGGACCAGGGGGGGCGGGGCACAAATCACACACGCCATCCTGCTGAAGTAAGAAATCTGCCCGTCAGTAGGAGCAGCGGGCCGGCACGTGGCCCTGGGAATGGGGCTGGGTGCTTCTGCGTGGGTGCCCTCTCGCAGGGCATTGGCCCTGGCTTCTAACCGGTCCAGCAGGAACTTGGCGAGCTGGGAGTGCAGGGAGAAGCCCAGCTGCTCCTTGAGGAGGCACCACTGCTCCATGTGGCCGCCCAGGCGGATGCGGCACTTGCTGCGGCGCGCGTCTAGCTGCCGCCGCTTCTCCCTCCGCCTGCGGGATGCGTCCGCCGGGGAGGCAGCCATGGGCACCAGGGCCTGCAGGGTGGAAGAGACAACCGTGTGGGCCGACCTGATCGGGGGCCGGCGGGGCCTGGGCTCCACCGGCCGCTCAGGCCTGTTTCCTCATCAGTGAATTGAGGCAGGACTAAACCATTTCGATAGCATTCGCTGCCATTGGGCCCAAACCACCCCTACTTACACTACAGGGCGCGTGAACTAACGCTATGGGATGGGTGTCGTGTGGGAGTTAGGGGGACAGGGCCAAAATCAGAAAAACAGCCAGATCCCGGGCTCACTGAAGTGCTGAATCAGGAGCTATGGGGAAGGGGTGTGAGACTTTCAGTGGGATATTTCAGCTGGGGCTGGACTGGGGCTAGGTAACAGCCTAATCTTGAAGAGGGCATGGGCCTTTACTGGCTGATGGGGGAAGGAGAGGTCGTGTGCATTGGGGCGCTCGATGTGTATGGGGCCCGGGGTCTGGAGGGCCCCCCACCCCCCGTCTCGGGCCGCCCCACTTAACACTCACAATGCGTGGGGCAGGCCAATCCCCAAAGCAGCTTCCAGGCCGCCCAGAAAGCCCGCCGCGGCCCACCCCCACTCCAGCCTTACCTGCGCGCCCCCACCCGCCCTCGACCCGATTGCGCCTGCGCCTCCCCCGCCTCGTGCGCGGGCCCGGAGAGCGGCAGGAGGACAGGGGCCCACCTCGCGCGCGCCGCTGCCGTTTCTCTTTTAAGAGGAACCCGTCCCCCTCCGCGTCGGCGGCTCCAGCCCAGAACTAGGGCCGGGGCCGGGGGAGGCCAGAGTCGGTGGCCGGCGCGTCGCGCGCCTGCGCACTGGCCGTCCCGCGCAACGCCTGCCGGGAGTCGTGGCTCCCGCACTAATTATCCACGAACGTTGCTGACCCCAGGGGCAGTTGTGGAACGGTAGCTTCCGTGGCGAGTGCCCGCGTCTGATGACCAAAGTCTTGTGGAAATGGAATAAATAGGGCCAAGCCCAACTCCTGTGCATCGACCCCAGCGCTTCCAGCCTGCCCAAGAATGTCGCCTCTGCAACTGTTCCTTTCTACTTCACCTTTAATTTTCCTCTCAGTTGCCACCCACAAGCAAACACCTGCTGCAGAATAAGCCACTTTAAAAACCAACTAGAGCCTTCTCCAGACCCCAAGATTCTCGCCTGCTATAGTCCATTCCTTCTGTTCGCATAAAAATCCTCCGAAAAGTTGCTTAGATTCGCTGTGGATTCTTCCTCACTATTCTCTGTTCTGTTGACTCCAATGGAGCTTTCCTCTCTGCTAAGTCACTGGAATGACGCTTAAGGCCACCTGTGGTGGCCACGTTGCTAAATGCAGTGGTTACTTCTCTGCCTTTCCACCCTTAGAGCAACATCTGACAATGTAGATCTTTCGCTCCACACTTCCGGAGCCCCCAGATTGGCTTCTGTGGCTTCACATTCTCCTGGATCTCCTCCTTCCTTATTGGCTCCTCCTGTCTTTTCTTGGACTCTTCTCCACCGACCCACCAAAACAGTGTTCCCTGGATCGGGCTCTGGGCCAAGCCTTCTCTCTTCTCTCTTCTTGCATGATCTAATTGGCTCCATGGCTTTATATACACTGATGACTCCTAGATTTATATTTCCAGCCTAGCCTCGTTTCAGCTCCAGACTCATATATCTAACTGCCCACTCGACTCTCCACAGATAACTGACTTAAGAACTTAGAATAGTGCCTGGCGCATAGAAAGCAGTGACACATGCTAGTTGATGTTTTTCTCGAATATGGCCCTGGCCAACACATAACACTTAATAATCCCTGCCCCCTCTCCTATATTGGTAAATGTTGCCATCATCAACCCACTTGTTCAGAACAAAAACTTGGAATCATCCTTGACTCTTCTCCTTCTGAGATACCAACACTATATACATCAGCTAGCCCTATTGATACTATCTCCAAAAATACATCTTGAATTCAATCACTTCTGACCCTCTCAACTGCTAAAACCCTACTCCAAGCCATCTGTATTACTTTTCTGTGATTGCTGTAATGCATCGCCACAAACTTGGTGGCTGAAAACAGCAGAAATTTATTCTCTCACAGTTCCGGAGGCCAGAAATCTTAGTGTCAAGGTGTTGGCAGGGTCATACTCCCTATATGGGATCTAGGGGAGAAGCCTTTCCTTGCTTCTTGTAGCTTCTAGTGGTGGCCAGTGTGGGGGATCAGAATTGGCCACCTCAAGATGTGTCGCTCTCTACCTTGCTCTGAAGGAGGCTTTGACCTTCAACCTCCCCTCCCCCCCAACTCTCTAAAAGGATTTGGGATGGGCCTTCACCTTGGATGACTCTGGTATGATAGACTGGGAGGGTCTTTGCTACACCCATTCTTATCAAAATTCTGTTTACCATACATTTACATTTGTAAGGGAAATCTCCATTTGTAAAGGTATCTCCTTCTCTGTACTGGGAAGGGGGTAGATGGCCTCATCTCTAGAAACTTGTCAATGTGGAAGGTGAGGCCTTAAATCTGCATAATAACTTTACTGTGCTTTTCTTGTAATCCCTCGTGGCTGACACTCCCAACTCCCCCCAAAAACCTCGTCTGTCTATATAACAGGAGACTCTCCACCATTTTGTCGAGAGACACTCCTTGGCCTCTCCCATGTATACATGTTTCATAAAGCTTTGTTTGGTTTCGGCCTCATGTCAATTTAATTTGTAGCCCAGGCAGAAAGGACCCAGAGTGAGTAGAGAATGCTCTTTCTCCCCATCACCAGCATTCCCTGACTTGTGGCCACATTGCTCCAGTCTCTGTCTCCCTGGTCATATTGCTTCCTCCTGTTTTGTCTGTATCAAATCTCTCTCAGCTTCTCTTTTATAAGGACATGTGATGGCATTTAGGACCCACCTGGATAATCCAAATAATGTCCCCATCTCAATATCTTTAAACAATCACATCTGCAAAATGTTTGCCAGATAAGGTGATATTCACAGGCTCCAGAGATAATGACATAGATATCTTTTTTCTGGACCTTTTTTTAGCCTACCAGACCACCAACATCTTTCTTCTGGTCTATGGCCAGCTCCTCCTGACTGATCTGCCTACTACTTCTACCCTTCCCCTCACAAAGCAGGGTAGGTAACCTCAAAGAGCAAATCTCCTGCTTAAAACCTTTCACTGGTCTCTAGTGCAACCCAAAACCCTTACCATGGCCTGAAGGCCCTTTCTGATCTGGCCCTTGGTTGCTTCTCTGGCCTCCTCCCCCACCTTTCCTCACTTTGTCCACTCTGTCTTAGCTATGCCTACCCTCTTGCTATTTCTCAAGTGTTCCAAGTATGATGGAGGGAATTCCTTTTCTCTGGAGTGCTCACCACCCAGCTCTTTGTGTGATTGTTTCCTTCTTATGTAAATCTCAGCTCCAAGATCACCTACTCAGAAAGGTCCTTTTTGTCATTCTCTGCCCAGCTGTACCCTATTCTATCTCCTTCATAGCACTCACCATTCTTTAAAATAATTTTAGGGACTTATTTACTTTGTTTGTTGTTGGTATATGATTGTTGACTATCCCAGGCTTCTCCTCTGTACCTTAAACAGCCTAAATGACATGGTGTCCAATCATGAGCCACCCTTAGGGTAAGCCCAGGATGCCCTGCTCATACTGTCTTCTTGATTTGATGTAACAGTGACTCAACATACTTGTCTGTCTAGTATAAGGTAGGAAGGAAGATTTCCCACCTTATTCCAGATAATTTACTCATTAATGAAGGTGTAACTCTTACATCAAAAGAGCAGGACTCTGCAGGGGACAAATAGAAAAAAATTTTATTCTTTCTCCTCATAGTCTTTTAATAGACATCTGCAAAATCCTAGCTCCTCTGTCCTGTGGATGAAATCACAAGCAGTTCCATAATCTTGGTTACTCTTAGATAATAAAAGTCCTTTACTTGCTTTGAGAACCAAGAAGTTCTCTGGGTTTGATACTGTTCAAAATAATACAGCTCAAAACTTCTTAACCCCCTAATAACCCTCTCCAAAGAAATCCTCTTTGTTTCTCTCAGCCTCTCTTCAGTTTTTTACATCATTGAAGTAAGAGATGAGCCAAGTCTCTTAAAATTGTCACCAGCTCCCTTCTTTGTAAATCCTGAAGAGGAGCATTAAGTTCTTTGGCATGGAGGGGAAAGGGGATTCTCAATATTTGTTCTCTGCCTTTAGTGCTACCTTAGCCCAAGATGAGATTAAAGAGTTCCATTTTATCCTCCTCTTCCAAAGGCTAAATTTGAGCTTTTCTTAGCGTTATCTCTTTGAGTTATACAGAATTTTCAGCCTGCTGAAACTGCCAATTCTTTTTCACATATGAAGTTCTTAAATTTCCCCATGATGGGCTCGTGTAACCAAGTTTAGGCGTCCATGTGGAGGACATTATATTTGCCCTTATGACATTTATTTTACCCTCGGCCATGCTCAGGCCTGGTACAAGAGGCCCTTTGTGTCCGTCCTCATCCAATCAGCGTCCGGCGTCTCTTCCCTCCAGCCAGTCGGCATCGCCCGGAGCAACCTAATTCCGTTTGTCCTCGCCACCTGACAATCAGTGGGCGGTGCCGCGCTGCGGCCAATCACACCCGAGCGTGGCTGGCCAGTGCCCTCTGTGATGGCATGTGGGCGGGGTGGGACGGAATATAAGAGACGCCGGGCTGTGCTCTGCTTGTGCCTAGCCTCGCAACCCCGCTGCGTTTCCCGGGTTCGCCTCCGGTCTCGGGGGGCGGGGGGCATGAAGGAGAAGGAAGCCGGCAGCCTGGCGACTCGCCAACAGGAATGTTGCAGCAGCAGGGGTGCTTGCCGCCGCTACGGCCGGGGGCGCGGCGGAGCACGCGACGCTGGTTACGGGGCGACATTGTGTTCCAGGTGCTGAAGCAACAGCTGCCTAGCGACGCCGTAGTCGTGTTGCAAGTGGTGGAGCGGGACCTCTTCGACCAGATCGTGCGCGAGGCGACCCGGCTTAGGCAGGAGGCGCTGATGAGCGCGGTGAGCTCCAGGCCGTGGGTTCTGTCGAGACTTGCGCCGCGCTCCGGTCGCTCCTGCCCCCGGAGTTGCGCTTTGTGTCCGCGCGTCCCCCTTCCCGGACGTGGCCGGCGGGTGTCTGGCGCGCCACACGCTTTAGTTCTGAGGGGCCGGCCTGGCGTGGGAGCCCCCCCAAGAAAAGGCTGCGCTGCCGAATAATTGTGGAAAATTGTGGATTTACGAATATAGCTCGGTTATCATCCAGGCTGTAGCAGAGATCCGTGCACCTGGGCTTTGGGCGTGTTGCAGAAGAAATGAAGGTGTTTCCAGAGTAAATGTTCAGGGAAGGAGAAAACATTTGAAAGTCAGGGAAGTCATGGGCACAGGAAAAGGCCCAAGCAGACGTGGGAGTTTACAATCCAGGCACCCGCACCACTCTTGCTGCCTCATCCCCTGGCGAAGTCGGAAATAAAGGAAAATCTGATTCGCTCTCAGTAGAACCTGGCTTGTGTGCTGCTTTGTGGGGCGGAAGTCTTCACTGGGTAGGTGTGCTGAGTAAGGAGAGCTCAAAGATGGGGTTTCTCTGAAAGATGAAGTGCTCTGTCTCCTCCCCTCCCCCCGCCCCCAACTCCTTCCACAGTTCAGTATTTCTCCTTTTAGTGGGCTTCATCCCCTGTACCCGGCCTTTGCACTGCTGGGCCTGTGTGCATTCAAATGAGATAAGAGGTGAAGCCAGAAGGCCAAGTAAAGGGTGCTGACAAAATACTAGTCACTTAAGCCAGGCTTCCTGGGGGAAGAAGAGCCTGAGATGAGGGCTACAGGGTAAGGAAGAGCCCTCCCATCACCAAACACACCCCCTATATTTTTCTCCTGCTACATCCTGGTGAGCTTGAACTCTGTTCTGGAATTCACCACTGCTTTCCTCTCATTCGTGTGTGCTTCCTGTGTTTATTCTTTTCCTCTCATCTCTGTTTTCTCTCATTCCTGTTTTATTCTCTCTGTTTACTGACGTTTCTTCTCTCTTGTGTTACTTCTAACTAACCATCTTCCTCCTTTCCGGCCCTTATTGCATATTGCCCTTTTTTTCTTTCCTTTTGTCTTCTCCACTTTTCCTTGTCTCATTTCATCTTTCTCTGTACCTAGCAAGTTTTATATTTGGGCCCAGAATGGATCCAACCAATCCTCTTCTGCCATCTTCCAGCATTAGACAGAAGAATTTGTGAGCTACCATCATTCTGAAATCCTTTCTCCTAAATCTGTTCTTGTTGCATTCCCCTCCTGGTCCACTCAGCAGGTCATATTTGGGTGGTGCTCAGAATGAACTCTCTCTCCTTGCTTCCACCTACCAGGACCTAGTGAATCTTGCCATCCTCAGACTGCCCATTCAACTGGTGAGAACTGAAGCCCCTTCCACCAGTGAGAACTGGGAAACGTCATAATTTCCTCATTGTCGGTCTTCAGTTTATTCTCTCCAGGAGCACCAAAACAGCTTGTGACTAAATTTCCCATTTGCAGCCCTGAGCAGAGACTGTTGTCTACTGGATTATAGTGTTGGGCTTCATGCTTCATCAAGCCTTGACACCCTTTAGGCTTTCTTCTAAACTCATGAAGAGGCTAACCACACCATCCCATTTCTCCTAAGCCAAAACTCTAATGAAAGATGCTCTGCCTTAAGAGCTAAATGGACAGGACTTGATCACAAAGCATCTCTAAGAATCCCTGAAGGTTGTTAAAGCTGTGTGTAAAAATTGTTCCCATCAGTGTCCCTTCCATTGCCCTATTTATTTAGAAGTCCTGGGGAAGAAGAAAGGGAGGTAGACTGCTAACAGCCCAGCAGTAAAATAGGTGAGAAAAGTGCTGGGTTGAGGACATGTGTTGCGAAGAACTTTTATTGTAAGTCTTTCCTGTAGTTATGCCAACCCTCCTCCTGAGCTATGAAGACACCCAGCATGATGCCCAACACATAAATGACTGCCCTTCAGCACTCTGCAGTAGGAAAACCTAAATCTGGCTACTGTATCTGTTGAGATGACTACACCACCACCCACAATTTCTCAAGTCTCAAGTCAAGTTTATTAACTCAAGTCTTGATATTCTGAATGCAGTAATTTCAGACTAGAAAACAGAACTGAGATCTGGGTGGACACTAGGAAAAGTGGATGGGATCTGAAAGTTGCTTGGTAGCAAGCAAGAAGTGGATGGTGTTCAACGGGCATATGAGAAAATTGTTGGAGAGAAGTGAGATGATTCACATCTCCACTGAGATCTAAATAAGGCTATTTTTCCTTAGAGGGCTTTAATATGATAGCAGAATGAACAATGAAATGGAGGTGGCTATGGGGAATGACTTGGAGGAAACACCATCTCCCCTGCCATGTGCACCACTGCAATCCAACATGGAGAGAGGAGGAGATGTGACAGCACTGTGGGAGGCTTTTTAGAGGAGGCTTGTTAGAAGCTACTATAAGACCCTCTTTCTGTAACAAGAACATCTAGACCTCCCGAGTCCCCTCCCCCCAACCACAGACACCATATAGCGGAGCCTAGGAGATGGCAATGGTGATACTGTGTGAGTTCTTCAGGCTCCCCAAGGCCACGACAAGTTGGAAATCTGGGCCTTGCTGACCTATCAAAGTTCAACGTTTATCTTGGAGGATTCTTTTCTTGGAAGAGGGCAGGATAGGGGAGGGGGAAGGTCAAAGGAGAACAGAGAAACAACTTGGAAGCTTGAGGGAAGGATCTGAGGCACTAAGGTCCAAGAGCAGGAAGAAAAGACTCCCTCTAAATCTAAATCAGATGACCCTGTCCAAGCTCCTCCTCTTCATTATTGTTTCACCCTCCACCATACAACTCCTACCCTGCACTAGCCTGGCACCACTTCCTCCTCAGCCTGCCCAGACTTTGCACCCTGCTCATCCTCTTCTCTCAACCCAACTCCCTACAACAAGGTAAGCAGACCCCTTAACACAAGTCCACGAGCATTGTTATCTTGCACATGTGCAACATGTACAACTACTTCCAGGAGGTGAAACAGAGCAAGAAGGCAGCCCAGCAGAACTAGAACCAGAGCCAGGGGCATTGCTTGTAAAGAATTTAAATTAAAAAATTAAACCAAATAAGTCAGTGTGATTTTTATTACCACCATACCCTGTCAATCATAAACAATGTCAGTGATAAAATACTTCTAGGTAAAATCTTCTGGTGGTCTAAGTTCTAAACAATTGTAGACTTAAAACTGCAAGTTGAGTTAGTTTGTCTGTCTCAAGATCCTGATGTTTCAATTAGCACATTCTTATTATTCATCCTTTGGTAAACATTCTGTTCTACATAGAAGTTAAGTTGGAGAATTTCCACGACTGAGTCAGCTCTGGACACAGGCCCACTCAGCTACACATGCTCACTTCCAAAGTAAGTTCCTCACAGTTGGTTTGGAGCCATTTAAGCTCACTTTGGGCACAGACGACTTCTCCATGGCCTAAGGTATGGAGAAGTGTTTAAATAGTGGGTTAGAAATAAACCATAGCACAGTGGTTGTAAAGATAGAGAATCAACTTGAGTTAAACAATTCTGTCTTTCTACATAACCACTTGCATGGAAGCTAAAACAGTGAAATAGTGTGAACTGCAAAGTGTAATATATTTGGTAAGTACAAATTTTAGTTTATGAATGAAATATTTTACTGAATTTGAACATTTTTTAAAATTGAAAAATCTAGAATGAATGAATCTAGAACATAAAACATTACATTAGTCAAATGTCATCATCTTTAAAGCTTTCCCTAGTCCTTCCCAGGCAGTCCTAAAAGCTGCATCTTCTTGCTACCTGACAACATTTCAGCACCTCTCACAGATATTTCAAGGTAGGTATTTCAAGCATCTTGCTCTCTAACACCATCTGTCTTTCTAGTTCACTCCTTCTGGTCCACCCTTGAACCCATTGGGACTCCAGCCTATCACCTTGTCACTGATGCACTCCACCTCTGGCCTCCCTCCCCTCCTTGCCCAGCTTCCAGTCCAGGTTCTACCATTGTGTCACTCCACTAGCACACACCCTTACATCCTGACCACCTCTCCCTGAGTCTTAATCACTTGGCAAGAAGCCTTTGCTACTGTCCCTGTAGCACTCAGGTGCCAATCTGAGGCCAATGCTTTCCTAGACACAATGGCTTCCCTGCTCCCCACATCTCCACCCCAGCCATATCCTTCTTTTCTGTCATCAATTTTCTCTTGACCTGGGATTCCAGCGAATAGAGTTCAGGGGCTCATGAATTTGGATGGGAAACAATTTACATCATTATCTTCACTAACCTCTACCTGAAGCTGAGTATCTCCTTCCAATAACAATGGAGACAGCAAACCACAGTAGTATTAGCAGGACCTATTGTCATGAATAAAAACCATAGACATTTTTGTATCACATTACAGTTCTTGCAGATATCTCAGAATGTCATTTATACTTATCACTAATTTTAAATGCTAGTATATCTTGTTATTTAATGTGTTAATAAATAAGCACACATATTACTAGATCACAAATTAATTTTAACATTTTGATAACAGGATTTCAACATAATTAGTTTCCTTTGTAATCCCATGTATTTTGTGTTATGCATTTAAAAACATTATAAGGGATCTTCCTCAATATGATAAAGGGCATGTATGAAAAAGCCACAGCTGACATTATAGTCAAAGAGGAAAGACTGAAAGCTTTCCCTCTAAGATCACAAACAAGACAAGATGTCCACTTTCACCACTGTTATTCAATATTTTAGTGAGAAGTTCTAGCCAAAGCAATTAGGCAGTTAGGCAAATAGAAGGCATCCAAATTGGAAAGGAAGAAGTAAAACTTTCTTTACTTGCAAATGACATGATCATCCTATATATAAAAAAATACCAAAGAATCCACAAAAAAAACTAATAAACAAGTTTAGCAAAGTTGCAGGGTACAAGATCAAAACACAAAATTCTGTTTGTTTTTATATGCCAGCAATTCCATTTAAAATAGAAAACAATTCCATTTACAATAGCCCCCAAAGAATAAAATACCTGCGCATAAATTTAACCAAGAAGATGAAAGACTTGTACATTGAAAACTATAAAACATTGCTGAAATAAACACCTTAATAAATGGAAAGATATCCCATGTTCATGGACTGGAACACTTAATATTGTTGAGTCAATACTACCCAAAGTGACGTACAGATTCAATGCGATCTTTAACAAAATCCCAATGGCTTGCTTTTTTTCTTTTGTGGAAATGGAAAAGCCAATCCTCAAATGCATCTGGAAGTGCAAAGGCCCTCAAATAGCTGAAATAATCTTGAAGAAAAAGAACAAAGTTGAAGGACTCTCACTTCCCAGTTTCAAAACTTACTACAAAGCTACAACAAAAGTCATCAAAACAGTGTGGTACTGCCATAAAGATAGACATTTAGACCACTGGAATAGAACTGAGAGTCCAGAAATAAGCCTGTATACCTATGGCCAATTGATTTTAAACAATGAGGAAAGAATAGTTTCTTCAACAAATAATGTTAGAACAACTGGATATCCATATACAAAGAATGGAATTTGATATCTACCTCATACCACATACAGAAATTAACCCCAAATGGATCTATGACCTAAATATAACAGCTAAAATCATAAAACTATTAGGAAAAAGTAGGGGTAAATCTTTATGACCTTGGATTTGGCAATGGATTCTTAGATATGATGCCAAAAGCCTGAGAAACAAAGGAAAAATAGATAAATTATAATCAAAAGTAAAAACTTTTATGCATCAAGGATATTATGAAGAAAGTGAAAAGACAACCTACAGAATGGGAGAAAATATTTGCAAGTCTTTTATAGCTAATAAAGGTCTAGTATCCACAATATATAAAGAATGCTTACAACTCAATAACAAGAAGACAAACAACCCAATTTAAAAAATGAACAAAGGAATAGACACTTCTCCAAAGAAAATATACAAATGGCCAACAAGCATAAGAAAAGATATTAGTCTTTAGGGAAATGCAAATCAAAACCACAATGAGGCACCACTGCACACCCACTGGGGTGGCTATAATGAAAAAAAAAAAAAAAGGAAAATAGGAGAAATTGGAAGCCTCATACATTGCTGGTGGAAGTGTAAAATAGTTCAGCTGCTGTGGAAACTAGATTGCAGGTTGCTCAAAAGTTAAACATAGAATTACCAATGACCCAGCAATTTTATTCCTAGGTATATACCCTAAAGAATAGAAAACAGTGAGAAATGATAAGAGAAACCTCAATTAAATTGGAGTTGGGAAGGCCTGTAGGGGGAGCTCTTACGCTGTATCATACATCTTCACTTGTTCCGAACAGGAAAAGACCTAGGCTTGCTTCTCCAACAGAAAGTACAACTACTTTACTACTGGAGGAGGATTTCTCTCCCCACCCAGCAACAGCCCAGCCAATGAGAAATGCTGCAGCTCAGCTAATAAAAAGCCATTTCTGCCCTGAACAATTACTTTCCCCCAATGGACTTTCACTTAGAACATCCTCTCCCTATTCCCTTTTTCCTCTGTAAAAGGAAGCTCCCCTCCTTTGTTCTCTGGATTTGGCTGTGGTTTGCCATAGTATGCACATCCTGAATTGCAATTCTTTTGACTATTCCCAAATAAGCTAGTCTTGAGAGTAAAGTAACTGGTGAATTTGTTTTTTAAGTTGAAAACAGGTACTTAAGCATATGTACACACATGTTCATAGGAGCATTATTCACAATAGCTAAAGTTGCCCAAATGCCCATCATTGGATAAAGTGTGGTATATCCATACAATGGAATATTATTCAGCCACAAAAGGGAACGAAATACTAATACATGGTACAATGTGGATGCACACTTAGTGTGTGTGCTAAGTAAAAGAAAGGTCACATATTGTATGACTCCATTTATACGAAATATCCAGAATAGATACATTCATAAACATAGAGAGCAGATTGGTGGTTGCCAGGGGTTAGAGGAAGGGAGGAATGGGGAGTGCAGTAGACTGAATTGTGATCCTCCAAATTTACATGTTGAAGCCCTAACCCCCAATATGATGGCATTTTAAGTTGGGGCCTTTGGGAGCTAATTAGGTTTAGATGTGGTCCTGGAGGTAGGGCCCTCAGAATTGTGAGAAAATAAATTTCTGTTAATTAAGCCACCCAATCTATGGTATTTTGTTATGGCAGCCCAAGGTGACTAAGACAGGGAGCAACTGCTTAACAGGTATGAGGTGTCCTTTTGGGATAATGAAACTATTTCAGAAATTAAATAGAGATAGTGGTTGTACAACATTGTGAATGTGCTAAATGCTACTTTGAGTGGTTAATTTTATGTTATGTCAATTTCCCCTCAGTGTTTTCAAAACAGAAAAACAAAAAACATAAGAAACTTTCTGTGGGCTTTGTCACATGGCCAGAGGGATTCAAAGAATGTTGAGAAGCCTGGCAACACTGGATCATTCCCATCAGTACGGCACACAACATAATACCTGTTTTCAAACAAAACCAAATCCCTTTTTGATCATGTGGCCGCCTATAGCTAGCATTCCATTTTTCTGATCCCCTTTATAGCAGAATGTTTCTCAAAGGATATCATGTGCTGTTACCACCTCCAATCTGTCTTAGATCCTCACTAGAACCTTGCTCCACTGGGTCCTCATCTTACTCCCTTTTGCAGCGTTGGATGCTTGATCCCTCCCTTCTCCTCTACACTCTTTCTCCACATGGCTTTCACAATACCAGACTCTCCACTTTTTCTCTCTTCCCCACTGGCCCTTCTTTCTCAGCCTTCTATGCTGCTGCTTCTTCTTTCTTAATTTATTGGAATGTCCCAGGCCCCAGTCCTTGGCTTCTATCCCCACTTCCCAGTGAGCTCATCCTGTTTTATGGCTTTAAATACAATCTGTTGACCAATGACCTTCTACTTTACATCTCCCACTGGACCTCTCCCCTGTACTCCAGATGTTTGTATCTGTTTACTTGACTCTTCTAATAGGCATCTTAAACTTGATGATCGAAAACCATACTCTCCCTCCTCCACAATCTACCTCCTCCCAGCCTTCCCTATTGGTCAAATGCTCAGGCCCTAAATCCAAGAGTTACATGCTATTCCTTTACTTCTTGCACATCAACAAATCCTGTTGGCTCTGCCTCCAAAATATGTCCAGAATTTGAATTTCTCTCATCACCTGGCCTGCTGCCGCCCAGTCCAGTCGAAGGGGGCTTGTAGTAGCTTCTCAACCGCTCTCCCTGCTTCATTCTTGCGCTCTACAGTCTACTCTCCATATGGCAGGTAGAGGATCCTTGGAAAGCAGGCCATATCTTACCACACCTCAGTTCAGTCTACAGGCTGACACTGGGTCCTCTCACTCAGTTCCAGTCATATTGTCTGTTTTGCATTCCTTGCTGGCCTTTGCATCTGCTCTTCCCTCTCCCCTCAGATAGTTTATCTGGTTGCCCCTTCAACATTTTGCTCAAAAAGGCACATCCTGAAAGGCCTTCCGAACCACCTGCATCTCCCTCTACCCTCCTTTCCCTGCTTTATTTTTCTTCACAGTACTTATCACTCCCAACATATAATTATTTTGCTTATTCTAGATCTTCCTATGCTGGAATGTGAGCTTCTTGAGCACAGATATTTTGTTTTCTTCTCTGCTGTATCCCCAGTCCTTGTCCTCCAGGGGCTCAGGTAGAGTCAGGGTATTTTCTGGGAAAGCTAGAGGGAACAAAGGCAAATCAAGCATGTTGAACAAAAGGCAGCTAGCTCACTGGGGCACGTGGGAGACTGTGAGGTGAGGTAAGGCTGGTCAGAAGGTCCTAAGGGCCAAGTAGGCCACCAGAGGAATTAGTATATTATCTTGAGGGTTATAGAAAACACACCTCCCCTTCTACCAATCCTCATGTCCTCCCTTCAGTCAGGGCTCCAGTGCTAAGAAATGATTATCCAAAACTTGGAAACAGAACTAGGACTCTCTCCTTGATCAAATTTTAGTCAGGCTGCTCTGAGACCTCTTTTCAACAGGGCCCTCTTTCAACCTTGGGCTTCCATGACCATCCTTGCAGAGTCTTGTTTTAATAAGAATCCTGCTAGGTCAGTTTAGCAAGAATCTCCTGACCTTTGATATCTGATCACCCCCCATATGTAATCAAATTCGTCACCCCCCACCATTCTCCAGGTGATATGATGACCCTGGCTTACCTTCAGTAGAAATCCTGTTAGGTCAGTGTAGCAAGAAATCTCCCAACCCTTGATGTCTCCTCGTAGTCATTTTCCATCCATTGACCCACCACCCTGCTCCTTGGCTATAAATCCCCATTTGTCTTTGCTGTATTTGGAATTGAGCCCAGTTCTATATGAGGTCTCTTACCCCCTACTGTAATAGTTCCTGGATAAAATCTGTTTTTACTGCTTTAACTACTGTCTGGTTCTGGTTCTCTTGGACAGCAGGTGTCCTTACAATGGAGTGCTTAGCATTGTCTAGCAGACCTCTTGGGGATTATCTGATTCCGTGTGCACCTTTGACTGACTTCTATTGACTTGACTATTTTACAGTTCTATAGTGGTAGAGGTTAACTTGTAGAGAACTAATAGTAATGCAAATAGTTTCTGTCTGAGAGCAAGGCCAAAAATTCTTGTTTATAGCAATACAAATAAAATTTGTCAAGAGTTAAACCTTATTTCTCTCTGGTAGAAAAGAAATAACCTCAAAGTAGAAGCCATAATCTTAAACATCACAGTTTATTACCCTTAGGATATTAACCTGCCATCCATCTGTTAGCAATCTCTTTTCAACATTCCTTTGGCTGACTGATTATTTTACAAAGTCTTCAAAATCTCCTTTGAATTGGTTATAACATTGTACAAGGCCCCTCAGTAATGAACTAAATAAAATCTTGATACGTGTACATCATATGTTTGTGTGAGAATCATGTGTTTTATTTTTTGAAAATTATTTTAACAAAATTCACCTCAGTGAGGCCTTACTTGACCACCCCAGTCTAAAAATAGAACTCCACCGTTTCATTGCCCTGCTTTTGTTTTGTCCTGGCAGGCTGTATATTTGTTTGTGCTGATCATCTCCCTCACTAGCAGTCAGCTTGCCAGGGCAAGGGCTTCTGTGTTTGCTCACTGCTATATCTTCGGTGGCTCCTCAGTAAAGCGTGAATGAATGAATGGTATATAGTCTGGAGCAAAGGAGTTGGGCCTTCCCATTTGATGCTAAAGCACACTTGCTCTCTTTCCACTCTTGTTAACTGCTCCCCTGAATTCTTTTTCAACTAGGCCTGACTTTTGGACTTCCGTGTTTGTCTCTGCATTGTCCAATTTTAGCAAAAATCCTGCTAAATAAGTTTAGCCAGAATCCTCCATCCTTGATATCTGATCTCCCTGGATATCTAATGGGATTCCTCATCCGCCCTCCCCCCCCAACCCCCCCAACCCCTCCCCCCGCGTTGGTCTGCCTTCAGCAAGAATCCTATCAGGTCGGTTTAGATAAAACTCCCCCCTTACCCTTGATTATGTTACCACCCACTGATCGCCAAGCTGCTCCTTTGCTATAAATTTCCACTTTTTTTTGTATTCGGAGTTGAGTCCAATCTCTCTCCCCCTCACTGCAAGAACCCATTGCGGTGATCTCTATCCTATCCTGATATATCGCCCTCTTTGAATAAAGTCTTTCTCACAGTGCTTTAACAACTGTCATGAATGAATAATTTTTTTCTTTAACACTGGTCCCCCATTCTTTCCAACCATGGCTGTGTGACTTGGCAGAGGAAGAGGGGTGGACCTTGAAGGAAGGGTATGCCAGCGACAATAAGGAAGAAAGCCCTAATAATATGAAGAAAACAACAACAGCAATCACTTGCTACTTAACTCTGTGACGAGTGTATTTCCACGTGCTTTCCTTGTATTAACTCAAGTAGTTCGAGTTTCCCCAGCGAGGGGTGTGGATATGCGGCGGGAGCCAGGGATATGGCAGTGGCGGGTCGCCAGGGTGGGTATGCCTGGCGCCTTTTCTTTGCATTTGCAGCTACACTTTCCCGTCTTTACAGCGTTGGGCGCCTGCGCAGTGGTCACTAACCCCTGTGGTTTTCTACAGGGGATTGCGCTTGCCTCTGGAGGTCCGGTCCGATTCCCGGCCTGGGAAAGCGAGGTCGAGCAGTCCCGGGTGCATTGTAGATCTGGCGTCCTCTAGAGCTCCGCGGCGAGAGCCGAGCGCGCAATAGGCGCTTCTCTACAGCGGTGGCCGGGTGGATAGGACCGCAATCGGCCTTGGCAGTCGGGCAGGGCAGCGCCGCCAGCCGCCACAGGAAGCAGGCTTTGTGAGGGCTGACTTAATTCCGGGTGTCAGGATGGCCGAGTGGTCTAAGGCGCCAGACTCAAGGTTCTCTCCTTGCCTGCGGGCATTCTGGTCTCCGAGTGGAGGCGTGGGTTCGAATCCCACTCCTGACACTTATCTATTTTCATTCCTCCCTAAGGGACCCCAGAACTTTCTCGGGGGCGCTGGTATTTTCTTCTCTTTTCCGAGAAGGCGGCCGTACTCAGACTCTCCCGTTGCCCCTGTCCTCCCTCCACTGCCCATTTTCCCGGATTTGCAATGGTTGAGCAGCTACCTAAATAGAGAGGGGAACGGTTTGCCTGAAGTTCACCCAATCATATTTACGCACGCAATGCGCGTCACGCATAATACATTTAGTCTAGATTATTACAGGCAGTGTGTTCGTCTGTTCCCTGGTGGTCTAGTGGTTAGGATTCGGCGCTCTCACCGCCGCGGCCCGGGTTCGATTCCCGGTCAGGGAAGCAGTGGTGTTTTTCTTCTCACTTCAAATAGTCATATCTGATAACATTCTCTTTTGGCAGGAAGTAATTATTGGAGGTGAGCCTTTTTACAGTTAATGCTCGCCAGTTGTGTATCAGGCATAGTCCTATACCTACAGTTTCTTAATTAGGAAGGAAAGAAAGATGCGGCAGCACTAAATGATCCGAAAGATAACCCTGGATATTCCACAAGTGAGTGGTCTTCTAATGCCTGGGTTTAAAAAGTCTCCCCAAGTGCCCAGAAGGCCATTAGAATGGCACATGTCACCTAGAGGGATGGCTCAAGAGGGTCTTAGCTCCTCACATTTGCTCAATTATCGCTATGTAAAGATGTAAATTCTTCCTTACCGTTTTATTGTGAAAATAAATTAAAACAATTTTTTTTGCAGTTTCTTTGATTTTATTGTCTTTTGTAGTTTTGTAATTTACATTTACAATAATTATAAAGTTAAAACATTTTATTGCATTGTGTTCCAGTGGAGACCATAGGTGCCTGATATAACTTTATCATAACTGGAGTCTAGACTATAGTTTGAATTTTTAAAATTCCATTATTTGAAAAAGATTGTTTACATTTTAATTTGATTTTTATTAATCTTTATAACTTTCTGAACAAGAACAAACATTTTCTATTGTCATTTTTTTCTTATTTAATTTTGTTTTACGCCTCCTATATTTTCTTAAAATTTCTTAAAAAGAAAAAATTTCTTAAAATATAGGAGGAATTCTATAATCCTATTGTTTAAAAAGTTTGTTCCACTAGTTATTATACAATAAAAAGATTTGGTTCTGAATTATTTTAAATAGCATCTTTAAAATTCTTTATAGAAACATTTTGTACTTGGAAAGAAATTATGGGGAATTTTCTTAGAAATCACAGTTATGATAATATGCTGATCTAAAGATAGAATAGTTCTTTTCATTCAGAAAGTTTACTTTGTGAATTGATTTTCATATGTCTACTTTATTGTATTTTGTCTATGCTAGGCATATCTTTGAATATTTACTGTGGATTTTTTTGACCCCTTGGGTGACTTTTATTTTACCAACTTAATGGTTTCTTTTTTTTGTTTTTTGGTTTTTTTTGCAGTAACACTGGTTCATAACTGTATAAATTTCAGGTGTATGTCATTATACTTCTATTTCTGCATAGATTACATCATGTTCACCACCCAAATACTAATTACAATCCATCACCACACACATGTGCCTAATCGTCCCTTTTGCACTCCTCCCAAAACAATTTTAAAATAATGACACAATGAACACGGGTATTCTCTCTACTTATACAACATTGGTTACCATTTTGGCACATTATTTTTCTCTCTCTCTCCATAGAGCTTCCCCAGCCTCCCACCCATTTGAAAGTTGCAGACATCATTACACTACTCCATGTCACACCTAAGAAAATCAACATTAACATGTCATCATTCAAACGTCTCCCAATTGCTCCAAAAATATCTTTTATAGCTGCTTTTTAAAAGTTTTTGTTGTAGGAATTTTCATTGCCCATTTTTCTATTGTGACCCTGTGAAAAATAACATATTTTAATAATAAAACACTTATATCACACTTTTAAGTTCTATCTTTTTAACATTTCTATAATATTCTGAGCCTCTATGCCTAAGTTGTTATTTTTCAAAGTATTCATTTCTCCCTAGGCACCTTTTCTAGACCTCGAGGCTAGGGCTGCCTTAGGATATACTCTACCTCCCTATTATAAGCTAGCTTTCCAGATGACCCCAAGCCTTGGGCAAAGAATTTTGCCAGTGCTTTACTGTGCCCTAGTAGTTGGCTTTTTTTGTAATCCAGCCTAGTGTGGAGCATAGCACAGTGAATGATGGCTAGGTCAGTGGTCAGTTTGAGCTGAGTTCAAGTCCTGACTGTGCTCTTCTAGTTAAAGGCAGGTTGTTTATACTCTCTAAGCCTTAGTTTTCTCATCCCTAAAACCGGTCAACCAAAGGATGAAGAAGAAAGAGAATGAAATTCTATCTAATTTTGAAGTTTCAGTTTGAAATCTTCCCTCATCTTCAAAAGAAATTGGAAGGAATCTAAACATACATAGGAACAAAGGGGGAAAAAAAGCTGGAAGGACAAACATCTAAATGTAACTGCAATTTTCTATAAGTGGTAGGATTATGAAATTTTAAAATTTTCTTTGTTGTAATTTCATGCATATGCTGATTCTTCTACCATGGGTATATAGAATTTATTAGTTGAAGAATAATACACTTTATTTGAAAACCTGCTCACATCTTAGACAAAAATCAACTCAAAATGAATCATAGATTTAAATGTAACACATAAAACTAAAAAACTTTTATGAGAAAACCTTCAGGACCTAGAGCTTAGTGAAAAGTTCTTAGAAATGATAACAAAAGCACAATCCATAAAAGAAAGCATCATTAAATCAGACCTCATCAAAATTAAAAACTTATTCTGTAAAAGTCCCTGTGAAGAGGATGAAAAGACAAGGTACAGATCAAAAAAAAAATTTGCAAACCACAGATCTGACAAAGGACTCATATCTCGGATATATAGAGAACACTCAAAACTGAGTGGTGAAAAAGCAAATTAGAAAATGAGCCAAAGACATGAAGAGACATTGATGTTCAACATTGTTGAAGTGCAAATTAAAACCAAAATGAGATATCACAACACACTTATGAGAATGGCTAAAATAAAAAATGATACCACAATGCTGGTGAGGATACAGAGAAACTGGATCACTTATACATTGCTGGTGGGGATGTAAAATGGTACAGCACTCTGGAAAGAGTCTCACAATTCTTTAAAAATGTATAAATGCACTTACCATACGACCCAGCAATTAGATTCTTAGGCATTTATCCCAGAGAAATGGAAACTTATGTTCACACAAAAACTATACACAAATGTTCACAGCACCTTTATTTGTAACAGCCAAAAACAGGAAACAACTGAAATGCCCTTCATGAGTGAATGGTTAAACAAAATGTGGTACCACCATACCATAGAATGCTACTCAGCAATAAAAATAAATGAACTATTGATACAGGCAACAATTTGGATAGACCACAGGGAATTATTCAGAGTGGAAAAGTCAATCTCGAAAGATCACATACTATATGATTCTATTTACATAACATTCTAGAAATGACAAAATTATAGTGATGGAAGCAGATTAGTGGTTGTCAGGGGCTGGAGATGTTGGGAGGTAGGGAGTAGGGTGGGGTTGACTATAGAGGGGTAGCAAGAGGTTGGTCTTTGTGTTGATGGAATAGTTCTGTATCTTGACTGTGGTGGTGTTTGTGAGAATCTACACATGTGATAAACTGACATAGTACTACATACACACATTGTACCAATGTCAAATTTCTGGTTTTGTTATTATATTATAATTATGTAAGATGTAACCGTTGGTGGAAATTGGGTGAAAGGTATACTGGGACCTGTCTATACTCTCTTTGCACCTTCCTGTGAATTATTTTTTAAAAAATTACTTTCTCCCTATATCGTAAGTGACACTAACCCCCAGCAGATATAATCCAGGAAGAAGCCCACCTTTGGCATCCTAAGGTTCTTCCTGTTTCACTCCTGATACATACCATCATCTATCAACTGTCACACTTACTTGGACATATATCATAGCCCTTGCTATAGACTGAATGTTTCTGTCCCCCTCAAAATTCATATGTTGAAACCTAATCTCCAATATGATGGTATTTGAGGTGGGGCCTTGGAGGTGATCAGGTCATGAGGGTAGAGCCCTTGTGAATGGTATTAGTGCCTTATAAAAGAGACCCCAGAGAGCTCCCTTGCCACTGCTGCCATGTGAGGACACACCAAGAAGTCGGCAGTGTACGAACCAGGAAGCGGGCCCAAATCTGCCAAATCTCCTGGTAACTTGATCTTGGACTTCCCAGCTTCCAGGATGGCGAGAAATAAATTTCTGTAGTTTATAGCCACCCAGTTTATGGTATTTTTGTCTTAGCATCCCGGACAGACTAAGACAGGCCCTGAGCTTGTCTCCAGGTTCACTAAGGCCAGGACTTGGATCTGATTCACCAGATTTCAGACCTGCTATCAGAGTGGTTGTTTAATCCACGTGAACTTCACATGTGCAGTGAGATAGAATGGAGACTCACTGAGACTGAGGGTGCCAGTGGCCTCTGTGAGGAAGGACACAGATAACCACACTCTATAGGGAGGTAGTTGGAGTCTTTGTGGGTCAGTGTTGGGAGAGGCAATTGCCATGCAGCCTGAGTGTCCCTGCACATTCCTGCTGGGTATGCCCAGTATGCAAGGACCTGACTGTTCTTCACTTGGAAAGTTTCTCAGAGTTGTGTTTTAGCAAAGAACCTTGAGGAATGAGGTAATGTTTTCCCCTCCAAACAAAGAGCAGGCTTGCTTACTACTTGCTATACAATTGGTAAATTCTCTGAGCTTGGTGTTTCTCAGCTGCAAGGCAGGCCCACTGCATGCATACTGTCTACCTGGGCCCCCCTGCATTGCCCTCTTGGGACTTGGGGTGCTCATGCTGTTTGCTGTGCCATGAGTAATAAAGGCCTTTGTCTCTGACCCATAAGTTTCATGTCGTCTGCCAGCATCCATGAAACTATGGCAGGTTAACTTGTTAGAATGCAAGTATGATAAAATCCCCAGACCCTGCCAGAGTGAGGTTCCTGGATAGCCTGTTGTTTTATCTGAGCCTAAGACTCTAAAGGGAATGGCACTATCTCAGCTGGTCCTGAAGGTCTTCCTGAAGCCACCTTGTTGCCTTTGGTGATGAACTGTCCTTTCACCTCATAGCCACCTGCCCCCTTCCTGTGGCCCTCTGGGTGATTACTCATACACCCAAGAGGTCCCTTAGGGACAAAATTCAGGCCAAGTCACTGCCAAATGATGAGCCTCTTTATATCTCATGCATCTGTCTGCCTGAAAGTTCTCATCAGTATTGACTCCTCACGCCTCAGGGCTGCCAGGCAAAGATGATCCAGGGGCACAGGAAAGGGATGGGGGGCAGATCATGTAGCCTTGACCGTGTGCATTCTGAGAAGTTCTATTTATTTGAACATTCAACATACTCACTGCTGAATGTCTCCAAAGTGATTCACTAATTATTTCAGGAACACAAAAGAAGAACAAGACAGAGCCACTGAGCATAGAAGAAGCAAGAGGATTTGAAGTTAGATGACTTAGGTTTTGACTCCTCTGGACCAGCATTTGTGACCTCAGGCAAGTTATTTAACCTCTTGGAGAATCAGTTTTTCTTATCTGTAAAATGAAGTAATATTAGAATATGTACATTGAGGGTTGCTTTAATAACACGGAAAAGCATTGAGCATGTTGCTGGCCACAAAGCTACCTCCATCTAAGGACCTACGTTCCCAACTTCTTTTAAAATTCAGTCATGGAAGGTGGAGTAATGGAGATGGGGAGGGGAGCTAGGATTAGACTCAGATTACAGGAATAATAGAGGAGCCAGGGACCCCAGATAAGGTCCTTGGAAGTCAAAGGCCTCCCTAGCCCTCAGCACTCAATTCTATAATTATTCAGATGCTCCCCAGAATGTAGATAAAACACTTAGTGGTAGCCTTATACTCAGTGAATGCTTTATTGTTTTAATCACTATATCACATGTTGTTGTTGAGACATTGCTAATAAATCCAAGGTCATGGATGGCCAAATATTAGAGGGACTCCATTCCTTGGCCTTATGTGGAACCTCTTGGTCTGGCATCTTTGGGAAAAGGTGGAGATAAAGTGAGATAGCGGGTTTTGAGTCTTTTCCTGGTGACTAGAATCACCCCAATTCCTGAGTGTCATGAAGTTGGCTATAGCTCAGTTTTGGAGTGGGGCTCTTTTGGGTCCCTGGGACCCTTTGTCAAAGCCAAGCCTACAGCCTTTTGGATGCTTTGTGCCGCCCTGAGCCCTGATTTGATGGCCGTGTCAATCCAGCCATGGGGCAGGCTTGTGTGCTCCCCGGCGAAGTGGACCCGCCCTTCCGGTTTACAGAGTTCCAGGGCATAGTCCACATATTGGTAGGGAGTGAAGAAGGTGAAGCCGCCCATGGAATAGGGGTCCTGGCTCCAGCGCTTTACTGTAGAGTAGGGGCACAGGGCCTGCAGCTCCTCCTTGGGGCGGTCGTGGACTGCGGCCAGGTCATCTAGGATGACATCGACTGCCCGGGTGTGGTCCATGGCAGAGAAGAAAGAGGAGTCGTCATCAAGGGTATAGGAGGCCAGGATGATCCCCGTGCCATTGGGGAAGACATGGCTGGGATAGTAGATGAAGCGGGAAGGGCGGTCAGTGCTGGACTTGCCCCCAAAGATGCCTTCATGTTCCCAGAAACGCTGCGTGCAGGCCAGAATCACTTTGGTGGCGCTATTGTAGTGGACCGATCGCAGTGCATCCTCCTTGCCAGGGGAAAGAGGTGGTTGGAAACGGAGGAGCCGGGCAGCCTTAGCCGTGCTGGCCACGATCACATAATCGGCGGTCAGATGTGCCCTGGGCCGCAGTGGGTCAGGCGTCCGGTAGGTGATATGAACTCGGTCTCTGTTTGTTACCACCTCTTCTGCTGGTGAGTGGAGCCAGACTGTCCCTGGCAAGAGGGCAGCATGCAGGGCCTGGGGGAGCTGGTCAAAGCCCCCGGTGATTTCATGGAACCTGAGAGTGAGCAGGCAAAGGAGGGAGAAGGAATGTTGATGGACAAGGCCATATAGAGGATGGGCCATTTAGACTGGACAGAGGCCAAACCCTCTAACGCACCTGCTCTGGCCCTGTGTGCTAGGGAGATAAGTCATTGGCAAAAGGAAGACATGCCAGGCACGGTGGTCCTTAGCACCAGGGAACTAGAGAAAGGTGCTACTTTGGGCTGACAAATCAGAAAAATACAACCTTCCTGGGCGAGTATAGCCCCTTGCCAGAGCCCCAGTCTTGAAGCTGGATCATGCTGGCTCTCAGACACTTCCCTCCTGACCTCTTGGGTGGTCATCTCCATGCCGGTCTCCTGGCTATGGGCTAACAAAGACCCAGGGTTCTTGCAGGCCCTCTCAGCCCCTTCCATAATGCCCTTGGAGAGAACCCAGCACAGGGTGACCCTCAACACATGCAGCACCATTAAGATCCTCCACTTGGCCTTTCTTAAGATCCCCCTCTTCCTTCCATTTTCTTTAAGACAGTCTTTGGCTTGAATTTAAATGGATTTACTCTGAATAAAAATTCTAGAAGGAAGGGAGAAGATGCTACTGGGAAAAGAAGAGGCCTGGATGATCAAATAACTAAGCCAGTCCCCTCAGTCATTGAGGGCTCTCAGTGTCTGTTGCCCTCTTGTAAATGTCTGTAGCCTAGTTTTTTTTTTTGGAGTCGGGTCATAGAACCTCAAGGGAGAGTAAATCCTAGTTTACTTTATCGTTGCAGTCCCAGACCACTTTGACAGCAGCCAGGGGTTTGGTGGCTGAGGTCTGGAGTTTATACCCCTGATACATCTTCCTGGGCTGAAAGACAGTAAGTACCCACTGAAAGGAGCCCTGTCTGTGTAACAGGAATGGTGTGGCCCACAGCAAAGCAGGCCTGTAGCCTCCGGATGTGACTGCCTCTCAGCCAGAGGGTCTCAAAGTGGGGCTCCCACACAGAAAGCAGCCATGGCCTTGGGAACATGTCAGAAACAAGCATTCTGAGGCCCATCCCAGATCTACTGGATCAGGGACTCAGAGAGGGGCCCAGCCACCTGTGTTTAAAGCCCTCTGGTCATTCTGAGGCTCACTGGAGTTTGGAAACCCCTGCTTTCCCCTCTGCCTCATTTCTTTTGGAATTTTCTACCTGATTTATCTAATCTGTCTTTTTACCACTGTCCTGGTTAGTAACTGGCTAACCCATGCCCATTTTCCCACCTCCCTACCCCACTTCCCACCGGGGCTCCTGGAAGAAGATGATGATGCCACGCAGGGTCTCCATGAAGGCCTCGTAGTAGCCAGCATCTGCGTTCAGCAGGTCCCCGATCATCTGTACAGCCCCGCGGCTCAGATTCGCCACCTTGATCAGGTATTCCTGCACCAACCAAGTGCAGAGAGAGAAGGTAGGGGGGTCAGAATGTCTGGGAACAGACGTAAGAGCCCTTAGTTCCTGCCCAGGGCCAGCGAGGAATAGAATTGAACATGGTGGAATGGTAGGTGCGTACTCAGCTGGGCCCCTGGGGGCTGCCAAGGGTCTGCCTGGCACACTGGGCTCTAAAAGTGCTCGAACTGTTCTCCCTGGTCCTAATAATGGGAAAACAGCCAACACTTAGTGCCACTCCCCATGTACACACATTCTTATGAGCCTTTCACTTGTATGGTCCTCATATATAATGTTAAGAAGTAGCTTATCACTCCTGTTTTACAGATGGGGAAACTGAGGCCCAGTCTTCATGTCTACCTGCAAATGTGTTTGGCCCAGTCTGGCTTTGCTGACCTGCCCTGTAAGGTCTGGGCTCTTATGATGAGTGGGAAGAAATCTGGGTACTGAGCATTTTTTTCTCACTCTGTCCTAACTCCCCACCACTAGGTCGCAGTCCAGGCCAGCCCACCAGCAAATGACCCTGAGGTTCTCCTTCTGGCACGCCCATTGGCCAAGAGTGTGCCCCATGCTTCACTGCTGCTTCCTTCTCTTGGGCAAGGTCAGAGTGGACACACACAACAGAGCTGGCTAGGAGAGATTCATCAGTTAGGGTGGCAACTGTCCATTTGCACAGGTCTGAGGGGTGTCCAGGGCCGAGTTGGTTCCCTTGTCACCAGTGCAGGCAGCCCTGGAGGCTGGGTACTTGGAGAGCAGGCCTATTATAGGCTGCCAGGATGACAAGGCACAGCTGGCCTGGCGTTAACCGGGGCAAAACGCCTCTACCAAACATGCTGGTTTAAACCAGAGACAAGACTACAGGGCCCCACCATCCCAGGAAAAACATCAGCAAAAAGTTCTTGGAGACACATTGGACTATATGACCTACAGTGTGGACAACCAGGACCAAGAGAGGTTGGTGCCTCTGTGAGTAGGTTGTGTGCGGGGTTTGGGGAGGCATAGTAATCTTCTCTAGCTTGCCTTATTCTCAAGCCCTGTATCTCTCCTCCCTCCCCACTTCCCTCTTTCCCTGCTTCCCTTCCTTCCTTCCTTCCCTTTTTCTGCTCCATCCATCCCACCCTCTCTTACCCCCCAGGAGCTTACATTCTAGCAGGGGAAATAGACCATAAATTAAAGTAAAATTACAGTGTGATAAGTGTCGTGGCCGGAAAATACTGCAGGGAAAGGAAGATTGGGGGGGGGTGCCAGGCTGGAAAGGGGGAACCTCAATTCAAAAGGGACTTGAGCCATGACCTGAAGAAGGTGCGAAGCGAGCTATGTGGACATCTGCGGGAAGAGCCTTTCAGGCAGAGGCAACAGCCAGTCAAGGCCCTGAGTGTGCGCTTGACAGAGTAAGAAACTGTAAGAGGCCGAGAAAAGACTCCTTGTCCTCTCCAGCAGCCCCGAGCCCCAGGATCTTGCTCAGGCGCCCTCTAGCGCCGGCTAGAGGGTTAACATCGCTTCTGCTGCTATAAGCTGGGAAGTGGGCAGGTGGTCCCGCCGTGGCTTCCGCGCAGCCCTGACAGGCTGGGGTGTGGGGCGCAAGAAGCGGGGGCCTCGGGGCTGACCTTGGTAGAGAAGGAGTCGTACTTCTCCAGCACCTGGCTGCAGTTACCGGTTTTCAGCTCCTCCACCACCTGGGCACAGAGGAAGAAGGGGTGCTCGGTGAGAACCAAACTCCACCCCAAGCGGGCCCTCGCCTGAGGCCGGTCCAGCCTCCCATGCTCCGGCTCGCTCGCTTCCACTTGTGTGTGTTCCCAGCCTTGCTTTATACGCGTCGTGCGTTCCAGGACTGCGTCCCGCAACTAGTCTGAGCGTCCCGAAGGCGGAAACTTCACCTCCACTATTAGACGTACTACGGGGTGCGTAAAAGTAGGGGCCAGGGCTCCGCGGTCAGCCTGGGAGTACCTGAGGTGGGACGTCTACCTCCTTGTCCGGTGTCGGGCACGTTTCTGTTGGCCTATGAGGCCACTGTGAACGGCGTGGGCCGGGGAGCCTGGCCCCAGTGAGCTGCTGGGTGAGGCTGGACAGGGTCCGAGGGCTGGGCGTGTATATGCTCCACCTCTGCTAACCTTACGCAGTGACTCTTGGAAGAGCTGTTCTGCCGTCTTCCGCTCCTCGTCAGCCCTGACTCGATAGCCCAGCAGGCGGGGGTCGGCCTGCACCTCCCCCGTGCGCCGCCGCACCCCGTTGACCAGCACCCAGGTCTGGTTGTTAGAGGGGTAGAACTCATTGAGCTTCAGTCCAAACTTCCTGATGAGCTCACGAGAGAGCCTGCGGAGTGAGTAAGGGGAGCTCAGCAGGGACAAGGAAGCTGCCAGCCCTCCCTGCTCCCGGGGTTCGTTCCCTGCTCCCCACGGATTCACGGGGGCCACACCAGCCTCAATTCCAAAGACAGGACACCAGGCCTCTCCCTCACTGTGCTAGTGGCGGCAGGGCCATGAGGGAACGGGGCCACTGTTCTTGTGGTCCCACCACACCAGGCTAGGCCTCTTTGCTGGTGGAGATCTCTCACTTTACCTGAGACTTCTGGCCTCCAGGTCCTGGAGGGAGCATGAAGAGCACACTGGGAGTATCTTCTGGGTTCATCCTCCCTGGAGGCCATGTTCATCCCTCCCCAGCCTCCAGGCAGCATCCTCTGCACCCCTGCTCACTCCATGGGCAGAGTTCCCGTTCAGGATGGCACTCCATGAGGACACCTGGTGCTAGCTCCCCATCCCCGGGCTCCCACCAGACACCACACCTCCCTCGAAGGACACTCATTATTTCCATCGTTAGCAAACCTAGCAGGTAACTTTTGACTTCTCAAGGCGTTCTTCCATCTCACTTGTCTTTTCACATACTCCATGTGGCATTTTAGGCGGGCAGGGCAGGAGCCATTCTGCCCAGTATGGTAGATTACAATATTGAAACTGGGAGAGGCTCTGGGAGAGATCTGGAACCACTGAAATGAGTTGGGGCAAATCCAGGCCCGCTGGCTTCTGGGAAAGGACCCCCACTCATTGCTGTCCCTCTTGGCCTCGGTGCTGACTGCTATTCTAACAGTGTGTTCTAACTGTGTGTTCTTAGATTATATCTATTTGGCGTCCGTTAATCACAGGGCCTAACCCTCGCCAAAGTGTTTACCTCTCTTCTGCAAGTCAGCTTGCCTAGAACTCTCCTTTCATATGCAGAGTGGCTGATCCAAGGCCATGCCCCCATCCACACACCAAGCCAATATTTCCCCTGCCCTAAATCACCGAGGGCCAGGTACCAGGCAACTTGAGACCACTCCTATAGGCCAAAGCCCACCATAATTATTCAAACTAGCCAGTTCTAAGCTGTTTACTCTGCCCTGCCTTGCTTTTTCTTTGGAAACCCCAATAAAGGCTGTGTTCTGTGACTTCCCCTCGCTGCTGTCTTCTGCCTCCTGACCTTCCCAATGCATCCCAGGTCCCCATGTGATGTGGAGTGTTCCCTTCTCTCTGGAATGTAAGTAATAAATTCTCCTTTCAATGGCATTAGCCTCTCTGTGGCTACTCACCACCTCCATAAATTAAAGTCCCGAGGTACAAATGACACAGCTGTTCACACCCCGATCATCCTCACCCGCCCCCTACTTCTCCCAACCATACCTGTGGTTGGCAGGGATCCTCATGGCGCCCAGCTCCACGTACCACTGTGCTCCGGGTACTCTGTGGGTCTCTATTCTGCCACCCACACGCCCTGAGGCCTCCAGGACAGTCACCTAGAAAGACAGCCCTTTCCTGGCCTCAATGAAGCCAGCCACATCCTCTCCTGGCACAGCTCCCAAGGCCCTCCTGCCTCTTCCCCAGTTATCCCTCTGTTATTGGATCAGATCACCCACCTCTCCCTGTATTTCTACTCCTGCCTAGAGTCCTAGACCCAGTCTCCTGCCCCAGCTCTCTGAGGCCATCCACTTCTCTCTTTTCCAAGTCCCCCATCAGGTACCTGGTGGCCAGCGTCCTGTAGGGTCTTGGCAGCGGTGAGCCCGGCCATACCTGCTCCAATCACCACTACCTGTTTCCTTTCTGCTGTCTGCCCCAGCCCGTCTTGGGCCAGCTGCACCAGCTCTTCATACTCAGGGTCCTCAAAGCACTTGACAAGCTGCCTGTTGAAGGCCTGGGTACTCAGGCTGAGCATAGACAGGAGGGCGAGGGCCAGCCAGCCTGGCCACATGGTGGTGAAGACAGCAGTCAGGCAAATGACTGGGGACCAAGAAGTCCAGCTGGTCTTAACACTTGCTTTGAGGAGTGGTTATATTGTTAGACCTGTGATGCAACATCCCAGCACTCCTGAACTCCTGTATACTTCCTTCCCAGTTAGAGGGTGCCTTAGTCACAGGGCCTGCCGAGCCTCCTCCTTTCCCCCTACTTGTCAGTGCTGCTCCATTGCAGCCCCCACTCAAGGAATGATGCAGGCTGGGCCAGCTGGACTGCCCTCAGCCAAACAGGGGATGAGTGGAGTGGAACTGCCCACCACCAAACAGGGGACGAATGGAGTGGACCTGCCCACCACATTGGGTACCCCATTCCCGCCTTGGGGTTGTTAGGATGTTTGTTGCAGTGAGAAGACCTGATTCACTGTGGCCCTGGAAGGATAGGGTGAGGATGAAGAGTATAAAGGCATTGTTCAATAATGCCAACAGTCTCTGAGATGTGCATGGCAGGCTACCAGCTTCCTAAGCCCCAGAGAGACATTCTGAAGTCATTTCCTAGAGATAGCCAAGGTTCATCAAGGTTAAAGAATTTGCCAGACTGTGAACCTGCATGTCTACACCTGCCTAGGACAGGGCAGCTTGGCACCCGTTCTGGCTCAGCTCCTGGGAGGGATGCATCATACCTTCCCTCTAGGAACTTATGAAAGGTGTGCATTATGTGATTGTCATGTTCTTATTGTTGAAGATATTATCTGTGTTATGGGCTGAATTGTATCTCCTCAAAATTCATGTGTTGAAATCCTAACCCCTAGTACCTCAGAATGTGGCTGTGTTTGGAGACAGGGCCTTTAAAGAGGTGATCAAGTTAAAATGAGGCTGTTAGGGTGGGCCCTATGCTACCTGACTGGTGTCCTTATAAGAAGAGAAAAATTGGACTTACAGAGAGACACCAGGGATGTGGGCACAGAGGAAAGGCCACGTGAGGATACAGTGAGAAGGCAGCCATGTACAAGCCAAGGAGAAAGGCCTCAGGAGGGACCAACTCTGCTGACAGTTCGATCTTGGACCTCCAGCCTCCAGAACTGTAAAAAATAAGTTTCTGTTGGTTAAGCCAACCAGTCTGTGGTATTTTGTTTTGGCAGCCTGAGCAGACTAATAAAATCTGTCACTGTGTTTCCCTCTGCATCTTTCCCCACAGCAGAGGAGAAGAGAGGGGCTGGTTCTGGCCTAGTGCTCTCAGGTCAGACTCACCTCTGCCATACCTTTAAAAAATGTGTATTCACTTTTTATGTGTATCCCCATCGGCAATGCATGGATGTACTCTTGATTCCAATCTCAGGATTTGAGTTTAATTCAGGCTACCTTTTCCCCTACATTTATGACTGAGATAGTATAGTGGCATCCAGGAAAAGAAAACACAGAGGGACAAATCATTTTTACCTCTCCTGCCTCACTCTCCCACCCCATTCCACTCATCACCATCAACAATTTGCTGCAATACCTTCAATTCTTGCACAGAGTAAGATGTAAGACTGTTGCTTGATCTCCTGTCTTCTCCATTTTGGACCAGAAATCAATCCCTTCTGTACAGAGCATGGCTCATAGTGGGCACTCAACACATATATGGAATATAGGGGTGGAGGGATGGACAGATGCAGAGGTAGATGGGTGGAAAGATGGGTGGACAAATAAATAAGTGGATGAATGGACAGAGGAAAGGAAGGGTGAATGGACAGACACTTTGGGGCCTCCTACGATACCTCCCTCTGATATCTGCATTTCATCACAGATTCCTTCCAAGCCAAGACTCCAGGCTTGGAGGCAGTGCTCAGCCCAGACTGTTTCTCTCTGCCCTTTAGTCTACCTTTGCCCTGTCCCTGGCCACTCTCCTGGGGGCCTCCTGTGCTACTCCAGCATCCCTCTAAGAACTTGTGTATCTGGCTCTCTAATTCCTTTTACTGTATGCACACACACTTCAGAATTCAGTCTTTCTCTACCCTCTAAATTCATCTACCTCTTCTTTCTTCAAGGAACAGGAGTGGGGCTTATCCCTTCTCCCCTTCTTCAGAGCAAGGAAGTGGCATCTGACCAATCCTAAAGTCATAAGTCTTGTCCCTTTTTCTCCTTGCCCCCTTTTGATGTTTGTATTTTAACCACAGAGCTGTATTGCTAGAAACTGGTGGTTGAAATTGTCAGCAATTCCAGCATATTGCTCAGCTATTAAAGAAACCATAAGGTGCGCGGCTGAGCCTTCCAGGAAACACAAATGCTTTGGGTGGAAGAGATTTGCATGGAGTTACTCACCTTCTCTCATCTGCTGCCCAGCCCTGGAAAGTCAGCTCATTAGGGCAGAGGGCTCCCTCCTAGTTAAGAGGAAAGCAGAACAAAGCAGCTTTGAGCTGAAGGAGCTGTCAAAACAACCCAATATGGCCTTTGATTTCACACAGAAGAAACCAGACCGAGAGAGCCTGAGTTGGCCCTGGTGCCACACAAGTAATCATTATTTGCAAAGCTAAGTTGACACCAGACCCACAGCCCTGTGCCCCTCCATCCATCCTCTACCCTCCTGAGCTAATCAACCACTACCTTAAAGAATCACTGCATCCTGTCTCTGAGGGTGGGGGTGGAGGTCACCACTAAGCAGCCCAGATGACTGCCCTTCGAGCCAGGGTCCGGGTCTGCCTTGTCCACTCTGGTTTTGCCCACGCCTGGCACAGTTGCAGCTCCATTGTGGACACTAAGTGACTATTTGCTGGATGAATGAATAAATGAGTGAGGAGTAGATATGGAAACCACACACCCTAAATCTTCACCTTCAAGAAATTCTGTTCCTTTGTCCCCTCCAAAATACACATCAGATGATATGTCTCCATTAATGGCTTGGAAAGCAGGGTCACCCTAGGCTCGGGGGCAGGGTAGGGGGGAGTCCCAGCCTGGAGCCCTGGCCTGGCAGGCTCCCTGTGGGTACTCACAAACATGGTTCTTGGATCCCCAAGAAGAGAGATTGCTCCAACAGGCTGGTCCTGCTGGTGTCCAAGGTCTGTCTGAGACATGCGGGCAGAGTCAGGGGATGTATTCTCTCTTGCCTTTGAACTTCCCAGCCCCCACCCCTTTAATTACTTCCAGCTCTGAAGGTCTGATGGGGAGGAGGCCCCGGAGAAGGGAGGCTGGGGTGGGGGGTAGGCAGGTGGAATGCAGTGCTCTTGGTGCCGGCCTTGAGGCCTTGATATCAGTTCCCCTATGTTAAACCCAGCACAAATGGGGTTAAAACCAAAAGCACTCATTCTCTTTCCCTACTTCTTTAAGTTACATTCATATGTAATTATCATTTTTTTAAAACCTTTGTATCCTTGAACTTCACAAGGCAGATAGGAGTTACAAATTGTTAAAAGCCCAGGTGGCCTCAAGCTGAGCTCACGCTGAAGTTTTAGCTAATTACCAGTTCTTGAGGTTTGTTACAGGGAAACTGATATCCGGAGGATGTCAAGAAACTAAAGCTTCCCAGATCCCAACTCCTTGGCTTCCTGGCACCAGAATCCACCCTCCACCATGGAGGCAGACAACCAAGGACATCCACCTGTGATTCCCTTATCTCGCCATCCCCCTCCCTGCAAGAAGCCTCACAAGGCCAAACACAGGCTGATGGGAAAGTGCCAACCAGCAAGGCCACAGGCTCTCCCTCCCTACAAGCAGCTGCATTCCTCCCAACCTTTAAAACCCCTTGCCTCCCATCTTTCCAGGAGATGGGACAAATTTGAGGGCTCTTGTCTCCCAGCTGACATCACCCGAAATAAAAACTCCTTGCCATGAGCCTGGCATTCCAGTTTTATTTTGGCCCCTCTCGTGTGGTGGGTAAAGAACCTGGTATGTGTCTGGTAACACTCTCCTCCTCTCCACTTGCTTCCAGACCTACTCCTCCTTGCCTCCCCCTACCTGGGTCCAGTGGACCCTTGCCTCGCTAGTTTCCTTGGCTAGAAACCTGGAAGTAGGTTTTTCTCCTTCCCCTGAATCTCCATATCCAGGATTTCTAGCCCCCTCAGTTCTGCCTCCCCAGGGCCTCTCACACCAGCCCCCACCCCTTCTGCACTAAGGCTCCCTCCCACACCTGGCCTAGGTGCTCTCTCCACTTTCCCCACAAAGGCCACTGCCTCTGGCCTTTGCCTGTCAGCCCTTTCTCTCCCTTGGCTACCACCAGAGTGATGGTTCGAAGTGCAGGTCAGGTTATGGCAGCCCCTTGATTTAAACCTGCCTTGGGATACTTTGCCCTCTTCTCTACTAAATCTCTATTTTTGCATGATTATGCTTTCATCTACTCTGCAGGGCTGTGAACTGCATGATATCAGGGCACTTGCTTCTTAAGTAGGACACCTAGTGGAGTGTGAGGCATGCGGTGGTGCTCAGAGAATACTCCATCAACGAATGCAGGAATGAGGTGTGGGGATGTGGGCCCATCTCAGCCAGCAGGAGGCCAGAGGACAATGACACACCTGCTTTTCTGAATTCAGGCAATGTTCTTGCTCTTCCCTTCACCTCTTCTTAGACTTGGTTCCTCCCACAGGGACCCCTTCTCACTCTCTCCTCCTGTGCTTTAGGGTGTTCAGGACAGATTTCGCCACCTGTGTTTTAATTCTGGATGTGAGCCCCACACTTCCTCATCCAGCTTCCCAGAGCATTTTTTTCTCTGTGCACACCTCCTGCTTCCGGGACTCAAGCCTGCTTTATTCCCTACAGCCCTCTGATTCTGGGAAATGTCACTCTCCTCTGTCCCACCCTTTGCTGGATGGTAAGGGTTTGGAGTTTCTAGGGGTGTTGTGGGGGAGCATGGAGGCCAGGTGCAGGCCGGGCTAGAGAGAAAGTAGAGGTTGACGAGCGAGAGTAGATGTGTAAATGTGTCAACACCTACTCCTGGCACAACAGTCTTGCTCTCTGCAACCCAGAGCCATGAAGGGATTCCTCAAGCTTGACAGTGTTCAGACATGTGCTAGCCAGGCTGTTCAGGAGGAATCCTGGCACTCTGTTTCAGACCTTTCTAATGACCTCCCACAGTGCCCCAACTCCACTGCTACCCTCATGCACAGTAACCAGAAGAGAAAGAGCTTCAAAGTGATGGAGATCTTTGGAATAGGCATAGTGCTAGCTAGGGATGTGATGAGAAAAACTTGTTTTTCTCAGTTGCTGCCTAGGCATTTTACAGCATGAAAACCCTGCTCACACCCAGAGTCTGGACATTTAGACAAGGATCTGCATTTAGAATTCCTGCCCAAATTCCTGCTTTGCTTTTTCCAGGGCACCTTTTAAAATAACTACTTACAGGTGAGCCTGTGAAAAGTTAGTAACCTCTGCCCCAACCACCATATAATTAATAGGTGCTTTCTAACCTGCTCTCCATCTTCTGCTGGCTAGTAACCTGGGACAGAGGACTGCCCTTCCCCTGGCTCATTGAACCTACCCTGCTTCTGGGATTTGTGAGTAATAAATCTTGTGACTCTACCTCCTTTGTGTGAGTGTATTGAAACTGCACTTTCAATCGAAACTGCGCCTGGGGTTTTCACTTCCCCAAGGTGGGAGCTCAGATGCTGAGGGAGCTACCTGCCAACCCAGTGTGGGTGGCTTCTGCATCCTCATTCAGCAGGTCATAATCTGCATATTCTTAAAACAATACACCAGCTATTGACCCCCAACACAAGGGGTGAGGGTCAGCCCAGCCATCTCTTATTCTGATGGACCATATTCATTTGTTTATTCATTTATCATCATTCATTCAGCACATCTTTACAGAACACCCTATATGGACCAGGTACTCTTCCAGGAGCTTGGAATCTCTTAGGGAACAAAACACACAGAATTTCCATGAGAGGATATGCAAATGGAGGGCATCATCATTAGTCATCAGGGAAATGCAGATTAAACCCCCATGAGATTCTTCACATTCATTCGCCATTAGAGAATGGCTAAAATTAAAAGACTGACAGTAGGAAGTGCTGGCCAGCATGTGGAGCAATTGGAACACTCATACAGTGTTGGTGGGTGTGTAACTTGGTACAATCACTTTGGAAAATTGTTTGTCACAATCTACTAATGCTATACATATATATATCCTATGATCTGAAAATTCCATTCTTTGATATAGATACACAATTGAGTACATATGTCCACCAAAGACATGGACAGGAATGTTCATAATGGCCCCAAACTTGAACCCACATGGATAAACAATATATATAAAGTGTATGTTCATATAGTACTACCCAGCAGAAGAAACAAAAGCAATTGAACAAAACTAACCACTGATAACACACCACAACATGGATGAATCTCACAGACACAAAGTTGAGCAAAAGAAACCAAAGGATACATACTGTATTATTCCATTTACATGATGTTTAAGAACAGGCAGAACTAACCAATAGGGATAAAAGTCACAGTGGGGATTACCTCTTGAGGGTAGTGCCTGGAAAGGAGCACAGGAGAACTTTCTGGGATGATGGAAATGTTTTATATCTTCATCTGGGTGGTGGTCACTCGAGTGTATAAATACTGAATATACAAAACTTCATCAATTAAGATATCTGCACTGTACTATATATAAATTATATCTTAGTAAAAATTTAAAAACAAATTCTAAATCATAAAAAAGTACCCGTGTGTTAAAATTAAAATTGCTTTTTTCCAGGTTAAAAAAAGGGAGAGAGGGCGATAACAGTGGAGGAGAGAGCAAACCAACAAAATAAGTATACAGTATGTCAAGTGATGAAAAGCACTCTGGAGAAGAGAAGTGGACACAGGGCATGGGGAGAGTTGGACAGAGGCTGGAGCCCAGAGGAAAAGCCAGTGTGAGGCTGAAGGGGTTTGGGGCTGACGTCTGCTGAGAACCTCCCTATCCTACACCTTGCCTGCGTGGCTTCTAGGACCCAAATACACCCTTAGAAGCCCAAGTACTGACAAGCAAAATTCTCAGTAATGCGTTGCCAAACTCCAGTAGAAGAAAGTTCAATGAAGTTCTGATTTTTGTTTGTGCCTAAAAAATATCCAGTACAGAATTGTTGGGAAGCCCTTGTCCTTTTTTGGGGGGTGCCCCTGTGTTGCCAGGGCCCAGGGTATGGGTTTGACATCACTTCTGCTAGTCCAGCTCTGGTGTTAGTTCAGTCACTCCTCACCCACACCCTACAGGCAGGTCCTCTTATTATGCTGTTTCCTGATGAGGAAACCAAGGCTCAAGGAAGTCAGGACTTGCTAAGAAGTCCTGATCACCTTGCTGCATGTGTCTGAGCTGAGAGTGAGTCCTGCTCTGCCTGGCTCCTGAGGACACATTGTGCAGTGCCTCCTGGGGTGGGGGGGACTGCCACAGGACCACAGACTGGAAGAAACTTGACCAGCATCTAGCTCAAGCCCTGATGCTCCACTGGCTATGCAAGTGTGCACAGATACCACACACAGGCACGCACCTGAGGCCCAGCGAGCAGATCAGCTCTCACGGGTAGGTGGTGGGCTGCCAGAGCAGGACTGCTCCAGGAACCTCTAGACTGTAAAGAGAACACCCCTTCAGGAAGGTGGGGACCAGGCCTGCCAGATGTGTCTTGGGACCCACGTTCCAAGTGCTGGGACCTGACTATGTGGGCTGGGGCTGCCAGCCTTCCAGGCACTTGTGCTTTGATGGTTGGTAAGCATTGCTGGGGGCCCTGCCAAGTCAAGCATCCTAGACCTGTAGCCCAATCTACTTGGAGTCATGAGAGAGGGGAGTACTCAGGCTGCCTGGATGTGGAGACACTGGCTAAGAGAGGGTCTGGCAAGACCTCCAGCCTATGCTAGGGGAACCTGTCCTGGGAAAGCCTGTGCTGGGGGTCCTGTCCTGGGAGGGTCTACCCTGGGAGAGCCTGTCATGGGGTGGTCTGTGCTAGGGGACTCTGTGCTGGGGGAATCTGTGCTGGGGGGTCTCTTTTTGGGGGAGTCTCTGCTGGAAGGGGGCAGAGTTGGGGAAAGAGACTCTGTGAGCTTGGGTTGATGATGAACTGTCCCCTAGTTCCCCAGGGATTGAGTCTGCTCACTGAGGGTGGGGCTGGTGGAGGCTGGGAGGGGATGAGAGCAGGACAGGGAGGATCTAGGACATAGAAGTTGCAAGACACTGAGCTAGTGAGGGTGACACCCCGAGTAGGTGCCCTGCCTACAGCCCTATGAGGCCTGTCACTGGCCCTCACCTGTACCCTTGCCCTCCTCTTTTTGCACCTCCTCTGTGCCTCCTCCACACCCAGGCCTTAGGGTGTAAAAGCTCCCCAGAGCCCAGCCTGCTCATGCTCTCTGCATCCCACAGAGAAGCAGATGATCACTGAGCCATGCCCTGGCACTGTCCTCTGGGCACAGGTGTCAAATAGGGTCAAACTAACATAGCAGGTGTGCTATGTGGGCTTTGCTGCCTCTTTCCAGCGCCCACTGGGTGGAAGACAGGGCAGGGGCACCAGGCACACCACCACTGCCTCTGCCTCTCCCCACTCTTTCCAGCAAGCATAATGCATGGGGGCCCATGAGGGGCAGGGCATGCAAAGCAGGGAGACGGGGAGAGAATAGGGACCCAGGAGGAGTAGAAGACATGCAGCTCACACCCTGACATCATATAGCTCCAGACCCACCCTTCTCAGATCCCCACAGGGGCTGACTGGCCCACAGATCATGCAGAGCCCCACCCCCAGACATGTCCTTCTCTGTCTGCATCAGCTCCTAGGAAAAGGGGAGACAGGCTGCCCTTGGGGCCACCCCAGGACCATCTCACCCTTATGAGAGGATGAAATGACAGGAGGCAGGGAGAGGGGGTCCCTCCTTTGGACACACAGATTGGGGACTCTGCCCCACTTCCTCCCAGCCCTCGTACCATTCCCTGTCACTGGCACCCTGGCTGGTTGCTCACCATGAAGCCAGCCCCAGGAAAGATGTGGCCAGGGAAGGGTCCTGGTCCAGGTGGAAGGGCACCTGGCCTTGGGCCAGAGGGAGGCGAATAAACCCCCTTCGGGGATGGCAGGCTGGTTAGAGGAGGGGTCACTTACAGGGTCTGCCAAGTTCATCCTAAAAGGCTGTGCTGCGAGAGAAGATGAGGGACCACATACCTGAGAGCCTGCCTAGGGGTAGGGGATATACACAAGGCCAGGGCTTCAGCAACTGGGAGGGTGGGTGGAGTTCAGAGTCCTGGACAAGGATGTGCCCATTGTGCTCCCGTCCCCATGCCATTGGGCTTCCTGGCCTTGCTTCACTCTGCTTTCCAGGTTTCTGCTGACAGGCCCTGCTGGAGTGCAAGAAGAAGATGATGGGACTTCAGGGCTATTAGCCAAAACCAAATGCTAAAGCTTGTTCTCCTTCCCTCATCAGACATCCAGGGAGAAGTCCTCTTGCTGATGCAATGGGTGCTTGTGCAAGAGCATGCCAGTCAGTGGCCTAGCAGGACCAGGCAACCTGGGGCTGGGTAGATGGGGCAGGCCCTTGGTTTCTACCTCCCACCACCTCCCTCCACCCTGCTCCTGTGTTTGTCTCCCAGCAAATCCTGCCAAGGTTGTGCCAGGTGTCCCACGCATGACTCATCTCTCCACCTTGAAACCTGGTCTTCCTTCTCCCAAGAGCTGCACATGGAGGGAAAGTTCTGCCTTGACCAGTAGCTTTTAGGTGCCCCCCCCAGAGGGTTAAGGGGGCATAGCAGACAGGCTGACAGTTGGGTGGTATCTGTGGCCCAGACCCTGCTCCACCCTTGCCCATGTGTCTCTAGGATGCTTTCTTCCTCCTGGGGGTCTATCCCTTCCACTCTTTCACCCCATCTGCATATCTGGGGCCGGTGTCATCCTCCTCACGGCATGGGGGATGTTGGTGGAGGTGTCTGGGCTACCCACTCCTTGTCTTTCTTGTCTCTGAGCCTGGCTCTGTCTGGGCTTGCTGTGTGCTGTAGTCACATCACACATCCAGCCTGTCGTTTCTCACCCTCCTTTGCCCTGACATGAGAAGATTCATGTCCCCACACACTTTGAGCTGCTATTAAAAACCACAACAAACTGGGGCTGGCCTGGTGGTGTAGTGGTTGGGTTTGCACACTACACTTTAGCGGCCTGGGGTTCATGGGTTTGAATCCCGGCTGTGGACCTGTGCACCGGTTGTCAAGCCATGCTGTGGCAGGCGTCCCACAAAAAATAGAGGAAGATGGGCATGGATGTTAGCCCAGGGCCAATCTTCCTCAGCAAAAAGAGGAGGATTGGCAATGGATGTTAGCTCAGGGCTAATCTTCCTCACACACATACACAAAACAACAACAAAAACCCACCACAACAAACTGTTATTGCATACAGCCCAGCTTATATATTTGGCACAGGGTTTCTACTTGCTTGCTGAGGTTTATCTTGGCTCCATTGATCCTAAAATACCATCTTTCCCATGTGGAGTGGTGGTCCTGACCCTGAGGCACTCAGAATCCTGGCCACGCCTCTGTCTTACCAGGTGCTCTGTGCACAGAGAGGCAGCAGGGTGGAGAAGGCTGGGAAAGGACGATTATTCTCTCATTTCCCTGAGAGTCAAAGATGCCCTGACTGGCAAGAAGCACATTGCGTTCTCCAGGTGACATTAATGGGAAGTTACAAGGCTCAGGAGCAGGAGTCGGAACCTGACCCTGGGTCGTCTGTTCCTAGGATTCCTATTCGTCTTCTCCAGATTTCCAGACCTCCCTACCCTAAGTCTTCCTTAGTTTGTATCAGTTCAAACTGGCAACTTCTGAGCTCAAAGCCTGCCTTTCTTCTCTTTCTGCAGCTGCTGGAAAGATGAACCGGCAAGGTGTTGCATGACTGAGGTGAAGAGCACAGGCCTCAACGGGGGTTGAAATTCCTGAATCTGTGAGCCATCTTTGGCTTGACTTCTGACTGGTGTTGTGACCTCTTGAGCTGCTTGAGCATCAGTTTTCACAGCAACACTGCCCACTTCACCCAGTGGTGGCAGAGATGAGCAAATGCTGGTGAAAACCCCGTGTGTAGCCTCTGACTCATAACTTAAAATTTACCATCTTAATCATTTGTAAGTGTATAGTTCAGTAGCATTAAGTACGTTCACATTGTTGTGCAACCATCACCACCCTCCATGTCCAGAACTTTGTCATCTTCCCAACCTGACATTCTGTACCCATTAAACACTAACTCCCCATTCCTTCTTCCCCCAGCCCTGGCAACCACCATTCTACTTTCTGTCTCTATGAATTTGACTATTCTAGGTTTCTCATATAAGGGAAATCATACAATATTTGTCTTTTTGTGACTTGCTTATTTTACTTGGCATGATGTCTTTTTGTGTGTGTGTGTGAGGAAGACCAGCCCTGAGCTAACATCCGTTGCCAATCCTCCTCTTTTGCTGAGGAAGACTGGCCCTGGGCTAACATCTGTGCCCATCTTCCTCTACTGTATATGGGACGCTGCCACAGCACGGCTGACAAGCAGTGTGTTGGCAGGCGCCTGGGATCCGAACCTGCCAACCCCAGGCTGCCAAAGCGCGAACTAAACCACTGTGCCACTGGGCTGGCCCCTTGGCATAATGTCTTTAAGTTTCATCCATGTTGTAGGAAGTGTCAGAATTTCCTTCCTTTTTAAGGCTGAATCATGTTCCATTGTATGGAAATACCAGTTTTGTTTACCCATTCATTCACTGATAAATATTCATATTGGACTTTGGATTAGTAAGTCAGCAAAACTATTGATTGCAGATCCCAGGAGTGAGGGTGAACAGGTGTCACTGTTCCTTTTTCTTTTGCAGGGAATGATTCACCCTGAGCTAACATCTGTTGCCAATCTTCCTCTTTTTTTCCTCCCCAAAGCCCCAGTGCATGGTTGTATATCCTAGTTGTAAATCCTTCTAGTTTTTCTATGTGAGCTGCCGCCACAGCATGGCAACTGACAGATGGGTGGTGTGGTTCCACAACCGGGAAACAAACTCGGGCTGCTGAAGTGGTGAGAACACTGAACTTTAACCTGTAGGCCACCATGGCTGGCTCATGTCACTGTTCTTGAGGTGGAGGCTAGAGTTGTTTCTGAGGATGGTGATGGGATGGTGGGTGGGGAAGTGCTGCCTGGCAGATCTCAGCTCTCTAACCAATCCCTCTCTTACTCCTTGAACCTCTTCAGAAATGAAGCTGTGCCCCCGGCCCCCATCACCACTAGCAAAGATGCAGTTGGGGGTGCAGGGTGCCCTTCCCCTCCAAGGTCCTTCCCTGAAAAGAGGGAGGGGCACCCCCAGGTATCTGCAGGCCAGGAATGCTAGAGTTCCATTGGGAGAGAGGCTATGGAGAGACAGTGCAGCCATACAGGTAGGCAGCAGGACCAGCTAGCCCTTGGCCTCTCAGAAGGGTCCTCCCAGGGAGCTGGGGCCTCAGGGGCCTCTGTGAGGGTTCCTTCCTTGAAGATGGCATCAGTGTGAGCAGAGAGCTAGGGCCTCCCTGCCCAGAAAGGTGCTGGGAGGAAAGGACTGGGAACAATGAGGTGGGATGCTGACTCAAGGTCTTATTAGGAAGATAACTGTTGTTATTAGGAAGATAACTCCCCTTCTCTCCATCTCCACTGACTCCCCCTGGCTTCAGATGCCCTCCTCTGGAGCACTTGAAGGACCAATTAACTTGGGGAAGACACGAAAAGTACTTGTCCTCTCTTCTGGTGGGCTGGAAACAGGCCTGAAGGAGGCTTTGCCGTCTTTCCTGGACCTTCCCTCTTCCCTTCCTCATTCCTTTCTTCACAGTTGAGGTTTGATTGAGCAAATCATCAATGAAGCCCAGGCTCTGTTACCTTAAATGCCTCTTGGAACAAGGTACAGTTGAAGTGAAGAAAGGAGGGAAGTCAGGAAAGAAAGCCGACTAGGAGAAAGGAAAGAAGGGAGGGGGAGAGGGAGGCAGGGAGGGAAGAAATGGCGAAAAGGATGCCAGGTACTTTCCTGACTTGCAGACATAGGGTCAATTAAAGAGTAGACGGAAAATACCGTTTGTTAAATCACTGAAAAGAACAAGAAAAATCTTTGAGTATTTCCTATTTGCTTACACTGAATAGTTGTACTGAACAATATCTTGACCATTCAATTAATCCCTCATTCACACTCCTTCACTTAGTCACTCTGAAATATGCCTGTGTACCTGTGGAGTACAGGCCCTGACTGTACAGTGGCCAATGAGGCAGACAAAGAGCCTGGCTCTTACGGAATTTACAATCTAAGGGCAGGCAAGATAAAAGAGTCAAGTGTGTCTACCATTTGTTCAATGATGATAGTGCTAAGGGTTAAAAAAAAGCAAGAGGACAAGGAGTGTTAGAGTAATTGCAATTTTAAGTGAAGTAGCAATATTGGGTGGCTATCTGGTGTGTGTGGTGGAGGTGTGTGGTGATGAAGATGTGTGTGGATGACGTGTGTGTGTGTGGTGGAGTTGAGTAGTGGTAGAAGTGTGTGTGGTTGAGATGTGTGTGGTGGAGGTGTGTGTGATGGTGAAGGTGTATGTGTTGGAGGTGTGTGGGGGTGGAGGTATGTATGGGGAGGTATGTGTGGTGGAGGTGTGTGGTGGAGGTGTGTGTGGTGGAGGTGTGTGGGGGTGGTGGTGTATTTGTGGTACTGGGGTGGGTTATCCCTGGCATCAATTCCAGTGCTTCTGGCAGCTGTCCTCATCCTGTATCAGTGACCTTGGGTTCAGCCTGCTCAGGCCTGGGAAGAACCTGAGGCTATCCTTCCACCTTCCTGCCTGCTGCTCCAAGTAGGCCCTAAACAGCTTTTACCCCAGGTTCACCCCAGGCTTGTGCATCTTCCTATGCTTCAGGAGAACTCCTCTGGGGTTGGGCCCAGTATCCAGTTTAAATCTCAGGGTTGCCAGAGGGATCTTTTCAAACATGTCAGATCAGGGGCCCCTCTGTTTGCCTCCCCAACCCCATGCCTCTTCATTTTGATCATAGGAAATGTCAAGGGTCTACAGAGCCCTGTAGGCTCTGCCCCTGTTACTTTTCAACCTCGTCTGTACTCTTCTCCTCTTCTCACCTTCAGCTTCAAGCACACTGGCCTCCTGAAGGTCACTGAATAGCCCAGGCTGGCTCCAGCCTCAGGGCCTTTGCACAAGCTGTTCTCTCTGCCTGGAATGGTTTTCCCCATGACCTTCACCTCCTGTAGTCTCTGCTCAGATGCTCCTGTCCAAGTCACGCCTTCTATGACCACACACCCGCCCCACTCCTCACCTCTCTCCTGCTTTGATTTATCCATAGGACTTGTCATCTTCTAATAGCCTATATATTTACAGTCTCCCCATACAGAAAACGGAAACTCCATGAGGTCAAGGAATTTTGTTTTGGTCACTGCTTTACTCCAGTTCTTGATACGTAGTAAGTGCTCAGTAAATATCTGCCTCTAAGGCGCAGAAGCTGTGGCAGCAGGCTTGGCTGCCCAGGGCTGGGTGGTGCTGGGTGGTGGAGGAGAGGAAAGGAGAGGAGAGGTCAGGGCTTGACTCTGCTCAGGGAGGGGCAGAGCCTGCTAACAGCTCTGCAGGAAACAAGTGAACCACCTCCTTCTTCCTCACTCCTCCTACCTCTACTGGAGGATGTTTGGGGCTTATGGGTCCCCAGCAGCACTGAGTTTGGAGATCCTGTGTGAGATTATTGCTAAGGTCCCTTTCCAGCTGTGCACTCTGTTGCTCAGTCCTGTCACCACCACTGGCCTCAATCCAAGGAGAATGATGGCCAGGCCACCCCTGGCCTGTCCCCTGGGCCCTGGACTCCAGGCTCCTTTCTCCACTAGGTGAGGGCTACTCAACTGGCATCAAGTGTCTCATACGCTTAACATTTTACTGTGGCATCCTGCTTTCTATTGATTCTTCCATCTGTTTTTTCCCTTGCTATTTACTTTTTAATGGAGACATACATTAAATATAGCTAGTCTGGCCTGTTCTTGAACTTCATTTAAAGCCTCACAGGGCTTCATTCGCTCAGCACTGTGTCTATGGGATCCATCCCTGTTGTTGGTGTAATGAGTACATATTTATTGCACATGATACTCCACAATTTATTTACCCATTCCACTGTTGGTGGACATTTGGGTGGTTTCCAGCTTTTGGCTTTTGAGAATAAAGCTGCTAAGAATGTCCTAGCTCATGCTTTTTGGTAGATATAAGTACTTATTTCCATTGGGCATATGCTCATTCCACCTGAATTTTAAAGCCTACATTGTGAAGGTCTGTCCTTCATGTCCAACTTCATCAACCATTGTTTTAAAAACAAACAATTGTCTTGTGAATATATTATATGACTTGTCACTTGGGTCTTTGCCTCTAATTAAATTCTACAAGTTCACTAGCTGTTTGGGGAAAAAAATAAAGTTGGGTTGCTACCACATGCCAAACTCCAAAATAAATTCCAGATAGAATAGATGTTTGAAATTACCTTTATTGTAAAATAAAACACAAATACAGAAAACCAACATATGACTTCATGCACTTTATGAGGTGCCACTCGTGTAACCACCACCCAGGTGAAAAACAGAACCTTGCCAGTCACCCAGCCACCCCTCACATGCCCACCTCAGTTATACCTGCCTCCCCCACCAAAGTGACCTCCAACTGACCTTATAACAATCACTTCTGCACTTTTTTATAGCTTTATCACCCAAGGAGTTTCCCTGGACATGATTTAGTCTCATCCTTCATGCTCTTGACAATTCAAAATCTTTTAAGTCTCTTTTAATTTGCAGGTTCTCCCTCCATCCCTTCTTTCCCTTATAATGTATCTCTTAAAGGTCCCAGGCATTTGACCTGTGGTCCCTCCTAGTCTCGATGTTGCTGTTTGAGTATTCACTGTGCTGCTGTAGCCTGCTTCTCTGTTCTCAGAGTTTACTGCTGACTGGTGTAGAGGCTTGGTCAGATCCAGGTTTGGTCTCTTTGACAGGAATATGGATGGTGGTGGTGTGCTCCTTCATCAGGAGGCAGCTCATGTCTAATTTGTCTTTTGTGATATTAGTAGCTGTTGATGCTCAATGCCTAAATCCATTAAGTCCAGTAATTTATTGGGGGTTAAAAATGTGATATTCTAAAACTATCATTTTTTAAATTAGTTGGCATACTTTTGAAAAAAGACATTTCTCTTTCTTTACTTTTTGTTTACTCAAAAGTATAAATCACACAAGAAAGTCAGGGTAAATGCCTGATTTTCCCCTTTAATTTACTAGTTTTCAAGACAATAAATCTGTCCTATATTATTCTCCAAATGTAGCCAGTCACTTTTTTTGTATCATTATGAAATTATGATTTTCAAGTATATATATATAATTATGATTTTTAACCATTATTTAAGCACAATGGTTTTAATCCATTGCAATGATTATCCTTGTTGAAGTTCAAATTGTCCCATCTTTGGCCAGTGGGAGCCCTTTCTAGTTGACCCTTGAGTCCTTTAGCCATGACACTAGTAGTCCTGCTCAATTCCTGGCTATCTGGTAGGACAATGTGTTCCAGGCTCATCTTGTATATTTCTTGTGCCAGACCTGGAATCAGCCATTTGTTCAACTATCCTTGGTTTCTTTAACACGGAAATGATATTTCAGAATCACAATCTGTTCTGGGGTCTAGGAATAGGCAATACATTAGGTTGGTTATTATTTCTAAGCCTTTTCAGGGGGCAAAACTGAAACATTAAACGCCTAATGAATTCATAGTTCAAAATCAAATTCAGGTCCACAGATTTTTTAAACTAAATCTCTTCTACATTACATCTTTATCTCCTTTCTTAAACACTGGTTCTCAAGGAAATAGAGAATAATAGAATTAGCATATTTTATTACTATTTATTTGCTTTTTCCCACATCACATATACAACAGTTTTAGTAAAAATAATATTAATACTACCATCAACTATATAATTACTGAAAATAAGTTAAATGTTTTTTGTTGCTTTTGTTCTCTCCATTCTCCTCCCATTTAAAGTATGTTTGTACTATATCTGCATGGTTGGACCATATAGCCGTTACAAACTATATTCTCTGTCTTTCAACCTTCACTTAGCATTAGTTCTACAAGTAACTCTGCATTTAATGCTAACCACCATTTTTTTATGTAAGTGTCTCTTATCGTTTTGTTTGCCTGAAGTCCATTCTCTAGTAGATAGACACAAAAGGGCTCATGGGAATGATCTTCTTTGAGTTCTTGCATGATGATAACACTTTGTCTATTCTTTTTTTTTTGTGTGAGGAAGACCAGCCCTGAGCTAACATCCGTTGCCAATCCTCCTCTTTTTGCTGAGGAAGACTGGCCCTGGGCTAACATCCGTGTCCGTCTTCCTCTACTTTATATGGGACGCCACCACAGCATGGCTGACAAGCAGTGCATCGGCAGGCGCCCGGGATCCGAACCTGAGAACCCCAGGCTGCCAAGCACGAACTAAACCGCTGCGCCACTGGGCCGGCCCCTGTCTATTGTTTTTTGTCACAATGTATATCAGTTTTGCTGGTCATAAAATCATTGACCCACATTTTCTTTCCTTGAATGACTTAATGTTACTTGATTTCCTTTGGCATGAAGTGTTGCCATTCAAAAGTTTGATGATAGTCCATTTTCTTTGCTTTACACTTCGCTTGTTCTTTTTGCCCTTATGCCCAAGTGATTTTTGTCTTTTTCTTTCCGGTCCAACAATTTTACTAGTGTGTATCTTGGTATCACTCATTCTAGGTTGATATACTTAATGTATATGGTGTACTCTTTCAAATGTAAGTTCAAATCTTTTTTGTTCTTTTTCTTGAAAAAAATTTTTTTCTTTTTGTGAGGAAGACCAGCCCTCAGCTAACATCCGTTGCCAATCCTCCTCTTTTTTGCTGAGGAAGACTGGCCTGGGCTAACATCTGTGCCCATCTTCCTCTACTTTATATGGGAGGCCACCACAGCATGGCTTGACAAGCAGTGCCTCGGCTGGCACCCAGGATCCAATCCTGCGAACCCCAGGCTACCAAAGCGTGAACTAAACTGCTGTGCCACTAGGCTGGCTCAGAAAATTTTCTTGAATTATAGTTTTTAGAATTTGTTCTGTTACTTTGCTTTATTTTTCTTTATCATGGACTCCTTTTATCCATATTGTGGATTTTCCTTATCTGTGTTAAATATTTTTTACTTTATATTGAATCCTTTTCATCTCTTTTTTCATTTCTTTTTTTTTAATTATTTTATCGAGGTCATAATGCCTTATAACATTGTGTAATTTCAGGTGTATATTATTATCAGTTTCTGTATAGACTGCATTGTTCTTACCACCAATAGTCTAATTTTTATGTCACCATACATATGTGTCCCTTTACCCATTTTGCCCAACCCCCAACCCTCCTCACCACTGGCAACCACTAATCTGCTCTCTTTATCCATGTGTTTGTTTATCTTCCACATATGAGTGAAATCATGCAGTGTTTGTCTTTCTCTATCTGTCTTATTTTGATTAACAAAATACCCTCAAGGTCCATCCATGTTGCTGCAAATGGGATGATTTTTCCCTTTTGGGGGCTGAGTAGTATTCCTTTGTAAATGTACATACCACATCTTCTTTATTGAGTCATCAGTTGAATGGCACTTGTGTTGTTTCCATGTCTTGGCTATTATGAATAATGTTGCTATGAACATAGGGGTGTATAAATCTCTTTAAATTGTTGATTTCATGTTCTTTGGATAAATACTCAGTAGTGGGATAGCTGAGTCATATAGTATTTCTATTTTTAATTTTTTGAGAAATCTCCATACTGTTTTCCATAGTGGCTACACCAGTTTGCATTCCCACCAGCAGTGCATGAGGGTTCCCTTTTCTCCACAACCTCTCCAACATTTGTTATTTTTTGTCTTGTTAATTATAGCCATTCTGACAGGTGTAAGGTGATATCTCATTATAGTTTTGATTTGCATTTCCCTAATAACTAGTGAAGTTGAACATCTTTTCATGTGCCTGTTGGTCATCTGTATATCTTCTTTGGAAAAATGTCTGTTCATATCCTCTGCACATTTTTTTATTGGGTTGTTTGTTTATTTGTTGTTCAGTTATACGAGTTCTTCATATATTTTGTAAATTAACCTCTTTATTGGATATTTGATTTGCAAATATTTTCTCCCAGTCGGTGGGTTGCCTTTTCGTTTTGTTGATGGTTTTCTTTGCCTTGCAGAAACTTTTCAGTCTCATGTAGTCCCATTTGTTTATTTTTCTTTTGTTTCCCTTGCCTTAATAGACATGGTTTTAGAAAAGATGCTAAGACCGAAGTCAAGGAGTGTACTGCCTACATTTTCTTCTGTTTTATGGTTTCAAGTCTTACATTCAAGTCTTTAATCCATTTTCAGTTAATTTTTGTGTGTGGTGTAAGATAAGTGTCTTTCATTCTTTTGCATGTGGCTGTCCAGTTTTCCCAACACCATTTGTTGAGGAGATTTTCCTTTCTCCATTTTATGTTCCTGGCTCTTTGTCAAAGATCAGCTGTCCATAGATGTGTGGTTTTATTTCTGGGCTTTCAATTGTGTTCCATTGATCTGTGTGTTTGTTTTTGAGCCAGTACCATGCTGTTTTGATTACTATAGCTTTGTAGTGTATTTTGAAGTCAGGGATTGTGATGCCTCCCACTTTGTTCTTTTTTCTCAGGATTGCTATGGCTATTCAAGGTCTTTTGTTTTCCACATAAATTTTAGGATTCTCTGTCCTATTTCCATGAAGAATGTCATTGGGATTCTAAATGGGGTTGTGTTGAATCTGTAGATTGCTTTTGGTAATACGGACATTTTAACTATGTTTGTTCTTCTAATCCATGAGCATGGAATATCTTTCCATTTCTTTATGCCTTCTTCAATTTCTTTCAATAATGTCTTATGGTTTTCAGAGTATAGGTCTTTCAATTCCTTGGTTAAATTTTTTCTAGGTATTTTATTCTTTTTGTTATGATTGTGAATGGGATTGTGTTCTTGACTTCTGTTTCTGCTAGTTCATCATTAGTGTATAGAAATGCAACTGATTTTTGTAAGTTGATTTTGTACCCTGCAACTTTGCTGTAGTTGTTGATTATTTCTAATAGCTTTCTGGTGGATTCTTTAGGGTTTTCTATATACAGAATCATATTGTCCACAAACAGTGAGAATTTCAATTCTTCCTGTCCAATTTGGATTCATTTTATTTCTTTTTCTTGCCTAATGGCACTGGCCAAAACGTCCAGTACTGTGTAGAATAGGAGTGGCAAGAGTGGGCACTCTTGTTCCTGTTCTCAGAGTGATGGCTTTCAGTTTTTCACCTTTAAGTATGATGTTGGTTTGTCATATATGGCCTTTATCATGTTGAGGTACTTTCTATACCCATATTATTGAGAGTTTTTATCATAAATGACATTGGAGCTTGTCCAATGATTTCTCTGCATCTATTGAGATGATCATGTGATTTTTATTCCTCATTTTGTTAATGTGGTGTATCTCATTGAATAGTTTGCAGATGTGGAACCATCCCTGCATCTCTGGTATAAATCCCATTTGATCATGGTGTACGATCCTTTTGATGTATTGCTGTGTTCTATTTGCTAATATTTTGTCAAGGATTTTTGCATCTATGTTCATCAGTGATATTGGCCTGTAATTTTCCTTTTTTGTGTTGTCCTTGCCTGGTTTTGGTATCAGGCTAATGTTGGCCTGACAGAATGAGGTGTTCCATCTTCTTCAATTTTTTGGAATAGTTTGAGAAGGATAGGTATTAAATCTTTATTGAATATTTGGTAGAATTCTCCAGAGAAACCATCTGGTCCTGCAATTTTCTTCTTTGGTAGTTTTTTGATTACTGTTTCAATTTGTTTACTTGTGTTTGGGCTATTCACATTGTCTATTTCTTCTTGATTCACTTTTGGGAGGTTGTATGAGTCTAAGAATTTATCCATTTCCTCTAGGTTATCCAATTTTGTGGCATATAGTTTTTCATAGTATTCTTTTATAATCCTTTGTATTTCTACAGTATCTGCTGTAATTTCTCCTCTTTCATTTCTAATTTTATTTATTTGAGCCTTCTCTCTTTTTTTCTAGTGAGTCTGGCTAAGGGTTTGACAATTTTGTTTATCCTTCTCCAAGAACCAGCTCTTAGTTTCATTGATCCTTTCTACTGTTATTTAGTCTTGATTTCATTTATTTCTGTTCTAATTTTTGTTATTTCCTTCCTTCTGCTGACTTTGAGCTTTGTTTGTTCTTCTTTTTCTAGTTCTGTTAGGTGTAATATAAGTTTCCTTTTTTGAGATTTTTCTTGTTTCTTTAGGTGGGCCTGTTTTGCTATGAATTTCCCTCTTAGAACTGCTTTTGCTGCATCCCATAAAAGTTGGTATGTTGTATTTTAATTTTCATTTGTCTCAAGGTATTTTTTGATTTCTCCTTTGATTTCTTCATTGATCCAATGGTTGTTCAGTAGCATGTTGTTTAGTCTCCACATATTTGTTACTTTACCAGCTTTCTTCTTGTAGCTGATTTCTAGTTTCATAGTGTTATGGTTGGAACAGAAGCTTATGATTTCAGTCTTCTTAAACTTATTGAGACTTGCCTTGTTTCACAACATATGGTCTATCATTGAGAATGTTACATGTGCACTTGAGAAAAACATGTATTCTGTTGTTTTTGGATGGAATGTTCTATATATGTCTATTAAGTCCACCTGGTCTAGTTTTCATTTAAATCCACTGTTTCCTTGTTGACTTTCTGCCTGGATGATCTATCCATTGATGTAAGTGGGGTGTTGAGGTCCTCTACTATTACTGTGTTGCTGTCCATTTCTCCCTTTAGGTCTGTTAATAGGTCCTTTATATACTTTGGTGTTCCTGTGTTAGGTGTGTATATGTTCATATTGTTATGTTCTCTTGGTGAAATATCCCTTTTATCATTATATACTGCACCTTTTTGCCTCCCATTAACTTTTTTACCTTGAAGTCTGCTTTGTCTAATATAAGTATGGCAACACCTGCTTTCTTTTGTTTGCCATTTGCTTGGAGTATCTTATTCCATCCCTTCACTCTGGGCCTATGTTTGTCATTAGAGGTGAGATATGTTTCCTGGAGGCAGCATATTGTTGGGTCTTGTTTTTTAATCCACCCAGCCACTCTGTGTCTTTTGATTGGAGTATTCAATTCATTTACATATAGAGTCATTATTGATATATGAGGGCTTAATGCTGCCATTTTATCTCTTCTTTTCTGGTTCTTCTATATTTCCATTATTTCTCTTCCCATGTATTTCTGACTGCCATTTTAGTTTGGTGGTTTTCTCTGATGGATTTCTCTTTATTTATGAATTGTGGCTCTGATCTGATTTCCTATTTAGTGGTTACTGTGAAGTTCATATAAAAGATCTCATAGATGGGATAGTCCATTTTCTGATAGCTTCTAATCTCCAATAGCCTAAGCAGGTTCCATCCCTTTCCTCTTCCCCCTTCTAAGTTATTATTGTCACAAATTATTCTGTTTTGTGTTGTGAGTTTGCAACTAAATCAAAGTTATTATAGTTATTTTTGATGCTTTCCTTCCTTTTATCTTTTATGTTATAATTGTTTGCTAACTTGTTCTGATAGAGAGCTACAGTTTTCTGATTTTGTCTGTCTATTTATCTCCTTACTCAAAGCTTTGTAGACCTTTTCCTTTTTGTTCCAGGTATGATAGCTTCCTTGATCATTTCTTGTAGAGGTGGTCTAGTGGTGATGAACTCCCTCAGCTTTTGTTTATCTGGGAAAGCTTTTATTTCTCCATGGTATCTGAAGGATAGTTTCTCTGGATAGAGTATTCTTGGCTGAAAGTTTTTTCTTTCAGTATTTTGAATATGTCATTCCATTCTCTCTTAGCCTGTAAGGTTTCTGCTGAGAAATCTGCTGAAAGTCTGATAGGGGTAACTTTGTAGATTATTTTCTTCTGCCTTGCTGCCCTTGATATTTTTGTTCATTGTTGATTTTGGCCAGTTTTACTATTATATGCCTTGGAGAAGGTCTTTTTGCATTGATGTAATTAGGAGTTCTATTGGCCTCATATATTTGTAAGTCCTATTCTCTCCCCAGGTTTGGGAAGTTCTCAGCCATTATTTCTTTGAACAGGCTCTCTGCTTCTTTCTCCCCATCTTCTGCTTCTGGAATACCTATCATCATTACATTGATTTTTGTAATTGAGTTGGATATTTCTCAAAGAATTCTTCCTTTTTAAAAAATCTTAGTTCTCTCTCCTCCTCCACCTGAAGCATTTCTACATTTATATCCTCTAAATCATTAATTCTGTCCTCCATAATGCCAGCTCTATTTTTTAAGGAATATAGATTATTTTTTATCTTGTGTTTTTCATATCCAGAATTTCTGCTTAGTGTTTTTTTTTTCTTATAGTTTCTATCTCTTTGGTGAAGTATTCCTTCTGCTCATTAATTTTATTCCAAGCTTGTAGAACTGTCTTTCTGAGTTTTCTTATAATTTGTTGAGTTTCTTTATGACAACTATTTTGAATTTTCTGTCATTTAGTTTGTAATTTCTGTGACTTCAGGGTAGGTTTCTGGAGACTTGTCACTTTCCTTCTGCTCTGAAGGGTTACTGTAGTTTTCCATGGTGTTTGATGAACTTATCCTTTGCTGGTGCATTTGTGGTAGTGGCAGGTCACAGATTTTACCTGCTACTACTGGGGGAAAGCAAGACCTGTGTTTCTGGTCCGAATATGCAGTTATGATGGGCACTCCTGCAGGCCAGGATAGCATTTGCACATGCACTGGGCTGCCACCACCTCTGCTTAGAGTCACGCCATCTGCAGTGCTTGGTGGGCAGGGCTTTTTCAGAGGGTCAGAGCCAGGGCCACTTGTTGGGTCCACAACATTATAGTGGGCTCTCCAGGAGGACAGCATAGTGTTCATGTGTGCCGGTAGGGCTGCCACCACCTCCTCTTACAGTGACACTTGGGTGTGCTCCCACTGGCAGGGCCACTGCTGCATGTGTGCACTCCTGTAGGCTGTGATAGCATTCACACACAGTCTGGGCTGATCCCGCCTCCTCTTAGAGTAGCACTGGCCACTGTGTGAGGACTTGTGATCTGTCTTGCTGCTGTTAGGGAGGGGCAGGGGAGCATTCTCCTATCTCCACTGTTTACTGGGGATCCAGTCCATCTACCTTCAGATGTATAGCTGCATGGATCTCTCAGGCGTTCTTTTGTGCTGTGTGGCTATCCTCTGTTGGTCAATGAATGTCTGTTTAGTTGTAATTCAGAGAGGGGGAGACAAAGGGAACAGCTCACTCCACCATGTTGCTGATGTCACTCCTCTTTCTTCATTTCTTGATTTAAAAAATTTCCTTTTCTTCTTCTATTTCTATTAAGGCATTTTATGGCATGATAATTTATTCTTGCATACCTTCTAGTTTAGTCTTCATTTGTGATTTGAATTTTTCTGTTACTCTAATTCTTTCTTAAATAAAAACCTCACTTTGAGTGTTTCTATTTTTGATTTCTGTTGTTCTTTCATGTCTTATATTATTTTCTTAATGCCTTTTAGCTCTTTTTAAACTCATAGGTGATCTGTTTTGTGGCCCTGTCTTTCTGGTATGTTTCCATTGTTTGTAGAGATTTTATTCCACACCTACTCTCCTTTTTTCTTATAATAATATTGTATGGAATTTAACCTTGATTTTTTCTGTTGTGCACTTTCTTCTGAAATTAGTTTTCCTGTACATTAGAGGGAGGCATGGTTCAAGATAGCTTTTCTAACTGCATGGAGCTCCCTCTTCTATGGCTTCTGTGAAGCATTCGGAAAAGTGGTGGCTTGCTGACATTTCCTGCTCTGTCCCTGCTCTTTCAGAGCACAATCCCTATTGTATTGGGCAAAACCCCTCCCAGTTTTTCTGTTGTTCTCAAATTGGTCTGCTAAACTTTCCAGTGAGTATCTATTGGAAATTTTGTGGTTCTTCTGTTTTCAGGTTGTCAGATATCCTCTTGCTCCCCTTTACTCCCCCACATAGACCCTGACACCATGCTAGTGTTGTGACCTGGTATTTTGCCCTCACCCACTGGTATTTTGGGTTCATAGGGATACCTTGTCACTTAATTTTGTTATAAACATGTTTATGAGATTTTTCTATCTCGTTGCTCTGGCTGTTTCTATGAGGAGACTTGAGTGGAGTAAAAACTCTACCACCAACACCACCCTCCCAGAATCCTCTAGACTAAAATTTTAAATGCAAAAAAATGAAAAAGGAAACTGTAAAAGTGCTAGTTAAAAATATAGGTGAATTTTTTCATAATCTTGAGGTGCAGAAGGCTTTTCTAAACATAATAGTAACCAAACATTAAGGAAACAAAAAAATTAATATATTTGACTACATATAAATGAGAAATCTGTATACAAATCCCAGCATAAACAAAATAAAAGACAGCATAAACAGAAGGAAATATGCAATTTAAAATAAAGAAAGAATATTCTTAACATACCTGCTCTTACAAATTATGTTAAGAAATGAACTTCCAATTCATAAAAAAAAAATAAGATGGATAATAACATCCAAAAAATGTAAATGAAAATGAAACCATTTTGACAGTAGAGGATTTGCACAGTTAAAAATAATAACTTGGCATAACTTTTCTGGAGGGCAATTTGATACTAATATATATGTAATATATATGTAAAGCCCTTAAAAATGCATTTCCTGGGGCCACCCAGTGGCACAATGGTTTAGTTCGCACTTTGGCAGCCCGGGATTCGAACCCATGAACCCGGGTTCGAACTTCATGGGTTCGAATCCCGGGCACCTGCCATTGCACTGCTTGTCAGCCATGTTGTGGCGGCATCCCATACAAAGTAGAGGAAGATGGGCATGGATGTTAGCCCAGGACCAGTCTTCCTCAGCAAAAAGAGGAGGATTGGCAACGGATGTTAGCTCAGGGCTGGTCTTCTTCACACACACACACAAATGCATTCCCTCCTACCCAGCTATAACACTTCTAGGAATTTATCCTGGGGAAATAATCATTCAAATGTTGCAAAGATGTGTAAAGGAGGTTCATAAAAGCACTATATTTATGAGTAACTTGAAAAAAACTCAAAATGTGATTCATCCATTGGGAGATTTGTTAAATAAATCATTGTAAATGAAAATAATGGGATACTTCTCAGTCATTACAAATGATGATGTAGAGCTAAATTTATTAACATGGTGAGAAGTCAATGATATATTAAGTGAAAAAACCAAAAATTTTCAAAACAGCCATTATAATGTGATAATATGAACATATTTTTTGTTTAAAATATATGTGTGGTATGGGTTAACATCCAGGAAAAAATATATAAAATGAACTTGTATTATATTTATAATCTGAAAAAAATTCCATTAAAAATTTGTGAGGCCATCTTCTCTCATTACTAGGCCTGACTTATGCCCCCCTCCCTTTCTTGAACTCACATTTGTAGCCCACAGTCTCTACCACAAAATTTGACTTAATCACATGCCTTATTCATGTATTATTTAGTAATGGTTTTGTGAGAGTTACTCAAGCTTCACCTACTTTCAGTGCAAGCTCTCCAGAACTGAAGATTGTCTTTATGCTCCTTTTGCTTTGGAGACAGTATGATAATCAATCACCACTTGTGAAAAAGTTAAACACAAATTTACATGTCTCCTACAGTCCCTTGAAAATGTGTTCAGAGAGATAGTCAGCTCCTATCTATGAGTGAATGTTTGGAGAGGTCTAGACAGCTTATGCTCACTCTTAGGTACCTGTGATGGGCACAGTAATGGCTCCCAAAGATGTCCACATCCTAATTCCCTGAATCAGTGAATATGTACATAACAGAGTAAAGGAGAATTAAGGTTGCACGTGGAATAATGTTGCTAATCAGTGGACCTTACAGCAGGGAGATTTTCCTGGATTATCTGGGTGGGCCCCGTATAATCACAAGCATTCTTAAATGTGGAAGAGCAGCTCAGAGTGATGCATCGTGAAAAGGACTCAGTTCAATGTTGATCCTTTGAAGATGGAGGAAGGGACCATGAGCCAAGGAATGCAGATGACCTTTAGAAGGTGGAAAAGACAGGGAAACATATTGTTGCTTAGAGCCTCCAAAAGGAACACAGTCCTGCCGATACCTTGACTTTAGCCTAGCAAGAGCTGTGTCAGACTGCTGACTTGTAGAATGGTAAGATAAAAAAATTCATGTTATTTTAACTCACTAGATTTGTGTTAATTTGCCAGAGCAGCAATAGAAAACGAATACAGTAGCTGACAGGCTTACCATCATTTGAATTCCCAAACCTTGTCTCAGTTCAGAAACAAACCCCTTTCACATTATTAGACTTGGGACTAATGAAGGCACCCCACCCCACTCCTCTCCATTTTGGGGTGTGTGTGGTGGACTCCCAGGGAGCAACAGTGCTTGACAAAGACAATCTCACCAGTCCTGGTGCCCCTATCCCCACTCCAATCTTTGTACATTTGAAGCTGATGAAAGAAGAGTCAGGAACCAGTTTCCTGACTGCTCCTTTCCTAAATTCTGCATCCAGAGATCTGTCTTACACTCAGTGTGGTATCTGATGTCTCTCAGATTGGTAACTCAGTTCAAACTGAAGCAGAAAGAGTCCCATTTCAATATCTTGCTATCATGTAAATAATAGTTGCTAAATAAACTCATGCCACCCTTGAGACTGTCCTATATATCAGATTTCCCATTAGAACACACTTTCTTCCTTGTGCAAAGTCCTTGCTCAGTGAGTACTTTCACAAGTTCATCTTGTCAGGTGCCCATCAAGCTTCTGTTCTTAGCTTTTCTTGGAAATCAATCTCTTCCCAGCAAGCTTTCCTATCCTGTATGTGTACATCAAGTACAATGTGTCCCCTTTGATAATCTGTTTTAAGGTATTCTGTGCAAACAATGGTTGTTAAAGGCTTTGCTGATGTTACCTCCAGTTTGTACCAACTTGCCCCAAGTCCAAACTGGCAAGGTGATGAAGATAGAGGTCATGGCAGCTACCATGTGCCAGGTTTCTTCAGGAGTGCTTACAGTTTATTAGCATAAAAATAGAAGATGTAGAGTTGTCAATAATATGCATGTATGAATTATTATTATCAATATCACCAGCCTGATACTTGAGTGTACTTCCATTAATAGAAATAGTGTTGTTTATATCAATCCTAATGTGATCACCTAAATGAGCTCTCACTTCTGGGACTAATCTCTTGTGCTGAGAAATGAGGGTGATTGTTGATTTAGTACCAAGGGATTCATTACTGTCAGGGCTCCTTTAGGGATTGTTTCTGCTCCATCTGAAACTTTGATTTCTTTGAATTTGAGTTATATAGACTCAGGTATAGAACAAACAGCACAATTGAAGAAAGGAAAACTATCTTCTCAGGTGTTGGGATGGGAGATGGGGGTTGGAGTATCTGGCTTCCATGTTGCGGAAGTGTATTTATGGAATTAAAAACAGCCCAGCTTCCCGCAAGTCTGTCCTAGACTCTTACCACCTGCTTCCTCTGCTTGGGGAGGCAGTACTTCATGAAAGAAGGTGTGGCTGTGTGGCCTGAGCCTGGCCTTCTGGGGACAGGGAGTGTTGGCAGGAACCGAGGGAAAACCATAATAAGTCCTCATTAACCAGTGCCGCTTGGAGTTCTCCCTGGAGGGTTCGATAGGAAACTTTTAAAAAAAATGATGCTTACTTTTCTGTGAAAATGAAAGCAGTCAGCGGGGACCTTACAGTGGAAGAATCATACTTTTTCAAAGAGGAGGCTAATCAGAAAATCTCAGGAGGATTAAATGCTGTGGCTTGCTGGCAGCCCATTCACTCAAGATAGATCATATTTATTATGTTTATATGCATACATACATATATGCATATAAATGTATATATACACATATACAACCATGTTTACTATTTATTTAGAAAATATTTTATACTTACAGAAGAGTTACAAAAAAGTAAAAAAGAGTATATCTTTCACCCAGCTTCTCCTAATGCTAACATTTTACAGAAGCATAGTATAATTATCAAAACCAGGAAATTAACTATAGGCCTTACTCACATTTCATGAGCTTTTTCACTAACTTCCAACCAAGATCTCATATTGCACTTGATTGCTGTGTCCTCTTAGTCTCTTTCCATCTCTGACAGCTCCTCAAACTTTTCTAACTTTGAAACATGTTGAGTACCACTCATTTATTTTGTTGAATGGTCCTCAGTTTGGGTTTGTTGGCTGTTTTCTCATTATTAGGTAGAGGTGATGCATTTTTGGCAAGAATGCCACAGAAGGGATGTTGTGTCCTCCCCAGAGCGTCATATCAGGGAGTACCTGATGTTAATCTGTCTTGTTAGTAATGATGCTAACCTTGATTAGCAAAGACAAGTTTTAGCTAGGAGATGGTAGGAGAAAACCACGTCACAACAAGCAGAATGTTCCAGACTGGGCAAGTGGCTGGCCATTGCTTTGGGAAGTGTCTGTTCACTCACTGCCAGCAGGGGGGGCCTGCACCCTAAGAGGATTTCCCTCCTTAGGGCCTGGGCTGCACAAAAACCACCATCCTTTCTTCAGGGGCCAAAGAATGTGGCTAGCTTGATGGAAGGCACTGACTTTGGCTTCGTGAATCCTGTCCTCTAAGTTAGTGTTCTCAAATATGTTTGACCACGACCTATAATAATAACAACAATAACAAGAATGGTGACAATAACACAATAAATGACACTTACTGAGCCAGGCATGATACTAAATGTTTTACATTTAACATTTTTTATTCAATTCTTATGACAACCTTATGAGGTAGGTACTATTATTATGTTCATAATTCTTAGATAAAGAAATTGAAACCTAATAAGATCAGAAATTTGCCCAAGTTCACAAAGCTCCTAAGAGGCAGGGCCAGGATTTGAGTCCAGACCTCTGAGCCCTAGAGTTTGACCCTTCACCACACACTATGCTGCCTCCAACCAGCTGAAAAACCATATAAGTAATCTATGTCATGAAAGGACCTAGTCCACTCATGTACATGACACACACCATACACACACCACACACACTCTTACAAAAACAGTCACACCCACAGTTACACACACTCACACAGTCACAGAACCAAAACAAAAATTGTGCAGAATCTATCTCTACCAGGTGTGAGAGAAATTTTGACTTGCCTTCCATTTCATTTTTAAAAATGCTGGACTTTGCGAACTATATTAGTCATTCTCTAAAGGGTGGGAAAACCCTGCTGAGCCTGAGAGATGCTCACACTATCCTCTCCTTCATGTGTCAACCATGGGGCAAGATAGCAGAGGGACCCTGATGGTGAGGACAGTGTGGACTGGCTGTGTTACAGACATTTCTGAAAAAACCCGTAGTTATGAATGTGGAATATGGGTTGCACTTTTTGAGTTTCCCCATATAAATTTTGAAGATGCTTGACTCAGTGATTTATCATCTCTTTTGCTAAATAACAAACATGTACTTTGATGGAGAGTCACAAGAGGATGGTCCAAGATACTTTTAAAAAATGTTTTGAAGGAAAAGTCAACCCCTTGTAACCCAAGTCTTTATAGCTAATTTGTACTTTTCTAGGCAATCACCAACAAAATGAAAACTCCATAGCCCTTTAGGAGGTCTTTGCAGTAAAGAGTTGACTCAGCAGATCTGGAGTGTCCAAACCCTGCACATTCCAAAGAAGGCCTTGCCTGGCTCCTGGGAAGTAACCTATAAGCCCTTGGAATATCCTGCCTGATAAGAGTTTCTTTGTTTACCCAGGGCTTGGGCCACACCAGATAGTCTATGCCAACAACTTGATTCATGTTGGAGGCCTTGAGCCTTGTGGTATCCGCCTGACCTCTGGAGGGGCTGTAGACTAAGGTCAGCTACCTGGGCAGTCAATCACATGCATGTGACCAACTTGCAATAAAAACCCTGGACACCAAGGCTCAGGTGAGCTTCCCTGGTTGACAGTACTCTGTATGTGTTGCTCACACATCATCACTGGAAGAACTAAGTGCTGTCTGTATGACTCTACTGGGAGAGGACAATTGGAAGCCTACCCCTGGTCTTTCCTGGACCCTATATATTTCACCCTTGCTGATTTTAATCTGTATCCTTTCACTGTAACAGACCATAACCATGAGTATAACAGCTTTTCTGAGTTTTGTGAGTCCTCCTATTGAAACTTAGGGTGGTCTTGGGGACCCTCACCAACAGCCCAATGTTTGGAAACTTAACAAACAGAAAGAATTCAGGGGAGTGTGACTATGGTCACTGTCTGGTTTTGCTCTGACTCCATGGATATCAGTTTTGCCCATCCAGTGTTAGGCCCACTCCATGGTGATTAGTGGCCCCCATACATGTAGAGTCCATACTGCTAGCCTAGCTGGACACATACTGGGGCAATGAGGAGGTGAGTGTGAACAGTGAGGGGTCTGCTACTCAAGGAAGCCAAGTTGTGGCAAGACTGCCTTTGAGGACATCATGACTGAAGGGCTCTGATCCTGAGGAAGCAGCTGAGGGAGATGCAGGAGCATAGGGACAAGCGCAGGGAAAGTCTCTGGTCTGACCTTGGTGGACCAGGAGAAACAAAGTCAAGGCTTACTTTCTCAGAACTCCATTAACTGGAACCCTCACTTAATTGGAAAAGTGCTTTTCTGATATTCTTCTGGGGACAGGGAGTAAAATTATAGGGAAATGGGTTAATTTAGGGATTAGGGAACTGTAGCCTGAGGCAGCCTGGCTTCCACTGGGGAGGCCCAAGTTCAGGAGCCCTGTTATATTGAAAATAAATAATTCAAGAGTAACTTACTGATAGTCACTGTACTGTAAATAGATTACTGTGTTTCAGGAAGAGTTCAACCAGAAGTTCCTATTTTATCTCCACGTAACAGAAACTTGAGTTGAATACAGAACTCTGTGCTCCTTCCTTGAGATTTGTCTGAATTGCCTGGGCTTCTGGGCCAGGTCAGGAGGCTGGTGCCTTGTACTCTCCAGCTTGGCAGTGGAGATCTGACCTGCATGCACGAGCTGGTTTAGGGATCCCAACTTACCCAGCTCAGCCTCCCTAGTGGGGAGGACAGGCAGCCTGGAAGGGGCTCCACTCCTCCCTGCAAACCAATCCACTCACCCTCATGACTGGTGCTCTCACCCAGGCTTGCAGCTTTAAATACCATTTATATTCTATAGCCAATTTATCTCTTTAGAAAGGATCTCCTCCCTGACCTCTAGATGGGTCTATTGGCACATCTAATAGGCACCTCACACGGGAAGAGGTCAAAGTGAACCCCTGTTCTCTGCCCATCCCAGCCCTGACCTGCTCCTCCCATTAGCATTCTCCTGGTCTTAACTGATTGTACCTCCACATTTCCATTTGCAAGACAAAACCTTGGGGGTCATTCTAAACTCCTTTCTTGCATTTACATCACCAATTTCCATTAGCTCTACCTTAAAAATATAACTGAAACCCACCACTTGGTAGCACCTCCTCTGCTCCCCACCTGGGCCCACCTACCCTCCTCTCCTCTCTGGATATCTCCATAGCCTCCCAGCTTCTCTCTTTTTCTCCCTGCATCTACTGCGCTTCTCTGTCTAGTGTCAACACAACAGCTGGAGATTTCATTTCCTTCACATCTTTACCTAAAGGTAAGGGCATTGTATACTATGGGTTGTAGGATTCCCAATTAAATTTGAATTTTAGATAATGAATATTCTTTTAATATAAGGGACATACACTAAAAAAAAAAATCAAAGGAATGAATTCTTTTTTTTGTTTGTTTGTTTTTTTGGTTTTTTTTTGTGGGGAAGACCAGCCCTGAGCTAACATCCGTTGCCAATCCTCCCCTTTTTGCTGAGGAAGACTGGCCCTGGGCTAACATCTGTGCCCATCTTCCTCTATTTTATATGGGACGCCGCCACAGCATGGCTGACAGGCAGTGCATCGGCAGGCGCCTGGGATCTGAACTTGCGAACCCCAGGCTGCCAAGCGCGAACTAAACCGCTGCGCCACCGGGCAGCCCCAGGAACAAATTCTTTATATTCATTACAACTGTTTCATGTCTGTATTGAAGACATGAAAAAGAATAGTTTACTCCTTTGAATACTGTGTTTCAGTACCTTTCCCCATTTATATTTGTATCAATACTATATATGTTTAATTTTACATAGTATATACTATGTATCATTATACATAAATATCATGGAGTACATTAATATAAGCATGTACATTGTATTCTTGATATTACACTGTATTCTTGATATTACATAATATGTATTATGTTTAGTCATACATACATTTATTGTCCCCATGGATATTCCTTACTGATAGTAATTCTTAACTTTACATAAGACATTAAATCCTTAGTTGTACACAGTGCATCCAATCAATTCAATTCTTGTCAGCATGCATATCACCTCCAGTATCATTCCTTGACAAGTAAGCTTTGAGAAACCAGCATCCTCTTGGTTAATGCCCCTCTTCTTGCCCTAGGCCCATTAATAGCAGGAGGTCCTAGCCTGACACTATATTTGGCATCTGGTTCTTTTTTCAGAGCTGTCTTGCCTAAAATCTCCACTAATTCTCCTAAATAAGGCATCTCAATGAACAGATGGCTAATACGCTCATGATCCCACACAACTGTGGTGTCATGCATGTGTCAGTCTTAATTATTGGGTAGGGCTGTGATTCTGCTTATGTCTGTCGAAGGCCTTGATTAAGTCAAGCAACTTGTAGCAGAGCTTTAATTGAATATTATTTACCAACATCATCAACCATAAAGTGTTATTTAGCCAATGCTTGATGGACATGAGAATTTTTATATGTAAAATTTCACACATCTACACATGTACAAATGTAGATATACATGCATACACATGAAATAAAGTAAATGATGACATAAATAAATAAATAAAGGTATAATTTTAATTATCCAAGCCTCTTTCCATCCTTAAATACCTCTAACTGCATTTTTATAAGCACCTTTAAAAAAATTTTTTTGCCAACCCCCTAAAAGCAAGACAGTATTTGTAAACAAGCTATCATAAGGCTTATATGAAATTTACTCACAAGATAGTAAAGTTAATGTTAATATATTTTCCAAAAATTTTTCTTTGAAACTTATTCAGCCTATTTGTCAATTAAAGACAATTTCAAAATTTGTGTTTTTAGAAAGAATTCTGGCTTAATGGGCTGAATTTTTAAATTCCTATTACATAGGTTTTTTCCACCCCTTTCTGCACAAATTTAAAATTTTTGTCTAAAGATTTGACTTTTTAAAAATTGTTAATGTAGCTTAATTCAAAGCAAGCCACTGAAAATGCATAGATGGGCTCTTCAAAACTCCATAAACATGTAGACTTGGTCCTGATCTTTTTATTAATTTTTGATAAAATTATATATGCTAGTATCCACATTGCAGTGAGAATCATTTCTAGATCATAAAGATCTGAAAGGAACAGGCACTGAGCACACTATTTGTGTAACTCATTATTCCTTGCTCAATTCACTCCCATGGGACACAGCAGTAATAAAAACTAAGCAATGAGTGAATGTTTGACTGAATTATACTAAGCAGCATATATAAGAGTTGGCAACTTTTATGCCAGTCACTGTGGTCACATGATTAACTCAATAATATTTGGCATAAAGTGTGTTTAAGAGAAATAAGAAATAAAGTTAAATTTTAACCAAAGCTGTAAAAAGCTCCAGCTGAAATAAAAATAAGCTACAGAAGTGACTTTAACATTTCTAAATACATGACAACTAAGACCCCACTATGCTGAGAACTAAACTTAAACAACTAATAGAATGAAATTTTTTGCCAGAATACTATGAGCAACAGCTTAAAACACAAAGATGGGATGATGGACGTCCTTATAAGTGACAGACAAAGAGAAGATACACAAAGGCACAGGGAGAAGGCCATGTGAAGACAGAAGCAGAGAATGTAGTGAGCAGCCACAAGCCAAAGAACACCAAGGGCATCCATAATTGGATTTAAGGCCCACCCTGATCCAGGATGATCTCATCTCAAGATCATTACCTTTATTACATCTGCAAAGACTCTTTAAAAAAAAAAAAAAATATATATATATATATATATATATAATCCAGTTTGGATTATGTTCATTTTTTTTCCTGCTGATTTTTTTTTTTAGGAAGATTTGCCTTGAGCTAACATCTGCTGCCAATCTTCCTCCTTTTTTCTCCCCAAAGCCCCAGTAGGTAGTTGTATGTCATAGTTGTACATTGTTCTGGTTGCTGTATGTGGGATGCTGCCTCAGCATGGCTTGATGAATAGTGCTTAGGTCCATGCCCAGGATCCAAACCAGTTAACTCTGGGCCGCTGGAGTGGAGCACATGAACTTAACTGCTACACCACCAGGTTGGCCCTTGCAAAGACTCTTATTCCAAATAAAATTATATTCTGAGGTTCTGGGTGGATATATCTTTTGAGAGGGCACCATTCAACTCACTAAGGGCTGATTAAGATCTCTAATGCCACAAACAAAGCAAGGGTTTCTTTATTCAAAAAAAATCTTTCAGTACACTCTAAGGAAGCAGCCCACTCAAGGAGGTATCACCTGAGCCACTAGATGAGCTCACCTGGAGGACCCTGGCACCCACCACTCCCTCATTCTCCTCTTCCCTCTCTTCTCCACCGTTAGTCTATCTTTCCATGACTATCTTATCCTCGATTTATTTTTGGCCTATACTTATGTCTCCCTTAATCTTAAAATTCCCCTTCCCCAAATCTCGATAATCCTTAATAGTCCACAATAGGGACTTGATATTTCTGGTGGTTGGTATGCTGGTTTATTCTGTGTCAATGCAAATAATCCATAATCAATCAAATCCATAATCAATCCATAATCAATGCAATCAATCCATATCAATCCATAAATTCAAATTGGGGTGAGTTTATTATATGACAGTTCTGAGGACTATAGCCTGGGGGCTTCCTTCCCTAAGGAAGGAAGCACACTGAAGAAATGGGGTGTACAGAGTGGTTATATACCATCTTAGAGCAAAGCATATATCACATATGACAAGAATATCTCTTTTACAGCAGTCACATGATGCTCTGCTGACACAGCAGATCAGTGGTCACAAGGTGAGCACAGCAAGTTGGTGGTCAGCAGGTCAGTGGTCACAATATGAGTTAAAGCAGATCAGTAATTAATCCTTAGTTTCTGGGAAGAAATGCTTATCCCTAAAGAAATGCTGATATGGGAGAGTCAATATCCCTATCTTTAAGGGTATCATTCTTGACTTTGGGGCATTATAAGTGTTTAAAACAGATGTACAATGGATGCCCAACAAGCCATGTCAGGCCTTTCTGAGAAAACAAGATCAGGCCAAATTAATTTTAAACTGGATGACTTCCTCTTATACTCTAATATATCCTATTGCTTTTCATCTATTCATCATCTGGAGGAGTGTTGGCCTCTCATTTCAGATTCCTGCATCCTCTATTTGAGGTCATTCATGGATGAAGAGCCACAGTCTCCAGCACATGTATTGTCATATAAATAGTGAAGTCCCTCTACATGCAATTTCTATTGTCTGAGAAGGAGGGAAATGAGGAGCTAGAGTAGAGTGTGAAGGTTCAGTGTAATCCCTTCCCAGGTGAAACTCTATGAATTAGCTAGGGGTTGTGAATATTTACATTATTCATACAGGAGTGAGGAACCTTAAATTCTGAGTGGAAGAGTCCAGTCATCCAAGCAAGACCTCTGATTTTTTTACTGAGCACTTATGAAGGAGAAAATGGCTTAGGCTGGGATCCTACTTATTAATTAAGACAAAGGTGGGTATGAACTAGATAGGTATTTCTCTCTCTGGAGACGACAAGCCTGTCAGTCACCTCCACTAACTTGCTAAGCAAGATCCCAAAAGAATAAGGATTCCAATACATATCTAACACATCTTACACCCAACTCCTGACCTCCCATCAAATCTGCTCCTTCTGCCATTTTTTCCCTTCTCAGTCGATGGTGTGAAAATGAATAAATGGAAATCTCATTTAAAATGGAGTTGGGAGGCCAGAAGAGAGAACTCTAACATACACATGTCACTCAACACATACTACTGACCCCAACAGGAAGAGTCTGTACCTTGCAACTCCAAAGGAAGTGATACTACTTCCTACCTCAGCAGAAGGAAGGAAGAAATTCCTTCTTGCCCAGCAACAGCTCAGCCAATGAAAGACTGCCATGACTCAGCCAATGAAAAGCCACTGCACTTTGAACTCCCAGTCTCCTCCAATGGACTCTTTGTTTGCAATGGCCACTACCAACTTCATAAAATAACGGTTTTCTCCTTTGTTTCTCTGGACTTGCTCTTGGTCCACTGTAGATCGCATGTCCCAAATTGCAATTCTTTGCCATCCCCAAATAACCCATTCAGCTGGTAAAATGTTTTGGTTACGAAGGCCCAAAACTTTGAGTCTTCCTTGACTCCTTTCTCTCATGTTCTACTTCCAAACTATGAGCAAAACCTCTTGTTTCAACCTTCAAAATATATCCAGAAGTCTCCTACTTCTCTCCACCTCCACCACGCTCACCCTGGCCCAAGTCACCATCATATCTGGTCTGAACCTTTATAGTAGCCTCCTGTATGGCTTCTTGCTTTTGCTTCATCCCAGAAGGCACCTGTAAGAGCTACATCAGATTGAATTCCTCCTCTGCTCGGAACACTGAGTGAATGCTGATGCTGGCAGTGGCATACAAAGCCCCACACATTATCACCTCTCTGACCTTGTTTCTTTGCTCCTCCTTGTTCACTCAGCTCCAGCAAAGCTGTTCCTCAAATTGCTAAGTTTGCTTTCATATCAGAGCCTTTGAACATGCCACTCTCCTTGCCTCAAGTATTTTTCTCCTTGAATTCTGCATGGTTTGCTCTTCATGTCTTTTGCTTTTTCCTCAGATATAGTCTTCTCAGTGAGGTCTTCCCTCACCACTACTTAAAACTGAATTCACTATCCCCCTTCCCTGCTTTATTTTTCTCCATAGCATTTTCCACTTTGACATACCATATGTTTTAATTGTTTGTTTATTGTCTGTTTCTCTCACTGGAATGTAAGCACCATCAAGACAAGAGTTTTTTGTCTTTTTCCACTGTTCTAACAGCAGTGAAGTGCCCAGGGCAGTGGCTGTCACAGGGCAGGCACTAATTAGACACTTGTTGAATGAGTGAATGGATGAGATGCAGGTTCTGGGGAACAAAGTAAGGTAGGAAACACTGCCCCTACAGTACCTAAAATAGTGCCTTGCTCTCCCGGGGCTCATCTTGTATCACCTTAACTTTGTTTATTTCTCTTCACAGCACCTATCACCTTTTGACACATTACATACTATTTGTTTCCTGAGTGCCTCCCCCATTAGAAAGCGAGTCCCATGAGAATAAGAACTTTTTGTTCTCTGCTATATTTGATACCCAGGGCCTCCATACAGACACATGGAGTGAAAAATGACAAACTTGAGTGTGCCTTTGGCTCCAGAATCTCACAAATGGGAATGATGATTTATTTTTTCTAAGCCAGGTGTTTTGGAACATACTTTACAGTGACTAAAAACCCTTATGCAGAAGTGCCAGGGTGCAGAAGCAAATACAAAACCTTCCCTACTTGACCGTCTTCTTGGATGTTTAACAGTTTGATCCCAAGAATTTTTGTGGTTAGACAAACACTTGGAGTTCAAGGCACCCTTTTCTGTGAAGCACTCTGTCCTATATGCCTTATAGAGCAGTGACTCTCAGTGTGTGTGTGAGAGGAGAGGGTAGGGATGGGCTGGGGTGGAAGGAAGATTTTGTCCCCAGGGGACATTTTCTGGACTGGAGGGGTGGGTGTACGGTATGCTACTGGCACCTAATAGGTAGAGCCCATTGTCAACATATAAAAGTCGGAAACCAGTTAAGGAGGCAAAGTGTTTATTTGTGATCAAAGAATTACAATTTAGCATACACAGATTCAGGGAGGAACTCAAACACTGTCCTGATTATAGGAGAGGGACTCAGGGTTTTTATAGGAAAAAAAGAGGAAGATGAGGTAAGCAGTTTTAAGAAGAGTTCATTGGTGTGTGTGTTACCACACAAAATTAGGGTTCTCTGCCCAATGCACATAAGCAAGCCAATTAATTATGGCATCAGCGTTTGGGGGATAAATCAGCTTTTATTCTGTGAGATCAATCTGCAGGGAGACAAGAGGCATGCACTCTCAGATCTGTCTCCCCAATTCAGGATTTGAGGTGAAATTTATGACAAGAAATTCTCACATATTGACGTATATGGGGTAACTATTTGGGTTCAAAACTGATTCAGCTTGAACTAAAAAGCCTGACTTATGGCCTATCAAACATACATTGTGCATCTGCTTAACCATTAAAGTAAAGAATGCACTTCTTAAGATAAGAATGCATACTTCCCCTCCTATGCCCTATGGGTAACACCCTATCGGTAACACCGTACTGGTAATGCCCAGATCAGCCCCTTTCCTGACATCATGGCCATGTTGACCTGCTAATTTGCAACTGAATACCTTTTGAAATTTTGATGAAAATGTATTCTGGGTGTGTTTAATGTATGTTCTTTGTTCAAAAAAGATATAAGGCTGCACTGAAAACCATGCTTCTCTGGAACACTTTCTAAGGCCTTCCTGGGTTATAATCCTCACGCTGGCTCAAGTAAACTCACCTCTATTTTTCTCATCTATAGAATGGTTATTGGTTATTTTGCATCGACATTCCTTGGCATAGTCATGGCAGGATTTCAGAAAAACCCACTGGAGACCACCTGAGGTCTACACTGAACTGGCATTCTGGCCCATTGAGCCCCCCAGCAGATCACTGCATTCTTCAGGTGACCCCCTGTGAGTTCTCCTGAAACCTTATCTTAAGTTGATGGTCCAGAGTTTATTTGAGCTGTTTCAAACCTTAAGACTATGTGTCTTAAGTGGGTATTGGTACATACCCTAGGTCCGAGGAAACTAGGGGGAATTTCCTAGGCCAGGGGAGCCTAGGGGGAAATTTGGAGTGAATGGGGCAGGCTGACCTTTTAAATTTGGCTTTAAATTGGAAAGTATTGTGTTTATAAAGTCTGAACAAACTGATGGAGAAATGAGAGACTGAAGGTATTCAGCTCCAAAGAAAAGGGACATTGCTCCTCCTGGCTGAAAGGCATTCTCAGGTGACTGAGAACCTTAGCAGGAATGTTGGAGGGTCAAATCCTCACAACATGTAGTGGTCCCATAGGGAACCCCACTATCATTCATGTTAATTAATTAAAGCTTTGTCCAGGGAAGCACACATGAGGGTTGCCACCCATGCACTCCAACCTCCCATGGCAGTCTTAGGCTGCTGGTGGGAGAAACTGAGGCATGTAAGAGAGTGTTTAGGACATTTCTTTAGGGAGTAACACTCACAAGCAGCACACCTCTGACCCACTACACTGTCCTTAGATGTTGTTCAGACTTTATAGCAAAATGAAACTAAAAGAAAAGTGGGAAATTGAGCTTCTAAAAGCCCAACCAGTTTCTAAATGGCCAGCCTGCCCTGTGAACTCTGGAGACTTGCACAAGTGCTTAACAAAAGGGGGAATATCTAGCTTCCATCCTAGATTCCTAAGACTGAAAGAAAAAGTAAATGGGAAAAGAAGCTCTTGAAAAAAATTTTTTTCAAAACAGAGGCTATAAAATCTTCATTGCATCTGTCTGTTGTTTATGTGTGTGTCTGTGTAGGTATGTTATAAATGTGTGATATTTTACCTCTGGATGGTATAACTTCTAAAAAGCTCTATTCAATTGGCTTAAAGTAAGCTCTTACAAAATTTATTTCTAAATGCAACTAACCCAAATGTCATTCAAGTTAATGTGATATGAAATAATCTTTGGTAAATAAAAGCCTGTTTAAGTTTGTTGGTTTGATTAAAATAGACATGTCCTCAGTTATCAGCATTGGATATAATGCAGATCTGCAGCCTTTATTCCACGTTTATTGGTCAAGTAAGCTGAGGTAATCTCTTTTACAAAACTGGTTAACAAAAATAATAACTTAAAATGATGGCTAATTTTGTCTAATGTCTCATGAAGTCTTGTAGGCAACCTAAATAATTATTGGGGAACAAATTACTAAATAGATGTGAAAAAGATGAGTATTGGGTGAGCTTTTTAACAATAATTATGTATTATGGTGTATGTATTTAATAACTTCCAAAATCACTTTGGTAACATGAAACTTTGAAGTTTTTCTAGGTTAATTTAAGTGATAAAAATTCATTAAATGTCTAGATCATCTCTAAATAAGATAAAATATTAGGCATTAATTATTAAATGTGTATCTACTCTTGGCTTCTTATTACAGAAAAACTAAAAGGTGTTTAGGTCTATCAGTAAACATGTCTTGTATTTTATTAGAAGATTGTACTATGAAGTAACATGATTTTAGAAATTATAAAAGATATTTATAAACTTGCCAAGCCACAAAATGCTAATGTAAAAGACAGTTTATTATTGCTTACTTAGTTTTTACTTAGAAATTAAGGTTTCTAAGGGTTAAAAATTCTAATATATGTGATTAAAGCTACTAAAAATTAAGGAAAACACATTTGTATTCATGGAAAGTAAGATGTATATTTTCAGTAAAGAAGGTATAAAGAATGGAAATATTTTTGTTTGTTTTGTTAAGAAAGATAAATTTGTCCCAAAGTACTAGGAGGGAAAAAGAAAGGCATGGGATAAATTCTGAATGTAAAAAGAAAGTTATAGAAGGTTTGTTGAAGAGGAACCCTGAGAAAAGAGTTTTATGCATGGTCAGGTTGGCTAAGATTAGCATAAATTTAATTAAGTGAATAAGTTTTAATATCAGAAGTAAGCTGGTACTGTAAGTGAGCATAAATGAGTCCATCTTGTTACACTAAATAGCCCCAGCCACTCCTCTGTGTGACTACTCACTGATGTGCACGTACTCCAAAAATTACACATGCTGTCCTGATTTATGGCCTCCACTTATGTATGTACTTCCCAATAGCTTGATAAATTAAAAACTTTGTTCTATGAGTTTCTCTCCAGGGACAGGCTGACAACAGATGGGAAACATACTTACAAGGTATTAGTCACAGCTGACAGAAGAATGGGATAATGTGATGCCTGGAGCCTGTCACAGCTGGAGACAAACATCCCTGGACCCCCTCCTCACTGCCCATTTTCCCTTTATAACTGCCTCAAGATTCTGTAATCTTAAAAGATGTTTTTTTGAGACATTAGTCTACTGTCTTTCCAGTTATGCTGGCTAATCAAATTATAATATCGTTTCTCAATCCCTAACTCATTGTGATTAATTGGCTCTGATTGTGGTGAGCAGAGCAAGCCCATTGTTCAGTAACAAATTCTGGAAACCCAGATGGGACCATAGCCTCTGCCTGTGGCTAGTTGACTTGGAGGAAGCTGCTTGGGGATTTTCCCTGCAGTTGCTGGGTGGCTTTTTCCACCTGGGGAACTCCCCTTGTGGCTTCCTTGCTTTGCTGACTGCCTCTAAAACTTCAGTGATTGGGAAACAAAGGACTGGATCATAAGCTGATGAGCTTGCATCTACAGCTAGGTAAGTCATCTGGAGTGTATCTCCTGGGTACTGTATACCGTTTTCCTTGTCTGGGGGCCTTGATCAGGCCAAGGTCCATCTGGTATAGGTGCCGGTGTTTAGGGATAAAGAAAAGTATAGACTGCCTAGTATATTATCTGGAAGACCAGTCTCTGGTTTTTCTGTGGTGTACACACCTGTATGGTCTGTTCTCCTGTTGAGTGTATGTGTCATTCCACTAGTCTGCATGCCAATTTTTCTCTGTGTCAGAATCCCACAGCATACTTCCAGTACTTGTCACATCATATGTGGGGATGTGAAGTTTGTGATATTTTCTTTCAAGTGTCAAGCCAGAATTGTGTGTGTCAATGTCAGCACTGCTGTTTGTGGGTTAACCCTTGGGCAGAAGCTATGAGATCATGGCCTGATCATCTTTTCCCCCTCTTTGTCTGTCTTTTCTCACACCTTCTTTGCTGTCATTGTGTGGAAATTAGGTTTGGGCTTAAAGTAAGCTGGACTTGGACTTCCTGCAAAATAGCAACTTTCTGCCAGGCACATGACCTCCTACACTGGCATTGGAAAATTAGATCTTACCTCTTGCCTCTTTGGCTAGTTTAGCACTGCTGTGAGAACTGTATGCTTGGGTGGAGTGGGATTTGGATAAGTCCCATAGTTATCTAGACACCCAGAGTCAAGCCCTACACCTTTTCCCCTGTCCATTATTGTCAGACACAAACTTTATCACCATGGGCACCACTCTGTCCACTCCAAAAGAAAGAAAGGACCACTAGGGTACACGTTGGCCCATTGGGCTGATTTCAGTTGTGAGTCCATAACAAAGAAAAGGTGATCTTTTACTGTAATGTAGCCTGGCCCCAATATACACTGGGCTCAGAATAAAAGTGGCCCCCAAACAGGTCACTCAATTATGATATGATCTTGCATCTAAAATTGTTCTACAAGAATAAAGGCAAGGACAATAAAATTACCTATGTTTAAGCCTTTATGCTACTGTATCTAGATCAGGGAAGGGGGGACAATGGACTATGGAGTCCCCCAGCTCCTCCTCCTCCTCCTCCTTTTCCCAGTCCCACAGCTTGTCCAGGGGAGAATGCCTGAAGGATTGCCAGGTCTAAGAGTGGGAGCCTCTCCTTCTCAAACCTGGCAAGGGACAGAATTTGGTCAGGGGACCCTTCCTGGAGTGGGGCAATTTCCACTGTGAAAATATTCCATAGGCATAAATGGATAAAGACAACTGGCTGTCTTCATTTGGATGCACTCTCTTTTCTCTACCTTGGATCTTTTTAATTAGAAAAATTTTTATATGCCTGAATGCCCTATTCCCCTCCTGGGACAAAACCTTCTATGTAAATTGAATGCTCAAGTGACTTTTGCTCCAGGCCAACTAGAGGTGCAAGTGCCACCAAAACAATCATCTTACAGTTCCAGATGACCCTGCTAGGTGTTCAAACACCATTGCTGGACGCACCACCACCGGAGATTCTCAGGGAAGTAAGACTGGACGTGTGGGCAGATGGGAAGCCTGGGAAAGCAAAGAATGCCCAGCCAATACATATACCCTTGAAAACCCAAAAGATAAAGCCTAGCCTGAAACAATATCTGCTAAAATAGGAGGCTGTAAAGGGCATTCAGCCTACTCTGCAGAAGTTCCTGGCAGCAGGATTAATCAGACCTGGCCAGTTGCCATATAATACTCCTATTCTCCTGGTCAAAAAAAAAAAAAAATCAGAGGAATATCTATTTGTTCAGGACCTGTGTGCCATAAATGAGTGGTTCAGGACCTGCACCCTGTGGTGCCCAGCCCTTATACCTTGCTAACCAACATTCTGGGTGATATGGCTGGTTTTCAGTTTTGAACTTAAAGGATGCATTCTTCTACATACTGCTCATGGAAGAATCACAACTCTTTGCCTTTGAATGCCATGACCCAGATACTCAGACCACCCAACAATATCATTGGAGAGTGCTCCCCCAGGGCTTCAAAACTCCCCTACACTATTTGGGGAAGCCCTACCTAAAGAGTTGAACCACTTACAATTACAAGAAGGATTGCTGTTCCAGTACATGGATAACTTGCTGATAATGAGCCCCACTTATGAGCAGTGTCTGGCCAACACAATAAAGACCTTAAATCATTTGGCTGAATATGGGTACAAAGTCTCACAAAGAAAACACAGATCTGCAAACAAAAACTTACATACTTAGGGTTTACATTATCAAAAGGCCAGAGGGAACTGCTTCCAGACTAAAAACAGGACCATAACATGTCTGAGCCCTCCCACCACCCAGCAACAGCTACAAGGATTCTTGGGCATGGCTGGTTTCTGTCAGATTTGGATTCCTAACTATGGTCTCATAGTAAAACCCTTCTATAAAGCTCTAAAAAGGGCTAGGCTGGGATCCACCAGAATGGACAAAGGAGTGTCGGGTAGACTTTGATACCATTAAGACAAAGCTAATTTTAGCCCCAACCTTGAGGCTTCCTAACTTGGACAAGCCCTTCAGCCTACATGAAAGGCAGGGAATAAGCTTGAGGTTTTTAACTCAAAAATTGTGCTTGACCCCCTGGCCAATGGCTTATTTTTCCAAGCAGTTGGATCAGACTGTCAAGGGCTGCCCCACCTGCTTCAGGGCAGTGGCTGCTACCTGCAACATCCTACAGGAAGCTAAAAAATTCACCCTGGGCCAACCCACCATGATATACATGCCACATCAAGTACTCACATTATTGGAACAAAAAGAGGGAAACTGGCTCACTTCAGGATGGATGGACAAATGCCAGGCCATCCTTTTGGACAATCCAAATATATGGATACAAGTATCATCCTCCCTAAACCCTGCCACCTTTCTCTCTAATGAGACATCAGAAGCCTTAGAACATAACTGCTTACAAGTTATGGAGACAGTGTATTCTAGCCAACCTGATTTGTTGGACTGTCCGCTGGAAGAACTGGACTTGGAACTCTTAACAGATGGCAACAGCTTCATGGATCAAGATAAGAGATGTGCAGGGTATGAGGTCATAACTTTACAAGAGACTCTAGAGGCTAAAGCCCTACCCACAGGGACATTAGCTCAAAAGGCAGAAATCATCACCCTCACTCAGGCTCTATCTCTTGACCCCAATAAATAGAACTGTGAGAAGAAGGGTTAGATAGAAGAGATCAGGTTTTTTTTTAAGACACATTTTAGCTCTTCAAGGGATTTTACCACCCACTTTTCCCTCAATACAGGTTGGATACTTTCCTGTGATGTGGGGGCTGCCTTGATCTGGGACCTAACTTAAAAAAAAAAGAGTAAGTATATACACAGATTCCTGTTATGTCTTTGCTGTAGTTCATGCTTATGGGACAATCTGGAAGAAAAGGGGCCTCTTCACAGCAGGAAAAAAGAAAACCAGACATGGCCCTAAAATCTTAAAACTGCTTGGTGCTATTAATGATCCTGCCCAGGTAGCTATCATGCATTGCCCTGGCCACCAGAGGGAGAACCTAATGGGTCCAGAAGTACATCATTGGGCCCTGCCTACAAAAGACTATACAACAGGTGACCAAAATCACATAACCTGTGCAAAGAACAACCCCAAGATCACTTCCAACCCTCAACATATGGGCACCCAGCAGAAAGCAAATTGGCCTACTAAAGACTGGCAAATAGACTTTACCCAGATGTCCCTGGCAACTGGGAATTTCAGGATTTTGTTAACGTTCATGGACATCTTCCCTGGGTGAGTAGAAGTGTTTCCCACTAGGACTGAGAAATCATCAGAAGTCACTCACATGTTGCTAAAAAATCATCCCCAGGTTTGGTTTGCCTAATACCTTACAGAATGATAATGGACCAGCTTTTGTCTCTTAAATAACTTAACAAGTGTCCAGAAGCTTAGACATCTGATGAATACTACATTCAGCTTGGAAACCTCAATCAACTGGAAAGATGGGGAAAAAAATCACACCTTAAGAAAAAAAAAAAAAACGTTGCCAAAATCTGTCAGGAAACACAATTAACTTGGGATAAGGCACTGCCCCTTGCCCTGCTACAGGTTAGACTAGCTCCCCAAAGTGGACTTAAATTGAGTCCTTTAAAAATTCTATATGGAAGACTCTTCCAGGCATCTTCCTCTGGGACAGAATCTCGACGTTTTAAGGAATGTTATGATTGTTAATTATGTTAAATCATTAAGCTCTGTATTAACTTCTGTCCACGAGTTTGCTTCTCACAGGTCTGCATATCCATCTGACATTCCTCCACATACCTTCTGACATGGTGATCATGTTTTACTGAAAACTTGGAGACCAGGGACCCAAAACCAGTTGTCACCCAAATGGACAGGCCCCTTTAAGATTCTTTTCACCACTCACTCATCTGTAGAAGTTGCAGGTGTGAAACCCTGGATACATCATTCCCAGATCAAGGCAGCCCCCACATCACAGGAAAGTATCCAACCTGTATTGAGGGAAAAGTGGGTGGCAAAATCCCTTGAAGAGCTAAAATATGTCTTAAAAAAAACCTGATCTCTTCTATCTAACCCTTCTTCTCACAGTTCTATTTATTGGGGTCAAGAAAAAAGTGACTCTTTTCCATGCTATGGTGCCCCTATGATGTCCTGATTCAGCAGGAAGTAGCTAGAGGAATTACTATGCCCTGTCTCCCCTTTGACCATAAGACTGTGGGTTACTACTGATGGGAGGGAAATTGTAAGTGAGCATAAGTAAGGCCATCTTGTTACACTAAATGGCTCCAGCCCCTCCTCACTGTGACTGCTCACTGCTCTGCATGTACTCTAAAAATTTCACATGTTCTCCTGATTTATGGCCTTCACTTACATTTGTACTCCCCAATAACTTGATAAATTAAAAACTTTGTTGTATAAGTTTCTTCTCTCCAGTAACAGGCTGACCACAGGTGGGAAACACACAGCTGACAGAATGGAACAATGTGGTGCCTGGAGCCCGTCATGCCTGGAGACCAACATTCCTGGACACCCCCTCCTTACTGCCCATTTTCCCTATATGTCTTGGAAGATGGTTTTTTGAGACATTAGTCTACCATCTTGCTGGTTATGCTGGCTAATTGAATTAAAACTTCATTTCTCCATCCCTAACTCATTGTGATTAATTGGCTCTGATCGCAGGGAGCACAGCAATCCCATTGCTCAGTAACCATAAAAAATTTGAATTTGGCTTTTTGTTTCCCTTAAAAGGGATAATTTTCTTAAAATCTTAGTCTGATCTTGATAAAGAGGTTATAAAATGTTTTTCTTTACCTTTGAGTAAGTTTACATAAAGTCAGAGATCTATGTTTTGTTAAAATAACTTCTTATGTTCAAAAAGATTGAGGTCTCTCTATTAAGGTTTTTTTTTTTTTTTTTTGACTGTTTTAAGGCTCTGTTTGCCCTTGACTGTTTGTTGTCACCTTGAATGGGTAACTAACCATTGTTTCACAGTGACAAGATCAGCAACCCCTTGATCTTGTTTGCCTAAGTGTTTTAAAACTTTTTGATATTTTTGACAAGATCTCCAAAATTTGTATTCTAAATGAAGTGTGTTTTTTGACTTTTTCTTTGGGAATTTTCTGAGGGCTCCTGGGACTTCTCAAAGAAATTTATTCTCTCTGCCTACAAAGGGGGAGAAGCTAATTAGGCTTGTTTGGCATGGTAAATTGCATGGGAGGCATTGTTAAGTACATGATGGTAAACCTTCTTAGGCTATATTGCATAGGTAAATATTATTCATTATTTTAACCCTGCTACCTTGCTTCCAACATCACAAGAGGAAATGACCACTACTGTATTCTATTATCTAATTTGGTTTAAAGATGGGTCTTACTTAAATGATAAGCAAGACATTTTCAAGCTGAATATGCTGTCCAGCCTCAAGAATGCCTGCTACTTTCTATTAACTTTGCTAACTCAGTAAAAGATTTCCTTCTATAGATTTCCTTCCTCCATGGAAGAGGAGAAACAGATATGGCAGTCAAAAGGAGGAATTTTTGACACCCCTTCACAGTTGTGGTTCAGGCCCAATAAGAAACCTATAGTACCTATTGGGGCACAATTCCCACTGCTCCAACATATACACCAATTAACCCATTGGGCACCTGAGAAGATGATTATTATGGCGAAAACAATACTTTTGGAAACTTTCTCCCACAGTGGCCCATAAAGCCTACATTCGTTGTGTTATATGCCCAAAATATAACCTATGGAAACTATTTCATGAATCACAAGGCCACTTTCCCCTTCCTAAGGGGTCCTTTGAGGTATGGCTATTGGACTTTGTCCAAATGCCACCATCGCAAGGATATAAATGCATCTTGTAATGATCTATGTATTCTTACATTGGGTTGAGGCATTTCCTTGCAGAAGAGCAACGACTTAAGATAAATTATTATTGGAGAGAATAATTCCTGTTTGGGGAATTCCTATTGAGTTACATAGTGACCAGGGAACTCATTTCACTAGAGAAATAATTAAATCTATTTGTAACATTTGGCCAAAAATGCAGCGTTTCCACTGTGCTTACCATCCCCAATCCTCAGGATTGGTGGAAAGAACTAACGGCACTATCAAAACTCAATTGGCAAAGATTTCAGAGGCATTTAATCTCTCATGGCCCAAAGCTCTTCTGCTAGTGCTCCCTAATCTTAGATCAACACCCTTTGGTAAACATCAGCTGTGTCCTTCTGAGATAATAACTGGACGGCCTGTGCAATTAGACAAAGAAATGTATGAACCAGCTTTGCTTAAAGAAAATATCTTAATTATTGTCAAGGTCTATTGAGGCACTTATAAAAAAGAGAGAGGTTGGTAGCTGATTGTTTTCAGAGAGAGCTCCCAGACCTTAAGGATCATGGGCTATAACCTGGAGAATTTATAAGAGAGGCATCAAATAAAAGACTCTTTGCAGCCCTGTTGGAAAGGACCATACCAGGTACATTTAACCAATTCATGTGCTGCAGAATCAAAATGTATAGACTCATGGATTCACATTTCTCATTAAAAAAAAAAAAGGCTTCTCCACCTGAGTGGGTTTCAGTTCCTATTTCTGATACCTGACTTCAACTGACAAGTGCAAATATCTCCAAACCAGAACGAGAAGAAGATGGCATCTGTTGTAAACAGCTGTCCCAAGACTCTGGACCAGGCCTGTATTCTTAACTTTAAATCACCTCATTTAAATCTTTGTTATGCTTAAAGTGTCTATCTATTTTATAATTATTCCATTTAAGTTTTTCAAAATACTATCATACTTACAATACAAGAAAGTGATTGATTTGGAACAGCCTGGTCTCGAAGGCCAGGGATTTACCAGGTGGCTCCTAATGGAACTCAGTGGTTATGTGGAACAACTCTCTGGCCTTGGCTACTGCTTGGATGGCTAAAGCACTGCACCCTGAGTTTCCCTTAGATGCAGGGAAGGAGTCACACTGAACTAACACTTGTTGCCAATCTTCCTCTCTTTCAGGTCAGATGGGCTCATTCAGGGTTCCACTGGTATAACCACTGAGAAGCTAGCTATATTTGTTCCTTCTTTGGGGATAGAGGATGTCATTATCACATACAGAAGCCCTGACTAAGTTTACTCAACAAGCCCTTAATGATGGTCAATCAGGAATAGCTTTATTAAATATTGAAATGTCTTTAATGAGGAAGGCTGTCCTTCAAAATAGAATGGCCTTAGATGTTCTTACAGCATCTCAAGATGGCACACACACACACACACACACACACACACACATATATCATTCAAACTGAATGCTGTGTTTTTATACCTGATGAGTCTTCCAATGTGTCATCTCTGCCAAAGCATGTGAAAAAGTAGGTGAATGCCTTAAGCGATCCTACACCTGGTCTTGATTTGTTTGGACAGCTCCCTTCCTGTATCGGTTCTCTTTTTTTTGATCTGGATTGCAATTCCTATTTCTATTACTTCTTGGAATTCCTGTACTAGTCCTAATATTCAAACTAATTACTGTTTTCTTTCTCAGTGTTGTAAGACTGGCACGCTAGCTAAAGTAATGATTGCTCAGTGAGTTGAGATGGTTGCTTGATTTACAAACCTGGAAGAACCTCCTTTTCTTATTAAGGCTATGCCTAAGAAATCACTTTGAAGCTAATCATTTCAAATATTGTATTACCTCTTCTATAGTTGTTATAAACAATGTAACTATAGAAAGTCATGTAAAAGCACATGTGCAATGTTTGTGCGATAGTCTAAAAATAACTGACAAATTACATAACCTCTGAAACAGTTCCCCTGTTAATATATACCTCTATGCTTCTCCACTATATCTGACTATTTCCCTCCAATGTGGATAACTGGGCAAATTGTTGAAATAAAAGCCTAGCACTGAGGGACATAATGGACCCAAGGCAGGGAGCAACCACCCTGGCTCTGAGAGACAATATTTTGATCAGCAATGATTTCTATTGAAAGATTATTGATCAAAAGGGGAAAATGACAAGAGATTCTCACATATTGAGGTATATGGGGTAACTATTTGGGTTCAAAACTGATTCAGCTTGAACTAAAAAGCCTGACTTATGGCTTATCAAACATACATTGTACATCTACTTAACCATTAAAGAATGCACTCTCTTAAGATAAGAATGCATACTTCCCTTCCCACATCCTATTTGTAACACCCTATTGGTAATGCCCTACTGGTAACACCCGATTGGTAATGTTGGGATTAGTCCCTTTCTTGACATCATGGTCATGTTGACCTGCTAACTTGCAACTGAATACCTTTTGAAATTTTGATGAAAATGTATCCTGGGTGTGTTTAATGTATGTTCTTTGTTCTAAAAAGGTATAAGACTGTACTGAAAACCATGGTTCTCTGGAACGCTTTCTAAGGCCTTCCCAGGTTATAATCCTCACTCTGGCTCAAGTAAACTCACCATATTTCTCTTCTCTATAGAACAGTTATTGGTTATTTTGTGTCAACATTTGAGAGGTTAGGGAGAACAGGCTGGCGTGCGGAAATGCTGGTGGGACAGGTTTTGATTGGTGGGCTTCAAGCATTTATGGTAAGATTTTCAATATTTACTACAGGGTTCTAAATATTTATGATGGAGTTCTAAAAAGTTTTGATAAGCTGCGGAAGGAATTTTAACATTGGCTCTTCCTGAGGGACCCCTCACTTCTGACAGGAGTCTGACTTTTAAGTTCCGGTCATGTCCCAGTCCTTGAGTTCCATGGGGAGGAGGCTCTTTAGTCCCTAGGTCATTTCAGGTTACGATTTCTTCTTTTATGCATGCTCTGGCTATGTGACTTTGCAGATTTTCTGAAAGGCAATTCTTAAATCACTCTATTGATAAGAGATGGGGTCAGTTGAACTGGTCCTGGAGGGCCTGTGGTTACACATGAAAGATGACCTAAGTAGAGCCCTATTAAAATAGAGCCAGAGCAGCCATTTCAGAGGAATTGCCTTGCACGTCTTGTTTTATCTTCCAAACTGGACCAAACCGCCAACATTCCAAGAAGTCCGTAGGGACAAGAATATCCTGTTTGTAAGGACTGATGAAACTGAACTTTTGCTGATGACTGAATCACTAACCAGTCAATGAAGTACCAGTCTAGCCTTTTGCCTGATGACCAAATCTCAAGCCAATCTATGAAGTACAAACCTTATCTCACCTAGAACCAATGAACTCATCTTTAATACAAATGACCTCATCTCCCTCCTTTTTCCCATAAAACCCCTGAGTCCTGTTCCTGTAATGGAGACACTGTTTGGGTTTCTACCTGAATCTGTGCTCCCCAAATTGCAATTCTTTGATCCCAAATAAACGACTTGCCTCTTAAACCAGTTTTGTTTCTGAAGGTTGACAGGTGCTAGATGAGGTAAGGCTAGATTTGTGCTTCATAGATTGGCTTGAGATTCCGTTATCAGGCAAAAGGCTAGACTGGTACTTCACTGATTGGTTAGTGATTCAGTCATCAGCAAGGTCTAGTTTCATCAGTCATTACAAATAGGATATTCTCATTCTTTCTGACTTCTTGTAATGTTGGCGGTTTGGTCCAGTTTGGAAGATAAGACATGCAAAGCAATTCCTCTGAAATGGCTGCTCATCTCTGTTTTAATATGGCTCCACTCATGTCATCTTTCACACCAGGGATGCTCAATATCCTATAACCAGGATTGCCAGACTTAGCAAATAAAAATACCTGTGGGTAGGGTCACCAGACGAAATACACGACTCCCAGTTAAATTTTAATTTTACATTAACATCGTTGTTGATCTGAAGTTCAAATTTAATGGGGTGCCCTGTATTTTATCTAGTGATCCTACCTACAATGCACAAGGACAGGCTTCCACAACAAACAATTATCCAGGCCAAAGAGTCCAGAGTGCGGAAGTTGAGAAACCGCCACAGAGCGGAGGGTTTTCAAACCTTAGTTTCCATCACACTTCTATCGCAGGGCCTGCCCTCAGAGTTTCTGATTCAGTAGGTCTGGGGTGGGCCCCCAGGATTTGCATCTCTATCAAGTACCCAGGTGAAGCTGCTATTGATCTGGGGCCACACTGGAGGACCACCGTCCTAGAGAGGAAAAAGGCTTCGTGCCTTTCTGAGGCTGAGAGGGTAGAGCGTCTAGGCTAGCATGGAAGGTAGCGGGGTGAGCTTAGACAACGGGAAGGGTGGGGAACATTTCTGCCCCTGCCTCAGAGGCACTTCTGGATTCCCTCTAGGCTCCGTGGAGGTCCCGGCGTCTCGATGGTCGCTCGGGTCGGGGGCGTGGCCTGGGCGGGGCGCGGTAGGCGGGCCGAGGCAGGCCGAGCGCTCTTGTGCCGCACGTTGCGGGGTCGCGACGTCCGACGCCGGCGCGGACGGGGGGTTCCAGGGTCAGTGTTGCCGGTGGTGTCCGGCGTGGCCCTGCAAGGCTCCGGCCAGGCCAGAGCAGGTAGGCGTCGTCCAGCTCGCGCCGCCGACCTGGCCCAGCTTGGGTGCGGGAGCGGAGCGGCCTGGCGTTGCGTTTTCTCAACGGCGCCAAAGGCATTGGCCCTCAAAGCCGCGCGTGGACGGTGGACAGGCGGGACCAAGACAGGGACAATGGGCTTCCCGACGCCGAGCTCCGAGGGCCCGCACGGGGGCGCCCCTGCTGCGGGACCGGGAGGCGGGGCGGGGGCCGAGGCGGGCTCAGCCCGGGGCGAGCGGGGATGGGGTGGGACTGGGGTCGGGAGCCTTTGGGCGGGGCAGGCGATGAGGCCTGGGCGCTAGGCTGAGGGGGCCGCGCTAATGCAGATGTACTAAGAGCCGAGGGGGCGGGGGCGGGGCTGGTTGAGAGGACAGACCGTGGGCGGAGTTGGGGCCGGGGCGGGCTGACCCCGGACGGACTAAGGGCGGAGTGGGCGGGGCCGGGGCGGGCTGGGTGGGGATGCGGATTCCCCGCCACACCCCCGTGGGGCAGGCTCCGCGGGTGACGCGCCAGGTGCAGGGCACTTCTGGCGTTTCTGCCTGCTGCTGGGATCGCTGAGGTTGCAGAGGGTCTTTGTTTTCCCCTTTTCCTCCCTTTGCTTTGATATTGAGATGGAGAAGAGAAGAAGGGAGGGGCTCCGTGTATCACAAGGGTCTTCAGCCGTTATACACCCTTTCAGTTTTGAGGTATTTACAAAGTGTCTTATTTGAAAAAAAAAAATCAGTTTGAAATAATTTCTGAATTAAATAAAATGTTAAAAAATCGGACAAAGAATTCCCACATTTTATTCACCTGCTTTCCCAAATGTTAATATCTATTTCACAGAACAATTAGCAAAACCAGGACACTAACATATAAAAGTCTTATTCAGGTTTGTCTACTAGTCTCACTCATTTCCTTTTTGTGGTATAGGATCCAAGTTAGGATTGCTTTGCATTTAGTTGTAGTATCTCATTGGAGAAATTTACATTTGAAACAGTCGACCTCCCCTTCCCCCTCCTTGCCCTCAAGACCCTTCAGAGTGGTCCTGGGAGTACCAGGTCTCAGATCGAAGAGCCTTTTCGTCCTGGGCGCCAGGGCCTGCTGAGAATGGCCAACTGGGCCTCTGGGCAGCTTTGGCACGGGAGGTCACCCTCTGCGCTTTAACCCCTCTGGCCCTGGCCACTTGCTAAGCCTCTCTTTGTTCCCCTGCTCTCAGGCCGGCGTCCTTCTGCCCTTGATCTCTGAAGACGTCCTCCCTGGCCATCTTCTCTTTTAGTCTGGGCTTCCTGCCTGGTCATCTCTTGTGGTTTCTAGGATTCTTGCAGCTTTGAGCATTCCATGAATACTCAAGAAACTCATTTATGACCCCAGCCCTGGCCACTTCTCTGTCCCCGACTTGCAGAACTTGTGACCTACCTGATGCGTTTCTGGGTTATTTCAAAAGCATTTCCTTCTCAATATGTGCAAAACACAGCTGGGGCTCCCCCACATCTGGTCCCCTTCTTGTCCTCCCAGCCTCTGTGAATGGCATCACTCAACCCCAACTACTTAGCCTGAACCCCAGGATCAACCCTTGCCCTACCCTGCAATCAATTCAGACTTGTCGGTTTACTGTTTGAATCCCCCTTGGGCCGGCCCACTTTTTCTCTATAGGCACTACCATCCTGCCTTCCTGTGTCTCCCTGTGCCTGCTCTCGTGCTCTCACTCAGTTGTCCACACCACAGTCAGAATAAGCTTTTTAAAATACAAACCTGATTGTGTCATGCTCTGCCTGGAATCTTTTTTTAATTTCTTTTTGCTCTAGGATAAAGACAAGTCTCTTTAACGGTGCCTTCAAGGCCCTGCACAGCTGGTCCATCCTCTTCTTGTACCCCTTCTCCCTTGGGTTCCCTACTCTATCCTGACTGGCTTTGCTTTCCCCCTCATTTGCTGTTCCTTCTCCCTGGGATTCTGTTCCCTGCCTACTTGGGGAATTCTTACTCTTCCTGCAGATCTCTGTCTCATCATCCCTTCCTTAGGGAAGCGTTCTATGACCTCCCTGGCTAGGTCCAGGTCCTGTTTTGCAGATCCTGATCTTTCCTCTCTTTGGTAGCCCTTTTATAGTGGCAATTTTATACGTACATGCTTGGCACCTAGTAGACACTTTTGATGTTTGCCAAATGAATGAAGAAGTGATGGGGTACTTAATATAGCTGCCCAACAGCCTCTATCTGGACATCATTCCTTTTGGGAATTTGCTTAGCCTGTAGGAACTTGCTTGCTTACTCTTGTCCCGTTCCTCTGTTGGTTCTGTCAGGCAGGGAAAGAAGGATGGAGGGACACACAAGAAGGGATGGAGGGCCTGGGGAACACAGCCCGAGGACCACTGAGAGAAATGGCTCCTGCTGCCCTTCCTGCCTAGCTACTCCTTCCATCCTGGTTGAGTCTGCTGTATTAGTTGGCTCTCCTTTGACAGACATTTCCTATGCAGGGTTTCAGAGCATCTTTAGGAATATATTTTGGTTAGTGTCAATCATATATCAAAAATTCCTAGTTCTGTTCTAAATAGCTGTCTCAAAGCCAAAATGTGAAGATGAAAATGAAGGTCTGCCACAGGATGAGGTAGATGGGGTTCCCTGAGCTGTGGCCATTTGCAACATGAGTTGTTCAATTCTGCAAGCATTTATTGGGTGCCTGTTGCATGCCAGGAGCAATGTTGGCTTTTGGGGATACAAAGCTGAGTAAATTCTTCACCCACCCTGCCATCAGACGGCATGTGGTGGGGGTCAACATGCAATAATCAAGGTGAAAGCCATGGTAGAGGAAGCCTCGACTTGGAGAAGAACGTTACAGGGCATGGGGTGGCTTGAGCTGAGGCAGGGGCTGGTCAGGGGAAGGCTGGGGACCAGGCTGTGAGTGGCCTTGACCTTATAGGGTTGTGACCCAGGGAGGTTCTGCTCAGGCTGTGAGGATAGGCTGGTGTCAGAATGATTGGTTGAGGGCTGTCACTGAAAGTGAGTGGATGAGGGGCAGCCTAGGGCACAACAGAGGAGAAGATGAAATGAAATGCTGAGGGTGAGTGACTGTGAAGTGGTAACATAGGCCTCTGAGCCAAACCTGGCCAGACGTGGAGAAAAAGAATGTTTGAATTTTGTCACAGTCGTACCAAAGCACCCTTTAATTAAACATAGAATTTTTGCAGCAAAATGTATGGATATCTACAGTAAGTAATATAAATAGAGAATATAAAGAGCCTCAGATCATTTCAGATTTTGCTGCCAAAGAGTTGTTGCCAAATTTTGAAAAAATGTTCATCTTTCACAACATTTTTGACTTCTGAAAATTGTGGGTAAGGGACTGTGGATCTGAAATCATAGCGAACACTTGTAGCGCCAGGTCTGTTGTGTGGTGTTTCACATGCATCGACTCTTGTTGTCCTCACAACAACCCCGCAAGAGTCAGTACCATGAAGATCCTGTTTTACAGGTGAGGAGATGAGGGCACAGAGAAGGTAAGTGACTTGCCCATAGTTGCATAACTTGTCACTGATGGCTCCAAAGTCCACATTCTTACCAGGTAGCAGACTTGTGAATGAGAGGGGAGGTTGTTGAAGGACCAAGGTCTTTCTCCCACTCTTCAGATGCCTGGCATCTGCAGCTAGCCTGCCTGAGTGCCAAGGAAGGTCAGAAGAGAAGGGAGGTGGGAGCCCCATAGAGGTCATGGTCACATACTCTGATTCACTGAGGGCCTGTGGGGACTCTTTTCCATGATGCCTGGATCTTGTGGACTGGTTGGGCAATGAGCTTTTCTCACAAGCTGTAGAAGAATTTCAGTGCAATGTCAAGTGAACTAGAGGAGGAGGTGTATGGTTAGAGGTGCCGTCTGGACAAGCTGGCATGTGGGCTGGCTGGGCTTTGAGAAAATTTAGGTAAACAGTTTCATAAAGGTTATATAAGGAGATTCTTCATGAGACTGTAGAGTGGAGAGATGGCTGTATTCTAATTTTCTTCCTTTAGCTGTGCAAGATATTTGTGTCTGGAACACCACAGACAAACACCTTCTGCCTGCCACTCCCTCCTCACTGCAGGCAGCAGTTTTCCCAAGGGGTGCTGAGGGGGTCAGCTGGATAGTGTTTGCTCATTTGTGTGCAAGTATTCCTGTGCCTTTGTGTGTGCATGTGTGGTGTGCCAAATATGCGTTCAAAAATATATAAAATGCATAGGAACAGTGTAAAGAATAATGAAACAACTTTGAATAGCCTATCAGTTTAAGAAACAGAACGTTATCAAAACCTTAGAAGTCCTCTGTGTGTCTGCCCTAATTGCATCTTTTCTCTTCAAAGGTAACCACAATCCTGAAGTTCCTCTTAATCATTCTTTGTTTTTCTTTATACTTTTACCATCTGTATGTATGTCTCTCCAGATTATATGTATATAGTTTAGTTTTGTTTAACTTTTTGGTCCTTCTAAAATGAAATCATGTAGCAGATTTTCTGGGAATTTTTTGCTCAGTGTGTTTTTGAGATTTATTCAGTGGTGTGTGTGGTTGAAGTTCTTCATTCATTTTTTCTGTTGTATTCCATTGCATCCATTCTATTGATGGCCATTTGGGCTGTCTCTCGTTTTTGCTACTGTAAACAAACAGTGCTGTAGTGGATATTCTGGTGCCAGTCTCCTGGTGCACAAGGATAGTAGTTCTCAAATGGTGTTGGGGGTGGGTACAGGGGTGAGGGGAGGAAGGGAGACACTTTTGGTTGTCATGACTGGGAGGTGGGGTGCTACTGTCTCTAGTGGATAGAGGCCAGGCATGCTGCTAAACATTCTACACAGCACAGGACAGTCTCCCCACCTCCTCTTCCAACTCTCCCACATGCTAAAGAACTGTCTAGCCCCAATTGCCAGTACCAAGGCTGAGAACTCTTGCTCTAGGGTAAATACTTGGGGTGGACTGCTGGGTGGTAGGGGAGTTCAACTTTAGCAGTTACTAATGCACTGTTCACACTTTCAGCAGTATATGGCCTCTTGCATTACTCGTTGTCCTCTCCAACATTGATAATGCTTGCCTTTAAAATTTTTTGCCAACCTGATACATGTGGAATAATATCTCATTGTAGTTTTACTTTTCATTTCCTGATAGTAATGAGATTGAGCGTCTTTTCATGTCTGTGTGCTGTTTGTATTTGTTTTGAGAAGTGCCTCCTGATATCCTTTTGCCTATTTTCCTGTTGTGTTATTTGTTTTTCTTAATTGTTTCTGGGATTTCTTTGTATATTGTAGATTCTTTATATATTCTAGATGCTAAGCCCTTATATTTGTTGCAAATAACTTTTTTCATTTATGAGTTTTTTCTGATGAACAGAAAAGTTCTTGATTTAAATGTGGTAGCGTTTATCAATCATTTTCTTTATGGCTAATGCTTTTTGTGGGCGGATGTTCCTGTTGGATCCCCAGGTGGACGAGACTGCCTCTGGGACCACACTTGAGCAGGGCTGGAGTCTGTCACGGGGCGGCTTCAGGGTCCACAGCTGGGACTAAGGTCAGCAGGCCTGCCACTGGGGGTCGGATGGGCGTGTCTCTCACTGGTTCCCTGGGAAGGCAGGACTTGCCCTAGACTGTGGCAGAGTGGGGCTGAAACAAAGTCTCAGGGCCACTTCAGGTTCCACAGCCAGCACTGAGGTTGGCAGGCCTGCTACCAGGGGCATGAATGGCTGTTGCTGGGTCCTTGGGTGAGCAGGACTGAGAGCAGGGTTAGAGCCAGGTCACAGGGCTACTTTAGGGTCTGTAGTCTGGTCCAAGGCTGGCGGGCGTGTTACCAGGGGTATGGACAATGTAACTCCTCCTGGGTCCCTTGGCAGATAGGACTGGTTGCAGCACTATGGCCAGGCAGGCCTGGAGCTGAGTTCATCGGGAGTCAGGGCTTCTCTCATTTCGAAGGCGGAACCATGTTTGGTGAGCTTGCCACCAGGGTGCAGGGTCTGCCTTTTTGAAGCAGCTCTCCTTGGTCTTTGGGGTCACTGGGGTTTTGCAGCCTCCTTCCTGTATCCCAGAGCTTCCACAAAGACACTTTTCTCCGTGGTTGGCTGCCAAATCATTGCTTGTGTAGGGAGATGCAAGCGGGGCACTTCCTATTCCACTATCTTGCTGATGTCACTCCCTTTCTCTTTATTTAGCTCATGGATCAAACATGTCTGCCTGATCATTAATCACTGAAAGAGGTGTGTTGTAATCTCTCACTATTATGATGGATTTGTCAATTTCTATAGTTCTGTTAATTTTTACTCTATTTTGAAGTTACTATTGGATGCATAAAGCTTAAAATTATTGTACCTTTCTGGTGAGCCAAACTTTTTCCCCCGTGAAGTTACCCTGTTTTTTTCTGATAATACTTCTGTTTTTTGTCTTGTTTTAAATTGTAGAAACACGTAAAATAAAATTTACCATCTTAACCACTTTTTTTTATTTTTTATTTTTGGTGAGGAAGATTGGCCCTGAGCTAACATCTGTTGCTAATCTTCTTCTTTTTGCTGAGGAAGATTGTTCTGGAGCTAACATCTGTACCGATCTCCCTCTGCTTTGTATATGGGATGCCGCTACAGCATGGCTTGATGAGCAATGTGTAGGTACATGCCCGGGATCTGAACCCGCAAATTCTGGGCTGCTGATGTGGAGCGCATGAACTTAACCACTAAGCCACCAGGCCAGCCCTATCTTAACCACTTTCAAGTGTACATTTCAGTAGTGTTAAGTATACTCACATTGTTTTACAACCAATCTCCAGAACTTTTTAATCTTGCAAAACTGAGACTCTATACCCATTAAACATTAACTCCCCATTTCCCCCTCCACCCCACTCCTAGTAAACACCATTCTGTTTTCTGTTTCTATGAATTTAAATACCTTAGATACCCCATTTAAGTGGAATCATGCAGTATTTGTCTTTTTGTGACAGGTTTATTTCACTTAGCATGTCCTCAAGTTTCATCCATGTTGTAACATGTGACAAGATTTCCTTCCTTTTTAAGGCTGAATAATATTCCATTGTAGGTATATGCCACATTTTCTTTATCCATTCATCTGTACATGGACATTAGGGTTGCTCCCACCTCTTGTCTATTGTCAATAACGCTGCTAAGAACATGGGTGTCTCTTTGAGACCCTACTTTCAATTCTTTTGGTTATATGCCCAGAAATGGAATTGCTGGATCATATGGTAGTTCTATTTTCAAGTTTTTGAGGAAGCACCACGCTGGTTACACCATTTTACATTCCCATCAGCAGTGCACAAGAGTTCTAATTCCTCCACATCCTCACCAACGTTTCTTATTTTCTGTTTTTTTTGATAGTGGTCATCCTGATGGGTGTAAGGTGATATCCCATTGTGGTATTGATTTGCATTTCTGTAATGATTCGTGATGTTGAGCACCATCTCCTATGCTTATTGGCTACTTGTATATCTTCTTTGGAGAAATGTCAGTTTAGGTTCTTTGTCCATTTTTTTAAGGGGTTACTTTTTTTTTTTATTGAGGTCATAATAGTTGATAACATTGTGAAATTTCAGTTGTACATTATTATTTGTCAGTTACCATATAAGTGTGCCCCTTCACCCCTTGTGCCCACCCCTCAACCCCTTTCCCCCTGGTAACCACTAAACTGTTCTCTCTGTCCTTGTGTTAGTTTATATTCCAGATGTGAGTGAAATCATCTGGTGTTTGTTTTTTTCTGTCTGGCTTATTTCACTTAATGTAATATCCTCAAGGTCCATCCATGTTGTTGCCAATGGGACGATTTTGTCTTTTTTTATGGCTGAGTAGTATTCCATTGTGTGTGTATCTGTCTATCTATCTATCTGTCATCATCTCACATCTTCTTTATCCACTCATCAGTCACTGGGCACTTGGGTTGCTTCCACTTCTTGGCTATAGTGAATGATGCTGCAGTGAACACAGGGGTGCATAAATCTCTTTGAATTGTTGACTTCAAGTTCTTTGGATAAATACCCAGTAGTGGGATAGCTGAGTCATATGGTATTTCTATTTTTAATTTTTTGAGAAATCTCCATACTGTTTTCAATAGTGGCTGCACCACTTCGCATTCCCATCAGCAGTGTATGAGGGTTTTCTTTTCTCCACAACCTCTCCAACATTTGTTGTTTTTTGTCTTGGTGATTATGGCCATTCTAACGGGTATAAGGTGATAGTGTAGTTTTGATTTGCATTTCCCTGATGATTAGTGATGTTGAACATCTTTTCATGTGCCTATTGGCCATCTGTATATCTTCTTTGGAAAAATGTCTGTTCATGTCCTCTGCCCATTTTCTGATCAGGTTGTTTGTTTTTTTGTTGTTCACTTGTGTGAGTTCTTTATATGTTATGGAGATTAACCCCTGTGGGATACATGATTTGCAAATATTTACTCCCAGTTGGTAGTTTGTCTTTTCATTTTGATCCTGGTTTCCTTTGCCTTGCAGAAGTTCTTTAGTCTGATGAAGTCCCACTTGTTTATTTTTTTCTTTTGTTTCCCTTGTCTGAGTAGACATGGTATTCAAAAAGATCCTTCTAAGACCAATGTCAAAGAGTGTACTGCCTATATTTTCTTCTAGGAGTTTTATGGTTTCAGGTCTTACCTTCAAGTCTTTGATCCATTTTGAGTTAATTGTTTTGTATGGCGAAAGATATTGGTCTACTTTCATTCTTTTGCATGTAGCTTCCAGTTTTCCCAACACCATTTATTGAAGAGACTTTCCTTTCTCCATTGTATGCTTTTAGCTTCTTTGTCAAAGATTAGCTGTCTTAGATGTATGGTTTTATTTCTGGGCTTTCTGTTGCATTGATCTGTGTGTCTGTTTTTGTACCAGTACCATGCTGTTTTGATTACTCTAGCTTTGTAGTATATTTTGAAGTCAGGGATTGTGATGTCTCCAGCTTTGTTCTTTTTTCTCAGGATTGCTTTAGCTATTTGGGATCTTTTCTTGCCCCATATGAATTTTAGGATCCTTTGTTCTATTTCCATGAAGAATGCCATTCGGATTCTGATTTGGAATGTGTTGAATCTGTAGATTGCTTTAGGTAGTATGGACATTTTAACTATGTTTATTCTTCCAGGCCATGTGCATAGACTATCTTTCCATTTCTTTATGTCATCATCGATTTCTTTCAATAAGGTCTTATAGTTTTCATTGTATAATAGGTCTTTCACCTCCTTGGTTAAATTTATTCCTAGATATTTCATTCTTTTTGCTGTGATTGTAAATAGGATTGTATTCTTGAGTTCTCTGTTTTAGTTCGTTATTAGAGTATAGAAAGGCAACTGATTTTTGTAAGTTGATTTTGTACTCTGCAACTTTGCTGTAGTTGTTGATTGTTTCTAATAGTTTCCTGATGGATTCTTTAGGGTGTTCTATATAGAAAATCATGTTGTCTGCAAACAGCAAGTTTCCCTTCTTCATTGCCTATTTGGATTCCTTTTATTTTTTATTCTTGCCTAATTGCTCTGGCCAAAACATCCAGTGCTATGTTGAATAAGAGTGGTGAGAATGGGCACCGTTGTCTTGTTCCTGTTCTTAGAGGGATGGCTTTCAGTTTTTCCCCTTTGAATATGATGTTGGCTGTGGGTTTGTCATATATGGCCTTCATTATGTTGAGGTACTTCCCTGCTATATCCATTTTATTGAGAGTTATTATCATAAATGGATGTTGAATCTTGTCAAATGTTTTCTCTGTGTCTATTGAGATGATAATGTGATTTTTATTCCTCATTTTGTTAATGTGGTGTGTCACATTGATTGATTTGCAGATGTTGAACCATCCCTGTGTCCCTGGTATAAATCCCACTTAATCATGCTGTATGACCTTTTTAATGTGTTGCTGTATTTGGTTTGCCAGTATTTTGTTGAGGATTTTTGCATCTATGTTCATCAGCGATATTGGCCTGTAATTTTCTTTCTTTATGTTGTCCTTGTCTGGTTTTCGCATCAGGGTTATGTTGGCCTCATACAGTGTGTTAGGAAGTGTTCTGTCTTCCTCAATTTTTTGGAATAGTTTGAGAAGGATAGGTATTGAATCTTCTTTGAATGTTTGGTAGAATTCTCCAGAGAAGCCATCTGGTTCTGGCCTTTCATATTTTGGGAGGTTTTTGATTACTGTTTCAGTCTCTTTACTTGTGATTGGTCTATTCAGATTCTCTATTTCTTCTTGATTCAGTTTTGGGAGGTTGTATGAGTCTAGAATTTATCTCTTTCTTCTAGATTGCCTAATTTGTTGGCATATAGTTTTTCATAGTATTCTTATAATTTGTGTTTTCTGTGGTGTCTATTGTTATTTCTCCTCTTTCATTTCTAATTTTATTTGAGCCTTCTCTCTCTTTTTCTTAGTGAGTCTGGCTAATGGTTTTTCAATTTTGTTTATCTTCTCAAAGAGCCAGCTCTTTGTTTCATTGATCCTTTCTACTGTTTTTTGTTGTGGTTGTTTCAATTTTGCTTATTTCTGCTCTAACTTTTATTATTTCTCTCCTGGTGACTTTGGGCTTTATTCTTCTTTTTTAATTCTGTTAGATGTAGTTTAGGATTACTTATTTGAGATTTTTCTTGTTTGTTAAGGTGGGCTGGTATCGCTATGAATTTCCTTCTTAGGACCGCTTTTGCTGCATCCCATATGAGTTCATATGGTGTATTTTGATTTTCACTTGTCTCCAGATATTTTTTGATTTCTCCTATGATCCATTGGTTGTTCAGTACCATGTTGTTTAGTCTACACATCTTTGTCACTTTCCTTGCTTTTTTCTTGTAGTTGATTTCTAGTTTCATAGCATTATGGTCAGAAAAGATGCTTGATATGATATCAGTCTTCTTAAATTTATTGAGGCTTGCTTTGTTTTGCAAGATATCGTCTATCTTGAGAATGTTCCATGTGCACTTGAGAAGAATGTGTATTCTGCTGTTTTTTGATGAATGTTCTATATATATCTCTATATTAAGACCATCTGGTCTAGTTTTTTGTTTAAATCCACTATTTCGTTGTTGGCTTTCTGTCTGAATGATCTATCCATTGATGTAAGTGGGGTGTTAAGGTCCCCTGCTATTATTGTGTTGTTGTTAATATCTCCTTTTGGGTTTGTTAATAGGTGCTTTGTTTACTTTGGTGCTACTGTGTTGGGTGCATATATATTTATAAATGTTATGTTTTCTTGGTGGAGTGTCCCTTTTATCATTATATACTGCTCCTCTTTGTCTCTCATTACCTGTTTTATCTTGAAGTCTACTTTGTCTAATGTAAGTATGGCAACACCTGATTTCTTTTGTTTGCCAGTAGCTTGGAGTATCATTTTCCATCCCTTCAGTCTGAGCCTGTGTTTGTCTTTAGAGCTGAGATGTTTCCTGGAGGCAGCATATTGTTGGATCTTCTTTTTTAATCCATCCTGCCACTCTGTGTATTTTGATTGGAGAATTCAATCCATTTACATTTAGAGTGACTATTGATATGTGGGATGCTATTTTATTGCTCATTTTCTGGTTCTTCTGCATTTCCCTCATTTCTTGTCCCATGTATTTTGGACTACCAATTCAGTTTAGTAGTTCTCTATGATGGTTTTCTTAGTTTTGTCTTTATTTATCATTTGTGTCTCTGTCCTGATTATTTGTTCAGTGGTTACCATGAGGTTTGTATTAAAAAATCTTGTAGATGAGATAGTCCATTTTCTGATAGCCTCTTATTTCCTTAGACTAACCCCTTTCCTCTTCCCTTCTAAGTTATTATTATCGTAACTTATTCCATCTTGTGTTGGGAGTTTGTGGTTAAAATGATCAGATTATATTTATTTTTGATGTTTTTCTTCCCTTTATCTTTAATGTTATAATTGTTTGCTAACCTGTTCTGATAGAGAACTGCAACTTTCTGATTTTTGTCTACCTATTTATCTCCTTGCTCAAGGCTTTGTAACCCCTTTCTTTTTTTGGGGGGTATGAGGGCCTTCTTGAGCATTTCTTGTAGGGGGGTTCTTGTGGCGATGAACTCCCTTAGCTTTTGTTTATCTGGAAGAGTTTTTATTTCTGTATCCATCTGAAGGATATTTTTGCTGGATAGGGTATTCTTGGCTGAATGTTTTTGTCTTTCAGAATTTTGAATGTATCATTCCAGTCTCTCCTAGCCTGTAAGGTTTCTGCTGAGAAATCCACTGAAAGCCTGATAGGGGTTCCTTTGTAAGTTATTTTCTTCTGCCTTGCTGCCCTTAATATGTTTTTCTTTATTATTGACTTTTGCTAGCCTTACTACTATATGCCGTGGAGAAGGTCATTTTACATTGATACAGTTAGGAGTTCTCTTGGCTTCTTTCACTTGTATTTCCAGCTCCTTCCCCAGGTTTGGGGAGCGCACAGCTATTATTTCTTTGAACAAGCTTTATGCTCCATTCTCCTTCTCTTCTCCCTCTGAAATAGTTATAATCTTTATGTTACATTTCCTAATTGAGTCAGATATTTTTTGAATGTCTTCATTTCTTTTTAGTCTTCATTCTCTCTCCTCCATGTGAAGCATTTCTATATTTCTGTACTCCAGACTGCTGATTCTCTCCTCTATAATATCAGCTCCGTTATTCAGGGAGGCCAGATTTTTCTTTAGCTCATCCATTGTGTTTTTCATCTCTAACATTTCTGGTTGGTTTTTCTTTGTAGTTTCAATCTCTTTTGTGAAGACGTTCCTGATTTCATTGAACTATTTGTATTTTCTTGTAATGCCATGAGTTTTTTTTTTTATGATAGCTATTTTGAATTCTCTGTCATTTGGGTTATAAATTTCTGTGCCTTCAGGATTGATTTCTGGGTGTGTGTCATTTTCCTTCTGTTTGGGAGATTTAACATATTTTTTCATACTGTTTGACAGCATAGATTTGTGCCTCCACATAGTGAAAGTATCTGGTCGCAGCTTCTGCCTGCTGCCACTGTGTGGGGTCAAGAGTTGCGTATTCTGAGCCTGCCACGACCCTGGCTCACTTGCTCACAGCCGCTGCTCTTCTATTGTATGTGCAGGTGCTCTGGCCAACTGACAGCTGGAATGCCAGGTGAGCGGAGGGGTGCTTTCTTTTGCCTGTGTGATCCTGGGGGTGTTCTCTCTCTGCACTCACTATCTGCTCTCCTGAGGTGCTGGCTTGATGAAGACACCTCCACCTTAGCTTAGTCATCTCTGTGTGGGGCTTTCCCATGGGCTGTGAGGGAACTTGGAGAGCAAAGGTGTTCCCACAGAGTGCTGACCCTCCACCCTCTCCTCTCAGAGCCATGTCCAGTCCGGAGCCCAGGGTCACTGCCATTGGGAAGGGAGAGGAGATCCCCTTACCTCCTTCCACTTCTTCTGGAGGGTCCGGAACCTCCACCTTCAGACGTATGGCTGTGTGGTTTTCTCAGACGTCTTTTCTGTTGTGTAAATGTCCTCTGTTGGTACATGAACCAACATATACAACATTTTTGTTGTAGCTTGTAGGGGAGAGTCTAAGGGGAGAGCTCACTCCACCATGATGCTGATGTCACAGGGCCTGGGTTACTTGTGTTTTGTTCTTAAGTTGGTAGGAGTTCTTTATATATTCTAGATATTAACTTTTTATCAGATATATGATTTGCAAATATTTTTTCCCATTCCATCAATTGTCTCTTCACTCTCTTGATTGTATCCTTTGATGCACTTTGAAGTTTGATATAGTCACATTTGTCTATATTTGGTTTTGTTGTCTATTCTTTTGGTGTCATATTCAAGGAATCATTGCCAGATCCAATATGAATTTTTTCCTGTTTTTTTCTAAGAATTTTATGATTTTAACTTTTCTGTTTAGGTCTTTGATACATTTCAAGTTAATTTTTGTATATGGCGTAAAGTAAGGGCCCAACTTTATTCTTTTGCATGTCGATATCCAGTTTTTCCAACACCATTTGTTTTACTGTCCTTTCCCTATTGAGTGGTTGTGGCATCCTTTTGGAAGACTACCTGACCATACATGTGAGAATTTATTTCTGGCTCTCTATTCTAATTCATTGGTCTATATGTCTTTCTTTACACCAGTACCACACTGTTCTGATTTCTGTTGCTTTGTAATATATATTAAAATGAGGAAGTGTGAGTCCTCCAGTTTTGTTCTATTTTGAAATTGTTTTGGCTATTCGGGGTCTCTTGATATTCTATATGAATTTTAGGATGAGTTTTTAATTTCTGCAAAAAATGGCATAGGAATTTTGATAGAGACTGTGTTGAATCTGTTAGATTACTTTGGGTAGTATTGACATATTAGCAATATGAAGTCTTCCAATCCATGAACACAAGATGTCTTTGCATTTTTTTGTGGTGAGGAAGATTGGTCCTGAGCTAACATCTATTGCCAGTCTTCCTCTTTTTGCTTGAGGAAGTCTGTCACTGAGCTAACATCTGTGCCAGTCTTCCTCTATTTTGAATGTGAGATGCTGGCCACAACATGGCTTGATGAGTGGTGTTTGGGTCCATGCCCGGGATCTGAACCCTAGGCTGCTGAAGCAGAGCATGTGAACTTACCCATTATGCTACCAGGCTGGTCTCTTTTTTTGTTTTGTTTTTTTTAAATTGCTTTTATTAGTGTTTTGTAGTTTTGTGTAGAGCTCTTTCATCTCCTTAGTTAGAATTCTTTCTAAATATTGTATTCTTTTCAATGTTGTGGTAAATAAAGTTGTTTTCTTAATTTCCACTTCAGATTGTTCATTGTTAGTGTATAGAAATACAACTGATTTTTGTGTGTGGATTTTGATTTCTGCAAAAATCCATTAGTTCTAACAGTTCTTTTTTTTGAATCTGTAGGGATTTCTACATATGAGATTACGTCATCTGCAAACACAGATAATTCTACTTTTTCCTTTCCAGTTTGGATGCTTTTGATTTATTTTTCTTTTCTAATTGCTGTGGGTAGGACTTCTAGTACTATGTTGAGTAGAATGGCCAGAGTGGTCATCCTGTCTTGATACTGTTTTCAGAGGAAAAGCTTTCAGTCTTTCATTATTTCATATGATGTAACCTGTGATATTTTTTCATATATGTCCTTTATTATTTTGAGGTGGTTTCCTTCTATTCCTAGGTTATTCAGTACTTTTATCATGAAAGAGTGTTGAATCTTGTTAAATGCTTTTTCTGCATTAACTGATATGAACATATGGTTTTTGTCTTTCTTTCTGTTCATGTGGTATATTACATTGGTTGATTTTTCATATGTTGAACTATCCTTGCATTCCAGAAATAAATCCCACTTGGTTGTGGTGTATGATCCTTTTAATGTGCTGTTGAATTCACTTTGCTAATATTTTGTTTGGATTTTTGCATCAGTATTCATCAAGGGTATTGGTCTTTAGTTTCCTTGTAGTGTTTTTGTCTGGCTCTGATATTAGGGTAATGCTGGCTCAGTTATTGTACTTTTCAGCTCCAGAATTTCTGTTTTGTTGTTTTTTATAGTCTGTCGATATTCTCATTTTGTTCGTGCATTTCCTGATTTTGTTTAGTTGTCTATGAGTACTCTCTTTTAGCTCATTGAATGTCTTTAAGAAGTTAAATACTTTGTCAAGAAATTCGGCAACCTGTCTTTCTTTAGGATCCATTCCTGGAGTTTTACTTTGTTTCTTTGACTGGGCCATGTTTTCCTGTTTCATTGTATGTTTTGTGATCTGTTGTTGAGATTTGACCATTTGAAAAAATGACCTCCTCTCCCAGTCTTTATGGACTGGCTTTGTTCAGGGGAATATCTTCACCAGTCAGTCCACATAGAGCTTTAGGACCACTCCAACATTTTCTGGTGATGTTTTCTCTGGATTTGTGTGTACTTTTAATTGTGTCAATTTCCATAATGTGCCTGCCCCATTTCTTCTCAGGAGCTTGTAATCACTTGCTCTCTGGTATTTGCCTGTAGAACTGCAGAATCTCTGCAGCTCTAGTGTGCTCTGGCAGTCACCTACATTTTCAGTGTTTCCAAACTCTGCCACCATTTCCATCAGTGGTCCAAGTCTGGTGAGACAGAAATCTGTCCCTCAGGCAGCCCCTAGACAAGCCAGAATGTTGGACACATGATCTATTCTTGTTTCCATTCCAAGGGATGAGCTCTCATAGGGGAGGTTTACCCCAGTTGTGCCTACCTACACTGAGTAGGTGGAGATGCATGTGCGTGCAAAGTGCCATGAACTTTCCTTCCCTTTTCTATGGAATTCCTTCTTGGTTTTCTGTTAGCCTGGTACTACACCATCTCAAGTGGTCTCTAGAGTTCTCACAAATGTATTCTGGTCCATTTATTATTGTTAACTCGTGTTTCTGTGGGGAATGAGGGCCTGGAGCTTCCTAGTCTAGCATTGGCTGATATCATCTCCCCCATATCTGTCTTTTGTTTGGACAGTTTAATCTGTTTACACTTAAGTCTTTCCTTATCGGTAATTATTTTATTTTTGCCACTTTACTGTTTGTTTTCTATATGTCTTATAGCTTTTTTGTTTCTCATTTCCTCTGTTATTGCCTACATTTGTGTTTAGTTAATTTTTTGTAGTGACGTCTTTTCATTTTCTTTATGCATATTCTTTAGATTATTTTTTGTGGTTACTATGGAATTACATAGAATATCCTAATGTAACTAATTTGAACTTATACCAACTTTACTTCAATTGCATAAACATTTCTCTTACAAATTTCCACCCTCCTTATATTACTGATGCCACAAATTACATCTTTAATTTATAATTAGTTTTTATGCTTTTATCTATTAAAACCTATAGAAATAAAAAGTAGAGTTACAAACCAAAATGACAATAATACTGTTTTTTATATTAGTCTATATATTTACTTTTACTGGTGAATTTTATGTTTTCTTGAGTATGGTTTTGAGTTACTGTTTAGTACCTCTTCATCAACTTGAAGGACTCTCTTTAGCATTTCCAGTATTGCAGGTCTAGTGGTAATGAATTCCCTCAACTTTTGTTTATCTGAGAATGTCTAATTTTCTCTCTCATTTTTGAAGGACAGTATTGCTGAATATAGAAATCTTGGTTGACAGTTTTTTTCTTTCAGCACTTTAAATAGAGCATCTCACTTCTGTCTGGCCTTTGAGGTTTCTGGTAAGAAATTGGCTAAAGATCTTATTTCAGATCCCTTGTGTGTACGAGTTATTTCTCTCTTCCTGCTTTCAAGAGTCTTGTTTGGGCTTTTGGCAGTTTGATCACAATGTGTCTTGGAGTGGATGTCTTTGAGACTCTCCTACTTCAAGTTCATTGAGTTTTTTGGATTTGTAGATACATGTCTTCCCTCAAATTTGGGAAATTTTTAGCTATTATTTTTTCAAATAATCTCTGTGCTCCTTTTCTTTTCCTTCTGAGATTCCCAAAATGTGTATGTACACCTGATGGTGTCCCACAAGGTTCTTATGCTCTGTTCACTTTTCTTCATATGTTTTTTTTTCTGTTTGTGAGAGTTGATAATTTTAATAGTCCTATGTTCAGTTCTCTTTTCTACTTGCTCAACTCTGCTGTTGAACTTTTCTTATGAATTTTTTCTTTCAGCTTTGTTCTTATATTTTTTGCCTGATTTCCTTTAGTTTTTTGTTCATGTTTTCCATTAACTGTCTGAGCATATTTAAGACAGCTATTTTAAAATCTTTGTCTGGAAAGTCTGATGTCTAGGCTTCCTCAGAGTTGGTTCTGTCTCTTTTGTTCCTTTGAATGAGCCATACTTTCTTGTTTTTTCTGCCTTATTTTTTTATGATGAAAATTGAATATTTTTCTATTATAATGTGATATTCTGGACAATAGATTTTCCCCCTTCCCCAGGGTTTGCTTTTTTTTCCCTGATGGTTGAAGGCTGTAATAGTCCATTTGTTTTGAGACTTTTCCAGACTATTTTTGCCAAGACTATATCTTGTTATGTGTGATCACTGAGGACTCTGTTTTTATAGTTGATATTCAGCTAATGTCTTGACAGAGATTTCCTTGAATGCCAGAAGCTGAAATACACAACACTGAAAAAAGCAAAAAAGAGAGCATCTACCTCTCCCTGTCTTTGCATATTTGCTCTTTGCTGGGGCACCCCTTCATCACTTAGCTATAATACTTTTTAAAATTTGGTTTATTTTTTTCTTATTGAGGTAACATTGGTTTAGGATACTCTTAATCTTGAGATTAGCCCAAGGTGAAAGTTTAAGGTCTTCTCAGGAGTTTTCAGAGCATGTGTCTTGCCTGGGCTTGCATATGGCTTCCTAAATTCTCCTGTCTACATGGCTGCTTTTGAATGTCCTATATTCCCAAGTAGTCTCATCCTAGCTTCACTTTTGGGCCTTAGTTGGTCTATTATATGTCTCCACCTGTAATCTCTTGCTCCATATGTCTGTGGATTTGTATTCTATCTCATACCTTTTATTAGTACTACCTGCCACTTTTCCCACGTCTGTTCCCAGTTATGCAAAACAGAGAGAAGTGGTGTTTTATCAGTCTTTCAGGTATCCTCAAGACAGGTTAGAACAGAAATACACAATAATTTGCAAATGAGGTTTGCTCTGCTCCCTCTGGTTTGAAGGCAGAACTGGGAACTTGGCTTCTACCTACTCAAGACTAAGATTGCTGCAGTGCTGAGGAAGAGGTAGGTCAAGAGTGAGTAAGAACTCTATAAAACTTCCCTATTGTTTTGAAGATGGCTTTTATTTATTTGTTTTTAGTTTTATTGAGATGAAATTGATATACAGCTCTGTATAAGTTTAAAGTATACCACAGAATGACTAGAAATACATATATTGTGAATTGATTGCTATAAATTTAGGTAACATCCATCTCCTCATATAGTTACAAAGAAAAGCCCTTTTTTTTCTTTGATCAGAACTTTTAGGATTTATTCTCTTAGCAACTTTCAAATATACTATATAGCAGTGTTAACTATAGTCATCATGTTGTACATTATCTTATGACTGGACATTCAGACCTTTTTTTTTTTTTTTTGTGAGGAAGACAAGCCCTGAGCTAACATCCATTGCTAATCCTCCTCTTTTTGCTGAGGAAGACTGGCCCTGGGCTAACATCTGTGCCCATCTTCCTCTACTTTATATGGGACACCGCCACGGCATGGCTGACAGGCAGTGCATCGGCGGGCGCCCGGGATCCGAACCCGCGAACCCCCGGCTGCCAAGCACTAACGAAACCGCTGCGCCACCGGGCGGCCCCTGGACATTCATACCTTTTGACCACCTTCATCTAATTCCCTCTCCCTCCACCCCCTGCCTGTGGTAACAACAACTCTGATATCTTTTTCTGTGTTTTTTTTAATTTGGATTCCACATAGAAATGAGATCCTACAGTCTTCGTCTTTCTTTGTCTAATTATTGCACTTAGCAGAATGCACTCAAGGTCCATTCCTGTTGTCGCAAATGGCAGGATTTCCTTCTTGTTTATGGCTGAATAATATTGCCATGCCTTTTTTTTTTCCTGAGGAAGATTTGCCCAGAGCTAACATCTGTGCCAATCTTCCTCTATTTCATATGTGGGTTGCCACCACAGCATGGCCGCCGCCGAGTGGTGTAGGTCCATGCATGGAAACTGAACCTGGGCCACTGAAGCGGAGCATGCTGAACTTAGGTCATGGGGCCGGCCCTCACAGTGGGATATTTATCATTTATCTTAAATCCTGGGTAAGGCACTTTGGCAGGGTCTTTATGCAGTTAGTTAGTTAGTTCAGCTAATGAACTAACTTGCCATTAGAGTTATCTTTTTCTCACTGGTTTGTGGGAGTTCTTTATATATTGTGGGTACTGGTTCTTTGCTAGTTCTATGCATTGTGAATATCTTCTGACCAGCTATGGCTTTGACTTTTGACTTTGGTGCTTTGTTGTATAGATGTTATATTAGTTATGTATTGCTGCATCACAAATTATCCCACAACTTAGAAGCTTAAAACAACAAACATTTATTATCTTTCGGTTTTTCTGTCAGTTAGGAATCCAAGTGTGACTTAACTGAGTTCCAGTGGCTTAGTTTCTCTTATGATGTTGGAGTCAAACTGTCAGCATGGACTGTGGTCTCATCTGAAAGCTTGACTGGGAGGGGGTGTTCCTCAGGATTGAGTTCATTGTGGGTTGTTGGACTGAGGACTCAGTTCCCTCTGGCTGTTGGCCAGGGAACTCCCTGAGTTCCTTGCCTCATGGGCCTTTCCCTTGGAATGCTCAGAATGTTGTAGCTGGCTTTCTTTGGAGTCAGTGGATGAGAGAGCGAGAGAGAGAGTGTGCACAAGATGGAAGTTCCAGTCTATTTGTAGCCTGATCTCAGAAGAGAAGTCTTGTCACTTTCACCATCTTTTGTTTGTTAGAAGTAAGTCATAAAGTCCAGCCCACTCAAGGGGAGAAGATTACACAAGGGCACGAATACCAGGAGGTAGGGATCTTTGAGGGCTATCGTAGAGGCTGCCTACTATAGATTTGTTGGAAGTTTGATGTTACATTTATTCATCTTCCTTTAAGTTTTTGTGTTTTCTGCAAGAAAGGTTTCCCTATTCTGTGGTCCTTAATATACTTTAAAAGTTTTGCTTTTTCACAATTAGTTCTTAATACATCTAGGACTTCACCATCTAAGACAGTAGCTATCAGCCAGCCACATGTGACTATTTAAATTAAAATTAAAGTTATATAAAGTTAAAAAGTCAGTTTCTTTGTGACACTAGCTGTATATCAAATGCTACATAACCACATGTGGCTCGTGGCTACCATATTAGACAGCATTGATACAAAACTCTTACAGTTAGTTCTATTGATAGCATTGATCTTGAACAGTAATTGTCAACCAAGGGTGATTTTTGCCTCCTGTGGGCACTTTGCAATGTCTGGACACATTTTTGGTTTTCACAACTAGGGGGATGAGTGTTCTACTGGTATCTAGTGAGCAGAGGCCTGGAAGCTGTTAAACATCCCATGATACAGAGGACAGCCCCACACAAAAAGACTCCTCCAGCCCAAAATGCCAGTAGTTCTGATGGTAGGAAACTGTGCCCTAGAATGTACTTTGTGGTGAGGTGTGGGAGAGGGGAGCTTGTTCTTTTTCCCTCTGACTAGACAGTCAACTTGATACCATTTCCTGTGTGTACTCAATCCATTTCCCTCTGGTTGGTGGTGAACCTTAAGCTAGAGATGTTTTTCCCTTAAATGCTAGAGAAGATCCTGTTGCTTTGCTAATTAAGATATGATTTTTAAAAATTGATTCCTATTGTCTTACAGATTCTTAGACTCTGCACCTAAAGATAGCCCTATGCTCCCAGTTCATCATGGCATCAACCTCAAGGTAGGAGGACTGTTTGATGAAAGGCTTTATGCTGGTAATTACTCTTCTGTTTTTGAAAGGTCAAGCCTATGACATTTTTAGCTCTTAGTCATGCTGGCCTCACTAAGCACTTGGTGTCTAGGAAGCAAAAAGGAGGAATAGAGAGGAGATAAAGGAGAAAATTAGAAAAAAGATGAGGCAGACAAGGGAGTATATGTGGTATGGGTACAGCTGTGTAGTTCCAGTGTCTATACTTGATCTAAAAATGTGACTTACTTTCCTCGTTTTTAAGACACAAGATGGTTGCTCCTGGGGCTGCCTCAGACCCTGCAGTCTTTCTAACACCAAGGGTTTTAACAGCAATGTGCAGAAGGTGTTTGAAGGCCTTGTTGTGAGCGGCAGCTCAGGTGGTGAGCCTAGCAGAGACCCTGGCTTGGCAGGCCTGGATCTGCTGCTATGAGCCAAGCGAGGCTGAGGGAGGTGTGAAGATGGCTGCTGCCCTCTGAGAACCTGTCTCAGTCCAAGGTCCATGGGAAGGGCTTTGGGTTTCCTCTCTCTTAAAGGCTGGGCTCTCTTCCTGGTCCATGCAGAGATTGAAGAATACCTTACCTCTCCAGAGGTCAGACCTCCTGCACCTTAGCCTCTCACAGGGCTGGCGGAGTCACTGTCCAGGAAGTGAGGTTGGAGTGAACCTCTAATGTAACCTGAACTCCAAAGTCTAAGGCCAGCTCTAGAGAGAAATAGTCTCCACGTAAAGCCTATGTCCTCCCTGCATGGGGCTTTTCTGACATATAGGTCAGGCTCAAAGAGGGGCACAGGGTAGCAGTAGTACCTTCCTTCCCTGTCTAGTCCATTCTAACAGTCAGAGTGATGTATCTGACCCCTCACTGCCCTGCTCCATCCCTCTGGAGGACTTCCTGTGATTGCTGAACACAACCAAAAGTCCTGATCAAGACCTCTGGAGCCCTGTGGGGCCTGATCCCCGCCACCTCTGCTCTGCTCTCCTCCCCCCATTGCATCTACAGCCTTACTGGCCTCCTTGCTGTTCACAGATATCAAGTCCCTTCAGGCTCAGGGCCTTGTGCTGTAGTTTTTTTTCTTTGCTTGGGATACAGTATCTCCAGCTGTCTGCAAGGCTCACTCCCTCACTTTCAGCCTGTCTGCTCTGTGAGCCTTCACTCATCATTATCTAAAATAGCACCCCTAGTCCTACTCCTTCACTACATTCTCTGTCCCTTATCCAGGTGGCCTTCATCACTACCTGATGCCATCATGCATAGCTACTTGTTTTTTGATCTGTCATCTGTCTCCTCTGTTTAGAACAAGTGCTGTGCAGGTTAGGAGTGGAGTGTGCCCACTGCCAGCCCCTGGGCATCCCCTGCTCATGGTTTGTGCTCATTAAATACAAGTATCTCTTGCCATCCATTTGGTTCTCATGTGGACAGGGAAAGTTGGAATAGCAGGGTTTCCATGTTTCCAAATCTATTTGGGTCCTGAATTGCAGTTGGTATGCCATAAGATATCAGATATAGATGGAGCCGTCTGAAAACCTGAATCTGTGCAGGTCCTGAATTTGGCTAGTAAGTTCAAGGAGGGAGAGTTTGAAAATTTGAGAAGTGAGGAAACTAATATTTGCCAAATGAATAAGAGAAAGGGAAGAGGTAAGTAAGATAGATCATGAAAGCAGAGCTGCTGGGGCCCCTGAGTCAGGGGACATCAGTAGGTGTACTTGAGTGGCCCGGACTTCCCATTAGTTGTGTGAAAATTAATAAGCAGAAACCTCATTTAAAATGGAGTCGGGAGGACAGAAGAGAGAACTCTTATGTACGTGCCACTCAACGCACACTACAGACCCCAGCAGGAAGAGACTGTACCTTGTGTCTCCAATAGGGACTGATACTACTTACTACCCTAGCAGAAGGAAGGAAGAAATTCTTTCTTGCCCAGCAACAGCTCAGCCAGTGGGAGACTGCCATAACTCAGCCAATGAAAAGCCACTATACTTTGAACTCCCTGAATCTTGCAGTGGACTTTTCATTTAAATACAGCAATCCCTCTTAACTTCATAAAAGAATGTTTTTCTTCACTGTTTTGCTGGACTTGCATGTGCTTTGTCATAGACTGCATGTCCCAAATTGCAATTCTTTGCCATTCCTGAATAAACTCAGTCTGTTGCTAAAATAACTGGCTATTTATTTGTTTTAGGTCCTCAGTACTTACCATTATCCAGGTGATGACAATGGCACCTGGATTCATCACTGGAGGGGATCCTCTATTCGGAATACGTTATTTAAGAAGGAAAGGAAGTATGGAGTGCCTCTTTAGACTGCCTCCCAACATTAAAATACTTCACTTAAAAGAGTAATTTGTGTTTGTCTGAAAAATTCACTTACCTGGCACTGTGCCTGGTGAGGCCGGGTCTAAGATGCTTTTGCAGCAGGAGTGCCCTCCTCTCAGGCAGTGCTTTAACAGGGTTTTCTGCTGAAGCATTGGTTCTCTTGCATGGCCTCTCCCCATTCTGTTTCCTGTCATTGCAGTGGCCTCACTGCCAGGAGAGTTGCTGGCTCAAAGCTGAAGTCAACGAAGCTGCTTGAGGTTCTCAATGCCCTGGAGGAGGAGGAGTCTGGCCACAGCAAGGAGAAGATCTTCATTGCACCACCTGACAATGCTGCAGCTGACTTCACTGATGAGGACTCAGGTGATGAAGATGGCCGGCCAGGGGCCCACCTTCCCGGCACTGTGCTGCATGCCTCCGTTGTGCCTGAGGATTCCAGCACTGGGGAGGAGGATGAGCTGCTGCTGCAGCCAGCCACGAAGAGGTGGAAAGCAGTAGTGGAACCTCAGCGTGTTTGGACCAAAAGAGATATCCGACCGGACTTCAGCAATTGGACAGCGTCAGATCCTCATATGGAGGATCTCAAAAGTCAAGAACTGAGCCCTGTAGGCCTCTTTGAATTGTTTTTTGATGAAGGAACAATTAATTTCATTGTTAATGAAACCAATCGTTATGCTTGGCAGAAAAATGTCCATCTGGGTCTCACAGCTCAGGAATTGAAGTGTGTTTTGGGCATTTTGATTTTAAGTGGATATATCTCCTATCCAAGGAGAAGGATGTTTTGGGAAACATCTCCCGATTCACATCATCATCTTGTGGCTGATGCAATTAGAAGGGACAGATTTGAACTGATCTTCTCATACCTGCATTTTGCAGATAACAACAAGCTGGATGAAAGTGATAGGTTTGCCAAGGTCAGGCCTCTCATTGTCCGGATGAACTGCAATTTCCAGAAGCATGCACCCTTGGAAGAGTTCTACAGCTTTGGCGAGTCCATGTGTGAGTACTTTGGACACCGGGGGTCTAAGCAGCTGCCTGTGGGCAAGCCTTTACGGCTGGGCTATAAGATCTGGTGTGGCACAACCAGCAGGGGATATTTGGTATGGTTTGAGCCCTCACAGGGCACACTGTTCACTAAGCCAGACAGGGGCCTGGACCTAGGAGGCAGTATGGTGGTAAAATTTGTGGATGCGCTTCAGGAGCGCGGCTGTCTGCCATACCACATATTTTTGGACAAGGTTTTTACAAGTGTCAAACTGATGTCCGTTTTGAGGAAGAAGGGGGTGAAGGCCACAGGAACTGTTTGTGAGTACAGGACTGAGCGATGTCCCCTCAAAGATCCCAAAGAACTGAAGAAAATGAAGAGGGGTTCATTTGATTACAAAGTTGATGAGAGAGAGGAGATCATCGTGTGCCGCTGGCATGATAGTAGCGTGATCAACATCTGCTCCAATGCCGTAGGCATAGAGCCGGTGGGGCTGACCAGTCATCACTCAGGAGCAGCCAAAACACGGACCCAGGTCCATCAGCCTTCCCTGGTGAGACTGTACCAGGAGAAGGTGGGGGGTGTTGGCCGGATGGACCAGAACATCGCCAAGTACAAGGTGAAGATCCGTGGCATGAAGTGGTACTCGAGCTTCATTGGCTATGTCATTGACGCTGCCCTTAACAACGCATGGCAACTGCATAGGATCTGCTGCCACGATGCCCAGGTGGACCTTCTGGCCTTCCGGAGATATGTGGCCTGTGTGTACCTGGAAAGCAATGCCGACACGTCGTCCCAAGGGAGGCGGAGCAGGCGGCTGGAAACTGAGAGTCGCTTTGACATGATTGGGCACTGGATCATCCACCAAGACAAGAGGACCCGGTGTGCCCTCTGCCACTCACAGACCAACACCCGCTGCGAGAAGTGTCAGAAGGGCGTTCACGCCAAGTGCTTCAGGGAGTACCACATCCGGTGATACCCAATGGGCAGAGGAAGCCCTGTGGATATTTGGTTTATATTGAGATGTTTACAAGCTAATTACTATAGTAGTTGGAGCACTTGAGTTTTGTTTACGTTGAAGGAAAGAGACCTGAATCCCTGATCATTTGGTTTTGTATTTTCTCCCCACCTCGATTACAATTACCTTTTTATTATCTTCTATTATGACAGATTGATATAAGTTAATATTTACATTAGTAATCATAAATCTATATTTTATTCTGTTATTTAATTCAATTTATCGGCCCCTTTTTATTCAAATAAAAATCTTGCTTTGTGGTGTAGCTGAGTCCTAGTAAGGACAATCAAATGTAACCAGAAACTTTAGAGAAACTTTCATGAACAGTAAAAAAGTTTTACAGTTGTATGTTAGCAATTATAATCTAAGATATAGGTAATAATATTATAAATACTATATCAATATGATAAGGATATCTTAATCATTTATTTCACTTTAATCCAATGCTAGCAAATTGTCCAGGGATAGATAATCTGCCTTGTGTTTATCCAGACAACTAGATTTGTAGAGTTTGTATTTTCTTGATAAAAATATTTTCCTAATACCCATGTATCCATGTGGAATCCATTTTTATAAATGGTGTGAGGTAAGGATCTGTTTTTTTCTCCAAATGGATGGTCAGCATTTTATGTTAAAAGTTCTATGTTTTTCCCCACTGATTTAAATTTTACCTTTATAAATTCCTGAACTTTGGGGGAAGGTATTGAAACAAAGAAAAAATTTTATGTTGGAAAGCCTAGTGGAATATAATCCTGAAGAATAAAACAAATACATGTAAAAATGTGGACCTATCAGAAATCTAAGACAGCATGTTGAATATCTTCTCTTTATTTGGGAAAGAACTTTCTACAACAGCGCAAGTGAAAGAGGACCACAACAGTATATTTAACTACATGAAACTGTAAAATTGACATTCGTTATTAAAGTTAAAATGCAAAGAACTTGAGAAAATATATTCCAAAGTATTACATTTGTAGTAATATCCTTAGTGAATAAAGATCTCATAAACATGTGGATGGTAAGGGTCAAATGTGCAATGTTATATAAAAAGACTAAAGGTAGAAGATGAAAAACAAATTACCAGTGAACATGAGTAAGAGGCTTCATTCTGGTGGCAATAAAATGCCAAGAAAAGCAATTACTAGATATCCTTTTTTAATCAAATGCATTTGTTATTTGTACTTAATTACTGTTGGTGAGGGTGTAGAAAGGTGGCAGACTCATGCAGTACCTGAGGCAGTGTAAATCTGTGGAAGCTTTCTGACCATTTGATAAGGTCCATCCAAAATCTTAAAAATTGTTTGTACCCATAGAATAAAGCAAATGTTTAGTCCCTAGTGATATAAAATATAAAAGTGGGAGAAGGGACAGATCCCCTCTTCAGTAGAATCCCAATTAATAAATGTGGAAGGAAGGATGGAAGTAAAATACTTTTGGCAAACACCACAGTAATAATTTTGCAGGCAAGAAGTATCAGTGGATGCTAAACTTAGTGGGGCAAAGCATTTCCTCACAAGATACCCATCAGTTACAAAGGGAATAAACAGTAACTCCTCAGTGGATAAATCAGGCAGGCACCACCTCAACCAATCAAAGTTAGTACCACCAATAATGAGACCTGTAGATGTCATTGTTCATCCTAACCCCAAGTATTGCACACTGTGGCATTTCTGCCCAGAATATGCAATCTGAATTCGAAATCATGAAAAAACATATGAGACAAACCCAAATTGAGGGACATTCCACAAAACAGTTGGCTAATACCCTTTGAAAGTGTTAAGGCTGTCAAAGACAATAAGAATGAGGAACTATCCAAGATTAGGTGAGACCAAGGTATGACAAAACATGATGTGTGATCCTGGCCCAGGTTCCATAAAAAAGGTTTCAGAAAAGGACATTAGTGGGACAGCTGATGAAACTTGCATAAGGTCTGTAGATTAATTTTATTTTACAAATATTAATTTTCTGCGTTTGACAACTATTCTGTGGTTATGCAATGTCAGCATCTGGGGAAGAGGTATAAAAGGAACAATGTGCACTATTGGAACCTTTTTGGAGGTCTGAAGTACTTTCCAAATGAACATGAAAAGAATATACTTTTGGTGTACCATTTGTATCTTTAGAAATCTAGCCTGGTCACTTTAAAATGTTCTAAGGAGAAGTTTGTTGAGCAAATTCTAATTTTCAGTTTTCATCCCCTGCATCGTGATGATTCAGAAATATTAGCAGATACTTGCCAGGTATTTTTTACCTTATTGATGTTCAAAGGAATTAATTGAAATGGTTGTGAAAACAGTCTGTAAAGCTTCCAGAAGCTACAGAATGGCTAATTGTTACTCTTCTCTTAAGAGCTAAAGAAAATACTGCCACTGGGACAGATGTATAGTTTCAGGTTGTAAAAATAGATGTAGGAGTTTGTGTAGTCTTTCCCAGGCCACTAACTGAAGCCAAAACTAACATTGAGTAGAATACTGTGTGACAATATCAAGTATCATAGCTGGCTGTCAAGGCCGGATGACATTCCTTGCTGGCATTATTCTCAAAGATTTTAAGGTACCAAATGAAACTATGGATGGTCACCAAGCGTACAAGTGGGGAAACACTTGAAAAGATTGTCTGCCTTGTCTACTCTAGTACCACAGAACTATTTATGCATCTTGTAACTGGAAAGAATATGAAAGTTGTCCTGCTTATTCTGGATGACGTTTTAAGTATTTTTCTAGTTGCTAAGAAACTACACACAATAAAAAATCTTAGTACACCAGACTGTGGAAAGCTAGACAACATTGACATTCTTCAAAACCATGAAAAGGACTGTCTACAAGACTTCATTGATCACCAGACAATCACGTCTTTTTTTTTTTTAAATTGTGGTAAAGTACATAACATAGAATTTACCATCTTCACCATTTTTAAATGTATGATTCAGTAGTGGTAAGTACATTCACATTGTTGTGCAAAAGATCTCCAGAAATTGCTCATCTTGCAAAACTGAAACTCTATACCAATTAAACAGCTCATTTTCCCCCTCCCACCAGCCCATGGCAATCAGTATTCTACTTTCTGTTTCTATGAGTTTGACTACTTTAGATATTTCATATAAGTAGGATTTGTCTTTTTGTGACAAGCTTATTTCTCTTAGCATGTCTCAAGTTTCATCCATATTGTAGCATCTGACAGGATTTCCTTCTTTTTTAAGGCTGAATAATCTTCCATAGTATGTATATAACACTTTTCTTTATTCATCTGTTGATGGACACTTGAATTGGTTCCATCTCCTGACCATTGTGAATAATGCTGCAGTGAACACAAGTATCTCTTCCAAATTCTACTTTCCATTCTTTTGGATATATAGGCAGAAGTGGGATTGTTGGATAATATGTGAGATTTGACATACGTGTTTTTAATTTTTTTTGAGGAACCTCCATACTGTTTTCCATAGCAGCTGTGTTATCTTACATCCCCTCCAACTTTGCACAAGAGATCCATTTGAAGAAGGCTTATAGTAGTTTTTTTTTTCTTTTTAATCCATTTAGCTACGCTATGTCTTTGGGTTAAGGAGTTTAGTCCACTTACATTTAAAGTAATTATTGATTGGTAAGTACTTACTGTTGCCATTTTGTAAGTTGTTTTCTGTCTGTTTTGTAGTTCTCTTGTTCCTCCCTTCTCTGGTTGACTGTGTTTTGATGATTTTTGTGTGTGTGTGTGTGTTGTGGTGGAGTGCTTTGATTCCGTTGGTTTTTTGATTTCCGTTGGTTAATTTGTATCTACTGCACTTTTTCTTTTTCTTTTTTTTTGGAGGGGTTATCATGGAGTTTGCATTGAATATTTTATAGCTATAGCAGTCTGTTTTAAGTGGATAACAACTTGATTCACATACAGATATTGTACACTTTAATTTCTCCACTAGTTTTATGTAATTGATGTCAAATTTTACTTCTTTCCATAATGTGTTTCCATTAACAAATTTCTGCTATAATTATTCTTAACTACTTTGTCTTTTTTATTGAAGTCATATTGGTTTATAACATTATATAAATTTCAGGTTTCAACTTCTGTGTAGACTGCATCATGTTCACCACCAAAAGTCTAGTTTCCATCCATCACCATACATATGTGCCCCTTTACCCCTTTTCACCCTCTCCCTATCCCCTTCCTCACTGGTAACCACCAATCTGTTTTCCTTACCTATGTGCTTGTTTGTGTTTTTATCTTCTACATGTGAGTGAAGTCATATGGTATTTGTCTTTGTCTGACTTGTTTTACTTAGCATAATACACTCAGGTTCCATCCATGTCACAAATGGCACGATTTCATCTTTTATGGCTTAGTATTCCACTGTATGTATATATATATATATATATATATATATATATATATATATATATATATATATAAACACACATATATATATATAAACACATCTTCTTTATCCATTCATCCACTGATAGGTACTTGGGTTGCTTCCAAGTTTTGGCTGTTGTGAGTAATGCTGCAATGAACATAGGAGTGAATATATCTTTTTGAATTAGTGTTTTCATCTTTGGATAAATACCCAGCAGTGGAGTAGCTGGATCATATAGTATTTCTATTTTTTAATTTTTTGAGAAACCTCCACACTGTTTTCCATGGTGGCTACACCAATTTACATTCCTACCAGCAGTGTAGAAGCATTCCTTTTTCTCATCATCCTCTCCAACACTTATTTCTTTTTAATATTGGCCATTCTGATGGGTGTGAGGTGATATCCCATTGTAGTTTTAATTTGCATTTCCCTAATAATTAGTGATGTTGAACATCTTTTCATGTGCCTGTTGGCCATCTGTATATCTTCTGTGGAAAAATGTTCTTACCCTCTGCCCATTTTTTGATGGGGTTTTTTGTTGTTTTGAGTTGTGTGAGTTTTTTTAATATATTTTGGATATTAACCCTGTATAAGATATATAATTTGTAAATATCTTTGCCCAGTTGCTGGATTGTCTTTTCATTTTGTTGATGGTTTCCTTTGCCGTAGAGAAGGTTTTTAGTTTGATATACTCCCGTTTATTTTTTCTTTTGTTTCCCTTGCCTGAGGAGACATGATATTCAAAAAGATACTTTTAACACTGATGTCAAAGAGCATACTGCCTATGTTCTCTTCTAAGAGTTTTATGGTTTCAGGTCTTACATTCAAGTCTTGAATCCATTTTGAGTTAATTTTTGTGTATAGTGTAAGGTAATGGTCTACTTTCATTCTTTTGCGTGTGACTCCAGTTTTCCCAACACCATTTATTGAAGAGACTTTCTTTTCTCCATTGTATGTTCTTGTCTCCTTTGTCAAAAATTAGCTGTCCATAGATGTGTGGGTTTATTTCTGGGCTCTCAATTATTTTTCATTGATGTACGTGTCTGTTTTTGTGCCAGTACCATGCTATTTTGATTACTAGAGCTTGGTAGTATATTTTGAAGTCATGGATTGTGATACCTCTGGTTTTGTCTTTTGTCTCAGGATTTCTTTGGCTATTCAGGGTCTTTAGTTGTTCCATATAAGTTTTAGGATTTGTTCTATTTCCATGAAAAATGTTGGGATTCTGATTGGGATTGCATTGAATCTGTAAATTGCTTTAGGTGGTATGGACATTTGAACTACATTAATTCTTCCAATCCATGAGCATGGAATGTCTTTCCATTTCTTTATGACTTCTTCAATTTCTTTCAATAATGTCTTACAGTTTTTGGTGTATAGGTCTTTCCTAGGTTAAACTTATTCTAGGTGTTTTATTCTTTTTGTTGCAGTTGTAAATGGAATTGTATTCTTGGTTTCTCTGTTAGTTTGTTGTTAGTGTATAGAAGTGCAACTGATTTTTGTATGTTGATTTTTTATCCTGAAACTTTACTGTTATTCACTGGTAATTATTTCTAATAGTTTTTTTGGTGGATTTTTTGGAGTTGTTTCTATGTAGAATCATGTCATCTGGAAATAGTGACAGTTTTACTTCTTCCTTTCTCATTTGGATCCCTTTTATTTATTTTTCTTGCCTAATTGCTGTGGCTAGGAGTTCCAATACTATGGTGAATAAGGGTGGTGAGAGTGGACATTCTTGTTTTGTTCCTGTTCTTAGAGGAATACCTTTCAGTTTTCACCACTGAGTGTGAGGTTTGCTATGGCTTTGTCATATATGGCCTTTATTGAGGTACTTTCCTTCTATACCCATTTTAGAGTTTTTATCATAAATGGATATTGAATCTTTTGACATGCTTTCTCTGTATTGTGATTTTTAATCTTCTTTTTGTTAATGTGATATATCACATTAGTTGATCTGCGAAACATGGATCATCCCTGCATCCCTGGTATAAATCTCATTTGATCATGGTATATGATCCTTTTAATGTAACGTTGTATTAGATTTGTTAACTATCTTTTGAGGATTTTTGCATCTATGTTCATTAGTGATAGTGGCCTGTAATTTTACATTTTTGAGTTGTCCTTGTCTGGTTTTGGTGTCAGGGTAGTGTTGGCCTCATAAAATGAGTTAGGAAGTGTCCTGTCCTCTTCAATTTTTTGGAAGAATTTGAGAAGGACAGTTATCAAGTTTTCTTTGACTATATGATAGAATTCACCAGACAAGCCGCCTGGTCCGGGACTTCTGTTTTTTTGATTATTGTTTCAATCTCTTTACTTGTGATTAGTCTATTCAGATTCTCTATTTCTTCTTGATTAAGTTTTGGGAGGTTGTCTGATTCTAAAAATTTATCCATTCCTCCTGACTTATCCAATTTGTCAGTGTGTAGCTTTTCATAGTATTCTCTTATAATCCTTTGTATTTCTATGGTATTTGTTGCAATTGCTCTTCTTTCATTTCTCATTTTTTATTTGAGCCTTCTCTCTTTTTGTCTTAGTCTAGCTAAGGGTTTGTCAATTTTGTTTACCTTTTCAAAGAAACAGCTCTTACTTTCATCGATCTTTTCTCATGTCTGTTTAGTTTCTATTTTCTTTTTTATTTCCTTCCTGACTTTGGCCTTTGTTTGTTCTTCTTTGTCTAGTTTTTTAATGTATAGTGTTAGATTGTTTATTTGAGATTTTTCTTGTTGCTTGAAGTAGGCCTGTATTGCTATATACTTGCCTCTTAGTAATTCCATAGATTTTGTAGTTTCATTTGTCTTCAGGCATTTTTTGATTTCTTCTTTAATTTCTTCATTGATCCAATAGTTGTCCAGTAGCATGTTGTTTAGTCTCCACTTATTTGTGACTTTTCCAGCTTGCTTCTTGTAGTTGATTTCTAGTTTCATACCATTGTGCTTGAAAAAGATGATTGACATGATTTCAATCTTAAATTTATTGAGGCTTGTTTTGTTTCCCAACATATGGTTTATCTTTGAGAATGTTCCATGTGCATTTGAGAAGAATATATATTCTTCTTTTGGACAGAATGTTCTATATTTGTATTCACTAATTGCATCTGGTCTATTGTTTCATTTAAGGCTGGTGTTTCCTTGTTGACTCTCTGGATGATCTATTTGTTGATGTTAGTGGGGTGTTAAAGTCCCCTACTATTTGTGTTGCTGTCAGTTTCTCCCATTGGGTCTGTTAATACTTCTTTTATATACTTGGGTGTTCCTATCTTAGGTGTGTATGTATTAATAAATGTTATGTCTTCTTGTTGGAATGTCCCTTTTATCTTTATATAATGTCCATCTTTGTCTCTTGTTATCTTTTTTTGATTTGAAGTCTATTTTGTCTGATATAAGTATGGCTATACCCTCCTTCTTTTGGTTGCCATTTGTTTAGAGAATCATCTTTCATCCCTTCTTTCAGAGCCTATGTTTCTCTTTGGAGCTGAGATGGGTCTCATTGAGGCAGCATATTTTTGGGTCTTGTTTTTTAATCCATCCAATCACCCTGTGTCTTTTGATTAGTGAATTCAATCCATTTACATTTAGAGTGATTTTATATATGAGGGCTTAATACTTCCATTTTATCTTTTGTTTTCTGGTTGCTCTGTATTTCCTTTCTTTCTTTTTCCTTGTGTTTCTGTCTGTCTTATCAGTTTGGTGGTTTTCTCTGATTTGTTTCTCAGTTTCCTCTTTTTTTACGTTTGTGACTGTGCTCTCTTTTTGTTTTGTGATTACCATAAGGTCGTATAAAAGATCTCATAGATGAGATAGTCCTTTTTTTGCTAATAGCATTTTATCTTCATTTGTCTTTACAGAGTCCATCCTTTTCTTCTTCATCTATGTGTTGTCACAAATTATTACTTTTTGCATTGTGACTTTGTTACTAAGTTGAAGTAGTTATACTTATTTTTGATGCTTTATTTCCCTTTAACCTTTATGTTATAATAAAGTGTTTGCTGACCTATTCTGTTATATAATTGCAGTTTTCTGACTCTTATTATTTTAGTTGGTCTTCTTTAAAATTTTATTATTTTTTATTGGGACAACATTGGTTGCTAACATTATATAAATTTCAGGTGCACATCATTATATTTCAATTTCTGTATAAACTACATCATATTCACCATACAAATACTAATTATCATCCATCACCATACACATGTGCCCAGTCACCCCTTTCACCCTCTTCTCTCCCCCCTTCCTCTCTGATAACCACCAATCTAATCTCTGTATCTATGTGTTTATTACTATTGTTTTTATCTTCTATTTATGAGTGGGGTCATATGGTATTTGGCTTTCTCCATCTGGCTTATTTCACTTGGCATAATGCTCATAGCTCTATCCATGCTGTCACAAACAGCAAGATTTCATCATTTTTTATTGCTGAGTAGTAGTCATTGTGAATATATACTGCTGCTTCTTTATTCATCCATCCCTTGATGGGCACTGAGATTGTTTACAAGTCTTGGCTATTTTAAGTAATGCTGCAATGAACATAGGGGTGCATATATCTTTATGCATTTGTGTTTTCATGTTCCTAGGATAAATACCCAATAGTGGAATAGCTGGATCATATGATAGTTCTATTCTTAATTTTTGAGGAATCTCCATGCTGTTTTCCATAGTGGCTGCACTAGTTTGCATTCTGACCATCAGTGTGTGACAGTTCCCTTTTCTCCACATCCTTTCTAACTCTTGTTATTTCTTGTCTTGTTAATTATAGCCATTCTGATAAGTGTCAGGTGATATCTCATTGTAGTTTTGATTTGCATTTCCCTGATAATTAGTGCTGTTGAACATCTTATCATGTGCCTGTTTGTCATCTCTATATCTTCTTTGGAAAAATGTCTGTTCAGATCTTTTGCACATTTTTAAATTGGGTTGTTTTTCTGTTATTGAAATGCATGAGTTCTTTATGTATTTTGGATATTAACCCCTTATCACATTTATGGTTTGCAAATATTTTCTTCCAGTTTGTGGGTTTCCTTTTCATTTTCTTGATGATTTCCTTTGCTGTGCAGATGTAGTCTTAGTTTGATGTAGTCACATTTGGTTTTTTTCCCTTTGTTTCCCTTGACTGGTCAGATGTGGTATTTGAAAATAACCTGCTAAGACTGATGTCAAAGAGTGTACTGCTTCTGTTTTCTTCTAGAAGTTTTATGGTCTCAGGTCTTACATTTAAGTTTTTAATCCATTTTGAGTTAATTTTGTGTAATGTTTAAGATAATGGTCTACTTTAATTCTTTTGCATGTGTCTGTCCAGTTTTCCCAACACCATTTATTGAGGAGGCTTTCTTTTCTCCATTGTATGTTCTTGGCTCCTTTGTTGAAAATTATCTGTGCATCGATGTGTGGGTTTATTTCTGGGCTCTCAACTCTGTTCCATTGATCTGTGTGTCTGTTTTTCTGCCAATACCCTGCTTTTTTATTACTATAGCTTTGTATACTGTATTTTGAAATCACAGAGTGTGATACCTCCTGCTTTGTTCCTTTTTCTCCAGATTGCTTTGGCTATTTGGGGCTTTTTATTGTTCCATATAAATTTTAGGATTCTTTGTCCTATTTCTGTGAAGAATATGCTTGGAAATTAGATAGGGATTGCATTGAATCTGTAGATTGCTTTAGGAAGTATGGACATTTTAACTATGTTAATTCTTCCAGTCCCTGAGCATGGAATAGCTATTTCATTGAGCCTTCTTCAATTTCCTTCAGGAATGTTTTGTAGTTTTCATTGTATGGGTCATTCACCTCTTTGGTTAAGTTTATTCCTATATATTTTATTCTTTTTCTTGCAATTGTAAATGGGATTGTATTCTTAATTTCTCTTTCTGCTACTTCATTATTAGTGTATACAAAAACAGCTGATATTTATAGGTTGATTTTGTATCCTGCAACTCTACTGTGTTTATTGTTTCTAATAGTTTTTTGGTGGGTTCTTTAGAATTTTTTATATATAAAATCATTTGATCTGCCAAAAGTGACAGTTTTGCTTCTTCCTTTCTAATTTGGATCCCTTTTATTTCTTTTTCTTGCCTAATTGCCTTGGCTAGGACTTCCAATACTATGTTAAATAAGAGTGGTGAAAATGGGCATCCTTGTCTGTTTCTGGTTGGTAAAGGGACAGCTTTCAGTTTTTCTCTGTTGAGTATGATATTAGCTATGGGTTTGTCATATATGGCCTTTATTATGTTTATATATTTTCCTTGTATATCCATTTTATTCAGAGTTTTTATCATAAATGGATGTTGTAGCCTGTCAAAGGCTTTCGCTGCTTCTATTGAGATGATCATGTGATTTTTATTCCTCATTTTGTTAATTTGGTGTATCGTGTTGATTGATTTGCAGATGTTGAAACATCTCTGCACCCCTGGAATCCATCCCATTTGATCATGGTGTATGATTTTTTTAAATTTATTGTTGAATTCAATTTGCTAGTATTTTGTTGAGGATTTTTGCATAAATGTTTACCAGTGATATTGTCCTGTAATTTTCTTTTTTTGTGTTGTGTTTGTCTGGTTATGGTATCAGGGTAATGTTGGCCTTGTAGTATTAGTTATGAAGTTCCCATTCCTCTTCAATTTTTTGTAACAGTTTGAGAAGGATAGGTTTTAAGTCTTCTTCGAATGTTTGGTAGAATTCACCAGGGAAGTCATCTGGTCCTGGACTTTTATTTTTTGCGAGGTTTTTGATTACTATTTAGATCTTCTTACTGGTGATTGGTCTATTCACATTCTCAAGTTTTTCTTGAGTCAGTTTTGGATGGTTGTATGAGTCTAACAATTTATCCATTTCTTCTAAATTATCCAATTTGTTGATGTATGGCTTTCCATAGTATTCTCTTTTAATTTTTTGTATTTCTGAGGTGTCTGGTGTAATTTCTCCTCTTTCATTTCCTATTTTATTTATTTGAGCCTTCTCTCTTTTTTCTTGGTGATTCTAGCTAAAGGTTTCTTAATTTTATCTTTTCAAAGAAGCAGCTCTCAGTGTTATTGATTTTTTTCTATTTTTTGTCTCTATTTTCATTTATTTCTGCTCTGCTTTTTATTATTTCCTTCCTTCTAATGATTTGGGGTTTTGTTTGTTCTTCTTTTTCCATTTCCTTCAAGTGCACTCTTAGATTGTTTATTTGAGATTTTTCTTGTTTGTTGAGGTAGGCCTATATTGCTATAAACTTCCCACTTACTACCACTTTTGCTGTATCCCATAAATTTTGACATGTTGTATTTTCATTGTCATTTGTCTCCAGGTATTTTTTGATTTCTCCTTTGATTTCTTTATTGACCTAATCGTCCTTCAGTAGCATTTTGTTTAATCACCACATATTTGTGGCTTTTCCAGTTTTCTTTATGTAGTTGATTTCTAGTTTCACACTGTTGTGGTCAGAAAAGAGGTTTGGTATTATTTCAGTCTTCTTAAATTTATTGAGCCTTGTTTTGTGGCCCAATATGTCATGTGTCCTGGAGACTGTTCCATGTCCATTTGAAAAGAATGTGTATTTTGTGGTTTTGGATGGTATCTTCTGTATATATCTACTAAGTCTGTCTGGTCTAATGTGTCATTTAAGGCCAATGTTTCCTTATTGATCTTCTGTTTGGATGATCTATCCATTGATGTAAGTGGAGTGTTAAAATCCCCTGTTATTGTGTTACTATTTATTTTTTTTTATGTTTGTTAATAGTTGCTTTATATATTTAGGTGCTCCTATGTTGGGTGCATAGATATTTATAAATGTTATATCCTCTTGTTGGATTGTTCCCATTATCAATATAGTGCCCTTCTTTGTCTTTGGTTACAGTTTTTGTTTTAAAGTCTGTTTTGTCTGATGTAAGTATTACTACCCCAGCTTTCTTTTCATTGCCACTTGCATGTAGTATCTTTTTCCATCCCTTCACTTTCAGTTTGAGTGTCTTTGGTCTGAAGTGTATCTCTTGAATGCAGCATATATATGTGTCTTGTTCTTTTATCCAATCAGCCACCCCATTTCTTTTTTCTTTTTTTTTTTTGTGAGGAAGACCAGCCCTGAGCTAACATCCGTGGCCAATTCTCCTCTTTTTGCTGAGGAGGACTGGCCCTGGGCTAACATCCGTGCCCATCCTCCTCCACTTTATATGGGACGCCACCACGGCGTGGCTGACAAGCAGTGCGTCGGCAGGCGCCCGGATCCGAACCGGCGAACCCCGGGCTGCCAAGCACGAACTAAACCGCTGCACCACCGGGCGGACCCCACCCCATTTCTTTTGATTGGAGCATTTAGTCCATTGACATTTAAAGTGACTTGATAAGTATATACTTATTGCCAACTTTCTTACTTTTTTCTGGGTGTTTTAGTAGTTCTCTGTTCCTTTCTTCTCTTGTCCTCTTCCCTTGTGGTTTGATGGCTTTGTTTAGTATTATGTTTGGGTTCCTTTCTCTTATTTTTTTGTGTATTTATTATAGGTTTCTGGTTTGCAATTACCACAAGGTTTATATAATAACCTATGTAAGTCCCAATCTTTATTAAGCTGATTGTCTCTTATGTTTGACCTCTTGCTAAAAGCTCTACTCTTTTACTCCCTTCCTCCCACATCTTATGGTTTTGATATCGTACTTAACCTCTTTTGTGTGTATCCATTACCTCTTATCATGGAATTAGATAATGTCAGTACTTTTGCCTTTTGATCTTCATAGTAACTTCATAGGTGATTGATCTTCTACATTTACTGTATATTTGCCTTTACCAATGGTTTTATTGTTTGGGTTTTTTTTTCGATAATTTTCTTGTTCCTATCTGTGGTCTTTTTTTATCACTTAAATAAATCCCTTTAGCATTTCTTATAAGGCTGGTTTATTGGTGATAAACTCCTTTAATTTTTGCTTGTCTGGGAAACTCTTTCTCTCTCCTTCCATTCTGAATGATAACCTTGCTGGATAGAGTATTCTTGGCTGTGGGGTGTTTTTCTTTCAGCACTTTAAATATATCATGCCATTCTCTTCTAGCGTGTACAGTTTCTACTGAGAAGTCAGCTGACAGCCTTATGGGGGTTCCTTTGTATGCAACTTGTTGCCTGTCTCTTGCAGCTTTTAGAATTCTCTTTAATTCTAAATTTTAATTATAGTTTTAATTATAATGTGTCTTGGTGTGGGCCTCTTTGGGTTTATGTTGTTTGCTGCTCTCTGTGCTTCCTGTACCTGGATGTCTGTTTCCTTCCTTAAGTTAGGAAAGTTTTCAGCTATTATTTCTTCTAATAGGTTCTTTGTCCCTTTGTCTCTCTCTTCTACCTCTTATACACCTATAATATTGATGTTAGTAGGCTTGATGTTGTCCTAGAGGTCTCTTAGACTGTCCTTGTTCTTTTTAATTCTTGTTTCTTTTTTCTGTTCAGTTTGTGATTTCTTCTAGTCTTTTGTCCAGCTTGCTGATCCATTTTTTTCTGTATCATCTACTCTGCTATTGATTTCCTCTACTGAATTTTTCATTTCCATTGTTTTCCTCAGTTCTGATTGTTTCTTTTTTATATTTTCCAATTCTTTGTTGATGTTCTCAGTGAGTTCATCCATTCTTCTCCGATCAGTGAGCATCCTTATGACTGTTAGCTTGTACTCTTTATTAGGTATACTACTTATCTCTATTTTGTATAGTTCTTATTCTGAGGCTTTGTCTGTTGCCTTATTTGGAATATATTCCTTTGTCTCCTCATTTTGCCTATTTCTGAGTGCTTATATATATGTGTTAGGGAGATCAGCTATGTCTCCCGATCTTGGAGATATGGCCTTTTGTAAGATATGTCTTGTGAGGACCAGCAATGTGCTTCCCTCTCATCACCAGTTCCAAATGTTCCAGAAGTGTCCCCTGGGTGGGCTACATGTGTCCTATTTTGGTGGGGTTGCTCTCACTGTAGGTGCACAGGGAAGCTAGGCTGTCTCCTTGGCTGGCTGTTTATAATCCTCAACTGTGTGTGGCTGCTATGTTCCCTTCAGTCACTTTATTGGGCAGCAGGAGCCCCAACACAGTTGGCTGCAAGGTCTAATAGCACATTCCTGATGCAGTTTTTCTGTTAAGTGAGTAGGTCCCCAGCATGGCTAGTTGCTAGGCTCAGGGGCTCACAATTGCTGATGCTATTGTCAGCTCTCTCAGGAGTGCACTTGGGTTGGTCCATCCCCAGGTTTGGCAGCACAGTTGTTTCAGGAGTTGGAAGGTGGGGTAGATCCCCTATGTGGCTGTTTGAGAAGAAGTCTGCTGCCACTGACAAGCCCCACTGCCTGCACGCCCACATACCCTGTCAACACTGTCCTGCCCCATGGGCATGTTCTGCCCCACTGAAGTGAACCCACTCGCCCTGCTGCAGAGGTCCCACATACCCCGCCTATGGAGGTCCACAAATTGCCCAAGGGCTTGCTGTGGGTGGGGCCAGTCCCTAGGGTGAGCTGCCTGCCCTGGCTAAGCTGGGTTAAATCAATGCTCTAGTGGGTGTGGAAAACCCTGGTGCTAACAGGCCAGGGGAAGAACTCCAATGGCATCTGCAGCATTTGTGTCAGCATGCCTGTTCTAGGTCACAATAATGGCTGCTGCCAATGCCTGAGTCCCTGGGGAGATGGTCCTAGCCACCTCCTGCCTCCCTGAGATGTACCCAGAACCTATGAAATGAGTCTCTTTCACCAAAGGACTGTGTACCTTTCTTTCTGGTGATTTTGTGTTACTTTCCAGAATGGGTGGATTTGTGTGTGGACCTTTAAAAGCAGGATTTTCTTTCCCCTATGTTTGGTAGCTTTTCTAGGGATGTTCCCCATTGTTATTAATGGCCAGCAAAGTCAGATGTTATGACACTTGTCTCAGTTGTGCTGAGTTCAAAAGCTGCTTATTGTGGCAAAGCTGTCCTCAGATCTCACACTCATCCAGGAAAAGCTTTGTACCTTATGATTGCTCCCAGCCATGAAGTGCTGTGGCTAGAATGTGGCTTTTTCCTTTCTACAAAGGTGTTTCTGTCTCTTCCACGTCAGTCAGTGTTGTCCCTTGTTGTGGGGGTTCTTCTTATCCAGTTTCTGGTTCTCTCTCAGGGGTTATTGTTCCAAGGGTAGTTGTAGATTTGTTGTGTCCATGGAAGGAGGTGAGTTCAGAGTCCGCCTATGCCACTATCTTCCCAGCAATCTCACATTTTTCTGATTCTGTGTCCCTTTGTTACCTTACTCAAAGCTTTTTATGACTTTGCCTTTTTGTTTCAGGGAAGGAGGGCTCCTTTCAACATTTCTTATAAGGTAGGTCTAACAGCAATGAACTCCAGCAGCTTTTGTTTATCTTGGAAAGCCTTTATTTCAACTTCATAGCTGAAGGATAACTTTACTGGATAGAATAATCTTGGATGACAGTTTTTATCTTTAAATATTTTAAGTATATCATTCCACTCTCTCCTATCCTGTAGAGTTTCTGCTGAGGAATCTGCTGATAGCCTAATAAGGGTTCCCTTGTAAGTTATTGTGTTTCTCCCCCCTGGCTGCCTCTAATATTCTTTCTTTGCCATTGACTTTTGACATTTTTAAGTGTCTCAGAGAAGTTCTTTTTGCATTGAGATAATTGGATGTTCTATTAGTTTCATGGATTGTATATCCAGTTCCTTCCCCAGGTTTGGGAAGTTCTCAGCTATTATTTCTTTAAATAAGCTCTTTGCTCCCTTCTCTCTTTCATCTTCTTTTAGGATACCCTTTACGCTTGTGTTGCCCTTTCTAATGGAGTCAAATAAATCTCATTGAATGTCTACAATTTTTAAAATCTTAGTTCTCTTTCTTCTTGCATCATCTCTACTTTTCTATATATCATCTTACTGATTCTCTCTTCCATATGGCCTGCTCTCTTCCAATGTTTTCTGATGCATTTTTCATCTCATTTGTTGAGCTCCAGAATTTCTGTTTGGTTTTTGTAGTTTCAATCTTTTTGGTAAAGTGTTCCTTTTGTTCACTGATTTTATTCCTGAGCTCATGAAACTGCCTTTCTGAGTTTTTTTGTAGTTTGTTGAGTTTCTTCATGATACCTATTTTGGATTCTTTATTGGTTGGATCACAATCTTCTATGACTTTATGTTTGGTTTCTGGAGAATTATTTTCTTTTTTGATACCGTTTTACCGTGGCTATTGTGCTTGCTGAGTTATTCCTGTGCCAGTGCATTTGTTGTAGCAAACACTTTTCTTATTTAGGTACAGCTGTGTTTATTTTGAGTCAAACTTATTAGGATTTTTTTCCAGTAGGTGGCACCATAATACTAGTTTTATGTTTCTCTTACCTAAGCTCCTTCTGCCTATATTTGAGGATCTGCAAGTTCCACCTTCCACTACCTCTTTGTGATGTTGCCAGTACTGTCATCATCTCCACCTGTGCCTCTGGGGGTCACTGATGACTTGCTGTTGCTGGAGTTGCTGTGGTCTTTGGGTTCACTGCCAGGAGTACAGGGATGGCTGACATCTCCACTGCTTTTGGGTTGGAAGTTTCACTGCCATGGCAGTGGGAGGGGGAGAGGATGAAGGGAATTGCCTCTGCTATTGCCCATTACCTTGTCACAGACGTCACTGCAGTTGGGATATTTTGAAATTAAAAGTTCTGTGTGTGCCTCCACTTCTGTTCCAGGGTCTGAACTGTGTCCAGGGGCTTGGGACCATGGGGCTCCACCTTTGCTGCTGCTCTTCTCCCTGTGGCCAGAGGTGCCACTGCAGCTGGTTGGCTGGAGTCACACACATGACTTTGCCACTCGCCACCAGTTTCTCTGTGGCTGGGGACAGCTGGGTCAGCTGCCACTGCCAGGGTTCCAGGGTCCTGGATATCGCTTCTGCTTTTCCCCCATTTAGCCTCCCATGTGTGGTCCAATCTACTGACCTTCATATGTCCTGTTGTGTGGATATCTCTGGTGTCCTGGTATGTTGGGCAACATAGCCTTTGTTGGGTTATGGATATTTTACTCAGTGTAGATTGAAGAGGAGAGAGAAAGTGATTCTGTGACACCACCATAATTATGACATCTCTAACCTCCATTGTTTATGATGTGAAATCAGCTGTTAATCTTATCCAGAGTCCCTTATACCTGATGAATCACTTCTCCCTTCCTGCTTTCAAGATTGTTTCTTTATCTTTTGACAGTTAGATTATGATGTGTCTACATGTAGATCTCTTTGAGTTTATCCAACATGGAGTTTATTTAACTTCCTGGATGTGTTGATTTATGTTTTTTATCAAATTTGGGAAGTGTTTGGCTATTATTTTTTCAAGTATTCGTTCTGTCCCTTTCTCTTTCTCTTTTCTCCTAGGACTCCCATGTACATATATGAGTACACTTGATGGTGTTCCACAGGTCTCTGTTCATTTTTCTTTATTCTTTGTGTTCTTCAGACTGCACAATGGATCTGTCTTCAGGTTTGCTCATTCTTCTGCTTCATCAACTTCTGTTTAGCTCCTTGAGTAAGTTTTTTATTTCAGTCATTGTACTTTTCATTTCTAGAATTTTTTTGGTTCCATTTTTAAATTTAATAATTTCTCTTTACTGATGTTCTCTATTTTGTTAGATAGCAATCTCATACTGTTCTGTAGTTTTTAGACATGATTTCCTTTAGGTCTTTGAATGTCTATTTATAAGAGCCTATTTAAATTCTTTGTCGAATAAGCCCAACAGGAGGGCGTCCTCAGAGATAGATCTATAGACTTTTCTTCCCTCCCTGTGAATGTGTCTTACTTCCTTATTTCTTTGCATATTTAATAATTTTGGTTGAAAACTGGACCTTTGAAATAATACAGCATGGAATCTTTGGACCTCATGTTTTTCTTTGTCCACTTGGTTTGTCGTTGTAGTTGTTTCTTATTGTTAGTTTCTAGTGACTTTCTTGGACTGATTTTGTAAAGTCTGTGTTCTTTGTCATATGTCAACACTGAAGTCAGCTTAGTTAGTTTATTGGTCAGCTAACATTTGGTAGGGTTTTCTTTAAGTGCCTGTAACCAATACTTATTCCAGTCTTTGTTGTGGGCCTCAGTTTGCATGTTGGGACATGCCTTCAACTTTCAGTCAGGCAGTGTACAATTCTACTTCAGCCTTCACTTCCTGCTTATATTGAGCCTCAGTGTTAGCTGGTAGTGCATGCTTAGGGCTTTCTCATGTCGTTCTTGAGCAAGCACACAGCTCAAGGAATGTACATAGTCCTATGAATGCACATGGCTTTCAATAATCCCAAGAATATGTTTGAGCTTTTCAAGTCTGCTATGGAGATCTCATACCTCATGTTTTCTTTTTTAAGCTTTGTGGTTAGCCAGTTTTCTCCCAACTAATATCTATTACCTTTGGTAGCCATGATGTTCAGTGATTGTCTTTGATTGTTTTGTCAAATGCTTCTGGGGCCTGTTTGTACTGGTTGGGCACTGAGTCAGATCATATAAAGAGTATTGCTAGTGGGGTCTTCCAGGGAATCAACAAACATTAAATAAAGGTAATTCTCTAGGGATGGGGCTTTGAAGGAAATCCTATCCTGTCCTGCTCCTCCAGTGACTGCCCAGCTCCTGTTTTTCACCTTCATTACAGGCTGTTGGTTTTTAAGGCTATAGCAGAACAGGAGAAGGGAGGATAGGAATAAACAAGTTAAAAAGCCACAAAGCTCACTGATTATTTTTTAACTAAGATTCAGCCATTTTTCTCAAATAAATGCTCCCCAGATTGCTGAAAGCTTTTATTTAATTCCCACAATTCTGAAAAAGTTGATTCTGGAAAAATTTCCAGTGTTTTCATTGCTTTTATGGATGTAAAATTTATTCTCAGGAATACTTACTTTGCCAATTTTGCTAACATTGTCACCTTTTTTCTTTTTGAAAAGATGTTTTTGCTGCATATAGAACTCTAGGTTGACAAGTTTTTCTTTCTGTACTCTAAAGATATCTATCCATTGTCTCCTGGATTGCATTGTTTTTGATGAGAAGTCTCTCTTAATTCTTATTTTCTTTGTTCTGTACATAATGTGTCTTTTTCTCTTTGGGTGCTTTAAGATTTCTGTTTATCACTGATTTTAAGCGACTTTATTATAATGACCCTTGTAGTTTTCATCTTTCTTCCTATTGAGGTTATTTGAGCTTCTTGTGTATGTGGGTTTATAGGTTTCATCAAATGTTTTGTTTAATATTCTGTTCAAAACTATCAGCAGCTCCTTGTTTCTTGGATGATAGATGAGGGGTATTGACATGAAGGTAAATATAGCATCAAAGAGAAAAAGATGGTGGTTTCCACTCTGGAGATGGGTGGTCTCTGTGGTTGGAGATTTAACAGTGGCTGGACAAGAGTGGGGGCTCAGCACACCGGGAGTCAGGAAGGGTTAACCAGCTATGTCCCTGTGCTTAGGGGAGTACTTGTGGGGGTGGGAGGAAGCTGAGTTATAAAAGAAAACAAAGCCTGAAATTCATAACTGTATCTCATAGGCATATATTCAGATGTGAATTTCAGAACGATGAATCTCCTTCAAAGCACAGGTAGAGACAAGACAGTGATGTGCTAGTAAGTTAGCTCTCCAAAAAAATCCCCAAACAAAACAAACAAAAAAAACCCTGATTGGTAGTTTTCACTGGTTCCCATGGTCTAAATACTTCCACCATGGCCAATACGTAGCTACCAGTGGTTTAACAACCAACTTGCAACATTATTGAAAATTTAAAAATTGGCTCTTGTGAGTCAGTATGAGTCAGCTCTGGAACACTGGTAGTGGAATATATGGCACAAATAATGAGCCTTGTGAAAACAACCCACTTCTAAACTAGCACTCAGTGGGTGTTTCACACACTCCCTTGGAAGGGTGATAGTTAGCCATAGATCAGTCAGAAGACACAGGAGTCAAGAGGAAACATTTAGCTAGTAAGATGCCAAATGAAAGAAAATATGTGCCCTGCAGTCCATTTGTCAGTGCTGCTTCTTTCTTGAGAAGTTGGAGGCTGTCTTATGGATGGTGGTGGATGAAGCTAGGGCAGGAAGGAGGTGCAGGTTGCACGTAGGAGAATCAGAACTGTGTTTCCAGTGACACAAACAACCTGGAAAGAAGATGAGTGGTAGTGAGGGAGCAAAGAAGCCCTTAGAGGATAGTTCTGGAAAATGAAGTCTATGTTAGCTTATGTTTCCTTGCCTCAGGTTTTAGCCTTAATTTCACATGAAAAATTATGGGAAGGAAAACAAGATTCTGTGCTTATGGGAAAGAAAAGTAGAGTCTGTATTTTTGTAAATTCTTGCAAAACCTTTCTGTTTTGTTAATATAAGAATTTTACTTCTGACCAGTTATATATAATAATATATTTATTAGGTATATTCAAATGTGTGGCAACATTTTGAATGTATGGATGAGTCCATTTCACTTATTAAATAGCTACTTGGTTTGGTGAAGACAGAAACCTAGGATTGAGAGGCTGTTCTTGGCACAATACTTGGATCACCCCAAGAACATAATAACAGCTTCGATCTTTGTGATAATGGTCCAGACATGATTCAGGCATTTCAGGTACTCTGATAATCCAACATAGGGATGGACTGAGTTAGCAGAGACTGTAGAAGACTGGATGTACCAGTCTACACCTAGGTTCATCTTCAGTGAGTGCCTGAGTGTGCAGAAGAATCAGCTATGACAGCAACTTAGTGGCTCGGTCACTGTAACTCAAGTGGCTTTGATATGCATTCTTGTTGCTGGTGTCATATGGATTAAATCTGAGAAATTCCAGTGTCAAATCTTTAAAAGAAAGTCATCTAGTGTTACATTCAATTAAAAACATCTGCAACTTCCCTACCTTCTTCTTTCCTTTAGTCTCTTTCTCTTTCTCTGTTTCCACTCACTCTGTGTCTTTGACTTTCCTTCTAGTTTTAAATTAGCTCCTTGGTTCAAATCCTTTCTGACATTGATGGGTTTGGCTTTCTCATCTAAAATTATGTCACTGCATCTCTGAAATTATAGGAAACCTTCAAAATTAAGGATGCTGCAAGAAAAATTGGGGAGAAAGAGTAATGGTCACTCATAGAAAGTCTGAGTTATCATGTTGTTCTGAGCCTGTCCATGGTGGGTAGAGGGACTATTTATCCTCCTTCCCCCAGATGATTTTGTATTTGGTCCATCACTGAGCAGCTCTAGATGTACAATGCTGGAAAGTAATGATGAAGTTTGAAAGATTCATCCAGGACTGGCTTTGTTGTTTGCCTAATAGCAAATATTTATATAGCTGGAATCATTCAGGCTTGGAGTGCTATATATATGCAGCATTAGAAAGTTCTTAGCAGTTATATTGCTTAGTGAGAACAGAGGTAGGGCAGAGCTTTCTAGAAGTAAGAAATGTTATTCAGTTCTGAGAATTCAGTGAAAGGGTAAATTGCTTGGATTGTTTGTATTCTTAACTGTTGATATGAGAATGGATTAATATTAGTCATGAAAAAATAATTTTCTAACCACTAAATGCCAGAAGATAAAATAAAAAATGATAAAGAGCCCCAAACTAAAACATTGTTATTTCCCTTAGAGTGAGATATAATATAAAGTAATATAATAATATAAAATTATATAAAAGACTCAATTATATTGCTTTTATAAAATGAATAAAAAATGTAAAACTTTATTCAATGAACATAAACATTTTTAAATGTCCTATTTGCAACATTTTAAAACAGAGGTAAGACTGGCGTTGCAATGGAAAATGGCAAAAAGATTTGGAGAAAAGAATGGAAAGGATAATGAAAAAGGCTACACATGGCAAAAGAATTGAGAAGGGTCAGTGAGAGACAAAGGAGAGGATGGAGAGAGAGGAAAGAACAAGTGGCAAGAGAAAGGGCTCAGGGATGCTGAAAGACATAGGAGACCTGAGATGGAGGAGTAGCCACACATAGAGACAGAGATATTAGGAGATGGATGAAAAGAGAGAGAGGAAGAAAGAGAATAGGGAGGGACAGAGGAAGAAAAGAGAGGTGGGTATTCAGACTGTAAAATGCATACTCTTGCTTTCTTTGACTTTGGGCTTCACATAGGTTTTCTCTGAAACTGAGAAAGCTATATAGCCACTGATTTCAGCTCTTCAAATTCCCTTAGCTGTAAATACTCAAGAATCTTCTGTGCAATACATGAAGAGTAGGATTTTTTCAGCGCTAGTCTAGGTGGTTGTACAGCATCTTTTTTTAATGACTAGGATGGGGTTATTCCAATTTGGCCTTAGATTTGTGTGATTTGACTGATCCCACATAGGAGAGCAGGAGCCACTTTCCTGACAGTTAGGCAAAATGGGAATGATTAGGATGAAAATATTTCTGGAGTCTTCAAAACCATTGGAATAATAATGGGAACCCAAACCAAGGCAATCAAATGGGGTGTTGGACTAACATAGTAAAAAAATAAGGGAAAACTGCTTGTGGGTTGGAGGAGGGGGAATGGTTAAATCATAAAGAAATGGCTAAAGAAGTGGAATTATGTAGAAAAAAGATTCAATTAAAGGAGCTGAAATTGTTGGGTTAGAACAAGTAGAATTTAGCAGTGACTTAATTACTATATTCAATGATGAGATTTGGTTGGATAGTGAGGGTGCTTGTCATCTAATTGTTCATTTCAGAGAAAAAGGGCAATAAGGGACCAGTGGTAATTTCAGTCATCTACAAAGAGTAGTTTTTGTTTCAGTGATGCTCAAGTTTATTTTAGAGACTGTTAGTAGTTTCCCTTCCAAAGAAATTCTAACCTAAGAAAAGAGAAAGATTGGTTTCTCATTCTGCCTTACCCCTACTCTGTCACAGATCTTTACTTAGTCTTATATTTTGTCTTTTGAAGTGTAAATGAATAGCCAAACCAAACATTTCTCTGAATTTCAGGAGGTTTATTGGTTGAATCCAAATATGTGGCAAGTTAGTTGGATTGGATGATTATTCATGGTTTGTGATCCACTGTTAATTATCCACCTGTAATGGTGTTCAACTGAAATTGAGAATAACACTTGGGCCACCACTAGACTGCACTGCTTGACACGATGCCTGCATCCTTCCATGTGGATGACAGCTATAATTTTCAGTCAATACAAAAACCATGATCCATCTCTGGTGATGTGGTTACCAGACAGCATGCATTTGTGTTCCAGTTAGGACAGGGTTCCTCATGAGCAACTACTGCCACAGTCTGGAAGACCTGTGTGCCTCTTGCTTCTAGATGGAATCACCATCTAGAGGCAACCTAGAAGCCTGGCTCCCTGTGGAAATGGTGTGATCAGTGTGGCTGGGGATTTCTAGGCTCTGCCTGAACTAGCCAAATCTGCCTATGGGTGTCTGGGACCAGTGCTCATTAGTTCCACCAGTCTGTTCAGAGTTCCCATCCCCTCCCTAGCCTCTGTTTGTCACTATTGTGTTAGAAAGCCTTCCAAAATATTCTTTGTAGAATCTTCTAAAATGTTGTCCTTGTAAGTCTTAAATCAAATGTGCTGTCTCTCTCTGAATTTAGATGAGGCAAGAAAAAATGAGGGCAAAGACGAGTTTTGGTTTAGAACTGAAAAAAGTAAAGTTAATAAGTCTAAATTGAAATGCTCATTTTTTTTTTTGCAACTGGGTGATTTTTATCTTGGCCAGTCAGCATGCCCATGTAGCAGGAGATCTGGTAAATATCTGGACTTTCAATTTTCTGGACTTTTTTGAACATGCTTTCTAACAGCTATATAGGTGGGATCATTCAGGTTTGAGGCATCAAGAAAAATAATGCCAAGAATCAGAAGAGATTTTGCTGTTAATGTTTCTACTACTCCTTTTTTAAAATAATAAAGCAAGAGTAATTAGTATTTTCTAGAGGATAGTCTTCAGAACACAGATCCTAGGGAAGAAATTTTAAAGCCAATTTCTGATATCTCCCTTTGATATTAAATAATTTGGAAATTTCTGCTGCTTAAAATAAAACTATTTAGGGCTGGCCCAGTGGTGCAGTGGTTTAGTTCATGCTTGGCAGCCCGAGGTTCGGGGGTTCGGATCCTGGGCACCTGCCGATGCACTGCTTGTCAGCCATGCTGTGGTGGCGTCCCATATAAAGTAGAAGAGGATGGGCATGGACGATAACCCAGGGCCAGTCTTCCGCAGCAAAAAGAGGAGGATTAGCAACGGATGTTAGCTCAGGGATGGTCTTCCTCACACACACAAAATAATGATAGTAGTAATAAAATAAATAAAACTATTTAGTTTTTTTAACCTAGGATTCCTCATGCTTATTTGTCCACTCAACCAATTTCCTCTGTTATGCTTATTCACATCCTCCTGAACTAGAGGGTGCAATGGAACACTATTTGGGAAATGCTGAGTTGGACATAGGAAGAAGGGGGCCAGTTTCAAGAGTGCCCCAGGCTTGTCCAGTTCCTGATATGTAAACAGAAATTCTTAACTAAATGGTAATATTTCATTTCTGATTCAGTTTTCTCTGTCAGTGTTTTTACATTTTCATGCTGGGATGAATTGTTCTAAAGAGGTAAATTCCATGTTCTAATATGGATAAATGACAAGAAAACTAATAAGAACAAAACAAATCGGCACTCAATAAAGCAGCTACATTTAGATGTTTGCATTAGAATATGAAAAAATGTTTTCCTTTTTAAAAAAAATTTGTGTGTGTGTGTGAGGAAGACCAGCCCTGAGCTAACATCCATTGCCAATCCTCCTCTTTTTGCTGAGGAAGACTGGCCCTGGGCTAACATCCATGCCCAGCTTCCTCTACTTTATATGGGATACCACCATGGCATGGCTGACAAGCAGTGCTTTGGTGGGCGCCCAGGATCTGAACTCACAAACCCTGGGCTGCCAAAGCACAAGCTAAACTACTGTGCCACCGGGCTGGCCCATGTTTTCCATTTTTGGAATAAAGAATGAGGAGCTCAAAACTCTACTCAATGTGATGTCATCATTGTAGTGGTGTGAGATGCTCCCTTGGTCTCCCTTTCAATCTACAACAGGTAAAACATCCATAACTCAACAAGGCTACATTGCCCAACAGAGCAGGACACTGGAGAGATCCACACACCAGTGCATATGAAGGTGGGTGGATTGGAATACATAGAAAAGGCAAATTGAAAGTACAGTGGAGGCAGTGCCCCTGATCCTGGCACTGCCAGTTGTGGCAGCTAATCCAGCTACTCTCAGCCCCAGAGAACCTAGTAGCAGCAGCAGAGGCATGCACATGACTCCAGGCCCCTGGCTGCAGCAGCACCTGTGGTCAGAGGGACTGGACAAGCAGCAAAGGTAAAGCCCCACAATCCCAACACCCTGCTGTGGCTCAGAGCTTGACAGCAGCAGTGGAGGCATACACATGACTTGGCTTTCCCTCCATAGCAGCGCCAGTGGCCACAAGGAATTGGGCAACAGCTGAGGCAGTGCCTATCAACCCAGTTTCCTCCTCGTCCTTCCCCTCCCCCCACCACAGTGCTAGCCATGTGATACCAGATTTAGCAGAGGTGTCCACCATACCTGTGCCCCTCGCAGCAGAACAGTGACTGCAGCAACACTGGCAACAGCAAGGCACCAGTGACCCCTGGAGGTGCAGGCAGCAATGATGAGGACACTTGCAACACCCCTAATAGAGGAAGTGGAGGGTGGAAAATGCCAATCAAATATAGCCAGAGGCAGCTCAGGTAAGAAAAACTAAAAACTGGTGCTATAGCACCACCTGCCAAAAAAAACAAAACAAAAGCCTCTAATCTCCAACTAGTTGAATAGTTAGAATCAAAGCAAAGCAATACTTAAATAAGAAAAGTGTTTCTACAACAAATGCACTGGCAGAGGAATAACTCATCAAGCACCATGAAAAGCCATGGTAACATGGCATTACAAAAAGAAAATAGCAATTTTCCAGAATCCAAACATAGTCATGGAAGATTGTCATCTAACTGATAAAGAATTCAAAATAACTGTGAGAAGAAACTCAGTGACCTACAAGAAAATTCAGAAAGGCAGTTCAATGAGCTCAGGGATAAAATTAATGAACAGAAGGAATACTTTACCAAAGAGATTGAAACTCTAAAAAAGAACCAAACAAATTCTGGAGCTGAAGAACTCAATAAATGAGAGGAAGGATGCATTATAAAGCATTGGAAATAGAGCAGGCCATATGGAAGAGAGAATTAGTGAGCTCAAAGATAGAAACCTAGAAATGATGCAGGTAGAAGAGGAGGGAGAACAAAGTTTTTTTAAAAATGTAGACATTCTATGAGATTTACTTGACTCCATTAGAAAGGGCAACATAAGGGTAATGGGTATCCCAGAAGGAGAAGAGAGAGAGAGGGAGCAGAAAGCTTATTTAAAGAAATAATAGCTGAGAACTTTCCAAACCTGGGGAAGGAACTGGATATACCAATCCATAAAGCTAATAGAACATCCAATTATCTCAATGCAAAAAGAACCTCTCCAAGACACACGATGATAAAACTGTCAAAAGTCAATGACAAAGAATATTAGAGGCAGCCGGGGGGGGGGGGGACACAATAACCTACAAGGGAACCCTTATTAGGCTATCAGCAGATTCCTCAGCAGAAACTCTACAGGATAGGAGAGAGTGGAATGATATACTTAAAATATTTAAAGATAAAAACTGTCATCCAAGATTATTCTATCCAGTAAAGTTTTCCTTCAGATATGAAGTTGAAATAAAGGCTTTCCCAGATAAAAAAAAGCTGTGGGAGACCTATGTTATAAGAAATGTTGAAAGGAGCCCTCCTTATGTGAAACAAAAAGGCAAAGGTATACAATACTTTGAGCAAGATGATAAATAGACAGAATCAGGAAATTACAACTCTATATCAGAATTTGTTGGCAAATACTTAATTATTACATAAAGTTTAAAGGAACAGGTAGCATTAAAAATAACTATAACCACTTTGATAATGAACTGACAACATGAAAAGGGATAATTTGCAATAACAAAAACATAGAAAGGGAGGAAGAAAAAGATGGAATACTTATGGGTAAATGAAGATGCTTTCAGCAGAAAAAGACTATTTTATCTATGAGACCTGTTATACAAACTTCGTGGTAACCACAAAACAAAAATTCAGAGCAGAGACATGAAACATAAAAATAGAGGAGACTGAGAAACACATCACAGAAGACCACCAAACTGATATGACAGAGACACAAGGAAAGAGAAACAATGAAAATACAGAGCAACCAGAAAACAAAAGATAAAATGTCAGTATTAAGTCCTCATTTGTCAATAATCATCCTAAATGTAAATGGATTGAATCCACCAATCGAAAGACACAGAGTGATTGGATGGATTAATAAACAAGACCCAACAGAGGGCTGGCCCAGTGGCTGAATGGTTAAAGTTCCACACATCTGCTTTAGCAGCCTGGGTTCACAGGTTTGGATCCCAGGTGCAGACCTACACCACTCATCAACCATGCTGTGGAGGCATCCCACATACAAAATAGAGGAAGATAGGCACAGATGTTAGCTCAGGGTTAATCTTCCTCAAGCAAAAAAAGAGGATGGTTGGCAAAGGATGTTAGCTCAGGGCGAATCTTCCACACCAGAAAAAGAAAAAAACAAAACAAGACCCAAAAATACACTGCCTCCAGGAGACCCACCCCAGCTCTAAAGAGAAACATAGCTCAAAGTGAAGGGATGGAAAATGATACCCCAAGCAAATGGCAACCAAAGAAAGAGGGTGTAGACAACTTATATCAGACAAAAAGGACTTCAAGCAAAAAAAAGATAACGAGACAAAGATGAACATTATGTAATGATAAAGGGGACAACCCACTAAGAAGACATAACATTTATTAATATGTTAATATGTATGCACCTAACATAGGAGCACTGAAGTATATAAAGCAATTATGAACAGATGTAAAGGGAGAAATTGACAACACAATAATAGTAGGGAACTTTACTATCCCACTTACATCAATAGATAGATCATCCAGACATAGAGTCAACAAGGAAACATTGGCCATAAATGAAACACTAGACCAGATGAACTTAATAGATATATAGACAACATTCCATCCAAAAGAAGAAGAATACACATTCTTCTCAAGTGCACATGGAACATTCTTTTTTTTTGGTGAGGAAGTTTGACCCTGAGCTAACATCTGTGCCAATCTTCTTTTTTTTTTTTTTTTCTGCTTGAGGAAGATTGTCCCTGAGCTAACATCTGTGCCAATCTTCCTCTATTTTGTGTATGGGACACTGCCACAGCATGGCTTGATGAGCAGTGTGTAGGTCTACACCCAGGATCTGAACCCATGAACCCCGGACCACTGAAGCAGAGTGTGCAAAATTAACCACTATGGCACTGGGCTGGCCCTGGAACATTCTTAAAAATAGACCATATGTTAGGAAACAGAACAAGTCTCAATAAATTTAAGAAAATTTAAATTATGTCAAGCATTTTTTCTAACCACAATGGTATGAAACCAGAAATCAACTATAAGAAGAAAGCTGGAAAAGTCACAGATATGTGGAGACTAAACAACATTACACTGAACAACTATTGGAATGAAGAAATCATAGGAGAAATCAAAAAATACCTGGGGACAAATGAAAATATGACACAGGAAAATCTATGGGATGCTGCAAAATCATACTAAGAGGAAAGTATATAGCAATACAGGCCCACCTCAAAAAACAATAAAAATCTCAAATAAACTATCTAACATCACACTTAAAGAGACTGAAAAAAGAAGAACAAACAAAATCCAAAGTCAGTAGAAGGAAAGAAATAATAAAAATCAGAGCAGAAATAAATAGAGACCAAAAAGACAACAGAAAAGATCAATAAAACTAAGAGCTGGTTCTTTGAAAAGAAACAAAATTGACGAATCTTTAGCTAGGCTCACCAAGAAAAAAGGAAGCCTCAAATAAAATCAGAAGCAAAATAGGAGAAATTACAATGGATACCATAGAAACACAAACGAATATAAAAGAATACTATGAAAGGCTATACACCAACAAATTAGATAACCTAGAAGAAATAGATAAATTCTTAGAATCATACACTCTTCCAAAACTAAATAAAAAAGAAATAGAGAATCTGAATAGACTGATTACTAGGAAGGAGATTGAAACAGTAATCCAAAACCTCCCAAAACCAAAAGTCCAGGACCAAATAGCTTCTCTGATGAATTCTACCAAACATTCAAAGATTTAATACCTATTCTTCTCAAACTCTTCCAAAAAATTATGAGGAGGGGATGTTTCCTAACTCATTTTATGAGGCCAACATTACCTTGATAACAAAACCAGACAAGGGCAACACAAAAAAGGAAAACTACAGTCCAATATCACTGATGAACATAGATGCAAAAATCCTCAACAAAATGTTAGCTAACAGAATACAAAAATACATTAAAAGGATCATACAGCACCATCAAGTGGGCTTTATTCCAGGGATGAAAGGATGGTTCAACATCCACAAATCAATCAACGTGATATACCACATTAGGTATAGCCAGTCTAATAATTACGAAGTGCCTTCTATGTGCCAAATATTGACTACATCTGAGGATACCACCATGAGGGAGAGAAACCTGGTCACCACCCTCAGGGAGATGGCATTCTAGCATAGCTGTGGTAAGTGTTATGAAGGAAAGAGCTGGAGTTCTCTGATCAAGAAATGAACCTGTTTTAGGTGAGGTGACCAGGGAAGGTCTCCCTTAGAAAGTGTCTAAGCTGGGGTCCAGAGGAGGAGAAGACATTGATTGTGCCAGTATGTAGGGGGGAGAGTATAATCCAGGCAGAGTAAAGATCCAGCTCCATGGCTCTGATGAAAGGCCCATGTGGCTGGTGCTATGAACTAAGTGGAAGGGGGCATATCATTAGGTTTTTTGTTCACTGTCCAAAAAGATCTTAATGCAGCTATTGGGCTTTTTGAAGCTCAGGTGTCCTCATCTGGGAAGTACAAATAACAAAGGTAATAATGGTTAACAATACTTGACTCTGAGTTACATACTAGTGTGGTGCTGAGTGTTTGACACACAAGTTCTCATTTTTCTTCACACACAAAAAAATGTTGTTTAAAAGAGAGAAAGAAAAGGTTAAATGGCACAGAGTTCCTAGCTGCAGAGGCAGGATTTGAACCCATATCATTTTGCTTCAGATCCCATGCACTTAACCACTCCCCAAGTGCCTGCCTCATATGTGTACTTCAAGACTGAATGAGGTATACATATAAAGCACAGTGCTTGGCAATTGGTAAGCACTTGATAAATGTAAATAATTATTAATAATCAATACCCACCAACTGTCAGTACATGAGAAAGTACATCAAGGTGCCTAATAAATTTTGATCCATTTTGTTTAGGACACTCAAAAAGGTTTATCACAGATCGTGATACTGGCCTCATGTACATCCCAATGCAATCCCCCTTTTCTAGACTTCATCCACTGCCACACTTCTTCTCTGGTCTGAATGAGCTTCAGCAGCAGCCATGGTCTGGGGTCTTGCCCTACCCTGGACACTCAATAATAGCCCAGTGCTCCTGTGTCCTGCTCATGAGGGCCTGGTTTACTGTGTTCCCTCTGGCTTTTCTCCTTCCTCAGGCTAAGGTTAATCATTCTTCAAGACCCAAATAGGAGACAGCTCCTCCAGGAAGCCTGACCAAACTCCCAGGTCAGGCAGCCTGCTCTGCTCTCCTACACACACTTCCATCATTGCCCTTCAACACTGGGAAAATGACCCATTTATATGTTCATCTCACCCACCACAGGGTGAGCTGCTTGATCCATGGGTTATTCGTCTCTATATTCCCAGTCTGTAACCCAGTGGTGGTGTTTTCCATTTTTAAAGAATGGAGAGATCAAAACTCTACTCCATGAATGTGATGTGTATAATTTATTTTCCAATTATGGCTAATTAAGGTAGAGGAATGTAACTTGGGAAGGATAGAAGAAAGTTGTAAAAAGAAGCAGGAAATAGGTAAAGGATACGAGAGAAATGACCAGGAATGAAGGAACAAAGGATAGATGGGGAAGGACAGGCACAGCGAGGGTGGGAAAGAGAGAACATGCTGTTTTCTTTGCTCCAATGTCACCTCCCTGAGAGCCCTCTGACTTGTATCCAAGATCATCCATCACTCCAGACCTCCATCTCCAGCTCTGTTCTTTGTGTAATGGCAATTATCTCTGCCAAGCAGCACCAGAGAATTGGTTGTGAATGTACACTTCTCTGGTGCTGCTCATTGCCTGTCTGCCCAGTGGAGGTGAGCTCTGTGGGTAAGGGATTCATCTGCTTTGTTCTCCCCTGGACTCTGGAGGCCCTTGGTCAATAGCTGTAGAAAGAATGAACTGAATGCCCACAAGATGGAAGAGAAAGTTCACAGGAAAGACAGAGGAAGAAAGGAGAAGAAACCCAGAGTAAGTACAAAGGTGGAAGAAGGGGCACTCTCAGATAAGATGTGGGTTTAGAGACAAAGGGAAGGAGAGGGAAGGAACCTGAGGAACAAAAGGGGTAGAGAAGAGGCAGAGAGACATGGCCAGGCCCAGTGAGTGCTCACACAATTCTGATCACATGCAGAGCACCGTGGGCTCAGATGGGGCTGCCTTGGAGCTGCTGCTGACCTCAGAGAGCTGATATGCTCCTCTCTGCTCCCAGCCTTCCAACCTCCAACATCCACTGAAGAGTCTACAGTGGCAGCAACTCAGCTGAGGGGATGCATCCTTGAGTGCAGTGAGGTGACAAGAGCTCAGTCTCAGGAGAGAATTAGAATGTCCACGTGGACACTGTCATCTCAGCCCGGCCAGCATCTGTGTGTTAGTGTGAGTCCTGCCAGACTCACAGGGTGGGTGGATGTGGGATCCCCCACTGCTCTGGGCTCAGTGCTTGGGCTAATCGCTGGCCCTATAAGTGTGTGCAGCACAGAATTTGTGAACCCAAGAGCCCCTTGGCCTTCAGGAATGTTGGGCATCACTGGCTGACCCTGTTCCCTGACATTTCAGAAGCTTCTAAAACAGTCTAGGATACCTTTAGCTGCACTTGACTTGTTTCCAGGGGCAGGAAACATAAAAAATGTCTTTAATTCTGAACTTTGTGAAATAGATGTTTAGGTTGCATCTATCTGTGCACACATCTGTGTAATGATTTTGCCTGAATTGACCAGTTATCCACCAATCACTAGCTGAGTAGTTTAGTCAGGTTATAACGTGTGTGCACGTGTCTTTGTGTGTGCACATGTCTCAGGCATCCTGTCTGCTCTCCCCTGTCCTGGGATCTGGCTTCTCACTACTCTCTTCTGTCATCCACAAACTCCTGTGAAACTTACCCATGTTTTCTTTGTGGCTGCCTACAGAGACAGAATAGAGGACCAGAGGTCTCAGATATGTCTTCTCTCCATCTTATCTATGCAGATCAGCTGGTTACTTCTCCAGTACTGAGCTACCTTCATATCATCTATGGGTTCTTCCCTGGTAACTCTTGGAACTCTGAATTGCCTGCATTTTTCTTTATATGCTGCAGCTGATCCACAATGAGACATTGGGCTCTTCGCATGGAAAATAAATTCCAGCAATTGATGATCCTGGGAAAATATTTATGTGACCTCACCTGGAACAGTGTCAGCACGGTGAACAAAGCTTAAATACAGGAGCATAAGCTGAGTGGCTGAGTGTTGTCTAGAGAACATGTGGACTCAGCCCAGTTTCTGGCATGTAATTAGCCCATGCTCACAGGACAAGACTGGTAAAAATTTATCAGAAAAACAATCAGTTGCTGGTACTCTGCTCCCAGCCCTAGGATCGTGGCTCTGGAGTCAGCACATGGAGGTTTGCACACATAATTCACTCTCTGGGGGCCCTGGAGCATCTGCAGTTCAGTCCCCCATCTGCAGCTTGGAGATAATAGTGCCTTTCATAGGGAACTCCATTAATGAGAAAATGCCATAGAGCAGGCACCAAAATGTCTTCCACATTATGAGCACCTGGACACATGAAAAACATTTAGTATAAGTTATCTGTAGAAGAAATATTTACCCCTCAGATAGGTAAAAGGAGTTGTTGTCCTGGTTCAACTTCACTTGTATTTTGCTAATGGGTGATTGCAGGTGTGTGTGTGTGTGTGTGTGTGTGTGTGTGTGTGTGTGTGTGTGTGTGTGTATGTGTGTGTTCAAATTAACCCTAAAATCCCCACCACTTCACACATTGGTGTGTTTTGTTCTTATTTACAAAAGATGAGGGAACTCTGGTCTGGAAAGAGTGAATCAGAGGGCTGGGTATAGGAGCAGTGGGGGTCAACCCAGACCCAGCATGGACCCTGCCTCTATCTGAGAAATCTCACCCACCTTCCAAGTCATTGGAGATGCCATCTTCCTCCCTTCCAGTCCTCTTCCTGGGTACCTATGGGGGGCAAAGGCAGGTCTGGACTGAGCGAGGAAGCAGCCAAGCAGGAAGTTGTGGGATTGAGAGACTGTCACTAACAGCTCTGGCATGGAACCATCACTCAGTGAATATTTAATAAATGCATAGAAAAATTATTTTATTCAGTAAAAAGTTTCAAAGTATGGCAAAATTAGCCATGTGAATTCATCTTATAAATAAAATAAATGATGGGTTAGGTCTCATGATTTTGGTTAGCACTTGCCAGCAGTGAGCTTGGATGTGTCAATGCCTCATCTCCCTCTTCCTAACCAGGGGTTTTGATTCTGGAAAAGCACCAGTTGTTTCTGTTAGGAATTAGGCATTTTTCTTTGATAGCTGTTCTATATTTTCTGTCTGGAATGTCATTAGAATGACTAGCCTTTTTTCTCCCTAGACCCACTGAAAGGGAAAATAAGGACCAGTGTTTCCATGGAGGCATCTCAGTTCAGACAAGGGCCTCACACAACTCTCAAGGTATCACGGGGATCTCAGAGACCTCACTGCCTGCCATGGGTCATTGTGATGACTACTTCTTCTTAAATGAGTCCCATGGTAAAGCAAGGAACTGAAAAAAAGGAAGGCAACATCTTGGATTCTGTCATTGAGAGCCTGAAATAAGGGCTTGTGTACAGGGAGTTTATTTAGGGAAGAAAACTGGAATGGGTAAGAGGAAGAATAGAAGAGGGAAGAAGGGAAGCCAATGCAAGCTCCACACTCCTTGTGGCTGTGTGGGAAGGCCTGGATCCCAGGGGACCTTCTAAGGGACTGTGTAGAAAGAAACTCAATTGTCTTCCCAAAACCCAGAGAATGAAGTGTCCATCTTCCTGTAGCCACAATGTCCTGAACTATCTGATGGAAACCCTGGTGTGCTGGGCAACTTTCCTTTGCCTGTCCAGGTCCCTCCTCCATCAGACTCTACTCTATGTGACTTGGTGTAGCCTGCTGAGCCTGCAATGGTCTCAGAACAGAACCAGCCAATGCTGGGATATAGGAGAAGAAACATGAGGCAAACTTGGTTGCCTAGCTCATGGCTCCTATCCTGTATCCTGCCTGCATTCTCAGAGTAGGCATCCCGCCAGATCCTGCCAAGGGTAGTAGAAAACAAAGCCATGAATCAGAATCTTTTTCTTTCTTAAAGATTACCTTCTTTGTGAGACTTTTCAGGCCACGCTGTCTGGAATCACGGTACACCCCTCTCACGCACACACAATTTCTTACTCCTTTCCCTGCTCTATTTTTTTTCCTGTGTATCGCTTATCACTCTCTAGCACAATATTTTTCTTATCTTGATCATGGTCTTCTCTTTTTCTAGGAAGTAATCTCCATGAGGATAGGGGTTCTGTTTGTTTTATTTACTGCTGCATCCTAAGTGCTGGGCATACTGTGGGTACACAGTAAATACTTTTTGAATGAATGAATGAATAAATGAGTGAACTACTTAATTTATCAAATTTTCATACTTTATTGTATAGACAAATATAATCTAACAGTCATTCCGAGTGTTATGTGTTCAGCCGAGAATGGGAAATTTCTGTCACTTGGAAATCTCATGTTAACTTGGAGAAGAGGAGAAGGGCCTTGACACACTCAATAGGGAGGCCATATTCATTTTTTATGTTGCAACAAATAACCATAACACTCATTTAATAGCTCACAGTTCTCTAGGTCAGAAGCCCAGCCATGACGTGACTGACTTTTCTGCTCATAATCTCAACAGCCTGGTATCAAGGTGTGAGCAGGCTATGTTCTCATGTGGGGCTCAGGGTCCTCTCTAAGCTCATCCAGGTTGTTGGTAGGATTTAGATCCTTGGGGTTGTAGGACAGTGGTCATTTTCTTGCTGGTTGTCAGCAAGCTCTCAACTCTTAGAGTCCACCACTTTCAGGGCTTTGCCACATGACCCCCTTTATCTTCAGAGCTGGTAGTGGAGAAACTCCTTTGTTTTGAATTCTCCTCACACATTGAATCTTGAATCTATTTCTGACTCTAGATCCAGATTTAAAGAGCTCATTTTATAAGTTCAGGCCCACCCAGAATGTCTTACTATCTTAAAGTTAACTCATTTGGGACCTTAGTCACTTCTGCAAAATCTCTTCACAGCACCATCTAGATTGATATTTGATTGATAACTGGGAGAAGGTGCATGTACACCAGTGCTGAAATCTTGTGGGCCATCTTAGATTCTGCCTGCCACTCTGAGTCATGGGCAAGCAAAATTCAAGAGTTACTTTATATACAGTACTTTGCCTTAAAATATAAGTACAATATATTGCAATTGTCTTGCTTTTAAAATAAATTATAGAAAGCACAATTATTCAGTGAATAAAAATAATTTATATTCCTATCATTGCCAATCTATGTAGAAAGATGTCAAGGGGAAGAAAGGATAGAATAAGTAAGGGTAAGAGGGAAATCTTCTGTAAAGAGGAGAGACAGATGGTGACACAGAATCATAAGTAAGAGCATAAAGGGAGAGGTATCACTTTCTTCCAGTCTTTCTTTAATATCACTCCCTGGGAGTGTCTGCCTGACCATTCTATCTAAAGTATATTGCCAGCTTGCTTCATCCTTGTTGTATATTCTTTCGTACTCATTGTCACCATCTGAAATTGTATTATTTGCATGTTTGTCCTTTCCATGAAACTGTAGGTTCCTTGAGGGCAAATAATTGGCTCACTACTGTATACTCAGTGCCTGGAAAGTGCCTGGCACATAGTAGGCACTCAATCAAAGTTTATGGAACAACTGAATGAGAAGATACACAAGAAGATGACAGGCATGGGTTTGTATATGGGCTGTCAATTCTGTTCCATTGGTTTATGTGTCAGTTCTTATGCCAGTAATATACTGTTTTGATTACTATAGCTTTGCATTATAGTTTGAAATCAAGAAGTGTGATGCCTCCACCTTTGTTCCTTTTCAGGATTTCATTAGCTATTCAGGGTTTTTTGTAGTTCCATATGAATTATAGCATTGTTTTTCTATTTCTTTGAAAAATGCCATTGAAGTCTTGACAGGAATTGCATTGTATATATAGATGGCTTTGGGTAATATGGACATTTTGGCAATATTATTTCTTTCGATCCCTGAACATGGAATATCTTTCCATTTATTTGTGTCTTCAATTTCTTTCTTCACTGTGTTATAATTTTCAGTGTAGATCTTTCACTTCCTTGGTTAAATTTATTCCTAAGTATTTCATTGTTTTTGATGCTGTTGTGAATGGGGCTGTTTTCTGTATTACTTTTTCAGATAGTTTATTGTTGATGAATAGAGCCACAACTGATTTTTATATGTTGATTCTATAACCTGCAACTTTACTAAATCATTTATTAGTTCTAACAGTTTTTTGGTAAAGTCTTTAGGATTTGCTATATGTAAGATAATGTCATCTGCAAACAGGCAATTTTACTTCTTAGTTTCCAGTTTAGATGTCTTTTATTCTTTTTTCTTGCTTGATTACTCTTGCTAGGACTTCCAGTACTATGTTGAGAAGGGGAGATGATAGTGGGCACTGTTGTCTTGTTCCTGATCTCAGAGGAAAAGCTTCAAACCTTTCACCATTGGATATGATGTTAGCTGTGGGCTTGTCATATATGGCCCTTATTATGTTGAGGTGTGTTCCTTCTATACCTACTTGGTTGAGCATGTTTATAATGAATGGATTTTAAATTTTATCAAATGTTTTTCTGTATCTATTGAGGCGATCATATGATTTTTATCTTTATTTCTATTAATGTGATATATCATATTTATTGATTTGAGTATGTTGAAACATCCTTGCATTCCAGGGATAAATCCCACTTGATCATGTCATATGATCCTTTTAATGTGCTGTTGAATTCAGTTTGCTAGTATTTAGTTGAGGTTTTTTGCATCTATATTCATCAAGGATATTGGCCTGTAATTTTGTTTTCCTATACTATCCTTATCTGGCTTTGCTATCAGGTTAATGCTGACTTCATAAATGAGTTTGGGAGTGTTCTTGTTTTTGAAAGTTTTATTTTTCTATTATTTATTTAAAAATTATTTTAATGAGGTCATATAGGTTTATAACAATGTGTAATTTCAGATGTACATTATTATATCAATTTCTGTATAGACTGCATTGTGCTTACCACCAATAGTCTAGTTTTTATTTGTCACCCTATGTATGTACTCTTTTACCCTTTTGCCCATCCCCCCACCCTCTCCCCAACAGATAACCATTAATCTGTTCTCTTTACCCATGTGTTTGTTTACCTTCCACATATAAGTGAAATCATATGTGTTTGTCTTTCTGTCTGGCTTATTTTATTTAACATCATACCCTCAAGGTCCATCCATATTCCTGCAAATGGCATGATTTTGTCTTTTTTATGGCTGAGTAGTATTCCACTGTGTGTGTGTATGTGTGTGTGTGTATATATATATCACATCTTCTTTATCCAATCAGCAGTCGATGGGCACTTGGGTTGTTTCCACTTCTTGGCTATAGTGAATAATGCTGCAATGAACATAGGGATGCATAAGTCTCTTTGAATTGTTGATTTCAAGTTCTTTGGATAAATACCCAGTAGTGGGATAGCTGGATCATATGGTAATTCTATTTTTAATTTTTTGAGAAATCTCCATACTGTTTTCCATAGTGGATATACCAGTTTGCATTCCCACCAGCAGTGTATGAGGGTTCCCTTTTCTCCACATCCTCTTCAACATTTGTTATCTTTTGTCTTGTTAATTATAGCCATTCTGATGAGTGTAAGGTGATGTCTCATTGTAGTTTTGATTTGCATTTCCGTAATAATTAGTGATGTTGAACATCTTTTCATGTGCCTGTTGGCCACCTGTATATCTGTTTTGGAAAAATGTCTGTTTCTAGCCTCTTCCCACTTTTTGATTGGGTTGTTTGTGTTTTTTTGTTGTTGTTGTTGAATTGTATGAGTTCCTTATATATTTTGAAAATTAACCCCTTGTCAGATATATGATTTGCAGATATTTTCTCCCAGTAGGTGGGTTGTCCTTTCCTTTTATTGATGGTTTCTTTTGACTCACATAAGTTTTTTAGTCTGATATAGTCCCTGTTGTTTATTTTTTATTTTGTTTCCCTTGCCTGAGTAGATATGGTATTCAAAATGATGCTTCTAAGACTGATGTCAAAGAGTGTCCTGCCTAAATTTTCTTCTAGGAGTTTTGTGGTTTCAGGTTTTATATTCAAGTCTTTAATCCGTTTTGAGTTAACTTCTGTGTGTGGTGTAAAATAATGGTCTACTTTCATTCTTTTGCATGTGACTATCCAGTGTTCCCATCATCATTTATTGAAGGGACTTTCCTTTCTCCCTTGTATGTTCTTGGCTCTTTTGTTGAAGATTAGCTATCCATATATCTGTGGTTTTCTTTCTGGGCTTTCAATTCTGTTCCAGTGATCTGGATCTGTTTTTCTGCCAGTTCCATGCTGTTTTGGTTACTCTAGCTTTGTAGTATATTTTGAAGTCAGGGATTGTGATGCCTCCAGCTTTGTTCTTTTTTCTCAGGATTGCTGTAGCTATTCAGGGCCTTTTACTGGTCCATATAAATTTTAGAATTCTTTTATATTTCCATGAAAAATGTCATTGGGATTCTTGTAGGGATCGCATTGAATCTGTAGATTGCTTTAGCTAGTGTGGATATTTTATGTTTATTCTTCCAATCCATGAGCATGGAATATCTTTCCATTTCTTTTTGTCTTCTTCAATTTCTTTCAATAATGTCTTGTAGTTTTCAGTGTATAGGTCTTTCACCTCTTTGTTTAAATTTATTCCTAGTTATTTCATTCTTTTTGTTGAGATTATAAATGAGATTGTATTTTTGAGTTTTCTTTCTGCTAGTTCAATATTAGTGTATAGAAAGGCAACTGATTTTTGTAAGTTGATTTTGTATCCCGCAACTTCGCTGTAGTTGTTGATAGAACTAATAGTTTTCTGGTGGATTCTTTAGGGTTTTCTATACATAAAATCATGTCCTCTGCAAGCAGCCAGCATTTTACTTCTTCCTTTCCAATTTGGATACCTTTTATTTCTTTTTTTTGCCTAATTGCTCTGGTCAAAACCTCCAGTACTATGAATAGGAGTGGTGAGAGTGGGCACCTTTGTCTTGCTCCTGTTCTCAGATGGATGGCTTTCAGTTTTTCACCATTAACTCTGATGTTGGCTGTGGGTTTGTCATATATATGGACTTAATATTTTGAGGTATTTTCCTTCTATACTTATTTTATGAAGAGTTTTTATCATAAATATATGTTGGATTCTGTCAAATGCTTTTTCTGCATCTATTGAGATGATCATATGATTTTTATTCCTCATTTTATTAATGTGGTGTATCACATTGACTGATTTGCAGAAGTTGAACCATCCCTGTGTCCCTGGTATAAATCTCACTTGATTATGGTGTATGATCATTTTAATGTTTGCTGTATTCAGTTTGTCAATATTTTGTTGAGGATTTCTGCTCTATATTCATCTGCAATATTGGCCTGTAATTTCCCTTTTTTTTTTGCATTGTCCTTGCCTGATTTTGGTATCAGGGTAGTATTGACCTCATAGAATGAGTTAGGAAGCATTCCATCTTCTTCAATTTTTTGGAATAGTTTGAGAAAGATAGATATTAAATATTCTTTGAATGTTTCATAGAATTCTCCAGAGAAGCCATCTGGTCCTGGACTTCTGTTTTTTGATTACTGTTTCATTCTCTTTGCTTGTGATTGGTCTATTCAGATTCTCTATTTCTTCTTGTTTCTGTTTTGGCAGGTTGTATGAGTCTAAGAATTTATCCGTTTCTTCTAGGTTATCCAATTTTTTGGCATATAGTTTTTCATAGTATTCTCTTATAATCCTTTGTGTTTCTGTGGTATCCATTGTAATTTCTCCTCTTTCAGTTTCAGTTTTATTTATTTGAGTCTTCTCTTTTTTTCTAGTAAGTCTAGCTATGGGTTTGTCAATTTTGTTTATTTTCTCAAGGAATCAGCTGTTAGTTGCACTGGTCCTTTCTACTGCTTTTTTAGTCTCAATTTCATTTATTTCTCTCTAATTTTTATTATTTTCCTCCTGCTGACTTTGGGCTTTGTTCTTCTTTTTCTAGTTCTTTTTGGTGTATTTCAAGATTGTTTATTAGAGATTTTTCTTGTTTGTATTGCAAGGTAGTCCTGTATTGATGTACATTTCTTTCTTAGTACTGCTTTTTTTGCATCCCATAAGAGCTGGTATGTTGTGTTTTCATTTTTAATTCATCTCCATGTATTTTTTGATTTCTACTTTGATTTCTTCATTGATCTAGTGGTTGTTCAGTAGCATGTTGTTTAGTCTTCACATATTTGTGACTTTCCCAGCCTTTTTCTTGTAGTTGATTTCTAGCCTCATAGCATTGTGGTGAGAAAAAGATGCTTGATATGACTTCAATCTTCTTAAATTTATTGAGGCCTGCCTTGTTTCCCAATGTGTTCCATGTGCACTTGAGAAGATTGTATATTCTGTTGGTTTGGGGTGAAATGTTCTATATGTATCTATTAAATCCATCTGGTCTAGTATTTCATTTAACACCACTGTTTCCTTATTGACTTTCTATCTGTTTGATCTATCCATTGATGGAAGTGAGGTGTTGAGTTCCCCTTCTGTTATGTTGCTGTCAGTTTCTCTCTTTAGGTCTGTTAATAGTTGCTTTATATACTTGAGTGTTCCTTTATTAGGTGCATATATATATACATAGGTGTTATGTTCTCTTGGTGGAATGTCCCTTTTATCGTTATATACTGCCCCTCTTTGTCTCTCGTTGCCTTTTTATCTTGAAGTCTGCTTAGTCTGATACAAATATGGCAACACCTGCTTTATTTTGCTTTCCATTTGCTTACAGTATTGTCTTCCATCCCTTCACTCTGAGCCTCTGTTTGTCTTTAGAATTGAGATGTGTTTCCTAGAGGCAGCATATTGTTGGTTCTTGTTTTTTAATCCATTCAGTGATTCTGTGTCTTTTGATTGGGGAATTCAATCCACTTACATTTAGAGTGATTATTGATATATGAGGGCTTAATCCTGCCATTTTATGTCTTGTTTTCCAATTGTTCTATATTTCCATTGTATTTCTCACTGCCATTTCAGTTTGGTGGTTTTCTGTGATGGTTTTCTCATTATTTGTGATTTGTGGCTCTCCTCTGGTTTTTTGTTTAGTGGTTGCCATGAGGTTTGTATAAAAGCTCATAGATGAGATAGTCCAATTTCTGCTAGCCTCTTGTCTCCATTATCCTAAGCAGGTTCCATCCCTTTCCTCTTCCTCTTCTGATTTATTGTTGTCACAAATTGTTCTTTTTTGTTGTGTATTTGTGACTAAATTGAAATTTTTATAGTTATTGTTGATGCTTTCTTTCCCTTTATCTTTTATGTGATAATTGTTTACTAACCTATTCTGATATACAGCTGCAGTTTTTTGATTCTATTTGTTTATCTCCTTCCTCAAGGTTTTGTAAACCTTTACTTATTAGTTTCACACAGAGGGCTTCTTTCAACATTTCTCATAAGTCAGGCCTAGTAGTGATGAACTCCTTGGCATTTGTTTATCTGGGGAAGCTTTTATTTCTCCATCATATCTGAAAGATAGTTTCACTGGATAGACTATTCTTGGGTGAAAGTTTTTGTCTTTCAGTGTTTTGAATATAGCATTCCATTCTCTCCTAGCCTGTACGGTTTCTGCCAAGAAATCCACTGAATGCCTGATAGGGGTTCCTTTGTAGGTTATTTTCTTCTACCTTGCCACCCTTGATATTTTTTCTTTGTTGTTGACTTTTGCCAGTTTTATCATTATATGCCTTGGAGAAGGTCTTTTTGTGTTGATGTAATTAGTTCTATTGACTTCATGTACTTGTAAGTCCAGTTTCTTCCCCAGATTTGGGAAGTTCTCAGCTATTGTTTCTTTTAATGAGCTCTCTGCTCCTTTCACCCTCACTTCTCCCTCTGAATACCCATAATCCTTATGTTGCTTTTCCTAATTGAGTTAGTTATTTCTTGAAGAATGTCTTCTTCTTTTAAAAATCTTACTTCTCTCTACTCCTCCACCTGAAGCATTTCTCTATTTCTATCTTCTAAATCACTAATTCTATCCTCAATAACATCGGCTCTATTTTTTAAGGATTCTTTATTATTTGTTTATCTCCTTATTTGTGTTCTTCATATACAGAATTTCTGTTTTTTTTTTAGTTTCTGTATCTTTGGTGAAGTATTCCTTCTGCTTATTAATTTTATTCCTGAGCTCATTGAACTGTCTTTCTGAGTTTTCTTGTAACTTGTTGAGTTTTTTTATGACAACTATTTTGAATTCTTTGTCATTTAGATTGTAAATTTCTGTGACTTCAGGGTTGATTTCTGGAGACTTGTTATTTTCCTTCTGCTCTGCAGTGTTACTATAGTTCTTCATGGTGCTTGATGAATTGATCCTTTGCCAGCACATTTGTGGTAGTATTAGGTTGAAGATTCCCCCTGCCACTGCTGGAGCAGGCTGGAACTGTGTTTTCTGATCCTGCTCTGTCAGCTGGAAGTTGTGCTGGTAGGGCTGCTCTGTGTTTTCATGCTGTTCACAGACAGTTGGCATGTCATGCACACACTTGCAGGTGGGGCCTCTGAGCCTTACCAGCAGGTTGCTCATGTGTGGGCAGGACTGCTGCATTCTGCAGGGTACTGGCTTAGCTGTTGTGCTAGGCAGGAGGAGAGGCGTGCTTTCTTTCTTGTTGATTTTATTCCATTGTCTTTCTAGTCTCTATTTCATTGATTTCCACTCTCATCTTTGTTATTTCCTTTGTTCTACTACTTTTGGGGTTAGTTTGTTTTTAGTTCCTTGAGGTTTAAAGTAAGTTTTTTATTTGAGATCTTTCTTTTTTAATTTAGGCATTTATCACTATAAATTTCTTCTTTGAACTTGTTTTGCTCCATTCCATAGTTTGATATACTATGTTTCCATTTTTATTTGTCTCAGCATATTTTTTTGATTTCAGTTTTGATTTCTATTTGACCTTCTGGTTGTTCAGGAGCATATTGTTTGATCCTCACATATTTGTGGATTTTCCAGTTCTCCTCTTGTAATTGATTTCTAGTTTCATACCGTTGTGGTTGGATAGATGCTTGATATGATTTCAATCTCCTTTATTTTGATAAGACTGTTTTGTGGCCCTACATATAATCTATCCTTGAGAATGTTTCATGTATGCTTGAGAAGAATGTGTATTCTGCTGCTGTCGTATAGCATGTTCTGTATATGTCTGTTAGGTCCATATGATATAAAGTATAGTTAAGTCCAATGTTTCCATACTGATTTTCTGTCTGGATGATCTACCCATTGTTGAAAGTGGGGTATGAAGTCCTTTACTATTATTTTCTTCTTCTCTCTTTTTTCCTTCAGATCTGTTTGCTTTATATATTTGGGTGTTCCAATGTTGGGTGCATATATATTTATAATTCTTATATCCTTCTGAAGAGTTGACCCTGTATCATTATATAATGGGCTTCTTTTTCTCTCGTTATAGTTTTTTAAAGTCTATTTCATCTGGTGTAAATGTAGCTGCTTTTGCTCTCTTTTGCTTTCTCTTTGCATGAAATATCTTCTTCCATCTCTTCACTTTTATTCTATGTGTGGCCTTAAAGCTGAAATAACTTTTTTGTAGGCCTTAAAAATAGTCATAGAGGGGATTCCCTTGTACATAACAAGTCACTTTTCTCTTGCTTTTAAGACTCTGCCTTTAATAATGTCTTTTGTAGGTCGCCTATTGTTAGGTCTTGTTTTTTTTGTCTTTATTTAAACTCTATGTCCTTTGATTGGAGAATTTTATCCATTTACATTTATGGATAAGTTTGGACTTACTGTTGCCATTTCATTAATTGTTTTCTGGCTGTTTTGTAGTTTCTTTGTTCCTTTCTTTGCTGTGTTCCTTTATATATTGATGTTTTTCTGTAGTGGTGTGCTTTGATTGCTTTCTCTTTATCTTTTATGTGTCTACCATAGGTTTTTGTTTTGTAGTTACCATGAAGCTTACATCAAACATCCTATAATTATAACCATCTATTTTAAGCTGACAACAATGTAATTTCAAATGTATACAAAAACTCTACAATTTTACACCCCACCACATTTTGTTTTTGATATCACACTTTACTTCTTTTTATATTGTGTATCCATTAACAAATTATTATATTTATAGTTATTTTTAAAACTTTTATACTAGTTATTAGTGATTTACCCACCATTTACAACATTAGAGTATTCTGAATTTTAGCTATGTATTTTACCAGTGAGTTTTTCATATATTTTCATGTTACTAATTAGCATTGTTTTGTTTCAGGTTGAAGAACTCCCTTTTACATTTCTTGTAAGGCTGATCTAGTGTTCATGAAGTCCTTCATGTTTGTTTTTCTGGGAAACTCCTTATTTCTCCTTCAATTTTTTTCAAAATAACTTTCTCAGGTAGGGTATTCTTGGTTGGCAGTTTTTTTTTTTTCTTTCAGCACTGAATATATCATCCCACTCTTTTCTGGCCTGCAAAGTTTCTGTTGAAAAATCCTCTTAAAAATAGTCATAGAGGGGATTCTCTTGTACATAAAAAGTCACTTTTCTCTTGCTTTTAAGACTCTGCCTTTAAAATTTGACAGTTTAATTATAATGTGTCAGTGTAGATCTCTTTGGACTCATTTTATTTGGCACTCTTTGGGCATTCTGGATTTAGATATCTGTTTCTTTCCCCAGGTTAGGAAATTTTTTGGCCATTATTTCTTTGAATGAGCTTTCTGCACTCTTTTCTCTCTCTTCTCCTTCTGAAAACTCTATAATATGAATATTGGTCTACTTGATGGTATCCCATAAGTCCCTTAAGCTAGCCTCACTCTTTTCCTTTATTTTTTCCTTTTGTTCCCCAAATGAATGATTTCCACTGTACTATCTTCAAGTTTACTGATCTTTTCTTTCACTTGGTGTAGTCTGCTGTTGAACCCTCTACTAAATTTTTCAGTTCAGTTATTATATCCTTCAGTCTAAGGTTTCTGTTGTTACTTTTTAATGTTTTCTGTCTTTTGTTGAAATTCTCACTTTATTCATGCATCACTCTCCTGACCTTGGTGAGCATGTTTATGACTGTTATTTTGAACTATCAGGTAAATCACTTTTGTACATTTCTTTAAGATTGGTTTTTGGAGATTTATCTTGTTCTTTTGTTTTTCACATATTTCTCTGTGTTCTTTATTTTCCTTGACTCTCTGTGTTGGCTTCTGGTCATTAGGTAAACATCCACCTCTCCCAGTTTTATAGACTGGCCTCATGTAGAAGATGAACCTCATCAATTAGCCCTGCCCAAGCTCCTGGTTGCCTTTCAAATATTTGTGATTTTTAAAGCTGCCATGTTAGTTCTTAGTGGGTTCCAGTGGATGAGGTGGTACCAAGACCAGTCAGTGTCCCAAAGGCAGGAGAAATACACATATGTCTCTTTAGGCTCTCAGAGGAATACTAATTGCCTGCCCCTTCAGCTCCCCAATGCAGTCTAATTGAAAGCCTGACCTTCAGGCAACAGCTGGGAAAGTCAGGATGTTAGATATGCAGTCTAGTCCTATCAGGGAGAAACTGGGAGCTGGGTGTTTTTGACTACTTACTCTGTGCTGAGCCAGAGGGAATTGCCCCTGGGAGTGCTTGTTTACCCAAATAAAACTGCTTCATTGTTTTGTGTGGTCCTGGGGGCCTTGTCAAGCCCTATCACCTCCTAGGCCTACATTGTTGGAAGGCCAGTTCCTTGTTTTGCAGCCACAAAATTTGGGATTCTAGATATATGGACAAGCTCCTTCCAGGAAGAAGTGGGAGAATTGGATTTATTGTTGGAGTGAGCCAGAGGGAGAATACATGGGAAGTATCCGATGGCTCTTGTGGGCTCCCAGGAGGATTCCAGTTAGCATCTAGAAGCAGGCTGATTAGAGGCTATACTCTCAGGCAGCACCTGGGAAAGTATGCAGTCAAACCCCTTAAAGGGAAAAACTGGGAGATGGGCATTTTTGCCTGTTCCCTCTCCACTGAGCCTGGGGGTTTAGCCATGGGGATTGCTTGCATGCCACAGCTGCTTATTTGTTTACTATAGTCCTGTGGGACTTGTGAATGCAATCCACATTGACTCTCAGAGCTAGGTTATTTGGGGACTCATCCCTCAGGTGGCACTCTTAAAAGCTGGGGTGCTAAATGTGTGGTCCAAACTCTTGCTCCTTGGGGAGAATCTTGGAGTTGGGGGTTACTCCTCAGTTGTAAGACACTGTTTCTTGGGTGGGGTTTATGACAAGCGTGTGTCTCAGTCTTTCCTACCTGCTTCGATGGGGTATTTTCTCAGTCACCTGATATATAGGAGTCACTCAACTAGTTACAGGATTTCTCTCAGAGAGACTTGATCTATGTTTAGGTATATATTCAGTTTATCCATGGGAGGAAGGAAAGTCAGGAGCAATCTTGATGACATTACTCCTCAGTTCTTTTGAATATATACCTAGAAGTGGGATTGCTGGATCATATGGTAGTTACATTTTAAATTCTTTGAGGAACTATAATACTATTTTCCATAGCAGTTACACCTTTTTACAATCTTATCACAGTGCACAGTGATTCCAATTTATCCACATCCTCACCAAAACTTGTTATTTTCTGTTTGTTTTTTATTTTAATGAGGAAGATTAGCCCTGGGCTAACATCCATTACCAATACTCCTCTTTTTGCTAAGGAAGATTGGCCCTGGGCTAACATCCGTGTCCATCTTCCTCTACTTTACATGTGGGACACCTGCCACAGCATGGCTTGATAAGCGGTGTGTCGGGCCACACCTGGGATCTGAACCTGCAAACCCCCTGGGCCACCAAAGCAGAGTGCACAAACTTAACCAATATGCCACCAGCTGGCCCCCGATTTTTGTTTTTGATAGTAAGCATCCTAGTGGATGTGAAGTGATATCTCATTGTGATTTTGATTTTCATTTCTCTAATGATTAGTGATGTTGAGCATCTTTTCATATACTTGGTCGTTGATATAACATCTTTGGGGAATGGTCTATTCAAGTATTTCACCCATTTTTAATTGGGTTATATGTTTTTTATTGTCATTGAGTTATAAGAGTTCTTTATATATTCTAGATATTAACCCATTATCAGACATATAATTTGCAAATATTTTCTCCTATTCCATAGGTTGCCTTTTCACTCTGTTGACTGTGTCCTTTGATGCACGGAAATGTATAAGTTTATGTAGTCTCATTTATGTATTTTTCTTTTTGCTGCCTGTGCTTTTGGTGTCACATCCAATATTTCATTGTCAAGTTAAATGTCGTGAAGAATCTCCATTATATTTTCTTTTAGGAGTTTTATCATTTTTGGTCTTACATTTAGTTCTTTAATTCATTTTGAGTTAATTTTTGTATATGATGTAACATAAGGGTCCAACTGCTTTTTTTTTTTTTTTTTGCATCTGGATATCTGTTTTTCCCAGCACCAGTTGTTGAAGACATTGTCTTTTTTCTATTGATGGCCTTGGCACCATTATCGAAGATCAGTGACCATAAAAGCATGGGTTTATTTCTGGGTTCTCTATTCCATTCCATTGGTCTGTATGTCTATCTTTATTTTAATACTACAGTGTTTTGATTTCTATAGCTTTATAATATATCTTGAAATGAGGAAGTATGAGACCTCCAGCTTTATTCTTCTTTTTCAATATTGACTTGGCTATTCTGTCTCCCTTGAGATTCCATATGAATTTTAGTATAGGTTTTTTAAAATTTCTGCAAGAACTGCTATTAGGAATCTGAAAGAGATTGCATTGACTCTGTATATTGTGTTGAATAATATTGATAGAGATTGCATAGAATCTATAGATCACTTTGAATAGTCTTGACATCTCAACAATATTAAGTCTTCCAGTCTATGAACACAAGATGCCTTTCCATTTATTCATGTATTTAATTTCTTTTGGTAATGTTTTGTAGTTTTCAGTAATGTTTTGTGATTTTCACCTCCTTGGTTGATTTATTCTCAAGCATTTTATTCTTTTTTGATGCTACTGTAAATGGAATTACTTTCTTAATATCCTTTTCAGTTTTTTCATTGTTAGTGTATTGATTTTGTATACTGCAACTTTGCTGAATTTGTTTATTTGTTCTAATAGATTTTTAAAAAATTCTTTAGGGCTTTTAACATATAAGATCATGTCTTCTACAAACAGAGGTGATTTTAGTTCTTCTTTTCCAATTTGAAAGACTTCTATTTCTTTTTCTTGACTGCTCTGGCTAGGATTTTCAATACTATGTTGAATGGAAATGGTGAGAGTGGGCATCCCTGTGTTTTTCTTAATCTTAGAGGGAAAACGTTTAATCTCTCACCATTGAGTATGTGGAAATTAATAAACCGAAACCACATTAAAATGGAGTTAGAAGACCAAAAGGAGGAACTCTCATGCCCTACATCAATAGCAGAGCCCAACAGGCAGAAGGAAGACTTCCTTTTCTTGACCAGCAAGGAGCTCAGCCCATGAAAATTATGTCTCCAACTCCCAGTCTCCTCCAATAAACTTTTTGTTTAAAAATAGCCCTCCTGACTTCCTCCTCTCCTCTATAAAAGAGTTTCTCCTTCCTTTGTTGCTGGAGGCTTGCATGTGGCTCATCATGGTTGCACACCCTGAATTGCATTCTTTGCTGATCGTGAATCAACCTATTTTTGCTGGAGAAATAACTGGCTGTCTATTTGTTCAAGGTCAACATTTTGGTGGCCCATGTGGGGATCCAGAGAAGAACTGCAATGATTCTAAGGCTGATGAGCAAACAGGTGCAGTACCCAGAACAGAGCCCATTGAGCTTGCTACTTTTGTCACTAACCCTGGAGTTTGAGGGTAGGTCTTTTCTCCTGGATCTGAGCATCTGTCCTTTTCGCATTTGAGGCTTTCCAGGCTTTATTTGGGACTTGTTTTGAGGCTTCATTCTTATTTGATTAAGGCCTTGTTTGTGAGTACTCAGTTGGCACTTCAGCCTGATTCTTTTGAAATCAGGCTGTTTCTACTGAAACTGTGCTAGGCCTTTGGTCTGATTCCTTTGGAACTGGACTGTTTCTACTTGGAACTGAACTGGCACTTCAGCCTGGCTCCTTTGGGACTAGGCTATTCCAATTGAAACTGTGCCAATCCAGCTTTCAGCCTGACTCCCTTGGGAGCAGGCCATTTCATTGGAACTGCATCAACTTTCAGTTAAATTCCTTTTGGAAATGGACAGTTTCTTTGGAGCTGCACTGATTCAACCTTCAGTCCCCCTTACTGAAATCAGACTGTTCCTATAGCAACTGGCTGGTATTAAGCCTGCAGGCTTTTTGAGCTTTTCAAACTGTTTGAGTTGAAAATTGTTTAAGCAGTTTGAGAATTATTTCTTTGCTCTAGTGAAAGACTTCTAAGAAATGGGATTCCAGTTATCTAAATATTTTGAGGGTATCCCCCCCAGTGACCTTTGCTGATTTTACATTTAAAAACCACATTACTTTCTCATAAGCATCTCTAACTAAATGGATTGATTTACTAAAAACTAATTTAGAATGCTGATGGCCATTATGGGGAACTTTTGAACTCCCTGAGCTTACTTTTCTTAAAACTGAATTGATCAACTATAGCTCTGTAATTTCCAGTACAGAATGGAACATCTATTTTGATTGGTAGTTTGAGGCTTCCAAACGTTACTGGGAGTCTAAAATTGTCTCTTTGCAAAATAAATTTTTTAGATTGAGGCAAACAAACAATGAAAGAAAGAAAAAGTAGCTTCCAAAGCCTCATGTTTCTCTTTCCCAGCTTCTTTGTTTCAGGCTCCATCTCCAGTGCCATCACATTTCCTCTGGCTCCTCATGCTTAGGCCCTGCCTCCTGTGTCAACGTCCTCCTTTCCTTCTATTTCATCTACACCTTCTTTATACCCTAAGTTCCCTCCTACTAACTCTCTTGACAAACTTCCCCTTTTCTCTGAACCTTTCTCCACTCCCTCTTCCTCTGAACCTATCAGAAGCTGTCACTTAAAAATTAAGACTTATAAGGATCCAAATGCTAAAATCTTAATTTTTTATATTCCCTGAATACAGCTAAACTGTGAGCCATAGTCAAAGACATTCCCAACGTAACCGAAGATACTCACAGATTTGCTGAAGAATTTAATGTAGTCATTCAAACTTATCAAGCTGATTTCTCTGACTAACGTCAGCTAGTTCATATGCTTGTCAGTGAAGGCCAGGTCCATCATTGGATGAAAACTACTAATTGGGAAAATCCCAAAAGGTCTCTAGAATTATCACCAGGGGACCAACCCAGTGACTTGTATGATCAGGCTCAGGTAGTTGCTGGACGACTTCATTGGGCAATTCCTAGAACTTTCCCAAAGCCTGTTGATTGGAACAAAATTCAGGCTTATGCACAAAAACTCTATGCACCTGTTCACGACTATTAGAGTTGACTTCAGGTTATTTTTAAAGAAAATTCTGATCTTCCTGTAGATGTTGGTTCCATCTGGGTATCTTTTAACTTTATGTTGATTAATGGGCTGAACCAGGACCATTCCCTTCTAGTAAAAAGGACCAGGGTAGAATGAGAAACTATGTCCACTCCAGATTTAGTTAATCTGGGAAACCAATTGTCTTGCACCCAGATGAGTTACCTAAAAGAAAGACCACTAAAATTCTTAATGTTCAACTCCAGCAAATGAAGGCCCCTAAACAAATCAAAAATTCTGCTAGTTTCTGTTATTATTTCAAAGAGTCAGGACAGTGGAATAGAGATTGTTACAAATTTAAGTGCTTCAGGTGCCTTCTGCCCTCTCACCAGACTTTCCTCTTCAAAATTCTCAATGATGGGGCTCTGAGGAACTATAGGGGCTCTTCCCAATACTTAATCAGCTTGGAAAAACATTTCTCCAGATTGGAGATGAATCTCTTCCTGTCCTATTGACACTGGAGCCACACTCTTGGTTTTCTACCCTACTAGTATGAAGTAGCCCCTGCCTCAGAGTACCAGAACAGTTCAAATAGTGAGCATTTCTAAATAAACCTCAAAAGGTTCCTGCTCCTGAACCTATTCCCTTTTGTTTAGGCCCTTTGAGAGACACATACCCTTTTCTCCTTAGTTCCTTCACCCCTATTCATTTATTAGGCTGAGACTCTGGGAAAAGTATCATGCTGGAATTTTTTTCTCCCAAAAGGGGGAAATAATTCTAGAATTTTACAGTAGCCATCAAAACAGCCAACTAAGTGAATTAAGTGATTATTTGATATCTTTTATTTGCTCTGTCTCTGATGGCACTAAAGCTGAATCTGGAAACACTGATTATTTGTTCCTATTGAATCAGCTACCACCTTCTTTATGGGCAAAATCTTCAACTGATATTGGTGAAATTCACAGCACATCTCCCATCAATATTCAAGTAGATCCCTCAAAACCTCTTCCCAGAATTAATCAATATCCTATAAGTAAAGAAGCCATTCAAGGTATAAAGTTCATAAAAGAGGATTACAAGGCTCAAGGCCTCATTATCCCATGTACTAGTCCGTGTCATATTCCTATTTTACCTGTGAGAAAACCCAAGAGTCAAGGGTGGAGGTTTGTTCAGGACCTCCAAACAATAAACAACATCGTTATCTCTCACACCCTGTTGTTCCTAACACTCATATGCTACTAACATCTATTCCCACTGGAAGTAAATTCTTTACTGTAATTACTTTATGCAGCGCATTCTTTAGCATTCCAGTTGATGAAGCTAGTTAATATCTTTTTGCCTTCACTTTGGAAGGAAAATAATTCACCTCGACAGTAATGCTTCAGGGTTTTACTGAGAGTCCTTCTTATTTCTCACAAATTCTGAAGGCTGATCTGGATGATATGAAGTTCCCTAGGGGTTCTACTTTGTTGCAGTATGTGGATGATTTGCTTCTTTGTTCTCCTTCTCAAGCCTCCTCACAGGAAGACAGCACTCCCTTGCTAAAGCTTTTAGCCTTAAAGGGACATAAAGTAGCCAAAGAGAAATTGCAGTTTTCTCAAACCCATATTCAATATTTAGGGTGTCTTATATCGGAACAAGAGCTACACCCAGATCCAGATAAGCTTCATGATGTTCTACATTTCCCCAATCCCAAAACTAAGTGCCAACTGCAAAGTTTTATTGGGTTAGTTGGTTATTGCCAAAATGGGATTCCAAATTTCTCTCTATGGCCAAACCTCTGCATGTTTTATTAAACAACAACCCCAACCCAATTTTATGAGAAGAATAGGAGGGCATAACCTTTAAAGCCATAAAGGAGAGTTTGATGAACCCACCTGCTCTTGGAAATCCAATAATAAGATTCTCATATTTCTGAATATGAAAAGGAAGGAATGCTCTTGGAGTAAAAAACCGTTGGGACCAACATTGACCCATAAGTTATCATAGCCAGCAAGTGGACCTGTGGCACAGGGATACCCCCCTTGCCTTAAAGCCATTACTACCACTGTTCTTTTGGTTAAGGCTGATGAGAAAATCATTGTGGGATCCTCTTTAACCATTTTTGTACCTCATGCTGCAGAAGCCTTCCTGAATTCTCATCACAGTCAACATATTTCAGCCAGCTGCCTCACCTCTTGTGAAATCGTTTTGTTAACTGTTCCTCACATAACTTTTTATGATGTAGTAACTTTAACCTTGCTGCTCTTCTTCCCTTTACTACTGATGCAGTCCTTCATAACTGCTTAATACTGATGGATCACCTCTGGACCCCTTGTGATGATCTTCAGAAAACTCCTTTGAGTAATGCCAACTTCTCATGGTTCACTGACAGTTCTTAGTTAAAAGGTGACAATGGCAAATACTGTGCTGGGTATGCTATTGCAACTCCTTTTTATATCATCGAGGCAGCACTTTTACCTATGGCTGCTTCAGCCCAAGAGGCTGAATTATATGCTCTTACACTGTTTTGGGCTTTAACCAAGGGCAGAACTGCCAATATTTATGCTGATAGTTGATATGCTTTCAGAATAGCTCATGATTTTGAAATATTGTGAAAGTAACATGGATTCCTTACTTCCAGTGTAAATAAAACTAAAAATGGCCCCTATGTTCAGGAATTACTGGATGCTATACTTTAACCTGCTGCTTTAGCTATTATTAAGATCCTGGGGCATTCTAAACTTGACTCTCTAGAAGCCAAAAGAAAATCAGCTTGCTGACATTTCCATAAGGAATGCAGCTCTTACAGGAACCAATAGCACCCAAACCTCTGTCATGGTCCAAAGGAATATTTCTTCAAATGATAACTAAAAACTGGCTAGAGAAGCCTAACAATTGGCCTCAGAAAAGGAAAAACCAAGAATGGAGATTCAATAATTGTTGCTTTCATAAAAGCAGAAAGCTCTGGTTCAGACCAAACAACAACTAAGTCCTACCAGAGACTCTAAAATTCCCAATCCTAACCACTGTACATGCACTTAACCATTAGTATATTGATAAAATGATACCACTTATGAATCAGTATTGGTGGGGAAATATTAAGAAGCTCACAAAAAGTGCCTACCTCACTTGTCCCACTTGTCCAAAATACAATCCAGGGAAGGCTGTTTGTACTGCTCCTGGACATTTTAAACTGTCTAGTGGACCATTGACAGTTTGGCAAATGGATTTTTATACAGTTCCCCCATCTCATGGATATAAATATGTTTTAGTTATGGTTTGCATGATTTCTCACTGGACTGAAGCCTTCCCTTACAGACAGACTACTGCTTCTTCTGTGGCTAAAGTCCTTTTGGAAAAGATTATCCTTACCTGAAGAACTCCTCTTGAAATTCATAGATGGAGGGACCCATTTTACTGGCCAAGTACTTTAATAAATTTGCATTGTTTGGCCGGTTTTACAACACTTACACTGTACTTGCCACCCCCAATCCTATGGTTTAGTCAAACACACTAATGGCATTATTAAGACTCAGTTGGCAAAATTTGTTGAGACCCTCCAAATACCTTGGCCAAAAACATTGCCATTGGTCTTTCTAAATCTCAGATCCATCCTCCTTGGAACTCATAAACTTTCATCATTTGAGATAGTCACAGGATGCCCATTGCACTTGGTTTCTGCCTCATTTGACCCACAACTGATAAAAGGAGATATAATACAATAATGCAAAGGCCTAATTGCTGTTATTAAAAATAATCATGTTTCAGTAGAGGAATCTTTTTATAGTGCACTACATGGAGATGAAGACCTTAAGCCTGACACCTTGCAACCTGGAGATTTCATCTATTGGAAAAGACACCTCCAGAAGAACTCTCTTCAACCTCACTGGAAAGGCTCCTATTAGATACTGTTAACTAACCCTTGTGCCACAAAACTCCAGGGAATAGATTCTTGGATTTACATGACACATGTAAAGAAAGCATCAAACCCTGACTGTACCTGTACATCATCTGGTGACTTAAAAGTAAATATTTCCCATAATTGAAGCAGATGATATCTGATGAGACAGCTTTCCCAAGATGTCCACATCATGCCTGTTGGAAGTTTGTCTGCCAAACCTTTGATGATGACATAATGCTTTACATGACCTCAATGCCTATGATCTTAGAAACCTATGGACTTCAGAAAAGTGCCTGAGGGTTTTCTCTTCTAACCCTCCTTGTTACTCAAATGTGGTGACAATAGTTTTACAATCTGAGCACTTTCTTTCTGATGTAGGAAAGGTCCTTCCTGGCAGTGAGGGATAAAAAGCTGCTGAAACTGGAAAAACCTGACTCTTGATCAGCGATGCTTTCAGAGAAAGATCTTGATCAAAAGGAGGAAATGTAGAAATTAATAAACAGAAACTTTATTAAAATTAAGTCAGTAGGCCAAAATGGGGAGCTCTCATGCCTTATAGCAAAGCCCAACAGGAAGAGGAAAGATTTCAGCCAATGAGGATTGTCACAACTCAGCCAATTAAAAGCCAGTACACTTTGAACTCCCAGCTTTTTCCAATGGACTCTGTTTACAAAAGCCCTCTCAACTTCCTCTTTTCCTCTATAAAGAGTTTCTCCTTCCCTTGTTGCTTGGGACTTGCACGTGACTGGCCATGGTTGGAGACTCTGAATTGTAATTCTTTGCTGATCCTGAATAAACCCATTTTTGCTGGAGAAATAACTGGCTGTTTATTTGTTTAAGGTCAACAAGTTCGATGTTAGCACTTGGAATTTTATATATGGCCTTTGCTGTGTTTAGGTAGTTTCCTTCTATTTCCTAGTTTGCTGAGTGTTTTTATCACAAAAAGGCATTGAATTTTGCCAAATGATTTTTTTCTACATCCATTGAGATGATCATGTGATTTTCCCCCCTTCATTCTGTGATGTATTACATTGATTGATGTTCATATGTTGAACCATCCTTACATTCTAGGAATAAATCTCACTTGGCCAAGTTATATAATCCTTTTAGTGTGCTGTTATATTTAGTTTGCTAGTATTTTGTTGAAGTAACATAAATCCTTTTCATTTGTCTTTTTCTCTCCTAGAACTCTATCTGACTGAATACTTCTCCTTTTAGCTTCTGTATCCCTTAACTCCCCCCCCACCTCTTTATTCTTTCTTAGGACCTTTTGGGAGATTTCCTTCATGTGACCTCCTGGTCACAAATTTATTCTTTAGTTGTAGTACTATTTATTTACTATATTGTGTTTTCATTTTAACTATCATCTTTGTCATGACTAACATGTTCATTTGGTTCATTTAATTTTTTTACTATTTTATAATGCTGATATCTTGCCTATTTTATATCCTTGGGAAGTCTTTTCTTACACTTTGCTTCTTATGAAATATTTATCCCAGTTTTCTGTCTTTCCTTAGAGGTGTTTGTAATTATTTTGGCATTGGAGCTCATATCCTGTTAGGCACATATGCTACTCTGGTTGTTGCCACTGGGGTCAAACCCTAATCCAAGTCATTCCAGAAGAATGTACTAGAAGTCTTAGCTGACCCTTCCTGCTTGGTGCCTTGTGCGGAAATATTAAAAATAACAAGCGAGGGCAACAAAGTTAAGTCTGTTTCTAAAAATACTCAGAAAGAATTTTCTCCAAGCATGACAAATCCACAAAACCAAACCAATCAACCCAAAAAACACAAACTTCACCACAATCAATCAAATCTAGTCCAGGAATTAGAGGATTAAAGCCTTTGGTTAAGGTTACTCTTATTAGAGAGGAAGGAAGTGCCAGCTCTGTGCTACACTGGCTAAAGTGAGCCCCAAATACCCTGTTATTTAATGACCTCAGCTGAAAGTGTGTCATTTAATATCACAAATTTGCTATACAGTGATTACAGGAGCAAGCCAGAAGCTGATAGTGCTGAGAAATTATTGTTTTTTAAAATAATAATTGCAATCTTTTAAAATCTGACTACTAAATTTGTATTAATTTTTATTAAAAGCAATATAATTTGTAATATTTTTTGTCTCAGTCTTGACTAAAGGCTGATTTTAGCACTCAGTCATTCAGCATTCAGTCTAAAGCAAATATGGTACATCACTTTTACCTGTAAAATAAAGCCTCTTTTGCTATGCATAGGAGAAAGGCCTTTAAAAGACTAGTTCTCTCACTTCCCTACTGAGTGCATTTTCTGGCCTTCAGATTCATGAATCTATATCAACATAGCACTCCCTGCCTGCACTATTCTGAGTGGTTTACATATGTTAACTCATTTAATCTTCTCAGCAATGCTAGGAGGTAGGTACCATTATTTTACTCCAATTTCTCAGATTGTCAGGATTCTGTAGTCTTGTTTGGTGCTATGTTTGCATTGGACAATGGGTATGAACTCAGAAAGAGGAGTTCAAAGAAAAAGGAAAATTTGTTGGAGCCAAGAGAATGGAGGCAGGTTTACTCTTTGTTCCTCAAGAAACAAAATGCTGACTATTGGGTTGCAGATGTGTAAGCTTTTTGCAAGCCAAAAGCTGCCTTTGTTAATTCAAGGCAGATCAGACTATTTTAATGCCATAAGAATTGAAAATTCTGCTGTCAGAGTTTTGCTTTCTGAGTGAACCCTGACATTGTGAGTTCCCTCATTGTTCTGAGGCGCAGCTCACACCTACTTCACAGGTATGTTTAGGCAGATGAGTGCATTTGTGGCTTGGGCATATGTAAACAAAAATGCTGTGTGGTTTCAGAATTTTGTGTCAGAAGACCTGGCTCTTTTGATGCTGCTCTGAGACCATAGATAGATAGGTTATTTTATGTTTTATTTTTATTTTCACACAATAAGGGGATTGAAACAAATGACCTTTAACATTTTTATGATTCTCATAACAGCATTTGCCAAGTCCTAAAGGCTCCTGAAAGCAAATCAAAGAAATATGCTAACATAAGATTATAATCAGGTATAGCAACCTAGGTGGCTTTTCATCTTTCTCAGGGGCCATCTACTGATTACTATACTCTTCATAGATTCTATGAAATCCTTATTTCTCAGGTTATAGATGCAGGGGTTAAGCATAGGGGTAAGGATGGTATTAAACATAAAGAGAGACTGGTTTAATTTGGGAGTCTTAGAGGATCTAGGCCTCATGTAGACAATATGGTGGGGCCAAAGTTGAGGCTGACCACACAGAGTTGGGAGGAGCAGGAAAACCTTGTTTTTGACTTCAAGGGAGTTCATTCAGAGGACAGCAAGGAAGATGAGGGGGTAGGAGGCCAGAATGGTACTCAGAGGGATGAGGACCACCAGAAAGCTTGAGACCACCACTGACTTTACATAGGCTGAAATGTCCTCACAAGTGAGCTTCAGAAAGGCCATGACCTCACACAAAAAGTGTGGGATCTCTTGAGGACAACAGATGGGGAAGTGCATGGCATACACTGTATTAACCAGGGAAGTTATTGCCCCTCCTGCCCAGGACCCAATGACCATGTTTGCAGACTCATGATGACTGAGTAATGCAGTGGCAGTGTAGCAGTCATAGGACATGAGGTTCAGCAGGAAGCACTCAGCAATCCCCAGGGTTAAGCTGAGTAAGATCTGTCCTCCACAGCCAACTTGTGATATGGTTCTTTTCCCCGAGAAGAAGTTTGTGACCATTTTGGGGACAGAAGTTGAGGTCAAGGCCAATCAGTGAGGGAGAGCTGGCTGAGCAGGAAGTACATGGTGAAGTGAAGTCGGGAAGTAAGGAGAAAGAACAGCATTGCCCATAATAGCCATAAGGTGGAACAGAAGAATGAGGTGGATAAGGATCATAAGGTGGCTGAACTTAGGCCAGAGCCCTGGGAGAATAAAATCTGTACTGACAGTTTTATTGTTTCTCTCCATGACTGAACATTATTATCCAGAAAACAATGGCAAGAACACTGTTCCATCTGATGATGTGTTATCATACATCTGGTCTACTTTTCTTACTTCCAGGACTCCTCTGGCCAGGACTCCTCTGAATGTACTCATGCTGAATTCTTTCCTTATTGTGGTCTCTTCAGTATTATGAATAACTTCTCAACATAAAAAATTCTCATTAATTATTTCTCATGGATTACTTAATAAACTCCTCTTTACACACTGTACCTACTGTTACAAACTGTAATCACTGAAAGTAACCAAATAAGAATACAGTTATGTTTAATGCCCTATCAACAAAAAGCCAGTCAATCTGATGAAAGTGTATCACATGTATTTCTTAAAGATATAATTCAATCATCACTTTGAGGTCCTTTGCAGATGTAACTTCAACAGAAGAGTTGTGATCTTTTAGATTTTGAAAAGTCAACATTTTCACTCAGTCTTGTGAGGCTTCATGGAAAATGAAGATTCTCTTGAAGATGGGAAGTAGAGGCCTTGATAACCTGAGGACAGAAAAGCATTTTCAGAATTGAGTGTGGTCTGTGCTTACCTTTTCCCTCCCACATAGAGAATTTTCCCATTTGCCCATGAGTCCTTGCTCTGATCCCAACTCAAGCATCTCTTAAGTTAGGTGCACTAGAACAGAATGACTAACCATGGCACCAGTTTTAGGGAGGGGCTTTATGAGCATGATTGTTGTTAGTTTCACAGAAGTTACCCTACTCTACATGAAGTTTGAATCTGTCATCAAGGTAATTCAAGGTACTAGTTGATGCTGCACAAGGGGAGGACACAAGGTTGTAATGGAGAAGATTGTAGGTAGGTATCTTCTGCTTAGCAAAGTTTTGGTTGGACTTACAAACTCTAGATACAGAGGAAGTATTGTGGATTAGTTAAATGCATAGCCTCCAGAGGATCATTTCCAGGGTTTGAAGCTCCCTTTACCAAAAGAGCATATTACCCACCTGATGGCCTTGATCTAGTTTGGATCATCCTTTTGCATCTTTCTTCTTTCCTTTGTAAAATTGGACTAAAGCATACCCAGGGGGGTGATGTGCAGATTAAAAGAATTAATGGGTGAAGAGATTTTAGACCATTGCCTGATCAGCAGTGTTAAGTGCCTATATTAGGCATAATTGGAAGTTTACTTTGCATAAGTGGCAGAATCAGTGCCTTCAGGTCCCTTGTGACTTGCAGAGCTGTGCACATTTGCATAGTCATTCATTCAGAGTGATTCTGCTATGTTTCTTGTGGGTTCACCTGTACCTGTAAGGTGCAATTAAAAAATAATGTTAAATACAAGAATTTATCATAGGTATATGAGTGTGATGGGGGAAGAATTGTGAATAATCCATAGATGTGAACCATGTTTTTCAAAAACCAGTGGACAGCGAAACAGCAATTCAGTTTTACTTTAATTGCTGAAGGGTATTAGTCACTTTCAAAGTCCCAGTTCAAATGATCCCCCATCTATGGTCTTCACAGCTGGCATTCATCTCTCCTACTATCTTCTTTCATGTTCATCAATTTATCACAGTGTATGTTGCAGCTTGCCTCATACTACATTTGTCTGTGGACAAATCTTTCCCTCAACACTGCAGATTGTTAATCTTTTCAGAAGAGGAGTTCTGCTTTTTCTTAAGCAAATATTTTGAACTCCCAAGACTGTCTAGCCCTATACCTGAAGAGATAGGTTATCAATAATTGTGTGACAAAATAAATTTATTTGCATGTTTTCTGCTTTATAGCTTCTGAGAAGTTAATAACACACTATTTGATTCTCACAGTTTAATGGGACTCATGAAATCAAGTATCCCAGAGTTACCTAAAATTGCCTGATGAAACCATACCTGTATCCTTCTCCAGAACTATTGAGTCATATTCTCCATGTGGTTCATATAATCAGGTCAGGTTGAGAAACACAGATGGAGTACAATAGTTGCATTATATAAATAAGAAAATAAGACTCATTGAGGTTAAGTGGCTTGGCCAAGTTGATGCAGTGTCATGCAGTAATTGATAGCTCATATGGTAAGTAAGACTTGAAATCCCATTTGATGTGTCTTTTAGCTACATCCAGAACTTTATTGTAAATTATTTCCAGAACATATAAATATTACTTTTTCCATCAATTTTTTTCTTTTTTTATGGGGTACATCTAAGATTATACATTCCGATAAAACCATGTAGTCTTCTGCTAGGCTTAACTAATATTTATGGTAAAGTAGGTGAATTCCAGATTTACACATTGACAGATTTGGAAATGAACCCTTCATTTTTTACATGACTCATTCCACTGACTCATTCAGTCATTCTTTCACTCTGCACATGTCTATTGAGTCCAGTATCTGTGCTGGACAAACTCTAGTCTAGACTATCAGGATTCGGTGATGAGTAGGACCTTACCTCTGGCCTCAGTAAGCTTGAGGGAGACAGATGGACCATTATTACAAGGAAATGTGGAATTGTTTTAATTCAAGTAAGTTGTTCAAAAGCTACAAAGAAATAAGGGAAGTCTTTGTGCTGGAGGTATTATTTTAATGGCATCTTAAAGGATGAGTAAGAGCGTTCCCACTTGAGAGGGCATTCCAGGTATCAGCAACACTGTGCTTAATGAAGCAGAGAAACAACAGAGAATAGAATTATGGGCAGTCTTTCAGAGTTAGGGCTCAGACTTTCTGAAGAAAAGTGAGAGGAAGTGAGATGAAATGTTGGAAGTAGCTTGCATATTTGTGAATGGGAAGGGGAGGAATGGGCATTGACATGGTCATGCTGGAGAGGAAATACAGTGGAAAGAGAAGAAGACTATGGCTTTAATAATGATTTTATGAAGCCAACCTTTAGCCAACTCCGGAACATTGTAGATGTTCAATGCTTGTTTCCTGAATGCTGGTTGTTTTCTGATTATAAGTGTTAGGCACCCTGATCATGTGCTATGTAGCTGGTGATGATTCACAGTGCCCTTTGTGAGCACATTACATTGGCAGGCAGCCTACTTAGAGTCATATTAAGAATGGTTTATACAGCATTTGGACAAAAAACATTTAGTTGGTGCCTGGCTCTCAGAATTGTACTCTGTGCATGTGGGAGAGCACAGTTTTGCCATTTGCACCCTACAAACTTATCTGTAGGGATCACAGAGGACAGAGGAAGGACAAGAATCATGTTCATTGATGATAGTGTACATATATATATGAACCATGAGAACAATGCACATTCTTGGTCATTTTCCTGACTTAAGCCAAATTATGAAGAGGAATATCAACTTCTCTATTTGAATCATTCTTCTTCAGATGGTTCCCCTGGCCCACCTCAGGTGCCAAGCATTCTCAGGTTTTCTGACATTTTCAAGTATGCTCCCAGTAATTGATCTGCTGCATATATCATTCTAATATTGAAACTGATGTTTGGGTGGTGGATAGGTTAAATTTTTAGCAGAGGAAAAAGCCTTAAGAAAAATCAAGGATCTCTAATGTTGGGATGCATCAGAATCAGAGAAATGGGGAAATTTTGGTCCTTTTTGGCCCCTGCCAAGTTAAGCTACATATAAGTAGCCACCCACACTTCTTGCCAATATGAGTGACACTGTATGGCACCCTTTTCTTTTCACTTTCCCCACATTGCCTTCCTATTTTCTACAAGTCCTCTTTTATCCACTTAACTTTCTGCACTCTTTCTTTTATCATTTTTACCCACACTTTGTCATTTTTTCTTCTCGTCCAAAAACTAACTCTCCACATAGCTTTACTTCTGCCCTGTTGTTCTCACCTCTCTTTCCTTTAGGCCTGGTATAGATTCAGAGTCAAACAAAGAGCCTGACTACATTTTTTTCCTGAGATGGCTTTTAACCAAGTAATCACCATCCACCTAGAAATGCATTCTGCCTCTCAGAAATGCATAATATTATATATATTAATATTGCCAACATAGTGTTTCTGCGGATGGGGTCTATTTCTACTCAATTTGTTTCAAGGAGCACCTGAGATTTGGGTTTGCCTCTTGCTCTTGGTTAATGTAAATATTTGAATAATCTATATATAGTGAGGCAAAGACATCTTAGGAGTATTTAGTAGAGAAACAGAATCTATTTGCTTGGCACTTAAAGCATCTTAGTTGTAGCAATTAGATTTACTACTTTGAATGCACATTTACATTATCCAAAGCATATGGTACAATTTATCCCCTTAACAACAATGGTAACAATGTAATAGTTATTGATCATTCAACAAATGGTAGCACTTTACATGCTTTGCTATATAATTGATTTCTCTCAACAATTCATGAGATAAGAATTAATTTATATGAATTAATAATTTTTACCTTCATTTTACTGATAAGAACAATTGAGCTTAGAGGGATTGGGTAATTTTCCAAAGGCAGGGGAGCCATAAAGGAACCCTGGCAATCTGACTCTAGAGCCTGCACTCCACCTACTTAGTAATGTTTCCCAAAGTTACCTGATCATCAGAATCAAAGAAGGCTTCTGAAAAATACAGATTTCTGAACACAACCAAAACCTCCTGGGACCGAGCCTGGGATATTAATGAAGGCCTTAGTTGAATCTTAAGATCAGATGAGTAGAAATTCATCAGGGAATCACAATGCTTCAATGCCATAGAATACACATATAGTCTCAGAGAATACATTTACCTCTTCAACCACCACAATTCATGTATTGAATCTCTTCTTTGTATCTGTGCTTTCTTCTAGGTACTTGTCTCTTGAGAGTGTCAGATCAAAAAGCCAGGTAGAAGGAAGCAGGTCTCTACCATACCATCTGTTTTAGAATAAACAACCAATATGTCCTGGCAACTTTTGGCCCACCTGCAATGAAACGCTGTTTGTTATGGTGTCCAGGGACCCTCATGAGACATCTCCACCTATTGTGACCTTTCTCTCAGGAATGCAACAGAATGGAGAGGGATTGGACACTCCACACCCTGTGATGGCTTTATGGCTCTACAGTTCTTACCTCCTTAGATACCTCCCCCTGTGCTCAGCTTCAAAGCAGTCCTGATGGTGTTATCCATGAGCACAACTCTGTCCCTCTCCTTGATTTCAGAAAAGCTCACTGATAGGGAGAATATCTGTCTGTCACTTCTCCTCATCCTGGATGAGGCAGGGACAGAAAAATATCAAATTAAATCATGGCCCCATCCATGATGGCTTTGGATTTAGCATGATTTTCCAAATGTCTTCTGTCAGAAAGGAGCTGTTGAACTAGGTGGCATAAACTCTAATGGACTGACTGGTGTGATTCTTATACAACTATGCTTTTGTAAATCAACTTTTTTTTTAAACATTTTGGATTATATGGTGATAATCAACTTTGATTTATGTATTAATTTATTTTTGTTGGATAGAATTTTTAATGAATGCTATTTTTAATGTTTTCATATCATTGTGCAAAATCAGCCAAAACAGACAACTTGGGGAAAAACTAGAGGAAAGTTATACAGACCACACTTTGCCAGTACATATTTCATTTACTAGAGAAAATGACAGCCATGAGCCTTTCTTTATTGAATACTAGTTATGCCAGGCAGTGTGCTCAGCTCTTCACACATATTGCTGCATTCAGTCCCAATGACAATCATGAGAGATGTGTGCTCTTGATACATCCAGTTTAGAGATGTCAAAGGCAAAGTGTACAAAAGTTAACTCTTTGTCCAAGGTTGCAGAGTATATAGGTGGTGGAGCTGAACCTTCAACCTAATTTTATCAGGCTCTGGAGCTCATAACCTTAATCACCATCATTAACATAAGATTTTATACATAGGATACACTTAGTCTTCTCTGTTATCTAATTTATGAGGACAAATTGTCCTAGAAATCAAAAATTAACATCAAGTGTTAACACCATTAAATAAAAAACCTTATACAGAGTGTGAAGATGGGCATTATTTATTAACCACCCATACAGCCATCCCTGTGTCTACATTCACAATATGATTTGACTATTTTACTTGCTTGACCCATTAGAGTTAATACATACCGGATAATTAAAATTATATTTAATACCCCATGATTATTATCATTAATGCAAATCAACTGTTAAAGTATTAATATGATTAATTTCTTTTCAGAAATACAGGAAATATTTAGGCAACTCTTCTGCTATTTTATGCCAGAGTAAAGGTTAAAGTTGGCTACCTCACAATTTCTACCATTCCCCTTCATCATTGCCACCTGGAAACTCATGTGTCTTTAGTGCTGCACCCTGGGTGACAAGTGCTAGGTTCTCCTTTCCTGTGTCAGAACTAAGACTAAGAATTGGTTGAGGGGGTAAGAATTGGTAGACAGAGGCTCATTTTGTCTTCCCAGATCAAGTTGCCTCATATCTTATCATTAATATGAGGAGTGACTATAAGTTAAAGTTGCTGGCCAGAGGCAGGACATAATTGAATTGACATAATTCAGACTCTTTGCTAATTGAGGGCCTCAAGGAAAAATGTCTTGGAAGCGTCTTGTCCTCATACTTTTTGTAAAGTCATACAAAGCATGACTTTGTATCATCAGGTCTGAATCTTTACAGTTATTTTCCAAAGGAAATTAGCCACCATTCTTGAGATTACGGTCTTTTCCTCAGGCTACCACAATCTACCCAACATTTTTACTTAGCTCTGCCTCTCCTCTATCCCACCCCAGGATTCATTATTGTGGCAAAGGGTGAAGAGAGGCTGGGGGGACTTACCTAGAAGCTGTATTTGCAATGTATGTAACATAAAACTGAGAAAATATTCATTATCCAAACCAATAAATGGAGGAGAAGGGCTAATGGAAATTACGGGAAGAAGATATAACTCAGCAAGTTGTTTGTAGATCCTGTCACCATTTTAACCTGTATTCTGTGGTCTGGGCTACATATATCTACATGGGCAATTATCTGAGTAGTTATCATATTAATAACTGAGTTGATGATGCTAAGGTTCAAGATTAAATCTCTATTTAAGCCAATTGACTTTATTGTGTATGTTAAGGCTTCACAGATTATACCCTTATTTTATGATCTCTATAAAGTATGGTCAAGGTTCCAGGAAATATACATTCTCATAAACTGTTGGTGGGAGAGTGAATTATTACAATCTTTTAAGAAAGTAACTTGGAAACATCTGTTAAAACATACTTAACTTTAAAACTATTCTGTAGAAAGCATCACAATATAAAATATATGTTTAATGTAACTACCATTATCTGTGGAAGCAAAAAACTGGAAATGAGCTGAACATTGTGACACATATTCATATTTTTTTACATTATGTATCTGTTAAAGGAAATGTGTTAAATCCAAGTCTATTTCCTGGGTGGGGGGGGGAGGCTCATGATGTAATGTTAAGTGAGAACAAGTTGCAGAATGGCATGTAGAAAGATAACTGTAAAACTCCATAAATGTATATTTATCTTAGTATATTTTTGTATGATTATGGAGAAGGTTGAAGAAGCATTAGCATCAGAGTGTCAACATTGCATTCCCGAAGACAGCCTGAATAAAAGAATGGAGCAGGGATATTAAGAATGTTTCCTTTGTTATAATGAATAATGCTACAATAAGTAGCTTTGAATTTTTGTAAGTGTAACTTCAGCATAGATTTCTAGAAGTGGAATTGTTGGATTGGATGGTACTATGAATGTAAGTTTTTTTTTTTTAGGGAGGAAGATTGGCCCTGAGATAACATTCATTACCAATATTCCTCTTTTTGCTGAGGAAGATTAGCCCTGAGCTAACATTGGTGCCCATCTTCCTCTATTTTGTATAGGGGATGCTGTCACAGCATGATTTGATGAACAGTGTGTAGGTCTGTGCCCAGGATCCAAACTCATGAGCCCCGGGTGACTGAAGTGGAGTGTGTGAACTTAGCCATTATTCCACTGGGCCAGCCCCCTACTGTGAATGTAATTTTGCTACATATTTCCAAATTCTTTATAAAGATTGTATTATTTTGCATTACCACCAGCAATGTGTGAAAGTGCCAATTTCCTCAGAGCCTCACCAATAACATATATTGTTAAACTTTCAGATTTTTGTCAGTTTGGTAGGTGAGGCATGGCTTTTTTAATATGGTATAATTTTAATTTCTATTATCAACAGGTTGACTATTTTTTAGTGTTTAAGAGGCATGTGTGTTTCCATATATCTGAACTGTTCTTTCCCATTGTTTTCCCTTCTTCTATACAGTTGTTGGCTTTTAATTGTCATTTTAAAGAAGCCTTTAAATATTAGAAACATTAATTCCTTGTCTGTGGTATAAGTACAAACATATTTTTCTTAGTTTTTCATTTGTCATTTGATGTTGCTTAGAGATTTTCTTTAGCTACACAAGAAGCAAAAGAAAATTTCATTTTTGTATGCTAAAATTTATCATTTTTTTACCTTATTGATTTTAGTCATAACAGGTGAGGCAGATTGTATTGTGTGAATTTGGTTAGTAGTATTTTTTGTGCTATTTTTGTCAAGTTTTAATATCAATATAGTATTTATTGAATTAAAATTTTCTTCCTTTTCAATGTTCTGGAATAATTCAAGTAGTATTAGGATACTCTGATCTTCAAATGTTCAGTAAAATTCTCTTGCACCTTGTGTCTGGTGCTTTTTTGTAGATTGCTGTCTACACTTTTTCCTATTTCTCCTATGGCATTGAATTCTTTAGACTCTTGTTTGACTCTTTTTCTAGAAATTTATTAGTGTAAGTTAGTGCTTTAAATTTATTTATTTAGAAGATGGTGTCAAAGTGGTGGTGTAGGCAGACTCTGGACTCACCTCCTACTGTGGACACAGTGAATTTATAACTACTCTTGGAATAATTACCCCTGACACAGAACTGAAAATTGGATAAAAAGAATCCCCACAACAAGGGACAGTGCTGAATGAGGTGTAAGGATCAGAAATTCCTTTCTGGAGAGAAAAACAGCCACCTTCTAGCTGCAATGCTTCAAGGCCAGCTGGGAGCAACCTTAAGGTACAAAGCCTTGGAGGAGTGGGGGATCTTAACAGAGAAGCATTACTACAATAAGCAGCTTTTGGACTCAGCACAACTGAGACAAGTGTCATAATACCTGGCTTTGCTGCTATTAGCTACAATGGGGAACACCCCCAGAAAAGCTATCAAACATAAGGGGAAAAAAAGCCTGCTTTTAAAGGGCCCATGCACAGATTCACCCATTTCAGGAAGCAACCTAAAATCATCAGAAAGAAAGGTACACAGTCCTTTGTGAAAAGAGACTCACTTGATAGCCTATGGGTGCATCTCACTGAGAGGTGAGACCTCTCTGGGGACTGAAACATTGGTGGCAGCAATTACCGTGACCTAGCACAGGTGTGCTGACACAGACACTGGCTGAAGCCATTGGAGTTCTTCCCTTGGCCTGTTAGCCCAGGGTTTTCCCAACCTACTAGAGCACTGAGTTAATCCAGCTCAGCCAGGGCAGGCAACCTGCCTTAGGGACTGGCCCCACCCAACAGCAAGCCCTTGAGCAACTTGTGGGCCCCTGTAGGCAGGGTGCCTGGAAGCTCTGCAACCCAGAACATGGGTCCACCACTGAGGGGCAGGGGATGTGCAAGGGGTGGGCCTGCATTGGTGGAGTGTGTGGGGCCTCTGCAGTTGGGTGACTGGTTCCACTTCAGTGGGTTGGGGCAAATATATGGGCAGGACTGTGTTGACAGGATGTGTGGCCCTGTGGGGGGTGAGGCCTGTCAGCTGCAGCAGACTTGTGCTTCTCAAACAGCCCCATAGGGGATTGGCCCCACCTTCTAAAGCCTGAAACAGTTGGGTGCTCCCATGCCTGGGGCTGACCCCACTCAGCTGCAACCCTGGGAAAGCTGACAACAGCCTTGCAGACTGGGGGCCTACAGCAACTGTAAGTCCCTGAGCCTAGGAACCCACCACCCTAGGGGCCTACTCACTTAACAGAAAAATTGCAACAGGAATGTGCTATTACACCTTGCACCAACTGTGCTGGGGCTCCCAATGCCTGGTAAAGTGACTGAAAGGACCATACCAGCCACATGCAGCTGAGCAGTACAACCAGCTGGCCAGGGGGACAGTCTAGCCTCCCCAGGCACCTGCAGCAAGAGCAACCCTGCCACAACAGAAGGACACATGTAGCCCACACAGAGGTCACTCCTGGAACATTTGGAACTGGTGACGAGGGAAGCACACTGCTGGGCCTCATAAGGCATCACTTACATAAGGCTACCTCTCAAAGATTGGGAGACATAGCAGACCTACCTAAAACATAGATATAATCACAGAGAAAGAGGCAAACGAGGAGACAAAGGAATACATTCCAAGTAATGGAGCAGGAAAAACCCCAGAAAAAGAAATAAATGATATAGAAATAATCTATCTGACAAATTGTTCAAACTAATCATCATAAGGATACTCACTGATCTTGGGAGAAGAATGGATGAACTTAGTGAGAACTTCAACAAAGAATTGGAAAATATAGAAAAGAACCAATCAGAAATGAAGAATACAATTCTGCAAATGAAAAATTCACTAGAGGGACTCAATAGCAGAGTAGATAATACAGAAGAATGGATCAGTGAGCTGGACAAAAGACTAGAGGAAATCACCCTAGCTGAACAGATAAAAGAAAAAAGAAATAAAAAGAATGAGAACAGTCTAAAGGGCCTCTGGTACAACATCAGGTTCACTAACACTGGTATTATAGGTGTCCCAGAAGGAGAAGAGACAAAGGGGCAGAGAAGCTATTTCAAGAAATAATAGCTGAAAACTTCCCTAACCTAAGGAAGGAAACAGACATCCATCTACAGGAAGCACAGAGAGCAGCAAACAAGATAAACCCAAAGAGGCCCACGCCAAGTCACATTATAATTAAAATGTCAAGAATTAAAGATAAAGAGAATCCTAAAAGCCACAAGGGAAAGACAACAAGAAAAAAAGAAACCCTATAAGGCTATCAACTGACTTCTCAGCTGAAACCCTACAGGCTAGAAGAGAGTGGCGTGATATATTTAAAGTGCTGAAAGGAAGAAACTTACATCCAAGAATACTCTACCCAGCAAGATTATCATTCAGAATGGAAGAATAAATAAAGAATTTCCCAGACAAGAAAGAACTAAAGGAGTTTATCACCAAGAAACCAGCTTGACAAGAAATGCTAAAGAGGCTTATTTAAGTGGAAAAGAGAAGGCCACAAAAAGGAATAAGAAAATTATTTTTAAAAGCAATGAAATTACTGGTAAAGCAAATATACAGTAAAGGTAGCAGATCAACCACCTAGGAAGCTAATATGAAGGCTGAAAAACGAAATTACTAAAGTTATCTATTTCCACGTAAGAGGGTAGTGGATAAACACACACACAAAAGAGGTTAGCTATGATATCAAAAACATAAAATGTGGAAGGAGAGGAGTAAAAAAGTAGAGATTTTAGCAAGAGGTCAAACTTGAGACCATCAACTTGATACAGATTGCTATATTATAGGTTATTATATATGAACCTCATGGTAACCACAAACAAGAAACCTTTAATAAATATACAAAAAAATGAGATAAAGGAATACAAACATAATACTAAAGAAATCCATCAAACCACAAGGGAAGAGTGTAAGAGAAGAAAAGAACAGAGAAGAACTACTAAAACACCCAGTAAAAAAGTAACAAAATGGCAATAACTACATTCTTATCAATAGCTACTTTAAATGTCAATGGGCTAAGTGCTCCAACCAAAAGGCATGGGGGGCCGATTGGGTAAAAAAGCAAGACGTGTATATATGCTGCATACAAGAGACACACTTCAGACCTAAACACACTCACAAACTGAAAGTGAAGGGATGGAAAAAGATGCTCCATGCAAATGGCAATGAAAAGAAAGCTGAGGTAGAAATACGTATCTCAGACAAAATAGACTTTAAAACAAAAACTCTAACAAGAAACAAAGAAGGGCACTACATAATGATAAAGGGAACAATCCAGCAAGAGGATATAACACATGCAAATATCTATGCACCCAGCATAGGAGCACCTAAATAGATAAAGCAATTATTATTAACAGACATAAGAGGAGAAATAGCAACACAATAACAGTAGTGGACTTTAACACTCCACTTACACCATTGGGTAGATCATTCAAGCAGAAGATCAACAAGGAAACATTGGCCTTAAACAACACATTAGACCTCATGGACTTAGTAGATATATACAGAACATTCCATCCAAAAACCAAAGAATACACATTCTTTTCAAATGGACATGGAACATTCTCAAGGATATATCACATATTAGGCCACAAAACAAGTCTCAGTAAACTTAAGAAGATTGAAATAATACCAAGCATCTTCTCTGTCCACAATGGTATGAAAGTAGAAATCAACTACAGGAAGAAAATTGGAAAAGCCACAAATATGTGGAGATTAAACAAAATGATACTGAAAAATTATTGGGTCAATGAATAAATCAAAGGAGAAATCAAAAAATACCTGAAGGACAATGAAAATGAAAATATGACATTCCAAAATTTATGGGATACAGCAAAGCAGTCATAAGATGGAAGTTTATAGCAATACAGGTCTACCTCAACAAGCAAGAAAAATCTCAAATAAACAATCTAACAGTGCACCTAAAGGAACTGGAAAAAAAAAATCCCAACAAAGCCCAAAATCAGCAGAAGGAAGGAAAAAATAAAAATAAGAGCAGAAACAAATGAAATAGAGACTAAAAAAAGACAGAAAAAAGTCAATGAAACTAAGAGCTGGTTCTTTGAAAAGATGCACAAAATTGACAAACCTGTAGCTAGACTCACCAAGAAAAAAAGAGCAAAGGCTCAAATAAATAAAATCAGAAATGAAAGAGGAGAAATTACTACAGACATTTCAGAAATTCAAAAGATTACAAGAGAATACTGTGAAAAGCTATACACCAGCAAATTGGATAATCTAGGAGAAATGGATAAATTGTTAGAATTATGCAACCTTCCAAAACTGAATCAACAAAAAATAGAGAATTTAAATATACCAATCACCAACCAAGAGATCAAAACAGTAATCAAAAACCTCCCCCCAAATAAAAGTCCGGGGCCAGATGGCTTCCCTGGTGTATTAGACCAAACATTCAAAGAAGACTTAATACATATCCTTCTCAAACTCTTCCCAAAAATTTGAGAGGAAGCTTCCTCACTCATTCTTAGAAGTCAACATTACCCTGATAGCAAAACCAGACAGGGACAACAAAGAAAAGGACAATTACAGGCCAATATCACTGATGAACATTGATGCAAAAATCCTCAAGAAAATACTAGCAAATCAAATACAAAAATACATTAAAAGATCATACATCATGATCAAGTGGGATTTATTCCAGGATGCAAGGATAGTTCAACTTCTGCAAATTAATCAGTGTGATACACCACATTAACAAAATGAAGAATAAAAATCACATGATTATCTCAATAGATGCAGAGAAAGCATTGGACAAGATACAGCATCCACATATTATAAAAACCCTGAATAAAATGGGTAAAGAAGGAAACGACCTCAACATAATAAAGGCCATACATGACAAATCCACAGCTAATATCATTCTCAATGGAGAAAACTGAAAGCTATCCCTCGAAGAACAGGAACCAGACAGGGATACCCACTTTTACTGCTCTTATTTAACATTGTATTGGAAGTCCTAGCCAGAGCAATTAGTCAAGAAAAAGGAATAAAATGTATCCAAATTGGAAAGGAAGTAGTGAAACTGTCACTATTTGCAGACGACATGATTTTATATATAGAAACCCCTAAAGAATCCACCAAAAAAACTTTTAGAAATAATAAATAAATATACCTTACAAGTGTTGGATCTATTCAGATTCTGTATTTCTTCTTGGTTCAGTTTTGGAAGTTGTATAATTAAGGAATTTATTTATTTCTTCTAGGTTTCCTAATTTGTTGGCATATAGCTTTTCATAGTATTCTCGTATAATTCTTGGTTTTTCTGTGGTATCCATTGTAATGTCCCCTCTTTCATTTCTGACATATTTAAGCCTTGTCTCTTTTTTTCTTAGTGAGTCTAACGGTTTGTCAGTTTTATTCATCTTTTCACAGAAGCAGGTCTTAATTTCATTGATATTTTTCTATTGCCTTTTTAGTTTCTAATTCATTTATTTCTGCTCTAGTTTTTATTATTTACTCCCTTCTACTGACTTTGGCTTTGTTTCTTCTTCTTTTACTAGTTGATTTAGGTGTACTGTTAGATTGTTTATTTGAAATTTTTCTTGTTTCTTGAGGTAGGCCTGTATTGCTATAAACATAGTTTATGTTGTGTTTTCATTTTCATTTGTCTCCAGGTATTTTAAAATTTTTATTAATCCAATAATTGTTCAGTAGCATGTTTTTCAGTCTTCACATAGTTGTGACTTTTCCAGCTTTCTTTTTGTAGTTTATTTCTGGTTTCGTATCATTATGTTCAGAAAAGATGCTTGATATGATCTCAACCTTCTTAAATTTTTTTATTGTTGTCTTAAATTTATAACATTGTGAAATTTTAGTTGTACATTACTGTTTGTCAATCACCATATAAATGCATCCCTTCAACCCTTGTGCCCACCCTCCATCCCCCTTTTCCTGGTAACGACCAAATAGTTCTCTCTGTCCTTGTGTTAGTTTATATTCCACATATGAGTGAAATCATGTGGAGTTTGTCTTTCTCTCCCTAGGTTATTTCACTTAACATAACACTCTCCAGGTCCATCTATGTTGTTGTGAACAGGACAATTTTGTCTTTTTTTATGGCTGAGTAGTATTGCATTGTATGTATATATACCACATCTTCTTTATCCAATCATCTGTCGAGGGACACTTGGGTTGCTTCCACTTTTTGGCTATAGTGAATAATGCTGCAGTAAACATAGGGGTGCATAAGCTTCTTTGAATTGTTGATTTCAGGTTCATTGGATAGATACCCAATAGTAGCATAGCTGGATCATAATGCATTTCTATTTTTAATTTTTTGAGGAATCTCCGTACTGTTTTCCATAAAGGTTGCACCGTTTGCATTCCTGCCAGCAGTGAATTGGGCATCCCGTTTCTCCACAACCGCTCCAACATTTGATTTTTGTCTTGGTGATTATAGCAATTCTAACAGGTGTAAGGTGATATGTTAGTGTAGTTTTGATTTGCATTTCCCTGATGATTAGTGATGTTGAACATCTTTTCATGTGCCTGTTTGGCCATCTGTATATCTTCCTTGGAAAAATGTCTGTTCCTATTCTCTGTCCATTTTCTGATCAGGTTGCTTGTTTTTTGTTGTTCCATTGTGTGAGTTCTTTATATATTATGCAGATTAACCCCTTGTTGGATTTTTGATTTGCAAATATTTTCTCCCAGCTAGTGGGTTGTCTATTCATTTTGATCCTGGTTTCATTTGCCTTGTAGAAGCTCCTTAATCTGATGAAATCACACCTGTTTATTTTTTCTTTTGTTTCCCTTGTCCAAGTAGACATGGAATTAGAAAAGATCCCTTTATGACCAGTGTCAAAGAGTGTACTGCCTATATGTTCCTCCAGGAGTTTTACAGTTTCAGGTCTCATTTTCAGGTCTTTGATCCATTTTGAGTTAATTTTTGTGCATGGTGATAGAAAATGGTCCACTTTCATTCTTTTGTATGTGGCTGTCCAATTTTCCCAGCACCATTTATTGAGGAGACTTTCCTTCCTCCATTGTATGTTCTTAGCTACTTTGTCAAAGATTAGTTGTCCATAGATGTGTGGTTTTATTTCTGGGCTTTCAATTCTGTTCCATTGATCTGTGTATCTATTTTTGTACCAGCACCAAGCTGTTTTGATTACTCTAGCTTTGTAGTATATTTTGAAGTCAGGGATTGTTGATGCCTCCAGCTTTGTTTTTTCCCCCTCAGGACTGCTTTAGCTATTTGGGGTCTTTTGTTGCCCCATATGAATTTTAGTATTCTTTGTTCTATTTCCATGAAGAATGTCATTGGGATTCTGATTGGGATTGCATTGAATCTGTAGATTGCTTTAGGTAGTATGGACATTTTAACTATATTTATTCTTCCAATACATGTGCATGTGAAATTTTTCCATTTTTTTATGTCTTCATCGATTTCTTTCAATAGTGTCTTATAGTTTTCATTTTATAGGTCTTTCATCTCCTTGGTTAAATTTATTCCCAGATATTTTATTCTTTTTGTTGTGATTGTAAATGGGATTGCCTTTTTAGTTCTTTTTTTTTTTTATGAGGAAGACCAGCCCTGAGCTAACATCCGTCGCCAATCCTCCTCTTTTTGCTGAGGAAGACTGGCCCTGGGCTAACATCCGTGCCCATCTTCCTCTACTTTATATGGGACGCCACCACAGCATGGCTGACTAGCAGTGCATCGGCAGGCGCCCGGGATCCGAACCTGCAAACCCTGGGCTGCCAAGCGCGAACTTAACCGCTGCGCCACCTGGTGGCCCCCTCAAAGAACAAGCTTTTTGTTTCATTGATCCTTTCTACTGTTTTTTTTTGTTTGTTTCAATTTCATTTATTTCTGTTCTAATTTTTTTTATTGCCCTCCTTCTGTGACTTTGGCTTTGTTTGTTGTTCTTTTTCTAGTTCTGTTAGATGTAGTTTAAGGTTCCTTATTTGGGATTTTTCTTGTTTGTTAAGGTGGGCCTTTATTGCTATGAATTTCCATCTCAGGACTGCTTTTTACTGCATCCCATATGAGTTGGTATCGGGTATTTTCATTTTCTTCTGTCTCCAGATATTTTTTCGCTTCTCCTTTAATCTCATCTGTGATCCATTGGTTGTTCAGTAGCTTGTTGTTTAGTCACCACATATTCATCACTTTCCCAGCTTTTTCCTTGTAGTTGATTTCTAGTTTCATATCCTTATGGTCAGAAAAGATGTTTGCTGTAATTTCAGTCTTCTTAAATTTATAGAGGCTTGCCCTGTTCCCCAACATATGGTCTATCCTTGAGAATAGTCCATGTGCACTTGAGAATAATGTGTAATCTGCTGTTTTGGGGGGCAGTGCTCTGTATATATCTATTAAGTCCATCTCATCTAGCTTTTCGTTTAAGTCCACTATTTCCTTATTGACTTTTGGTCTGGATGATCTATCCATTGACGTGAATGTGGTGGTAAGGTCCCCTACTATTATTGTGCTGTTGGTAATATCTTCTTTTAGGTTTGTTAATAGTTGTTTTATGTACTTTGTGCTCCTGTGTTGGGTGCATATATATTTATAAGTGATATGTCTTCTTGGTGGAGTGTCCCTTTTATCATTATATATTGCCCCTGTCTGTCTCTCATTACCCTTTTTATCTTGATGTCTACTTCGTCTGATATAAGAATTTCCACACCTTTTTTCTTTTGTTTGCCAATAGCTTGGAGTATCATCTTCCATCCTTTTACTCTGAGCTTGTGTTTGTCTTTAGAGCTGAGGTGTGTTTCCTGGAGGCAGCATGTTGTTGGATCTTGTTTTTTAATCCATCCCACCACTCTGTGTCTTTTGATTGGAGAATTCAAACCATTTACATTTGGAGTCATTATTGATATATGAGGGCAACAAAGTTTCTACTTTGTTGCTTATTCGCCAGATATTTTGCATTTGCTTTGTTTCTTGGCCCATGTGTTTCAGTCTACCAATTCAGTTTGGTAGTTCTGTACGATGGTTTTCTTAGTTTTCTCTTTATTTATTATATGTGTCTCTGTTCTGAATATTAGTTTAGTGTCTACCATAATGTTTGTATTAAAAATCTTGTAGATGAGATAGTCCATTTTCTGATGGCCTCTTATTTCCTTTGACTAAGTCGATTCCATCCCTTTCTCTTCCCCTTCTAAGTTATGGTTGTCACAACTTATTCCATCTTGTGTTGTGATTTTGTGCTTAAAGTGATTAGGTTATGTTTATTTTTGGTGTTTTCCTTTCCTTGATCTTTGATGTTATAATTGTTTGCTAACCTATTCTGATAGACAGCTGTGATTTATCTGATTTTGTCTACCTATTTTCTCCCTCTGCTTAAAGATATGTATCCCCTTTCTCTTTCTATTTTTCAGGCATGAGGGCCTTCTTGAGCATTTCTTGCAGTAGTGGTCTTGTGGCAATGAATTCCCTTAGCTTTTGTTTATCTGGGATAGTTATTATTTCTCCATCATATCTGAAGGATATTTTTGCTGGATAGAGTATTCTTGGCTGAAAGTTTTTATCTTTCACAATTTTGAATATATCATTCCTCTCTCTCCTAGCCTGTAGAGTTTCTGATGAAAAATCTGCTGAGAGCCTGATTGGAATTCCTTTGTATGCTACCTTTTTTTCTCTTGCTGTCCTTAATATTTTTCTTTGTCATTAACTTTTGACAGCTTTACTACTATGTGCCTTGGTGATGGCCTTTTTTGTTGATATATTTAGGAGCTCTATTGGCTTCATTCACTTGTATTTCCAGCTCCTTCTCCAGGTTTGGGAAGTTCTTGGCTATTATTTCTTTGAACAAGCTCTCTACTCCTTTTGCCCTCTCTTCTCCCTTTGGGATACCAATAATCCTTATGTTGCATTTCTTAATTGTGTCAGATATTTCTCAGACAATTTCTTCATTTCTTTTTAGTCTTAGTCCTCTCTTCTCCTCCATCTGGAGCCTTTGTACATTCATATCCTCAATAATACTAATTCTTTCCTCCATATTATCAGCTCTGTTCTTTAAAGATTCCAGATTTTTCTTTATCTCCTCCATTGTGTTTTTCACCTCCAACTTTTCTGATTGATTTTTCTTTATAGTGTCAATCTCCTTTGTGAGGAAGCTCCTAATTTCTTTCAATTGTCTATATGTATTTTCTTGTAATTCATTGAGCTTTTTTATGATAGCTATTTTGAATGCTTTGTCATTTAGGTTATAAATTTCTGTGCCTTCAGGGATGATTTCTGGATGCTCATCATTTTCCTTCTGGTCTGGAGATTTAATGTATTTTTGCATCATGCTTGAAGGTGTGGTTTTATTTTTCCTCATCCTGAAGATGTCTGGTTGTAGGTTTCACTTGCCACTACTAGCTGGGGGTCAATAACTGTGTGTCCTGCACCCACTGAGATGTACGGGCATTCTGGATGGACTGAAGTGCAGCTGGACTGATGTGTGGCTGTGCTGGGGTGCTGCTGCTGGGCTGGAGCACTGCTGGGCACAGGCACTGTGTGCTGCTGCTGGGCTGGAGTGCTGCTGGACTTGGGCACTGTGCACCAATGCTGGGCTGCAGTGCCACTGGGCTGGAGCTCCATTGGGGTGGAGGGCTGTGTGCCACTGCCAGGCTGTAGAACTGCTGGGCTTGGGCATCAAGCTGGGGAGCTGAGTGTGGGTGAGCTAAGGTGCTGAGTTCAGGTGCCCAGCATGGCTGAGCTGGGACACCGAGGTGGGGGAGGGGTGCTCACTTTTGCCTCCCTGGTCACAGGGGCTTCTCATTCTTCCCTCACTATGTGCTCTCTTGGAGTGTTAGTTTGGTGAGGACACCTCCACAATGGATCTGTTCCTTCCATGTGGGGATTCCCCATGGGCTGTGAGGGAACGTGGAAAGTGAAGGTTTTCCCATAGAGGTCTGCCCTTCACCCTCTTCTCTGAAAGCCATGCAGTCTTGGTCTAAGGGTCACTGTTGTTGGGGAAGGAGGGGAGCCTTCCTTACCCCCTTCCACTTCTCCTGGGGTTTCTGGCACCTCTGCCATCAGATATAAGCCTGTGTGTGTCTCCCAGATCTCCTATGTATAGTGTGAAAGACTTCTGTTTATGTATGGATGACCTTTTTGTGGTATCTTAGTGGGGGAGAGTTTAGGGGAAAAGCTCACTCTGCCATGATGCTGATGTCACTACTTTCAATCTTCTTAAATTTATTGAGGCTTGTTTTATTTCCCAACAGATGGTCTATTTTTGGGAATGTTCCATGTGCACTTGAGAAGAATGTGTAGTCTGCTGCTTTTGGATGGAATGTTCTTTATGTGTCTATTAAGTTCATCTGGTCTAGGGTTTCATTTATGGCCAATATTTCCTTGTTGACTCTGTGTCTAGATGATCTATCCATTGACGAAAATGGGTATTAAAGTCCCCTACTATTATTGTGTTGCTGTCAATTTCTCCCTTTAGGTCTGTTCATAATTGCTTTATATACTTTGGTGCTCCTATGTTAGATGCATACATATTAATAAATGTTATGTCTTCTTGGTGGATTGTTCCCTTTATCATTATATAATGTCTATCTTTGTTTCTTATTATCTTTTTTGGCTTGAAGTCTATTTCATCTGATATAAGTGTGGCTACACCCACTTGGTTTTGGTTGCCATTTGCTTGGAGTATCCCCTTTCATCCCTTCACTTTGAGCTATGTTTGGCTTTAAAGCTGAGATGGGACTCCTAGAGGCATCATATTTTTGGGTTTTGTTTCTTAATCTATCCAGCCACTCTGTGTCTTTAATTGCTGGACTCATTCCATTTACATTTAGAGTGACTTTTGATATATGAGGGCTTAATACACTGCCATTTTATCTTTTGTTTTCTGGTTGTTCTATATTTCCATTGTTTTTTTCCTTGTTTTTCTGTCTGCCATTTCAGTTTGGTGGTTTTCTGTGATCTGTTTCTCAGTTTCCTCTTTTTTAAATGATTTGTGAGTCTGCTCTGATTTTTTGTTTTGTTGTTACCATGAGGTTTGTATAAAAGATCTCACTATGTGATAGTCCTTTTTCTTCTGATAGCATCTTATCTCCATTAGCCTCTGCAGGTTCTGTCCTATTCCTCTTTCTCTCTATATTTTTGTTGTCACAAATTATTCCTTTTTGTGTTGTGAGTTTGTTACCAAATTGAAATGGTTATAGTTATTTTTGATGGTTTATTTCCCTTCAGCCTTTATGTTATAATGAATGTTTATTAACCTATTAGATATAGAGTTGAAATTTTCTGATTCTGCCTGTTTATCACCTTGCTCAAAGTCTTATAAACATTTACCTTTTTTGTTTTAGGTAGGAGGGCTCCTTGCAACATTTTTTGTAAGGCAGGTCTAGTAGTGATGAACTCCCACAGCTTTTGTTTGCCTGGGAAAGCCTTTTTTTTCTCCTTCATATCTGAAGGATAATTTTGCTGGATAGAGTATTCTTGGCTGATAGTTTTTGTCTTTCAATATTTTGAATATGCAATTCCACTCTCTCCTAGCCTGTAGAATTTCTGCTGAGAAATCCACTGATAACCTGATAGTGATTCCCTTGCAAGTTATTTTCTTTTCTCTGGTCACCCTTAATATTCTTTTTTTGACATTTGTTTTTGACATTTTTATATAATATGGCTTGGAGAAGTTCTTTTTATGTTGAGATAATTAGGAGTTCTATTAGCTTCATATACTTGTATATCTAGTTCCTTCCTGAAGGTTTAGGAAGTTCTCAGCTATTATTTATTTGAATAAGCTCTCTATTCCTTTCTCCATCTCTTCTCCTTCTGGGATACCTATTATGCTTATGTTGCTTTTTCTAATTGAGTCAGATATTTCTCATAGAATTTCTTCATTTTATAAATCTTAGTTCTCTCCCCTTTTCCACCTGAATCGTTTTTAGATTTCTATCTTTGAGCTCACTAATTCTCTCTTCCATATGGTCTCCTCTATTTCCAATGTTTTCCACTTTATTTTTCATTTCATTTAATGAGCTCTTTAGTTCCAGAATTTGTGTTTGGTTCTTTTTTAGAGTTTCAGTCTCTTTGGTGGAGTATTCCTGCTCACTGATTTTATTCCTGGGCTCACTGAACTGTCTTTTTGAGTTTTCTTGTAGCACACTGAGTTTCTTCATGACAACTGTTTTGAATTCTTTATCAGTTAGATAGCAATCTTATATGACTTCAACTTTGGTTTCTGGAAAATTGTTGTTTTTTTTTTTTTTCAATATCTTGGTACTGTAATTTTTCATGGTGCTTAATGCATTTTCCTCTCCTGGTGAATTTGTGGTATTGAACACCTTTCTTATTTGGGTAAAATTTTGGTTACTCTGATTCTGAGCTGCTTCTGGTTGTAATTGAGAGACTGCTCTCTTCACCCTCCACTTCCTCTGCTAGAGGCATTGTCATTCCCTCCTTGTGCTGCTTGTGCCTCCAAGGTTGCTGCTGCCTTGCTGCTTATGATGTCACTGCAGTCTCGGACGTCAGCACTGTGGTCACCAGGCTATGTGCCCTTCTGCTGCTTCCAGGTTTGCCTGGGTCTTGTGTTCCCCCACTGGCTCTCCACAGGCTCAGATTCTGCTACCCCATGCACCACATGCACTGCTGCTCCTAAGTTACCATGGGGTGCTGGTAGCACCACTGCCAGGGGTTCTGGGTTCATGGTGCTGCTGTCACTGCCAGGGGCCCAGGGTCTTGTATGCAGTCCCTGCTGCTGGTAAAGCTGGTGTCAGGGTGGCACCACAGGGGCTGGGTTATGGGTTCTGCTGTGCCTCTGAAGCATCACATCACAGATGCTGCCTGCCACTGCTGGGGGAGGGGCAGGGGTATTCTATGAGTGTCATTGCTGCTACTGCAGCCTCTGGTTGCTGGCACATGCTGGTGTGCTTTTTGAAACCTCATGTTAGGACACCCTACCACTGCCAGTGGTATCTGCATTTTGGGTGTAGTCCTTGCTGCTGGAAAACTGTGATCAGAGTCACCACTGCCTGGAGATGGGGAGGGGGCTGGTTTTCTGGCAATGTTGTATTTCCTAGAGCCTTAGGTCATGGACACCACCCACTGCTGCTGGGGGGTGGCAGGGGCTAAGCTGTGAGTGTCATTGCTGATCTTTAGCCTCTGGTCACTGGTGCATGCTGGTGTGCTGTTCAAAAAGTTTCAAACTTCAAGTCAGGGCACCCCACACCTGCTAGGGAAATCTGCACTTTTGGATGATGTCCCCAATGCTGGAAAGACCAGTGACTCTGCTGGGGGAGTGGGAGGGGGATGGTTCACTGGCACCGTTGTGTGTCCTGAAGTCTCAGGTCATGTGTGCCACCCATCATTGCTGCAGAGGGTGGGCTAGGGCTAAGCCAAAAGTGCTGTGTCTTCTCCTGCAGCCTCTGGCCACCAGTGTGGGCCAGTGTGCTCCTTGAAACCTCAGGTCAGGGCACCACAACCACTGCAGAGAGGATCCACATTTTTGATTGCTACTGGAGGAGGAGGAGGGGGCTGCTTCCCTAGTTCCACTGCCTCCTGGAGGTCCACTCCACTCATATTCAGATATATAGATCCATAATCTCAGTCATTCTGGTGTGCCATGCAGGGAGTCTTTTTTTGGTCAGTGAATGTCCCACTGGTTGTAACTTAGAGGGGAGAGACAAAGGGGAAAACTCTGCCATAATGCTGGCTGAGTCATTTTTTGTAAATATATATATATATTTTTTACTACTCTACTCACTTCTGTGTGCTCAAAACTTTAGAATTATGGACTATTCCAAATATAAGGAAAAGTTTATTCTCTATCATTTTTTAAAATAACACTAATTTTTACCAGCTAACTTAACCCATCCTATAGCTACATTATAAGGAAATTAGGAAACTTTAAGACTGGTAAATTATTTTTCAAGGTTGGTCTAGAAAAGCAACTAGGTCCATAAATAGATCAATGGCTCCCATCCCTCGATAAGTGTGAGAATCGCTGGAAAGTGTGACAGTCAGATTCCTGAGCCCCAGAAAATAGATTCTAATTCTGCTGGTCTGTGGTGGGCACAGAACTTTACTTCTTGGGTACTATTAATGACAACAGCAAGTGATTCTAATGCAAGTGATCAGAGAACCACTCACTGGAAGCACTGACATAGATTAAAGACTTTGCACTTCTACAGGGTTAAGAGGAATTAACAGTCTTGTTAGGTAGAACAAAACAACACTGGCAAATTTACTTTTTTCTCAGCAATCAATCATCATGCCCATTAATTTAACCAGTAAATGCTTCTGAAGCACCACTGTGTGCTAGGTGTCGTCCTGCATTCTATGGTTGCAGACACTGATCTTTCTGTCATGGAACCAACATGAAGCTTGGCAAATATTATAGTGAACATGGTCATCAAATAGAAATGTTGTATTGGGTTGATGGGCATGGTTCTTTGTCCTTCATCAGCATATCATCTAGGACAATTGGATAGAAATTCCAAGATGGATACAGGAAAGGAGTTTTAAACATTTTTTTCCACAGATAAAGAAAAAAATGCAATTCAGTAAAATTAGTTGACATTTCCAGTGCCCTGCTGGGGTTATTTTTTAACTGGCAAAATGCCCCTTTGCTGATGCATCTCTAGATTGCCTGCAACTGATAGTGGGATTTCTGCCCTCTCCCTGCAGGGCTGACACCTCCTCATTAACTTTTTCAGTGCACTTAGAACTTCCTTGTTTCTGAGACTGTAGGCAAGAGGGTTCAGGAGAGGGGTGAAGACAGTTCCAAACAGAAAGAGACCCTGATTCAACTTCGGAGTCTTGGCAGAGCCAGGTCTCATGTAGATACATATGCCTGGACCAAAATAGAGACCTACGACACAGAGATGAGAGGAACAGGTGGCCAGAGCCTTGTTCCTGCCTTCTGGGGAGTTCATTTGGAGTACGGCAAGGAAGATGAGAACATATGAGGACAAGATGAGAAATAAGGGCAGCAGCAGAACAAAGATGCTTGTCATCACCACCACCTTCTCATAGGCTGAGATGTCCTCACAGACAATCCCTAGGACAGCCATGACTTCACAGAAGAAGTGGGGGATCTCTCTGGGGGTGCAGATGTGAAAATGCAAGGTGAAAGCAGTGTGACCCAAGGAAGTAAGTGCCCCTCCTGCCCAAGACATGACAATCATCTTTAAGCAAACCCTAGGACTGATGATGACCAGGTACCGAAGGGGATTGCAAATGGCCACATAGCGATCAAAGCACATGAGAGTTATAAGAATGCATTCTGCAATGGCCACAGTCAGGGAGAAGAATATTTGAGTCCCACAAGCCAGGAATGAGATGCTCTGCCATCCAGAAAAGAAGTTGGCTGCCATCTTGGGGACAATGCTAGAGGTCAAAGTCAAATCCATTAAGGACAGTTGACAGAGTAGGAAGTACATGGGGGTGTGGAGTTGGGAATCCAACCAAATGAGGAGGATCAGAAGAGTGTTGCCAGTGAAGGCAGCCATATAGATCAAGAGAATGATGGAGACCATGGCTGTGATGTGTCTAAATGCAGGGAAGAAGCCCAGAAGGGTGAAATCTGTGTGTTCTGTCTCATTTCCTCTCCACATGACTCTCTCTGTGATGACAACAGAAAGGGAAGAGATTTATAAAACACGTCATAGTAGTGAAGCAGTTTCTTATTAAAGTTTGTTTAAGAGCAATATTATAACATTGACAAACAGAAATATTCATCCCTGGTCACTTGGATCAATTCTTAATATATTTTTTCTGTATTTCTTGTCCATGCTCTAATGTACTTTAGAAACCAGAGTGTACATATTATGATGCATTCCATTAAGTTTACTCTCTGAGAGATATTTTTATATATTAACACCAACTTTTGACAATTACAGTATTTTTAAAAATTATAAAATATGACATTGAATTGATAATTCACAATCTCCAGTTGCACATTGTTCAGCTTTTCTATTTTAGAAAATGATGCTATTTCCATCTTCATCTTTTCAGTGATTTCCTTAGTAATATTTTTGAGAAAAAATTTATACTTATTTCCCAGTCAGATATTATAGACTTTATTTGGCCATGGAAAAACATTGCTAATTTACGTTTCAGAAGGCTTTCTCTAATTTTAAAATGCTCCCACTTTACCCAAACCTTCTGGATCTTAGCATTATAATTTAAGGGAAAATTGATCATTAGGACTGTGCTTTATGTTATACACATTTATGGTTATTTAAGCCTTTAATCTACTCGGCCCTATTTTCTATCCAGGGAAAACACTCATACTTACATAGTCTATAGTAAATTCAGAATAAGCATCAATAACGGAGAAAGCTTTCTTCATGACTTGTAGGATTCCCGCTCTTGCAAAATTCATACTATCCTTAACCCCTAGTTACAGCAGTTATGTGCATGACGGAAAAGGGGGAAAACTTTAGGGATCCTTTCCCTTAGGCTTACCAACTTTTTTCCTTCTAAGACTTTCTTAGTTGCATATAATCCTCCTCCCTGATACTTGTACAAGCATTTAAACATCTACACAAACTCTTGCTGAATTTATAACAAGAGGGAAGATACTCATCTCCTCCTATGAGACTCATATGACCTCATTACAAAAACCTGACAAAAATAATACAAGAAAGGGCAATTGTAAGCAAATTGTATTCATGAAAATAGTTTCCAAAGTTACAAAAAGAGCAAATTGACTCTAACAGTGCATAGAACACTCATAATTATTTGAATTCGGTGTAAGGCAAGATTAACATTAGAATGTTTGTAAAGTTAGAACAGATGTTTATAAACATTAGAACAGATTAAAGAAAAAATGCCCTTTGCATTAGTTACAAAAACTTGATAAAATTTATCACTAAATCATGATGTAAAAACCATCCTAACTAGTAGTAGAATAAAATACTCCAATATCCTATTCTATTATCTTCTTGACAATTTGTGACATTCATTTGTTAATGAAAATCTTTCTAAATTGTTAGGCTGTTCCTCTCTTCTGAAATGTATGTGTATGTGTGTATGTGTTAACATTAACAGCAACATGCAAGTTTCCTTTGCTTTTTACAGGAAGCTCTAAAAGAATCTGTTGCCCCTTCAACCCATAACTCCCCCTCAGAAATAGTGAAATCAAATATTACGTCATTAATTTTCTAATTCTGTGCAATTCAATCTCAATTCATTGCTTCCATCCAGACACTTGACTTAGATTTGCTCACCAAAAATAGGGATCAGTTTTGAATGCAGAAACTGTGATAACAAAAAATATCTAAGTCTGTTCTCCCTTTGCTCAGTTACTAAGAGCCTCAAACTCTCATGATGAACCAGCAGACCTCTGTAGGATGGCACTACCAGAAATAGGCATCTGTCTTTACACATCCAACTTTTATTTGAGCATTCTATGATGACTACCTTCAAACCAAGAGATCACATGCTAATCAGGGCCTGACTCGTGTCACTGGATATTTGATTGACTTAATGAGTTAGCCTGATTTTAGATGTGGAGATAGTTTAAGATAAAAAAAAAAACACTCCACATTTTCATGACAAAATTTGCCAACATGCATCTTATTCTCTCCTGCCTTAACGTGAGTCTTGGCACAGTCAGTGGTTGTCTGTGACTGATCTAGAGTAATTGGATGGTGAGAAACAGATTTCAGAATTGTCAGAGCTTTGAAAATACTCCAACTTTGCAGAGAAGAAAAGCAGAGCTCTGTGATTTAAGTGCTATTTTACACAGTCTCCCATTTCTAGCCCAAGTGTTCCTTCTCAAAGCTTTTGGGTATCCCCGGACTTGGCTAGTTCTATTATTATAAACCCTCATTCCAAATTCTATTCATCACAGCCTGGATTGAAACCTAAATGCTACCATTGTTTGTGGATATATGTGTTAACAGCTGTCTCACCCTTAAAGGGTGAGATTTATAACAGAAGGAACTGTGTTTGCTGCATTCCACCTTTTCTCTCTAGATCTAGCATGTTGCCTTCAGTAAAAATGAGTTAAATACATGTTCAGATCGGGGCTGGAATCCAGGCCTTTGCACTCTGGATTTAATGCCTGGACCAAACTAGATGCTTTTAGCACAAAAATCATTTTTCTACCTAAAGACACAACTTTATTTTGCCTTATGGTCCCTTATTGACTTCAAAGCACTTTCTATCTATGGGAGGAGGCTCAGCATTATGATGTCCACTTGAGCAATGATTTCCAGAAAGTACACACAACTTTGCCAGGTCACATAGTTAAGTAACACTTTCCCACTCCTGGGTAAATTATCTGTTTACCAAGATTGACCCTCAAAATACTATTGACATACAACTATAGAGTTAGCATTATGAATGGATTTTCACAATTTGGAAAAGTTGGAGTACTTCCCTGTCAAGACACTTACCTTGTAATTTGTTTCAGTCATTACAATTTCTTAGAAAGTGTAAAATATTCAAATTCCTTCAACCCATTGATTCTGCTTCTACTGTTCAAGAAGAAAAGGTAAATTATTTCAGTAGGAAAAGACAAATAATTTAGTAATTAATAGGCTGTCTCTCCGCAGCCTTTTGGGTTGTGAGCAGGGCTGGGATTTCCTTAATTCCCCAATGCCCTGGGGTTCAGTGTAGAGTGGCTGGTCAGCCTGAGTCTTGCTGCTTCATGACTCAGCACCACAAGCTTCTCATTAAGGGCTAAGGTGCCCAGGTGTAGTGTCCTAAAGGAATCTTCTCCCCAGGATATAATTAGAGTTATTCAAAACTATCTACTAGCTACATACTACAAATTTTTTCTTCTTCTTTTTTTTTTTTTTTTTGTTAGCACCACTATCATTTCTTCAGAGGTCCTACTTAGAATATTCTTTGACTTTAAATCATTAATCTCATACAACCATTAAGCAAGTTATTGATTTTTCTTTTCTAACATCTCTTATTTTCTCCATCCTTTCTATTCCTAGGACCCATACTCTAGACCTATTTCCCTAATCTAGAATTCTCCCCTTTATCCTATATTCTTAGCCAAATTCTCCCTTTCTTCAAGATCAGATTTGTCTCACCTCCCAGTGAAGCCTTCCTTTATTTCCACAGTGAGTATCAACATATTTTTCCTTAGGTAATTATGACATCTCTCTCTTTAGGCTTATCATACCTACATTGTACTGTTATTGATCTTTTACCACTCTCTTACGGTTAACAACAGGATTTTAAGCTATGGAAGCCTAGTGTTTTGCCTCCTTCCTTTTCTTGTTCCCTATTCCTGGTAGATTGTTTTATTCTTCAAAGGCACTGACTTAACACTATTAATTAAATTAAATTTCATTAAAATCAACAAATGCTGTACTATGTGCTGTGAATTCAAAATGGAAAAAAACAATAACTGCACTGAATCCTGGTAAAATGGGGGAAACTAATTTATGACAAAAAGAGATTAAGATATGGGATATGAGTTCTGCAATACAAGTATGTAGATATTGTTGCAGCAGCACATGGAAGGAAGGATTAATTTATCTAGATGGGAAATTGGTCAAAGAGTGGTTTCATGGGACTAATAACATCTGAGTTGGAACTTAAAGGATAAATAGGAATAAATGAAAATAAGGAATGAGGGAAATTTAAGCATGGGAGCTGTATGTGAGGTCAAGGCAGATGGACCAACATCGCTTTTATGGAAAAAGTTAGTCATCCATAATTTTTGCTGGATATGGAAGCTGTAGAATGGATGGGGAATGATGTTGGAACACAGACAGAGGGAGGCCCAAAATGTACACCCAGCTTAGGGAAGAAGAGTATGATCTGGACACTAAATTACTATGCCCTAAATGGCTACCTAGGGGAGAAGCTTCTATGATTAATAGACATTATGAAAGAAAAGAAAGGTATTAAAATAAGCAACATACTTAACTTGCCACATTATTAAAGCCAGACTCAGCAAGGGCTTTGAAGAATTAAAGGAAATGTGAAGACATCTTCTGTTTGGAAAGAGTTTATTCCTTTTCCACACCCTTATCTCCTCTTTCTCCCCACAGTCACCTTTTCTCTTGCTGCTAATAGTCACATTTGAGCTTTAATCAACACCTTTGGTCAACAGATTCTATCAGGCTGCTTTTCGGGATGTTTTCCTCCTAAATAATGGATCCAAATGGATCCGGGATTCAAAAGAAAATTGAACTGGTTCATCAAACCAGATATTTTAATGACCAATGATATTTTAAAATATACTTTTAATTTTGGAAGAGTTCTTGATTTACAGAGAAATTGCACAAATAGCACAGAGTTTTCTCATATATCCCTCGCCCAGCTTTCCCTATTGTTAACATCTTACATTACTATAGAAGCAACATTGATTCTTTAGTACAACTAAGGAACCAATATTTGTATTGGCTGTATATTGAATATAGAATTGTACTAAATTCTATATTCAGATTTCACTCATTTTCCACTAATGTCCTTTTCCTCTTCCAGGATTCCTTTCAGGGGACCACATTATATTTAGTCAGAATGTCTCCTTAGGCTACTCTGGGCTGTGAGAATTTTTCAGACTTTGTTTTTAATGGCCTTGACAGTTTTGGGAAGTACTGATAGGTATTTTTTAGAATACCCGTTTATTTGTGTTTGATGTTTTCCTCATGGATAGACTAAGTTTATAGGTTCCAGGGAGGAAGATTGCAGAGGTAAAGTGCTATTATCATCATGTCACATTAGGGATACATGGTATCTATGTGATTTATCACTGATGATGTTAATCTTAGTCACTTGGCTGAGATAATGTTTGCCAGGTTTCTCAACTGTAAAGGTACTTTTCCCTCCCTTTTCCATACCCTACTCTTTGGGTGCAAGTCACTAAGTTCAGCTCACACTCAAGGCAGGAAGGAGGTTAAGCTCCACCTTCTTGAGGGGTGGAATATCTACATAAATTATTTGGAACTCCTCTATAAAGGAGCTCCTTCCTTCCTTCCTTCCTTCCTTCCTTCCTTCCTTCCCTTGCTCTTTTATTTCTTCTTTCTTTTTTATTCATTTATATCAGCATAGATGTATAGATCTTATATTTTGGAAAAACCAATCCAATTTTGACTCTCCCTGTCCCCCAAAAAGGCACAAGTGGTATGTACAGTCCTCAACTCCCATTTTTTTAACTTTTAATTTTGAGATATAGATTTACATGCAGTTATGAGAAATAATACAGACCTATCCCATATACATTTCATGCACTTTTCTCCAATTACAATCAGGGATTGATGCCATCTGCTCGCCTTTTTCATATTTTACCAGTTTTATATCTACTCATGTCTGTGTGTTTGTGTATTTATATCTATACAATTTTTTTCACACGTGTAAATTTGTGTGACCACCAGTACAACCAAGATACAGAATGATTCCATCACAGGGGTCCCTCAGACTACCCTTTTATAGATGCATCCATCTCACTTTCTCCCCACTTTCTTAACCTCTGACAACCACTAATCTATTCTCCATCTCTATAGTTTTGTGATTTCAGGACTGTTATATACATAGAATAATATAGTATGTGACTCTTACATTGACTTCTTTTCACTCAGTATAATTCCCTTGAGGTCTATCCAAGTTGTGCAATGTATCAATCACTTATTTTTGTTGATAGGTAGTATTTCAGGGTATGGATGTATCACAGTTTAACTATTCATCTGTTGAAGGATATTTAGGTTATTTCCAGTTTTGGCCATTGTGACTAATGTTGCTATGAGTATGTATAGGTTTTTGTGTGAACATAAGTTTTCACTGGGATACATGCTCAGGAGTACAATTGCTGAATCATATTTCCAGAATGGCTGTATCATTTTATATTCCCAATGTATGAAACATCTGATTTCTCCAAAACCTCTCCAGCATTTGATGTTGTCACTATTTTTTTCTTTTAGTTGTTCTGAGAGGTATGTAGTGATGTCTCATGGTTTCAATTTGCAATTCTCTAATGGCTAATGATGTTGAACATCTTTTCATGTGCTTATTTGTCATCTATATATCTTCTTCAGTAAGCTATCTATTCATGTCTTTTACTCATCTTCTAATTAGATTTTACTATTGAATTTTGAAAGCCATTAGATTTTTCTAGATATAGTCCTTTGTCAGATATGTAGTCTATATATATTTCCTCCAAGTCTGTAACTTTTTTTCCCCTTTTAAAATGGGTCTTTTTAATTGTAGTAAGAACACATAATATAAGATCTATGGTCTCAAATTTTTAAGTGCAAAAATACAGTATTGTTAACTATAGGCACAATGTTGTACAGCAGATGTCTAATTCATCTTCTGTAACTAAAACTTTATACCTGTTGAAGAGCAACCCCCATATACCCTTTTCCCTAGCCACTGACAACCACTATTCAACTATCTGTTTCTATGAGTTTGACAATATAAGTGGAATTACATAGTATTTCTACTGTCACTGGCTTATTTCACTTAGCATAATGTTCTCCAGGTTCAGACATGTTGTCACTTGGAAGAATTTCCTTATTATTTAAGGCTGAATAATATTCCAATGTATGTATATACCACATTTTATTGATCTGTTTATCTGTTGATGGACATTTAGGCTGTTTCCACCTCTTGGCTATTGAGAATGATGCCAACTCCCATGATCATGGGAGTGCATATATCTCTTCAAGATCCTGATGTAAATTCTTTTGGATAAATACCCAGAAGTGGAATTGCTGATTAAATAGTAGTTCTGTTTTTAATTTTTGAGGAACTTGCATACTGTTTTACATAGCAGCTACACCATTTTGATTTCCAGCTAACAGTGTATGGGGTTTCAGTCCATCCAAATCCTCACCAAGACATGTTATTTTCTGTTGTTGTTTTGGATAGTGGCCATTCTAACAGGTATGAGGTGATATTTGGTTGTGGTTTTAATTTGCTTTTCCCTGATGATTATTGATGTTGAGCATCTTTTCATGTACCTGTTGGTATGTCTTCTTGGAGAAATGTCTATTCAGCCTTTTGCCTATTTTCTTACTTGGGTTATTTGTGTGTGTGTGTGTGTTTTTCTATTTAGTATAGGAGTGCCTTATATATTTTGGATATTAATCTCTTATTGGATATATAGTTTGCAAATATTTTCTCCATTCTTCAGATTGTGTTTTTGCTCTGTTGATTGTTTCCTTTGTGTGCAGGAGCTCTTGTTTAATGTGGTCCTACTTGCCTATTTTTTGCCTTTGTTGCCTGTTCTTTTGGTGTCATATCCAAAAAATCACTGCTAAGATAAATGTTGTGAAGTTTTTCCCCTAGGAGTTTTGCAGATCCAGGTCTTACATTTAAGTCTTTAATTCATTTTGAGTTAATTTTTGTGTGTGGTGCAAGGTAAGGGTCTAGTTTCACTCTTTTGCATGTGGATATCCAGTTTTCCCAACAACATTTGTTGAAGAGACTATCCTTTCCCCATTGTTTCTTCTTGGCACCCTTGTCAAATATCAGTTGACTGTACATGTGTGCGTTTATTTCTGGGTTCTATATTCTGTTCCATTGGTCTATATGTTTGTTTTTATGCCAGCACCATATTGTATTAATTTACTATAGCTTTGTAATATATTTTAAAATTAGGAAGTGTGATGCTTTCAGCATTGTTTTACCTTCTCGAGATTGCTTTGGCTATTCAGAGTCTTTTGTGGTTCCATATGAATTTTAGAATTGTTTTTCTATTTAAAAAATGCTGTTAGGATTTTGATAAAGATTGCATTGGATCTGTAGATCTCTTTGGGTAGTATTGACCTTTCTATAATATTGTCTTCCAATCTGTAAACATGAATGTTTTTCCATTTATTTATGTATTTAAATTCTTTCATTAATGTCTTATACTTTTTAGTGTATGTCTTTCATCTCCTTGGTTAGGTTTATTCCTATGTATTTTATTCTTTTGATGCTATTATAAATGGGATTGTTTTCTTAATTTCCTTTGTGGATAGTTTGCTGTTAGTTATAGAAATTCAACTGATTTTTGAATTTTGATCTTGCATTCTGAAAATCTGCTGAATTTATTCACTAGTTCTCATTTTTTTTAGTGGAGTCTTTAGAGTTTTCTACATATAGTATCATGTCAGCTGCAAACAAATAATTTTTCTTCTTCCCCTCTGATTTGGATGATTTTATTTCCTTTCTTGCCTAATTGCTCTGTCTAGGACTTCCAGCACTATGTTGAATAGAAGTAGTGAATGTGAGCATCCTTGCCTACTTCCTGATCTTACAGGAAAAGTTTACAGTTTTTCACCATTGAGTATGATGTTAGCTGTGGACTTGTCACATACAGCCATTATGATGTTGAGGTAAATTCCTTCCAGTCCTAGTTTGTTGAGAATTTTTATTATGAAAGGGTATTGAATTTTGTCAAATTCTTTCTCTGCATCTATGGAGATGATCATGTGATTTTTATTCCTCATTTTGTTAATGTGGTGTATCATGTTTATTGATTTGCGGATGTTTAACCATCCCTATGTCCCTGGTATAAATCCCACTCGATCATGCTGTATTATACTATTAATGTATTGCTGTATTCAGTTTGCTAATATTTTCTTGAGGATTTTTGCATCTATGTTCATCAGCACTATTGGCCTGTAATTTTCCTTTTCTTTGTTGTCCTTGTATGGATTTGGTATCAGTGTAATGGTGGCATCATAGAATGAGTTAGGAAGCATCCCATCTTCTTCACTTTTTCTTAATAGTTTGAGAAGGATAGGTATTAAATCTTCTTTGATTGTTTGGTAGAATTCTCCAGAGAAGCCATCTGGTCCTGGACTTTTGTTTTTTGGGAGGTTTTTGATTACTGTTTTGATCTCTTTACTTCTGATTGGTCTATTCAGATTCTCTAATTCTTCACTCACTTTTGGGAGGTTATATGATTCTAAGACTTTATCCATTTCTTCTTAGTTTTCCAATTTGTTGACACGTAGTTTTTCATAATATTCTCTTATAATCCTTTGTATTTCTGTGGTATCTGTTGTAATTTCTCCTATTTCATTTCTGATTTTATTTATTTGAGTCTTCTCTTTTTTTCTTTAGTGAATCTTTCTGAGTGCTTGTCAATTTTATTTATCTTTTTAAAGAAGCAGCTCTTAGTTTCATTGATCTTTTTTATTGTTTTCTTAGTCTCTGTTTCATTTATTTTTGCTCTAATTTTTATTATTTCTCTCCTGCTTACTTTGGGCTTTGTTTGTTCTTCTTTTCCTAGTTCTTTTAGGTGTGGTTTAAGATTACTTATTTGAGAGTTTTCTTGTTTCTAGAGGTACACCTGTATGGCTACAAATTTCCCTCTTAATCCTGCTTTTGCTGCATCCCATAAGAATTGGTATGTTGTGTTTTCATTTTCATTTGTCTCCAGGTATTTTTTGATTTCTCCACTGACACAATAGTTATTCAGTAGCATGTTGTTTAGTCTCCACATATTTGTGACTCTCCCAGCCTTTTTCATGTTGTTGATTTCTAGTTTCATAATATTGTGGTTGGAAAAGTTGCTTGATATGATTTCAATATTCAGGATTGCCTTATTTATTTATTGAGGCTTGCCTTGCCTCCCAACATATGGTCTATGTTTGACAGTGTTCCATGTGTACTTAAGAATATGTGTTCTGTTTTTTTGGGGTGGAATGTCATATATATCTATCAAGCCCATCTGTTGTAGTGTTTCATTTATGGCCACTGTTTCTTTGTTGACTTTTGTCTGGTTGATTATTCCATTGTTGTAAGTGGGATGTTGAGGTCCACTACTATTATTGTGTTGCTGTTAATTTCTCTCTTTGTGTCTGTTAATAGTTGCTTTATATACTTTGGTGCTCCTGTGTTAGGTGTATATATATTCATAAGTGTTATGTCCTCTTGGTGGAATGTCCCTTTTATCTTTATATACTGCCCCTCTTTTTCTGTCATTAACTTTTTTATATTGAAGTCTGCTTTGTCTGATATAAGTATGGCAACACTTGCTTTCTTTTGCTTGCTATTAGCTTGGAGTATTGCCTTCCATGTCTTCATTCTGAGCCTATGTTTGCCTTTAGAGCTGAGATGTGTTACCTGAAGGCAGCTTTTTGGGTTTTGTTTTTTTAATCCACCCAGCCACTCTGTGTCTTTTGATTGGTGAATTCAACCCATTTATATTTAGAGTGATTATTGATATATGAGGGCTTAACACTGCCATTTTATCTCTTGTTTTCTGGTTGTTCTATATTTCCATTGTTTCTCTTCCCTTGAAATTCTGACGGCCAGTTCAGTTTGGTGGTTTTCTGTAATGTTTTTCTCAGTTTTGTCTTTATTTATGATTTGTGACTTTTCTCTGATTTTTTGTTTAATGGTTACCATGAGGTTTGTGTAAAAGATCTCACAGATGAGAAGTCCACTTTCTGATATCCTCATCTCCATTTACCTAAGCAGGTTCCATCCCTCTCCTCTTCCCCTTCTGTGTTATTGTTGTCATAAATTATTCTTTTTTGTGTTGTTAATGTATGACTCAATTGAAGTATTTATGGTTATTTTTGATGCTTTCTTTTCCTTTATCTTTTATGTTATAATTGTTTGCTAACCTAATCCAATAGAGAGCTGCAATTTTCTTTTTTCTGTCTACTTATCTCCTTGCTCAAAGCTTTGTAAGCTTTTGCATTTTTGTTTCAGGTAGGAGGGCTCCCTTCATCATTTCTTGTAAGGCAGGTCTAGTAGCAATGAACTCCCTCAGCTTTTGTTTATCTGAGTAAGCTTTTATTTCTCCATCAAATCTGAAGGATAATTTTGCTGGATAGAGTATTATTTGCTGATAGATTTTGCCTTTCAGTATTTTGAATTCACCATTCCATTCTCTCCTAGCCTGTAAGGTTTCTGCTGAGAAATCTGCTGAAAGCCTGATAAGGGTTCCTTTGTACGTTATTTTCTTTGCCTTGCTGCCATTAATATTTTTTCTATGTGGTTGACTTTTGCCAGTTTTAATATTATATGATTTGGGGGAAGTCTTTTGCGTTGATGTAATTAGGAGTTCCATTGACTTCATGTACTTGTATGTCCAGTTTCTTCCCCAGGGTTGAGAAGTTCTCATCTATCATTTTAAGCTCTCTGTTCCTTTGTCCCTCTCTTCTCCCTCTGGAATACCTATAATCCTTATGTGACTTTTCCTAATTGAATTAGATATTTCTCAAATAATTTATTCATTTTTTAAAAATCTTAGTGCTCTCTCATCCTCCACCTGAAGCATTTTGGTATTTCTGACCTCTAAATCACTAACTCTGTCCTCCATAATGTCAGCTCTGTATTCTAAGTTTTATAGATAGTTTTTAAATCTCATTTATTGTGTTCTTCATTTTGGAACTTCTGTTTTATTATTTTTTTTAGTGTTTCAATCTCTTTGGTGAAGTGTTCCTTCTGCTCATTCATTTTATTCCTGAACTCATTGAACTGTCTTTCTGGGTTTTCTTATAACTTGTTGAGGTTTTTATGACAACTATTTTGAGTTCTTTGTCACTTAGATTGTAAATTTCTGTGACTTCAGGATTTATTTCTGGAGACTTGTCATTTTACTTCTGCTCTGAATTGTTACTACAGTTTTTCATGGTGTTTGATAAAGTGATCCTTTTCCGAGGCATTTGTAGCAGTATCAGGTTGCAGATTCCACCTGCCACCTCTGGGAGGGGATGCAGGAGCTGTGTTTTCTGAATCCACCATGTCTGCTGGAAGTTGTGCCAATAGGGTTTGCCTGCATTTGCCTGCTGGCTGCAGCCACTTAGCAGGTCACACACACACATGGATACACTCTGGCTTGGAACTGCTGCCCCAGCCAGGGACTCACTGGTCTGTTGCATTAGGTGGGAGAGGTGGAGTACTTTCTTTCACATGTGTGGGCCTGCTTGGCACTTGTGCTGCACTCTGCACTTTGGGCTGCTGCACCTGGTGGGCATGCCTACACTGTGGCTGAGCCACACCATTGGGTATTGACTGTTCCCGTGGGTGGGGCTGCAACTCCAAAAGTGAAAGCATTTGCATGCAGGTTTGCCTGCCCCCTTGTCTCCTCTTACAGTTGTGCACTGGCTGCTGTGGGAGGACCTGTGACCTAGACTTCTGCCACTGGGGAGGGGAAGGGGATTCGCTCACCTCATTGCACTGCTTCCTGGGGATCCATTACCCCCACCTTCAGATGTATGGCTGCGTGGATCTCTCAGACGTCCCATTGTGCTTTGTAGAGAATCCTATGTTGGTTAATGAATGTCTGTTTGGTTGTAACTTAAGGGGGAGAGTCTAAGGGAACAACTCATTCTGCCATGATGCTTACATCACTCCTCTATGGCCACCTTTCTTGGTTGATAGGTTGTTTAAGAAAATAGAGCATCAACCTCATGAATGTCCTTAATGACACTGAATTGTGCACTTTAAATAGTTAAAATGGGAAATTTTATATTATGTTTATTTTTTCACAATTAAAATATTTAAAAATAGAGCAAAAATGCCCATAGATGAATAGGAGAAAACAATCACCAAACTCGAAAGTATATGAAACACCAATAATTCACTGGATTAAAAAGAACAAACCTAAGAGGGGCCAGAATCCATTGCTGAACTCCCCAAAACATCACCACACAATCTGTTAATAAAGCAATTTATTGATTAGAACTCACTGCAGTAAGGGAGAGCCCACCTTTGCAGCATCTTACTGGCATCTCAGAGGTGGGAGTTCTGAAGTGGGGTCACACAGGGTAAAGGGTCTAAGGTGGATCTTCAATGCAGTGAACTGATTTGGATTAGGCAAAGTTCCTGACATAGTGGTTTAGGATCAGCAGACACAGGAAGGCAAGGGTCACAAAGTGAGAACAAAGGCCTTTTGACCTTTCCAATTAACTTAGATTCTCAGTTATTACCATTATAACATGTGAAAATTTACAAAGGTGATATATATTAATTATAGGTGATTACAGCTTTAGGAGAATTTCTTCAGGCATATTGATTTAGGAACTTTTTGGAATGGCTGCACCACAACCCTTTTTTCTAAAGAGGATGCATCAGGCTCTATGATAAAATCAGAAGAAAATAATAATATTGAAAGTTATTCACTGTGTGATATTTTCCATCTGCCATGAGAGTGTGGTTTCCTTTTTTAAAATATGAATACCATCTAATACTTGTATAGTAGTTGTTATGCATTTGTTTCTGTTTTAAACACTTCACATGTATTAGCTCACTTTATTATCACAACATCCCAATGAGTGTTTCTAGTACTTCCCTCATTTTATAGATGAAGCTACCCAAGCACAGAGAAATTGGGTAAGTTGCCTACTGTCACCTAGATAGTGAAAGACAGGGCTAGGTTTTGAACCCAAGCATCTTGCTCCCAAGTCTGGGCTAATAACCACTCCACTCCATGTGTTTCTGCTCAGACTTTAAAGGGAAGTGGCTGGCATTTGTGTGATGTTCAGGTTCTGATCACAGTATGGCCCAGTAGTAAGCACAGAGACATGCTCTGTGCTGCACATGATACACTAGGCCTGGAGGGACTGGTGATCCTGAGTAGGCACTGTGGCAAGTGAAGAAGCCATCAGTCACCTACAGGACAAAGAAGGCACAGCCATCTCACAATCTTAAATGCAAGGATAGAGATTTAAGCTCTATCAAGTTCAGAAGAAGAGGGAGGAATGAACAGACAAACTTTGTCGAAGGTCCAAGAATAATGGTCATAGAGCAGATGATATTTGAATCAGGCATTAAAGAAAATGAGAGGTATTTAATGACTGCTATTGGCCAGGTATTTCCATGTAATTCCCTTAGGTCCCTGACAAGTATTACTAAATCCTGTACTATATATAAGGAACCAGAGACCATAAGTACATCATCCAAGGCTACATGGCTGGCAAGCCAAGATTAACCCCAAATTTGTTTAGCTCCAAGCTCTGTGTTCACACCATCAACAAAAAGTTAGGGCAGAGGAGAAGGCCATTCCAGGCAAGAAAGTTGCTTTCTTCAATGGTGGAAGGTACTATAAGAGGGAAAAGAAAAGATAATTCTATGAAGTTGGAGCGTGAGTGAGTATATGAGAAAAATGGAAGAATGTAAAGTCAGGGTTGAGTCTGGATTGCGTTAGATAATTCACCATGCTAAAGAGTTTGAATATAAGATAGGCATTATCATTGGTTGTTTTTAATTATGGAAGTGGAAGAAAGATATCTTCATGGTAGAAAAATCACTTCTGGCAATAGCATGGAAGATGTATGTAATAGAAAGAGACTGAGGCATGGAGACCAGTAATGAAGCTATTAAAATAATACAAAGGAGAGAGGATGAGATTCTGAACTAAGACAGTGGAAGTGGGGATGGAGAAAAGTGGAATTAGATCAGTTCTTTTCAAACATTGAGGGGCATATGGATTACATGGGATCTTGGCAAATGCAGAGTTTGGTTCAATAAATTTGAGGCAGGGCTTAAGAAATTCTTTGTCACCAGAAATACTGGCCTGGACTTTCTAGACTGTTTCATTTTTATGAGTACCATTTTCATGATGTCTTCAAGGCAGGGGCAGAGGAACTGCCTCTTCACATACTGTGGACTCTGTTCTTGATATTGTGTAATGCCTCTACGGGGGCACTGAGTGTTAAACTTCTTTGAAATACAAGAACTAGTTTGTAAGTCACAGCTCAGGGACTGAAATGATTTGGCCCTTTCTCTATCAACAGGTCTTTGCATAATCCATTCAATCATCGTTAAAGAGACTACTATATTCATACCACCAAATACTCTCAGTCATTGACCTCATTTAGCACTTTACACTTCTCTTGTATTCAGTTGTTAAATTTCATAACTCTCAAGAGTTCAAATATTGATTACTCTGCTTATCAATTTGGTAGGTCAAAGGAGTTTCATCTATGTATCCTCAAAATATTTCTGACTTGCAGTTAGTTCTTGTTTCCCACATTAGACTTGAATTGTATACACACCTTTTAACTCATCAGGCCACTGCACATTCCTATAGAAATTGCATTTCCTTTTATTTTTAATGGACCTCATGTCTCTCTCCATAATTGTAGTAATGAGATGCATTGGAATAATATTATTTTACTTACTCAAATGAGTTAATTCCATTCAAATTAACTATTTAATTGAGCTTAATAGTGAAAACATTTCTTTCACTGGTTTATGCTCAGTTGCCTTGCGATTATGATAATCTGTAATCTTGGCTATCTTTATTCTACTCTTTGCTCCGTTGAAGTCTTACAATTCAATTCTTGAATAAACCCGATTAAAGGTTTTGGAAATGCAAAGTGTGTCTGCATCAGGAGTGGTTGATATATGGCCAGTTTTGTGTGTGGATGACTGCATGCATGTTTTGGAAGATAGAGAACACAGGCATATAACATTTCTGGGTTTATGTCAATGGTGTGCTTCTTTCAGGAATTGAATGAGACCTATATGCTTCTCAGGAGTATAAAGTGCTATCTTTGATCCAACTTTCCAATAATTTTTTTGTGGAGCTTTATCACTTCTCTATCAACACCACACTTTTGGAATACCTAACTCCTAGAAGTTCAGAGTAGAGACTTAATATTGTAAGGAGGCTTCAATTGAGGGATGTGCTGGTGATGCCAATTAAAAATACAGAAACTAAGATTTATGGAGCCTGAGAAATCCCACCATGATCCTAAAGCAATTCTAAAGATGATACCAAAAGTACTTAGAATGGTGTGTGATATGTAGGACACCATCATTAAATATTTGTTGAGTGAATGAATAACTCCAAAACTAAGACCTTTTGATATATGAGCCAAATTTATTTAGGCTCAATTAAAGTTAATGATTACAAGTGGGAATATATTTTAATTTAACATCAGTATCCTCACATCAGACCAACACTTTCCTTAGGGCCCCCACCACTTTGTTCCTAAGACTATAAATCAGAGGATTTAGCATAGGTATGAGAATTGAGCCAAAGACAAAGATAACCTGGTCCAGCATGGGATTACGATAGAAATTAGACCACCATGGTGGGGCCATATTAGAGGCACAATTCAGACAAGAGGAAAGAGCAAGTGGCCAGGGCTTTGTCCCTTTCCTCTGGGGATTTAATGTGGAGGATGGCAAGGAAGATGAGTGCATAAGAGGACATGATAAAGGACAAGAGAATGAGGAGCATCACAATACTTGTCACTACCACCACATTCTCATAGGCAGAGATGATCTCACAGACTAGTTTTAGAATGGCCGTGACCTCACAGAGGAGATGGGGAAATGCATTGCATAGGCCATGTGTGTAAGGGAGGTAAGGGTGCCCTCTGCCCAGGAGATGGCAGCCATATGCAGACAGACACTCTGACTCATGATGAGGGCTTATCTCTGAGGAGTGCAGAGGGCCACATACTGGTCATAGGACATGAGGATGGTGAGGATGCACTCAGCAATTTTTAGAGTGAGGAAGAAGAAGATCTGAGTCCCACAGGCCACCTGGGAGATGTTTCTCCCCCCTGAGAAGAAATTAGTTGCCACCTTGGGTACAGTGCTATAGGTTAATGTCAGGTCTGTGAGAGCCAGCTGGCTGAGCAGGAAGTACATAGGCATGTGGAGGTGAAAATCCACCCAGATCAGGAGTATGAGGACAGAGTTCAAAATGAGATCCACAATGTTAATCACAAGCATGGCATCAATAAAAAAGCTGATATGTTTCATATCCAGGAAAGGTTCTAGGAGGATGAAATCTGTTCCTGATGTTTCATTTCTTTTATCCATGCCTATGCTTTGTTGTGAATAATTAAAGATGGAGAACAGACAATGAGCTATCATGGTGTGCTATGGAGAATGGATTTAATTTTTCAAACCCCTTCCTTTCTCATCCTTAACCAGGATTCACTGGTCAATGCAAACTTGTTAAAGAAGGCAATTGCAATTTTCACAGGATTTAACCTAATTTTTGTCCCCTTAACTCCTGTTCTCAGGGAAGAGTCACTGGCCACAGGAATTACTGTACACTGCTATGGCCGAGTGGTCCAAATCATGAGGGTCACAAAGGTGGTAGCACATCAGAATTGCCTAGGGAAGCTCTTCTTAGGTAGATTCCCTTGCAACCTTCTTTGTCCATATTTTGATTGCCAGGTTTGAATAGAACTTATTTTAAGCTAGCACCTCAGATGATGCTGATGTTCTCAACTAGGACTGTGTTTGTAAATAAGTTTAATTATCTCCATCAAGGTACAAAGAGATAAAATTAGTTGTCCTGCATTAAATGTCTACATCATGATGGGGATAGAACTCATACAATTATAGTACACTGCCTTCCTCACTGATTATTTCCATGTTGACAATTTATTATATTTTATGTCATGCTGTTTTCTACTAATTTAATTTGTAATATTCTACTTAACAAGGCTTTAAAATACCTCATGACAGAGAAATACTTATTATTTCTTTAAATTCAAGTTCTTTGAGTTTAAACACCATCCATCTTTTAGCTGATGAATTCCACTAACTACAGATATATATAAAACTGTGTGCACAACATCTTCTTGGGATGAGTAAGAGGTATTTCATGTCAACATATCTTAAAAAGAAGTCTAGGTCTTCTCACCCCAACTTTTCCTTCTTCTAGTCTTCCCATTTTAGTCAAAGTCACCACCTTTCATTCATTGCACAAGACCAAATCCTAGGGGTTATCTTTGGCTCTTATTTTTCCTCATTTCCTCCTTCCCCTCCAGCCCATTCATGTGCCTGTTGATATACATTTAAAATATGACCTTAATGTTACATCCTTTTGTTATCGTCACTCTATATTAAGCCACAGTCTTCCTGGCCTGGATCTGTGCCAAAAGTAGTATTTGTTTTTAGAATCTCAGTATATTTATTTCTTTATTGGTTCATTTATTTTATGGAAGTATAGGCTTCTCAGTGATTGAATTGATCTTGGGATCACCTAGTCTGCCCTTGTTCTTTTATGCATGAAGAGAGTGAGGCTCATAGATCTTCAGAAACTTGTTCCAAGTCACCCAAAATGGTAGTCTAAAAAGCATGTTATCCAGCATACAGCTTTTAATGAGTTCCTAAAACCCCTTTCAACATTGTCATTTTAGTTATTCACATCTGTATCCATGATGTATAATGAAAGTCTCTAAATCAATGTACAGTGGCAATCTCATGTAGAAAGGCTATAAATGGAAGGGTACACAGAACTGAATATGACAAATACATTGATCTCTCAGAATATAGATTATACAACTATACTTTCTGTATTACTGGTTAGTGATATTTGTAATGCCTGAATTTATATACTTTTAAGTAATTTATTTACAAAGTTTTATTGATGGAAAATTTCTGAAATTGTTCTTGTGTGTACATTATTTTTGTTTAAGAGGACATTCAAATTCAGATGTATAGAGTTAATGAGAAAAAAGATTCTCTGATGTCACATATCATTTTTTTATTTCAGGATATATCCTGGATTGGCTTGCTAAGCCTTTTTATAATCATTCAATTCCACCTTTTATTTAATGTTGGTCTTCAGAGCAGTGAGATGGGCAAAGATCATCTACAGGGTCAATGCCTGTGAGCATGAGAGAGTGCTGGAGAGAGGGTGAGCTCTTTGGTCAAAGCTACTGATAGTCATAGTAGTACATGTTTCCATTCCCACCAATGCCCTTCTTTGACATATGACACTTCCACTGCTGTGAATGTGAGTACAGACCTTTACTTTTCACCTCAGATAACATTGGATGTGAAGAGCAGTCAAAACCCTAAATATGTTATTTAATTTTAAAGCACAAAAGAGTATATCTTGTAACAGTTGCCTCAAGGGTTGATACATATATGATTGTCCTTCACAACCTTGTAAAATAGGTAAAGTTCTTCATGCCAATCTTCCCCACTAACAGTGTCTCTTTGATTGGGGCCTGGTGCCCTCTGGCACCATTCTCCGTACCACACTTTACTTGTGGTGGGGCCCTCTAAATGCTTCTTCCCAGCTCTACCAAGATAGAACTGCCTTTCAACCTGAAATACGCAAAGACATGAATGTAGTACTACTTCTGCTGTGGTAAGAGCTGACTGTTGAGTGAGGCATTTTGGGGCAGATCATGACATCTCTCCAATCACAGCACAATCACCTTCTCAGCTCTCCCTGTCTCTCATTCTTTAATGCTTAGTTGCTCCTTTAATCTTTGGTCCATCACCTAATTACTCACTTCCTTTTCCTCACTAGCACAATCTCTCCCCACACACTGGCTGGCATTTACCCCCCTCCTATTTGTTTCTTCACACTCCTCTTTCCTGAGATTATCACCAACCATATTGCCTGTCTGTAAGATCACAGAAGCATGCTTTATCTTTGATGCTTGCTCTCCTTACTGTTCCCTATGCTCTTTTCTCCTGCCTTGCCCTGCCTCAGAATGCAAATAAATCTCATTTTCATTTATCTCTTGGCACTTCAAAGTAGAAGAGTAGAATGTAGGGAATGTCAAAGAAGTAGTTTCATTTCTTTTACTTAGATACAATTGTCTCTCCCTTACAGATATAGAATCTTAACAGAGGAATCCACAATTTTCCTTTTCTTCTTGGAGAATTCAGTATGTTTAATGTTTATTGAGTAATTTAAATATTGCTGCTTTGAGGAACTTTTTATTAACAGATCAATTTCTAGCCACTTCATTGGTATGAATAAGAGGAACAAGTAATTTATTATCCCTTATCTCCGGTGTCAGGGTAAGCATTAAACAATCCACTGTGATGGGAGCAAACACAAGTTGACTCCTTTCTGATCTCCTTCACAAAATTAGGTTTATGACTGGTTTATGCAAAACCTCTCCTGATGCATTCTAAATATCTTTCTGTTGAAGAAAATATTTTCTTTTTCTTTCTTTTTTTTTTTTGTGAGGAAGACCAGCCCTGAGCTAACATCCGTTGCTAATCTTGCTCTTTTTGCTGAGGAAGACTGGCCCTGGGCTAACATCCGTGCCCATCTTCCTCTACTTTATATGGGACGCCGCCATGGCATGGCTGACAAGTAAGTGCATTAGCAGGCGCCCGGGATCTGAACCGGCGAACCCCGGGCTGCCAAGCACGAACTAAACCTCTATGCCACTGGGCCGGCCCCTGAAGAAAATATTTTCTTTCTCTCCTCACTCACCTCTGTCCTTCAATTGAATCTTTTTCAATTGTCTATAATCTTTTCTGGATCGTGCTTATTTTCCAACTATTGAACATTAAGGTAAACAGAAATAAAAACTTTATAGTGTCTCCTGCTCCAGAAAATAAAGAAGACATATGATTGGTAACTTTTTTCTCAGGCACCTGTTTAAGACTTTAAAGTATGATGTTCATTTTGCCCCAGAGAACAAAATATAGTCTTTTATTCTGTTTACCCTTAATGAGTGAGGGACTAGAATTGTTTAATGGCCACTCAGTGATGAAATATTTTCTCCAATTCAAGGATTCTTAACTGCATCAGAAATACTGTGAAGCAGGGGTCTCATTTGATATGCAAATTTCTGGATTGTACTCCAGACCTACTGAGTGAGAATTCCTGGGGGTGTGGCTCCAGCACTATAAATAAGTACTGTAAATAAGCACCCAGATGCTCATACAGTAGATTAATTTTTGAGATTCAAAGACCTAACTTTATTCTGTTCTATTGTTTACCTTCTCCAGTCTCAGGCTTAAAACAAATGTCATATTTCATGAGTGGCTCTAGATGAGAACCAAGGGCTGTTCTCCTTTAAAATTACATTTAAAAAGACTATTTGTGTAGCTTTACATTTACCAAGGGTTTTCATTGATAAGGTCATACCATTTTCATGGCAGCCCTGTGAATGATATATGGGGACAGGGCCATTCCAGTTTTAAAGATGAAAAATGGATGCAAAAATGGTGACTCAGTGAAGGCTACAACAGGTAAAAGACATGTTGCTACTGAATTGTGATAAATACAACATATTAGTGGATAATTTATAGATTCTTAAATTTCTTAGAGAAACTCCACTCTCTTTTATTTGAAATTTGGAGTAAATGGCTATAATCTTCTTTCAAACTGTCCCTTCTGACTTTTTGGGGAAGGCATTTCAGATTGTGGTAACTCTTAATTCTATACTCATATACACCCTCCCCCCACATCCCTACATCCTTAAAAATGTTAGTTCTTTTTTTAAAATTACTTTTATTTTATTTCATTTTTAATTATTTTTTGAGGTAGTACTGATTTACAACATTGTACATATTTCAGGTGTACATCATTATACTTTGCTATCTGTATACACTACATCATGTTCCCCACCAAAAGTCTAGTTGCCATCTGTCACCTTACACATGTACCCCTTTACCACTTTTGCCCTCCCCCTACCTTCCCTTCTCCTCTGGTAACCACCAGGAAGTTCTCTGTATCTATGTGTTTATCTTCCATATATGAGTGAAATCATATAGTATTTGGTTTTCTGCATCTGATTTTTTTAGCTTAGTGTAATACCCTCAAGGTCCATCCATGTTGTTACAAATGGCAAGATTTCACCTCTTTATGGCTGAGTAGTATTCCACTGTATGTATATGTACCACATCTTCTTTATCCATTCATGTGTCAGTGTGGACTGAGGTTGTTTCCAAGTCTTGGCTATTGTGAATAATGCTGCAAAGAACATAGGGGTACATATATCTTTTCATATTAGTGTTTTCATGTTCTTTGGATAAAAACCCAGAAATGGAATAGGTCTGGATCATATATGATAGTTCTGCTTTTAATTTTTTGAGGAATCTTCATATTGTTTTCCATAGTGGCAGCACCAATTTATATTCCCACCAGCAGTGTACAAGGGTTCCCTTTTCTCCAAATCCTCTCCAACAATTATTTCTTGTCTTTTTAATAATAGCCATTCTGATGGGTGTGAGGTGATCTCACATTCTGCTGTTGATTTGCATTTCCCTAGTAATTAGTGATGTTGAACATCTTTTTATGTACCTGGTGGCCATCTGTGTATCTTCTTTGGAAAAGTGTTCAGATTCTCTGTCCATTTTTAGATGTGGTAGCTTTTTTGTTGTTGTTGAGTTGTATGAGTTCTTTATATATTTTGGTTATTAACCCCTTATCAGGTATATGATTTGCAAATTTCTCCCAGTTGGTAGATTGTCTTTTCATTTTGTTCCTGGTTTCCTTTTCTGTGCAGAAGCTTTTTAGTTTGATGTAGTGCCACTTGTTTATTATTTCTTTTAGTTCTCTTGCCTGAGGAGACATATTCAAAAAGATATTACTAAGACTGATGAGTATGCTGCCTATGTTTTCTTCTAGGAATTTTATAGTTTCAGGTCTTACATTCAAGTCTTTAATCCATTTTGAGTTAATTTTTGTGTATGATGTAAGAGAGTGGTCTACTTTCATTCTTTTGCATGTGGCTGTCCAGTTTCCCAGCACCATTTATTGAAGAGGCTTTCCTTTCTCCATTGTATGTTCCTGGCTCCTTTGTCAAAGATCAGCTGTCCATAGATGTGTGGTTGTATTCTCTCTCAATTCTGTTCCATTGATCTGTGTGTCTGTTTTTGTGCCAGAACCATGCTGTTTTGATTACTATATCTTTGTAGTATATTTTGAAATCAAGGAGTGTGCTACTTCCAACTTCGTTCTTTTCTCTCAGGATTGTTTTGGCTTTTGTTGTTCCATAGAAATTTTAGGATTCTTTGTTCTATTTCCATGAAGAATGTCATTGGGATCCTTTCTAGGATGGCATTGAATCTGTAGATTGTGTTAGGTAACATGGACATTTTAACTACGTTAATTCTTTCAATTCATGAACATGGAATATCGTTCCATTTCTTTGTATCTTCGATTTCTTTCAATGATGTCTTATAGTTTTCAGTGTACAGATCTTTCACCTCCTTGGTTAAGTTTATTCCTAGGTATTTTTGTTGTTGTTGCAATTGTAATGGAAATGTATTCTTGATTTCTCTTTCTGCTAGTTTGTTGTTAATATATTAAAGTGCAACTAATATTTGCATGTTGATTTTGTACCCTGCAACTTTACTGTATTAATTTATTATTTCTAATAGTTTTTTGGTAGATTCTTTAGGGTTTTCTCTATATAAAATCATGTCATCTGCAAATAGTGACATTTTTACTTCTTCCTTTTCAATTTAGATACCTTTTTTCTTTTTCTTGCCTAATTTTTCTGGCTAGGACTTCAGATAGTATGTTGAATAAGAGTAGCAAGAGTGGGCATCCTTGTCTTGTTCCTGTTCTAGGGGGATAGCTTTGAGGTTCTCATCATTGAGTATAATGTTAGCTGTGGGTTTGTCATATATGGCCTTTGTTATGTTGAAGTATTTTCCTTCTATACCCCTTCCATTGAGAATTTTTATCTTAAATGGATGCTGTATCTTGTCAAATGCTTTCTCTGCATTGAGATGATCATGTGATTATTCTTCATTTTGTTAATGTGGTGTATCACATTTATTGATTTATGGATGTTGAGCCATTCTTACTTGCATGGAATAAATTCCATTTGATCGTGGTTGTGATCCTTTTAATGCATTGTTGTATTGAATTTACTAATATTTGGCTAATATTTTGTATAAATGTTCATCAGTGATATTGGCCTCTAATTTTCATTTTTGTGTGTTGTTCTTGTCTGGTTTTGGTATCAGGGCAATGTTTCCTTGGAAAATGAGTTTGGTATGTTCCCTCCTCTTCAATTTTTTGGAAAAGTTTGAGAAGGACAGGTATAAAATCTCTTTGAATGTCTGGTAGAATTCACCAGACAGCCATCTAGTCCTGAACTTTTTTTAGGGAGGTTTTTGATTACTGTTTCAGTCTCCTTGCAAGTGATTGGTCTATTCAGATTCTCTTTTTTTTTTTTTGAGTCAGTCTTGGGAGGTTGTAAGAAAACAGAAATTTATCCATTTCTTCTAGGATATCCAATTTGTTGGTATATAGCTTTTTATAGTATTCCTTTATAATCCTTTGTACTTCCATGGGATATGTTGCAATTTCTCCTCTTTCATTTCTGATTTTATTTATTTGAACCTTGTCTCTTTTCTTCTTAGTGACTCTAACTAAAAGGTTGTTAATTTTGTTTATATTTTCAAAGAACCAGCTCTTAGTTTCCTTGATCCTTCTGTTGTCTTTTCATCTCTTTTCCATTTCTTTCTGCTCTGATTTTTATTATTTCCTTTCTTCTACTGCTTTTGGGCTTCATTTGTTCTTCTTTTTCTGGTTCCTTTAGGTGTAATGTTCGATTGTTTATTTGAGAATTTTCTTGTTTCTTGAGGTAGGATTGTATTGCTACATACTTCTTTCTTAGTACCACTTTTGCTGTATTCCATAGATTTTGGTATTTTGTATCTTCATTTTCATTAGTCTCTAGGTATTTTTTGATTTCTCCTTTGACTTCTTCATTGATCCAATAGTTGTTTGGTAGTATGTTGTTTAGTCTCCACATATTTGTGACTTTTCCAGATTTTTTCTTGTAGTCTATTTTGAGTTTCATCCATTGTGGTTGGAAAAGATGCTTGATATAATTCAAACTTCTCAAATTTATTGAGGCTTGTTTTGTTTTCCAATATATGGTCTATTTTTGAGAATGTTCCATGTTCACTTGAGAATAATGTGTATTCTACTGCTTTTGGATGGAATATTCTATATATATATCTCTTAAGCTCATGTGGTCTAATGTTTCATTTAAAGCCAATGTTTCCTTGTTGACATTCTGTCTCAATGATCTATCTACTGTTGTAAGTGGGGTATTAAAGTGCCTTACTGTTATTGTTTTGATGTCAATTTCTCCCTTTAGGTCTGTTCGTAATTGCTTTATGTGCTTTGGTGCTCCCACGTTAGGTGCATATAGATTCACAAATGTTATGCCTTCTTGACAGATTGTCCCCTTTATCATTATATAATGTCCATATTTGTCTCTTGTTATCCTTTCTGGCTTGAAGTCCATTTTGTCTGATATAAGTATGGCTACACTTACTTACTTTTGGTTGCCATTTGCTTGGAGGTTCCTCTTCTATTCCTTCAGTTTGAGCCTATGTGTGTCTTTAGAGTTGAGATGGGTCTCCTGGAGGCAGCATATTGTTGGGTCTTGTTTTTTAATCCATCCAGGCATGGTGTGTCTTTTGATTGGTGAATGCAATATATTTGCATTTAGGATGATTTGATATATGAGGGCTTAATACTGCCATTTTATATTTGTTCTGATTTCTCTATATTTCTATTATTTCTCTTTCCATTTGTTTCTGTCTGCTGTTTCAGTGTGGTGAGTTTCAGTGATATTTTCTCAGTTTTTTGGGTTTTTTTGTTTCATGTCTCTTTTTGAACTTTTTTTTGTGATTACCATAAGGTTTGTATAACAGTTCTCATAGATAAGGTAGATTTTCTTTTCTGCTGATAGCGTCTTATCTTCATTTGCTTACACAGGTTCCACTCTTTTATTCTTCCCCTTTTATGTTTTTGTTGTAACAAATTATCCCCTTTTATGTTGTGAGTTTGTTACCAAATTGAAGTGATTTTTGTTATTCTTAATTCTTCCTTTCCCTTTAACCTTTATGTTGTAATTGTTTACCAATCCATCTGATAGCACAATTTTCTGATTCTGTCCGTGTATTTATCACCTTGCTCAAAGTTTTGTATACCTTTGCCTTTTTGTTTCAGTCAGTTGAACTCCTTTCAACATTTTGAGGCCTAGTAAGAGAGGCCTAGTAATGATGGACACCCTCAGCTTTTGTTTGTCAGATAGAGCCTTTATTTCCCTTTTATATATGAATGATAACTTTACTAGATAGAGTATTCTTGGCTGATAATTTTTATTTTTCAATATTTTGAATATATTATTCCACTGTCCTGACCTGTAGAGTTTCTGCTGAGTTTTATCAGTTTCTAATCAGAACTCCCTTGTAGTTTTTCTTCCTGGCTGCATTTAGTATTCTTTCTTTATCATTAATTTTGATAATTTTATTATCATGTGTCTTGGAGAAGGTCTTCTTGCATTGAGATAATTGAGTGTTCTTTTAGCTTCATGGATTTGTATATCCAGTTCCTTCCCCAGGTTTAGGAAGTTGTCAGCTATTATTTCTTTAGAAAAGCTCTCTGCTCCCTTCTCTCTCTTCTGCTTCTTCTGGAATACCCATAAGATATGTACTATAGATTTAAGAACACATTTAGGCTAAAGTGAAGGGATGGGAAAAGATATTCCATGCAAATGGTAAGCAAAAGATTGAAATCATATCAAGCATCTTGTAATGGAGACAGAGAATTTTCATAGAGTTTCTATGTTCTCAAAAAAATTGGCTCTCTCTTTTTGTTTCCCTCCATCATTTTTATATTTCTATTTTCAAGCTTGCTAATTCTCTCTTCCATATGGTCTGGTCTCTTTCAAATGCTTTCTAATGCATTCTTCATCTCATTTATTGAGTTCTTCAGCTCCAGGATTTCTGTTTGATTCTTATTCAAAATTGCAATCTTTTTGGTAAGGTATTCTTTCTGTTAATTAATTTAATCCTGAGCTCATTGAACTGCCTCTCTGAGTTTTTTTGTAGCTTGTTGAGTTTCTTTATGAGTTATTTTGAATTCTTTATCAGTTAAATCACAGTCTTCCATGACTTTATGTTTGGATTCCAGAGAATTTTTATTTTCTTTTTGTGATGCCATGTTACCATGGCTTTTTGTGGTATTTGATGAGTTATACCTCTGCCAACACATTTGTTATAGCAAACACTTTTCTTATTTAGGAATAGATTTTTGTTTTGATTCTAACTATTCAGCTGGATGGTGATTACAGGCCTTTATTCTGTTTTTTCAGTATGGGATGCTATAGCACCAAGTTTTGGTTTCCCTTACCTAAGCTAACTTTGTCTCTATTTGAGGATTGGCACTTTCCCCCTTCCATCACCTCTATTAGGGGTGTTGCTGCTACTCTTTTTTTTTTTTTTTTGCTGCCTGTGCTTTTGGAAGTCAGGGATGCCTTGCTGTTGCTGGTGTCACTGTGGTTGCTGGCTTTATTACTGGGGGCACAAAGATGACAGACACCTCCATTGTGTCCAGGGTCACCTGACTTGCAAGCACTGTTTCCATGGTAGGGAAAGAGGGTGTGAGGAAATAGCCAGGTTTGTAGGGCACCACCTCTGCTGTTTCTTGATTCCTTGTGGCCATAGGCACCACTGTGGTTGGAAAGCTGGTGTTGGGTTTGTGCCTCTGCTGCTGCTACTGGGTTCTGTGCTGTGGCCTGGGGGTTGGGATCATGGAGCTCCACCTCCACTGTTATTTGGTTCCCTGTGACTGCAGGCACCACTGCAGCTGGAAGGCTAGAGTCACGTGCATGCCTCTGCTGCTTCTACTGGGCCCTGAGCCATCCTGGGGGATTGGATTGCAGGGCTCTATCTCCATCTCTGTTCCATTTCCTGTAGCCACAGGCACTGCTTTGGCCAAGAGGCCAAGGTCATGTGCATGCCTTCACTGTTGTTACTGGGTTTTCTGGGGCTGAGGGCAGCTGGCTTAGCCACCACCACTGGGGATCCTGGATCTTGGGCACCACTTCCACTGGTTTCCTTCCTCTATGGGCTCCAATCTACCCACATTTGTATGTACAGATGTATCAATCTCTTCAGCATCCTGTTGTGTTGGTCAGTGTAGCCTTTGTTGTGTTATGGATGTTTTACTCATTGTAGACTGGAGGGGGAGAAAGAAAGGGAGCATCTCATGCCACCATGATGATTTTGATATCTTCTTTTTTTAATGTAGGTTTTGCTTATTATAAACTTCTCTTTTAGAACTGCTATTGCTGCATCCCATTGCCTTGGTAGGTCGGTTTCCATTTTTGTTCATCTCAAGTTGCTTTTTGACTTCACTTTTGATTTCTCCTTTGACCTATTGGTTTTTTGTGGTTGTTTGACTTCCACATGTTTGTGAATGTTCCTCTTTTCTTCCTGTTTTGGTTTCTGAAAAAATCATCAGTATGATTTCAATCTTCTTAATTCTTTTAACACCCATTTTGTGACTTAAAATGTGATCTATTATGAAGAATGTTCTATGTACACTTGAGTGGAATGTGTATTCTGCTGCTTTGGGATGGAGAGTTCTGTAACTCTATTATATCCATTTGGTCTATAGTGTTATTTAAGTACAATGTTTCCTTATTGATTTTCTGTCTAGATGATCTATCCATTGCTGAAAGTTGGGTATTGAAGTCCTGCACTGTTATTGCATTGCTTTCTACGTATCCCTTTAGCTCTGTTAATATTTGCTTTATATATTTATGTGCTGTAATGTTGGGTGCATATATATTTACAATTGTTATAGCCTTTGATGGATTGACCCCTTTATCATAATATAGTTACCTTGTTGATCTCTTGTGAAAAATTTTTGTTAAAGCCTATTTTGTATAAGTATAGCCAACCCTGGCTCTTTTCCTTACCATTTACATAGAATATCTTTTCCCATACCTTCCCGTTAGCCTAAATGTGTTCTTAAATCTATAGTACATCTCTTATAATCAGTATATTGTTGGATCTTTTTTATCCATTTTGCCATTTTGTGTCTCTGGATTGGAGAACTTAATCAATTTACACTTAAAGTAATTATTGATAAGTAAGAACTATTGTCATTTTATTAGTTGTTTTCTGACTGTTTTATAGTTCCTTTGTTTTTTTCCCTTTGTCTTGCTGTCTTTCTTTGTTAATGATGATTTTTTAGTAATGTTATGCTTTGATTCCTTTCACTTTATCTTTTGTGGATCTACTAGATGTTTTTTCTTTCTGTTACCTGAGAATTACTTAAAACATCCTTTAGTTTAACACTATTTTAAGCTGATAACAACTTAACTTCATTGGCATATAGAAACTCTACCATTTAACTTCTATCCTCCACATTTTATACTAGTAATTCACACTTTGCATCTGTTTACATTGTGTTCCATTTACAATATATTTAGCTATAATTATTTTAAATAGCTTTTTCTTTTAATTTTTATACTAAAGTTAAAAGAGTTTTATATGCCACCATCACAGTATTGGAATATTCTGAGTTTGAGTATATATTAACTTTTACCATTGATTTTTAAAACAATTTTCATGTTCTTATAGTGTTCTTTTGTTTCCACTTGAAGAACTCTCTTTAGCATCTCTTGTAAGGCAGGTCTACTGGGGATGAACTCCCTTAGCTTTTGTTTGTCTGGGAATAGCTTTATCTCATTTATTTTTGAAGAACTGCTTTGCTGGATATAGTATCTTGCTGACAGTTTTCTTCTTTCAACACATTGAATATATCATTCCATCCCCTCCTATACTGCAAAGTTTCTTCTGAGAAATCCACTGATAGTCTTATGTGTATTCCCTTGTCTGTGATAATTTGCTTTACTCTTGCTGCTTTCAAAATTGTCTCTTTTATTAGACTTTTGACAATTTGACTATAATATGTCTCAGGGTAATCTGTTTTTCATTGATCTTCCTTGGAGACCTTTCAATTTTATGAATCTGGATGTCCATATCCCTTCCACATTTTGAGAAGTTTTCAGCCTTTATTTCTTTAAGCTGTATTCTGCCCCTTTCTCTTCCTTTGCTCTCTCTGGGACTCCCACAATGTTTATATTAATTTTCTGAATGTTTCCCATATATTCTGGATGTTTTCTTCACTCTTTCTTCTCCTAAAATTGGCTAATTTCAAATGACCTGCCTTCATGTTTGCTAATTCTTTCTTCTTTATGATTGAGTCTGCTTTTTAAGTTCTCTATTAAATTTTTCAATTCTATCACTATATTCTTCAGCTCCAGGATTTCTATTTGATTCCTTTTATGGTTTTTATTTCTTTATTTGTCTTCTCATTTTGTTCATCCATTGCTTTCTTTATTAGGTTAATTGTCTATCTGTGTAATCTTCCATCTCACTGAGCTTCTTTAAGGTGATTATTTTGAATTATTTGGAAGGCAATTTGTAGATCTCTATTTCTTTAGGGTTGGTTCCTGGAGGTTTCTTAGTTTTCTTTGCTGATGTCATGTTTGCCTGATTCTTCATAATCTGTGTAGCCTTGCAATGGTGTCTTCCCTTGAAGGAGCAAACACCCCCTCCAGCCTTTACAGACTGGTTTCATCAGGTAAAGTCCTTCTTTTGTCAGGTCCCCAGTCTGATGAGCTTGTCTCCAGGACTGCAGTTAAGCAAGGTTGCAGCTAGGTTACTTGGGAGCTGCTGGGTCTGCAGTAAAGTCCACAGTTCATGGGCTTGCTACCAGGGGCTCAAGTGGGTGTGGATTCTGTCTGGTTCCTGGGTGGCAAGGACTGCTTCTAGGACCTTGTCTGAAGGGCTGGAACTGGGACAGAGTCTTCCTTCGGATCCACAGTTGGGGACACAGATGGTGGGCCTGTTATCAAGTGCACAGAAGGGTGAGGCTCCTGCTGGGTCACTGGGCAGGTCCCTGGGATGGCAAGATTGGCTCCAGACCATGGCTGAAAAGAACTGGAACCCAGTCACAGGACTTATTCAGCTCCCACAACTGAGACCAAGGTCTGCAGGCCTGCCTCTGTAGTCATAAATGAGCAGGTCTCCTGCTGGGCTCCTGGCCAGGCAGGACTGCACAAGAAACACTTGTAGGTAAATCATGCCACTAAGTGCAATGTTACTATTTTTAGGGAGAATCACAAATCATTTAGCTTTTCTTCATCCACAGCATTTTAAAAAATATATACCAAAAAAAGAGAGAAAACTGGTCTAAAACTGATAGAGTGAAAATCATCACAGACTGAAAAAGAAAAAAGCAGCCCTGCCATTAACTGGGCTGGGACAACAGACACAGATGAAACAGATGTAAAATTCACAGGGAATATTGTTTTCCCATGTTTTTGCAGCTACTATAAAGTATCTAAAAATTTCCTATTTTGAGCAACTGCTGCCATTTTTTTACCAATGGCATCTACACCTATTTTACTATTTTAATTTATTCCTGGAGATATTTAATTTGCTAAGCCACTTGTGCCTCATAATAGCACTAAATTTGTATTAGTTTCCTATTGCTGCTGTAACAAGTGACCCCATAGTGGGCTTAAAATGGCAAACTTTTTTATCTTGTAGTTCTTCAGGTTGAAAGCCCAACATAAATCTCACTGGACTAAGATCCAGGGGGTTGGCAGGGCTGCATTCCTTTCTGGAAGCTCTATGGAGAAAACCTTTTTTTTTTTTTTGGTGCCTTTTCTGATGTCTAGAGGTCACCCACATTTCTGGATGCTTTGCCCTTTCCTGCATATTCAAAGCCAGCAACATTTGGCTGAGTTTTTCTCAGCTTACCTTCCCTTTGTTTTTTCTTTCAGACTCCTTCTTCAACTTGTAAAGACTCTTCTGATTACATTGGGCTCAGCTGGATAACGCAGGACACTGTTCCTATTTTAAGAGCAGCTGATTAACAACCTTAATTTAACTGCAACCATAATGCCTGTGCCATATAACCTAACATATTCACAGGTTCTGGGGATTAGGACATGGATATCTTTGGAAGGTCAATATTCTGTTTACCACACAATTCCTTGCTAATCCTCACTTCTTTTAATTTTGCCTCAGACACAATAACCAATCCACAACTACTCTCACTTCTCTTACACCCTCTTCAAAATACTTTAGTGGAGACCCAAACCTTATAAAGGATACTTCACTTCTCCCTTTTATGGAGTGACATTCCAAGGCTCCTCTAGAGTGCTCTCCCTTGCTGCTGTGACAATAAATTTGATTACATCACTTTTTTGACACCATCTACATAATATACTGCTATTATAAGTACTGATGGTACAAGGTTTCTAAATAAAGATAATTTTAAAAGATAATTACCTGACATGAAATAAAGTAAATATTTCACTTATATAGTGCATGTAGAAACAAAAAATTCTAAATTCTACTTCTATATCCCTGCCTCAGTTACTGATTTTTGGGAGGAACAGTGTCTTTCTTGTTACTGAGGAGCTCATCTCACAGCTGCAAGGGCTCCAAGTTTCCACCTTTGTTTCCATGTCCTTGGAGATGTATCCTGCATCCAGCCCCTCACACTACTGAGCTCAATTGTCCAATCTCGGAGTCACATGGTCAGTTTGAGCTAAATCTTGTGACTACCTCAATTCTGTCCCATTGCCCTAAGTACCCTGTGTCTTAAAATCCAATCTCTGTTCTCCCGTCCTCATGTATTCTTATGTGAAAATGGACCCATTTTATGCTCACCTTTTCCAAGAAGCTAATCAAATTTTCTTTTCTGAAATATTCACCTATAAAAGTAAAAAGTGCATTATTCTACTCCATAGTAATAGCTGAGTAAATTTCAGCAAGTACTATACACTATAACAATTCATTAACAGTTCTGCTACTTGGAAAATAGCATTACATGCAAAATTACTTCAAAACTTGATGTAATTCTGGCCTCTATTTGGTATATATTACTGGAAGTAACTTATTTTAATCCCATGAATGAGAGACTGGAGCAGCAAAATAACAACTGTAAATACACTCTGCAGATTTTCATGACCTGGAAAATATGATTACTCTTTAAAAGAGAGAGAGCACAAAAGTTAAAGGCTTTTCTTTCTCACCTGAATACATAGGATGCATTATTTTGCCATTGTAATGTTCTGATCTACACAGTCATCATTAACATAGGGCCTGCCTGATACTAGATTTGGGCTCCTGAATTGGGGGTGGAACTGAAACTAGAGAATTTCCCTTGCCTACCTCTTGTAATTGCCTTTTTTGTAGTTACAAAGGAGTGCATCATTTCTCCTTGAAGCTCTCCTATAAGAATACTCAAACTTTAAAATAATGTCAACAGCAATGTCATTCCTTTTGCCTTCACCTAGCTTCCTACACTATCCTCTTCCTTGCTGTTTTTCACATCAGTTCCCCTGAGGGGAGAAACAAAGCTGTGGCACATGCTCTTCCCATCTGCTAGTGGCCAAATTTATCACCCATTTCTTCCCACATACCTTACCAAGGCTTGGCTACATTTGTGTCCTTTATCATTTTCACCTCCATTTTTAGAGATCAATAAATTGTACTGTAAGATGTGCTATAAAGCCACTATATCCAGAGAAGAGGTTCAACTCATCTAAAGAAGAGAAATCCAAGGTCTCTTGGAAAGTGTTGTAACAAAGTCTAGTTGGGTAAGAATCCCAAAAAACATCATCTTTGTGTTTATTAAACCAATAAGTATCAACCACCATTTGATATAGAAAAAGAATGGGCATACCCTCACCAGGAGATATATTTTTATTTAATATGAGATACTATCTCCTGTATAACATTTGGGGTGAATGACTTGCCACTCCCATTGACCAACTGTTAACCTCACCAACAACTTTTTGGCAACCACCTTATTAGAAACATATATTTCTGATATCTCTAGTTGAAAGAGACCCCAGGGACTCTCATTCTAGTTCTTTTTGGTTCTTACCAAAATGGCCTTAATATTGAAGGTCCTTAACTTGTTTCCTCATTGAGAGTTTTGGCTTTACAGTTTCTAATTATATTTCCAGATATGAAATTTTGGGATTTATTTTCATAAGCATTTCATAGGGGCCTCTGGTAATAGATGAAACAACCTCTATTTTGACCACTAGAAGAAAACATGTCCTAGGAATGGTTAAGACCCTTCAAGAGGAGTGACTTTTAAAGTAGAAGATTGAATGAGAGTATTTTTCTTTCCAAACATTTCAAATATTCAGCAGGAAAACCAGAGCCTAGAGTTGATTACTTTCTGGAGACAAGGCTCTCTCAAGACATAATCCTAGTTCCTGGAATTCCCAGTGAGGTAGACTCTTACTATTCAAGTTCTACTTTTGATCACCAGCTCCATATTTAACCCCAAAGGTACAATAGAAGCATGTACACAATGGTTTCCTGTCCAAACTACTTTTACCTGTGAATGGAGATGTGACCATCTCCTTAGAACAAAATCAACTTTTTGTCTTTCCTTTGATAAATAACACATTGAAGAACTACATGGTGCTAAGGGGAAGGCAGTTTGCATTATTTTAAAGAGAAAGTGATTACAGAGCAGAACACATGGGATTTTAAGGGAGCTGTTATTTTGGAAAATTCAATTCATGCAGCAGAAAGCATGTGGGAATGTCATAATCATAAAAACAAATTGGAGTTCAGTATAATAATAGGATACAAGCAGAGTCTACATTCAGCAAGGATTTAATCAAATGCCCAGGTTGAATATTTTAAGTATTTTGTGTAGATGGTTTACTCTCTAATAAGTTAAGTTTACTTCAGAAGTTTATCTATTTGAATGAATCTGTGAATCATCAAGCTACTTTGGCTTTCCCAGTTTCAAAACCTGTAGTTGTATTAGCAAAATAACTCAGTGAAAAAATAGAATATATTTATTGTTTTATGTTATGTAGGTCAGTTAATCCATTGCTTAACAGAACTTTGCATTTTTAACATTTTTTCTTCTTCATATAGAAATTGTCTTCAAATAAAATGGTCCAATATGAGTAAAGTCTTAGTTTTTCAATTCTGTTTAAAGTGCAAATAAAAATATATACTTATAGAATAATAATGATGTATAATACTAATATATAATAATATGTAATTAACTCTATATAATAATAATTATGTATGTGTCCATTCGATATCCACTTGCCAACCATACGAGTGTCTATTTTATGTGTCATGTTGACAGTAGCATAGTTCTCTTGATTATTATTAGATAGGGCCCATGTGTTATTTATTGTTGTATATTTGTCAGTGTCAAATTACAAAAGAGTGGTCATGAACTCAATTTCCACTCAAATTATTAGTTGTGGAGTGTGTATGATTAAGCAGTTGGACAGAAACCCTGTTTATTGTGACATCATTTCAATCAAGTTCTAGATATGCAGATAGTAACCATTGGTTAAGCACAAAATTAATAATTTGAGCCATTATATAATAGTTTGCTACTGAGTTTGTACAGGAAGCCTATATGTGACAACTACTAAAGAAAATTTTAAATATTGAATGAAAGTGATTTTATTCAAACATTAAGATCACTAAATTGAGTGATTTTATATCTTCAAACAAATACATCATTTTGTCTCATTTTCTTCTCTTACCTAAGATTCATTTAATTCTAACTGGGTTCCTGCCTGAAAATGACTGTGGCTGCCCTCTGGCAGGCAAGGGAAAAACTACAACAAATATATTTATCCAAACTGAAAAGGAAACTGCTAGGTACAGAGAAGGGATCAATACACCTGTGCTGACTGCTTGATAGTTACAAGGCACTGAGTCAGCAGAAGGAGCACACTACAAAGGATTTGGGGCTCAAAACAAACATTCTAGTTGCACTTGGATCCTGGTTTAGGGAAGCATTATGGGAAATTTAGATAATTTTTTTAATCCTTTGCACTAGGCATATTGCTAGGTACCGGAAATATACAGATATGGTATCTTTCCTCAAAGATCTTATGGGTTGTGGTGGAGACAATAAAAAAGGCAATTACAATACAATGGGAAAAGTGTTGTCATGGAGGTTCTATGGAATACATCGCAGTGGCATCCAACCCAGACAAGGGAGGGGAATGCTTCATGAAGCATGGAGACCTGAAGAATGGACAGGAATTATCCAGAACAGCGGTGGGAGTAAGAAAAGTCCTGAGCAGAGGGTGCAGGATGCACAAAGTTTGGACAGTGAGAGAGAATCTTTCTAAGGAAGAATTTATTTCAGAAGATAGCTACAATTGCCATCATATGCCAAAATTCAATTAGTTTCTACCCTTATTGAGATTAAAATAATCAGAACTGTGAAGCCTGTGAAATTGTCTGATTTATTATGCCTTTCTATTATGTATAATGCGAATCTGATATTTAGTTTACACCAACCAGAATCTTTAAAAGTAGAATAAATTGGGGGCTGGCCCAGTGGTGTAGTGGTTAAGTTCGCATGCTCCACTTCAGCAACCTGGGATTCTCAAGTTTGGGTCCTGGGCATGGACCTACACACAGCTCATCAAGCCGTGCTGTGGCAGCATCCCATACACAAAATAGAGGAAGATGGGCACAGATGTTAGCTCAGGACCAATCTTCCTCAGCAAAAAAAAAAAAAGGAGAATAAATGAATTTAGATGGGTCAAATCAAATATGTCTGCCATAACAGATACAATGAACTAAATTGACTGCATATTAATAAAATGACAACAATCAATGAGAAGATAGAGAGCTAAAAATTTATATGTCATATCATAGGACAGTGTCCATGATCTGTGTCTGGATCCATTCCATTATTAAACATAAAATGTCATAGCCAATTGGCTGGACAGAGGGCAAGAAGATGTTTACAGCTATGAACTCTTGAGCTGTCAAAATGGAGGGATATAGTTTTATTCCCATGTCTAGTAGTTTGGTAATTATCATGCAAATTTCTGTTTAAAACCTCTGTATACTAGCAACATAAGCATTATCGGTGGGCCAGAGAACTGATTATTTTGATATTGACACCAAATATCTAATAGTGGGACTTCATTTTGGCCATATAGTATTTGAAACTGCCTTTCTTTATAAAACAACAGGCATGAACAAGATTTCTAGAATTTTTCCAATTTTAGAGTTTCTTGGATTTTCTCTGTGCATGAACATGTAAAAATATCATACATATAGGTTGCAAGATTTATGGTAGACAAATGTATAAATAGAATGAAGACTTTAATAATCTTTTAGAATCTGATAAAGGACATTTACTTGATACAAATGAAGTCTTTTAATAATTCATCAGACTAAAATTTTAACATTTTGGCCGGTTTCTTCCAAAATTTTGTAATTCATCCAGAATTTCTGAGATATGGAGAGAGAGAATGCAGCCTCGCTGGCAGATTTCATCCTTCTGGGACTCTTCCGTGATTATGGACACCCCAGCATTCTCATCTCCGTCATCCTTCTGATCTACATCCTTGTGGTTATAGGAAATGCCACTCTGGTCCTCCTGTTCTGGGTGGACTCCTGGCTTCACACTCCTATGTACTTTCTTCTAAGTCAGTTCTCCCTAATTGATCTGATTTATGTTTCCAGCAGTCCCCAAGGTGGCCATCAACTTCTTCTTTGGGAGTGGAACAATATCACTTGTTGGCTGTGGTGCTCAGATATTCTTCTGATGTTAGCTGTTGCAGAATCCATCCTCCTGACCCTCATGGCCTATAACTGCTATGTGGCTGTGTGTAATCCTCTGAGATATGCAGCCATCATGAGTTCCAGAGTCTGTCTGCAGATGGCTATTGGATTCTGGATTGAAGGAGCGCTGAAATCCTTGGCATAGACAATTTACATGTTGCAATTTCCCACCTGTGAGAAAAAAAAAATCAATCACTTCCTCTATGAGATGCCAGCTATCCTGAGGCTCTCCTGGGAGCACCTCAGGCTACCTAATGGTGGTGATGGTGATGAACATTGTGTTTATTATTGTGCCGCTGTCTCTCATTTCACCCTCGTACATTCACATTTTCCTCGCTGTTCTCAGAATGAACTCTCCTGAGGGGAGAAACAAAGTCCTGGCCATGTGCTCTTCTCATCTGACTGTGGTGAGTCTCTACCTGGGGCCAGGCATATGGTGTACATGACACCTGGATCCTCCCATACCCCAGCATTGGATCAAGTTCTCTCCATGTTTTACACCATCCTCACCCCCATGTTGATCCCCTTCATCTACATCCAGAGGAACAAGGAGGTACTGGGTGCACTGAGAAAAGTGCTGGGTAGCAGTTGCATGGTCAAATAAAATTAAAAGCTCTTGAGGTTTTGAAAATATGGGCATTCATGCAGCTTAACATGGTTTTGGACACAGCACAGGCCATCTCAGCATTTTTGATTATGCTTTACAATATTTGTAAATAAAAATAAACCTTAGCTCACAACACTTTTAATGGCAGTTGTTGACAAGTAGGTTTCATATTAAACAAATAAATGATGACTATATGGACCACATTCTGTTGTGTTTCTACTTTAAACTGCTATTGGTCATTTAAATGTGCACATTAAAGGAGAACAAGGCTTGGTGACTATAGTTAGTAATATTGTATTGTAGACTTGAAATTTCCTAAGATAGTAGATCTTAAGCATTTCACTACACACACAAAAAGGTAACTATGTGAGGTGATGGATGTGTTAACTTGATTGTGGTAATCATTTCACAATGTATTCATATATCAAATCATCATGTTGTACACTTTAAATTTATCTGTCAATTATACTCAATAAAGCTAGGGGGAAAAGGAGATCAAGGTTATAAAAACACATGTACCTTCAAATGAGGAAATTTATCCAGGAGTCACTGGGCAAAGGCAAACGCTCTTGTATGTGCCCCTGAAATCACACAGCCCTTTGGAAGAGATGAGGTAGGGAAAGAATCTTGAATTTGGAAATCCAGTTTTAGTTCTGACTTGTTACTCTAGCTGGGTGACTAAGTGGTTAACTTAACCTTAATGAGCCCCAACTTTCCAGCTACAAGGTGGGCATGATAAGGAGTGTGATACGGAGTATGACTTACACTCCTTTTACAGCTGTGTGGGATTAAATTAGCTGACTTGCAAAAACTCATGTTTACCTAGAATCAATTAAAAGTCCTTTCCCACTTACTTGTGTGATCTTGGCTAAATCATTTAGCATCTCTGAACTTCACTTTCTCCATACGAAAAATGGGTATCATTATATCTGACTTTTCAAATGCAATGATTGATGTGAGAAATAATTGAGAATATATCCATGAAAGCTAATTTTGAATTTTAAAATCATATAAAAATTTTTATTGTAAGGAAATACGACATAAAATATGCCATTTTAACAATTTTTAATTGTGTACAATTCAGTGGCATTAATGCATTTACACTGTTGTACAACCATCTTCACCATCTGTTTCCAGGTCTTTTTATCACCCTAAACAGAAACTCTGTAACCATTAAGCAATAACTTCCTATTTTCCCCTCCCCCCCAGCCCCTCATAACTTCTAATCTACTTTCTGTCTCTGAATTTGATTATTCTAGATGTTTTAGATAAGTCAGATAAACAATATTTGTCCTTTTGTGACTAGCTTATTTCACTTAGTATGTTTTCAAGGTTCATCCATGTTGTAGCATGTGTCATAATTTCATTCCCTGAATAATATCTAACTATATGTATATACCACTTTGTTTATCCATTCATCTGTCGATGGACACTTGAATTGTTTCTACCTTTTGGCTACTGTGAATAATGCTGCAATAAACAGTGGTATATAAATATCTGTTTGAGTTCCTGTTTTCAGTTCTTTTGGGTATGTACCTAGGAGTGTAACTGCTGGATTGTATGGTAATTTCATGCTTAGCTTTTTAAGGAACCACCAAATTGTTTTCCACAGTTGCTGCACCATTTTACATTCCCACCATCGATGAGTGTTCTAATTTCTCCACATCCTCATCAACACTTATTTTTCATGGTTTTTTTTTATTATAGCCATCCTTGTAGGTGTGGAGTGGTATATCATTGTGGTTTTTCTTTGAATTTTTCTAATGATTACTAATGTTGAGCGTATTTTCATGTGTTTATTGGCTATTTGTGTATATTTTGGAGAAACACCTATCCAACCCCTTTGCCCATTTTTAACTTGGATTGCTTGTTTTTGTTGTTGCTGAGTTTTAGGCGTTCTTTTTAAAATTCTGGATATTAAGCCTTTACCAGATATATGATTTCCAAATATTTCCCCCCACTCTGTAGGTTGTATTTTCACTTTCTTGATAATGTGTTTTGATGCACAAAATATTTTAATTTTGAAGAAGTCCAATGTATCTGTGTTTTCTTTTGCTGCTTGTGCTTTCAGTGTCATAACTAAGAATTCATTACCAAATCCAGGGTCATGAAGGTTTATGTTTATGTTTTCTTCTAAGAGTTTCAGGTTTTAGGTATTATGAAATCTTATGTTTACATAAGGACTTATTGTTATTGAATTATCAATTGCTGTTACTATGACATCAAAATGCCTTTTTAAGAGAGATCTGGGGCAAGAAGCTATGAGGTGAGATGTGGCTATAATACTTAGCATTTGCCTTGTATAATATCCTAAACCAAAATGCAAACTTGCATGCATGAAATAACCCAAATATATACTCATCTGTTGCAAATACAGAGTAAGTGTGCAAAGACAAAATTCTCTAGCAGATGTTAAATATTATATTTGTAATTATGACTTAGTCAAATTAGCTAGATATTCATTGAGCATCTAGGCAAAGGTATTATATGATAAGCACCAGGGCACAAAGACAAATAGGAAATGGTCTAGGGCATCAAAGGGCTTATAGTTTGGTGGGGGAGAAGATACATAACCAAATGATTACAATACACACACACCTCAGGATGCTGGGGATGATGATAATTTGGAGACTAAGAAAGACCCCTGGAGGAAACAATGCCTGGGCTAAGAATTGGAATATTAACAAGGAATCACATGAGTGAAGGAAGATGGGCAGAGGTTACCATATGTTGAAAAGTGCTATGTGCAAATTTGGGGGGATGTAAGAAAACCAAAAACATCACCTAACAGCAAGTTGTTTAATATTACAAGGGGATGGTGGAGAAAATGAAAGCTAGAGTCAGGTCTTAAAAGCCAAGACTGGATGATTTCTCAAAAAAACTTTTATTGAACTTTAGTGTGTATACACACACAGGAGTGTGTGTGTGTATATATATATATATATATATATATATATATATATATATATATATAGTGTGTTAATTCCATTAGGCCTGGAATTAGTCTGAATTATTCTACTGAAATAAGAAATGTACCTGCGTGGACTGACCCCTGGTCAAGGCATAAAATGTACTTATTAATAGAGTTTTGTAAACATGAGTCTGAGGGCTGTTAGGTGTGGTTTTCACCACCTTGTCAGCATTGCTTATTGGTAACAGTGAGAATAACAGTTTGCAATGCATGAGACTCCTCTAGAGAGTTCATTTCTTGGGGCTGGTTATGTAGCAAGAATATGCCTCCATGACAAGCAGGATATAAGAAATCCCAGTAGAGATTCCATTTTGAGTTTCTTAGTTCTGAGACATTCCATGCACATGTGGATGGTGGCTGATTCAAAATAGAGAGTGAATCCTGTGTGGCTCTTACAGGAAGGGCAATTAGAGTTTGTGCCTGGCCCCTCTAAACCCATTGCTTTGAGGCAGCCTTGGCTGTGATGCCTATCTTATTTTAATGTGGTTATGACACTGTATCCTTTTATCTTCAACAAACTTGGATTTGTAAGCATTGTCATTTTGGGTCCTGTGAGTCTTCTTGAATGAGAGTGGAAAAACTGGTAAGACATTTTCAAGAAATGATGCTGGAACACTGGATATCCATATGTAAAAAGTGAACTTCTATCCACATCATGTACCATATATGAAAAGTAATTCAAAATGGATCGTAGACATAAAACCTAAAACTGTAAAACTTCTCGGACAAAACACAGGAGAACATTTTTGTGATATTTGATTTGTCAAAGATCTCTTAGTTATAACATTAAAAGCATGACTCATAAAAGAACAAATTGGACTCCATCAAAATTAAAAATTTCTGCTCTTAAGAAGACACATATAATCCAGACATTCCATTCCTAGGTATTTACCCAAAAGAAATGAAACCATATGATCATACAAAATACATTTTCATTGTATTGACTGATGATTTCATGGAGAAAAAGCATTAATTTCTCAAACAGCTAATGCACAACTTTAGTTGTAATAGCCCAAAACTGGAAACAAGCCATATGCCCATCAACAGGTGAATGGATAAACAAATTGTGGTATATTAATACCATAGAATCCTACTTAGCAATAAAAAAGAGTGAACTTGTGATAATGGAAGACCAAAGATGAATCTCAAAATAATTAGGCGGACTGAAAGAAATCAAATAAAAAGGGGACATACTCTATGACTATGTTTACTTAAAATTTAGAAAATGGAAACTAGTCTTTATACACAGAAAGTGAATAAGTGTTTTCTAAAGAGAGCAGACAGGAAGAAGCAGGAGGGAGCGATGATGCTGGAGCAGGAAGAAACTTTCAGGAGTGGTGTATATGTTCACTCTTTTAATTACTGTGATGCTTTTACAGGGTATACTTATATCAAAGTTTATCAAGTTGTATGTTTTAAATATGTGCAATTTGTATATCAATAATATCTCAATAAATCTATTAAAATGAAAAAACCTAATGCAGCAGTGATGACTTCCAGTGTTTTGGTTTGAGCAGTTACTCTGCTGGTGGCATCAGTTCCAAAGATTATATCACCAATGGAGGAAGAGAAGTGAGTGTAAAGAGAAAGGCCATTAGTTCAGTTTTGAATCAGTTGAGATTGATGTCTAAAAGTCTATCCAAATGCAGATCAGACTTCTACAGATTTTGGATAAATATGGATTTTTATTCCTGGAGAATTAGATTTGAGTCACTAAACTCCTGGAATAACTTCTCTTGAGGCTATTTCTTAATAAGGATTCATTCTTATTAGTATATGGTTGATTGTACATTTTTAATGTACTGACTTATGATTTTAATGGGAAAAAGCATTAAGTTTTCACACAGCTAATTTCACAGTGCATTAAGGGAATCCACAGGTCTTCTACTCATCATCAAGGAAGACAGCCCTAGAGAATCTTGAAGATGACAACAGGCTTGGAGTCCCAAGGGGGGTGGGATTGTAAGCATCTTCCAGGGTCCTGTGGGAAGGAGTGGCTGTTTTATTTGGAGACACCTTTGACAGTTCAGGCAAGTGGAAGATCCTGTTAATTAAAGTGAAAGAACAGAACTCCCACAGGCCATTTAAAATGAGGCACTGTGCCATTACTAAATCACCAGCATGGAGGGGGTTTGCTTCCTTTTATGAAATATCTTATTCAGTCTACCCCAACCCCAGCTCATGTTTAACCCTCAGTTTATTTTGGAGTCACACACTGGCCTCAGGGCCAAGCCTGTGAACCAATGGAAGTGAAGATGTGTTCATCTCTGTCAATGCATTTTCATTCCTTAGAAAGAGTTGCCAGTGTCTCCTTGTGAAAATAGTTACCATCCACTGAAAAGACTTTTCAAAACCAGCATTTACAAGGAAAAAGGATCGACTGGACTTGAATAAGCTTACAAGGTTGTCAACTTGCTAGAACAATAGCCAGAGGTTTGATCATTTTCTTGGAATTTTCTAATAATTATAAGCATTCTGTGATGTATAAAATTCCAGTCACTAGACACAAGAAGTTGACTTGGGGCTTGGGGATATAGGTAGAGATATGTGAATGTCTGTGACAATAATAAATCAACCTGCACTTTATTTTCAGCCTTTCCTCTAAGTAGCTGTACCTTTATAAAAGAAATCCCTGCCACTTTTTATCTCTATTAGAACATTTTCAGAATTAAAGCTTTAAAGGGACATGGAGACCATCTAGTTCGTCTCCTTCCCATGCTATATTTTACAGCATAGTGCCAGATGAGTCATGTGAGGTCACCTTGACAGCACAAGAAAAGTTTGGGCCACACTCCTGGTGTTGCTATTACCTGTTCACTGTTCTTGGAAATAGAGATGAAACATGGAGTCATGCTGTAGCACAGACTAGGGACTCAGGATATGTCAGATACTTGTGAAAACTTGGGTAAATCTCTGAATCTTTAAACATCAGTTTCCTTGTCTGAAAAGTAGAGATAATATTATTTTCTTTATAGAATTGTGGTTGATTCATTCTTAAATCATTTGTCAGCACCTTCTATGTTCCAGGAATGACACTATATATGGAAATTATCAAGACAAGTCAGACACGGTCACAGCACTCAAGAAACTTGTGGGCTCGTGGTGGAGACAAATACACAGATAGAAATTAAAATTCAAAGAGACAAGAATAAAATATTACAAAGGACTGCTTAAAAGCTGTTAACTTCTTTATAAATATTAAGTGACTAATGATTCCTCATATTATCAGGCATGATCATGCCTTTCTTTAGCCATCTATAAAGTGCCTTTATCAACATTTCTGCAGCCCCTCCAGTTTTATTTCTGTCCCACTTCAGTGTTGTGTCCTTTGCACCATCCTCTCCCTGCCCTGCCAACCTTGGACATCACTGTTGATATCTCTGCTATTTATAACTAGCCTGTAGCACACTCTACTGTCCCAGCACCTCAATTCCCTGCCCTCCTGTCTTCAGCAAGCAGGTATCCCTACTCATTGTGGGCCCTTGTGGTAGCAGTTTATAAGAAGGAAAGCATCTCTGAGCTCTATGGAATTTGAAAGGCAGTAAAGCCTAACTGTAGAGCTGCCCGCAGTCCTGGTTTGAAACCTGACTGTGCTCCCTGATAGCTGTATAGGCAATTATGTAACTTTTCTGTGCCTATTTCATTTCTGCAAAATGGAGATGGTACTAATATTATGAACTTATTTCTTGAGTTAATATTTGTGGCATCTTAGTGAGTGCTACTTAATGTTTGGTAAGTGAATCCTTGCCATTTGCTTTCTTGGGTCTGTTATTGCAAAGATCACTGTATTTGGTGGGAGATTGGATTGGATGACCTTTACAATCCCTAGAAATGTCCTATGTCCCATTCCATTATCTGCTCCCATTAGGTCTCCTGGAGTATTAGGCTCTATGGTCTCATTGTACATTATGGAATTGTGATGAGAAGAAACTCTCTTCACCTCCCCACCCCCTGTTCTCCCTCCAGTGGAAATTAAGATGACTTGGAGAGGAACTCAGCTCTTGATGAAGTTCAGGGGTGCACTCTAAACGTGTTTTCCTCCAGAAGCAGGTGGGTGACAACTAAACATTTTCCTCCTCGTTTCCCCACTCATCAGTAGTGTTATTCCCTTATTCCTCCATTTACAATGTGCCCCACCCTTGTGTTTTCCTTTGCCCAGAGCATAAAATGACCAACAGGAATTAATCTCAATTAAGAAAACAACAGTGAACCAAGGGCAGGAGACTTCTTTGATTTTATATTTGTTGGTGATAAATGGCCACTGGTTTCAATAACACATTTTAGTTCTAAATAAATCTGCAAACTGAAACATCATATTTACTGCTTTTGAAAGTAGATTTGACTGCATTCCAGAATGTAGACCAGTTTTAGTGCTAAGCCTGGAACCAGGTTGCCAGTTGGAATGGAGTTGATGAAGTATCTCAGCCAATTTGAAAATGTGAGTGTCTGTATTTATCTAGCTAAGCACTATCTCCACCTGTCCTCCTAGAAAGCTCAGAAGTCTTGGTAAACAAAGTACAATTAAACCATTAAGAGCAGCAAAATTTTGTCACAGTTTGAGTTCTGATTCTATAACTTACTTCTTTTGTGACTTTGAGAAAAACCCCTTAGATTCTCCACAACTAATTCACTATCATACATATTAGAGGAAATGTGTTTCTCAAACTGTACATGGATTATGACAAAAAGACGGGGTCAGTTTGTTAAAACAAATCAATTAACCAGTTGATTGATTCACAGAAATGATTACTGGCAAGTGGTTAGAGGGATCCAGATCCTTAGAATCCTCCAAAGTGGCCCATAATCAGAGTTTTTAATAGTATTAATAACTATGTTATGTGCTGATAATATCATACAAGAATAAAATTGGACATCATTTCAGTTGACAATATTTTCCTCTTCCTCATACTTTACTTTTTCTAACATGTTTTTCCTCCTCCTCTTCTTTTTTATTTTATTTCATTGAGGTATAATTGACATATAATGTCATAGTTTTAGGTGTACAACATAGTGATTCGATATTTGTATATAGTGCAAAATGATCACCACAGTAAGTCTAGTTAACATCCGTCCCAATACATAATCACAAACTCTTTTTTCTTGGGATGAGGACTTTTAAGATGTACTCCCTTATAAACTTTCAAATATGCAGTATGGTATTATTAACTATAGTCACAATGCTGAGTATTACATCCCTATGACATTTATTTTATAACTGGAAATTTGTACCTTTGTATCTCCTTAACCCATTTTGCCCACCCCCCAACCCCTCCCTCCTGCAGCCACCAATCTGTTCTTTGTATCTATGAGCTTGATTTGGGGTTTTGGTTTGTTTTTTAGATTCCACATATAAGCAATATCAATATCACATGACATTTGTTTTTCTTTGTCTGATTTATTTCACTTAGTATAATGCCTCAGGGTCCATCCATGTTGTCGCAAATGGCACCATTTCATTATTTTTCATGGCTGAATAGTATTCCATTGTATGTGTGTGTGTATGTGTGTGTGTGTGTGTGTGTGTGTGTGTGTGTATGTACCATAACTTCTTTATCCATTCATCCATTGATGAACATATAGGCTATTTCCGTATGTTGGACATTGTAAATAATGCTGCAATGAGCATTAGGGTGAAGATTTTTTTGAATTATTGTTCTCCAGTAGTGGAATTGCTGGATCATATGATAGTTCTATTTTTAATTTATTTTCCTGAGGAAGATTTTCCCTGAGCCTACATCTGTTGCCAATCTTCCTCTTTTTGTATGTGGGCCACCGCCACAGCATGGCCACTGACAGAAGAGTGGTGTAGGTCCATGCTTGGGAACCAAACCCAGGCTGCCAAAGTGGAGTGCACTGAACTTAACCACTAGGCCACCAGGGCTGGCCCTATTGTTAATTTTGTTGTTGTTGTTATTAAGATTCACCCTGAGCTAACTTCTGTGCCAGTCTTCCTCTATTTTGTATGTGGGTCGCTGCCACAGCGTAGCTGATAAGTGGTGTAGGTCCACACCCAGGATCCAAACCCGTGAACCTGGGCTGCCAAAGTGGAGTGTGCCAAACTCAACCACTGCACCATGGGGCTGGCCCCCCATTTTTAATTTTTAATTTTTCATTTTAACTTCCATACTGTTTTCCATAGTGTTTGCACCAATTTACATTCCTACCAACAGTGCACAAGTGTTCCCTTTTTTCCACATCCTTGCCAACACTTGTTATTTATTGTCTTTTTGATAATAGCTATTCTAAGAGGTGTGAGGTGATATCTCATTGTGGTTTTGATTTGCATTTTCCTGATGATTAGTGATGTTGAGCATCTTTTTATGTGTCTATTGGCCATTTGTATGTCTTCTTTGGAAAATTCTATTCAGGTCCTCAGCCCATTTTTTAATCAAATTGTTTGGTTTTTTGCTATTTAGTTGTATGAGTTCTTTATATATTTTGGATACTAACCCCTTATTGGATTATCATTGGCAAATATCTTCTCTCATTCAGTAGGCTGCCTTTCAATTTGGTTGATGGTCTCCTTCACTGTATAAAAGCTTTTTAGTTTGATGTAGTCCCATTTGTTTATATTTGCTTTTATTGCCTTTGCCTGGGGAGACAGATCCAAAAAAGTATTGCTAAGACTAATGTCAAAGAGCTTACTGCCTAGGTTTTCTTCGAGGAGTTTTATGGTTTCAGGTCTAACATTTAATTCTTTAATTCATTTTGAGTTTAATTTGGATATGGTGTAAGAAAGTGGTCCACTTTCATTTTTTTCTACGTGTAACTGTTCAGTTTTTCCAACGCCGTTTATCAAAGAGACTGTCTTTTCCTCATTGTATAATCTTGCCTTCTTTGTTGTGGATTAATTGGCCATATAAATGTGGGTTTATTTCTGGGTTCTCTATTCTGTTGCATTGATCTATGCATTTGTTTCTGTGCCAATACCATGCAGTTTTGATAACTATAGCTTTGTAGTATAGTTTGAAATCAGGGTGCATGATACCTCCAGCTTTGTTCTTTTTCCAGATTGCTTTGGCTATTTGGGGTCTTTTGTGGTTCCATAGAAATTTTAGGATTATGGTTCTAGTTCTGTGAAAAATGCCATTGTTATTTTGACAGGGATTGCATTGAATCTGTAGATTGCTTTGGGTAGTATGTATATTTTAACAATATAAATTCTTCCAATCCATGAGCATGGCATATCTTTCCATTTATTTGTGTCATCTTCAATTACATTCATCTATGTCTTATAGTTTTCATTGTATAGGTCTTTCACCTTCTTGGTCAAATTTATTTGTAAGTATTTTATTTTTTTATGTGATTGTAACTGGGATTGTTTTCTTAATTTCACTTTCTGATTGTTTGTTATTAGTCTATAAAACACAATAGATTTCTGGATAGTAATTTTGTATCCTTCAATTTTGCTGAATTCATTTATTAGTTCTAATATTTTTTTGGTGGATTCTTAGGGTTTTCTATATATAGCACCATGTCATCTGTAAATCGTGAAAATTTTACTTCTTCCTTTCTAATTTGGATGCCTTTTATCTCTTTTTCTTGTCTGATTGCTGTGGCTAGGACTTCCAATACCATGTTGAATAAAAATTGTGAGAGTGGGCATCCTTGTCTTGTTCCTGAACTTAGAGGAAATGCTTTCAGCTTTTCACGATGGAGTGTGATGTTAGCTGTTGGTTTGTCATATATGGCCTTTATTATGTTGAGGTTTGTTTCCTCTTTGTTGAGAGGTTGTTGTTTTTTTTTTTAATAAACGGATATTGAATTTTGTCAAATGCTTTTTCTCCATCTATTGAGATAATCACATGATTTTTATCCTTTATTTTATTAATGTGGTGGATCACATTGATTGATTTGTGGATATTAAACCATCCTTTCATCCTTGGGATAAATCCTACCTGGTCATGATTCTTCTAATGCATTGAGTTCAGTTTGCTAATATTTTATGGAGGATTTTGGTATCTATGTTCATCAGGGATATTGGCCCATAATTTTCTTTTCTTGTGGTGTCCGTGCCTGGTTTTGGTATCAGGGTAATGCCACCCTCATAAAATAAATTTTTGAAATGCCTCCTCCTTTTCTGTTTTTTGGAAGAGTTTGAGAAGGGTTGATATAAATTCTTCTTTGAATGTTTGGTAGAATTTACCATTGAAGCTGTCTGGCACTGAACTTTTGTTTTTTAGGACGTTTTTGATTACTAATTCAATCTCCTTACCAGTAATCAGTCTATTCAAGTTTTCTATTTCTTCTTGATTCTGTCTTGGATGGTTGTGTTTCTAGGAATTTATCCATTTCTTCTAGATTGTCCAATTTGTTGGTGTATAATTATTTATAGTAGTCTTTTATGATTCTTTGTATTTCTGTGGTATAAGTTGTAAAGTCTTCTCTTTCATTTCTGATTTTATTTATTTAAGACTTCTCTCTTTTTTCTTGGTGAGTCTAGCCAAAGGATTATCACTTTTGTTTATCCTTTCTAAGAACCAGCTGTTAGTTTCATTATCTTTTCTATTGTCTTTTTACCATCTATATCATTTATTTCTGCTCTGATCTTTATATACTTCCTTCCACTAAATTTCAGCTTCATGTATTCTTCTTTTTCTAGTTTCTTGAGATGTAAAATTAGGTTGTTTATTTAATATTTTTCCTATTTTTGAGGTAGGCATTTATAGCTAGGAACTTCCATCTTAAAACTGCTTTTACTGCATCCATAAATTTTGGTATATTGTATTACCATTTTCATTTGTATCAAAGTGTTTTTTTTTTATTTCCCTATCGATTTCTTCATTGTCCTACTGGTTGCTCAGTAGTATGTTGTTTAATCTCCACACATTTGTGAACATTTCATTTTTTTCTTCTAATTGTTTCATACCATTGTGGTGAAAATATATGCTTGATATAATTTCAATCTTCTTAAATTTATTAATACTTTTTGTGGCTTAACATATGATCTTTCCTAGAGAACGTTCCATGTGCACTTAAGAAAATCTGTATTTTGTTGCTTTTGGATGGAATATTCTGTATACATCTAAGTTCACCTGGTCTAATGTGTTGTTTAAAACTGATGTTTCTTTATTGATTTTCTTTCTGAATCATCTATCCATTGATGTAAGTGGGGTATTAAATCTCCTACTATTATTGTATTGCTATCTGTTCTTTATTTTAGGTCTGTTAATATTTACTTTACATATTCAGGTGTTCCTACATTGTGAACATAAATATTTACAACTGTTACACCTCTTTTTTGGATTGACCTCTTTATCATTTGTAATGCCCTTCTTTGTCTCTTATTGAATTCTTTGTTTTAACATGTATTTTTTCTGATATAAGTAAAGCTACCCCAGCTTTCTTTCAGTTTCCATTTGCATCGAACATGTTTTTCCACCACTTCACTCTCAGTCTATGTGTGTCATTACATTTGAAGTGAGTTTCTTGTAGGCAGCATATAGATGGGTCTTTTTTAAAAAATGTTTATTCAGTCACTTTAAGTCTTTTGATTGGAGAATTTAGTTCACTTACATTTAAAGTAATTATTGATAGATATGTACTTACTGTCATTTTATTTGTTTTCTGGCTGTTTTGTAGTTCCTCCCTGTTAATTTCTTCTTCTCTTGCTCTTTTCTTTCTGGTTTGATACCTTTCTTTATTGGTATGCTTAGATTCCTTTCTCATTATCTTTTGTGTATCTACTGCAGGTTTTTGCTTTGCAGTTTCCATGAGGATTACATATAACAAACCATATTTATAATAATCTATTTTAAGTTGATAACAACTATGTTAGAATGCATTCTAAAGCTCTACAATTTTACTCTCCTTCCTCCACATTTTATATTTTTGATGTGACATTTTACATCTTTTTATTTCATGTATCCCTTAACTAATTATTGTTGTTATAGTTATTTTTACTATTTTTTGTCTTTTAACCTTGTAATAGCTTTATAAGTGACTAATCCAATATCTTTACCATATGTTTATCTGTGAAATTTATACTTCATATATTTTCTTGTTACTAATTAGCATCCTTTATTCTCAGCTTAAAGAACCTTTACTATTTCTTGTAAGGTTAGTTAAGTGGTGATGAACTCCTTTAGCATTTGCTTGTCTGAAAAGCTCTTTCTCTTTCCAATTCTGAATAACTTTGCTGAGTAGAGTATTCTTGGTTGGAAGTTTTTTCTTTCAACATTTTGAATATAGCATGCTAGTCCCTTCTGGTTTGCAAAATTTCTGCTGAGAAAAATGCTGATAATCTTACAGGGGGTTCCCTTGTATGTAACAAATTGTTTTTCACTTGCTGCTTTTAAGATTCTCTCTTTGTCTTTAACTTTTGACATTTTAATTATAATGTATCTTTGTGTGGGTCTCCTTGGGTTTCTCTTATTTGGATATCTCTGGGCTTCCTGAATCTTGATGTCTATTTTCTTCCCCAGGTTAGGGAAGTTTACAGCCATTATTTCTTCAAATAAGTTTTGTGCCCTTTTCTCTCCCACTTCTCCCTGTGGATACCTATAATGTGAATGTTCGTCTGCTTGATATTGTCCCATAAGTTCCTTAAGCTATCTTCACTTTAAAATTTCTGTTTCTTTTTGATGTTCTGATTGGTTAGTTTACTGCCCTGTTTTTGAGTTAATTGATCCTTTCTTCTGCTTCATCTTGTCTGCTGTTGAACCTCTATAGGGTGTTTTTCAGTTCAGTTTTTGTATTCTTTGGCTCTGTGACTTCTATTTGGTACTTTCTTATATTTTCTTTTTTTTTTTGTGAGGAAGACCAGCCCTGAGCTAGCATCCGTTACTAATCCTCCTCTTTTTGCTGAGGAAGACTGGCCCTGAGCTAACATCTGTGACCATCTTCCTCTACTTTATATGGGACGCCACCACAGCATGGCTGACAAGCAGTGCATCAGCAGGCGCCCGGGATCCGAACCCGTGAACCCCGGGCTGCCAAGTGCGGACTAAACCACTGCGCCACCAGGCGGCCCCACTTTCTTATATTTTCTATCTCTTTGTTGAAGTTCTTACTGTGTTCATCCATACTTCACCTCAGTTTGGTAAGCATCTTTATGACCTTTACTTTGATCTCTTTATCAGGTAGATTACTTATGTCCATTTCATTAAGGTTTTTTTCTGAAGTTTTTATCCTGGTCTTTTTTTTGAAACTTATTCCTCTGCTTCCTCGTTTTGCATGACTCTGTGTTTGTTTCTGTGTATTAGGTAAAACAGTGACCTCTCCTAGTTTTTAAGGAGTGGCCTCAGGTAGGAGATGAACCTTATCTCCCAACCATGTTCTAGCTCTTGATTGTCTTTCAAACCATTGTGATTGTCCAAGCAGCCTATTTTATTTTAATAGCACCCAGTAGTCCAGGGTGTGCTAAAACCTGTCAATGTCTCAAAGGGAGGATCTCAGTCAGCACCTAGATTCTGGCTGATTCAAAGCCAGACCCTCAGGCAGCAGCTTTTAAACTACTTAAATATATATAGTCCTTAGGACCACAAGCATAAGTCCTGCTGGCCACCAGACCAGGTAATCTGGAGGTGCCCCCTGGTGGCATTTGCAAAAATGGGGGCTCCAGAATAGCACCTAAACTCCTTTCTGTGAGATACTCATGAGCTGTAGTGAGGCAGAGGGAGAGCATAAAGATGGTATCTCCCAGGTTATATTCCCTGAGACTACCTCCATAGGCCTTTAGATGTGTGCTAAACCTGAAGCCTACCTCCTCAGGTCAAAGCTCCAGGATAAGCAAATAGTCCTTTTCCCAGAAAGAGTGCAGGTGTGTTTCAGACTGCTGTCTGTGCAGTGCCCTGGGAATGGTAGCCTAACAAGAATTGTCTCTCTGATTGTTATAGTCCCATTGGACCCAGGAAAACAAGCCCCACCCCCTGGTCACCAGAGCTAGGCAATCAAAGGGTGTCCTGTGGGCAGCAGCCACTGCAAAATCTGGGACACCAGACACATATAAGTGCTTCCCTTTGTAAGATATTGGTACTCTGGAGCATGGCACATGGAGAGTGTGAAGATATTGCCCATCCTCCAAAGTCCCTGGGAAGGTTTATAGTCCACCTTTAGGTGTGTGTTTAAGTAGAAGCCTCCCCCCATGCTACAGCTATGAAGATAAGCTTATAGGCCTCTTTTACAGAAAGACTGAGCCCCTAGGTCTGTTGCCTTTTGCTGTGCTCTGAGGGTGGTAGCTGTTTAAAAATTTTTTCTCCATTGGTTATAGTTCTATGGGACTCACAAGTGTCAGCCCACTGACCACCAGAGCCAGGCAATGTAGAAGTATCCCCTGGCAGCGGCAACAAAGATTGGGGTGCCAGACAAGGATATAAGCTCATTTATGGGAGATATCAGTGAGCTGTAGCAAGCAAGATTGTATCCACTAGCCTTCATTCCCTGAGAGCACCTCTGTATCCTCTAGAATTGTTCCAGACCAGAAGCCTGCCCCTCAGGCCAAAGCTCCTGGACCAGCCAATAGGTCTCTTTTTCAGAAAAACTGGGGGTGTATTTCAGTATAATATATGTGCAGTACCCTAGGGTTGATTGTTTGCCAAGAACTGTCTCTCCAATTGTTACAGTTCCATGGGGCCCAGGAATGCAAGCCCATCAGGCCTCCAGAGCCAGCTGTTCAAGGAGAATCTCCTGAGCTGCAACTGCAAAATCTGGGGCACCAGATGTATGTGAAAGCTTTCTTATGGGAGATACTTGTGCTGTTAAGCATGGCAAAGGGAGGAAGCAAAGATGGCACCCACTGAGGAAAATGAAAAAAAAAGGTCTAAAGTAAAAACTAAACTAAAATAAAGATGGTGCCCACAGGCTTTAGAAAAGCAGAGGGAGAGCAAAACATGATGCCCACTGGTTGGAGGTTAAAGATGGCATTCCCAAGAAAGAAAAACAAAAATCACTTGCTGGCTTTAGCAAGGTAGTGGGAGAGCATGAAAATGGTACCCCCTAGTGCCTCCATCCACAGAGATTATCCCAACAGGCCTCTGCCCCTCTGGCTGACACTTTAAGATTAGCATATGATTTCTTTCACATAAAGTCTGGGTGCTTTGCAAATAGCTGTGTCTGCACTGCAGCCTGAGGTGACTGAGTCCATGCATGAGCCCTTTAAGAGCAGTTTCATAGTTCCCTATGGCCCTTTGGGTCTCATAACTGAGCCCCATTGGTTTTCAAAGCCAGATGTTTTCAGAGCTTGTCTCTCAGGTGCAAGTCATAGAAGTTGGGGTGTGTGATGTGGGTTGCAAACACTTCACTCTTCAGGGAAAAGCTCTGGACTTGTGAGCTCTCTCCCTATTTTGGGTCATCATGCCAGGGATAAGTTATGGCAAGACTGTGTCTCAGCCTCTCCTACTTGCCTCAATGTAACCTTTTTCTTGTTTGCTGATGTGAAGCAGCTGCTCTGCTCGTTTTCAAAGGAAATTGTTCCATATCTAGCTGTAGTTTTGGTGTGTCCATGGGAGGAGATGAATTCAGGATCTTCCTACATTGCCATCTTGGACCTCTTCCAAGGCAGACTCCTCCTCATTTTCTTCTTACTCCACCTCCTTTACCTCCATTTTCACTTTCTTTTTCTCCCCGCTTATTATCTTTCAACATATTTTTTCATGAATTGTTTTAATTCTAAAGTTGGATGATCTGTAATAGCAGGCAGACATAGCTCTTGAGGGCTGAATTTGTCAAAGTAAAGAAATCTTTCATTTTGATGAGTTGTCTTTGCAAAAGTGAATGATAGCAGGAATATAATAAACCTGTAATGTCTACATTCCAACACTTTTTTTCAATTATTTTATTGAGGTCATAATGGTTTATAACATTTTGTAAGGACAGGTGCACATTATTATTTAACAGTTTCTGTATAGACTGCTTCATGCTCACTACCAATAGTCTAATTTTTATCTGTCACCATACATATGTGCCCCTTAACCCCTTTTGCCCACCCCCAACTCCCTTTCCCTCTGGTAACCACTAATCTGTTCTCTTTATCAATGTGTTTGTTTATCTTCCACATATGAGTGAAATCATGCAGGGTTTATCTTTGTCTGGCTTATTTCATTTAACATCATACCCTTGAGGTCCATCCGTGTTGTTGCAAATGGGATGATTTTGTCCTTTTTATAGCTGAGTAGTATTGATTGTATATATATACCACATCTTCTTTATCCATTCATCAGTTGAAGGGCACGTGGGTTGTTTGCACATCTTGGATATTGTGAATAATGCCGAAATGAACATAGGGGTGCATAAATCTCTTTGAATTGTTGATTTCAAGTTCTTTGGATAAATAGCCAGTAGTATAGATAGTATAGATAGCTGGATCATATGGTATTTCTATTTTTAATTTTTTGAGAAATCTCCATATTGTTTTCCGTAGTGGCTGCACCAGTTCACCTTCCCAACAGCAATGTATGAGGGTTCCCTTTTCTCTACATTCTCTCCAACATTTTTTATCTTTTGTCTTGTTGATTATAGCCATTCTGACAGGTGTAAGGTGATATCTCATTGTAATTTTGATTTGCATTTCCCTGATAATTAGTGATGTTGAACATCTTTTCACGTGCTTGTTGGCCACTTTTATATCTTCTTTGAAAAATATCCGGTCCTATCCTTTGCCCATTTTTTGATAGATTGTTGTCTTTTTGTTGTTGAGTTGTGTGAGCTCTTTATATATTTGGAAATTAACCCCTTGTCAGATATATGATTTGCAAATATTTTCTCTTGGTGGGTTGTCTTTTCGTTTTGTTCATGGTTTCCTTTGCCCTGCAGAAGCTTTTTAGTCTGTTGTAGTCCTATGTGCTTATTTTTTTCTTTGGTTTCCCTTGCATGAGTAGACACAGTATTTGAAAGATGCTGCTAAGACCAAAGTCAAAAAGTGTACTGTCTATTTTCTTCTAGGAGTTTTATGATTTCAGGTCTTACTTTCAAGTCTTTAATCCATTTTGAGTTAATTTTTGTGTATGGTGTAAGATAATGGCCTACTTGCATTCTTTTGCATGTGGCTGTCTAGTTTTCTGTCCTCTAAATCACCAGTTCTGTCCTCCATAACATCAGCTCTATTTTTTAAGGGTTCTATACTATATTATTTTTTATTTCATTAATTGTCTTCTTCATATCCAGAATTCTTGTTTGGTTTTTTTCTATAGTTTCAATCTCTTTGGTGAAGTATTCCTGCTGCTCATTAATTTTATTCCTGAGCTTACAGAACTGTCTTTCTGAGTTTTCTTGTAACTCATTGAGTTTCTTTATGACAACTATTTTGAATTCTCTGTCATTTAGACTTTAAATTTCTGTGACACCAAGGTTGGTTTCTGGAGACGTTATTTTCCTTCCACTCTGAACTGTTACTGAGGGTTTTCAAGGTGTTTGATGAACTAATCCTTTGCTGGTGCATTTGTGGTAGTGTCAGGTCACAGATTCCACCTAATACTGCTGGGCAGAAGCAGGATCTATGTTTATGAGCCCACTCTGCCTGCTGGAAGTTGTTTGGGTACAGTGGCCCCCTCACAGACTGGGAAAATGTTCATGCACATTTGCAGGGCTGCTGCCACCTCTTCTTACAGTCGGCCTCCCTCTGGCAGGGCCACAGCAGCATGCTGTGCACTCCTGTGGTCCGTGGTAGCATTCTCCTGCTGTCTGGTCTGTCCCAGCCTCCTCTTAGAGTAGCACCAGCTACTGTGAGAGGACCCACAACCCAGTTTGCTGCTGTCAGGGAGGGGTAGGGGATCACTCATCTATCACAACTGCTTCCCAGGGACCCAGTCCATCCACTTTCAGATGTATAGCTGCATGGGTCTTTCAGGTGTCCTGTTGTGCTGTGTAGATATCCTCCTTTGGTCAATGAATGTCTGTTTAGTTGTACTTTAGAGGTGAAGAGACAAAGGGAACAGCTCACTCTGCCATGTTACTGATGTCCCCAACACTTTCTAATACACTCACCCATTTTATGATTCATTCTATAAAATTGTATTGATGGGGTACTACATAGGGATGGTAAAATACGTATGTCAAAGTTGCTTCTTGATAACAAGTGTTGCAGTTCAAGAGGGACCAAATATTTAAAAGAGAAGATAAAATCTGTTATGTGCAACTGTAGAAAAGAGTAATATGTGCTGTCAGAATTTAGAGGAAGAAGGGTTCACTTTTTGATTTCACAGGGGATGGAAAGAGTTTTAAGAAGTCTTTAGAAAGATGCTGACATATGATTAGGAGGTTAAATGATGGGAAGGATTTTATATAGGTTGTATTGAAGGGAGGTTAGCTTAAAAGGAAGAAAAACTGCATAAGTAAATGCATGGAGATGGAAAAGTATGGTGAGCTTTCAGAAGATTGTGGTTTAAGTTGTTATAAGAAAAAGTTTATCATAATGCAAAAAAATCAGCCAGTTAAATTAGTGATGAGCTTGTTGAGTATAGAATGCCAGTGTAAGCAGTGTTGAGCTTTATTCAGTGGTTTACAGAGGACATTTCAAATGTTTCCATGGTGAGTGACTTGATCATAACTATGTTTTAAGATGATCATGGTTGGAAGGAGAAGGAGACTGAACAGTTAGAAGAAGGGGCATTGAAGACATAGAATTTAGTGAATAATAAGTTTGAAAAGGAAGGGTATGTCTGAGAGATACTGATGGTTTAATATGGCTGGGCCAAATAACTGATTAAATATAGAAGAAAAAAATTGAGGTGGCCTCAAAGTTATAAGCCTGGATGTTTTTGGTATGGAGTGGTGATGGCAGAAATAATCAAATAGTAAGAGATGGGAACCGAATTCATATTTGGCATGATGAATTGGAAGTGTTGGCAGGATATCTGGTGAGGGTGTTTAAGAAGTTGTTGGAAATACAGAAATGAGCTCAGAAGAGGCCAGCCAGATCAATACGTTGTTTTGAATCCTTGAACCCATAGGATCAGGACCAATTCCATTCACGCAGTCATACAGGGTTCTATGTTCAGAAGAGCCCATGCTTGGTTAAACGATCTGATGTTGCTGTCTTGAAATTCTTAGTAATTTTAAGCAAAGGGCCCCATATCTTTTATTTTTCCATGCAAAATATGTAGCTGGTCCAGTAGGGGCTGTACAAGATTGACAAAGGAGATAATATAGACAGAGGAGAAGAGGATCTGCATGAGACACTTGGGGCAGTGGTTCTATTGACAAGTCAAACACAAAAACAAGACCAAAAAATATGGAGACTCACAGTCCCAGGAAATTCCAAATAATAGGTTTTAAATTCTTGGGTGAGTACTATAATTATATAGACATGAAGCAATTTTTAAATAGTGGATAAAATGATCAACACATAGTATTTATCAAACAGTAAGTTTAAGACTTGCAAACCTTAAGATGTATTTTTTATTGGATTATTGGTTTATTATAAAAAGACATGGTGAAAGATACAGATAAACATTCAGATGGAAGAGACATGTAAGGCAAGTTACACAGGGAAGGGTCATGAAGCTTCTGTGCCCTCTTTGAGTGCACCTTTCTCCCCAAATCTCCACATGTTCCTCAACCCGGAGGCTAAAATGCCATTTGGGTCAGCTAAGATGTAGAAAGGAGAATGGATAGGAAAGAAAAAAGTCTAAAATAAAAGGTTCATAACTGGGCATAAAATTTAACAGATGGCCTATGTTTTCCTCCCATCACACATCAGCTGCCACAGATGAGGCTGAGATATGGCAAGAAGAAATGGCACATCCACTACAGATTTCCTTCTTTTGGGCCTCTTCCCTGAGTGTCAATATGCCAGCTTCCTGGTCTACCTCATCCTTCTGGTCTACCTCATTGCACTCATAGGGAACTCCATCCTCATGTTCCTGATCTGGGTGGACTCCCACCTCCACACCCCCATGTACTTCTTGCTTAGCCAGCTTTCCCTCATCGACTTGTTCTACATCTCCAGCTCAGTTCCTCCTATGGTCATCAACCATTCCTTAGGAAAGCGCAGTATTTCTCGCATTGGCTGTGGTATCCAGATGTTCCTCTGCCTGACTCTAGGTGGTGCTGAGTGTCTACTCCTAACCTTTATGTCCTATGACCGATTTGTGGCTGTTTGTAACCCTTTGCACTACATAATCATCATGAATCCTAAGGCTTGCTTGCTAATGACAGTGGCATCATGGACTGGGGGTGCTCTGAATTCACTCATTCAAACCATCTAGACCATGCATTTCCCTGTCTGTGGTCTGAAGGAGATAAATCACTTCTTCTGTGAGATACCTGCCATCCTAAAGCTATCCTGTGAGGACACTTCAGATTATGAGATGGTAGTGTTTGTGGTAAGTATAGTATTTATTCTCATCCCCTTTACCCTCATAATGGCCTCCTATATTCACATCTTCCTCACTGTTCTCAGAATGAACTCTCCTGAGGGGAGAAACAAAGCTCTGGCCACATGCTCTTCTCACCTGATTGTGGTGAGTCTCTACTTGGGGCCAGGCATAGCGGTGTATATGACACCTGGCTCCTCCCACACCACAACCCTGGATCAAAGTCTCTCCATGTTCTACACCATCCTCACCCCCATGCTGAACCCCCTCATCTATAGCCTGAGGAACAAGGAGGTGGTGTGGGCTCTGAGGAAGGTCCTGAGGAAGAATCTCATATCAAAATAATCTAGGAAATATCACTGCCAAAACTTTACATATAAAACCAGTTGCCATGTGGAAATCAAGTCTCTGGCTTGCATCTTTCTTTAGCTACACAGAATTTCTTTTTAGGCACATAGATTATTTTAGGAATGGGTCATTGAATCTCCAATCATCTTATTGTGTTTGAGACAATATGACTTTGTTCAGTAAAGAGTTGCTTTCATAGAAACATTTGGAGAAAAGGGTTTGGAAGCAATATACTCTTTTTCTGAATCCACCCACACGAGCGGATGACAATTCCTATCATTCTTTTTTATCATAACAGAGATAGAGAGAGCTGTGACAGATTGTTCTGATTTTTGACTGTCAGCCTGGTCTGAGAGTAGAACAAAGGAGACAGGGGCATTCATTTTCTCCAGGAAAGACTGTTTTCTCCAGGTTGATGATGTTTCTTTTGATTGAGTGGGACATAAACTGAAGTTTAAAACACATTTATTTTTTTGACAAATATTAAGAGGCAAATTATCTATTGGTTTCACTTTATATTTTTGTTCAGTCTAATAAAATTTTATTCCAAACTCATAGTTATGCTGGAATTTTTCACAGATTTGTTAGCATCCCAACTACAGTTTGGCTCCTCTGTTAGTCCTCTGGCTTCATCTCCTATTCTTCTTCTCTGCTTCACTCTACTCCAGCCACAGTGAGCACAGGAGGTATTAAGTATATTATGCCAACTCATTTCTTCCTTCCTTGTTCCCCTAGCCTAGAATTGGTTCCCTCCCCTTCCTTTGGGTCTTTATCCAAAAGTCCAGACCAACATATATAAAATTTTAATCCTTTTTTCATCTCTTTTCCTTGACAATTTTTTTTCTTCTTAGTAATTATTACCATCTAATACAGCATTGATTGTGTTTATTTATTATATTTATCTGTCTCCCCACCACAAAGTAAGTTACCTGAGGGCAGGGATTTTTCCTTTTTTGTTCACTGCTGTATCCCCAATGCCCAGGAGAGTTTGACACATAGTATGCAGTGTATAAATATTTATTAAATAAATAGATACCTATTACAGATTCAACTGCTTCCAGATATACTAGAACATGGCTTTAAAAGGTTGGATTTGTTTTCTTCAGTGTAAATGTGATACTGTCCCAGACAAGAAATTCATATGACAATTTTCAAACTGAAGGTGAACTGAAGAGAATTCTGCTTCTTGCTGGGTAGACTGCTCCCATTCCTCTCCCCATGTTGGTACAGCACAGCATGATGGAGGCATAAATTGGCCAAAAGCATGAAAGTAATCCTGAGGCAAAGGATAAACATAGCCAATATATCTTTGAGAAAGTTGTGAGGAGAGATGGATTGTCCATCCCACCCCACTTCCTATGAGAAAGGATTGGGGGTGAAGGTGGAGGAGAGCTAGAGGAGAGATGAGGACAGTGCAGTGTTTTGTTAGTAGATTGTACCTCATTACCATAGTAGCATCTTGGGGAGGTGACAATATTATAGACAAACAAAAAACTGTCTTGCTTTGCAGGGAAAAAATTCCCATTATCCTTTGAAGACCTCAGAAAGAATGAGAATTAGTAAAAGTAATAGCTGATTTAACAGATACCACTCCAAAATCTCAGTGTCTTAATAGGAGAAAAGTTTATATTTTTTCATAGAAGTCCAGTCTGTAGAGATGTGGCAGGGTGCATGGTTCTATTCCTTGCAGTTACTCAGTGATCCAGGCTGACGGAGACTCTGCCATCTTTAACATGTGACTTCTGAGATTAACTGGGCATTGATGTACGTCCAGCAAAAGAGAGTGAAGGACTATGTGAGAGATTCTTATGGGCCAGGTGTGAAAGTGGTGAACATCACATCCTTTCATATCCCATTTGTCAGAACCTAGTTCAATGCCATACCTTACGGAAGAAGAGGCTGGGAAATATCTAGCTCTATGCCCAGAAGAAAAGAAAATGGATTTGATAAACACTTAGCCAAATTGTTGTGTAGTGTATCTTGGCACATGGAACCAGTAACATAGTCACTAGCCCCAGCAGAACAGTAAAGCAATAGAGTGACATGCACACTCGAGTATTGAATGAAAGCAGCTCCTAAAAGCACCATGTCCACAGGAACAAGGTACAATGAGAGAGTAATCACATAAATTATGAAAAATCTTTTTTTATCCAGCAGCAACCAGATTGAGTGTCAACCAGTTTATTCACTTCTCATGGAAAAAAAATTAAAGCTTTTTTCTCACTGTTTGCTACTCCTCAATTCTGTTATGGCATAATAAAAATAATTTAAAAAGTTGTTTTGGGTTGACAGCATCCCAGTAATACTTTGTCATATCCATGATGTATTTATTAGCTGAGAAAGTTGCAAACCTGTTCTAATTAGAACCCAAAGAACACTTATTATGTGGTTCTCTAGAATAGTGACTCTTTAGCACATCTTAACCATGTTAAATGCCAGCCTTAAAGGCAATGAGAACTAAGATATATTTATCTGAGCTGTTGTTACTCCTAAGATTTACTACTCATATTTATAGAATTCAATATTATATATTGTGTGCATATTATGTGCCAGAAACTGTGCTAGATATTTGTGTCCAAAAGTCCCATAAAAGGCATACAAATTAAAATCTGGTTTTTTTATGTTAGGATGTGCAGATTTGAAACTTTAACATATAATAGGAAGTCAGGGAAGACTTTCCTGAGGAAGTTTTATTTAAGCTGAAACTGGAAAGATAGTGAGTAGCCAAGTCAAGGTAGGGGAAAGTATATTTCAGAATAAGAAATAGATAAGAAATACAGGGGATTCTAGGAGTTGGAAAGGATATTAAAGCTCTAAGAGAGGCATTTGTGATTGTAACTTGTAGCTCAGGGAGAGAGTGGTAATAGGTTTGGAGAAATAGGTTTGAAGAATTTCTTGCCCTGAGTTGTCCTGAAATCAGAGCCTGATACAAGGACTTGGGAGATGATCTCAGGAAGCAAGAGTGATGGAGTGGGGAGAATGACATAGAGAAGGGTAAAAGCCAATATAGAATTTTCATATCAAAGTTATTGCTGTGTACAACTGGAATTCTATTTTGTTGGCACTCTCAAGAAGCATACAAAATGCCTACCAGGATTATCTAACTGAAGGTCAATAGAAAGAATTTCCACACTAGCCCCAGTCCCTTTTGGTCAGTGGTTGCTCCCAGGAGTAATTTCCAAATTTGCACCCCAAGTCAAGGACCTATAATCCAACAGAATCTAAGTTTGATTGTATAGGAAGCATAAATTCCATAAGTGATGGAGTGATGGGAGGAAGAAGCAATCACCTCTTGGGATTCTGGATTAATATATTCCAGTTACTGTGTCATAGCACCATGTAGCAACCCTTGATTCAGTACATAGATCACTTCCTGGGGGACTACAATTCACCCTGTTGTCCTTGAGTTAGTGTTTTAGATGAAACTTTGAAAGGTGTTCCATTGTTCTATCAGCTTGACAGATTCCAGGTGAAATCTCATATGATAGGATGAGTGAATCATGTGGTCATGCACCTATAAACACATGTCCATCTGTATAAAACAGATACTTTTTCCTGAGGCAATGTTAATGTAGGATTCAGTGTTTCTTTTTTTGTGTGAGGATGATTAACCCTGAGCTAACATCTGTTGCCAATCCTCCTCTTTTTGCTGAGGAAGATTGACCCTGGGCTAACATCTGTGCCCATCTTTCTTTACTTCATATGGGATGCCACCACAGCATGGCTTGACAAGTGGAGCATCAGTCTGCACCAGGATCCGAACCTGCGAACCCTGGGCCACCGAAGTGGAGTACACAAACTTAACCGCTACACCATGCGGCCAGCCCCCCGGATTCAGTGTTTCTAAATCAAGTATTTTGCAAACTCTTGAATACTGGCAGTGGAAGAGGCTCTGCAGAAAGGAAAAAAAATACACAACACAAAATATGGATGCCAATTCCATAAAACAGACATCATTGTCCTCTCTGAGGCAGTATGATCTGATATATCAATTTACCACAAAGTGACTGATTGGTCATATTGAGGATTCAGCACTGGTTTTCACTGCTGACAGTGTAAATAGCAACAGATAAGTTCTGGTTCAAAGCAACTCATGCTATTGGGCCCATACATAGCCTATTTCTTTGCATTCATAATCATTCCATTCATGGTCCCATTACACAAGCCCTTGGTTGGCCACTGACAAAGGCTACCTGACCTCTGCTGGATTAGTCATCCTGTTCATCTTTTTGTTCAGTGTCCATTCAATGGTGGATGATCTATGGTGGCACCGATATGAGATATAAAGTTCTGCTCAGTTTTTTCCTATCCTATGGGTCAGTATATCCATGCCTCATGCCTCTTCCATAGACTTCCTTATTTCTTATCTTCCAAGTATGCTTCTCAGGCCACTAAACAACTAGCCAAGCCATTAACTACTGCTCATGAGTCCATACATGTCCTTACCTCTGTCCTCTTCTCCCTCTATACAGAGTAAATAATTAAATCTCTGCCCTTTGGAAAAATTCTCCACACCACTTTCCTTCAGGGTCTCCTAAGAATGGGGTCATAGTTCAGCAATAGTCCTTTTTTTTTTTTTTTTTTTTTTTTTTGCCTTAAATCAACATGCTGAACCAACCCATTAGTGAACTAGGTTCACATTTTGCCTCTTCCATAATTTGATCTTAGATGAGGGGACAGGTCTGAGCTTAGGAAGAGGCATTGGTTCAACAAAGGTAGATGTCTTTGAAGACTTACTGGGGTGCTTTTATGGATGTTACTTATGATCTTTGAATCTGAAGTCAATTTCCAAATCTATCATTTTCATCCTATGTTGGATCACTTCTGCACCCGGCTGACCCCATGGTTGATCAATCTGAAAAAAAAACAGCTCATGATGGGCAGCTCCTGTTGCAAAATCACTTGATGTCCCTTAGGCAAGTTCTAAAGTTTTACCAGGGGTTATTTTTCAAATGTAAAGCCATTCTCTGCTGTAGAAGACCTGGATCACTTAAAAATCCTAGAGATCTGAATTGTGACTCTCCTTTAGGCTTTGTCTGAGAGTACACACAGCATTTTTATTTACTTCTGGGAAAATCAATGAAGATACAAATGAGAGCAAGCAAAGGATATTTATTCCAAACTTATATAGCGAGGGAGTCAGCCACCATCACGTGTGTTTGGCAGAGACTCAAAGGCAGGCAGAGAAATGGGAAAGCTTTATAGTGGAAATAGGAAAGGCTTCAGGTGTGCCCTGATTGGAGGTTGTTGACTTGGGGAAGCTGTAGGTGGGATAACTAGAAAAATGGCATCCTACACGATTGATTAGGGGCGGATATTTGGCTGTCTTCGGTTGGTCTGAAGAGGGAAATGGGGACAAAAACTAAGGAAACTGACAATTATTAATCAAACATTGACTGATTTGGGCCATTTGATATAGGGTAATTGTTTGATTTCCTGGACTAATTGCTACAGAGAGTAGACTGGCTTTCTGGGCTGGTTGCTGCAGGTTGTGGGTTAGAGTTCTAATTTTATACATATTCTAGCAGTTATCCATTTATATATTTATCTTTCACATCTAGCACCATTTGATCTGGTGGGTTATAACATTGCCCTACAGCAAGACTGTGAATATGTACTTCAATGTACTTCCCACATAGTAGTTGAACAGTTTTTGATTCTCTTTATTGATGGGGATTAAAAAGAACATTTCTACCAGATTAATGGCCACATACCAATTCTAGAGGTTGTGGTTCTTTCTTTCAGCAAAAAATATCACATTTGGAACAAGAACATGCCAGGCAATATCACTATCCTACTTATCCCTTTATCCCTGAAAGGGAGGGCAAAATTAAATTCAATGTTGCCTTATCTCTCATATTCACAAAACAGTTATTTAAAACTCATAAAGTACAAGTTAGTGAAGACCAGAAGTTGGCAAACTTTTTTTTAAAGGGCCAGATATTAAATATTTTAGGCTTTGTGGCTCATAATCAACTCTGTCACAACTAATCAACTCTGCAGGTGTAGAGGCAGCTGTAGCTAATATGTGCATTAATGAACATGGCTGTATTCTAATAAATCTTATTTATGGACACTGAAATTTGAATTTCACATAATTTTCTTAGCTCATGGGCCATACAAATACAGGCAGCAGGCCAGATTTGGTGGTAGTTTTCTCACTCCAAAAGCTGATGATATAAAGATAAATTAGTATTGCCTTTGTCATCAAAAAGCTGCATTCTAACATGAAAGGTAAGCATGTATACAAGTAAGTAATACAGTATAACAAGGCAGAGATTTTGCTCAGAAATCCAATAAATAGTATGTGGTATGTTTGTTTACACAGGCTGTGCAAATTAAACACCTGTTAATTTATACTTCTATACACAAACAGTTGATATTGCTTAAGTGCTGTATATTGCTTTCTTACTGCATTTTTATTAATAAAATGGAAAATTCTTCTCTTGCTTACAACTCTTTTGAGAATCTCATGTGTGATGAAAAAACTGAAAATGTTTAGAATAAAGGTTACTTTTTTACTAAGGTACATTATTTCTCCAACTTTTTTCTAAAATATATTTGTCTATCTTTTGATTTTCCTTGGCAATTCTCGGTTGTTACATAAGAAATTCAACTGAATATTTTTATTTCCAAAATAATTGTTTTCATGCTAATTATTTTACAAGTGGTTTTTATGTATTCATGTGCAAATATTCAGTCATGGTCATCAGGCTGCTTTTACAGAAAGAAAACGTTGGTTCTTCAGATGCTGTGTGTTGGTCTGAAGGTATACAAAAGAAAAGCTACCCTTAGAACCAGGTAATAATTAAACAAACAGCACATCATGTTGAATTGCTGAGGAACAAACAGGACAAAGGACTCCATACTTTTCTTACTCAAATTTATCATATAAAACACAACCTAGTGAGACAGATATTACTATGCCCACATTCACAGACAACATAAATAAAACAGATTGAATACTTGAATAAAATTGTACTTGGAAAGTTGGAAAGAATAGATTTTAGGTTAGGTATGTCAGACCTCGAAGTTAATTTTATTTATATTATGCTAAAATAAAGTATTTCAGTATTCAGTATGCTAAAATAAAGCTATATAAATGTCAAGCTGCTAGAAAAGGAAATCTTTTATAAGACATATTTGCAAAAAATCATACAGAAATTGGGGAAAGTACTTTTTGGGGGGAGTTAAATATGAAGATACTGCATACTCACCATCCTTCTACTTTTGAAGTTCAGCATAGGGCAGGTTGCATGTCCCTGATGGCATTTGGTCATTTACCCTATGGTTTATCATCTGAAGACATTTGAATATTTTCCAAGGTGAGGAGTATTTGTTTCACACAATTTTACCTAATTTCTAAGGTTCACTATTATGTTCTGAGATCAAAGTTAATTAAAGTCTGGGGACTGTGTTCCCCTAGGTCATTCACTACAAAGGTCTCCAGACCCTTGACAACAAATTACTAAGCAATGTACCAAGTTAGATCTTAGCTGATATGCAAACCAGTATTTAATATACATAATATGGCAGAGTCAGTCACTGGGCTCATTCCCCAAATGTATGACTTTCTGTCAACATCAAGCCAATTACATTCATTTTTCAATGCAAATAAAGGGCCTAAAGCTGCATCTTGGGAAGGTACATCTGATCACTGAAAATCTAGAAGTTGTCAGCAATTCCAAGAGGCAGAGGTGACTGGAGATAAATAGAATTTAAGGTAGATACCAAGCTGGTTGAAAAAACTATCTTGAACCTTGACTGTTAATAGAAATTCTGTAGAGAATCTGTATGCTTATTGTTGTCTCACAGATGTCAGACTTTGGTGATTGTACTTGTAAGAGACCTAAAATCTGTGAGTCTTAGGTATGTATTTTGTAGACTTCCCAGGATTCAGATCTAAGAGAAAGCTGTAAGTAATTATAATATTTCTGTTTGATTATCTGCATGAATCATATCAATGAAATAATGGTGTCATAAATACTCTTGTCTGATCAAACCCAGCATAAAATGAAGCAGGCACCACTCATGATGTTAAGCATAACATTTGAGAATAAGAATTATTACACTTTTAGATTCACATCTGATTTATTCAAGGTTGTGCCTAAGCATAGTAACCAAGTTAATCTCTTGAATTTATCCTGTTGCTTTTAGGAAAACTGTTTGATAACTGAGTTATGATTTTATTTCAGTCTGCCTTGTATGTACCCACATAGACACAACCTCAAATCATGCTAACAATAAGGATGTTCTGTGCTCCTCAAATGACATAAATAGTCATAATTTGAAAGACTTTTTAAAAAGTCAATAAAATCCTATAGGTTAATATAACATTGCAGTCTTCATTTTGAGTAGATTTATCTTCTATATTAAATAAATAATGGAAATATGTTCAGAGTTGAGTCTTAAATACTTATTCCATTGAATTGAATTAATTGATGAAGTTGCTTTATTCTCGTGGGAACAATTTACAAATAATCAGAAATCTTTATTGGGTGACAGTTGATTTTTCTATTCAAAGAATACCATCTGTAGTCTGGTTGTGCTATGATCCATAGTTTTTGCTTCCTAAAACATAACCAACAATTTGTTTTCAGACAGTTGGTTATCATTTATTAAGTATTTAGAAAAAGTTAAGTAAAAATGAATTATGAATTAAACACATATGGATGCTTTTTCTTACTCTGATGTTTGGTTCCAAAATTATTAAACATTACCTCTTTTACTCTATCTTCTGTATTTTTAAACTCTTTTCTGTTTGTGTTCTCAAAGTTATAAAGTTAGACAATCATAACTTTGATGAATATTATGGCTTGTATAATTGTTGGTTGGAGTACAAACCTAGAACAAATTACAGAACAGGGCAGCTATGACAATATTGATGATCTTAATAATAGTGGATAATTTTTGAGCACAAGAATGTGTCACAGTCACACTCACCTTATGATAGAGGTCCTTCGATTATACTCATTCTGGAAAAAGAGATAAGGTATTTTTAGCAGACAGATGAGTTCAACATAAAACACCAATAGACAGGTGGATTTTTCAGCTTGTCAAAAGAAATGGCAGGCTAAGCTATGTGGTATAATATAAATATACAAGTAAGGATTCCATGAGGTTATTCAGGAATGAGAAAATTGCAAACTTTCAGAGTTATATAATTCAAAATAGTTGAATGAAAATTGTGCAAGAATTGTAATTTGTTTCTCACTTACTTATGCAACATGACTTTCACCATCGATTGACCAGTGCTTTTAAACACAACAAAACCTTTGTTCCCTCAGTCTTTAAATTTGCATTAGTTGCTGTATCCCAAGATAAACACAGCTCAAATTAAATCTTATTTAATTCTCCACCCTTATCCTACTCAGACATTAGCTCTCTTCTCTGTGTTGCTATATCACCTTATGAGAGCCTTAGGTATAGCATTTATTCCACTCTTTTGTGATTTGTTGATATACATAGCTCCATATCTAAATTCACAGTTCGTTGATGATATAAACTGTATCCTAATTTATTGTTGCCCTCTCTTCAGTACCTAGTAGAATATGTGTAAAATATGGTGAGCCTTCAGTAAATATAGAATGAAAAATGAACAGATCATAAAAGTTTTTCAAGAACTATTTTGTCACTGTTTCTAAAATAACATAAATAGAACTTTAGCAATATTAGTGCTTCCTGCTCATTAGTGATGGAACAAGATTAATAATTAACTTCATATTTTATATTTCAGCAGACTTATGACTAAAGGAACAGCATAGATTTCTTCTTAACTGATATTTTTGTCATACAAATAATCTGAATATACACATCCAGAAAAGAGTCATCACCTTAAACCAGAGGCATTGTTTATATTGTAAAATTTCCTGCTCCAATAATAAAGAACAGGATTTAAAAATGTTTTGATGTCTGTGCTGCATCAATGACATTCTGCTTGGAAACACCAATGCATTTGAAAATTTCCACATTTACAGCAGTTGTCTTATTCAGATTGGAGTGAGGATTCCACCTTTCAGTAAAATGACACAGAGGAGAATAGCTTTAGTTCTCACCAAAAATGCAATTCCACTGAGGGTATTTGTCATATATTCCACATGAAAATGTGTACTGCTGAACTCCATGGAGTTTGTTCAACCTTCTAGTTAATAAATATTTATTGAATACATAGTCTCTTGAAGTTATTGTATTGGTCTTATTGAAATATAGATAATAAAATATAATCCTGGCACTCAAAATCTTCAAAGTTATTTGAGGAGAAATATGTGTACATAGAAAACTATAACAGGGGTATGTAGTAATTCATCTAAGCCTCATGACTACCTTTTGAGTTCATTTGATTAACCTCCTTAAAGTGAGGAAAAGAAGGTACAGATTCTCTATTTAACAAACATTTAGGCAATTGCTCAACAACATATACTAAAATACCTCTGATGTGATGATGGCAAATATTATGAGAGTCCAAAGTTGGGGAGAAAGATATAAAATTTTAGATCCACATATTGATATAAGACCTGTATTTAATGTCAGTTTTTCTAATCCATTTGATTTGTTCCCCAGCCCTCTTAAATTTCTTTTAGAGGCATGGTGGGTGGAAATGAGTCCTTGGTAAGTGATTTCATCCTTGTGGGACTCTTTCCTGAGTTTCAGCATTCTGTTGTCCTCAACTCCATGATCATCTTCATCTATATCCTTGCCTTTCTGGGAAACATACTTCTGATCGTCTTGATTTGGGGGGACTCTCGTCTCCATACACCTATGTACATTCTCCTCAGTCAACTCTCCCTTATTGACTTGACATTAACATCCACCATTGTTCCAAAGATGGCCTCTAACTTCTTCACAAGGAAAAGGACCATATCATGGATTGGCTGCGGAACCCAGAGTTTCTTCTTCCTGATGTTGGGAATGTCAGAGTGTCTCATATTGACTCTCATGGCTTATGACCGCTATGTGGCTGTCTGCAACCCACTGCATTATCCTACAATCATGAGTCCCAGGTTCTGTCTGCACATAGTGACTGCATGTTGGATTGGAGGCTCTATAAGCTCATTTATCCACACAGTCTACCCTATGCATTTCTCCATCTGTGGGTCAAGGGAGATCCACCACTTCTTCTGTGAAGTCCCAGTCCTCATTAAGCTCTCCTGTGAAGACACTTCAGTGTATCAGTCAGTGGTGGTGGTGACAAGCATTCTGCTGCTTGTTGTGCCTTTTAGTCTCATCACAGCTTCCTATACTCTCATCTTGCTCACCATCCTCCGTATGAACTCTGTCAAAGGCAGGAAAAAAGTCCTGGCCACCTGCTCTTCTCACCTAACTGTGGTGAGTCTCTTCTTTGGCCCAAACATATTTATATACATGACTTTCACTTCCTCCCATAGTCCAGAGCAGGATCAGGCTCTCTCTGTTTTCAGCAATATCCTTACACCCATGCTGAATCCCCTCATTTACAGTCTGAGGAACAAGGATGTGGTGGAAGCTCTCAGAAAGCTGATGGGGAGATGTGTGATCTCTTAGTAGGTGAGCAATACTTTTCCATCTGTGAGAAGCATATGCTTCTGACTATAAGCAAAGCTACAGGTCAAAGTTTAAAGTCAAGCCATGTTGTGTGGTTTCAGGAAATCAAGGTAATTGTGGCCCTATGTAAATATAACTTTTCATAGGTGATTTTCCAGGCCCCCAATGAAGGTTTCTTTACTTTTATTATAAATATCATTGGGATATTATTAAATTAGAAAACAATAATAAAATTCTTTGACATTTTCATTAAATTTAGTCTGAAATCTCTGAGGTTATTAAAAATTTCCTATTAAAAATAGAGGAGTGATGTCAGCATTGTGGCAAAGTGAATTGTTCCTTTTATCTTTCCCCACTAAGTTACAACCAATCAGACATTCATTGACCAACAAAGGACTCCTTGCACAGCACATCAGAAATCCTGAGAGACCCATGCATCTATATATCTGAAGGTGGGTTGACTGGACCTCCAGGAGGCAGTGGAACTAGGGGAGCAGCTCCCTCTACCTCCCAAAGTGGCAGCAGTTGAAATGCAGATTCTCACAGCAGCCTGCACATCAGTGACCAGAGGCTGCAGGGACAGACATGGTACTCATGGCTTATACCCTGCCCCCTAGGTGGTGGTGGGTGGTCCTCACATCCTGGGGATTCACAGAGTTAGCCAGTTATCCAGCTACCTCCTCCTCCCCAGGCAATGGCACCAGGCTTTCCAGTAAATGGAAGGATCCAAAATGCTGATTTACCCAGCAGGGGTGGTCTTCCCTGAACTGAAGTTTCAAAAACTACACCAGCATGCACCAGTGACCAGAGGCTGCATGACCAGCAACATTTGTGGCTTAGCCCCTGCCCTTCCCCCGACAGTGGCAAGTGAAAACTGGGACCTGAGTCTTCAGGAGCCACAGAAGAACCCATGAACCAGCCCTCAGTGGTGACACCCCTGACACTGGCTCCACCAACAGCAGGGGCTTCATTCAAGACCCAGGGCCCCAGCAGTGAGAGCAACACCCTGAACCCAGTGTCCCTGGCAGTGGTGCTGCCAGAACCCCCAGATAACATGGGAGCAACAGCACAGATGGCGCATGGGGCAGCAGCACCCAAGCCCATGGAGAGCCTGTGGAGAGCCAGTGGGAGAACATGAGACCCTGAGCACCCCAGAAGCAGCAGAAGTGACAGTGTCGAACTTGAGACTGCAGTGACATCATAAGTAGCAAGGCATCAGCAACTGCAGAGGCACAAGCAGCAGGAGGGCACTGATGACACCACTAGAAGAGGGAGTGGAGGGTGGAAAGTGCAGGCTTTCAAATAAAACCAGAAGCAGCTCAGAACCAAAGTAGCAAAGCCTTACCCAAGTAAGAAAGGTGTTTACTACCACAAAATGCACCAAATAAGATCAACACATTAAGTACCATGAAGAAATATAGTAACACAGCAGAATGGAAAGAAAATGACAACTCTTCAGAAACCAAACTTGAAGTTACAGAAGATTACAATCTAATTGACAGAGAATTCAAAATAGCTGTCATGAAGAAACTAAATGAGTTACAAAAAAAAAACTCAGAGAGACAGTTCAGCGAGCTCAGAAATAAAGTTCATGAACAGAAGGAGTACTTCACCAAAGAGATTGAAACTCTAAAAAATTTTAAAAAACCAAACAGAAATTCTGAAGATGATGAACACAATTAATGAGGTGAAAAAATAAAATAGAAAGCATTGAAAATAAAGCAGACCTTATGGAAGAGAGAATTAATGAGCTCAAAGATAGAAATTTAGAAATGATTCAGGTGAAAGAGGAGAGAAAATTATGATTTTTTTTTTAAATTAAGAAATTCTACAAGAAATATTCAACTCAATTAGGAAAAGGAGAAGAGAGGGAGAAAGGAGCAGAGAGCTTATTCAAAGAAATAATAGTTGAGAACTTCCTAAACCTGGGGAAGGAACTGGATCTACAAGTACATGAAGCTATTAGAACTCCTAATCTCAATACAAAAAGACCTTCTCTAAGGCATATTATATTAAAATTAACAAAAGTCAATGACAAAAAAGAACAGTAAGGGCAGCCAGAGAGAAGAAAATCTCTTACAAAGGACCCCCATGAGCCTGTCAGTGGACTTCTCAGCAGAAACTCCACAGGCTAGGAAAGAGTGGAATGATAACTCAAAATATTGAAAGACAAAAACTGTCAGCCAAGAATAATCCACACAACAAAGTTATTCCTCAGATATGAAGGAGAATAAAGACTTTCCCAGACAAACAAAAGCTGAGGAAGTTCATCAACACTAGACTTAAATTACAAGAAATGTTTAAAGGAGCCCTCCTACCTGAAGCAAAAAGACAAAGGTTTACAAAGCTTTGAGCAAGGTTATAAATAGACAGACAATCAGAAAATAGCAACTTTATATCAGAATAGGTTAGTAAACAATTATAACACAAAGGCTAAAGGGAAAGAAACCATCAAAAATAATTGTAACCAATTCAATTTGGTAACAAACTCACAATAGAATAATTGGTACCAAAAAGAACATAAAAGGGGAAGAAGAAAAGGAGGTTACCTACATAGGCTAATGGAGATAAGACGATATCAGCAGAAAAAGGACTATCTCATTTGTGAGATCTTTTATACAAACCTCATGGTAATCACAAAAGAAAAATCAGAGCAGAGTCACAAGTCCTAAATAAAGACTAAAGTGAGGAAAACATCACAGAAAACCATCAAACTGAAATGGCAGATAGAAATACAAGGAAAAAGAAACAATAGAAATAAATATAGAACAAAAAAAAGATAAAATGGCAGTATTAAGCCCTCGTATATCAATATCACTCTAAATGTAAATGGGTTGAGTCCAACACTTAAAAGAAACAGAGGTACCAGATGGATTAAAAAACAAGACCCAACAGAATGCTGCCTCCAGGAGACCCATCTCAGCTCTAAAGGCAAATATAACTTCAGAGTGAAGAGATAGAAGGTGATACTTCAAGCAAATGCAACCAAAAGAAAGTGGGTGTAGCCATATCTATAAAAGACAAAATTTACTTCAAGCCAAAAAAAGATAACAAGAGACAAAGATGGACATTATATAATGATAAAAGGGACATCCCACCAAGAAGACATAACACATTAATTTATGCACCTAAGATAGGAGTATCAAAGTATATAAAGCAATTGTGAACAGACCTAAAGGGAGAAATTGACACCAACACTGTAATAGTAGGGGACTTTAACACCCCACTTATGTCTGTGGATAAACAATCCAGACAGAAAGTCCACAAGGAAACATTGGCCTAAATGAAACACTAGACCAGATGGACTTAATAGATATATGTAGGTCATTCCATCCAAAAACAGCAGAATGTACATTCTTCTCAAATGCACATGGCACATTCTCAAAGATAGACCACATACCAGGAAACAAAACAAGCCTCAATAAATTTAGGAATATTGAAATCATATCAAGCATTTTTTCCAAAGACAATGGTATGAAACTAGAAATCATACCAAGAAAGAACAAAGTTGGGAAATCACAAATATGTGGAGACTAAAAAAGATGTTACTGAACAACTATTGGATCAATGAAGAAATCAAAGGAGAAATCAAAAAACACCTGGAGACAAATGAAAATGAAAACACAACATACCAAAACTTATGGATGTAGCAAAAGCAGGAGTAAGAGGGAAGTTTATAGCAATATAGGCCTACCTCAAGGAACAAGAAAAATCTCAAATAAACAATCTAACGCTATACCTAAAAGAATTAGAAAGAGAAGAACAAACAAAGCCCCAAGTCAGTAGAAGGAAGGAAATAATAAAAATCAGAGCAGAAATTAATGAAATAGAGACTAAGAAAACAATAGAAAGGGTTAATGAAACTGTGTGTTTGTTCTTTGAAATGATAAACAAAATTGACAACCCCTTAGCCAGACTCATGAAGAAAAAAAGAGACATGGCTCAAATAAATAAAGTCAGAAATGAAATAGGAGAAATTACAATGGATACCATAGAAATACAAAGGGTTATCAGAGAATACCATGGAAAACTATAAACCAAGTAATTGGATAACCTAGAAGAAATAGATAAATTCTTAGAATCATACAACCTCCCAAAATTGAATTAAGAAGAAATAGAGATTTTGAATAGACGAATCACAAGTACAGAGATTGAAACAGTAATCAAAACCCTCCAAAAACCAAAAGTCTGGGACCAGACAGCTTCTCCAGTGAATTCCACCAAATATTCAAATATAACTTAATACCTATATGACTCAAATTCTTCCAAAAATTTGAAGCGGATGGAATATTTCTTAACTCATTTTTCAAGGCCAACATTGCCATGATTCCAAAAGCAGACAAGGACAATATGAAAAAGGAAAATGACAGGCCAATATCACTGATGAACATAGATGCAAATCCTCAACAAATAATTAGCAAATCAAATACAACAATACATTGAAAGGATCATACACCATGAAAAGTGAGGTTTATTCCAGGGACACAGGGATGGGTCAACATCTGCAACTTAATCAATGTGATACACCACATCAATAAAACAAAGAATAAAAATTGCATGATCATCTCAATACATGCAGAGAAAGCTTTAGACAAGATCCAACATCTATTTATGATAAAAAGCTCTCAATAAAATGGGTAAGTAAGGAATATACCTCAGCATAATAAAGACCATCTATGAAAAGCCCATAGCCCACATCATACTTGACAGTGAAAAACTGAAAGCCATTCCTCTCAGGACAGGAACAAGACAAGGATGCCCACTCTCAATACTCCTATTCAACATACTACTGGAAGTTTTAGTCAGAGCAATTAGGGAAGAAAAAGAAATAAAAGGGATCAAAATAGGAAAGGGAGAAGTAAAACTGTCACTATTTGCAGATGACATGAGTCTATACAAAGAAAACCCTAAAGAATCCACCAAAAAACTATTAGAAATAATTAATGAATAGGGTAAAGTTTCAGGGTACAAAATCAACATAGAAGAATCAGTTGCATTTCTATACACTAATAGTGAACTAGCATAAAGAGAAGTAAAGAATAAAATCCCATTTACAATCACAACAAAAATAGTAAAATACTTAGGAGTAAATTTAACAAAGGAGATGAAAGACCTGTACACTGAAAACTATAAGACAATATTGAAAGAAATTGAAGAAGACATAAGGAAATGAAAAGATATTACATGCTCATGGATTAGAAGAATAAGTATAGTTAAAATGTCTACACTATCTAAAACAATCTACAGATTCAATGCAATCCCAATCAGAATCCCAATGACATTCTTCACAGAAATAGAACAAAGGATCCTAAAGTTTACAAGGAACAACAAAGGATCCTAAAGTTTACAAGGAATAACAAAGGACCCTGAATAGCCAAATCAATCCAGAGAGAAAAGAATTAAGTTGGAGGCATCACACTATTTGAATCTGAAATATACTATAAAGCTACAGTAATCAAAACAGCATGGTACTGGCAGAAAAACAGACAACCCGATCATGGAACAGAATTGAGAGCCCAGATATAAAACCACACATCTATGCACAGCTTATCTTCAACAAAGGAGCCAAGAACTTACAATGGAGAAACGAAAGTCTCTTCAATAAATGGGTTTGGGAAAACTGGACAGCCACGTGGAAAAAAATGAAAGTAGACCATTATTTTACACTAAATACAAAAATTAACTCAAAATGGATTAAAGACTTGAATGTAAGACCTGAAACCATAGAACTCCTAAAAGAAAACATATGCTCTTTGAAAACAAGATGCTCTTTGACACGTGTCTTAGCAGTATCTTTTCAAATACCATGTCGACTCGGGAAAGGGAAACCAAAGAGAAAATAAACACATGGGAATACATCAGACTAAAAAGCGTCTGCAAAGCAAACCATTAACAAAATGAAAAGACTACCCACCAACTGGGAGAAAATATTTGCAAATCATATGTCTGACAAGGGATTAATTTCAAAATATATAAAGAACTCACAGAAATAAAAAACAAAAAAGTGAACAACCTAATCAAAAAATGGGCAGGGGAAATCGACTTTTTTCCAAAGAATATATTCAGATAACCAACAGGGATGTGAAAAGATGTTCAACAGCACTAATTATTAGGGAAATACAAATTAAAACTACAATGAGATATCACCTTACACCTGTCAGAGTGACTGTAATTAACAAGAGAAAAGATAAATATTGGAGAGGATGTGGAGAAAAGGGAACCCTCATATATTGCTGGTGGGAATTCAAACTAGTGCAGCCACTATGGAAAGCAGTATGGAGTTTTCTCAAAAAATTAAAAATAGGAATACCATATGATCCAGCTATTGGACTACCAGGTATTTATGCAAAGAACATGAAGTCAACAATTCAAAAAGATAAATGTACCCTTATTTCATTGCAGCATTATTCACAATAGCCAAGATGTGGAAGCAATCCAAGTGCCCAACAATGGATGATTGGATAAAGAAGATGTGGTGTATATATACCATGCAATACTACTCAGCCATACAAAAGACAAAATTGTGCCATTTGCAACAACATGGATGGATCTGGAGGGTATTATGCTGGGCCAAATAAGGCAGACAAAGACAAATACTTTATGATTTTGCTCATATGTGGGAGATAAACAAGCAAACACATAGATAAGGTGTACAGATTTGTGGTTATCAGAGGGGAAGCAGGTGGGGAAAGGGCAAAAAAGGGTAAAGGGGTATATATGTATGGTGATGGATGGAAACTAGACTTTTGGTGGTGAACACAATGCAGTTTACACAGAAGCTGAAAAATGATGATGTACACCTGAAATTTACACAATGTTATAAACCAATATGACCTCAATTATAAAAAAAAACCCCTGCCTATCCTAAGGACCTACACATAAGAGCTAAATGTATAAATTTCTTAAAAAATCATAGATGAATAGCTTCATGGCCTTGGATTTGGCAATGATTTTTTTGGATATGACAACAAAAGATAAAATAGATAAATTTGGTTTCATCAAAATGAAAATCTTTTCTTTATCAAGGGAGTGAAAATGCAGCCCATAGAATGGGAGAAAATATTTGCAAAGCATATATCTGATAAGGGATTGATCCGGAATATATAAAGAACCCTACAACTCAACAGCACAAAAACCAAACAATCAAATTTAAAAATGTGCAAAAGACTTGAATGGACATTTCTGCAAAGAAGATATACAAATGGCCAATAAGCACATGAAATGAGGCTCAACATCATTAAGTATTAGGGAAATGCAAAACAAAACCACAACGAGATGCCACTTCACACCCATTAGGATTCCTATTATCAAAAAACAACAACTGTTGGTAAGGGGTGGAAAAATGGGAGCCCTTGTGCATTGCTGGAGGATCATGAATGTAAAGGCCTAGCCCAGCCCTGGTCCCTATTAAGTGCTCAGTACAGGGCAATACTACAGAGGTGAAGGGATTTCTGTGATGACGATACTGCACTTCATACACTGCAACACTAAAGCCCTGTTCTTTGATGATGAAAACCAAATTTCCTGCAAATAAATTAAGAATCCATGTTTGGGTCTTATAATGAACTCAGCTTTCTTGAGTCTGCTTGGTATTAAAAGTAGCAAGACTATTTGAAATCCAATAAATAACAATAATTTAAAACGAACCAGGGTTAGATAAATTCCAAAGTCTAATATTAAAATAAACTTGTATATTTTGTAATCCAAGATGTTAAGGAAAGGGGCATGTTAAACTACCAGATGATGAGATACACTTATTTGAATATATGCTAGATGTCATAAGTTATTACTCTTCAGTACAAATATCATTTTATTGTGCATTTAGCTCCTATGATTAGTTATTATAATCACCACAACTAAATATATACAAATCTCATACTCTAACTTAAAAGAGAAGAGTAAGACCTATATCACTAGTATACTGAACAACTGAGACTTGGTGGATTCAATCAGGAGCCCATGTGACACTCTCCTTCTCACCTGTTCTCTTCCCCATGTTTTTCTCCTGCCCCTGAATGAACTTCCAGGACATCTCTACAGCTGATTTGCTCCCCCTTCCACAGTAAAAATTTCCTGTTTATTCTCAGCTACAAGAATAGTCTCAATTTAGTAACTTTAATAAATTATCTTGCCTTTTATAACTATATATATTTTCATGGTGCTCTTCTTACTCCAGATGTAATTAGATATTAAACCCCTGGGATTCATGGAGTGTAGAAAGAAAACACTTTTATTCTGCCTCCTGTCCCTGGGCTAAATGCTTGTTCAGCTCAGGCCCTCTGGTCCTGCTCTGGCCTGCTCCCAGAGGACTATTTCCATTGTATAAGGGACTGCTGCTGGACCTTTTTGACTTGGTGGATCTGACAAAACCCAAATCATAATGGACAGTTCCAATGCAGTGTCACTTGGTGTTCCATACTCAGGTGTCCCATCTTTACTAGGGCCAGGAACTGTTTCCTTTTTTAAAAAAATTAATTTTCTTATTTTTTTATTGAGATATAATTGACATATAGCATATTAGTTTCAGATATAGAACATAAAGATTTGATATATATATGTATATATTGTGAAACTATCACCACAATATATCTAGTAAACATCCAACACCACACATTCAATTATTTTATTGAGCACATAATGGTTTATAACATTGTGTAATTTCAGGGGCACGTTATTATTTATCAGTTTCTGTATAGACTGCTTTGTGCTCACCGCCAATAGTCTACTTTTTATCTGTCACCATACAAATGCGCATCTTTACCCCTTTTGTCCACTCTCTAACCCCTTCCCCTCTGGTAACCACTAATCTGTTCTCCTTATCCATGTGTTTGTTTATCTTTCACATACGAGTGAAATCATGCAATTTTTGTCTTTCTCTGTCTGGCTTATTTCACTTAAGATCATACTCTCAAGGTCCATCCATGTTGCTGCAAATGGGATGATTTTGCCTTTTTTTCTGGCTAAGTAGTATTCCATTGTATGTATATATACCCCATCTTCTTTTCCAGTCATCAGTTGATGGACACTGGGTTGCTCCCACATCTTGGCTATTGTGAATAATGCTGCCATGAATATAGGGGCACATAAATCTCTTTGAATTGTTGATTTCAAGTTCTTTGGATAAATATCCAGTAGAGAGATAGCTGGATCATATGGTATTTCTATCTTTAATATTTTGAGAAATCTCCTTGCTGTTTTCCACAGTGGCTGCACCAGTTTGCATTCCCATCAGCAGTGTATGAGGATTCCCTTTTCTCCACATTATCTCCAAAATTTGTTATCTGTTCTCCAGTTAATTATAGTCATTCCGACAGGTGTAAGGTGATATTTTATTGTGGTTTTGATTTGCATTTCCCTAATAATTAGTGCTGTTGAACATTTTTCATGTACCTGTTGGCCATCTGTATACCTTCTTTAGAAAAATGTCTGTCTATATCCTCTGCCCATTTTTTGATCGGATTGTTTGCTTTTTGTTGTTGATTTGTATGAGTTCTTTATATATTTTGAAATTAAACCCTTGTCAGATATATGATTTGGAAATATTTTCTCCCAGTTGGTGAATTGTCTTTTTGTTTTGTTCATGGTTTCCTTTGCCTTGCAGAAGCTTTTTAGTTTGATGTAGTCCCATTTGTTTTTTTTTCCCCCTTTGGTTTCCCTTGCCTGAGTAGACATGGTATTTGAAAAGATGCTGCTAAGATTGATGTCAAAGAGTATAATGCCTATATTTGCTTCTAGGAGTTCTACGGTTTCAGGTCTTATATTCAAGTCTTTAATCCATTTTGAGTTAATTTTTGTGTATGGTGCAAGATAATAGTCTACTTTCATTCTTTTGCATGTGACTGTCCAGTATCCCCAACATCATTTATTGAAAAGACTTTCCTTTCCCATTGTATATTCTTGGCTCCTTTGTCAAAGATTTACTGTCCACAGATGTGTGGTTTTATTTCTGGGCTTTCAATTCTGTTCCACTGATCTGTGTGTATGTTTTGTGCCATTACTATGCTATTTTGATTATGATAGCTTTGTAGTATATATATATATTTCTTTTGGTGAGAAAGATTGGCCCTGAGCTAACATCTGTGCCAATCTTCCTCTACTTTGTATATGGGATGCTGCCACAGCATGGCTTGATGTGAAGTATGTAGATCCACGCCCAGGATCTGAATCCACCAACCCCAGGATGCTGAAGCAGAGCACTTGAACTTAACCACTACACCAATGGCCTAGCCCCTATAGTACACTTTGAAGTCAGGGATTGTGATGCCTCCAGCTTTGTTCTTTTTTTCTCAGTATTGCTTTTCACTATTTGGTGTCTTTTGTTGTTCCATATAAATTTTAGGATTCTTTGTTCTATTTCTGTGAAGAATGTTATTGGGATTCTGATTGGGATTGCATGAATCTGTAGATTGCTTTAGGTAGCATGGACATTTTAACTACATTTATTCCTCCAATCCATAAGCATGGAGTATCTTTCCATTTCTTTATGTCTTCTTTGATTTCTTTCAATAATGTCTTATTGTTTTCAGTGTATAGGTCTTTCATCTCCTTGGTTAAATTTATTTCTAAATATTTTATTCTTTATGTTGTGATTTAAGTGGGATTGTATTCTTGACTTCTCTTTCTGCTAGTTTGTTATTAGTGTACAGAAATGCAACTGATTTTTGTATGTTGATTTTTTACCCTACAACTTTGCTGTAGTTGTTGATTATTTCCAATACTTTTCTGGTGGATTCTTTAGGGCTTCCCATATATAGAATCATGTCATCTGCAAACAGTGAGAGTTTTACTTCTTTTCCAATTTGGATCCCTTGTATTTCCTTTTCTTTACTAGTTGTTCTGGCCAATGCCTCCAGTACTAAGATGAATAAGAGTGGTGAGAGTAGACACCCTTGTCTTGTTCCTGTTCTCAGAGGAATGGCTGTCAGTTTTTCATCATTAAGTATGATGTTAGCTGTGGGTTTGTCACATATGGTATTTATTATTTTGAGGTACTTTCCTTCTATGCCCATTTTATTGAGAGTTTTTATCATAAATGGATGTTATATCTTGTCAAATGCTTTCTCTGCATCTGTCAAGATGATCATGTGATTTTTGTTCCTCCTTTTATTTATGTGGTGTATCACATTGACTGATTTGTGGATGTTGTACTATCTCTGTGTCCCTGGAATAAATCCTACTTGATCACGGAGTGTGATCCTTTCAATGTATTGTTGTATTCAATTTGCTAATATTTTGTTGAGGATTTTTGCATCTATGTTCATCAGCGATATTGGTCTATAATTTTCCTTTTTATGTTGTCCCTGCCAGGTTTTGGTATCAGGGTAATGTTGGCCTCATAGAATGAGTTAGGAAGCATCCCATCATCTTCAATATTTCAGAATAGTTTGAGAAGGATAGGTATTAAATATTCTTTGTATGTTTGGTAGAATTCACCAGAGAAACAATTTGATCCAGGAGTTTGGTTTTTTTTGTGAGGTTTTTGATTACTGTTTCAATCTCTTTACCTGTGATTTGTCTATTCATATTCTCTATTTCTTCTTGATTCAGTTTTGGGAGGTTGTATGAGTCTAAGAATTTGTCCATTTCTTCTGGGTTATCCAATTTGTTGGCATATACTTTTTCATAGTATTCTCTTATAATCCTTTGTATTTCTGTGGTGTCCATTGTAATTTCTCCTCTTTCATTTCTGATTTTATTTATTTGAGCCTTCTCTCTTTTTCTACTGGTGAGTCTGGCTAAGAGTTTGTCAATTTTGTTTATCCTTTTAAAGAACCAGCTCTTAGTTTCATTGATCCTTTCTATTTTTTTTTTCAGTCTCCATTTTGTTCTGCTCTGATTTTAATTATTTCCTTCCTTTTCCAGACTTTGGGCTTTGTTTGTTCTTCTCTTTGTAGTTCTTTTAGGTATAGTGTAAGATTGTTTATTTGAGAATTTTCTTGTTTATTGAAGTAGGCTTGTATTGCTATAAACTTCCCTCTTAGTACCACTTTTGCTGCATCTCATAAAATTTGGTATGTTGTGTTTTCATTTTCATTTATTTCTAGGTATTTTTTTATTTCTCCTTTGATTTCTTCATTGATCCAATGGTTGTCCAGTAGCACGTTGTTTAGCCCCCATATATTTGTGATTTTCCCAGCTTTTTTCTTGTGGTTGGTTTCCATTTGCACATCATCGTGTTCTGAAAAGATACCTGATTTGATTTCAATCTTGTTAAATTTATTGAGGCTTGCCTTGTGTTCAAACATATCATCTATCTTTGAGAATATTCCATGTGCTCCTGAAAAGAATGTATATTCTGCTGTTTTTGGATGGAACGTTATATACATATCTATTAAGTCCATCTGGTCTTGTACTTCATTTACAGCCACTATTTTCTTGACTTTCTGGCTAAATGATCTATCCCTGATGTAAGCAGGTTTTTAAGGTACCCGCTATTATCGTGTTGCTGTCAACTTCTTTCTTTAAGTCTGTTAATAGTTGCTTTATATACTTTGGTGCTCCTTGCTATGTGCAAAAATAAGTGTTATGTCTTCTTGTTGGAATGTCCTTTTTATCATTATTATAATGCCCATCGTTGTCTCTTGTTGTCTTTTTAACTTGAAGTCTATTTTGTCTAAGTATGGCTACTCCTGCTTTCTTTTGCTTGCCGTTTACTTGGAATATCATCTTCCATCCCTTCACTCTGAGCCTATGTTTGTCTTTGGACCTGATATGTGTTTCCTGGAGGCAGCATATTTTTGGGTTTTGTTTTCAGTCCATCCAGCTACTCTGTGTCTTTGGTTGATAAATTCAATCCACTTATATTTAGAGTGATTACTGATATATCAGGGTTTAATACTGCCATTTTATCCTTTGTTTCCTGGTTGTTCTATATTTCCATTGTTACTTTTCCCTTGTAACTGTCTGCCTTTTTCGTTTGGTGGGTTTCTGTGAGGTTTTTCTCAGTTTCCTCTTTATGATTTGTGACTGTGCTCTGATGTTTTGTTTTGTGGTTATCATGAGGTTTGTATAAAAGATCTCACAAATAAAATATCCCTTTTTCTACTTATGGCATCTTGTCTCCATTAGCTTACGCCAGTTCCATCCTTTTCCTCTTCTTCTTCTGTTTTTTGTTGTTGTTGTCACAAGTTATCCTTTTGGGTTTTTTGAGTTTGTTGTCAAATTGAAGTGGTTATGGTTATTTTTAATGCTTTTTTTCCCCTTTAACTTTTATGTTATAATTAAATGTTTGCTAATCTATTCTGATATAGAGTTACGATTTTCTGATTCTATTTCTCATCTTGCTCAAAGTGTTGTAGACCTTTGCTCTTTTGTTTTAGGTAGGAAGGCTCCCTTCAACATTTCTTGTAAGGCATGTCTAGTGTCACAGAATTCCCTCAGCTTCTGTTTGTCTGGGAAAGCCTTTATTTTTCCTTCATATCTGAAGAATGACTTTGGTGGATAGAGTATTCTTACCTGATAGTTTTGTCTATCAGTATTTTGAATTTGTCATTCCACTCTCTCCTATCCTGTAGCATTTCTGCCGAGAAATTCACTGATAGCCTGTTGGGAGTTCATTTGTAAATGATTTTCTTCTCTCAGGTCACCATTAGTATTTGTTCTTTGTCATTGACTTTTGACAGTTTTAATATAATATGTTTGGAGAACGTGTTTTTGCATTGAGGTAATTAGGAGTTCTGTTAGCTTCATGTACTTATATATCCAGTTCCTTCCCTGGGGTTGGGAAGTTATCAGCAATTATTTATTTGAATAAGTTCTCTGTTCCTTTCTCCCTCTCTTCTCTTTCTGATACCTATTATCCTTATGTTGCTTTTCCTAATTGAGCTGGAAATTTCTTCTTTTTTAAAAACAATCTTAGCTTCCTCTCCTCTTTCAGCTGAATAATTTCTGAAAAATCTATCTTCAAGCTCACTAATTCTCTCTTCCATATGGTCTGCTCTATTTTTAATGCTTTCTACTTGATTTTTCATTTCTTTAATTGTGTTCATCTTCAGAATTTCTGTTTGGCTTTTTTTTTTTTTTACAGTTTCAATCTCTTTGGTGAAATACTCCTTCTGTTCACTAATTGTATTCCTGAGTTCATTGAACTATCTTTCTGAGTTCTTTTAACTTCTTCAGTTTCTTTCTGACAGCTATTTTGAATTCTCTGTCAGTTAGAATGTAATCTTGTGTGACTTCAACTGTGTTTTCTTGAGAGTTATCATTTTTTTTTTTAATATTCTGCCATGTTACTGTTTCTCTTCATGGTACTTGATGAGTCGGTCCTCTGCTGGTGCATTTGTGGTAGTAAACACCTTTCTTTTTTGGGTAAAGCCTCAATTACTTTGATTCTGACCTACTTCTGGTTGTATTTGAGAGCCTGCACTTTTCACCTTCCACTGCCTCTGCTAGAGGCAACATCAGTGCCCTCCTTGTGCTGCTTGTGACTCTGAGGTTGCTGGTGTCTTGCTTCTGATAATGTCACTGCAGTCTCCAGTGTTGCCACCATGTTCACCAGGCTGTGAGCACTTCTGCTACTTCTGGGGCTGCTTGTATCTTGTGTTTCCCCACTGGCTCTCCACAGGCCATCCAAGGGCTCAGTTTCTGCTGCCCCATGCAACACCTGCTCTGCTGCTTCTGGGTTATCTGGGGATTCTGGCAGCACCACTGCCAGGGTCACTGGGTTCACAGGTGTCAGTCATTGCCAGGGTTCAGGGTCTTGTATGCAGCTCCTGCTGCTTTAGAGCTGGTGTTAGAGGTGTCACCACTGGGGACTGGGTCATGGGTTCTGCTGTGGCTCCTGAAGCCTCAGGTTGCCAGTGCCACCTGCCACTGCTGGGTGATCTGCAGGGCTAATCCACAAGTGTCATTGCTGTTCCTGCAGCCTCTGGCTGCTGACATATGTTGATGTGCTTTTTGAAACCTCAGGTCAGGGTACTCCACCCCTGCCAGAGACATCTGCATTTTGGATGCTGTCCTTACTGCTGGAAAGACCAGTGCCACTGTTGGTATAGAGGTAGGGGGCTGGGTTGCTGGCACCACCCTGTGTCTTAAAGCCTCAGGACTTGTGCTCCATCTGCCACCACTGGAGGGTTCAGGGGCTAAGCTGCAAGTGTTGTTGCTGCTCCTGCAACCTCTTGTCACTGGTATACCCTGGTTGGCTTTTTGAAACCTAAATCCAGGGCTCCCCACCCCTGCTGGGGAAATCCTCCTTTTGGATACTGTCCCCACTGCTAAAAAGATCAGTGCCACTGTTGGGAGGTGAAGTGGGCTGGATCACCAGCATTGCTGTGTCCTGAAGCCTCAGGACATGTGCACCACCCTTCACCACTGGGAGGGGGCAGTGGCTAAGCCATGAGTTCTGTCTGCTTCTTCACCCTCTGGTCAGCAGCACATGTGCTTGTGAGCTCTTTGAAACCTCAGGTCAGGACACCATTGCCCCTGCTGGAAGCATCCACGTTTTGGATTACTACTGATGGGGAGGCAAAGGGGGCTGCTCTCTTAGTTCTAGAGCCTCCTGGAGGTCCAGTCTACCCACCTTCAGATGTACAGATGCATGATCTCTCAGGGGTTCTGGTGTGCTGTGCAGGGAGTTCTTTGTTGGTCAATGGATGTCTGACTGGTTGTAACTTAGAAGAGAGAGACAAAGGGAACAATTCACTCCACAACGATGCTCATCATTCCCTGTGTGGTACTTTTTATGTGCTGATGAATTTTTTTTGCTAATATTTTGTTGAGAATTTTTGCATCTATATTCATCAGGCATATTGATTGGTCTTTAGTTTTCTTTTCTTGCCATGTCTGTATTTATATTTGTAATCATGGTAATGTTGCTCTTGTAAAATTAGTTTGGAACTGTTCTCTCTTCAGTTTTCTAGAAGAGTTTGAGAAGTATCAGCATAAATTCTTGTTTATATGTTTGATAGAATTTACCAATGAAACCACCTGAACTCTTCTATGTTGAGAAGTTTTTGATTACTGATTCAATTCCCTTCCTTGTTGTTGGTCTCTTTAGATTTTCTATTTCTTTTTATTTTAGTCTTGGTAGGTTGCATGTTTCTAGAAATTTATCCATTTCTTCTAGGTTATCCAACTTGTTGGCATATAACTATTTGTAGTATTCTTTTATAAACATATATTTCTATAGTATCAGTTATAGCTCCTCTTTCATTTCCAATTTTATCTACCTTCTCTCTTTTTACTTAGCTAATCTAGCTAAAGATGTCTCAATTCTATTTATCCTTTCACAAAAAACCAGCTCTTAATTTTATTACTATTTTGTATTGTTTTTCTTGTCTCCATTTCATTTATTTCCGATCTGATCTTTGTTACTTTTTCCCTTCTACTAACTTTGAAGTTATTTGTTCTTCTTTCCCTAGTTCCTTGAGGTGTAAAGTTACATTGTTTATTTGAGATCTGTTTATTTTCCTTAATATATGCATTCATCAAAATAAACTTTTCTCTCAAAACTGCATTTTCAGTATCAGATAGGTTTTGATATGTTGTGTTTCCAATTTTCTTTGTTTCATGAAATTTATTGATTTCCCTTTTAAGTTCTTCTTTGACTCTTGTTTGTTCAGGATTGTGTTATTAAGCTTCCAGATGCTTGTAAAATTTTCAGCTTTCTTGTTAATTTCTAGTTTCATAACAATTGTAAGAAAAGATACTTGATATAATTTCAATTTTATTAAATTTGCTGAGAATTGTTTCGTGGCCTATCATATGATCTGTTCTGTAGAATGTTTTGTGTGCACTTGAGAAAAATGTGTACTCTGCTGTTGTTGGATAGAATGTTCTACAAATTTCTATTAGGTCCATTTGGTCTAATATGCTGTTCAATCTCAAAGTGCTATGCTGATTTTCTGTCTGGATGATCTATCCACTGCTAAAAGTGGGGTATAAAGTCCCTAACTATTATTATACTTTTGCCTTTTTCTCCCTTCAGATTTGTTAGTATTTGCTTAATATACTTAGATGCTCTGATGTTGGGTGCATATATTTACGATTATTATATCTGCTTGATAAATTGACCCCTGTATCATTATATAATGACCTTCGTTGTCTTTTGTTATAGTTCTTGACCTTAAGCCTATTCTATATAGGTATAGCTATCCCTGCTTTCTTTTGGATTCAACTTGTATGAATTATCTTCTTTCATTCCTTTACTTTTAGCCTATGTGTATCCTTAAAGCTGAAGGGAGTCTCTTGTAGGCAACATAATTTTGGTTGTTTTTTAATCCATTCAGTCACTCTGTGCCTTTTGAATAGAGATTACAATACATTTACATTTAGACTAATTATTGATATGTAGGACTTACTAATGCCATCTTTTTAATTGCTTTCTGGTTTTTGTCATTCCATTGTTTCTTTTTCCTCTGTTTCTGCCTACTTTGTAAATTGGTGGTTTTTCATTGTGGTATGGTTCATTTCACTTTTCTTCATCTTTTGTGAATCTCCCTCGGTATTTGCTTTGCAGTTACCATGAGGCTTACAAAAAAGCATCTTATAGATAAAATAGTCCATTAAACTGATATCAAATTAACTTAATTGCAAACAACACATCTGCTCTTTTACTTGCCCCTTTTTATAGCTTTGATATCATTTATCTGTTTTTGTATTGTGTTTGTTAACAAATAAGTTTGTTAATTAAACATATAGTTATGGTAACTATAATTATTTTTAATACTCTTTCCTTTAACCTTTATAATATAGTTAAGTGGTTAACACATTGTACTATTACAGAATTAGAATTTTCTAATTCTGACTGTATATTTACCTTCACTACTGTGTTGTATACTTTTGTATGTTTTCATGTTACTAATTAGTGTCTTTTTATTTCAGCTAAAACTCCTTTTATTTATTCAGTTAAAACTCCTTTTAACATTTCTTGCAAGGGAGGTATAGTGGTGATGAACTTCTTCAGCCTTTTTTGACTGGGATCATTTTTATTTCTCTGTCATTTTTGTAGAATAATTTTGCTGCATAGAGCATTACTGGCTGGCAATTTTTTCTTTCATCACCTTGACTATATTATTCCACTATCTCTTGACCTATAGGGTTACTGATGAGAAATCCATTAATAGCCTAAAAGGGGTTCCTTTCTAGGTTACAATATTTTTTTCCTCTGGTTTCTTTTAGAATTCTCTTTACATTTGATTTTTGACTGTTTCATTATAATGTGTCTTGGAGATGGTCGTTCTGCATTGAGATAATAGGATGATCTATTAGCTTTGTGAACTTTGATGTCCATGTCTCTGCCCAGGTTTAGGAAGTTCTTAGCTATTATTTCTTTAAATAAACTTTCTGTCTCATTCTCCCTCTCTTCTTCTGGAACCCCAATTATTCTAATATTTGTACATTTGATGGAGTCACATAGATCACATAAGCTTTCTTTACTATTTTCATTCTTTTTTCTCCTCTAATTGGATTATTTAAAAATTCCAATCCTGGAATGGTCCAAAATAGTAAAGTAGGAAATTGTGAACACACCTCCTCCAATAGACACACCAAATCTACAGCTACAAATGAAACAATTTTCTCTGAAAACTATCTGAGCAGCTCCTTGACATTGGCAAATGTGAAAAGGGCCACATCAAGGTGGGTAAGAGTGGCTGAGATGCAGTCTCACCATAAACACAACCCATGGTGCAGTGACCCACACCTGGGGGGAGGGAACTCACAAACCGAGAACTTCTCTCCCCAAAGAGTTAAGGTTTGTACCCCACATCAGGCACCCCAACTACAAGATACACACCTGAGAAATGAGCCCCCAAACCATCTGACTTTGAAAATTAAAGGAGATCATATCCCCAAGACCCAAAGTGCTGTAGCACACTGAGAAACTGCTCTTAAAGAGCTTGTGCATGGACTGACTCACTCCAAGTCCCAGTGAAGAAACAGACATTTAAAAAGTTCCCAGACTTTATGTGAAAGATATTCATTTGCTAATCTTAAAGTGTCAGCTGGAGGAGCAGGAACCTATTGAGATAATCTCCAGGGATGGACACACTGAGGGGGACTATTTTCATGTTCTCCTTTTACCTTGCTAAAGCCAGTGAGTGCCATTTTTTTTTTCTTTCTTGGCAGGTGTCATCTTTATCCTCCAATGAGTGGGCACCGTCTTTGTGCTTTCCCACTGCCTTGCTAAAGCCAGTGGGCACCATCTTTTATTTACTTTAGACCTTTTTTCTTTTTCCTCTGTGTGTACCATCTTCACACTTTTCCTCTACCATGCTCCACGGTACCAGTATCTCCCATAGGGGAGCTCTCACACACATCTAGTGGCCTGCTTTTTACATCTAGTGCCCTAGGTTTATGGTTGTAGCCTAGGGGATGCCCCTTGAACACCTGGTTCTGGAGGACAAGGGGGCTTGCATTCCTGGGTTCCATGAAATTATAACAATAGGAGAAACAGCTCTTGACAGACTACCAGCCACAGGGCACTGCACATATAGTAGACTAAAACACACCCAATCTTTCTGAAAAAGAGACCTATTTGTTTATCCAGGAGCTTTGACCTCAGGGGCAGGCTTCTGGGCTAATACACTTTTAGGGTCCTATGGAGATGCTCTTAGCGATTGCAGGCTTTTGGGCACAGTCTTTGTGCTCAATTTCTGGCTCATACAGCTTGCTGTTTCTTCCAGAAAGAGACTTATAGCATTGTCTGGCACCCCAATTTTTGCAGCTACTGCTGAGAGACACTTCTTCATCACCTGGATCTGGTTGCCAGTGGGGCTTATTCTTACAGGTACCACAGGACTGTAACAAATAGAGAAAGAGTTCTTAAACAGCTACCACCCTCAGGGCACAACTAAAACAACATACCAAGGGGCTCAGTCATTTTTGTGAAAGAGACCTATAAGATTATCATAACTATAGCCTGGGGAGAGACTTCTAATTAAGCAAACATCTAAAGACAGGTGATGCATCTTTCCAGAGACCTGGAAAGGTGGTTACTATCTTCACACTCTCCCTCTGACATACTCCAGCATGCCAGCATCTCTTGAAGTGGAGCTCTTACATGAGTTTGGTGCCCTGGTTTTTGTGGCAGCTGTCACCCAGGGGACAACTCTTGATTGCTTAGCTCTGGTGGCCAGGGATGCTTGTGTTCCTGGGTCCCATAAAACTCTAACACTCAGAGAGATAGTTCTTCACAGGCTACCATCCCCAGGGCACTAACAGACAGCAGACTAAAAGACACTCCCAGTCTTTCTGTGAAAGCACACAATTTGCTTGTCCTGGACCTTCAGGACAAGAATGAAATGGAGATAAGTAATCCACTTGAAAAAGAATTCAATGTAAAGGTCACAAATATGTTCACTGAACTGGAAAGAAGCATGGATGAACACAGTGAGAACTTCAACAGAGATAAAAAATGTTAGAGAGTACCAAATAGAAGTTACAAAGCTGAAGAATACAATAACTGAAATGAAAAATATACTAGAGGGATTCAATGGCTGACTAGATGAAGCAGAAGAAAGGGTCAGTGAACTCAAAGATAGTGCAGTGAAACTCATGCAATTAGTACAAGAAAAAGAAAAAGAAATAAAAAAGTGAAGCTAGCTTAAGGGACTTATGGGACAACATCAAGTTGACTAGCATTTGCATCATAGGGGTCCCACAGGGAGAAGACAGAAAAAAGGGTTAGAAAACCCATTTGAAGAAATAATGTCTGAAAAATTCCCTAACCTGGAGAAGAAAGCAGACATCCAGATCTAGGAATCTCAGAGTCCTAATTAAAGGAAACCCAAAGAGACTCACACTAAGACACATTGTAATTAAAGTGTCACATGTTAAAGACAAAAAGAAAATCTTAAAAGCAGCAAAACAACTTGTTACATACAAGATAACACACCCACCTATAAGATTAACAGCAGATTCTCCAGGAAATTTGCAGATGAGAAGAAACTGGCATGATATATTCAAAATGCTGAAAGAAAGAAACTTCCTCACAAGAATATTTTACTTGGCAAAGTTATTCAGAATTTAAGGAGAGATAAAGAGTTTTCCAGACAAATAAATACTAACAGAGTACATCACCACTAAACCAGCCTTATAAGAAATAATAATCTTCTTTAAACTGAGAAGAAAGTGTGCTAATTAGTAAGAAGAAAACATGAAAGTGTAAATCTCACAGATAAAGGTAAATATATAGTAAAAATATTGGATTAATCACTTGCAACGAGTGTAAGATTAAAAGACAAAGTAGTAAAATTAGCTATAACTATAATAATTATATTATTATATTATGTAATAATATAATAATTCATTGAGGGATACACAAGATAAAAAGGTGTAAAATGTGATATCAAAAACATAAAATTTGAGAGCCAGCCCTGATGGCCTAGTGGTTAAACTTCAGTGTGCTCTGCTTCAGCAGCCCCGGTTTGGTTCCCGGGCATGGAACCACACCACTCTTCTGTCAGTAGCCACGTGGTGGTGGTGGCTCACATAGAACAACTAGAAGAACTTGCAACTATAATATACAACTATGTACAGGGGCTTTGGGGAGAAAAATAAAGAGAGGATGATTGGCAACAGATGTTAGCTCAGGGCGAATCTTTCCCTGCTTTATTGTTTCCCTTGGACTTTTTATTCATCTTTAATGTAGATTTATGTTCAGCCTGATGAGACCCTGATTATGACACCTAGTGAGCACATTGTAAACTTTAATCTCAATCATACCCACTAATTCTAAGTCTTACCTCAGTTTCTTAGTCTGGGTGAATTGTAGTGAATATATCACCATATTCCCTCCACAATGGCTCTTGGTGATCCCCACCCCTGGTAAACACATCCCTGTGTAACCACTAAGTGGTTAATAATGGGCTTCTGACCAACAGAAAGCAGCCAAAGTGATGGGATGTCACCTCTAAGTTTTAATGGCAAAAAGGCTGTCACTTTTCTGTTACTCACTCTCTTGTGTTTTCTGTCTTTGTCTCTCTCCTTCCCTCCCTCCCTCTCTCTCTCTCTCTCTAGCATCCCTGGTTCTGGGGAATCAAGCACTGATGTTAGGAGCTGCCTTATGGAGGCCCATATAGGAGAGACCTGAGGCAGTGCCCAGTCAACAGACATAAAGGAACCCGGCTCTCAGTCTGAACTGAATCTTGACAACATCCATGTGAGTGAGCTTGGGAGAAAATCCTCCCACAGTAGAGCCTCAGATGAGGCACAGCCCCAACTGCATAGAGACCATGAAACAGAGGCATCCAGCGAAGCTGTGCCAAGATTTGTGGCCTAAAGAAACTGCGAGATATTAAATACTCATGTTTTATAAGTGCTAAGTTTTGGTGTAATGTGGTCAGAGAGGAACAGATAACTAACACAGCCTACAAGGCCCCAGGGTCTGGCTCTACCATCCACCACTAGCTCCTATTCACTCCTCCCAGGCTCCCTCCAGCCACACTGGCCACCTTTCTAACCTCCTCTGCTCAGACTCACTTCTGCCTGTGAGTTTCTGCACCAGTGGTGCTTTCTCCCTGACACACTGCTCCCAGACTTGTGCAGGGCTGGCTCCCTTTTGTCATTCTCTTCCTAGCAAATGTCACCCCAGTGAGGCATTTCAGACCCTACTACCCAGTGACTACCAAGCCCTCCCTCACAAAACTCTGCTTTATTTTTGGGTTAGCACTTACTCTTTTCTTTCACATGTCTTGCTTCTGTGCCTTTGTCCTTCTCTCCTCCAGACTGAAAGATCCTGGAAGACAGAGACCGCTTGACCATTTGCAGCACTGAACTTGGACCCTCCAAGGCACCAGACACAGGGTGAGTTCTCAGAGCATAGCCTCTGAATAAATAAATGGGAAGATCTTGGACCTCTTCTTCCTGCCTCTGACCAGCTCATTCTGTAGACACAATCACTAATAATAGGAGGTGCATGTTGTTTCTGAGGCAGGGGCATGGCCAGAATGACCTTTGCATGACTCTTCCGCTCCACTTGCTCCAGCAAAGCTCAGTGGGCACCACTGACACTGGAGGCTGTCTTCTCCTGGTGGGCAGCACTAGCACTGCACTCCAGGCAGGAACCTTTATTTGGGTGCCCTCAAGGCAGAGGCTTTCTGGAATCCCAGGGGTAAAGGAGCAGGACCTTCAGGGTTTCAGGGCCATGGAAGTGACCTTGAGAAACACTCTTGTCCACCTCTCTGCCTCTCCCCTCTAGGGTGTCTAGTGCTCACAAGACATCCTCAACTCAGCTAGGGCAATGATTCCTCCTACTTCCAAATGAGGACCCTGAGTATCCAACTGTGTGTGGTCTTGTTCCTGGACCCCTGACTCTCAGTACTTGGCTCTGCCTCATTTTGCCCTACCCTAAGTCTTCACTTCCCAAGCTTCTCTCTGCCCTGAAGGATCTTCACAGAGTGGAAAGCGTTTACCCCTGTCCTCGTAGCACAGTGGGTCATTGGTAGAGAACTAAAGTCTATAGACTTTCAAGCATGCAGAACCCTTGGGGTCAACCACTGCAAGCACCCAATTTTTAAAGAAGGATACTGAGAGATTGGATCTGTGCTGGAAACTGGGGTGTGCTCAGCCCAGTTCCAGGAGCCCAGAACAATGGACTGCTGGAACCCAGTCCCTGTCCTCTGGAGACTACTATGGACCTGGCATCTGCCCAGGCAGGACTGTGGGAAATTTGAGGATCACCCACATGCTATGGACCTCTGGACACATTTCTAGAAGACTGGATGCCCCCACTCCACTGCAGAGCTGTCTCCAACCTCTTTCTAACATCAATAACAAAATGGGGGTGCAAAATATATAGTAGTTCTTATATTGGATTTGATAACGTTGTGTTGAGCATCTATAGCAAAGTAAATCAAATGAAAGAATAAGTAATCTACAGGATAGGAATGGTTTTATTAAAGTATAATTGACACACAAAATTGTATTAGTTTCTGGTATACAATATAATAATTTGATATTTATATATATTATGAAATGATCACCACAATAAGTCTAGTTAACATCTGTCCCCATATATGGTTATGTTTTTTTCTTTTGATGAGGACTAAGATATACTCTGTTAACAACTTTCAAATATGCAATAGAGTATTAACTATAGTCATCATGCTGTACATAGAATCCCCATTAGTTATTCATTTTGTAAGTAGAAGTTTGTGCCTTTTGACCTTAATCTATTTTGCCCACTCCCCACCTGTACCTCTGGCAATCACCAATCTGTTATCTGTATCTATGAGCTGGGTATTTTGTTTGTTTGTTTAGATTCCAAGTATGAAATCATACCATATTTGTCTTTCTTTGTGTGACTTATTTTACTTGGCACAATGGCCTCATGTTCCATCCATGTTGATGCAAATGGCCAGATTTCTTTTTTTGTGGCTGAATAGTATTCCTTTATACATATCATCATGTCATCACATATCCTCATGGCCTCATCATCATGCTGTTGCTTCTAGAGTTCAGGCAGCTGTCTTGCTCCACCAACCAAACCTATATCTCTGAAATTGGAGCTTAATAGTAATTATCTTCAGCAGCTTCACAAAATAAGATTCAGCAATAATTTAATGGATATGATACCCAAGGCACAGGCCATACAGAAAAAAGAAAATCACACATTGGGCTTCCTGGATATTGAAACTGTTTGTGCCTGAAAAGACATTATCAACAGAGTAAAAACACAATCCACAGGGTGAGAGGCTATATTTGCAAGCCACATATCTGATAAGGGCTTAATTTCCAGGATAGAGAGAGAACTCCTAAACTCAACAACAAAAAATAAACAACCCAAATCAAACATGAGCAAAGGATGTGAATAGACATTTCCTCAAAGAAGATATACACATGGCCATTAAGCATATGAAAAGACACAACATCACTAATCATTGGGGAAATACAAATCAAAAACATAAAATACAAAAAAAAATGAGGTAACATTTCTAACACAAAATATAGCAACAAATAAAATCACTTGCAAGATTCTGCCATTTTTGATTCTCTGATTTTGTTACTTTCTGCAAACACCTAGAAACTGATCAGTTTAAGTGTTTTTTAAACCTCATAATTAGAAAACATCATGATGAAACAATGAATCTTCATGGTCACAAATTCTGTTCTCATTATTCTAATATGTATATTTGAGTTTCAAATATTTTATTCATTCTGTTAATGCTAAAATATAAGAATGAAAACAAAATAAGAACAAGCATTCTTGGAATAAGTAAGCCAGTCAATGAACCATTAGTCATTTTATTTTTTTTACAAACTGCTATTTTGAATATCTTCAGGCATGAAGTGAAATAGACTCACTAAAGTCTAAATCCTGAACTACATCTACGGTGATGAGCTTTTTAGAGAGTGAACCCAGGACACAGCCATACCAGGAAAACAACAATAGCAAAAACAAACTCCAAATAATATAATATATAAATAATTATACACATGTGCATTATTAATTTAATATAAAGTATGTGAAATAGGTGGTCATGGCAATTATGTATTATCTGAGGTTATCTACTCCTCTACATCATAAATCTGATTTTTAAAAAACAAAATAATCAAACTAGATTTCAGGGGGAAATTAATAGTAATTACTAGTAGGACAATTTAAAAATAATGTTAGAAAAAATATAAAAATGATGTTTAATACATTTTTATTTCAAAATAGTTTCAGACTTATAGAAAATTGGCAAAAATAGTGCAGGATTTCAAAAGTAGCCCAGATCCAGTTTCCTGTCTTATTACCATCTCATAACATTTTGGTACATTGTTACAATTAATGAACCAATGCTGACACATTATTATTAACTATAGTCCTTTTTTCCCCCCCAGATTTTCTTAGTTTTACTTTTTTATTCTCTAAGATCCCATTCAGGATACCTCATTACATTTAGTGGTCATGTCTCCTTAGGACACTCTTGGTTGTTAGAGTTTCTGAGACATTCCTTGTTTTTGACAAATTACAAATTTTTATACTGTGTACCCATAACATAGTTTTATATTTTTATAAACTATTTTAAATCCTGTGGTTAAAAAAAAGTGGAGTTGCAAACCAAAATTACATTAACACTGTTTTTTAATTTGCCCATGCATTTACCTTTACCAGAAATCTTTATATCTTCAAATGGCTTCAAGTATCTTCAGGAATCTTTTGTTTCAAACTAAAGAACCCTCTTAACATTTTTTGTAGGCCAGCCTAGTGTAATGAACTCCTTCAGCTTTTGTTTATCTTGAAATTTCTTGATATCTCCCTGATTTTTAAAGTAAATTTTGCTTGATATACAATTCTTGACTGACCATTTTTTTCTGTTATTTTCTCAAAGATGTTTTGCCACTGTCTTCTGGCCTGCAAGATGTCTGATGAGAGGTCCACTAATAATCTTATTGGCGATCCCTTGTACTTGAAGAGTTGCCTCTCTTGTGCTGCTTTCTGGATCCTCTCTTTGTCTTTCTATTTTGACAGTTTGATCATGTCGATTACTAAGTGATCTCTTTGATTTATCCCACTTGGTGTTTTTTGAGCTTCTAAGATTGATAGATTTATGTTTTTCAACAAATTTGGGGAGTTTTTGGCTTCTCAGATTTCTTCAAATAATCTCTGTCTCTTTTTCTCTCTGTTTTCCTTCTGGGTCTCATATAATGTTTATATTTGTATGTTGATGGTGTCCCACAAGTCCCTTAGGCTCTGTTCATCTTTAGTATTTTTTCTTTCTGCTGCTCAGAGTCAAGAATCTCAATTGTCTCATTTAATTTTACTGATTCTTTCTTCTGCGTTCTCAAATATGCTGTTTAACTCCTCTTGTGAATTTAAAGTACAACTACTGTATTTTGGAGCTCCAGAATTTCTCTTTTGTTCCTTTTTATAATTTCTATTTGTTGATGTTATTGCCTTGTTCTTATATCAATTTTTTGGCATTCTTTAGTTCCTTGTCCTCATTTTCCTGTAGCATGGAAGGTGTTCAAGGCAGTTGTTTTAAAGTCTTTATCTAGTAAGTCTGATGTCTATGCTTGATCAGGGATGGTTTCTGGAAATTTATTTTGTTCATTTGAGTGGACTCTATTTTCCTGTTTCCTTGTATGCCTTGTGACTGTTTTTTTTATTGAGCATGTAGAAAACAGCCACATCTCCCAGTCTTTACAGACTAGCTCTGTGCTTGTGCAGACTTTTTTTTTTTTTGATGAGGAAGATTGTCCCTGAGCTAACATCTGTGCTGATCTTCCTCTATTTTTGTATGTGGGACACCACCACAGCATGGCTTGATGAGCAGTGTGTAGGTCCATGCCCAGGATCCACACCTGCAAACCCTGGGCCACCAAAGTGAAGTGCATGAACTTAACCACTGAATGACTGGGCCAGCCCCCTTGTGCAGTCTTATACAGATTAAATGGAAATTTTCTGAGCCTATGGATCAATGTGAGGTAAAAGCTTAAGATTTTCTCAGGACTTCTCTGAGCATGCTCTTATCTGGGCCTACATGTGGTGTTTTCAATTTCCCCATATACACAGCTGCTTTTGAATGTCTTAATTTCTCAAAGTGTGTCACCTGCCATCTCCTCAAGGCCTTACATTCTCTATTTGAATGTCTCTGCCTATAATTCTTTCTCCAGGTGCCTGTTGATCTGCATTCCCTCTGAAGCTTTCACAATTATTGGCTGCCACTTCTCCCATCTAAAATTCAAATTAGATTAGACAGAAACTAGTCCATCAGGCAGCTCCCAGAAAGATGAGATCTTTGCAAATGAGGTCTGCTCTTCTCACTTCAATTCAAAGAAGGAAATCAAAACTGGGTTGCTGCCTCCTATAGACCAAGATCAGGACAAGGATGAATGAAGAGACCATGAAATTTTCTCCTGTTCTGAATGTGTTTTTTTCTTGATTTTGTGTGGTTGATGTAGAATTCTGACTATTTTCTAGAGCTCCCTCTAAGATTAATTCAGCCAGTTTTTCTTTTCTTTTTTGTTTTTTAATATTTCCATGAGAGAACAAAAGCTTGGAGCTTTCTTTTTCCTTTTTTTTTTTTTGTGAGGAAGACCAGCCCTGAGCTAACATCGTTGCTAATCCTCCTCTTTTTGCTGAGGAAGACTGGCCCTGGGCTAACATCTGTGCCCATCTTCCTCTACTTTATATGGGACGCCACCACAGCGTGGCTGACAAGCAGTGTGTTGGCAGGTGCCCAGGATCCGAACCTGTGAACCCCGGGCTGCCAAGCATGAACTAAACTGCTGCGCCACTGGGCTGGCCCCTTGGAGCTTTCTAATCTATTGTTTTCCTACTGTCACTCCTGTGGTTCTATCAATTTTTACATCACATAGTTTTACTCTCTATTTTTAATGGCATACACATTATTATTTGTTATGCCTTCTTTGAGAATTGACCTCTTTATCTATATGTAATGTTCATCCTCATTCCTGATAATTTTTCTTGTTCTGAAGTCTGCTTCATCAAAGTTATATAGCTACTCCATCATTTTTTGCATTACAATTGGGATGGAATATCTTTCTCCATACATTTCCTTTTAGTCCCTTTGTGTCTTTATATTCAAAATGGGGTTTTTTTTGCAGAGAACATATAGTTCTCTTGGGTTTTTTTCTTAATCCACCAAGTCAATCCCTGTATTTTGATTTTTGTATTTGGTCCATTTACATTTAAAGTGATTATTGAAATAGTTGAATTGATATATGCCTGGTTCATAACTGTTTTCTATTCATTGGATTTTTTTTTTTTGATGAGGAAGATTGTCCCTGAGCTAACCTCTGTGCCAATCTTCCTCTATTTTGTATGTGGGACACCACAACAGCATGGCTTGATGAGTCGTGTGTAGGTCCACACCCAGGATCCAAACCTGTGGACCCTGGGCCACTGAAGCAGAGTGTGTGAACTTAACCAGTATGCCACTGGGCCAGCCCCTTCAGTGGATTTTTATTTGTTTCTTTTTCTCTTTTTTTCTATATTATTTAACTGAGTATTTTACATGATTCTATTTTCTTGTATACGACTTATACTTTGAAAAAATTTTAGTGGTTGTCATAGAGTTTGCAATATACATTTGCAACTAATATAGTTCTAATATACTTGCTTCACTTATAGTGTAGGTACATTATAACAAAGTTTTCCCAATTCTTCCCTTGTATCTTTTAATATTGCTGTCATTCTTTTTACTTATTCACGTGCTATAATCACTAATACATTGTTACAATAGTAAATTTGAAAAAGTTACCTCTTAGATAAAATAAGTAAAAGAAAATAGTAAAAGCTCAGTGCAGAAAATTTGGAAAACATAGAAATTATAAGTAAGAAATAGTCATTCACACTTCTACCACTTAAACATAATCCATGATAATATTCTGATGTATAGCCTATGTACATACATACTTTGTTTAATGAGAATTAAAGTGAATATACATTTATAGAAAAAGCTTCTATTTTACCTTCATTTAGCTTTCTCAAATGTTCTTTCTTTCTTTTGCAGATCTGTGTTTCTCACTTAGATCTTCTTTCAACATTTTTTGTGTAGGTCTGCTGGTGATAAATTCCTTCAGTATTTGTTTGAAAACATTTTTATTTATTGTTCACCTTGAAGCATAAGTACCTTGGAAATAAAATTCTAGATTGGTGGTATTTTTTTCTTTCAGTGCTTTAAATGTACCACTCTACTTCATTCTTGCTTGCATAGTTTCTGATAAGAAGTCCACTGTAACACTAATTTTTGTTCTTCTATGAGTAAGGTGTTTTTTCCTCTTAATTCTTTCAAGATTTTCTCTGTCTTTGTTTTCTGCAGATTAAATATGACTAGATATGTAATTTTTGGTTTTATCCTGCTTGGTGTCCTCTGAGATTTCTGGATTTGTAATTTTGTGTCTGTCATTAATTTTGGAAAATTCCCAATAATAACTGCAAATATTTCTTCCATTTCTTGCATTTCTCTTCTCCTTCTGATGTCTCAATTAAACATATAACACCTTTTGAAATTGCCGCACATTTCTTGGATGTTCTGTTTTATTTTTATTGTGTTTTTTTCTTTTTGTTTTACAGTTTGGAAAGTTTCTATTGACAAATCAATGATTCTTTCCTGAGATCTGTTCAGTAACTGATGAGTCCATTAAAACCATTCTTTATTTAAGTTACAGGGTTTTTTAGATTTCTAGCATTTTCTTTTGTTTCTTTCATTGTATTTCCATTTCTGCTGAAATTATCCATCTGTTCTTGCATGTTTTCTGAATTTTCTCTTAAATATGTAAATTGTGCTTATTTTGTACTCTTTGATACTCCAAAATCTGCATGATGACTGCGTTTAATTCTTATGCTGGCTTTATCTTTTTAAAATATTTATCTTGCTTTTAGTCATACTCTTATTTTTTAATTTTTACATTTTTAAATTTGATATGTTACATTTTGTAAATTTAAGGTGTACAGTGTGCTACTTTGATATATTTATATATATAATATGATTGCCATTGAAGCAATATTTATCACATTACATCATTATAGGACAATATTATTGTCTGTATTTATTATATTGTACATTGGATCTCTATGGATTTTTTACTACTCATTACAAATTTGAACCCTTAAACATCATCACTCTTGTCTCCCTACACACCTCCCCTAGTAATCACCATTTTACACTACTGTTTTTGTCAGGTTTGACTTTTTTAGATTCCACATATAAGTGATATTATACAGTACTTGTCTTTGTCTGACTTATCTCACTTAGCATAATGTACTGAAGGTCCATCCATGTCATTGCAAATGTCAGGATAGGCTCCTTTCTCCTGGCTGAATAATATTCCATTGTGTATATACACCACATATTTTTTTCATTCACTCATCCATTGATGGGCATTTGTGTTCTTTCCAGATATTAGATATTATGAATAATGCTGCAGTAAACATGGGTGTGCACATATCTCATCAAAATCCTGTTTTTATTTTCTTTGGATATATTCCTGGAATTGGAATTTCTGGATTGTATAGTAGGCCTATTTTTAATCTTTTGAGGACACTCTGTATTGGTTTTCATAGTGGTTAAACCAATTTACATTCCTACCAACTGTGTATAAGGGTTCCTTTTTTACTACATGCTCGCAAGCATCTGTGGTCTCCTGTCTTCTTTTTTTTTTATTGTGGTAACATTGGTTTATAACATTATATAGATTTCAGGTGTACATCATTATATTTCAATTTCTGTGTGGATTACATCATATTCACCATCCAAAGACTAATTATAATACATCACCGCACACATATGCCTAATCACCCCTTTCACCCTCCTCCCTGCACCCTTCCCCTCTGGTAACCACTAATCCAAACTCAGTCTCTATGTGTTTGTTTTTTGTTGTTTTTATCTTCTATTTATGAGTAAGATTATGTAGTATTTGACTTTCTCCCTCTGACTTATTTTGCTCAGCATAATACCCTCAAAGTCCACCCATTTTGTCAAAAATGGCCAGATTTCAAGGATTTTTATGGCTGAGTAGTATTCCATTGTGTATATATACCACATCCTCTTTATCCATTTGTCCCTGGATGGGCATCTAGGTTGCTTCCAAGTCTTGGCTATTGTGAATAATGCTGCAGTGAACATAGGGGTGCATATATGTTATGCACTTATATTTTCATCTTCTTTGGACAAATACCCAGAAGTGGAATAGCTGGATCATATGGTAGTTCTATTCTTGATTTTTTTTGAGGAATCTCCACTCTGTTTTCCATAGTGGCTGCATCAGTTTGCACTCCCACAGCAGTGTATGAGAGTTCCCTTTTCTCCACTTCCTCTCTAGCACTTGTTATTTCCTGTCTTGCAAATTATAGCCATTCTGATGGGAGTGAGGCGACATCTCATTGTAGTTGCAATTTGCGTTTCCCTGATCATTAGTGATGCTGAACATCTTTTCATGTGCCTGTTGGCCATCTGTATATCTTCTTTGGAGAAATATCTATTCAGATTTTTTGCCCATTTTTTAACTGGGTTGTTAGTTTTTTTGTTGTTTAGATGTATGAGTTCTTTATATATTTTGGAGATTAACCCCTTATCAGATATATGGTTTGCAAATATCTTCTCCCAATTGTTAGGTTGTCTTCTTGTTTTGTTGATGGTTTCCTTTGCTGTGCAGAAGCTTTTTAGTTTGATGTAGTCCCATTTGTTTATTTTTTCTGTTTTTTCCCTTGCCCAGTCAGACATGGTACTTGAAAATATGCTGTTAAGATGGATGTTGAAGAGCATACTGCCTAAGTTTTCTTCTAGAAGTTTCATATCTTACATTCAAGTCTTTAATGTTTTGAGTTAATTTTTGTATATGGTGTAAGATAATGGTCTACTTTCACTAATTTTCATGTGGCTGTCCTATTTCCCCAACACCATTTATTGAAGAGACTTTCCTTTCTCCATTTTATGTTCTTGGCTACCTTGTCAAAAAATTAGGTGTCCATTGATGGGTGGGTTTGTTTCTGTGCTGTAGATTCTGTTCCATTGATCTATGTCTGTTTTTGTGCCAGTACCATGCTGTCTTGATTACTATAGCTTTGTAGAATGTTTTGAACTTAGGAAGTGTGATGCCTCCAGCTTTGTTCTTTTTCTCTCAGGATCCTTTGGCTTTTCAGGGTCTTTTGTTGTTTCATGTAAATTTTAGGATTCTTTGTTTAATTTCTATGGAAAGTGTCATTGGAACTTTGATAGGGATTGCATTGAATCTGTAGATTGCTTTAGGAAGTATGGGCATTTTAACTATGTTAACTCTTCCAATCCACGAGCATGGAATATCTTTCCATTCCTTTATGTCTTCTATTCCTTTCAACAATGTTTTATAGTTTTCAGGGCACAGGTCTTTCACCTCTTGGGCTAAATTCATTCCTAGGTATTTTATTCTTTTTTGTTGCAATTGTAAATGAGATTGTATTCTTAATTTCTTATGTTAGTGTATAGGCACAACTGATTTTTGTATGTTGATTTTATGTCCTGCAACTTTACCATATTCATTTATTATTTCTAAAAGTTTTTGGTGGATTCTTTAGGGTTTTCTATATTTATATAAAATCATATCATCTGCCAATAGAGACTGGTTTCACTTCTTCCTTTCACTTTATTTCTTTTTCTTGCCCAATTGCTCTGGCTAGGACATCCGATACTACGTTAAATAAGAGTGGCAAAAGTGGACATCCTTGTCTAGTTCCTGTTCTTAGGGGGATAGCTTTCAGTTTTTCTCTGTTGAGAATAATATTAGCTGTGGGTTGGTCATATATGGCCCTATTAAGTTGAGGTACTTTCCTCTATACCCATTTTATTCAGAATTATCATAAGTGGATGCTGTGTCTTTTCAAATGCTATCTCTGCATCTATTGAGATGATCATGTGATTTTTATTTTTCCTTTTGTTAATGTGTTGTGGCATGTTGATTGATTTGCAGATGTTGAACCATCCCTGAATCCCTGAAATAAATCCCACATGGTCATGGTGTATGATCTTTTTAATGTATTGTTGTATTTGATTTGGTAGTATTTTGTTGTTGAGGATTTTTGCATCAATGTTCGTCAGTGATATTGGCCTGTAATTTTCCTTTTTGTGTATGGTCCTTGTCTGGTTTTGGTATCGGGATAATGTTGACTTCATAGAATTAGGATGCTTCCTTTCCTCTTTAATATTTTGGAAGAGTTTGAGAAGGATAGGTATTAAGTGTTCTTTGAATGTTTGGTAGAATTTATCAGGGAAGCCATCTGGTCCTGGACTTTTATTGTTTGGGAGGTTTTCATTTTGTTTCAATTTCCTGACTGGTGATTGGTCTATTCAAGTTTTCTATTTCTTCTTCATTCAGTTTTGGAAGGTTGTATGATTCTAAGAATAAATTTGTTTCTTCTAGATTATCCAATTTTTTGGCATGTACCTTTTCATTGTATTCTCTTATAATCTTTTATATTTATGAGGTGTCCATTGTAATTTCTCCTCTTTCATTTCTGATTTTGTTTATTTAAGCCTTCTCTTTTTCTTGGTGAGTCTAGCTAAGGGTTTGTTGATTTTGTTTATCTTTTCAAAGAACCAGCTCTTAGTTTCATTGATTTTTTCTATTGTTTTCTTAGTCTCTATTTCATTTATTTCTTCTCTGATTTTTATTATTTCCTTCCTTCTACTGATTTGGGGCTTTGTTCTTCTTTTTCTACTTCCTCGAAGTACATCATTAGATTGTTTGAGATTTTTTTCGTTTGTTGGGGTAGGCTTGTATTGTTATAAACTTCCCTCTTAGAACTGCTTTTGCTGTATCCCACATATTTGGCATGTTTTATTTTCATTTTCATTTGTCTATAGGTATTTTTTTGATTTCTTCATTGACTCAATGGTGGTTCAGTTGCGTTTTGTTTAATCTCCAAATGTTTGTGGCTTTTCCGATTTTCTTCCTGTAGTTAGTTGATTTCTAGTTTCAAACCATTGTGGTCTGAAAAGATGCTTGGTTTTATTTCAATCTTCTTAAATTTATTGAGGCTTGTTGGACTAATATGTAATCTAATCTGGAGAACATTCCGTATGAATTTGAAAAGAATCTGTGTTCTGCAGTTTTTGGATGGAATGTCCTGTATATATCTACTAAGTCCATTTGTTTAATGTGTCATTTAAGGCCAATGTTTCCTTATTGATCTTCTGATTGGATGATCTATCCATTGGTGTATGTGGAGTATTAAATTCCCCTACTATTATTTTGTTACTGTCTATTTCTCCTTTTATGTCTGTTAATAATTGGTTTATATATTTAGATGCTTCTATGTTGGGAGCATAGATATTTACAAGTGTTATATCCTTTTGTTGGATTGTTCCCCTCATCATTATGTACTGCCCTTCTTTGTCTCTTGTTACAGTTTTTGTTTTAAAGTCTATTTTGTCTGATATGAGTATTGCTACCCCAGCTTTCTTTTCATTGCCATTTACATGGAGTATTTTTTTCCATCCCTCACTTTCAGTTTGTGAGTGTCTTTAGGTCTGAAGTGTGTCTCTTGTATGCAGCATATATATGAGTCTTGTTTTTTTATCCAATCAGCCACACTACACCTTTTGATTGGAGCATTTAGTCCACTGACATTTAAAGTAGCTGTTGATAAGGATGTACTTATTGTCATTTTGTGACTTTTCTTCTGGGTGTGTTAGTATTTCTTCTCTGTTTCTTTATTCTTCTCTTGCTCTTTTCCCTTGTGGTTTGATGACTTTCTTTAGTATTATGCTTGGGATCCTTTCTTTTAATATTTATGCATTTATTATAGGTTCCTGGTTTGTGATTACCATGAGGTTCATATATAATAACCTACGTATATAGCAATCTATATTCAAGTGCTGGTCTGTTAAGTTTGACCTCTTGCAGAATGCTCTACTGTTTTACTCCCATCCTCCCACATTTTATGTTTTTGATATCATATCTAACCTCTTTTTGTGTGTGTGTATGTATCCACTAACCTCTTATCATGGAAATAGATAATTTTAGTACTTTTTTCTTTTGACCTTCCTATTAGCTTCATAGGTGGTTAAGCTGCTACCTGTACTGTATATTTGCCTTTACCAGTGAGTTTATTGTTTTGGGTTTTTTTTTTAATTTTCTTATTCCTATTTGGGGTCTTCTCTTATCCACTTAAGTAAGTCCCTTTAGCATTTCTTGTAAGGTTGGTTTCTTGGTGACAAACTCCTTTAGTTTTTGCTTGTCTGAGAAACTCTTTATCTCTCCTTCCATTCTGAATAACATTGCCAGATAGAGTATTTTTTGGTTGTAGGTTTTTGTCCTTTTAGAAATTTAAATATATCATGCCACTCCCTTCTAGCCTATAAGGTTTCTGCTGAGAAGTCAGCTGATAGCTTTATGGGGTTTCCTTTGTATGGAACTTGTTGACTTTCTCTTGCAGCTTTTAGGATTCTCTCTTTATCTTTAATTCTTGACATTTTAATTTTACTGTGTCTTGGTGTGTTCCTCTTTGGGTTTATTTTGTTTGCTGCTCTCTGTGCTTCCTGTACTTGGATGTCTGTTTCCTTCCTTATGGAAAGTTTTCAACTTTGTTTCTTCCAATAGATTCTCTGCCCCTTTGTCTCTCTCTTCTCCTTCTGGGACACCTATAATACAGATGTTAGTGCACTTGCTTTTGTCCCAGAGGTCCCTCAGACTGTCTTTGTTCTTTTAAATTCTTTTATCTCTTCAGCTTAGGTGATTTCCTCTAGTCTTTCATCCAGTTTGCTGATCCATTCTTCTGTATCATCTACTCTGCTATTGAGTCTCTCTGGTGAATTTTTCAATTTCAGTACAGTATTCTTCATTTCTGATTGATTCTTTTTTATGTTTTCCAATTCTTTGTTCAAGTTCTCACTGAGTTCATCCTTTCTTCTCCCAAGATCAATGAGCATCCTTATGACTATGAGTTTGTACTCTTTGTCAAGTGGATTTATATCTCTGTTCCATTTAGTTCTTTTTCTGAGGTTTTGTCCTGTTCCCTTACTTGTAACGTATTCCTTTGTCTCCTCATTTTGCCTCTTTTTCTGTGCTTACATCTATGTATTAGATATATCAGCTATATCTCCCTATTTGGGACAGGTGGCCTCATGTAAGTGGTGCATTATGAGTCCCAGCAGTCTGCTTCCCTGTCATCACCAGTTCCAAATGTTCTAGGAGTGACCCCTGTGTGGGCTATGTGTGTCCTTCTGTTGTGGCAGGTGCCCAGGGAGGCTAGACTGTCCCCCTGGCTGGCTGGTTGTAATGCTCAGCTGTGTGTCGCTGCTATGGACGCTTCAGTCACTTTATCAGGCATGGGGAGCCCCTGCACAGTTGGCAGCAAGGTCTAATAGCACAATCATGTTGCAGTTTTTTTGTTAAGTGAGTAGGCCCCCAGTGTGGCTGGTTGCTAGCCTCAGGGGCTTATAATTGCTGTAGGCCTCCAGCCTGCAAGGCTTTTGTCATCTTTTTCAGGATTGTAGCTTTGTGGGTCCAGCCCCAGTCATGGAAGCACCCAGTTGTTTCAGGCTCTGGAAGGTGGGGCCAATCCCCTATGTTGCTGTTTGAGAAGCACAAGTGTGCTGCAGCTGACAAGCCCCACTGCCCACAGGGCCATACACATCATCAACACAGTTCTGCCCTGTGTGTGTGCCCTGACCCACTGAAAGAGACCCAATCACTCCACTGCAGAGGCCCCACACACTCCACCAAGGTCCCCCACACTCTACCTGCTCCTCATGCATGCCCTGCCCTGCAGAGGCAGACTCACTTTCCCAGCTGCAGAGGTTCCAGGCACCTCACATTTGCAGGCCCACTAGTTGCCTAAGGGCTTGCTGTTGGGTGTGTCCAGTCCTTAGGGTGGGATGCCTTCCCTGGCTGAGCTGGATTAAATTGGTGCTCTTGTAGGTGGGGCAGACCCTGAGCTAACACATCAGGAGAAGAACTCCAATGGTGTCTGCCAGTGTCTGTGTCAGCATCCCTGTACTAGTTCACAATAATTGCTGCCCCCAATGTCTCAGTCCCTGGAGAGGTCTCACCTCCTACCAAGTTGCACCCAGAACCTATCAGGTGAGTCTCTTCAACAAAATGCTGTGCACCTTTCTGGTGAATTTGGGTTGCTTATTGAAACAGGTGAATTTGTGCCTGGGCCCTTTAAGAGCAAGCTTTTTCCCCCTTATGTCTTATAGCTTTTCTGGGGGTATTCCCCATTGTTTTTAGTAGCCAGCAAAGCCAGATATTATGATACTCATCTCAGTTGTGCTGACTCCAAAAGCTGCTTACAGCAGTAACACTCCCCTGCTCAGATCCCCCACTCCTCCAGAGAAGGCTTCATACCATTGGATTGCTCCTGGCTGGCTGTGAAGCACTGTGGCTCATGAAGGTGGCTTTTTTCTCTCCAGAAAGGAACTTCTGTCTCTTCCACCTCAGTCAGGACTGTCTCTTGTTGTGGGGGCTCTTTTTATCCAGTTTTCAATTCTCTCTTAGGGGTAATTGTTCCAAGAGTAGTTGTAAATTTGTTGTGTCCACCATGTTGATACCATTTCCCCCGTCTTTTTGATGACAGCCATTCTACAAGTGTCATGTGATGTCTCATTGTGGTTTTGATTTGCATTTCCCTGATGATTAGTGATGTTGAGCTTCTCTTCATGTGCTTTTTTGCCATTTTTACATCCTCTTTGGAAAAACATCTACTTAGTACTTCTGCCTATTTTTTAATCAAATTGTTTGTTTTTGTTATTAATTTGTGTTAGTTCTTTATAATTTTGGATATTACCCCCTTATCTGATACATGAGTTGCAAAATTTTCCTCCATTATGTAGGGTGGTGTTTCATTTTGTCAGTTGTTTCTTTTACTGTGCAGAAATCTTTGAGTTTGATACAGTCTTATTTGTTGATTTTCACTTTTGTTGTTTGTACTTTTGGCATCATTTCCAAAAATTCCTCACCAAGACCAATATTGATGAGCTTCTTCCCTATGTTTTCTTCTAAGAGTTTTATGGTGTCAGGTCTTGTGTTTAAGACTTTGATTCATTTTCAGTTAATTTTTGTGAGTAGTGTGAGAAAGGGATCCAGTTTTATCGTTCTCTATGTGTTTCTCAAGTTTTCTCAGCACCATTTGTTGAGGAGACATTCCTTCCACCACTGAGTATTCCTGGCTTTCTTGTTCAATATTAGATGACTATATATGCCAGGATTTGGTTCTGGGCTCTCCATTCTGTTCCATTGGTCTATGTATCTATTTTTTTTCCAGTACCATACCATTTTCATTACTATGGCTTTGTAGCATATTTTAATATCAGGAAGTGTGATAACTCCAGCTTTGTTCTTTTTTGTTAGGTTTGCTTTGGCTTTTCAAGGTCTCTTGTGGTTCCACACAAATTTTAGGATTGTTTCTTCTATTTCTGTGAAGAAGGTCTTTGGTATTTTGATGGGGATTGCATTGAATCTGTAGATGGCTTTGGGTGTATGGCCATTTTAACAATACTAATTCTTCTAATCCATGAGCACAGAATGTCTTTCCATTTGTTTGTGTCTTCTTCAATTTCTTTCAGCAAATTCTTGTAGTTTTCATTATACAGATCTTTCACTTCCTTGGTTAAGTTCATTCATCAGTATTTTGTTGTTTTTAATGCTATTGTGAATGGGATAGTTTTTTAAATTTCTTTTTCTGATGCTTCATCTTTATTGTAAAGGAATGTCACTGATTTCTGTAAGTTAATTTTGTAATCTGTCACTTTACTGAAATCATTGAATAATTCCAACAGTTTTTTGATTGACTCTTTGGGATTTTCTATAAATAAGATTATATCATCAGCAAATAGCAACAATTTTACTCCTTCCTTCCCAATTTGGATGCCTTTTATTTCTTTTCTTGCATAGTTGCTCTGACTGGGACTCCCAGTACTACATTGAATAAGAGTGGTGAGAATGAGAAACCTGTCTTGTTCCTCATCTTAGAGAAAATGCTTTCAATTTTTCTTAATTGAGTATAATGTTACCCGTGGGTTTGTTGATATGGCCTTAATTATATTGAGGTATGTTCCTTCTATATCCAATCTGTTAAGGGTTTTTAACATGAAAGGATGTTGCATTTTGTCAAATGATTTTTTTGCATCTATTGAGATGATCATGTGATTTTTATTTTTCATTTTATTGATGCAATAAATTACATTTATTGATTTGCATATGTTGAACGATCCTTGCACCATAGTGATAGATCCCATTTGGTCATGGTGTATAACCACTTTAATGTGTTCTTGAATTTGGTTCACTGGTATTTTGTTGAGAATTTTTACATCTATATTTATCAGGGATATTGGTCTTTAGTTTTCTTTTCTTGTGGTATCCTTATCTGGTTTTGGTATCAAGGTAATAATGGCTTTGTAGAAAGAGTTTGGACATCTTTCCTCCTCCTCAATATTTTGGAAGAATTCAAGGAGAATTGATGTTAATCTTGAAATGTTTGGTAGAATTCACCAGTGAATCCTGGCCCTTGAGTTTTCTTATTATTGACTCAACCTCTTGACCCATTATTGGTCTTTTCAAATTTTCTATTTCTTCTTGATTCAGTCTTGGAAGGTTGTTTATTTATAGAAATGTATCTATTTCTTCTAGGTTATGTAACTTGTTAGCATATAATTGCTCATAGTAGTCTCATAATTTTCTGTATTTCTGTAATATCAGTTATATTGTTTTCTCATTCATTTCTAAGTTTATTTACTTGTCTTGTATCTGTTTTTCTTAGTCTAGCCAAAATTTTGTCAATTTTATTTATCTCTTTGAAGAATGAGCTTTGGTTTTGTTGATCCCTCTATTGTTTTCTTATTTCATTTGTTTTCACTCTGACTTTTATTTTCTTCCTTCTGCTAACTTCAGGCTTAATTTGTTTCTCTTTTTCTAGTTACTTGAGGTGTAAAGTTAGGTTGCCTATTTGGGATATTTTAAATCTCTTAATATACATGTTTATTGCTGTAAACTTTCCTCTCAAAATTGCATTTGCTACTTTCCATAAAATTTGATATGTTGTATTTTCATTTTTATTTTTTGAGATAATTTTTATTTCCCTTTTCATTTCTTCTTTTACCCGTTGGTTGTTTAGAAATGTGTTGTTTAGTTTCTACATGTTTGAAGATCTACTCACTTTCCTCTCATTGTTGATTTTTAATTCCATACCATCGGGGTCAGAGAAGTTGTTGATATAATTTCAGTTTTCTTAAATTTGCTGAAATTAGTTTTGTGGCCTATCAATTTATTTTGGAGAATGTTTTGTGTACACTTGAGAAGAATGTATGTTCTGCTGCTGTTGTATGGAATGTTCTATATATGTCTGTTAAGTCCATTTGTTCTAAAATGTGATTCAATTCCCATGTTTCATCTTTGATTTTCTCTCTGGACAATCTATCCATTCCTGATAATAGGGTATTGAAGTCCCCTACTATTATTGTTTTGTCATGTATTTCCCCCTTAAGATCTGTTAGTATTTGCTTAATATATATTGATGGTCAGATGCTGGTGTATATATTTATGATTGTTTTATCTTCTTGCTGTATTGACCTCTTTATCATTATATAATGACTTATTTTGTCTTTTGTTACCTTTTTGGCTTGAAGTCTATTTTATCTTATGTAAGTATGGCAACTCTCAGTTTTTCTTTTTTTGGCTACCATTTGCTTGGAGCATTATCTTTCACCACTTCACTTTGAGCCTATGTTTGTCTTTAGAGCTGAAATGAGTCTCCCGAAGGCAGCATATAGTTGAGTACTGTTTTTTTAACTCTGTGCCTTTTGATTGGTGGGTTCAAAGCATTTACATTTAGAGTGATTATTGATCTATAAAGACTTACTACTGCCATTTTATCTTTCATTTTCTGGTTGTTTTTTTATCTCTATTGTTTATTTTTTCCTTGTGTTTCTGTCTACCTCTTTAAGTTAGTGGTTTTCTATGATGATTTGCTTAATTTTCCCTTATGTTTTGTGTGTCTGCTCTAGATTTTTATTTTGTGGTTACCATGAGGTTTGTATAAAATGTCTCATAGATAAAGTAGTCCTTTTACTGCTGATAGCAACTTATCTTCATTTGCCTATACAGGTTCTGTCATGTTCCTCCCCCCTTTATATTTTTGTTGTCACAAATTATCCCTTTTAATGCTATGAGTTTGTTACCAAATTGTGGTAGCTATAGTTATTTTTAATGCTTTTTCCCTTTAACTTTTATACTATAATTAAGTGTTTAATAACTTATTCTAAAATAGAGTTGCAATTTACTGATTCTGTCTATTTATTACCTTACTCAAAATTTTATGTACTCTTGTCTTTTCATTTCATTTCAGGTAGAAGAGTTCCTTTCAATATTTCTTCTAAAGACAGATCTACTGGTGACAAACTCCCTCAGCTTTTGTTTGTCTGGGAAACCTTTATTTCTCCTTCATATATGAAGGATAACTTTGCCAAATAGGATATTCTTGGCTGGTAATTTTTACGTTTCAATACTTTGAATATGTCATTCCACTCTCTTCTGGCCTGTAGAGTTTCTGCTGAGAAATCTGCTGATAGTCTAATGGGAGTTCCTTGTAAGTTATTTTCCTTTCTTCTCCTGGCTGCCTTTAAGATTCTTTCTTTTTCATTGACTTTTGACAGCTTTATTATAATGTACGTTGGAGAGGGTTTTTTGCATTGAGATACTAGGGTGATCTGTTAACTTCATGGATTTGTATATCCAATTCTTTGCCCAGGTTTGAAATGTTCTCAGCTCTTATTTTTTTAAATAACCTCTCTGTTCCCTTCTTCTTTTCTCCTTCTGGTGTACACAATATTGTTATATTGGCTCTCCTAGTGGAGTCTGATAGCTCTCATAGGGTTTCTTTACTTTTTAAAATTATTAGTTCTCTTTCCATTTCCACCTGAATTATTTCTAGGTTCCTATCTTCCAGATTGCTTATGCTCTCTTCCATCTGATCTGCTCTTTTTTCAGCGCATTTCTAATTCATTCTTCATCTCATTTATTGAGTTCTTCAGTTGCAGAATTTCTGTTTAGTTCTTTTTAAAAATTTTAATCTTTTTGATAAAGTACTCTTTCTGTTCATTAATTTTATTCCTGAGTTAATTGAATTGTCTTTCTGAGTTTTCTTGCAGCTTGTTGAATTTCTTCATAACAGGTATTTTAAATTCTCTATCAGATCACAATCTTTCATAATGTTTAGTTTGGTTGCTGGAGAATTGTCATATTCTTTTTGTGATACCATATTACTGAGATTTTTTTAATGGTGTTTGATAGAGTGTGTACCTTGCAGCTCTTTCAGTTGTAATCCATTGATATTATGCTGGGTCCCTATTGATTTGTGGTAAAATGTGAGAGAAGAAAAGAGTTCTATAGTCTAAGATGAAATCTCAGTCTTTTAGTGGGTCTGTGTCTCTGGGCTATGTCCTTTCCAAGAGTTTTTAAATGATTTCCCCCTAGGTGAGACAGGAAGTCTAGATAGGGCTTGAGATGACTTGATATTACCCTTCCCCCTATGTGAGATAAAGCTATGACAGTCCTTCTCACTGGAGAAATGGCCATTATTATAGAGAAAATGATCTAGTTGTATTTTACAATGGTTACTTTTCCCTTTACCCTGTCAGAGAACAGAGGGGATTTATCTTGGGTCATTACTGTTGGGGATTCCTGGATGTAAAAACCCATGAAATTGTTGAGGTTCATTTAAGGTTGCAGCTCCCAGGAGTTTTCACTTTTAAACTAATTCACACTCAGTCTCCAGCAATTCATCAAAATGACCATTTAAATAACTATTATTAGTTTTTGTCTTCAGTGTCTTTGCTCCAGTTAAGGTGATCTCAGCTGTGATTCTCTGTCTTCACCTTTGTCTGACAATTTTGGAGTGATGTTTGCCTTACAACCTCAATTCTCTGAAGGCCCTTATTAACATTACTGGTTTTCCATTTGTTCTGCCTTTGTTGTTGTTGTTGTAAGGACGGGAGTGATTACTTCAAATTTCTTTACAAGTTAGATATCCAACGCAATGCTTTTAAGTTTTTTCTGTATTTTCTTCACCATTACCTTGTCTAAAAATCATTTTCTGATCTGTAGTGTCTTCCTATTTGAATAGGCAAGATTTTCCCTGACAATTCTTTTGACCTCCATAGAAGTTGTAACATCTTTAAAGTAACAAGCAATTAATTTCTCTCAGATTTTAGTTTGGTTACTCCCTGCTAACATGTAAATATTGAAAATTTTATTTTATTTAAAAACAAAACAAATTTTTGATTACAAAATAATATATTTTATTGTAGAAAGTAGGAAAATAGAGAATAGCACAAAGAAGAAAAATAAGAATACACATAATTCCACAATTCTTAACATTTTTGTGCATATCCTTCCACTAGTTTTTGTGAATGGGCGTGCATTTTTAATGTACATTAATATAATCATACTGTACATACTAATCTGTTGTCATGTCTTATTTTTATTCATCAATATCATATTTTTCTATTATATTTTTAACAGCTTTATACATCATTATGTAATCACTATATTGAATCATATCAAATGTCTATACCATAATTTATTCAGTTATTCCTCTATTGTTAGACATTTTAGGTTGTTTTCAGTAAATTCTTATAAATAATGCTGTGATTAACATTCCTACAGCTTAGCTTTATGATTTTTCTTAGGATAACTGCAATTAAAATTCCTAAATCAAAAAATGTGCACATTTTGAAAGACTCAAGAAGTTCCCCCCCAAAATTAGACAGGACTAAAAACATTTTTTTCCTGATGTAAAACCAACCTAGAAAACTTAATACAATATCAGTGGTGTGTAAGGGGTTTAATTTATTTTAGTGGTCTCTAGGTGTGAGCACTTTTGACATATAAATCTGAATATAATTTTTTTCAGGAAACTTTTCTCCTACCATATATTTGAATATTTCCTTATATACTTGTTCTTCCTCTTCTTACACAAACAGTAGTTTATATGTTGCATGTAAATAACCTGTCTCAAAAACATATTATATCTCTTTCATTATATCTTATCTGTCCACCTCATTCTCTATGATTTTGTTAAAACTTTTCTCCTTGTCATTAACTCTGTTTTAAGGATTACCAATTTTAATTCTTATTTCTGATATAGTCTTCCTTTCCTTTTTTGTCTTTAATCATTTAACTTTTCTACATCTGCCAGGTTATTTTAAATCAAGTTATGCTTTGCTATATTTTCTTTGATTTCTAATATGATACAACTTATTTTCTCTTTGACAATGAAATATTTTTTATTATTTCCCCTCTTTTTGGTGTCTATTCTTATTCAAAATGTATTATCATCCCCTTGTTGCTTATAACATTTCTTTTTTAAATTTACATGTATCATTTCTATTTGAGTTGGAACAGTAATAAGACAAATACTAGCTCAAAATATTTTGGATGTCCTTTCTTTTAGTTTCCTGCTTATTTCACGCTTCCGATGAATACCTAGTATTGGTATGGATATGACTCCTTATGGAATGTGTTCCATAGTTTGTGAGATTTTAATTACCTGTAATCTTAATCCTTATATTTACAAGTAATTCTGGAGGGACTTCTGAATACTCTCACTTATTTCTCTGATAAATAATATTAGAAGCAATTAGATTTGAATCTTGGTGACTTCTATTGGTTTGGTCAAACTTTATTATATTTTCAGATATTTCTTGGATTATTTGATGCAGAGCTTGCTTCTTTCTTATTGTTTTCTTTTTGTACTTGGTTTTCTTGAAGGGAGTCCTGAAAAGATGCATATCTTTGCTATACTCTCTAGAACAACTTTAGAAACTGCTTTGCCTATCTCACATAAATCTATTTCCCTATGCTATGGTTGTGACTAGATGGAATTTTTAATCAATAGCCATTTATTGGGCAATCTCTATGTGCACCACATTGGGTAAAGCACTGTGAGATCTAGAGTGATATACATAGTATCATCTCTGCCTACAAAGAAGTGACATTTTTATTGAGTGAATTATCTATGAGACAGCAAAAATTAAGACCAATGTACCACTTAAGTGAAATTTAAAGCAAAAATATAAAGTAAAAAAGAACAATATACTTTCTCAAACGTTTATACAAATAATAATTTTGAAATAGAAATGAGAAAGATTGCTTGTACTGCAGTCATTTGGTAGCCCAATTATATGAATGATCTCTATTTTACCTGTAATGCATTTTACATTGCATTACCTTAGTTGCTTTTATCTCCAACAGGATTATAAATTTGCATCAGCTGGTCACAATATCTAAATAAATAACTGGAATTAAAAATATGTTCAATTCTGTTGCTGTGGTCTTCATTCTGTTTTTACATAAAGAGTTGCAATACTCTGCATTCATATTGTAGGTATCATTCTTCTTTTATTTTAGACCAGATTCTATCCAGTGTCTTTTTTTGAGCTCCTATTACCTCTTTATTCCTCAGGCTATGAATGAGTGAGTTCAACATAGGAGCAAAACCGTGTAGAACAAAGAGATAGCCTGCTTTGCTGTGGAGAATGCCAGTATTGTATCAAATAAATTAACATGCCTGGACCTATGTAGAGACTCACCACCATTAGGTGGGAAGAGCAAGTGACCAGGGCTCTGTTCCTTCCCTCCTGGGATTTCATGCAATGGACGCCAAAGAAGATGAGGGAATGAGGCCATGATAAAACCAAAAGGGTGAGAATTAACACAACTACTGTCACTAAAGTAACCAGTTCATAGTCTACAATTCTTCACAGGAGAGCTTCACATGGCTGGGATTTCACAAAAGAAATGTTGAATCTCTTTGGAGCCACAAAAGGGAAAATGCATATAAAATATGGACTATGGCATTTAGAATGTGACCATCCAGGCTGTGATAATCAGCTGAAGACACACTTGGGGGCTGCTAATTGTTGGATATCTCAGGGAGTTGCAGATAGCTACATAGTGATCATAAGACATCAGAGTTAAAAGGACACATTCAGAAAAAGTGCTAGTTACATAAAAGAAAATCTGAATTCCTCAGGTGACTTATGAGATATTTATCCTCTCAGACCAGAAGTCAGTGACTATCTTGGGGTTAGTGATGGAAGTAAGAATTAAGTCTATTATGGAGAGCTGACTGAGGAGCAGATACTATGGGAAAAGAGTCAGAATTCCAACCAGATTAATAGGATTAGGGTGATGTTTCCAGGCAGCACAATGGTATAGCTCAGGAGAATGCTGTATGTAAAAAAGCTGATATTTCTCACATCAGGTAATAGTCCAAGAAAAATGGAATCTTCACCCATGTTTATGTTTTATTAGATTCTTCAGAAGAATGACAAGAGGGAGTTGGAAACCAGTCAAAGCATGAGAGGAGAAAAATTCTTACAAAAATTTCTATGCTTATTCTTTATTTGAAACTTCCAAATCTTAGACTATGGGCCAACATCACTATTTTATCTTTGACCATTTTTTCTCATACCGCCTCCACAGTCCCCCACACCATCTACAAATTTGGACAAATCTAATACAGATTGTTTGTATAATATTTCACAATTTCTTCTCTGGTAACAATTATGATTCTATGTATGTAACTGTATGAATTTGTTCTCTGACCTAATAAAGTATTTCATTTTTTTAACCATTGTTATGTCCAGATAACTGCTTATATGACCAATAAATCTTTGTTGATATAAATTATAAAGTATCTCTCAATAATGTTTATAATTCCAAATGATGTTTAGCTATGCCATTGCATTGGAACTACATTCATCGGGGTCACCATTAATTTCCCCATTGTTACCAGTTTTTGGTTATCATATTACTTGATCAATAAACACGGTGAAATAATTTACCCTCCTTGCTCTTTGAAATGATTTCTTCAGGCTTATGGGACAGCATGCTACTCTAGTTTTCTTTCTGTCTCACCCCTCTCTTCTTATCACTGCCCATTGCTGGGCTCTCTTTAACATCTTAATAGTTCAACTTTGGGGTGCTCCAGATATCTGCCCTTGGATCTGTTCCCTTCACTGTCTACACTAAATTCCTTTATCTAATCAAATTTTATACTTTAAAATCCATGATGATGACTCTCACAAATTCCTCAAAATTATTTGTCTGTGTGATATGACTTAAATTTGTATATTCTGGGTGATCCTCCAGTACTCCAAACTCTTACATCCACCTAACATTTACACTTAGATGAATAATACATATTTCAGAAATAATATGTCTCAAACTGAGTTCTGGATCTCCTCCACAAATCTGCTTCAAATGCAGCTTTCCCATTGCATTAAATGGGAATTCAATCATTTTAGTTGCTCCTAAAAACCTTGGAGTCTACTTTGACTTTTCTCTTTCCTTATTACTTGATATAAATCCCATTACAACCCTGAAGGCTCTACTTTAAAACACATCCACAATATGGTTGTCACCCTTAGTTTACTCCACCATTATATCTGGTCTGGGTTATTGAAAAGGTCTTCTAAATTAAGCCCCTTCTGTTGCTGCTCTCCCTCACAATCAGATTTCAACACAGCAGTGAGAGTAATCCTCTTAAAATATAAGTTGGATCTTGTCTCTCAAATCTCACTCAACTTTCATTTATCAAAAATGTCAGTGAACGACACCTGCTAAACCCAATAATGTATTTTCAGCCCTCATCTAACTTATTAGGGCTATTTGCACAGATTAACAATCTTTCCCTTTAATTCATTTATAAAATGAACAAATTCTGGGAATCTAATATACAGCATAGGAATTATAGTTAATAATATTGTATTGCATACTTGAAAATTTCCAAGAAATTAGATCTTAAGTGTTCTTACTTCAAAAAAAAAAAAAAAACTATATGAGGTGAAGGATGTGATAATTAACTTGATTGTGGTACTAATTTCACAATGTATACATATATTAAATTGTACACCTTAAAAAATTATATCTCCTTTTGCTTGTTGATGTTTTCTGATGTAATTTTTTCTCCTTAGCACTTACCACTCACTATCTAAAATACATATAACTTATCTTTTATCTAGTTTAATTTCTGTCTTTTATACCAGAATGCTAACTCTATCAGGACAGAAATTGTTGTAGGGTTTGATGATTTTGTACCTGCAGAGCCTAGCATAAGTCAGAAATGGAAAGTAAGTTAACAAAACATTGTTATTGAATGAATGAATAAGTGAATGAATTACGGATATCATATTATCTTCGTGTCAGAACCTTCCAGTAGAGCCCCATCTTACCTAGTGTAAATGTAATGTCTTTTAAAAGCTGACTAAGCCCCAAGTCATCTAGTCTCAACCATCTCACTGACCAAATTACTCACTACTCAACCCCTTGCTCAGTCTACAAGGGTCAAACTGGCCTCCTCAATTTCCTCAGACACACAGGGCATACTCTCACTGTTCAGAAAACCAAGGTGGGTGCACCTTCTGATGAGTTAAATCAGACTCTCCAACAAAAGTAGTAGTCACACAAAATAAAGTATATTTGCAGCAAATAGGAGATCATGCAGAATCATTTCCAAAGTCATGGCTCCCCTAATGAAGGGAAACAGGGACCTTTTATTTTGGATGGAGAATAAATATTCAAAAGGGAATGTTGGGTATTCACTTGCACAGACTCAGTTGGAAAACATGCTTCCACATACATGGCAGGTTATGGTAATCAGGCCTAAGCTTCTCCTTGAGACATCTTAGCATTAAAAATAAGGCAAAGGTCATAGGCATAGCTCTTGTGGTAAGGATTGGTCTGGTTCAGGGTGGTTGGTGATTGCTCCTCTTAACATAACAAAAGGAAAAAAAACAATTTGGAAAGACAGTTAAATGCTTCCAGACCCACCCTTGAATTCTTCTGGGCATTGGTTGGTGACAAAATCCCTCCTCTAGTTTTATCCTCCTCCTCATTCTTGAGGGGCATGAGTAAAAGGTCCATCTTCTGTAACTGCTTCCTGCTGGGTATGGGCATTGCCATAGGGACCTGTAGAGGAGAAGAATTTCCAGCTAATCTCACAAAGGTTTGTGGGTCACCACAGGCATAGCCCCAAGTTATTTGTAACAACCATCTGTAATTTTATAGCCTCAATGTTTTTGGTATATATTTAGGATCTGGGCATACTTGCCCCCTTCTGCAGATTCCACCAGCTCTTTTATAGTCTAGATACTGGTTTGCCCATCATTCTCTGATGGACCTAGTCTTGCTGCCCAGGAACATGCAACCTCCTTGTAAGCATACTATGACTAAATGGCATGGGGTTAGTTAAGATCCAGGTCAGAGCCTGGGATGGATAGTCAGTCATTCAAAGGATGACAGATCATTGGGATTTACTTATCTTTATAGTGTCACTGAAATAAGAGTTTCAAATTAGAGTGGTTTGCAGGAAAACTTGGACTCATCAATTGTCTGTGATGATCTCTCTTGATGTTCAGACAAGGGTGCCTTTTTACCCAAGTGTGGTGGATCCAATGGGTGACTCTTTCTATTTTTAGGGAAGAGTAATTTGTTAGTAACACCACGCGAGGCCCTACCCAAGTAAGACTTACCTGATCTTGGGACAAACCAATTTTCCAAGTTTTAAGATAGACCCAATCTCCAGGTTCATATGGGTGGAGTTTAACCTCTGTAGGCAAGGGAAGACAGAAGTTTTCTTATTTACTGGGTGCATCTACTACCTGCTTCAGATTGATTAAGTGTTTGATTGCCATGGAAACCTCTGAGTCTGGGTTTGTGAGTGAATGAATCTGAGTCTTTAGGGAACGGCCCCCCATAGGTCATTTCAAAGAGGCTAAGCTTCAGTTTGCCTTTTGCAGCTGCCCTTATCTGAGTGAGGGCTATTGGCAGTAATTTTTGCCAATTTTCCTGCATCTCTTGGCACAATTTAGCCAAGATTTTCTTTAAAGTTTGATTGGCCCGCTCAGTTTTTCCATACGATTGTGGTCTCTATGCGGCAGGTAGCCTCCGTTTAATTTTTAGAACTCTGGCTACTTCAGAGGTTATTTTTGTTATAAAGCCTGACCCATTGTCATTCTGAATTGATCTAGGCAACCCAAAATGGGAAATGATTTCTTTTAACAACACCTTTGTTACCTCATTTGCCCTTTCCAATCTATAAGGAAAGACTTCAATCCACCCAGCAATGTATCCACAAACACCAAGAGGGATTTGTGCCCTCTGGGGGCAATGGGCATAACAATAAAATCAACTTGTCAGTCTCCCCCCAGTCGAGTGCCCCTAATTTGAGTTGCTTTGGCCAGGGGAGGTACAGGAGGTCTGGTTTTTGTGTTATTCTTTTGGTGATAAATGCATTGTCCAGTTGTTTTTTCAATAAGTTCTTTTATACCTGGGGTGCTTTTGACCTTCATCAACCATGGATATAAGGTCTCTTTTCCATAAGGGGTAGAATTATGAGCACTGTTAAGGGTCCCCAAAGTTGTTTGGTTGGGGACCCAAATCTTCCCTGGTTGGTTTATCATCCAGCCCTTGACTATTGGGGACCACTGGTAACCTCTGTAGTGGCTTCATTAGGGGAATACTCTGGTGTAAATTTGTAGAAGGGTAGAGTGGGAATTAATGGTAATTGGAGAAGCTCTTCTGATATAGAGGCCATTTTTGCAGCTGCAGCTGCCAAGTTACTCCTTTTATGGCCTCCGATTCCCCCCCTTTGATGGCCTTTACAATGGACCACAGCTACTTCCTTGGGGCCCTGTACCAATTCTAGCAGTTTAAGGATCTCTGGCCCATGTTTAATTTCTTTACTGCTGCTGTTTAGAAGTCCTCTTTCTTTCCAAATGACTCCATGAGTGTGAATTACAGAGAAAGCGTATGTAGATTCTGTGTTTATTGTTATTATTTTTTCTTTCCCCAATTCTAAAGCTGTGGTTAATGCAATTATTTCTGCTTTTTGAACCGAGGTGCCTGATGTCAGCCCCTTGGCTTCTATGGTTGCACGCAGGGACACTACTGCATAATCTGCTCTTCTTTGCCCATTATTCATGAAACTGCTACCATTTACAAGCCATACTTCCTCTGCATTAGGCAATGGTTCACTCTGAAGATCGCTGCAGTTAGAGTAAACCTGATCAATCACTTCTGGCCAGGCATGGCCAGAATCAGGGAGCAGGGTAGCTGGGTTTAAGATTTTAAAGAAATCTGAGGGGAATCTAGCAGCATAGCTTGATATTGTAGTATTCTATTCTGGGATAGCCATAGATGTCCTTCAGTCTCTAGTAGACTAGAGACTTGATGGGGGGGTCCACACCATCATAGGTCGGCCCATAGTCAGTTTTTATGCTTTCTTTATTAAGAGGCAGGTGGCAGCTACAGCTGTCAATCATGGGGGTCATCCTTTCACCACAGTATCTAGATGCTTTGAGGAATAGGCTACAACTCTTTTTAGGGATCCCAACATTTGGGCTAGCACTCCTATAACTATTCCCTGTCTTTCATGAACATAGAGGTCAAATGTTTTGGTCAGGTCTGGTAAGGCCAGTGCATTGCTTGGCCTTGGAAACCTGCTTGCATTAGCAATTTTTTCCCAGTAATTTTATTGAGATCATGATGGTTTATAACATTGTATAATTGCAGGTGTACATTATTATTTGTCAATTTCTGAGTAGAATTCATCATGCTCACCACCAGTAGTCTAATTTTTGTCCATCACCATACATATGTGCCTCTTTATCCCTTTCACCCACCCCCAAACCCCTTCCCCTCTGGTAACCACCAATCTGATCTCTTTATCCATGTGTTTATCTTTCACATATGAGTGAAATCATGCAGTATTTTTATTTCTCTGAGTGGCTTATTTCAATTAACATCACACCCTCAAAGTCCATCCATGTTGTTGCAAATGGGATGATTTTATATTTTTTATGGCTGAGTAGTATTCCATTGTGTATATATATATATATATATATATATATATATATATATATACCACATCTTCTTTATCCTTTCATCCACAGAAGGGCATATGGGTTGCTTCCACATCTTGGCTATTGTGAATAATGCTACAATGAACATAGGGGTGAATAAATCTCTCTGGATAATTGATTTCAAGTTCTTTGGATAAATACCCCATAGTGGGATAGCTGTATCATATGGTATTTCTATTATTAATTTTTTGAGAAATCTCCATACTGTTATCCATAGCAGCTGCATCAGTTTGTATTACCACCAGCAGTGTATGAGGATTCCCTTTTCTCCACATTCTCTCCAATATTGACTGTTGTTTTGTCTTGGTAATTGTAGCCATTCTGACAAGTATAGGGTGATATCTTGTAGTTTTCATTTACATTTCCCTACTAACTAGTGATGTTGAACGTCTTTTCATGTGCATGTGGGCCATCTGTATATCTTCTTTGGAAAAATGTCTGTTCATATGCTCAGCCCATTTTTTTGATTGGATTTTTTTGTTTTTTTGTTGTTGAGTTGTATGAGTTCTTTATATATTTTGGAGATCAACCCCTTGTTTGATAAAAGACTTGCAAATATTTTCTCCCAATTGGTGAGATGTCCTTTTGTTTTGTTCTTGGTTTCCTTTGTTTTGCAGATTTATAGTCTGATGTAGTCCCATGAGTTAACTTTTTCTATTGTTTCCCTTGCCCAAGTAGACATGGTATTTGAAAAGATTACGCTAAGACCAATGTCAAAGAGTGTACTGTCTATATTTTCTTCTAGGAGTTTTATGGTTCCAGGTCTTACATTCAAGTCTTTAAACCACTTTGAGTTAATTTTTGTGTAAGGTGCAAGATGATGATCTGCTTTAATTCTTTTGCATGTGGCTGTCCAGTTTTCTCAACACCATTTATTGAAGAGACTTTCCTTTCTCCGTTGTATGTTCTTGGCTCCTTTGTCAAAGATTAACTGTCCATAGATGTGTGGTTTTATTTCTGGGCTCTCAATTCTGTTCCATTGATCTGTGTGTCAGTTTTTGTGCCAGTACCATGCTGTTTTGACTACTATAGCTTTGTAGTACATTTCAATGTCAGGAATTGTGATGCCTCCAGTTTTATTCTTTTTTCTCAGGATTGCTTTGGCTATTCAGGATCTTCTGTTTTTCCATATAAATTTTAGGGTTCTTTGTTCTATTTCCATGGAGAATCTCACTGTGATTCTGATTGGGATTGAATTGAATCTGTGGATTGTTTCAGGTAGTATGGACATTTTATCTCTGTTGATTCTTCTGACCCATGAGCATGGAATATCTTTCCATTTCTTTATGTCTTCAATTTCTTTCAATAATGTCTTATAGTTTTCAGTGTATAGGTCTTTCACCTCTTTGTTTAATTTTATTCCTAGATACTTTATTCTTTTTGTTGCAATTGTAAATGGGATTGTATTCTTGATTTCTCTTTCTGCTAGTTTGTTGTTAGTGTATAGAAATGCAAATGACTTTTGTAAGTTGATTTTGTACCCTGCAACTTAGTTGCAGGGTAGTTATTGATTATTTCTAATAGCTTTCTGGTGAGTTCTTTAGGGTTTTCTATATATAGAATCATGTCATCTGCAAATAGCAAGAGTTTTACTTCTTCCTTTCCAGTTTTGATTCCTTTTATTTCTTTTTCTTGCCTAGTTGCTGTGGCTGAAACTTTCAGTAGTATGTTGAATAGGAGTAGCAAAAGTGGGCCCCCTTGTCTTATTCTTGTTCTCAGAGGCATGGCTTTCAGTTTTTCACCATCAAGGATGATATTATCTGTGAGTTTTTCATATATGGACTGTATTATGTTGGGGTACTTTCCTTCTACAGCCATTTTATTCAGAGTTTTTATCATAAATGGATGCTGTATCTTGTCAAATGCTTTCTCTGCATCTGTTGAGAATATCATGTGATTTTTAGTCATTTTATTGATGTGGTGTATCTCATTGATTGATTTGCAGATGTTGAAGCATCCCTGCATCCCTGGAATGAATCCCACTTGATCATGGTGTATGATCTTTCTAATGTATCATTGTATTCGATTTGCTAGTATTTTGTTAAGGATTTTTGCATCGATGTTCATCAGTGATATTGGCCTGTAGTTTTTTTTTTTTTTTTTGGTATCAGGTTAATGTTGTCTTTGTAAAAATAGTCAGGAAGCTTCCCCTCCTCTTCAATTTTTTGGAAGAGTTTGAGAAGGATAGGTATTAAGTCTTCTTTGAATGTTTGGTAGAATTCACCAGGGAAGATGTCCGGTCCTGGACTTTTACTTTTTGGGAGGTCTTTGATTACTATTTCAATCTCCTTACTCGTGATTGGTCTATTCAAAGTCTCTATTTCTTCTTGACTCAATTTTGGAAGGTTGTATGATTCTAAGAATTTATCCATTTCTTCTAGATTGTCCAATTTGCTAGCATATAGCTTTTCATAGTATTCTCTTATAATCTTTTGTATTTCTGAGCTGTCTGTTGTAATTTCTCCTCTTCCATATCTGATTTTACTTATTTGAGACTTCTCCCTTTTTTTCTTGGTGAGTCTAGCTAAAGGTTTGTCAATTTTGTTTATCTTTTCAAAGAACCAGTCCAGGAGCTCCAATTCTTATCCCCACATGGTACTGTCAATATTTTAGTTTTAGCAAATTTAGTTGTTGTGAGGTGCTATCTCATGTTTTAATTTGCATTTCCTTAATGGCTGATGATGTGGAGCATCTTTTTGTGGGCTTAATAGATGTTCATTTGACTATTTTTTTGTATTACCTGTTAATATATTTGGCCATTTTTATTGTTTTTTTGACTTTTTATTATTGAGCTAAATATTCTAGATTCAAATTCTCTGATATATATCATTTACATAATATATATAAATTACAAATATTTTCTTGACTTTTCATTTTCCTAACATGTCCTCACATTTTCTTTTGAATATGAAATTTTTTATCTGGATTTTTTCTTATAATGTTTATATTTTCTAAACCTTGTCTTAAAAACTCTTTTCTGATATTCAAAAAGATATTCTCCTATGTTTTCTTAGAAAACATTTTATAGGTTCAAAATTTATTTTTAAGTCTATGGTACAGTTCATATTGATTTTTGTGCATGGTGTAAAAAAAGGTCTAGATTCATTTTTCTTGGATGAATATATGGTTTTTACAACACCATTTTATAAAAAATTTACCCTGTTTCAATTAAATTTACTTGGCATCTTTGCCCAAAAGCCATATATGTAGATCTGTTTCTGGACTTTCTATTCTGTTCCGCTGTTTCTTTAATTTCCCTCCTGCCAGCACCACACCACCATTTAATTACTATAGCTTGAAATCTGGAAATGTCAGTAATTCCACTTAGTTCTTTTAAATAATTATTTTGGTTAAGTTCTTTGTATTTTTATTCAAATTTTGGATAACTTTATCAGTTGCTACAAAAAAGGATGTCTGCTGGATTTTGATTGAGATTACATCCAATATACAAGTAAATTTAAGAAGAATTAACATCTTAATAGTATTGAATCTTCTCATACATTTATAGGGCAGACCTCTCCATTTCTTCATATCCTTTTGAATTTCTCTCAGTATTGTTTTATAGATTTTAGTATAGCTGTTTTGCATATGTTTTGTTGAATTGGCTCCTAAGCATTTTTTAATGATATTGTAAATAGTATTCTTCAAATTTCCTTTTCTAACTTTTTGTTACTATTTTATAAAAATTTGTGAAGTATATCTCCATAAAGATGGAAAAAATGTAAATATGTATATACATACATGCATATTAAAGAAAGAAAGAAAAGAAAAGAAGAAAATTAACTTAAAAGTGTGATTGATTTTTATATTTCAACACTGTATACTATTACTTTGAGAAATTTACTTGTTAGGTCAAACAGTTTCCTTTTTTTTAGTAGAGCCTTTAAAATTTTGTATGTAATCATATATATTCCCTGCTAATAAAGTCAGTTTTTCTTCTTCCTCTTCAACCTTTATGTCTTTTTCTATTCTTGTTTTATTGCACTGTTTAGGACTTCCAATATAATGTTGAATAGAAGTGGTAAAAGTGAGCATCTTTTTTCCTAGTCTTGGAGGGAACAAATGTGTTGCCTGTAGATATGTTTGTAGATGACTTTGATTATATTAAGGAAATTCCTTTTTATTTCAAAATCCTTATAATGGTGTAGAAAATGGGAGTTGGGGTTGGCCTGGTGGTGTAGTGGTTAAGTTTGCATACTCTGCTTGGGTGGCCTGGTGTTCGTGTATTTGGATCCTGGGTGCAGATCTACACACCACACATCAAGCCATGCTGTGGTGGTGTCCCACATACAAAATAAAGGAAGATTGGCGCTGATGTTAGCTCAGGGGCAAGCTTCCTCCCCCAAAAGAAAAAGAGAAATATGGTGTTAAATATGTCCAATGTTTTCTCTGCAATTATTATAATAATATTTTTCTACTTATGATGACAATGTAGTAAATTACATTAATTAATTTTCAAATGTTAAACCAAACTTGTTTTTCTGGGTTAAACTCCAGTTGATCAAAATATATTATTCTTATTACATTATTGTATTTAATTTGCTAATATCATGTTAAGTTTTGTATCTTTATTCATGATGGATATTGGCCTATAATTTTCTTTTTTTGTAATATCTTTGCCAGTCATTGATATCCATAATATGATGGCTTCATTAACAAGTTGGAAAATATTTCCTATTTCTCTATTTCTTGAAGAGTTTCCTTTCATATTTGGTAGAATTTATAAGTGAAGCCACCTGTTCCTGGAGCTTTCTTTGTGGAAAGAATTTTTATTACTAATTCAATTTCTTTAATAAATAAAGAGATATTCATATTTTTATTTCTCCTTGGTTTTTTAAATGCTTTTTTCAAGAATTTTGTGTAATTTATCTAAATTAAATTTATTAGCCCAATAGTGTTCAAAACCTTCTTTCATCTTTGAAATAAATACAGTATACATATAGTGTTACTCCTTACAGTGGTAATTTGAATTTTCTCTCTTATTTCTTTGATTGAACTATCTAACTGTCTCTCAGTTTTAAGAATATTTTTCTAAATCCAGAATCTGGCTTTGTTAATTTTTCCTATTGTTTGTCAGGTTTTTATTTCATTTAGTTCAATCCTGTCTTTATTTATTCTTTCTCCTACATACTTTAGGTTTAATTTTCTCTTCTTTTTCTGTTTAATTTAAATGGTAACCTGGGAATCTTGATTTTAACATTTTACTGTTTTTCTCATATCAGCATTTAATAAAATTTCATCTAAGTTTTGCTTAGCTTCATCCTAAAAACTTTTGTAACTTTTTTTCTTTTTTCTTCAGTTCAAATGATTTTCTAATTTTCTTTATGATGTCTTCTTTAATGAATTAGTTTATTTGGAAGTGTGTTGATTTATTTATAAATATTTGGTTTTTTTGAGATTAATTTTTTAAATTTCTAATATAATTCTATTGTAGTTAAAAAGACATATTCTGGATGAATTAAGTCCATTTAAGTTTATTAAGATTTACTTTATGGCTCAGCATAAAGTTTATCTTTAGTCACTATTACATTTCATTTGAAAAGAATATGTGTTATGCAGTTGTTGAGTGCATTATTCTCTAAATGTTAAGTTGGTTAAATTGATAGACAGTTTTTCCAAATTTTATATCTTTACTGATTTTTCCTTCTTTTAACAATTACTAAACAGAAGTGTTAAAACCTTCCTATAAAATTGTAATTTTTTTTCTATTTCTTCTTTAGTTTGCCCCTTTTTAGCGTGTATTTTGAAGTTTTATTAAGTGCATACACATTTAACATTGATGTGTCTTCTTGTTGATTTGACTTTTGCATCATTATGAAGTGGTCTGTTTTCATTTCTCGTTGTGCTCCTCTAAGATCACTTCACCTGATATTAATATAACCTCTTGAACTTTCTCATGTTTGGTGTTTGTATGGTATGTCTTTTTCTATCCTTTTACTGCCAACCTCTCTATATCTTTATATTTAAATTGTGCATCTTTTAAACAGTATCTATTTCAGTATTACTTTTATTTCTAATCTGACACATTTAATCTATTATATTTTATTCATTCCTTTTCATTACTATCCACTTCCCATTTATGCTTTGTTCCTTTGAATCTCTTTTCTTTCTTATTTTGGGTTAATACCTTTTTTGTATTCTATTCTCTCTTCTTGTCTGGCTTTTTGACTAGTCTGATTTATATTGTTTTTAATGGGTTCTCAAGGTTTTATCAAACAAATCTTGAACTTAGCACATTCTGCCATGAATTAATATAACACTAATGCTCATATAAAGAATTCAACAAATGTGTAATTAAATTTTCTCCTACATCTTTTCTGCTATTTTATAATATGTTTTTAGCCACTATTTCTTTAAATAACTTTTGTGCTAGTTCTCTCCCCTCCTTCTGGGATTCCACTTCTATATGTTTATTTATACTGTCCTATTAAAGGTCTGATTATTTTAAGCAATGTTTTAAAATTTCTTCTGTTTTACAGTTTGAGGAGTATTGCTCACTTTGAGTTTACTGATATTTTCTTCTAATCTGCCATTAAATCTATACAGTATTTGTTTTACATTTTGGATATTACATTTTTTTACTATTAGAAAGTTTACTTGGTTATTTTTCAGATCTTCTATTTTTCTCCTTGTTACAGTCAAATTTATTTTTAAATCCTTGAATATTTATGAAATCTGTTTTAAACTCTTTGTATATTGCCTCATTACCTCTCTCAATTCTAGGTCTTCTACTGCCTGATTTTATTTTGGCTATGGGTCACATTTGTCTATTTATTTTCATGTTTAGTGACTTTTTATTGGACACTGGACATTTTGAGTGTGGGTTTTTTGTCTTTAAATAGCATTGAGCTTTGGGAAACAGTTAAGCTACTTACTGTTTAGCTTAATACTTTTGAGACTTAATTTTAAGCTTTCCTAAGACAAGTGTAGTATTGCCTTTACTCCAAGACTACTTTAGCTCCACTAATAAGGTTTGATGCTTTTGTGTCTCCATTGTACACAACAGGCTCCCCGCAAAGTCTCTCCTCTCTGAATAGTTGAAACTCAAACAATTCTTCACCACATGCAAGCTCTGGAATCTGTTTAATCTATAGTGAGTTTTTAAATAATTATTTAAAAAACCTCAAAATATTTCCTCCTTATGCCTCCCTATATCTATGTGGCTTAGTGTGCAGCCAGAACATCAAATTCTATGAGATTTCTTGAGTTCTTTCTCAGCCTGGTTCCCTTCTCTATGGTATTTTGCCCACAGATTCAAGCCACCTCATCCTCCTTGAATATAATCTTTGTCTCCTCAGCTCAATAAGACTGCCATGTATGCTTGGGAGGTCACCAAGTTTTACATTATATCCTCAGAAATTATTGATCTTAAAGCTAAAATTTTGTAATCCTTTACCAACCTCTCTTTACTTTCCACACAGCTCAGCCCTTGGTAATCACTTTTCTACCCTGTTTCTATGAGTTTCACTTTTATTTTGTTTTGTTTTTAGATTCCTCATATAAGTGGTATCATGCATTATCTGACTTTGTCTGGCTTATTCCACTTATCATAATGCACTCAAGGTCTATCCATGTTTTCACAAATGGCAGAATTTCCTTCTTTCCCATGGCTCTCTCTCTCTCTCTCTATGTGTGTGTGTGTGTGTGTGTGTTTCTTTCTTATTTTATTCTTTTTTGTCATGAGAAAAGAATTATTTCATACAATTTTCATAAAGTTTTCATTATCATAAAATATATGATAAATATATTTTATCATATATTCTTATATATGACATATATACCATATCTTTTTTATCCATAACAATATATATACCACATCTTCTTTATCATTTGATAGACACTTAGGTAGTTTCCATATTTTGGCTATTGTAAATAATGCTGCAGTGAATATGAGAATACTGATATCTTTTTATACATCCAGAAGTGGATTGCTGGATCATATGGTAGTTCATTCTTAATTGGGGGGGGAGCCTCTATACTGTTTTTCATAATAGTTGCACCAATTTGCATTTCAACTAACAGTGCAGAAGGGTACCCTTTTTGCTACATCCTTACTGACACTTATCTTTTGCTTTTTGATGACAGCCTTCTAACAGGTGAAGTGATATCTCATTGTGGTTTCAATTTATACATCGCTGTTGATTCATAATATTGGCCATTTTCCATATACCTGTGGCCATTTGGATGTCTCTGGAAAAATGGCTATTCAGTTCCTCTGTCCATTTTTAAAATTAAACTGTTTGTGTGTTTGCTGTAGAGTTGTATAAGTTCTTTATATATTTTGGAAATTAACCCCTTATCAGATATATAATTTGCAAATATTTTTTCCCATTCTGTAGATTACCTTTTCACTTTGCTGATTGTTTCTTTTGCTGTGCAGAAGCTTTATAATTTGATGTAGTCTAACTTGTTTATTTTTTTTCTGTTGCCTTTACTTTTGGTGTCAAATTCAAAAAATTATTTACAAGACTGATGTCAAGGAAATTTTCCCCTAAGTTTTCTTCTCAGAATTTTATGGTAGCAGATCTTATGTTCAAGTCTTTAATCCATTTTGAGTTGATTTTGGCGTATGGTGTAAGATAGGTGTCCAGGTTTATTCTTTTGCATGTGGCCTTCAAGTTTTCCCAACACCATTTATTGAAAAGACTATGTTTTCCTCTACGTATATCCTTGGCTACTTTGTTTTAAGTTAATTAATCATATATATGTGGATATATTTCTGGGCTCTCTATTCTGTTCCAATGATCTATGTGCCTGCTTTTTATGCCAAAGGTAGTTTTGATTAGTATAGCTTTGTAATATAGTTTGAAATGAAGAAGTGTGATGCCTCCAGATTTATTCTTTCTCATGATTGCTTTGGCTAATCAGGGTCTTTTATGGCTCCATAAAATTTTAGAATTGTTTTTCCTGTTTCTGTGAAAAATGCCATTTGAATTTTGGTAGGAATTACATTGAGTCTGTGATTGCTTTGGGTAGTATGTATATTTTAACAATACTAATTCTTCAGATCCATAAGCATGGATTATCTTTTTATGTATTTGTATCTTCTGCAATTACTTTCATCAATGTCTTATAGTTTAAGCATACAGATATTTTACCTTTGGTTAAATGGATCCTAATTTATTCTTGATGCAATTGTAAATAAAATATTTTACTTAATTTCTCTTTCTGATAGTTCATTGTTAGTGTATAGAAATGCAACTGATTTTGGCATATTGATTTTGCATCTTTCAATTTTATTGAATTTTTAAAATTAGTTCTAACAGTTTTTTGGTGGAGTCTTTAGGATTTTCTAGTATAATATTCTTTCATCTGAAAATAGATACAATTTTTCTTCTTCGTTTCTGATTTGGATGCCTTTTATTTCTTTTTGTTGCCTAATTGTTCTGGCTAGGATTTCTAGTATTGTGTTGAATAAAAGTGGCAATAGTGGACATCCTTGTCTTGTGCCTGATTTTAGAGAAAACACTTTCAGCTTTTCACCGCTGAATGTGATGTTAGCAGTGAGCTTGTCATATATGGCCTTTATTATATTGAGATATGTTCCCTTTATAGCCAGTTTGATGAAAGTTTTTATCATGAACAAATGTTAAATCCTGTCAAATGCATTTTATGCATCCATTGAGATGATCATATGATTTTATTTTTTATTTTTGTTAATGTGGTGAATCAAATTGATTGATTTGTGGATGTTGAACTGTCCTTGCACCTACAGAATAATTCTCATTTCCTCATAGTGTGTGATGTTCTTAATGTAATGTTGAATTAGATGTGATAATATTTTGTTGAGGTTTTGCATCTTTGCTCATCAGGGATATCGGCCTATTTTTTTTCCCCTGTAATTGTCTTGTCTATTTTTGGTTTCAGGGTGATACTGGCCTCATAAAATGAGTTTGGAAGTGTGATTCCTCTTCAAATTTGGGGGACAGTTTGCCTAGGACTGGCATCAACTCTTCTTTAACTATTTGCTGGAATTTACCATTGAAACTGTCTGGTCCTGGAATTTTCTTTGTTGGAAAGTTTTTTGATTACTGATTCAGTCTCCTGACTAGTAATTTGTTAGGATTTCTATTTGTTCATGACTCAGACTTGACAGTACATTTGCAGAAATTTGTCTATTTCTCTTGGCTGTTCACTTTGTTGGTGTATTATTTTTTATAGTGGTCTCTTATGAGCTTGTGTATTTGTGTAGTATCAGTTGTAATAGATCCTTTTTTATTTTTAATTTTATTTATGGGTCTTCAATATTTTTTCTTGATAAGTCTAGCTATAAATTTGTCTATTTTATTCATTTTTTTTTTAAAAACAGCTCTTTAGCCAGCCCTGATGGCCTAGTAGTTAAAGGTCAGTGCTCTCATTGCTTCAGCAACCTGGGTTTAGTTCCTGGTCATGGAACCATACCAGTTGTCTATCAGTAGCCATGCTATGGCAGCAGCTCGCATAGAAGAACTAGAAGGACTTACAACTAGAATATACAACTATGTACTGGGGCTTTGGGAAGGGAAAAAGGAGTGCTTAATTTTTATTGATCTTTTTCTATTGTCTTTTTAAACTCTATTTTATTTATTTCCACTCTGATCTTTGCTATTTCCTTCCTTCTACTAACTTTGGCCTGTTTTGTTCTTTTTCTAGTTACTCAAGATGTAAAGGTAAATTATTTATTGGAGATATTTTTTAAATTAACATATGCAAAGCTCTGAGCTTTCCTCTTACAATGACTTTTGCAGCATTCCATCAGTGTTGGTATATTGCATTTCCATTTCCATTTTTCTCAAGGTACTTTTTGATTTTTTCTCTTGATTTCTTCTTTGACCCATAGTTTATTGAGTATCATGTTGCTTAATCTCCACGTACTTGTGACTTTTCCAATTTTCTCCTTATATTGATTTCTAGTTTTATACCACTGTAGTTGGAAATGATGCTTGATATGAATTCAATCCTCTTAAATTTATTGACTTGTTTTGTGGTCTAACACATGATCTATTCTGGGAAATATATATGAGTGCTTAAAAAGAATATAAATTCTACTGCTGTTGGATAAAATGTTCTGTAAATGTCTGTTAAGTCCATCTGGTCTATGATGCTGTTTAAACCCATTTTTAAAAATTGATTTTCTGTTTGTGTGATCTATTCATTGTGAAATTGGGATATTGAAGTCCACTACAATTATTGTATTGCTCTCTAGTGCCCCCTTTAGGTATGTTAATATTTGCTTTATCTTTTTGGGTGTTCCAAGATTGGGTGCATAAATATTTACAAATGTTTTAACCACTTGTTGAATTGACATTTTTATCATTGTATAATGACCTTCTTTTTCTGTTATTACAGTCTATTTGAAGTCTATTTTGTCTGATATAAGTATAGCTACCTCTGCTTTCTTTTAGCTTCCATTTACATGAATATATTTTTCTATCCCTTCACTTTCAGTCTGTATGTGTACTTAAAGCTGAAGAGAGTCTTCTGTAGGCAGCATATAGTTGGGTCTTTTTCTTGTCATTTGTGTATTTTGATTGGAGAATTTAGATCATTTACATTTAAGTAATTATTGATGGATTTGGACTTTCTTTTGCCATTTTATTAACTACTTTCTGGCTGTTTTTAAATTCCTTGCTCATTTCTTCTTCTCTTTGTCTCTTTCTTTTTAATTTTTTTGATCTTCTGTCATGGTATTCTTAGATTCCTTTTATTCTATCTTTTGTGTATCTATATAGGTATTGCTTTCCTATTAACATTAGGCTTATATAAAATATCATGTTTATAACAATATTTTAAGCTGACAACAACTCATTTGAACTCATAATAAAGCTCTATATTTTTAGCCCACTCTTATGTTTTATGTTTCTTGTGCAACCATTTACATATTTCTACCTTGTATATCCATGAGAAATCATTATAGTTACAGTTAGTTTTACTAGTTTTGTCTTTAACCATCACACTAGATGCATGTGATTTACCCACCAACATGACAGCATTAGAGTATTCTGAATTTAACTGCATATTTGCCATTGCCAGTGAGATTTACACTTTCATATATTTTTCTCTTTCATATATTTTCTATTTCTAATGAATATTTTTTCATTTCAGCTTAAAGAAGTTCCTTTAACATTTCATGTTAGGCCAGTCTAGTGTTGAGGAATCCCTTGAGATTTTGATTTTCTGAAAAAGTTTTATTGTCTCCTTCAATTATGAAAGAGAACTTTCTCAGGTAAAATATTCTTAGTTGATAGGGTTTTTTCAGCCCTTTGAACATGTCACACTACTGCAAATGTTAATCTATTCAAAATGTTGGCCTGCAATGCTTCTGCCAAAAAATCTGCTGATAGTCTTATGGGGATTCCCTTATACATAACAGCTTGTTTTTCTCTTATGATATTAAGATTTTCTCTTTGCCTTTAACATTCAACAATTTAATTATAATATATCTTGGTGTGAGTGTCTTCAGATTCCTCTTTTTTAAAATTTTCTGGGCTTCTTGGATATGAATGTCTGTTTCCTGGATCTGAATATCTGAATGTCTGTAAACCCTTGTATATACTGTTAAATGATTTTTAAAAGGGTGCCAAGACCATTCAATAGGAAAGAACAGTCTCTTAAACAAATTGTGATTGGGAAAAATGGATATCCCTATGCAAAAGAATAAATTTGGACTCTTACCTTACCCCATATAAAAAAATTTACTCAAAATGGATCAAAGACCTAAACATAAGACCTATAACTATAAAACTCTTAGAGGAAAACTTCATGTCATCGAATTTGGCACTGATTTCTTGCCTATAATACTAAAAGCTCAGGCAACAAAAGAAAATATATCAATTGGACCACATCAAAATTTAACACTCCTGTGCATCAAAGAACACAATCAACGTGGTGAAAAGGTAATTCACAGGATAGCAGAAAATATTGGCAAATGATATTTCTGACAAAGGATTAATATCAGCAATATATTAAAATAAACTCCTAAAACTCAACAGTAACACTAAAAACAAAATAACACAATCAAAAAGTGTGCAAAGAATTGAATAAAATTTTTTCCAAAGAATATATACAAATTGCCAATAAACACATGAAAAGATGCTCAACATCATTAATTTTTAGGAAAATGAAAAACAAAAGCACAACAAAATACCACTTCATGCCCATTAAGATGGCTATTTGGCTATTATATATATATATAAAAAAACAGAAATAATAAGTGTTGTTGAGGATGTGGAGAAATTGGAAAAATTTTGCATCGTTGATGGGAATGTAAAATGCTGAAGCTGCTGTGGAAAACAATATGGCGGTTTATCAAAGATTAAACACATAATTACCATATGATCCAGCACTTACACTTCTAGGTATATACTCAAAAACATAGCAAACATGGACTTGAACAGATATTGTACAAGAATGTTTGTAGCAGCATTATTTATAATAAACAAGTGGTGGAAGCAACCTAGGTGTTCATCAGTGGATGAATGGATAAAGTGTGACACATATATACAGTTTAATATTACTCAGCTTTTAAAAGGATGGAAATTCTGACACATGCTACAATATAAATAAATTGTTAGAATGATATTGTAAGTAAAATAAGCAAGTCACAAAAAGATAAATAGTGTGTAATTCCACATATATGAGGCATCTACGGTAGTGAAATTTATAGAACAGAGAGCAAAATGTTGATTGCTTGGGGATTGAGGGAAGGGCAAATGGTGAATTATTGTTTAACGGGTTAAGAATTAAACTTTGGGAAGATGAAAAATGGATGCTAATGATATGATGGTGGTGATGGTCACACAAAAATGTGTATGTACTTAATGCCATAGAACTGTACACTTAAAAATGGTAAACTTTAAGTTATGTATATTTTACCTCAATAAAAATATATATAAGTTTAAAGTGATAAATATTTATTTTAAAAATAGTACGCACAAGTGTATTTATTATAGTACTATTTGTTTTGGAAATGACTCAAACATCCATCTGTGAGGTATGGGTTGGATAAACTATTGTAAATCTTCACAATGGAGTATTAAGCAGCTGCAAAATAAAATGAACAATGTTTCTCTATATTACTGTCTTAGGAAGCTTGGGCTGCCAAAACAAATAGCAAAGACTGGGTAGTTTCCACAACAGACATTTATTCCTCACAGTTCTAAAGCCTGAGAAGTCCGAGATGAAGAGGATAGTCAATTTGCTTTCTGAGATCTTTTTTCATGGCTTGCAGAAAAGCTTCTTCACACTGTATCCTCACATGGCAGAGAAAGAGAGAGAGAGTGAAAGTGAGAGAGAGATCATCTTTTCTTATAAGGCACTAATTTTATTCATGAGGGTGCCACTCACACTACCTAGTTACCTCCCAAAGGCCCCACATCCAAATACCATCACACTGAGGACTAGAGCTTCAAAATATGAATCTTGGGAGGACACAAACATTGAGTCCACAGAAATTACTATGGCATACCCTGCTGATATATTGTTGAGTGAAAAAAGTAAGGTGAAGAAAAGTGGGAGAATTATGGTTTCCAGTTCTGCATGTAAAAGTCTTGGAAGTCATCATCTATACTAACAACTTAAAAGCTTAAGAAACTGCAAATCAACAACTCTTCTGAATTCTGTCAGAGAACTGAGCTCACAGAGCCAACCAATCGTCCAAAATTTGCAGAGACAGGCAGGGGGATACGGAGAATGACAACGTACTAGAACAGAAACCCACAAGCAGAAACCTCTGTGGGAACAAGTACCAAGATAGAAAAACCTAAACTGTAATTGATGAATTGCTGGATGCTCAGTGTAGGCATTTCTTAGAGTTAAAAACCCAAGGACATGTCAGTCTTAGGAGGGTCCCCACACTTTTCTGAGTTTTACCTCCAGGAGCTTTACCAGGTTCTCAAAATAAATATCAGATAAAAATTTCTTCATTCTTCTGGCAAGGGGATGGAAGAAGTAGCCATTTTGATCTACACCCAGAATATTCTTTTCTCTTAATAAGGCCTACTTTCAAGAGAAACTATTTATCAGAATCTAACCTACTGAGGTTTTATTAGAGCCTAACCTATCAAGGGAAGGGAAATACCCCACTCCAGCATTCTCTCACCATTGAGTTCCACCAAGAGGAGGAAAAAACTGAGAAACAATTGTGAAGGACACAACTCAGAGCACAGCCTCACTAAAAGACTGAAACAAAATTATAGTACTATAGAACACTTTTCCTCCTCTGCACCTTACCACCACATCACAAAAGGCCTACATTTACCATTACATCATGTTTGGCTTTCAATAAAAAAATTGAAAGGCATGCTAAAAAATACAAAAAAATAAAATAAAAATCAGTGTGTAGAGACATAGTAAGTATCAGAACCAGACTCATACATGGCAGGAGTGTTAGAATGATCAGACTGGGAATTTAAAGTAACTGAATAATATACTAAGGACTCTAATAGAAATAAGCAGACAACATGAAAGAGCAAATGAATAATGTAAGCAAGAAGATGGAAATTTCAAGAAAGAATCAAAAGAAATACTAGAAATTGTTAAAAAAACTAACAGAAATGAAGAATGTCTTTAATGGTCTCATTAGTAGTCTGGAAATGGCTGAGGAAAGAATCAGTAAACTTGAATGTATGTCAACAGATACTTCCAAAGATGAGACGTACTCTCTGTACTTTCCATTTAATTTTTCTATAAACCTAAAACTGCTCTAAAACATAAAGTTTATTTTAAAACACAAAGGAAAGGTAATGGGAACAGCTCTACATATTTGTTTATATTTTTTCATTGAATCAGAAAAAAGTTATTAAAAAACATTTATTTAAATAGTGAAAAAGAAATAGGTTGAGATAAGAGGATAGAAGATATCTCTCTAAATATCCATTTTTATTTAATTTGTTTTTGACCCACATAGTTTTATAATTATGAAACAAAAATGCTTACAAAATCTTAAACTGTTTTTATTTTTTGGTTGTAGTATTGATATATTGTTATTCCGAGACAGTTGTGTGGGACTAAAGCAAATGGTAATTATTTTTGCATCATAGAGAACTGGTCTTTTTAGTACAATATAAGAGAGATGCATATGTAAGATAAATGAGATTAACTAAAACTGTGTAATCCTCACTGAATGGGAAATATTTATTTCCAGAAAAAATACTGTAGATGTGTCCATTGAAAGATCTGGACAATGACTCACTCATTTCCCCATAAAAGGAACAGAGGATAATTCTAGTCTCTATAAGATGCATCTGGAAATATTTACTTGTAGACTATAAAGAAACTATCAAAGGCTTTTTGGTCATATCAAAATGATTTAGAAGTCAAGTAGATTCTAACAGGCTAGTAAATGGGATAGCCTGAGTATCAGAAAGTAAAATAACTGTGTAATAATTACTAAAATAGATAAGTGTGTAAAAATTCTTAAAGAAAAACCTCACCAATCATCTTTGGAGGATGGTAATTAATTGTTTCACTATTTTGAAATCTAATGAAAAGAGTGGGGGGAAAAAAGTAGGTTAACAAAATAAAAGGTGAATTTTTTCTTTACAGAAGTGTTTTCTATAATAAACAAATAAGGCTAGAATGAGAATTACAATATTACCATTTTTCAGTTCCTAATAGTCTATTTAGGATATTGTTAGCAATGGCTGATAATATTATAAAAATGAGAAATAACCAGACAATTTTAACTCCGAAAGAAGAACACAGGGCCACCTTTGCCAAAAAAAGAAAAAAAAAAGGAAAATAAAACCTGAAAAAGATCAGGTCCCTGGAGCTAATCATTAATTTGCAGGAAACACAAGGAACAAGAAGGATAATTTAAAAATAAAACATCATGGGAATGTGATCAGTAAAATCCACTCTCAGAATCTATAGGACACAAGACCCAATTTCTTCTACAACAAAAAATATGCAAAGGAAAATAAAAAGACATGTAAGGGTACCTATAGCCTAAAAGAAAATTATGTGGTGTACTGTACTGAACATTTACTGAAAATCATTGAATAATATATTGCAGTCGGTGTATTTTATGGTACATAAATTACCTTTCAATAGCTGTTAAAAAGAGAAAGAATTAAAAAGGAATATCAAACAATCTCAATATATGTACTTTATTTGGATCCAGAGAGACAAATGAATGGGATAGATAGACAGACAATATAATAATTTGAAGAAAATATGAACACTATCTAGATATTCAATTTTTTAAGAAATAATTGCCAATTTTTAGGTGTAAGATAGCATTGTAGTTATATTTTTAAAAAGAAAAACTTTATCTTTGAAATTAATATATCTATTAGAGATATATTCTAAAATATTTACAGATAAAATGATATAATGTTTGGAATTTGCATTAAAATAATTAGTGGGAGGGTAATGAGTAAGTGTAAAGATCCAAATGAAACATCACATATTGGATGCTGTTAAAACTGAGTGATGGATTAGTGAGATTCATAATGTAGTTGCTCCATTTTGTATATATCTGAAAATGTCCTCAATTGAAAAAAAGACATATGGTTTGAAAATATCTTCTCCCAATTGTTAGGTTGTCTTTTCATTTCATTGATGGTTTCCTTTGCTCTGCAGAAGCTTTTTAGTTTGATGTAGTCCCATTTGTTTGGTTTTTATATTATTTCCCTTGCCCAGTCAGATATGGTACTTGAAAATATATTGCTAAGACCAATGTCGAAGAGCATACTCCATATGTTTTCTTCTAGAAGTTTCATGGTTTCAGGTCTTATGTTCAAGTCTTTAATCCATTTTGAGTTAATTTTTGTGTATGATGTAAGATAATGGTCTATATCTGATAAGGGCTTAATCTCCAAAATATACAAAGAACTCACACATCTCAACAACAAAAAAACTGACAACCCAATTAAAAAATGGGCAAAAGACCTGAACAGACATTTCTCCAAAAAAGATATACAGATGGCAAAAAGGCATGTGAAAATATGATAAACATCATTAACTATCAGAGAAATGCAGATCAAAACTACAATGAGATATCACCTCACACCCGTCAGAATGGCTACAATTAAAAAGACAGGAAAAAACAAGTGTTGGAGAGGATGTGGTGAGAAGGGAACTCTCATACACTGCTGGTGGGAGTGCAGACTGGTGCAGCCACTATGGAAAACAGTATGGAAATTCCTCAGAAAATTAAGAATAGAACTACCATGTGATCCAGCTATTCCACTGTTGGATATTTATCCAAAGAACATGAAAACACCAATATGTAATGATACATGAAACCTTGTGTTCATTGCAGCATTGTTCACAACAGCCAAGACTTGGAAGCAACCTAAGTGCCAATCAAGGGACGGTGGATAAAGAAGATATGGTATATATGCACAATGGAATACTACTCAGCCATAAGAAACAATGATATCCAGCCATTCGTGACAACATGGATGGACATTGAGGGTAAGTGAAATAAGTCAGAGGGGGACGGTCAAAAACTGTATGATGTCGCTCATAAGTAGAAGATAAAAATAACAACAAACACATAGTGACAGAGACTGGATAGGTGGTTACCCGAGGGGAAGGGGGGCAGGAAGGAGGGCGAAAGGGATGATTAGGCACATGTGTGTGCTGATGGATTGTAATTAGTATTTGTGTGGTGAACATGATGTAATCTATGCAGAAATAGAAGTATAGTGATGTACACCTGAAATTTATACAATGTTATAAACCAATGTTACTGCAATAAAAAATAAATTTAAAAAAAGCAGGCCAAATAAACTATTTAGTAAGTAGAACTATAAAGAAAGCAATAGAGTGATTACCATAAAATTCAGGAAATAACAACCTTTGTGTAATGGGGGTAGTATTTGAGAGGAATCACAGGAAGACATCAACAGTTTTGGAAGTTTCTTGAACTGGATGGTAGTTATAAGAGTGTTTATATTGTAATAATTTTTGAGTCCTGAGTCGTGACCTTCAAAATTGCATCTCATTTGTTCTCCCTTTTGGTGGTACTCAGTGGCTAGACTGTGCTGGAGTTGGGTATTCCCCTTCCCCTGGTAGGTTAGGCTCTAATAAAACCCCAAGAGGTTTTATTTCCTGAATTTTAGGGTAATTACTTGATTGTTTTCATTATAGTTCTACTTACTAAATAGTTTATTTGGTCTGCTTTTTCTTTTTTTCAATTGAGGACATTTTCAGACATAGATGAAACTGTGCAACTGCATTGTGAATCTCATTAATCCATCACTCAGATTCTGCTAAATAGATTCTCTTGATGATAGTCCTTCTTAAGAAGTAAAAGTGATGTAAGTATAGATCAAAATGGCTACTTTTCCCCTCCTGCCAGAAGACCAAGGGCATTTTTATCTGATATCCACTGTGAGAACCTGATAGGGCTCCTGGAAATGAAACTCACAAAAGTGTGAGGACCCTCCTAACACTGACATGGACCAAGGTTTTTAACTCTCAGAAATAAGCTGTAATTGTTTTTGCACAGCTTTCTGTGTATGTGATATTTCATGATAAAAATGTTTAAAAATTATTCTCATCAAAGCTTATCTTTGGAAGCTTTGAATTTTTCATTAATAACACATGAAGAGAACTCAGTGATTTGTTTATAATCTCATAAGAAATATGTTTCCCATGATTTTAAGAAAAAATTTTTCTAAAACAAGCACATACTATTTTAATGCATAAATCAACAATTGCATAATGTTTTTGCAGTATGAAAAATATATGCTCAAAAATATAAATTGCAGCATTCTTTGCAAAAGAATAAAAATTGAATATACATTAATGTGTGACATGTAAAAGAAAGTATGGTATTTGCAATTATTAAAAATAGTCAGTAGTTTCTGTTATGAAAAGGCCTCATATTAAGAAAAGAAGAAGCAATTGCTTTTTTTTTTTTTTTTTACAAAAGGACTTACTTGCAATGCATAGAAAAAGAAAAGAAAAGAAAGCACAGTAGTAAAAGTATTAGGACTTTACAGTGCTTTAAAATTTACAAAGTATACCACACCCATCATTTCATTCAGGCTTCATAACAATATCCTGAAGTAGATATTATTATTCTGTATTATACCTGAGGAAATAAGGGCTCAGATAGGCTTAGTGATTTGGCTAAAGCCCCACAGTTAGAAAGAATTGGAACCAGAAGCCAATTATCCTGCCTCCCAGTCTAGGCATACTTCCACTACCTCTTGATCCAAATTAGGGGAAACTTCAAATTGAAATTTTTCTTCCTGACTCTCTTCTTCCTCAGCATATTAGCAAGAATAAATCATTATGGGTAACTAGACAAAGAACTCATTGCAGGTCTCTGAAAATGGAGAAGTTTAATTACATAGTTACATATGTAATTTATCAACCAGTTTGGTAACTGACAGTTCTCCTTAAAAACTTATTTTATTCTAGGGGCTGGCCCGATGGTGTAGTGGTTAAGTTCAGAGCTCTCCACTTCAGTGGCCTGGTGTTTGCAGGTTCGGATCCCAGTCATAGACCTATACCACTCATCAAGCCATGCTGTGGCAGCATCCCACCTACAAAAAATAGAGGAAAATAGGCACAGATGTTAGCTCAGGGCCAATCTTCCTCACCAAAAAAAAAAAAATTATTTTACTCTAAAAATTAAAATAATAGATTTAAAAAAGAAAGCCACACAACTCTAATTATATTATAATTGCATTTTCATGAATATTAAAATTCACATATTTTTATAGATGTTGGTATTTACTTAAAACATATGTGGAATAATGCACATATTCAATTTTACCTTTAAAGAGAAGGATTTATGTTTGAGGAGTTAATGGAAACTAGATTTTAATGCTTTTTTACTAATTAAAAACATTTTTTTATGATATTCATGTTTTAGGTCGAAAGCTGGCAGACCACAGCTGGTAAGCCAAATCAAGCCCTCCACAAGTTTTTGTATGGATAAAAACTGAGATTCTTTTTGCATTTTTTAAATGGTTGGGAAAAAATCAAGGAAAAATTACATTTTATGACATATGAAATTACATAAAATTAAATTTCAGTGTCCATACATAAAGTTCACTAGAACACAGCCACACTTATTTTTTTAAACATATCATCTATGGCTACATTCTCACTACAGTGGCAGAGTTACAACAGAGACCATCACTTTGCACTGCCATTCAGTACACTACAAATAGCAGTAATGTGGTTAAACTTGACAGCATTTAAACTGCCATACATATTATCTTAATGCAATATTGTTTTTAATCAGTAATTACTGATCATGTCAACAAGAAGAGAGGGATGAACTTAAAATGTCATGATTCTAAGGTATAGTGGTGTGCATTATTTTGTTATTGAATTAAATGGCAAAGTGTGTTCTTCTATGCAAAGACACTGTAGCCATACTAAAAGAGTATAGTACACATTGGCATCACCATACTATGCCCTCACTACAAATACTCAAAACCAAAGCAACTGTCAAAAAAAAATAGAAAATTTAAAATGGAATACATTATCACAGTGGAATTTCCTCACAAAAATGAAAAATGAACGTAAAGCTGCAAACAATAAAAGTTTCTGAGTGACTCATTGTTATGAATTTGTCAAATTAACACCTATTAAGTGGAGCACTCAGTGCAAAATGGTAGCCACCTTTCAACAACATACCACAAGAGGAATTGAAATAGAGAAGTTTATTACTCACAGGTCCTGGAGCAAGTACCCAACAGACCTTGAGGGGCCACCCAGGGAAGTCAAGACAGAGTGCAGACAACACATGGGGCACATGGCATGATTAGGGCCAATAGGTAGAATGCTTTGGAGTTCCTGGTCTTAGGCCAAATTGGTCAATCCAAACCAAATGAATGGATTTTTTATTTTTTGGTGAGGAAGATTAGCCCTGAGCTAACATCTGTTGCCAATCCTCCCTTTTTGCTGAGGATGATTGGTCCCAGGCTAACAATCATGCCCATATTCTTCTACCTTTATATGTGGGATGCCTGCCACAGCATGGCTTGATAAGTAGTGTGCAGGTCCATGCCCGGGATCCGAACCTGCGAACCCTGAGCCGCCAAAGCAGAGGGTGTGAACTTAGCCACTATGCCACCAGGTCAGTTCCCAAATGAATGAATTTTGATAAGCCACACCAGGGGTCTTACATAAGGGGCACATAAGGGGAAGGTGCTGGAAGGCAGGGGACGTAGCTGATCACAAGTGTTGTTGGGGAATTCATATCAAAAAGTTACATGTACTTGTGACACTGAAGGTTAGTATTTATGGCATGTGCTTGCATGAGGGGGCTGTTAGTTTAAGGTCACTGCTGTATGCTTTGTCAAACAAAATGGATGCTGAGACAACTATACCATGCAGTAGCTTAGCAAAAGTCTCAACAGTCATTTGTTAGGCAAGCAAGAAAAGCCATTAATAAATGGAGAGTTAATTAAATTATGTTGATTGTGAGAGCTGAAGAAATGGGTCCAGAGAAAGTACACTTATTTAAGACTATTAGCCTTTCAGAGAGAACAGTTACCCGAAGAGTTGAGAATTACTGGGAGTAAAATCAATGTCTATTTTTAAAAAAGGTGGACACAACATCTACTTCCAGTAATATGGAGTACATGTGCCTTTTCCTACTTCTTCCACTAAGGACAAATAAAAATCCCATATAATAAATGCAAAATAAACATTAGAAGTGTACAAAAGGTGGAGAGAGGAAAAAAGACCTGCTAAGAACATTGTGACCCATGGAACAACATGATAGTGAGTTCCTTGAATTTACTTTTGCTTCATGTATACCAGACAGTATACTAGAGAGACCAGCAACCCAGAAACACCAGTGGAAACAGACAAGAATAGCCTCAAGACAAATCTTTATTCTCTAGCCAAAGGACAAGAAGAGGGGCAGCCAAGCAAGGCAGAAAATTTTTAGACTATAACTGCTCTACTCCAGACAAATACCATAGCAAAAGCTGTGGCCCCACTCCCATTTATGCCAGCAAAGGCTGAGTAGAGAACTGACACTCTCACCCTCACCAGACTGTAATGAGGCACCCAAACCCCTACCAAAGTGGTATCGTAGAAAGCTGAGTCAGGAACTAGGGCTCTCTTCCTCACCATACAGCAATGAGCTCCCCTACCCAGACAACGTGTCAGTGGAGACCAAATGAGAAACATGGACTTCCACCTCTAGCCAACAGCAACAGGGCATACCTCCCACTTTTCATTGAACTGATGTCAGAAGAGGCCTAGTGAAGAGTCAGAACTTTCAACAGTGCTCAGGAGTAATGATGTCAACCTCACATAGTGTCAGTGGAGGCCCTATTTGGCATAGTAATGAGGCTCCCATTTCATTCCTAGCCAGGGTGATACTTCCAGAGGCCTAGTGGGAAACCTGAACTTCTACCCTCACTCACCATAACAAGGACCATCTCCCAACTGGGTGTCAATGGAGGCTGAGTGGGGAACCTAAATTTCTATGCCCATTTTGCAGTAATGAGGAAGAGCCCTCTTCTACTCACTCAGAACTGTGCTGGAAAAGGCCTAATGAAATGCAAGATTTAAATAATATCCAGAGTAATAACACCCAAATTGTTCAGGTTTTTATCAAAAATTACCTGTCATATTAAGAACCAGGAAAATTTCAAACAAAAAAATTGAGTCAAGAGATGCAGAACTGAGATGACACAAATTACAGAATTATATGTCCAGGACTTTAAATAGACATCATAAAGATGCTTCAAAAAGCAATCACAAATAGTTGAAATAAAACATACAAAGTCTCAGCAAAGAAATAGAAGATATAAAGCAGAACCAAGCAAAAAATTTAAAGTAAAAGGTAAAATAACCAAAGGAAAAAACGCAATGATTGGACTCACCATCAGCATGGAGGAGATAGAGGAAAGAATTGATGAACATAAAGATAGAACACCAGAAATTATCCACTCTGAACAACAGAGAGAAAACAGACTGAAAAAAAAAAAAAAAACCTTGGGAACATGCAGGACTATAAGAAAAAAATCTGACATGCATGTCATCAGAGTTTCAGAGGGAGAGAAGAGAAATGGTAAGACTGAAAAATTATTTGAGGAAGAATGGCTGAAATTTTCTTAGATTTGGCAAAGCACATAAACCTACAAATTAAAAATGCTGAGCAAGCCCAAAACAGGATAATACCAAAGAAGTCTGCTCAAAAATGCATGATATTCAAACTTCTGAAAACTAAAGATGAAGAAAAAATTTTGAAGGTGGCCACAGAGAAATGGTTAACCTCACCTAGAGAGAGAGTGAAAAACAAAATTTGAATGAGAGCAGATTTTTTATCAGAAAATCTGGAAGCCAGAATGAAGTGGCACACCTTTTTTCAAGTACTGAAAAGAAGACACTGTCAACTCAGAATTCTATATATAGCGAAAATATTCTTCAGATGTGAAGGGAAATATAAGAAATTCTTAGATTAAAGAAAATTAAGAGAATTTGTCACTCTCAGATGTACCCTAAAATCATTTCTAGAGGAAATTTTTTAAACAAAAATAAAATAATCAGGGAAGGAATGTTGGAACATCAAGAAAGAAGAAAAAACATAGGAGGAGCACAATATGGAAAAATACTACTGCCTTTTCAAAATTATATTTGACAGTTGAAGAAAAAGTAATAAAGTGTTTAATGTATTTACAAAAAGTATGTGAAGAAAATATTTATAACTATTATAAGTGGGAAAAGGTACACCCAAACTATTAAAATGATAGCATCAGTAAATGTGATAAGTTATATATGAATAATGGAATACCTAGAGCAACCTCAAATAATGCTATACAAAGAGATATACTCAAACATACTACATTAAATCAAAGTAGAATTCTAAAAAAATGTCAAGCAACTTGCAGGAATGGCAGGAAAAAGTAAACAGCTAAATAAAAACAAAGAGAACACATAGAAAGCAAAAATAAACTGGCATACTTAACATATCAATAAATACATTAAATGTAATTGGTCCAAATGAATTCAATTAAAAGAGATAGATTGGCAAAATGGATTTTTAAAATGACTGAACTATATGTCATGTACAAGAAACTCACTTCAACTATAACAATATACATAGATTAAAAGTAAGATCATGAGAAAAGATATGCCATGCAAATACTTACTTAGAGAAGGCAGGAATGGCTATATTAACATCAGATAAAGTAGACTTCAAAGCACTGAAAATTTTCAGAAATAGACAGAAATGTTATGTATTGATAAAAAGGTCAATCCACTGAGAAGATATTGTGATATACAACGTATGTGTACAAAACAACAAGGCAACAAAATAGGTGAAGCAAAAACTGATGAAACTAAGAGAATAAAAATACCCGCAATTATACTTGGAGACTTCAGTGATACCAGCTCAACACAAGGTTGACATAAGGGAAGCCATACTGTAGAAAAGAAACCTATTGTAACTTTGAATGATCTCTGACTAACCCAGATGGATTTGCACCCCCAGGAGATCTAACTGCTCTGTAGACTTTATGACTCCTGCTTGTGCATGTACCTCCCAGCTGCAATAAGATGATAACTTTGTTCTTTTGAGTTCCTTAGGAATGTGATGACCCTTGAACAGCCATCATCAGTGAAAACTGAAAGATCTGGTGTGGCGACTCTCAGTCTGTAACACCTGAGGGTCAACATTACTAACCCCCTCCCCTGTAACCCACCAGCCTAGATAACTGCTATAAGATTCTGTGGCCCCTTAAGATAGTTCCTTTGGACATGAGTCAGCCATCTTCCCTTTTGCTAGCAAACTATAATAAACCCTTTCTTTTTTTTCCACCATCTTGCCTCTTGACGATTGGCTTTTGTGTGGTAACATCAATGCTCCTCTCTCAACATCACCATCAAACACTTCACCCAAAACAGTAGAATACACATTGTTTTCAAGTGCCCAAGGAATGTGTACATGACAGACCATATCCTGGTCCATAAAACAAACCTCAACAAATTTAAAAGAATTGGAATCAAACAGGATGTGTCATCTGACCTAAATGGAATCAAATAAGAAATCAGAAATACAAAGATAACAAGAAAAGCTACAAACACTTGGAAACTAAATAAAACACTCTACATATTAAAGTGTCAAAATGGATATTTCAATGGAACTCAAAAATTACATTGAATTGAATAAAAATGAAATCAAACATATCACAATTTGTGGAGCACAGCTAAAGCACATATGAGTGCTTAATAATATTAAATATATAAATTAGGGGGGAAAAGGAAAACTATAAAACTATGGGATAAGGAGTAAGTTTCAAGGGAAATAAAAATGAATTAAACTGAATGAAAGTTAAAATGTGAAATACATTTTTTATATAAAATGTCAAATTTGTGAGACACAGCTGAAGTTATGCTGAGAGTAAGTTGTAGCACTAAATGATTGCATTAGAAAAGGCAATATCTCAAGTCAAAAATTGAAGCTCTTTTCTCAAGTAATTACAAACATGAGTAAAATAAACCAAAAACAAACAGAAGGAAAGAAAACATTAAGTTAAGAGGAGAATAAATGAAATTGAAAACAAAAACAGCAGAAAAAATTGATAAAATAAAAACCCGTTTCTTTGAAAATGGCAATAAAATTATAAACCTCTGAAAGACTATCAAAGAAAAAAGAAAGCAGACACTACTTGGTAGTATCAGAATTAAAACAGGAGGTATCACTACAGATCCTGTAGATATGTAAAGTAAATTAAGAGAATACTACTGTTTTGTTTCCATCTCAGACTATCCATAGTGATGCTATCAGCTAGAAATGCCTGAGGCTCACTCACCTGGACAGGCACTACTTGTGGCGAGTCCCTACAGGCATTTCCTGAGAGAAGCCAATGTTGTGGCTTGATGGGCCCTTATGGTTCTTATTATAATTGCATGACACACTTCTGCATCAGGAAACCTTTAAAACACAAGGCTTATTTCTCACAGGTTCTGGCAGCTATACAGCATGCTCAGGGAGAAACAGTGAGGTTGCAGATGGAGGATGAGAGAGGGAAAGAGAGCACAGACCTGGGGTTCTGCCTTTATTAGGGGCAAGGGTGGGGTGCCTAGAATTTCATGGGTTCACTCTCTATTGGTGAATTGAAAACATAGGAGTGGGAATTAAAGCCTGGGAAGGGAAAAGCAACTGGTCCCTCAAATGGTCAGTTATCTAGGTCAACCAAGGCTTTCTAACAAGGTAACTACATGGATGGGGTGGCCTGGCTCTATTTGGCTGCATAGCTGGTAATGCACTCATTTGAGATGAATGTCTTTGAAATAGATGCCTCAGCAATCAAAAACTTAATGTCAGACATTTACATTACAATCAAAAAAGCTAGTTGTCAGGCACTCACACTACAATCCACCCTGTGATGCTGAGGCATCAGAGTTAATGGTGAGGACTTGAACAGCCTGGATAGTGAACATATTGAAAATCAGGGTTGGGGCACATTGTAACAAAGAGAGTACACATCTGATTAGGGTTATAGTAACAAATCCCATAGTAAATATACAGGCCATAGTCTGAAAACCGTCCATAGCCATTGTTCTAAACATGAAAGTTCCAGTAATAAAAATAGGGATCTCAGTGGCCCTGAGAATCTGTTCAAAGATTTGGGTAATACTGTAGAATATTTTAGAATCTTGGGCCACTGATGCAAGTAGGTTTGAAACTGTCCTGAGTTGTTGGTGCATATGCAGCAAGTGGTCCCAAGGAGAGCATAAACCCCTTCCTCCTTGGCCAGTAGATAATCTAGGACCAAACAGTTGTCTAAAACCATTTGAACAGGAGGCTTATAGAACTGTTGCCCAAGGAACAAAGTTTTATGTAGTCATTGTACATGTTGGGTGAAGGTGGCCAATAATTGTTGGTTGGCCTCAATTACCTGATTTTGTATGGCTATGGTCATGCACCACTGCACAGTCCCATCAGTTCTAATAGAATTGAAATTACCAGGAGTAAGGAAATGAAAATGCTCCTTTTGGGTTGATGGTAGCTAGCCACGATAGCAAATGTAAGGAGTTTGTAACCCACAAGACAAACCTGCAGAAGCAGGCCAAGGGAGACAATAGTGCATTGTGATATGTGGCCCAGGGGAAGCTAATCAGAGGGCTGGGGGAGAGAATAATGTACTAGGTGAAAGCCTTGTGATATGGGCCCACAATAATATCCCAAAGTGGAAGTTCACAGGGTAAGCTATTCACAGAGCCTCTGGCAAGAAACCAGGGAGTTTAATATCCATTCATTGGCTATCTCAGCTATATGAGTCCTGATGGTGCAGTTAAAGGGGTATGTGGGCAAAAAGCTGTTTGGGCCTGGGCACAGAATGACCAAGGTGGTCTGGAAGGCTACTCCAAAAAGACTCCTTGAAGAGCAACTGGGGCAGAAAATGGGTGGGGCATCTAATTGAAGAGAAGCCTGGGCAAAGACATTGTTGTTAATTAGGGTTGACTGAAGTTGACTACATCAACAGAGTAAGCTTTTAAGGTGGGAAACAGGCAATTAGAGACCAAAGACAAGTCCAGCAATTTCTGATTTTCAATGTATGTGTAGTCTTCTCAGCCCATTGGATAAAAATGGTGGTGATGTTTGTGAAGTGTCTTGCCGGTGTCATGGAAAATATTGGGGGAAGTGTGGTGGAAAAGATCATGATAGTGTTAAGAGGAATCTTGGTGAGGTCTTGCCATGGACAGCAGAAGTCATGATCAGAAATGTCTATGGTAGCACACAGAATCAGAAGGTCAAGGGGAGCAGGTGAAGGCAAATAGTCTAAATGGGCAGTAGACAAGAAAGCTGTCTGGTTCCAAATGCACATTTTGGCCTGCCACAATGGAGAAATATGATGAAATGCTGCCTGGTGGTTGGCAGGAGACATACTTACAGTCTGATAGAACTCTTGGTATAGGGTAGGGTCAGCCGATAAGCACCAGGCAAATTCATCACAATAATTTTCCAGGGTGTCCTCTGATTCCATCAGGGCAGTACATTTAGTCCATTGTTCCCAGAAAGGCTTAGTCACCAAGCAACATTCTGCCTAGTGTATTATAAACTGGGGAGTGGGGCTTTGTGGGCAAGCAGTGAGGTCTCTGTTGTGGTGATTCATCCTTAGAGTGTCATCTCTGGTGTAGGAGGTATAGGCATCTTCAGAAGCAAACTCTTGGGCATGGGCAATGTCATCTGAGATGGTGTCCTCTCAAGTGATAAATCTGTCTCACTTGGAGGTGAGGTCCTCTGGAGTGGTGGCCACCTAAGGGGCAGGTGACTGTACCATGGTTATCCAGTTGAGGCAGTGGTCATGGGCTGCAGGTAGGCTAGCCTACTATAACTTGGAGGCTTCTCTGAGGACTGAGCTGCATATCTGATGCCTTCTTCTAGTTGAACAAGTTGTTAAGAGTTCCTTGGTGTTTTCAGGACACATTCAACAATGGAATGGGCAGCTGTCCTTTCATTCCCTGAGGAGTTTATTCAAAGCACACAAAGATTTTGGTCACATTTACATCTCAGGCTAATGGAAATGTTATGGATGCTATTTAGACATTCCTGGGACTGATACATGAAGATAATAGACATATCACAGGAGCACAGTCTCTGTAACCAGATGGTTTTTATGTGTGGGCAATCATAGGACCAGTTAGCTTAGAACAATATTTGATGTACAGAAATCAGGGGGCAAGTGTCATATAGACATTGCTTCCAAAGGACCCATTGCCTATAAAGAGATTCAATCACTTTGCTGCCCAGATTCAGTGGCAGGCTGACCTGAGGCCTTCCAACAGGGTTCTCCAACATTCCATGCCTTTCCGACCTGTAGTGCAATTGTAGGCCAGAGTGGCATTTTTCCAGCGTTGTATCTGTGTGATGGTTAGGCTTGAGTGGTTTACCAGTAATCCTATCACCCAGGTGGTACAAAGCAATAAGAATAGCCACGGCCAAAAAAAAAAAAAAAAAAGCTGTAGCCATATAGAGCATTGACATTTGATGAGCTTAGGTTGAGTTCCTTCTGGCTGAGCTATGTGTATATTGATTAATGGCTGAGTCTGGTTGTTCTCAGTGAGAAAGTCATGGTTATCTTGCCATAACTTGTAGCTTTCTCACCATACTCTCATGTTCAAATATGGCTTGAGTATAGCAAGCAGAATGTTTCTTTCTCTCTTTCAGACTGTGCCACTGGCTGGTGTCAGGGTGATGATTTCCACTTTCTGTAAATTAGTAGGAAAATTTAGTTTCATTCACCAATATGTAGCCACTATATTCAGGGAGAGCAGTCAGCTCAGAGTTGGCTCCTTTCAGCAAACCCTCACTGTTGTCAGGGTTTCCAAAGAAATGACCTTGCACTAACTTGGTGGGCTCTTGGCATGGGGGGCAATCAATGATGAGGGAATCTTATTGGACTATCTACCCCTTATCAGGTTGCCAGCATGAAGGAGATGGCAAGATGATCAAAAATTCATAGCAGAAGGTGAAAGTGTTGTAGGAGGACAAAATAAAAAGGATGTTGTCCTGGAGTGTAAAAGCTTCAGGACTGCCAGAGATGACCTAAAGTGGAATTTGGGGGAGTGTATAATAATTGGTATGTGGGATATGAAGGCTGAGGGGGTGAGATTTAAGCGGATGAGGGTCTGAGGTGAGTCCAATCCATGTTGAAGACAAGTTGCCTGAAAGAAATGTGAGTGTCTCTTTAAGAAGGTTGTAGTGATGCTCAGTGAGGCCAGCAACCTGGGAGTGGTAGCCTAGATAGAAATTCCACAGAATATTATGTTAAAGAGCTCACTGTTGAGTCTCCCGAGAGGTAGAATGGGTGCCCTGGTCAGAGTAAATAATGTTTGGTGATCCAAAGGAAACAAGAATAAATTTAGCAAGGAAAAAGATTACCTGTGTTGAAGACAAATTCCAGGTAGGGGTTGCCAAGAGGCGTCCCATGTAAGTGATAGTGATGGCATACCTGGAAGCCCCAGCAGAAAGGAGCAGTGGCCCAATAAAATCAAACTGCCAGTCCATCTGGTCCATATCCCAGGGAAATATGTCCCCATCTAGACAGCCTCCATTATTTGGTTTGGGAGCAGAGAATGCACTCATTTATCACAACCATAGCTGCTGCTGAGGAGAGGGAAAGTCCTCTTGCTTGAGTCCAAGTTGTTAAGCCATGAATTTCCCAGTGGCTTGAGGTCATATGGGCCCATTTTGTAAGCTGGTGGGAAGAATTAGTACCCTGATGAGTCTGTACTGGGCAGAGTGTGGATGGCTTAGTGAAGGAGTCTAAGATATTGTTAGAAATGGCTTCAGGTATAGAGTGGTTGACATGAGCAAAAAATGTAACAGTGATAGGAACTGGGGATTCTGCTAATTGCTTCCATATCTGAGTGCCTCGTTGGGCTTGCACTGTATGAGAAAATTGTCTCTTAGCCATTGGCCAGGCCAAACCACAAGGCTTTTAGCAACAGCCCAGGAATCTGTGAAAACGTGAGTTTGTGAAAGCCTCCATTATTTGGCCTCCTTAAGGGCTAGGTGCACAACTACAAGTTCTGCCAATTGGGCTGAGCCAGGAGTGCCCTTCTCAACCAGAAAGATGTCTGAGACCAAGTGAAATGTCATAACCTTCCAGTGAGTTACCTTGCATAAAATTTTGGTACTGCCATCAGCGAAGAATACTGATTTCTTGTCATCTCAGACTGTTGGTCCCAAGGGGCTCCCCAAGTAGCCAGAAGAAGAGGAAGGAGGGGTGCAGCTATCACTTCCTCAAGGCTCTTGGGCAAGGGGCCGAGCATGGGGAGAACCATATCCTCCTGGAAAGGCCTTTGGAATTTGGAAAGGCCTTTAATGTCAGGTTTAGCCATCTCCAAAAGGTATCATGTCCATTTTACCAAAGAGGCATCAGTGACCACACAGAGCTTTTGCTAGGAGGCATCTCTAACCTGGGGTACTATAGGAATTTGGGTATGGAGTAGTACCAGGTGGGGGCCAGTTACAGCCTCAGCTTCTAAAAGAGCCCAATAGGATGCCAAAAGCTGGCACTCAAGGGAAGTATATCGGGCTGATGCTAGGGGTGGGTGCTTAGTCGAAAATCCCATAGGAAGCCAGGTAGACTCATGTTTGGTCCAGTGACTCCAAGAGGTATGGTCAGGTGTGGCAAAGGACTCAAATAAGAATTTGAAGCCAGGTGGGCCTAAAGGTATGTCTTGTTGGACTACCTGCTGGGCAGCTTCCAAAGGGCACTACTGGGCTTTGCCCCAATGGAGAGTGGCAGATTTGCATGTTATTCCATATAAAGGGTGAATAATTAGTGAGATGTAAAGGATGTGTTACCTCTAGAACATGAAAAGACCTAGTATGTGTTGTCATGTCTGAATGTAGTGGGTAGTTTAAGGTAAGTAATTAATGTTTGTTGGAGGAATTTCTCAGCGTTCATAAGATCAGATGATGCCCACAAACTTGACAGATGAGTCTGGGTCTTGGATCTTGTGGGGGGTGATTGCTCAGCCAGATTGGTGTAAGCAGTCTGTAAGGGTGTGCAAACCTGCTCATATCACTTTCTCAGAGGGACTCCTCAGCATAGTGTTATCAATATAATGCCAAAATGGCTATTTTCCAATTGTAAGGTATTTAAATCCTGGTGGCAGAGGTTATGTGTAATTGCAGGGCTAAGTATCCCATTGCAAGCTGTGTAAATGTGAATTGAGCTCCTTCAAAAGTAAAAGCAAATTTGGTGTGGGATTCCTCCATAATTGGAACTGAGTAGAACATATTAGCTAGGTCAATGACTGCAAAGGACTCTCCTTGGTTCCATTGTATGTCTTCAATCTGTTCTATAATATTAAAAATAATATTAAGAGCATTAAGCAGGGGAACTTGACCATTGAGTTTTCAATAGTCAATGGTGAGACATTATTCATTAGTGGCTGGCTTAAGTACCAGTAAAATGGGGCTACTGACAGGGGAGATTGTGGGTTTAATGAGTCACATCTCAAGCATATCATTAATGACAGGGCATAGGTCTTCAGTGCCCTGTTTAATTTGGTATTGGGGAGTGTTTACCATCTTGACTAGAGGAGGTAGAGTCACCAACATCTATTTGGTGAATCCTATCATGAAGGCCAAGAACTTGGGCTTGTTCCATGTGGCATGGCATCATGTCAGTGCATCCATGCCAATAAAAGCCAAAGAAAGAGCCCAGGGTTGGGGGAGGGAACCACCACCAAAAAGCAGTTTGAGGTGAATGGTCTCAACAGTTACATCCAAATGGATTTGTACACTTTTGATTGTTTTACAGGTAATGTCCTGTAGGTAGAAGGGCTCCTCTTTCAGGAATTTAGAGAGATTACCTGGAATGACAGTAACTTGAGTCCTAGTATCAATAGGACCAAAAATGACTGCATTTTTATTGTCCCAATGGACCACCAGAATGGTATATGGGCTGTTGTCTCGAGGAGTTGGAACAAGCCCTGGGGAGCCACCAATTTCCTAGAGTAGGGGCTTAGGGGCCTGCCAGTCCTGGAGGTTAGGAAAGAGGGCAGAGAAGGTATGAGGGACTATGTCAGTGCCAAAGGGGTTAGAGGTGGCAAGAGGAGGGATGGCAGAAAGGGGCTATAGATGAGACAATTCTAGTTTCAGGGCCTGGAGTTAAGAGACTGGCTGTCCAGAGATTAAGTGGCCAGGAATCCTGAGGTTTTCATAAATCTCAGCAGAGATTTAGCTGTATATTCCCATAAAGGGCAAAATTAGATTGGAGTTTATTGGGAAGGGAGAGGGAAACCCTTTCCACTGAGAGAAATTTGTTTGAGGGAGACCCTCCTGGGGCAGTGGGAGTGGAGAGGCATGAGTCTAAATTATCTTGACATCTGGGTAGGAATCTCCTCCATGTCTAGCAACCATGTCAATGGCATCCAGAGCTTTTTGGATGTTTTCATCAGTTGCAATAAAATTTAGTAGTGCTGCCCAGTAATCATGGGGACTACCCTGTAAAAGAATTCTCTGGACTCAGGGTCAAATGAGGTGTCTTCAGAGTTAGAAATAAAGAGAGTGTGATTTGGGTCACTATGGTCATAGAAACAATAAACTCATTGGACTATGCCAATTTTGCACAGCTGGAGATGGGCCTCATCTAATATTTTACATTCCCTGTGAGCCTTGACAGTGATCACCATGGGGAAGGATGGGCACGGCACCAGGAAATAAATATTCAAGTGAGGAGAGGGAAGGCCCTGGTACAAATGTTGGTGGGGCCTTTACCTTCCCTGATCCCTATTTATCCTCACTAGAAGCCTTGGTAACCATGTCAGCTTTTCCCTTGGTGGCAGGGACACCTCATGAAGTGTGTTTCTTAGTTCGGCTCCATTTGGGGGAAAGCCAAGGGTGTTCAGAATCTGTGGTATCTCGGAGGAAGCAGACATGTAGCCCTGATGGATCTTTGAGAAGGCTATGGATTTTAGGGTCTTTAGAAATACCAGCCAGTTGATGCATTTTACCAGCCATGAGTAACAATACAGAATCCATTCCAAAAACCTGCAATAGCCAATCAGCTCCCTTCTCTCCTTCATGCTGCAAAAAATATTTAAGTAAACTTGAATTTCAGTGAAGGTATAATTTCTTATCTCAGTTTCTACTCCCTGATGTTCTTCCATTACCTTAGCCTTACATGTTGTTACCAAAAATTTTTGTGGATGATGTTCCTGTGAGCATTCTTCATAGGTGGTCACTTCCCTTTCTAGGGTGTCCCAATTTAATTCCCTAGTATTGGGGCTTCCTTCCACTAGCATGATACATACAGGGTCTTCAGGAAAGGTCCATATTCCTCTGGAGCATAATGCCATAACCTTGGCATGTTGGTATGTTGCAGCATTAAGTAACAACCAGGAAACTTCCATAGGGGTTTTGCATTTATCACAGAGCTGGTGTATCTCCTCAGGGTTCTTACAAGGTGCTGGCACCAGAATTTCAGGACATGTATATTTATCCATTAATTTTTTTAGCAATATCACACCAGGAATTGGACCCACGACATCCCAACCCCTCTCCTATTCCTGAATAAACTCAATTTCTGGTCATTTAAGATTGCCTCAGTTTACCTCTTTATTTAAGTTGACATTCAATCATGTCAGAAACAGGATCCAAAGGAGACAACCCTTGGAGGGATGACAACCCTTGGAATTGAGTGAGGTACTCACACTGAACCCCTTGCAATCAATGCTTCCATGAGTCACCTTCTGCTTCTGGTTTTCATTAGTCTTCTCTGAAATTTTGAGCTCCCTTTATGTGGTCAAACTCTTCAAATTTTTGGGTTTTGGGTAAAGATGGATTGTCTACCTGGTGGGCATTCTTTTGGTATATGAATTAGAATGCTCTTGGTTTCTGAATTAGACTGTGCTTGGTTTAGATTTAAACTTGTAGGTTTTCCTGAAAGCAAAACTAAAATCAGTGAGCATGAGTTGAGTGCCTAAATGCTGCTAGAGTACTCACCCCCTTTATATGAGAGACAACCATCCCCAAAGCATATGTCTCCTACGTAAAGCTAAGGTGGTCACGGATACGCAAGTTTCACAATAGATAACTCACCACCCACGAGAAAATTCTGTGCAACAAGGTACACCTGGCCATGGATTGGATAAATAGGGCAAAGGCTGTCTGCCAGGCAAAAGAAATATCCTATAAAAGGCACACTGTCAAACAAAACTCAAGTCCCAATCCCAAGCATACCCCTTAGGCTATCTAGGATTTTTTCTTTGTTCTCAGGAAAATTCCAAAAAATGGGATCCCAGTCATCTAAATACTTGGGGGAAGGGTATTCCTGCCCCTTCAGGAATCCTGGCTAATTTTATGTTTAAAAAATATGGTCTCTCCTCATGTGCATTTTTGACTAAATGGACCAATCTTACTAAAGACAACCTAGACTTACAATGGTCATTAAGAGTAACATTCCAATTAGACATGATCATTTATTTAAGAAGTTCACTTGGAAGCAAGAGTTCCCAAATAATTGGCATGAAGAAGTTTCCAAAAGTCTTCAACATTCCAAAATAGCTTCATTGAAAGATTCATTGTTAAAAGCTAATAAAAAATTAAAGAAACAAGGTACCTAAAACAAAAGACTATAAGACTGACATAACTCCTTACTACTCCCCTCTCTTCTCCTTTTATTGAGCACCCAGAGTCTACTAATCCTCTATCTGAATTGTCTTTCTACTCTAAAGAGACTACATGACCATAAACAAAAGTCCACCATGTTAGTGGCCTTACAGATACCCTCATATCTACCTTTGAAGGTGGGCCACAATATGGGTCTCTCCAAGGGTTGACAGAAATCTGAGGGATTCTTCTGTAACTGCTACCAGTTTTTCCATTAAACATCCAAAGAAAAAAAAAGGAAAACCTTGCCAAGTTCTGGTAAATGTCAGAGCTACACTCTCTACATTAAATCCCACTCCAGAGCCTGCAGATGAGATCCTGGGAAAACTGGCAGAAGCCAGTGAAGGGTGAGAATTCTTACCAGAGTCAGCTCCCCCAATCTCTGTCTATAGTACCCAGTTGAGAGATGAAAATAAAATTTCACATTGTCCCTTCCTTTCCAAATCTGCACCCATTAGTTATTGATCTTTTCCCTGGGACAGCTGTTGCCTTCTTGTTTGTCTCATTTTGTGTTCTGAGAACCTGGCTTGACAACTATCAGGATTTGGAGCCCCCAAGTATGGCTAGATAGAAATGTGGGTTGAACTTCATTTGTGGCTACAGTCCTACCGACTATTGCTAGTCCCCCAGGGAATTATCTAAGTCTTTCTTTTGGGTATTTTTGGAAGTGTATCTGGATCTTGAGAAGGTAGTATCCTTTGCACTCTCTTTGCGGACATCTCTCACATCCATTGGGTTAGTCAATACTGCCAGGAATATTTACCATTTCTTCTGGCTAAAACCTTACAGGATGTTTGAAAGGATTTATTTTAAGTAGTTCTATGGTCAGAAGTTGGCCAATTTGGAAGCTGATATTCAGAGCCTGATAGAAACTTTCTTAGGCCTCTTCAGAAACATTTTTAGGCTTCTTCCTCTAAGCTAAAATAAAACTATGTACCAGCAGGAAAGAAAAACATTTTGAAGCCCTTTGTGTGGAAGGATTTACTAAAACATTCCAAAGACACACAGCTCTAAATCTAGAACATAGAAATTTTTGGATTTCCATCTGTTGAAGATCTTCTCCCTGATCTAAAGAAGTAAATTGAAGATAATATAGTTTGATGGATGGTTCAATCTATGATGTCATTCAAGTTGCAACCCAACTCCTTGAGGAATTAAAAACAACTGTACTTGTCTTTACAAGAACAGAAATGTGGCTCTAGAAACAATTCAAAACCCATCTATCCTTTTTACTAATTCCCAAATCTTCCTTACTTATCTCAAAAGGCTTGCAGACATTGTACCAGATCTGGATTTAGGAAACAAAAGCTCTTCTTGGAGGAAGTTGAATTCTTTCCCTGTGCCTTTGAGATGGAAATATTCTACCCAGTTTTCTCCAGGAACTCTTATCTAGACCATTCCTTTGAAATGCAAATTTCAGGGAGTTAATTCTTATCAGAATAAAATAAAAAGGAAAAAGCTGTTTTGAATTTAGGCAAATGAAAAGTCTTAAAAATCTTCACCACAAATATTAGTAAAAAAGTTAAAGCCATCTACGCAGGTAACCTTAACTTATTCCATCTGCCAGAAAAACAATTTGGATCCAATTGTTTTGACTATTGTTATAAACTAGTGAGTTTTACATTATTGTACCTGTCTCATGGCTAAAATCTTAAAACAAAAGCTATAAGATCTCTGTGTCTGTCTGTATGTTTATGTATGTCTATGTATGTATAATATAAATGTGTGATATTTTTCTACCTCCATATGGTATTGCTAAAATAAATTTGTGAAGAGCTCTATTTAACTGGTTTAAAGACAAACATGCACTATACAACTTAAGTATACTCTCAGAAATATAGAAATTTAACCCAAATATATTTCAAGTTTATGTGATCTAGATTAACTTTTGGTAAATAAAAGCTAGTCTAAGTTTGGTGGTTTAATTAAAATAAACATATCTTTAGAGTTATCAGCATTAAATACTTTTATTCTACCCAGCTCTAGTAAAACTCAAATAAGCTCATGTTATCTCTGTCTCAAAATTTATCAGCAAGAAAGATAACTTAAGATGATGGTTATCTGTTTAATGTCTCAGGAAATTTTCATTAGTAATCTAAACATAATTGTTAAGAACAAGTAAATTAAACAGAATTAAGTAAGATAAAAGTTTATAAATTAACTTTTTCACAATAATTATGCTTTATGGTATGTCTATTTAAAAAATAGTTTGCAAAATCTTTTGTTAACTTGAAATCTTAAAGTTATACTGAGATAAGTTAAATGATGGACATTCATTGAATATCTAGATCTTTTCCAAATAAGATAAAATACTGAAACATTAATTACTAAACACAGGTTTATCCTCTTTTAGCTTCCTATTACAGAGAAACTAAAGATAGTTGGGTTTATTAGTAAACATGTTTTGTGCCACACTAACAACTTTACTATGAGAAAGAATATACTTCTAGTTATTATGAAATACATTTATAAGCTTGCCAATCCACAGAATTCTAGTGTAACAGACAATCCACAATTGTTTACTTAGTTTTCACTAGGAATAAAGAACTTTAAGATTTAAGAATTCTAATTAATATATGCAGTTAAAAGTACTTAGAAATAATGAGTGAAAAGAAACAACTGTGTACAAAAAACAGGCAAGGAAAATAAAATGACTGGTTGTTCCAGAATGAGAAAAAAATGTATATTACAAAATCTGAATGGATATGAAAAAGTTGTAGAAAGTTTGTGAAAAAGGAATCTTAGGAAGAAAATTTTATGTGTGTTCAAGCTCGCTATGGTTGGAATAGATTTAAGGTTTTTAAATGAATTTTAATATTAAAAATACACTGGTGTAAAATTAGAATTTGGTTTTCTCTCTGTTAAAAGGACAAAGTTTCCTTGGACTTTTGGGTTGTTTTTGACAAAAGATTGTGAAAGTTTCTTTACTTTTTAAGTAATCTGTGTGGATAGCAAAAATTCTGTGTCCTACCAAAATAATTTACTGTGCTTCATATTGTCCTTATTTGGTCTTTGATTACTTAAGAAAACTCAGTCTTCTCAATATTAAAAGAGCTATGTTTTGTTCACAACTATGTAACTTTCTGCATTTGCCTTTAAAATTGTCTATTGTCCCTTTAGTTGAATAGATATTTATTGTTTATAATGATCTGTGATACTATTTAGTCAAATATTCAAACCTTTTGATGTTTTGACAACTTTCCAAAATCAAATTCTAAATGGAGTTTTTTTGACCTCAAAGCAACTTTGAGATTTCCCTTCTGGGGAAAATCTCAAAGGATTTGTCTTTATCCTGGTAAAATGTAAACTAATTAGGTATATTTGATACGTCAAATTACATGGAAAGCAGTCAAATACATGATGTTTAACCTTCTTAGCTTATTGTGTATGGATGCATGTTATCAATATGTGTTCTAGAAATTGTATAAAATTTGATATGTTCTGGTAGAATGTTATCAGTCATAATTTTAGTTGTTATCTTAAAATGTATGTCATAGAAATAACCAAGTTTCCTTGTCAATTCCATTATAATTAACTCATTAGATCTCTAACAATGGGAATTTTAATTTTTTCCTTATTTAAAGGCAGTTATTGAGTTTCTCTGATGCTTTTGCAAAAGTAAGACTCCTAAAAAGGACCCTACCAGGAACCCTTTACCACTGACACTGCTGCCAAATTACAAGGTGATGAACCTCGGATTCGTATTTTACAATAAAGGAAGGCTCCACTTGTATTGCATCGTGCGACTGCTGGAGATCTCAAAATCAAAGTGACCAGGAGAAGGAGTTGGCATTGAGGTAGACTGCTTCCTTCCAAGCTGTTGGGTCAAGAACATTTCTTTCTATTCCTTCTTCCCTCTCTGGGTGTCCTTTTCCTAAATCTTACTCCATGAAGATATTCTATCATTCTTTTGTCTATCTTTTCCTTCTCTGGCCTGGAAAGGTAATGCCATTGTTCACATATCTCAGGCCATTGCAAAAGGGGGATAATTCAATTTCCAAACTACTATTGGATTTGCCACAATACTGGTAATTCTATAGCTCTGCCCATCACAAACTTCTCCCTGTTTTCATATGCTTTAGTTTCTCTGGAACAAACTAATCTCTGTCTCTATTGATCAGACTCTGTACCCCTGAGGGTCCATTTCCCTGTCTCTGGTTAACAACCCCAAACCTAAGGAAGCTTGCGTCCATGCTCTGTACGAAGAAAGGGACACAAAGCAAGGGTAAACAGAATAAAACTTCTTTATGCTACAGACCCTTAAATTTTGTTGGCTTCCATGGCTGCCACCCTTCTAGTTCCAAGTCACAGGCTCAAATGAGATTTATCAGGAGGCATTTATAATTTAAAATTTACTTCCTTTGGAAAATCCATACTCCTCTGGCTAGAAGTAAGTGCAATGGAGGCTACAATCAGGAACTTCTCTTTGACTCTTGAAGCTGTTGCTAAATCTGCTGTTAAAGCAACAGCTGCCAAAGAAAATCCCTAGATTCTCTGTTCAAAGTTGGTTTTGATAATAAGATATCACTTGATTACCTTTTAGCAGAGGAAGGAAGTGTTTGTGCTATGGCCAACGTCACTTGCTGCACTTGGATTGACCCTTCTGGGCAAGTTGAGACTCAGCTACATAAGATCACTGAACAAGTCAGTTGGATTAAGAAAGTAACTCCTTCAATAGGGTCTTTTTTGACTTATTTGATTCTTATTGGTTTGGGTCTTGGGGACCATGGCTGTGAAGTTCACTCCAGAGAGTGGGAATTATCCTGTTCATAATAATCATAGTAGTCTTCCTGGTGCACTGTATATAGAATATTACTTTTATGCTTATTGTAAAACTCATCTGACCATGAAAACTGAGCTAGCCATCCAAGAGAAGCACGACTGAGTTTCTTCATTTTTTGTTCCTTTTGTTGTTCAAATATAGCCAACAAAATCCATTTTCCATTTACCTCATCCATGGGACAAGACACCTGAAAATGGTCTTTCTCAGCTCTGAGGGAAATGCACTCCATCTAACAGTGTCTCTGATTTAAGAAAAACAACACCTAAACAACATGGTTGATCAGCAATGCTTTCTGCAAAAGATCTTGATCAAGAGGGGAAAATGTAAAAGGATCCCAATATAAAATGGAACCAATGGATATGAAATGGAGAATCTCATGTATACACCTTCAGGAGAATGGACCTTAAGATTTGAGAGACTGATTTCCCATAAATGCTTGATTTGCAGAAGACTAAAACTTATCTCTTGACCAATGAACATTCACCAAGAATCTCTCTCCATTCTCAAGTTAATGAACTTACTGCTTGGACCCTGGCTGGACTTCTCCCTTTTTGCACTCCTTGTTCATACACACAGCCTGCCCCAAACCCTCAATGACTCACCGGTAGCTTTCTATAGCATGCATTTCCTGTATTGCAATTCCTCTGCTATTCCTAAATAAACTCAATTTCTGGTAATTTGAGTTTGCCTCTTTATTTAACTTAATAATGTTACTGGTTAAAAATGCCTGAGGGTACTCATCTGGGCCCATACTACTTGTGGTGAGCCCCCACATACATTTCCCCAACAGGGGCCACTGTTGTGGCTGGACTGGACTTTGTGGTTCTTATTATGATTGCAAGATGCACTTCAGCAACAAACATCAAGGATCTTTGAAAAATAAGCTTTATTACTCACAGGTCCTGGAGGGTATACAGTATGCCTGGGTCCACACATTGATGCCATGAGTAGAGAGAGAGAGCATCAACCTGGGGTTCTGCCTTTATTGGGGTCAAGTGAGGTGCCCAGTGTTTTACAGGTTCATTCTTTATTGGTTAATTTAAAACATAAAAGCAGGAATTAAAGCACAGAAAGGAAAAAGTAGGATCACTCAAAAGGTCAGCTATCTTATCCAGATATTCTAAAGGGGAAATTTATGGGTGGGATGGCCTGGCTCTTTTTCTAGTTGTGTAGCTGACAATGTGTTTATTTGAAATCAGTGTTTTTTAAGTGGATTTCTCAGGAATCAAAAGCTTAATGTCAAGCCCTCACATTACAACCAAAAAGCTAATTGTCAGCCATTCACACTACAACTACACATAACTGTAAACATATATATTTGACAACTTAGATGAACTTAGTTAACTGTTCAAAAAATATAAACTTTCATAACTCACTCAATATCAAATAGATAATTTGAGTAACTCTATAACTATTAAGGAAATTGAATTCATAATTAACAACTTAAAAAAATAAATCTTCAGGCCCAGATAGTTTCACTGGAGTACTTGACCAACACCTAAGATTGCAGATTTGGCTGTCAGAAGAAAGACTTAGTGAACTCGAAGACAAACTAATTGAAATTATCTTGTGTAGGAGCATAAAGGAAAAAGAATGAATAAAAATGAACAGAGCTTAAGAAATCTGTGGGGCATCATCAAGTATAACAACATATATCTAATGGAAATTCAAGAAGGAAAGGCAAAAAAGAAAGGAGTAAAAAGAATATTTGAAGAAATAACAGGTGAAAACTTCTAAATCTGATAAAAGACACAAAACTACACATTAAAGATGCTCATGAATTTGAAGAATATTTGCAAAGAGATCCACACTGAGACATATTATAATCAAATTGTGGAAAACTGAGGACAAAGAAAAAATCTTGAAAGCAGCAAAAGGGAAGTAATTACTCACATACAAGGAATTTTAGTGTGATTAACAACATATTTTTATATCAAAAACCATGGAAGTGATAAGGTATTATATTTAAAGTGTGGGCAGGTGGGGGAGCAGGGAGGACATATCAAACAATTGTATATCGAGCAAAACTACCCTTAAAAAGTGAGGGAAAAGTTAATACATTCCCAGATAAACAAAAGTTGGGAGAATTCATTGCTACTAGACTTGCAAGTATCCTAGAGGGAGTCCTTCAGGCCAAAATAAAAAGACATTATTCAGTAAACTTAAGCCATATATAAAAATAAAACCTCCATAACAGGTAACTACATAGATAAATATAAAAGCCATTTTTATTGTAACATCACTCTTTATTTCCTACATGAATTAAAAGACAAATGAATAAAATCAAAATTATGAAACTATGTCAATGGGCACACAATGTATTAAGAATTTGTAATTTGTGTCAAAGACCACATGAAGAGGAGAACAGAGTTATATGGGAACAGGATTTTTATATGCTATTGAATCTAAGTTGATATTAATTTAAACTAGATTGTAGTACATTTAAGAATTTAACAAGAAGTTAACAATTACAATTCTCATGGTAACCACTAAGAAAATATCCAAACATATATACAAAAGTAAATGAGAATAGGGGATCGATATCAGAAAGATGGCAGGATAGCAAGTTCCAGACTTTGTCCCCTACAAAGATAATGAGTTACAAACAATATATGATTCAAAAAGCCTTTATGAGAACTCCAGAAATGAGTTAAGAACTCACAGCACTTTAGGCAAACACAAAGCCAAATCAGCTGCATTGAAGTGGGTTAGAAAAGCTGCTGCATTTCATTTGAAATCACCCCTCCCCCAAGCCAATACACTTTGGCATGATTGGGAGAAAAAGTTGTACTTGCGCTTCTGCTTTGGGAGAGAAATAGAGAAGTAAAATGTATGTCCAACAGTCTAGCTTTTGGGGTGCTGCCACAAAGGTTTCTATCTCACTTGACTCAGAGTGTTGACAGAAACCTGGCATACATTGGATGCCTGGGGCCCCTGAGAACAAAGGCAAGCTCAGCAGCTTCTTCCAAGACTAGAGAACCTGTAGTACTGCAGGTAAGCTTCAGAGGGAGCAGGTGATTACAAGCTCCTGATAAAGAAATCTGTAAACTCTATAATTGGGAAATTACTTATATAAACTCAGAGTAGAAGCATTCCCAGAAAAGGGTTGCAAGTCCACAGAATTGCTAGCAGGGGTGATTGATAAAGGTCTTCTCCTGTACAAAGTAAATCCTGAAGAACTGGGAGAAGCAGCTCTTTGTTTTCAAATGCTGAAATTCTTGCAAAAAATCACAAGGCATATGAAGGAAGAGGGAAACCTGGACCAATCAAAGAAAACAATAAATTTCCAGAAACTGACTATAAAGAAATGGAAATCCACTAATTGCCTGACAAAAAATTCAAAATAATCAACTTAAGATCAATAAGGTACAACAGAAAAGTGAAAAAAAAAAGCATAAGGAAATTATGAAAGATCAGGAAGCAGAGCAATATAGATAATATGAGAGTCCAAGCAGAAGAAGAGACACAGAAAGGGGCAGAGAATTTATATGAAGAAATAATGGCCAAAACCTTCCCAATCTCAGGAAGAAAATGGTCATCTAAATTCAAGCTAAAAGGACTCCAACTGGGATAAACAAAAAGAGGCTTACACTGAAATACATTATAATCAAACTGTCAAAAGTCAAAGACAAAGAAAGACTCTTCAAAGCAGCAAGAGAAAAATGAATTGTCAGATAGAAGGATGCTCACATAAGATTACCAATGGATTTCTCAGAAGAAACACTGCAGGCCAGAAGGAAGTATGCTACTGTGGTAAAAGTGCAAAAGGAAAACAAAAAACAAAAAACCCTTGCCAACCAAGAATGCTATATCTGGCTAAACTGCCTTTCAAAAATGAAGGAGAAATAAAGATCTTCTCAAATAAAGCTGAGAGAGTTCATTACTACTAGACATGTCTTACAAGAAATGATAAAGGGAGTCCTCCAAGTGAAACAAAAGGACACTAGACAGCAGCATAAAAGCATGTAAAAATATAAATCTCTCTAGTAAAGCTAAATATAAAATAAAATACAGAATCTTGCAATACTGTAAAGGTGGAATGTAAATCATTTTGAATTCTGGCATAGAAAACAAAAGTAAAAAAGATCACAATGACTATTAAACTATGTTAATAGATACAAAATTTAAAAATGTATAATTTTTGATATAAATGACATATTGGGGAAGATGTAAAAGAGTATAGTTTTTGTATGCAATTAAAATTAAGTTGTTATCAGTTAAAAATAGATTGCTATATTTTATGTTAGCTGCATTGTAACCACACAGAAAATACCTATATAAGATTTTAAAAAATTAGAAAGGAATCAAAGCATGTCTGTACAACAAATCAATGAAACACAAAGGAAGGCAGCAATAGAGGAAATTGACACAATAATTACAAAACATACAATTAATAAAATGATAATAGTAAGTTTCTCCCTATTGGTAATTACTATAAATGTAAATGGATTAAATTCTCCAATCAAAAGACAAAGAGTGGCTGAATGGATAAAATAAGTTCCATCTACATGCTGTCTACAACACTGTCACCATTATTTCTTTAATTGGATAAATTTGACATGTAACATTGTGTAAATTTAAGGTGTAGAGCTCTTACTTTGATACATTTATATATTGTAATAAATTGCCATTGTAATGTTATCACATTACATGATTACAGTACAATATTATTGTTTATATTTATTATACTGTACATTAGATCTCTATGGCTTATTTACTACTCATTACAAGTTTGTACCCTTAACGTCCATCAATCTTATCCCCCCACCTCAATCCCCTGTTAACTACCATTTTATTTTCTGGGTTTTTTTTACAGGTTTGGCTTTTTTTGGATTCCACATATGAGTGATATCATATAATACTTGTCTTTCTCTGTCTTGACTTATCTCACTTAGCATAATGTACTCAAGGTCCATCCATGTTGCAAATGGCAGGATATCTTCCTTTGTCATAGCTGAATAATATTCGCTTGTATATATATGCCACATCTTTTTTATCCTTTCATCCATTGATGGGCATGTTAGTTGTTTCCATATCTTGGCTATTGTGAATAATGCTGTGATAAACATAGGAGTGCATATTACTCATCAAAATCTTGTGTTCATTTCCTTTGGGTATATACTCAGAAGTAGAATTTTGGATTATATGGTAATCTATTTTTTATTTTTTGAGAAAATTCCATATCATTTTCCATACTGGTTGGACTAAACTACATTTGAACTAACAATGTATAAAGGTCTCCTCTCTACCAAATTATTGCCAGCACTCATTGTGTTTTGTCTTCTTGATGTTAGCCATCCTAACAGGCCTAATGTAATATCTCATTGTGGTTTTTTTTTGCATTTCCCTGATGATTACTGATGTTGAAGATCTTCTCGTGTGCCTGTTGGCCATTTTGATGTCTTCTTGGAAAGATATCTATTTGGTTCTTCTGCCTATTTTCAGTCAGATTGTTAGTTTTCTTTATTAAGTTATACAAGTTCTTTGTATATTTTGGATATTGACCCCTTATAAAATATATAGTTTGCAAAAATTTCTCCCATTCTGTAGGCTGTCTTTTCCTTTTGTTAATTGTTTCTTTTTCTGTGCAGAAGCTTTTGAGTTTGATGTAGTCCCATTTGTTGATTTTTCTTTTGTTTTTTGTGCTTTTGGTGTCATGTCCAAAAAAGTATTGCTAAGGCCAATATTGATGAGATTCTTTCCTATGTTTTCTTCTAGGAGTTTTATGGCATCAGGTCTTAGGTTTAAGTGTTTGATCCATTTTGAGTTAATTTTTGTGAATGTTGTGAGATAGGGGTCCAATTTTGTTGTTCTGCATGTGTTTCTACAGTTTTCCTAGCACCATTTGTTGAAGAGATTATCTTTTCCCATTGAGTGTTCTTGGCTACCTTGTCAAGTATTAGTTGACTGTACATGCTGGGACTTAATTCTAGGCTCTTTACTCTGTTCCTTCAGTCTATGTGTCTATTTTTGTGCCAGTACCATACTGTTTTTATTACTATGGCTTTGTAGTATAGTTTGAAATCAGAAAGTGTGATACTTCCAGCTTTGTTCTTTTTTCTCAGGATTGTTTTGGCTATTTGGGGTCTTTTTTGGTTCCACACAAATTTTAGGAATGTTTCTTCTATTTCTGTGAGAAATGTATTTGGTATTTTGATGGGGATGATGTTGAATCTGTAGATAGCTTTGGATAGTATGGCCATTTTAACAATATTAATCCTTCCTATCCATGAACACATGATGTCTTTCCATTTGTTCGTGTCTTCAACTTCTTTCAGTAAAGTCTTGTAGTTTTTGTTCTACAGAACTTTCACTTCCTTGGTTAAATTTATTATTAAGTATTTTATTGTTTTTGATGCTATTCTGAATGGAATATTTTTCTTTATTTCTTTGTCCAATGCTTCATTGTTAGTGTAAAGGAATTTTGTAACCTGTCATTTTATTGAAATTGTTAATTAATTCCAACAGTTTTTTGATTAACTCTTTGGGATTTTTATAGATAAGATCATATCAGCAAATAGTGACAATTTTACTTCTTTCTTTCCAATTTGGATGCATTTTATTTCTTTGTCTTGCCTAATTCCTCTAGCTAGGACGTCCAGGACTGTATTAAATAGGAGTGGTGAGAGTAAGCATTCTTGTCTTTTTCCTGATCTTAGAGGAAACAGTTTAAATTTTTTTCCATTGAGTATAATGTTAGCTGTGGGTTTGTCATATATGAACTTTGTTATGTTGAGGTATGTTCCTTCTATACCCAATCTGTTAAGGGTTTTTATCATGAAAGGATGTTGTATTTTGTCAAATACTTTTTCTGCATCTATTGAGCTAATCATGTTATTTTTGTCTTTCATTGTATTAATGTGATGAATTACATTTATTGATATGCATATGTTGAAACATCCTTGCATCTTGGGATAAATCGTACTTGGTCATGGTGTGCAATCCTTTTAATGTGTTCTTGAATTTGGTTTGCTAATATTTTGTGGAGAATTTTTCATCTATATTCAATCACTTTGGTCTATAGTTTTCTTTTCTCATTTTGGTATCAAGGCAATGGTAGTACTGTTAGAATGCATTTGGAAGTGTTTCCTCCTCCTCAATATTTTGAAAAAGTTTGATGATGATTGGAGTTAATTCTGTTTAAATTTTTGGTAGAATTTACCAGTGAAGCTCTCTGATCCTGGAGTTATTTTATTGGGAGTTTTTGGATTACTGATTCAATCTCTTAACTCATTATTGATCTGTTGAGATTTTCTGTTTCTTCCTGATTCAGTCTTGGCAGATTGTGTATTTCTAGAAATGTACCCATTTCTTCTAGGTTATGTAATTTGTTGGCATATAATTGTTCACAGTAGTCTCTTATGATTCTATGTATTTCTGTAGTATCAATTGTAATGTCTTCTCTTTCATTTCTAATTTTGAGTCTTATCTCTGTTTTTTTTTTGTCTAGCTAACATTTTGTCAATTTTGCTTCTCTTTTTAAGAAGCTCTTACTTTAGTTGATCTTTTATGCTGTTTCTCTTATCTCTATTTTATTTATTTCTGCTATGATCTTTATTATTTCCTTCCTTCTGCTAATTTTGGACTTAATTTGTTCCTCTTTTTCTAGTTCCTTGATGTGTAATGTTAGGTTATTTGTAATCTTTCTAATTTCTTAATGTGTGCATTTGTTGCTATAAACGTTTTTCTCAAAACTGTTTTTGCTGCATCCTGCAAAATTTGATATTTTGTGTTTTTCTTTTCTTTTTTTGACAACATTTTTAATCTTTCTTTTGATTTCTTTTTTGATCCATTGGTTGTTTAGTAGTACATTGTTTAGTTTTTATATATTTGTAGGTCTACTCACTTTCCTCTTGTTGATTTCTAACTTCATACCATGTGGTCAGAGAAGATAATTGGCATGATTTCAATCTTCTTAAGTTTGGTAAGATTTGTTTTGTGGCCTATTACATAATCTATCCTGGAGAATGTTTTATGTGTACTTAAGAAAAATGTGTATTGTGCTGCTGTTGGATGGAACGTTTTGTGTGTGTCTGTTAAGTCCATTTGTTCTGAAGTGTGGTTCAATTCCAATATTTTCTTGTTGGTTTTCTAGTCTGGACTATTTATTCATTGCTGATAGTGGGGGTATTGAATTACCCTACTGTTATTGTATTGTCATCTATTTACCCCTTAAAGTCTGTTAGTATTGCTTAATATATTTTGATGCTCAAGTTTTGGAAGCATATATATTCATGATTGTTATATATTCTTGATGTATTGACCCCTTTATCATTATTTAATGATCTTTTTCATCTCTTGTTACCCTTTTTAGCTCAAAGTCTATTTTGTCTGATATAAGTATGGCATTTTCATTTCCATTTGCTTGGAAGATATTCCATCCCTTCATTTGAGCCTATGTGTGTCTTTAGAGCTGAAATGAGTCTCCTGTAAGCAGCATATAGTTGTTTTGTTGTTGTGTGTGTGTGTGTGAGGAAGACTAGCCCAGAGCTAACATCCGTTGCCAATCCTCCTCTTTTTTTGCTGAGGAAGACTGATCCTGGGCTAACATCCATGCCCGTCTTCCTCTACTTTATATGGGATGCCACCACAGCATGGCTTGACAAGTGGTGCATCTGTCTGTGCCCAGGATCCGAACCTGCAAAACCCCGGGCTGCAAAATGGAGTGCACGAACTTAGTCGCTTTGCCACCGGGCCAGCCCTGAGTCTTGCTTTTATATCCATCCAGCCACTCTGTGCCTTTTGATTAGTGAGTTCAAAACATTTACATTTACAGTGATCATTGATATGTAAGGATTTACTACTGCCATTTTATATTTTGCTTTGTGGTTATTTTATCTCTCCATTTTTTTTTTCTTTCTTTCTATTTGTGTCTACCTTTGTAAGTTTGTTTTTTTCCTATGGTGATTTGCTCAGTCTCTTCTTTTTTATGTTTAGATTTTTATTTTATGTCTAGATTTTAGCTTTGTGGTTACCATGAGGTTTATGTAAAACCTCTCATTGATAAAATAGTCTGTCTTTTTTTTTTGCTAAAATCAAATTATCTGCATTCACCTGTGAAGATTCCATCATTTTACTCTTCCCCATTTATATTTTTGATGCTTCAAATTATATTCTTATGATGTGATTTTTGTTACCAATTTGTAGTAGCTATAGTTAGTTTTAATGCTCTTTTCCTTTAATCTATATATATATATATTTGTGTGTGTGTGAGGAAGACCAGCCCTGAGCTAACATCTGTTACTAACCCTCCTCTTTTTGCTGAAGAAGACTGTCCCTGGGCTAACATCTGTGCCCATCTTCCTCTACTTTATATGGGATGCCACCACAGCATGGCTGACAGCAGTGCATTGGCAGGTGCTTGGGATCCAAACCGATGAACCCCGGGCTGCCAAGCATGAACTAAACTGCTGGGTGACTGGGCCGGCCCCTTCTTTAATCTATATTTTATAATTAAGCATTTAATATACTATTCTAAGAAAGAGTTACAGTTTTAAAATTCTGACTGTTTATCACTGCAATCAGAGTGGTCTGTACTTTTGTCTTTTTGTTTTAGCTTGAAGAGCTCCTTTTAACATTTCCTGTAAGGCAGGTCTAGTGGTAGTAAACTCTCTAAGCTTTTGTTTGTCTGGAAAAGCCTTTATTTTCCCTTTATATCTGAAGGATAACTTTGCTGGATAGAGTATTCTTGTCTGGAAATTTTTATCTTTCAATACTTTGAATATGTCATTCCACTTTTTCCTGGCCTGTAAAGTTTCTGCTGAGAAATCTCTGATGACCTAATGGGGTTTCTTGTAGGCTACTTTCTTTTTTCCCCTAGCTGCCTTTAAAATTCTTTCTTTATCATTGACTTTTGGCAGTTTTAATATAATGTGTCTTGGAAAAGATCATCTTGTGTTGAGACAATAAGGTGTTCTATTTGGGATGTCCTCAGGTATTATTTCTTTAAATAAGCTCTCTGCTTTCTTCTTTCTGTCTTCTTCTGGCATACCAATTAATCTTATTTTGCCTTGTTTAATGGAGTCTGACAGTTCTTATAGGATTTCTTCACATTTCCAAATCTTAATTCTCTCTCCTCTTCCACCTGACTCATTTCTAAATTTCAATCCTTGATATCACTTGTTCTCTCTGTCATCTAATCTGCTCTATTTTCAATTTTTTATGATGCATTATTCATCTCTTTTACTGAGTTCTCCAGCTTCAGAATTTCTGCTTGGTTCTTTTTTAGAATTTTAATCTCTTTGATAAAGTACTCCTTTTGTTCATCAATTTTATTCCTGAGATTATTGCGCTGCCTTTCTGAGTTTTATTGTAGCTCATTAAATTTATTCATAGTAGCTATTTTGAATTTGTTATTGGTTAGATCACAATATTCTGTATTTTGGGGTTTGGTTGCTGGGAAATTGTCATTTTCTTTTTGTGATACCATATTACTATGATTTTTCATAGTGTTTGCTAAAAGTGATTCTGCCACTGCATTTGAAAAAAACAAACACCTTTATTTAAATGTCTTTTTTAACTTTGATTTTAACAATTTAACAGAAGTGGTAATGAGAAGCTTTCATTTTTTTTTCCAGAAGGTGGTGGTGTAACACAATTTTTTTGGTTTCTCTTACCAGAGCTTACATGCCATTAAGGCTGTGGGCTTGTGCACACAAAAAAAGCTGGCAGAGAGAAAAAAAGGGAGTGGTGTCAGGTTGGGGGAGGCATGTGTTTAGTTCTTGGGGCTTTGGGTGGGCCCACAGCTTGGTAGTGGGATCCTCAAATGTGGGGGTCCAAGAGCTCCACAGGCAGTCCTCTAGCCAGAATCCTGGTGCAGAGAGCATGAAACTGGTTCCTATAATTTTTTTTGTCTGCCTTCTTTCCTTTTCTTTTCCTCTACCCAATCACTGGTGTCTCTCCTCAGAGAGAGCACCAGTCACTTTAACTGCAGCCTCCACAGCCTGGCAGACCCACTTACCACCTTCACCCTCCACCTTCTCTGTCAGAGTGATCTTGCTGGCCCACCACCTGCTCCTGCCACTGCTGGCCTCTGCCACCACTCCCCTGGCTCTGCCACCCCCTCCACAGTCCAATTTAGCCACTTTCAGGTGCACAGATGAATGGATCTCTTGGGTGATCTAGTGTGCTGTGCAGAGGTGCTTTTGTTCAATTATGGATGTCTGAGTAGTTTTAAATTGGAGAGAAAAGAGAAATGACTCACACCACCATGATGCTGACATTACTCCACACAACACTGTTACATTAGATGTAAGAACTCACATAGACTAAAAGCAAGAGGGTAGAAAAAGATGTTCCATGTAAATGATAACCTAAAGAGAGCATGGATAGCCATTCTCATGTTAGAAAAATAGACTTTAAGTCAAAAGCTGATACAAGACAAACAAGGACATTATATAACAATAAAAAGTTCAATTCATCTGAAAGATATAACAATTATAAATATATATGCACCTAATTATGAAGAAAACTTTGACAGAAATAAAGGGAGAAATTGGCAGTAACACAATAATTGTAGGAGACTTTAATTCCTCACTTTCAATAATAGATAGAACAACCAGACAAAAGATCAATAAGGAATCAGAGGACTTGAATAACACTATAGAAAGATCAGATATAACAAATATATACAAAACACTCCACACAACTACAACCAAATATACATTCTTCTCAAGTTTACACAAAACATTTTTCGGAATATATCACATGTTAGGTCAGAAAACAAATATTAAGAAATGTAAGGAGATTGATATCACAGCAAGTATCTTTTCTGACCATGATGGAATAAAACTAGAAATCAATAGGAAAAGGAAAACTGGAAAATTCACAAATGTGGAAATTAAACAAGCCACTCTTGAACAACCAATGAGTCAAAGAAGAAATCACAAGAAAAATTAGAAAATACCTTGAGAAAAATTAAAATACAACACAACACACAAAACCTATGGAATGCATCAAAAGCATTACTAAGAGGGAGTAATAGTGGTAACTATTTTAGTGGAAACTATTTATAGTGGAAACTCTGACATTAATAAAATCAAATAAAACACCAACTTTACACCTCAAGGAATTAGAAAAAGAATGAATTAAATCCAAAGTTAACACAAGAAAAGAAATATTAAAAATTAGAAATAAACAAAATAGAGAATGGGAAAAACAATAAAAGAAATACATTGCACTAAGAGTTACTTTTTAAAAAAATGAACAAAATTGATAGGCTTAGCTAGAATAAGAAAAAAGAAGGTTCAAATAACAAAAATCAAGAAAAAAGAGTAAACATTAGACATTATGTCTGTTGCCACACACATGAAAAAGAATAAAAGGGAATAATTATGCACCAACAAATTGGATAACCTAGAAGATATGGATAAATTACTAGAAACATACAACCTGTGAAGAGTGAATTACAAAGATAGAAAATATAAATAAATCTGTAATGAATAAGGAGATTGAATCAAAAAGCTCCCAACAAAGAAACGCCAGGAACAGATGACTTCACTAGATACTTCTACCAAACATTTAAAGAATAATTAATGCCAATTCTTCTCAAACTCTTCCAAAAAAATGAAGGAACACTTCCAAACTAACTTTGTGAGACCAGCATTACTTTGATACCAATATTAGACAAAAGTGCTGAAAGAAAAGAAAACTACAGACCTGATGAACACAGGTGCAAAAAACCTCAACAAAATACTATCAAATTGAATGGAACAGCACATTAAAAGGATCATACACCATGGTCAAAATTTCCCAAATTTGATGAAACATAAATATAAACATCCAAGAAGCTCAAAAAACTCCAAGCAGGATATACCCAAAGAGATTCACACTAAGGCACATTATAATCAAAACACTGATGACAAATGCAAAAAGAATAACTTGAAACTTTTTCTCTTGAGACAGTAACTCAGAACATACAGAGCAGCTTCCATAAGATCATCAGTGGATTTGTCATTAGAAATCTTGGATATCAAAAGATAGTGTGTTGATATATTCTAGGTGCTGAAGGAAAAAAGATCTGTCAACAAGGAATCCTAACAAAACTGCCCTTCAAAAGTGAAGGAGAAATAAAGACACACTCAGGAGAACAAAAGCTGAGGAAGTTTGTTATCACTAGGCCTGCTCTGGAAGAAATGCTAAAAAGAATCCTTTAGGTTGAAATAAAAGGGCACTAGACAATACTTCAAAGCCATAGGAATAAAGATCTGTGGAAAAGCTAGTTACATGGGCAATTATAAAACCTAGTGTTATCATATTATTGTAATTTTTGACTTAACTCCACTTATTATTTTTCACATGATTTAAGAAACTAATGAATTTTAAAAAATTAGTCTAGGTTTTTGGACATTCAATGCATTAAAATGCAATTTTGTGATGTAACTGAAAAGAGTTGGGATGAAATTGTATAGGAGTAGAAATTTTGTATGTTATTGGAGTCAAGCTAATAAAAATTCAAATGAGAGTGTTATATCTCTGTAATATGAATTGTTATCCTCATGGTAATTACAAATAAAATAGCTATAGAATATACTCAAAATAAAAAGAGAAAGAAATTAAAACTTTTAGTTCCAAAAACAACTAAACAACAACAGAAATCAGCATTGCAAAAATGAGGAAGAAAATAGGTACAATACACATAGAAAAAAATAGTATAATGACAAAAGTAAGTCCTTCCTTGTTGGTTATTACTTTAAATGTAAATTAATTAAACTCCAATCAAAAAACAATAATTGAAAGAATAAACTAAAAAACCCTCAAGATCCAACTACATGCTGTGTAAAAAAAGACTCACTTTAGAATCAATGACACAAATAGATTGAAAGTTAAAGAATGGAAAAGGATATTTGATGCAAATAAGCAAAATGGGCAGAGGTGCTATACTAATGTCAGACAAAATAAACTTAAAAAAATGAAAGGGATGTTATATAAATACTTAAGAATCAACATAGTAAGAAGGTATAGCAATTATAAACATTTTCACATCTAATAACAGACCATCAAAATAAATAAAGCAAAAATTGTCAGAATTGAAGAGAGAGACAGTCTATAATACTATTGGAGTCTTTGAACTCTCTTTCTCAATAATGAATAGAACAACCAAACAGAAGATAAGTAAGGAAACAGAGGACTTAAACAACACAATAAACCAAATAGCCCTAATAGACACATACAGAATATTCTACCCAACAACAATGGAGTGCACATTCTTTTCAAGTACACATGGGACATTCTGGAAGATAGACCACATTTTAGGTCATAAATTAAGCCTCAGTAAATTTATAAAGATAGATACCATGCAAAGTATTTTCTCAGACCACAATAGAAGTAGTTAGAAATAAATAACAGAAGAAAAACTAGAAAATTCACAAATTTCTGAAAATTATACAACACTCTTATACAAGGAATGGATCAAAGAAGAAAACACAGGGGAAATTAGAAAATACTCAGAGATGAATGAAAATGAAAGCACAATGTACTAAAACTTCTGAGATGCAGTGATAGCACTGCTAAGAGGGAAATTTATAGCTATAAATGCCTACAATAAAAAGAAGAAAAATCTCAAATAAATAACCTAACTTTACAATTTAGGGAACTAGTAAAAGATGAACAAACTAAATCCAAAGCTAGCAGAAGGAAGTAATAATAAAGATCAGATAGAGATGAACAAAATAGAAAATAAAAACAATGGAAAAAATGAACAAAAGGCATCCAAATTGGAAAGAAGTAAAATTATCTCTGCAGATGATAGAATCCTATGTATATGTATATAAAACCCCAAAGATTCCACGGAATCCCTGTTAAAATTAATAAACATATTCAGCAAAACTTCAGGATATAAAATCAACATGCAAATACAATTTGTGTTTGTGTTCTCTAACAATGGACAATCTGAAAAAGAAATTGAAAAAATGATTCCATTTACAATATCACCAAAAAGAATAAAATAGTTAGGAATTAAGCTAACCAAAAAGGTGAAGGGCTCGCTCAATTAAAACTAGAAAACGTTGATGAATTACATTGAAGAAGACGTAAATAAATATAAAGACATCCCATGCTCATAGGTTGGAAGATAATATGTCAGTGCTAGTCAAAGCAATCTTCATGTTCAATGCAATTCCTAACAAAATGTCAATAATGTTTTTACAGAAATAGAAAAATCCATCCTAAAATCTATATAGAATCTCAAGGGATCCCTTATAGCCAAAGCAATCTTAAAGAAAATTAATGAAGTTGTGGGACTGGCATTTTCTGATTTCAAAACTTACTACAAAGTTAAGTAAAGTAATCAAACCAGCCGGGTACTGGCATAAAGATAGACATATAGGCCAATATAATGGAAAAGAGAGCCCAGAAATAAACCCTTGCATATATAATAAAATAAATTCCAACACTGGAACCAAAATATTTCAATGCAAAACAGTTTCTTTCAACAAAAGGTGTTGAGAAAACTGGATATCCACATGTAAGAAAATGATCTTGGACCCTTATCTAACACCGTATACAAAAAAAATTAACTCAAAATGGATCAAATCCTAAATTTGAGAGCTAAAACTATAAAATTCATAGAAGAAAACAGGGGGAAAGCTTCCTTACATTGGATTTGGCAATAATTTATTTCATGTAGCACCAAAGGCATTGGCAATGATGACAACAAAGATAGATAAATTGGACTTCATCAAAGATAAGAACTCTTGTGCATCAATGGACACTATCAATGTAGTAAAAAGGCAATTCAAAAAAATGAGAGAAAATATTTGCAAACCACATATCTATTAAGGAATTTTTGTTCAGAATATGTAGAGAACTCCTAAAACTCAATGACAAAAAGACAAACAACCTGATTAAAAAATGGGCAAAGCACTTGAGTATATATTTTTTCCAAAGAAGTTATACAAATGGCTAATAAGGCACTTGAAAAAATGCTCAACATCACTAATCATCAGAGAAATAAAAATTTAAACCAGAATGAGTTATCCCCTTCACACTCATTAGAATGGTTACTATCAAAAAAACCCCAGAAAATAACAATGTTGCAGAGGAGACAGCAAAATTAGAACACTTGTGCACTGCTGAGGGGGATGTAAAATAGAATTACCTAAAAAATTAAATCAAGGTCTTGGAGAGCTATATGTACACACATATTTATAGCAGTATTATTCACAGTAGCCAAAGAGTGGAAGCAACTTAAGTGTCCATCGATGTATGAGTGGTTCAACAAAATGTAGTATATACATACAATAGGATACTATTCAACATTAAGAAAAAAGGAAATTCTAACACATGCTATAGCATGGATAAAACATGAAAGCATTATGGTATGTGAAATGTCATACACAAAATGGGTAAATATATGATTCCACTTATATGAAAAACATCTGGAATAGGGAAATTCATAGAGATAGAAAGTAGATTAGAGGCTACCATGGCCTGGGTGGGTGAGAAATGGGGAAATGACTGCTTAGAAGGTATAGAATTTCTGTTTGATGTGATGAAAAGTTTTGGAAAAATACAGTGGCAATGGATGCACAGCAGTCTGAATATCATTAATGTGAGTGAATTGTACACTTAAAAATAGCTAGGAGACAAAATTTTAAATATATTTTTACCACAATAATTTTAAAAATTCTATTCAAGATTTATGTAGTTGAATTCCTTCATATGTTCATTGAGTTTAGCTTAAGTCTTCCATAATTTCTAAAATGTGGGATTACCCTTGTTAAATTGACCTCTAGTTATAAATTCTATAGCTACAAAAGGAGTTTGGTATAAGACTTGTGGTTATAAGTCCAGAGGGATAATTTTTTCTCAATATTTCCCATAAGGAATTCTTATAATTATTATCTGGTAGTATTTGGAGAGGAGAGATGCATGTGCTAATTAAAGAAATTTAGCATAATTAACGTTTAGGGATGGAATTCTCTAAAGACAATCTCCATAAGCACTTTAAGCCTGCTACACACGTTATCATCTTAGTGCACAATTCTGTGTCAGTCACTGAGGATAAGAACGTGTGTAGAAATCTGTGGAAATCCAGGAGGGCTGGGAAAGACTGAGAGTTTTTAGGGTAGACAAACACTAATCAGTCTTTCATGGAAAAAGTTTAATGTCTCCTACCAGGAAGAGCTATAATTTTGAGGAGGGGATCCAGATGATATTGAAATTTCCAAAAGGGAAAGCAACCCAGACATAAGGTACATATGTATTATTAGAATATAGTTATATTTGCTTGACACAAATATTGCATTTACGAGTCTCTTTTTCTGTTATGTGGGCTATGTCCAAATGCTGCTCATGGGCTAATTAATTCTATCAATAAGACCAGGGCCATTTTGAAATTTTTTTTGATGAAAGAAATAATATAGAATCACTGTGGTTATGAGCTTAGACTTGGAATAGGGCAAAAAGCTCAAGAATTGAATTCTGATTTTCTGTATGTTTTTATTAAGTTAATCAATCATTTGGGTGATAAAAATATAGAGGTGGAAATTTAATTTTTATTGAAGTATATGAATATTTTATTTTATTTATTTTTTTCTAGAATGAGATCTTTAACTTTAAAGCCAAATCTGATGAAAATTCTATCCATTTTATTAGAAATGTTAATGAAGATCTTCATTCCATAAGAAAAATGTCATTGTAACAAACATCATAATGAGAACACTTAAAACCATAAATCAAATGGATCTTCATATATTCTAAATTAATTAGGTCTTTTTGGAAGTTTACATAATACAAAAATTACTAGCTTAAATTAAATGCAATGATGGTGGTGTTGTAATAAGGCCATTTTTTTAAAGCCAGTAAATGAAAATGTTTATGGGTTAATTAACTCAATAAAGACCAGTTTGGCTCTAGAAGAATTAACAAGGGGTAGGGTAGTGAAGAATTTGGTCAGAGAGATGGTTGAGACTAGGTGACTTGGACTGTAGTTAGCCATTAAAAGATATTACCTTTACTGTGGATGACATGGAGTTCCACTGGAAGCTTCTGATAGATGGATGATGTGATGTTTATAATTCATTCATTTATTTAATGACACTAAGTAGAGAACTTACTCTCCATTCCTGGCTTATGCTGGGCTCTTAAGGTAGAGAATTATCAAACCCTCCAACAATCTCTGTCCTCATAGAGCTACTATTCTGGGATGAAAGACAGAAATTATATCAGATAAAAGATAAGACATATGTATTTTAGATAGTGAGTGGTAAGTTTCTAAGAAGAAAAAATATATCAGAAAACATCAACAAGCAAAAGTGACAACATGATTTTTTTAAGGTGTATGATTTAATATATGTTTACATTGTAAAATTGTTGCCACAATCAAGTTAATTAAGACATCCATTACCTCACACAGTTATCTTTTTTATGGTGAGAACACTTAAGATCTGACTTGATGGCAAATTTCAAGTATGCAATACAGCATTATCAGTTATAATCACCATGCTGTATATTAGAACCCCAGAATTCATTTATCTTATGATGAATTAAAGGGAAATATTGTTAATATGCTCAAACATTGTAATACATCAGAGAGATGAGGGCTGAAAATAGATTATGGAGTTTAAAAGATGTAGTTCACTGATACTTTTGACAAATACAATTTGGATGAGTGTTGAGAAACAGGATCCAACTTACATTTTAAGAGGATCACTCTGGTTGCTGTGTTGAGATCTGTTTGTGGGGTAAACAGCAACAGAAAAATAAAGGACATATTTAGGAGATTTTAAAATGACTCAGGCAAGAGATAATGGTGGAGTAGACTAAGAATGACAGTTAGTCATATTTTGGGTGTGTTTTAAAGTAGAGCCTACAGGGCTATTTATGGATTTTTTATCAAGTAATAGGGAAAGAGAAAAGTCAAAGTAGACTCCAAAGTTTTAGCCTGAGTAATTGAAATGATTGAATTCTCATTTAATGCAATGGGAAGGCTGCAGTAGAAACAGGTTTGTGGAGGAGATCCAGAACTCAGTTTGAGACACATTAGTTTTGAGATACATATTATTCATCCAAATGCAAATGCTGTGTAGGCTATTGGATGTAAGAGTTTGAAATACTGGGGCATCTTCCAGATTAGATGAATAAATCAGAGAGTCATATCATATAGATGAATAATTTTGATGAATTTTTGAGAGCATCATCATACAGATAGTTTTATTTCTTTTTTGCTGAGGAAGACTAGGCCTGAGCTAACATCCAATGCCAATTCTCCTCTTGCTTGAGGAAGATTCACCCTGAGCTAACATCTGTTGCAAATCTTTATTTTGTATGTGGGCTGCTGCCATAGTATGGCCACCAACAGGGAACTGAACCCAGGCTGCTGCAGCGGTGTAGGTCTGTGCCTGGGAACTGAACCCAGGCCACCGAAGTGGAGTGCACTGAACTTAACCACTAGGCCACCAGGGCTGGCCCTAGATAGTATTTTAAAGTATAAAATTTGATGAGACAAAGGAATTCATTGTTCATAGTGAAGGGAAGAGATCCAAGAACATCTCTCTGGAGCATAACAAAGTTTAGCTATTAACATAAAGGAGGGCACTGGTAAGTGGTGGTGGGCACTGAGAGGAAGACATAAGTGAGATAGAAAAAAAACTGGGATAGTATGTGTTCTCATAAGGCTGAAGAAATCATTTCAAAGAGCAATGAGGATCAAGTATTTCAGTGTCTGTTTATTGATCAAGTAATACGATAACCAAAAACTGCAGTAACAATGGGGAAATTAATGGTGACCTTGATGAGTGTGGTTTCATGCAATGGCATAGCTAAACACTATTTGGAATTCTAAATATTAATAAGAAACACTTTTTAAAATTTTTATTGAGGTCACATTGGTTTATAATATTATATAAAATTCAGGTGTACATCATTATATTTTGACTTCTGTATAGACTGCATCGTATTCACCAACAAAAGTCTATCTGCCATCTGTCACCACACGTATATGCCCCTTTACCTCTTTCACCTTCCACCCCCTGCCTTTCTAGTAACCACTGATCTGTTCTCTGTAGCTATTTGTTTGTTTATCTTCTACATGTAAGTGAAGTCATCTGGTAAATGTCTTTCTCTGTCTGACTTATTTTGCTTAGCACAATACCCCCAAGGTCCATCCATGTTGTTGCAAATGGCATGATTTCATCTTTTTTATGGCTGAGTACTATTCCATTGTGTATATTTATGTATACATATGTATGTATATGGGCACCTAGGTTGCTTCCAAATTTTGGATATTGTGAATAATGTTGCAATGAATATGAGGGTGCATATATCTTTTCAAATTAGTGTTTTCATGTTCTTTGGATTGCTACTCAGGAGTGGAATAGATGGATCATATAGTATTTCTATTTTTAATTTTTTGAGAAATTTCTATACTGTTTTCCATAGTAGCTCGATTTCCACCACCAGTGTATGAAGATTCTCTTTTCTCCACACCCTCTCCAACACTTATTATTTCTTGTCTTTTTAATAACAGCCATTCTGGTGGATGTGAGGTGATATCTCATTGTGGTTTTGATTGGCAATTCCATAATAACCAGTGATGTTGAACATCTTTTCATGCACTTGGTGGCCATCTGTTTGGAAAAATGTCTGTTAATATCCTCTGCTCATTTTTTATTGGTTTGTTCATTTTTTTTCTTAAGTTCTATGATTTACTTGTGTATTTTGGATGTTAACTTCTTATCAGATACATGATTTGAAAATATTTTCTCCCAGCTGGTGGGTTGTCTTTTTATTTTATTGATAGTTTCCTTTGCCATGCAGAAGCTCTTTAGTTTGGTAGAGTCCCATTTATTTATTTTTCCTTTGTTTCCCTTGCCTGAGGAGACATGGTATTAAAAAATATACTGCTGAGACCAATGTCAAACAGCTTACTGCCTACATTTTCTTCTAGGAAGTTTATGGTGTCAGGCCTTACATTCAAGTCTTTAATCCATTTTGAGTTAATTTTTGTGTATTGCATAAGATAATGGTCTACTTTCATTCTTTTTCATGTGGCTCTCCAGTTTTCCCAACACCACTTATTGAAGAGACTTTCCTTTCTCCATTGTATGTTCTTGGCTCCTTTGTTGAAAATTAGCTGTCCATAGATGTGTGGGTTTATTTCTGGGCCCTCAATTCTGCTCCATTGATCTGTGTCTTTTTTTCTGCCAGTACCATGCTGTTTTGATTACTTAGCTTTGTAGTATATTTTGACATCAGGGAGTGTAATACTTCTAGTTTTGTTCTTTTTTCTCAGGATGGCTTTGGTTATCAGGGGCTTTTGTTATTCTACATAAATGTTAGGATTCTTTGTTCTTTTCCATGCAAAGTGTCATTGGTAATATGATTGGGAATGCATTGAATTTGTAGATTGCTTTAGGTAATATGGACATTTCAAGCATGATAATTCTGCCAATCCATAAGCATGGAATATCTTTCCATTTCTTTGTGTCTTTTCCAATGTCTTTCAATAATGTCTTATAGATATCAGTGTACAGGTCTTTTACATCCTTGGTTAAATTTATTCCTAGGCATTTTATTCTTTTTTGTTTTTGTAATTGTAAATGGGGTTGTAGTCTTGATTTCTCTTTCTGCTAGTTCATTGTTAGTGCATAAAACTGTGACGGATTTTGTATGTTGACTTTGTGCCCTGCAATGTTACACTATTCATTAATTATTTTAAATAGTTTTTGTGGATTCTTTAGGGTTTTCTCTATATCGAATCATGTCATTTGCCAACGGTGACAGTTTTAATGATTCCTTTCCAATTTGGATCCATTCCACTTTTTTTTTTTTTTTTTTTTTTTGCCTAATTGCTCTGGCTAGGACTTCCAAGACTTTCATCAAGAGTGGTGAAAGTGGGCATTCTGGTTTCCTGTTCTTAGAGGAGTAGCTTTCAGTTTTTAACCATGGAGTATGATGTAAGCTTTGTGTTTCTCATATATGGGCTTTATTATGTAGAGTATTTTCCTTCTATACCCATTTTATTGAGAGTTTTTATCTTAAATGGATGTTGAATCTTGTCAAATGCTTTCTCTGTATTTATTGAGATAATCATGTGATATTTATCCTTCATTTTGTTAATGTGGTGTATCACATTGATTGATTTGAGGATGTTAAACAATCTCTGTGTTCCTTAAATAAATCCCACTTGATTGTGATGTGTGATCCTTTTAATGTATTGTTGTATTCAATTTGCTAATATTTTGTTGAGGATTTTTGCATTTATGTTCATCAGCAATATTGGCCTGTAATTTTCATTTTTTGTGCTGTCCTTGTCTGGTTTTGGTTTCAGAATAACAACATGGGCCTTGTAGAATGAGTTAGGAAGTGTCCAGTCCTCTTCAATTCTTTGGAAGAATATGACAAGATAGTTATTAAATCTTTGAATTTTTGGTAGAATTCTACCAGAGAAGCCATCCTGGACTTTTGTTTATTGGGAGGTTTTTTATTACTGTTTCAATCTCTTTACTTGTGATTAGTCTATTGAAAATCTCTATTTCCTCTTAATTCAGTTTTGGGAAGTTGTATGACTCTAAGAATTTATCCATTTCTTCCAGGTCATCCATTTTATTGGCATGAAGCTTTTCATACTATTCTCTACAATCCTTTGTATTTCTGTAGTATCTGTTGTAATTTCTCCTCTTTCATAAGTGATTTTATTTATCTGAGCCTTCTCTTTTTTTTTCTTAGTGAGTCTAGCTAAGGGTTTGCCAATTTTGTTTAGTTTTTCAAAGAACCATCTCTGTTTTATTGATCCTTTCTATTGTCTTTTCGTCTCTATTTTATTTATTTATTTCTGCTCTGAGTTTTATTATTTTCTTTTTTCTCCTGTCTTTGGGCTTTATTTGTTTTTCTTTTTCTAACTCTTTAGGTATAGTGTTAGATTGTTTGAGATACTTTTTATTTCTTCAGGTAGGCCTCTATTGCTATAAACTTGCCTCTTAGTACAGCTTTTGCTGCATCCCCAAAATTTTGGTATGTTGTGTTTTCATTTTTTATTTGTCTACAGGTATTTTTTGATTTCCCCATTGATCCAGCAGTTGTTCAGTAGCATGTTGTTTCATCTCCACATATTTGTGATTTTTCCAGCTTTCTTCTTGTGGTTGATTTCTGGTTTTATACCATTGTGGTAAGAAAAGATGCTTGATATGATGTCAATCTTAAATTCATTGAGACTTATTTTGTTTCCCAACATATGATATATCTTTGAGAATGTTCCATGTGCACTTGAGGAGAATGTTTCTGCTGCTTCTGGATGAAATGTTCTGTATATGTCTATTAAGTCCATCTGACCTAGTGTTTCATTTAAAGCCAATGCTTTCTTGTTGACTTTCTGTCTGGATGATCTATCCATTGTTGTAAGAGGATTGTTAAAGTCCCATACTATTATTGTGTTGCTGTCAATTTCTCCCTTTAGGTCTGTTGCTAGTTGCTTTACATACTTTGGTGCTCCTGTGTTAGGTGCATATATATTCATAAGTGTTATGTCCTCTTGGTGGAATGTCCCTTTTATCATTATATACTACCCCTTTTTGTCTCTCATTGTCTTTTTTATCTTGAAGTGTGCTTTGTCTGATGTAAGTATGGCAACTCCTGCTTTCTTTTGCTTGCCATTTTCTTGGAGTATTGTCTTCCATCCCTTCACTCTGAGACGTTTGTCTTTAGAGCTGAGATGTGTTTTATGGAAGCAGCATATTGTTGGGTCTTGTTTTTTAATCCATCCAGCCACTCTGTTTTTAGATTGATAAATCAATCTGTTTACACTTAGAATGATTATTGATATATAAGGGCTCAATATTGCCATTAAATCTTTTTTTACTGGTTGTTCTATATTTCCATCATTTCTTTTTCCTTGTATTTCTGTCTGCCATTTCATTTTGATGGTTTTCTGTGATGTTTTTCTCAGTTTCCTCTTTATTTGTGATTTGTGACTTTGCTCTGATTTTTTGTTCTGTGCTTACCTTGAGGTTTGTATAAATGACCTCATCAATGAGATAGCCTTTTTTTCTGCTGATAGCATCTTACCTCCATTGGCCTATGTGGATTCTATCCTTTTCTTTTTTCTCTTCTATATTTTTGTTGTCAACTGTTATCCTTTTTTGTTTTGTGAGTTTGTTACCAAATAGAAGTGATTATGGTTATTTTTGATGCTTTCTTGTCCTTTGTCTTACAATATAGTGTTTACTAATCTATTCAGATATAGAGTTGCAACTTTCTGATTCTGTTTGTCTATTTATCACCTTGCTCAAAGCTTTGCAAACCTTTCCCTTTTTGTTTCAGGTTGGAGGGCTCCTTTCAATGTTTCTTGTAAGGCAAGTCTAGTGGTGATGAACTCCCTCACCTTTTGTTTGTCTGGGAAAGCCTTTATTTCTCCTTCATATCTGAAGGAAAACTGGATAGAGAAGTCTTGACTGATAGTTTTGTCTTTCAATATTTGGAATATATCATTCCACTCTTTCCTAGCCTATAGAGTTTCTGCTGAAAATTCCACTGATAGCCTGGTGGGGATTCTTTTGTAAGTTATTTTCTTCTGTCTGGCCCCCCTTAATATTCTTTCTTTGTCATTAACTTTTGACAGTTTTAATATAATGTGCCTTTGAGAAGATCTTTCTGCATTGAGATAATTGAGTTATATTAGCTTCATATACTTGTATATCCAGTTCCTTCCCCAGGTGTGGGAAGTTCTCAGCCATTGTTTCTTTGAATAAGCTGTCTGCTCCCTTGTCTCTCTCTCTTCTCCTTCTGGGATACTCATTATCCTTATGTTACTTTTCCTAATTGAGACTGATATTTCTCATAAAATATCTTCATTTTATTCTCTCTCCTCTTCCACCTGTATCATATCTATATTTCCATCTTCAAGCTTGCTAATTCTGTTTTCCATATGGTCTGCTCTATTTCCAGTGCTTTCTACCTTATTTTTAATCTCATTAATTGTCTTCTTCATCTCCAGAATTTGTCTTTGGTTCTCTTTTGGAGTTTCAATCTCTTTGGTGAAGTATTACTTCTGTTCATTAATTTCATTCCTGAGCTCATTGAACTGTCTTTCTGAGTTTTCTTATAATTCATTGAGTTCCTTCATGACAGCTATTATGAATTCTCTGTCAGGTAGCTCACAATGTTCTATGACTTCAAGTTTGGTTTCTGGAGAATTGCCATTTTCTTTCTGTTCTACCATGTTACTGTAGTTCTTCATGTTGCTTGATGAGTTGATCCTTTGCTGGTACATTTGTGGTAGTAGATAACTTTCTTATTTGGATAAGGCTTTGGTTACTAACATTCTGAGTTGCTTCTGGTTGTATTTGACAGAATGTATTTTTCCCTTCCACTGCCTCTGCCAAAGGTATCATCAGTACCCTCCTTGTGCTGTTTGTGCCTCCAAGGTTGCTTGTGTCTTGTTGCTTATGATGTTGCTGCAGTTGTGAGTGTTTCCACAGGGATCACCACATTGTGAGCAATTCCTATTCTTCTGGGGTCACCTGAGTTTCATGTTTCCCACTAGCTCCCTGCAGGCTCTCCATGGGCTTGGGTGCTGCTGCCTCATTAACCACCTATGTTGCTGCCCCTGGGTAACCTGGGGGTGATGGCAGCACTGCTGCCAGTGGTGCTGGGTTCACAGATGTCACTGCTGCTGCCAGGGACCCAGGATGTTTTATGTAGCCCCTTCTGCTGGTAGAGCCAGTATCAGGGATGCCACCACTTGGGGCTGGGTCATGGGTTCTACTGTGGCCCCTGAACCCTCAGGTCACAGGAACCACCTACCATTGCTGGGGGAGGATGAGAGGCTGAGACATGAGTGTCACTGCTACTCCTGCAGCCTCTGGCCTCTGGCTCCAGTGTGCTTCTTGAAACCTTGGGTCAGAGCCAGGGGTATCCTCATTTTAGTTGCTGACCCCCCTGCTAGAAAGACTGGTGCTGCTGCTCGGGGGTATGTGATAAGTGGGCATCACTGTGTTTCCTGAAGCCTCAGGTCTTGGGCACCACCCATTCCCACTGGGAGAGGGTCAGGGGCTAAGCTGCTGCAAGTGCTGTTGCTGTTCCTGCATCCTCTGGTCTTTGGCTCTGGTGCACTTTTTGAAACCCAGGTCAGGAGTTTCACTGCCAGTGTTATCTGCATTTTGGATTGCTCTTTTAGTTCCACTGTCTCCTGGAGGTCCAGTCAATCCACCTTCAGATGTATAGATGTATGGATCTCTCAGGCATTTTAGTGTGCTGTGCAGGGAGACCTTTGTTAGTCAACAGATGTCCTACTGTTCATAACCTAGAGGGGAAAGACAAAGGGAACAACTCAAGCCACCATGATGCTGATGTCACTTAAGAAACACTTTTTGATTTATATCATCTAAGATCCATTGATCACCTATAATAATCAGTAATCTGTGATAAATAAGGTTAACAAAATACCTTACTAGGTCAGAGTAGAAATTCACAAATTAATACAATTACATACATAGGATCATAAGTGTTACCAGAGAAGAAATTGTAAAATATAATAGAAACAATATGTATTAGATTTGTTCAGATTTATGGATGGTGTGGGGGACAGTGGAGGTGGTATGAGAAAAAGTGATCCAGGATAAAATAGTGATGTTGGCTGATAGCTTAATATTTGGAAGTTTCAAATAATGAGTAAGCATAGAATCTCTTGTTAGAATTTTTCTGCTGTCATGCTCTGACTGATTTCCACCTCTTTTCTTATTCCCAGAAGAATGTTATAAAACATAAACATGGGAGAAGAAAATAAATCATACACCACAGATTTCATTTTTCTTGGACTATTTCCTGAAATGAAAAATATCAACTTCCTTATCTATAGCATTATCCTAAGCTATGTTATTGCCCTGTCTGGAAACACCATCCTAATTCTATTAATCTGGATGGATTCCCGACTTCACACCCCCATGTATCTGTTCCTCAGCCAACTTTCCATCATGGACTTAATTCTAACTTCCACCACGATCCCCAGGATGATCACAGACTTCTGGTCTGAAAAGAGAAACATCTCACAAGTCTCCTGTGGAATTCAGATTTTCTTTTACATGACAATCGCTTTTTCTGAATGTGTCCTCCTAACTCTGATGTCTTATGATCGCTATGTAGCTGTCTGCAACCCTCTGAGATACCCAATGATTATGAACCCCCAAATGTGTCTTTGGATTGTTATTATAGCCTGGATTGGTGGTATCCTAAATGCCATAGTCCATACCTCATATACCATGCATTTCCCTTTTTGTGGCTCCAAAGAGATTCAACATTACTTTTGTGAAATTCCAGCCATCTTAAAGTTTTCCTGTGAAGCCACTTCAGACTATGAACTGCTTATTTTAGTGACAGGAATTGTATTAATTTTCATCCCTTTTAGTTTCATCATGGCCTCCTATGTTTTCATCTTCTACAGTGTCCTCCAAATGAAATCCCAGGAGGGAAGAAACAAAGCCCTGGTCACTTGTTCTTCCCACCTAATGGTGGTGAGTCTCTACATGGGTCCAGGCATGATTATTTGTTTGATACCACATTCCTGGTATTCCCCACAACAAGAGCAGGCTATCTCTTTGTTCTACAATATTCTCACTCCTATGTTAAACCCACTCATTTATAGTTTGAGAAATAAAGAGGTAATAGGAGCCCTAAAAAAGACACTAGGTTGGAATCTGGCTTCAAATAAAAGGAGAAAAATCCTCATAATGTGAAAGTAAATAATTTCAACATTTTTCTGAAAAAAAGACTACAGCAACAGAATAGGACATATTTTTAATTCCAGTTGCTGATACAGATATTGTGACTAGCTGATACAAAACTATAATCCTGTCAGAGATGAATCAAACAATTAGGGTGGTAAAATTTAAATTTCATTACAGGCAAAATAGAGATCATTCATAAAATTGGGCTATTAAATGAACAATAGTACAAGTGTTCTTCCTCATTTTTATTTCAAAATAATTATTTTTGTAATCCATTTAAGAAAGTACATGTTCTTTTCACTTCATTTTTTCTTTCAATTTTCCTTAAGTGATATTGTTCTTAATTTTTCTATCTCATATATTATCTGCTCAATAAAGATGTCACTTCATTGTAGGCACTTATGATGGTCTGCACTTCACTCCAGATCCCACAGTATTTTACACATAGAGATTGCTCACATAGGTACACATAGGGATTGCCCAATAAATAATTATTGATTAAAACCTCCATCTAGTCACAACCATAGCATTGGGAAATAGGTTTGCATGAGTTATGCAAATCAGCTTCTAATGTTGTTATAGAGAGGATTAAGGGATATGCATCTTTCCAGGATTCCCTTCAAGAAAACTGAATACATAAAACCAATAAGAAAGTATATCAACTAACCCAAGAAATATCTTAAAATATAATAAAATTAGACCAAACCAATGGAAGCCACTGAGATTCAAATCTAATTGCTTCTAATATTTGTCAGAGAAATAAGTGAGAATATGCAGAAGCCCCCCAAATTACTTGTCAATATAAGAATTAAGATTACAGGTGATTGAAAAGAAAATGAAATGCTCACACAATATGGGACACATTCCATATGAAGCCAATATCTGTACCAAATTATGGCGGGGTACATGGGCCAGATGATAGGAAAATATAACTTAAGAATGTGTTGGGGGAATTTCTAGTTTTAGGGAACTAGAGAAGCAAATTATTAGGAGAGAAAATGTTGAACCTGAATAATCTCTGAATGGTCATACTGGAACAGAATTTTTCCTCCTGCCTCCCAAGCTCTTTTCCCAGACCTTCTACTCTCTAGCAACTGAGGGACATAACAAAGATTAAAGAACACCAACATCAGGTCTTAATCTGAAGTGTCTACCAAAAACTAAAGGAAAAGACATCCAAAATATTTTGAGAAAGTATCTGTTTTATTATTGTTTCTTCTCAAATATAAATTGTATATACACCAAATAAAGAGAAAAATATTATAAGAAACAAGTGGATGATAATACATTATGAGCAAGACTAGACACTAAAAAAGAGAGACATGCTAAAAAAATTTCACCCAGAAGGAGAAAAGAAGATAAACTTTATAATATAAAAAATAAAAGGAGGTTGGTGATATCAGCAACACACCAGAGTGAGATGTTCCTTTTATCTCTCCCCCTTTGAACTACAACTAAATAGACAGTCAGTGACCAATGGAGGACACCCACACAGCATAACAGGATGCCTGAGAGATCCATACAGCTATATATCTGAAGGTGGATGGATGGGGGCCTCCAAGAAGTAGTGGAGATAGAGGAGCACTCCCCAACCCTTCCCTGACAACTCTGTGTGCATGCATGAATGCTTTCCTGGCCAGGAGAGCCCATAGTGCCACTGTAGTTTTGAAAGTGGGAATGCACCTCAGCACAACTGTAAGAGGCAGAGGCAGACCTGAACCCATGTGTAAACACTTTCTCAGCTGGTGGGAGAGCCCACAATGCTGCTGGAGTCCCGATGAGTGGCTCAGTCTCAGACCCTGCAAAGGAGCTCTGCCCACCAAGCACAGCAGGTGGTGTGAAAGTAAGGAGAAGTGGTGGCAGAGCCATGTGCATGCATGAACACTTTCTCAGGCAGAGGGAGCACCCATACTACTGCTGCAGCCACACGAGTGGGAACACACCTCAGTGCAACTGTAAGAAGAGGTGACAGGAGCTCTGAGCCCACACATAAACACTTTTCTGGCCAGCCAGAGAGCCCACCATGCTGCTGCAATCCCAACAAGTGGCTCAGGCTTGAACCCCATGAAGGAGCCCTGCCCAACAAGCAGTGTCCAGCATGACCATAAAAAGAGGCAGAAGCAGATATACACACATGCATGAAGGTTTTCTTGGCCAACAGGAGCACCCATCATACCACTGTGGCCCCCAAAGTGGGAAAGCACATTGGCATGACTGTAAGAAGAGGCAGCAGCAGCTCTGAGCCCATGTGCAAACACTTTCATGGCTAGTGGGAGTGCCTACAACTTCAAACATTGGGGTAGGATCAGAAGCACAGCTCCTGCCTCCCCCCAGTGGTAGCAGGTGAAATATGTGACCTGATACTTCCACAAATGTGCCAGTAAAGGATTAGTTCATCAAACACCATGAGAAACTACAGCAACAATTCTGAGCAGAAGGAAAATAAGAAGTCTCTAGAATCCAACCCTGAAGTCACAGAAATTTACAATCTAAATGACAGAGAATTCAAAATAGGTGTCATAAAGAAACTCAATGAGTTACAAGAATACTCACAAAGAAAGTTCAATGAGCTCAGGGAAAAAATTAATGAGCAGAAGGAATACTTGACCAAAGAGGTGGAAACCATAAAAAGAAACCAAACAGAAATTTTGGATATGAAGAACACAATGAGGTAAAAAATAACGTAGAATCCTTAAAAAATAGAGCTGACATCATGGAAGAAAGAATTAGTGATTTAGAGGATAGAAATATAGAAATGCTTCAAGTGGAGAAAGAGAGAGAACTAAGATTTTTAAAAAATGAAGGAATTCTTCAAGAAACATCCTACTTAATTAGGAAAAGCAGATAAGGATTATAGGTATTCCAGAGGGAGAAGGGAAGGAGATGGGAGCAGAGAGCTTGTTCAAAGAAATAATAGCTGAGAACTTCCCAATCCTGGGGAAGAAACTGGACTTACAAATACATGAAGACAATAGAACTTCTAATTACATCAATGCTAAAAGACCTTCTCCAAGACATATAATAGTAAAACTGGCAAAAGTCAATGACAAAGAAAAATATTAAGGGCAGCAAGGCAGAAGAAAATAACCTACAAAGGAACCCCTATGAGGTTTTCAGTGGATTTCTCAGCAGAAATCTTACAGGCTAGGAGACAAAAGAATGATATATTCAAAACACTGAAGCAAAAAATTTTTCAGCCAAGAATACTCTATCCAGGGAGACTATCCTTCAGATACAATGGAGAAATAAAAGCTTTCCCAAATAAACAAAACTTGATGGAGTTCATCAACAATAGACCTCCCCTACAAAATAGGATTGAGGGTGCCCTCATATCTGAAAGAAGGAAGCAAAAGTCTACAAAACTTTGAGCAAGGAGATAAATAGACAGACAAAATCAGAAAACTGCATTTCTCTTTCAGAACAGAGTAGCAAATACTTAATTATAACTTAAAGGATAAAGGGAAGGAAAGCATCAAGAGTAACTATAAACACTTTGACTTAGTCACAAACTCACAGCAAAAAATAGCATAATTGGTGACCACAATAATTCAGAGGGGGGAGAAGAAAGGGATGGAATCTGCTTAGGCTAATGGAGATAAGAGGCTATCAGAAAATTGACTATCTCATCTGCAAGATCTTTTATACAAACCTCATGGTAACCACTAAAGGAAAATTCAGAGCAGAGCCACAATTCATATATAATGAGAAAACCACCAACTGAAATGGCAATCAGAAATACAAGGAAAATGAAACTATGGAAAAAGAGAACAACTGGAAAACAAGAGATAAAATGGCAGTATTAGGCCTTCATATATCAATAATCACTCTAAATTTAAATGGATTGAATTTTCCAATCAAAAGATACACAGTAACTAGATGGATTAAAAGACAAGGCCCAACAATATGCTGCCTCCATAAACCTCATCTCAGTGCTAAAGACAAACATAGGCTCAGGTTGAAGGGATGGAAGATGATGCTGCAAGAAAATGGCTAGCAAAAGAAAGCAAGTCTGGCAATACTTATGTCAGACAAAGCAGACTTCAAGATAAAAAGACAATTAGAGACAAAAAGGGGCAGTATATACTGATAAAAGGGACTTTCCACCCAGAGGACATAACACTTATAAATATATGCACCTAACACAGGAGGACCAAAGTATGTTAAGTGAGTATTAACAGACATAAAGGGAGAAATGAACAGCTATACAATAATAGTAGGGAAGCTCACCAACCCACTTACATCAATGGATAGATCATCCAGACAGAAAGTCAACAAGGAAATAATGGATTTAAATGAAACAGTTGATCAGATGGAATTAATAGGTATATAGAGAACATTCCATCCAAAACAGCAGAATACACATTCTTGTTAAGTGTACATGGAACATTCTTAAAGATAGACTATATGTTGGGAAACAAGGCAAGGCTCAATAAATTTAAGAAGATTGAAATCATATCAAGCATCTTTTCTGACCACAGTGATAGGAAACTAGAAATCAACTACAAGAAAAACTAGAAAGTCACAAATATGTGAAGACTAAACAACAAGCTACTGAACAATCATTGGATCAATGAAGAAATCAAAGGAGAAATAAAAAAATACCTGGAGACAAATGAAAATGTAAATACAGCATACCAACTCTTGTGGGATGCAGCAAAAGCAGTTATATAGGGGAAATTCATAGCAATACAGACCAACCTCAACTAACAAGAAAAATATCAAATAAGTATCTTAAACTACAACTAACAAAACTAGAAAAAGAAGAACAAAGATGAAAGTCAGCAGGAGGAAGGAAATAATAAAAATTAGAGCAGAAATAAATGAAATTGAAACAAACAAACAAAAAAGTAGAAAGGATCAATGACACTAAGAGCTTGTTCTTTGAGAAGATAAACAAAATTGACAGACCCTTAGCCAGACTCACCAAGGAAAGAAGAGAGAAGGCTCAAATAAATAAAGTTAGAACTGAAAGAGGAGAAATTACAATGGATACCACAGAAATAAAAAGGATTATAAGAGAATACTATGAAAAACTATATGCCAAAAAATTGGATAACCTAGATGAAATGAATAAATTCTTAGAATCATGTAACCTCCCAAAACTGAATCAAAAAGAAATAGAGAATCTGAATAGACCAATCACAAGTAAAGATTGAAACAGTAATCAAACGCTCCCAAAAAACAAAAGTCCAGGACCAGATGTCTCCTCTGGATAATTCTACCAAATATTCAAAGAAGATTTAGTACCTATCCTTCTCAAACTTTTCCAAAAAACTCAAGATAAAATACTTCCTAACTCATTCTATGAGGCCAGCATTACCCTGATTCTAAAACCAGGCAAGGATAGCACAAAAAAGGAAGATTACAGGCCAATAATGCTGATGAACATAAATGCAAAAATCTGCAACAAAACATTGGCAAACCAAATACAGCAATATATTAAAAGGATCACACACCATGATCAAGTGGGATTTATACCAGGGACACAGGTATGGTTCAATATCTGCATATCAATCAATGTGATATACCACATCAACAAAATGAGGAATAAAAATCACATGATATCTCAATAGATGCAGAGAAGGCATCTGACAAGATGCAACATCTTTTTGTGATAAAAACTCGCAATAAAATGGGTACAGAAGGAAAGGACCTCAAAATAATAAAGGCCGTATATTCAAGCCCACAGCCAACATCAGACTTAATGGTGAAAAACTGAAATCCATCCCTCTGAGAACAGGAACAAGACAAGTGTGCCCACTCTTGCCACTCCTCTTTTACATAGTACTGGAAGTTTTTGTTGGAGCAATTAGGCCAGAAAAAGAAACAAAAGTGATCCAAATAGGAAAGAAAGAAATGGAAGTCTTGCTGTTCGCAGATGACATGATTCTATATACAGAAAACCCTAAAAAAATCCATCAAAAAACTATTAGAAATAATCAACAACTACAGCAAAGTTGCAGGGTACAAAATCAACTTACAAAAATCAGTAGCGTTTCTGTACATTAAAAATGAACTAGGAGAAAAGTCAAGAATACAGTCCCATTTACAATCACAACAAAAAGAATAAAATACCTACAAATAAACTTACAAAGGAGTTGAAAGACCTATACACTGAAAACTGTAAGAAAGAAATTGAACTGAAAGAAATTGAAGAAGAAATAAAGAAATGGAAAGATATTCTATACTCATGTATTGTGAGAATAAGCATAGTTAAAATTTCCATATTACCTGAAGCTATATAGAGACTCAATGCAATATCAATCAGAAACCCAATTACATTCTTCACAGAAACAGAATAAAGAATCCTAAAATTTATATGGAACAACAAAAGACCCCAAATAGCCAAAGCAATTCTGAGAAAAAAGAACAAAGCTGGAGACATCACAATCCCAGACTTCAAAATATACTGTAAAGCTAAAGTAATCAAAAGAATGTGGTACTGGCACAAAAACAGACACACAGATCAATGGAACAGAATTGAAAGCCCAGAAACAAAACCACGCATCTATGGACAGTTAGTCTTCAACAAAGGAGCCAAGAACATACAATGGAGAAAGGAAAGTTTCTTTAATAAATCACATTGGAAAACTGGACAGCCACTTGCAAAAGAATAAAAGTAGACCATTGTCTTGCACCATACACAAAAATTAACTCAAAATGGATTAAAGACTTGAACGTAAGAACTGACATAATAAAACTCCTAGGAGAAAACTTAGGCAGTATGCTCTTTGACATTGGTCTTAGTAGTGTATTTTTGAATAAGTCTCCTCAGTCAAGGGAAACAGAAGAGAAAATGAAGAAATGGGACTATATCAAACTAAAAAACTTCTGCATGGCAAAGAAAACCATCAACAAAATGAAAAGATGGCCTACCAATTGGGAGAAGATATTCTCAAATTATATATATGATAAGGGGTTAATATCTGAAATCTACAAGAAAATCATACAACTCAATAACAAGAAAATAAACAACTCAATTAAAAAATGGGCAGAGGATCTGAACATTTTTCCAAAAAGATACACAGAAGGCTAACAGGCACATTAAAAGATGTTCACCATTGCTAATTATTAGGCAAATGTAAATTGAAACCACAATGACATATCACATTCTACCCATCAGAATGGCAATTACTAAAAAGACAAAAAATAATAAGTGTTGGATAGGATGTGGAGAAAAGAACACCCTCATAAACTGCTGGTGGGAATGTAAATTGGTGCAGCCAATATGGAAAACAGTATGGAGATTCCACAAAAAATTAAAAATAGAACACCATATTACCAGCTCTTCCACTTCTGGGTATTTATCCAAAGAACATGAAAGACTAATTCTAAAACATATGTGCACTCCTATGTTTATTGAAGCATTATTCACAATAGTGAAGACTTGGAAACAATCTAAGTGACCATAAACTGATGAGTGGATAAATGTGGTATATATGTATACAATGGAATACTTATCAACCTTGAAAAAAGATGAATCTTGCCATTAGTGACAACATGGATGGACCTTGAGGGTATTATGCTAAGTGAAATAAGAAAGACAAATAACACATAATTTCACATATAGAAGTGAAAGATAAACAAACAAACAGAGCTACAGAGAACAGAAGGCAAAGGGGTGGGGTAGGGGCAAAAGAGGTAAAAGAGTACATTTTTATGGTGACAGGTGGCAACTAGACTTTTGGTGGTGAACACAATATAGTTTATACAGAAGTCAAAACGTAATGATGTACACTTGAAATTTGCATAATTTTATAAACCAATGTTACCTCAATAAAAATAAAACAAAATAAAAAATAAGTAAATAAACTGTATGACAATATAGTCAGAAAATAATTTTTAGACAGAAGTAAAGAGTAGAGGGAATATAGAAAAAATTTAAAAGCATTGCCTTGGAGATCCAACTTTTAAAGAAATTGAAAGTAATTACTCCCATTCTCACAAAAACAACAGCAAAAACTGAACAAATTAAAAACCAATGATGTTTATTTGTACCTTCAGAGAACTGAGATTGTAAGGCAAATCATATCCCCAAAATTGTGGGACAAATGTCCATACAGAGAATCACATCTCAGACCAGCTTAACTGGAAAATAGCCGCTGGAGACATAAACTGGTAGAAACACTTAACTGCTAATTTTAATAAATTGCTGGAGGCTGAGTGTGGATTGTTTGAAAGTGAAAACTCCTGAGCACTGCAATCTTAAGTGAGCCTCAATACTTTCATGTTTTTTTTTTTTCATCCAGGATCCCAGTAGATTCTCACAATAGTAACCCAAGATAAATACCCTTTCTTTTCTGGCAAGGTGAAGGGAAACATAACCATTGTATAATACAACTATTATATTAGATCAGTCTCCTCAACAATGGCCATTTCTCCAGTGAAAAACATTTTATCATAGTTTCATCTCACATAGGTGGAAAGGTAATCTCAAGTTATCTGGAGCCCCATCTAGACTTCTTCTCCCACCTACGGGGAAATTATCTAAGAATCACTTGTGAAGGACATAGTTCAGAGACACAGACCCACTTAAAGACTGAGATTTAAGCTTAATAGAACTCTTTTCTTCTCTTACATTTTACACAACTCAATAGTGATCCAGAATAATAACAATAGATTACACCTGAAAGACCTGAAAAAAACGCTGCAGGTATGCACGCTAAGGAGGAGTTCTAAGAGAAACTCAAAAACAATAGATGACAAAAACAAGAACACTAAAGGAATTCAAATCCTCTGGCACCTATAGGTAAAGGAAAGACTAAACACATCTCAAATTCTAGTCAAATTAACATGAATCCTCACACGAAAGTCCTATTTACCTCACATCTTATGCATTACATCATGCCCAGATTTCAATAAAAATAAACAAAGTTATTAAAAGCAAGAAAAATAGATCTAAAAGACAAAGCAGGCATTAGAACCAGATTCAGTTATCATTCAGATTTTGGAGCACTCAAGGAATTTAAAATAACTATAATTAATTTGTCAATGGCCCTAGTAGAAAACACAGACAACATGCAACAACAGATGGATAATTTCACCAGAGAGATAGAAGCACTACAAAAGAAACAAACAAAAAATGCTAAAGAAAGTTTGTAACATAAATAAAGAATGGATTTAATGGATTCATCAGTTACTAAACAGACTGAGGAAAGAATCATTGGAGATTTGTTAATGGAAATTTCCCAAGCTAAAAGGCAAAGAGAAAAAAAACCCAATATAAATATAACAGAATATCCAAGAAATATGGGACAATTTCAAAATGTATCATATGCTTAATTAGAATAATAGAAGGAAAAGAGAGAGAGAGAATGGAATATAAGAAATATTTGAAACAACGATTGGAAATTTTCCAAAATTAATGACAAATATGAAATTACAGATCCAGGATTTTGGGGAACACTGAGCACGATAAATGTCAAAAAATATACACCTAGTCATATCATTTAAACTGGAGAAATACAAAGACAAAAGAGAATTTTTTGTGTGTGTATGTGAGGAAGATTGGCCATGAGCTAGCATCAATTCCCAATCTTCCTTTTTTGGCTGAGGAAGATTGGCCCTGAGCTAACATCTGTTCCCATCTTCCTCTATTTTGTATGTGGGATACCACCACAGCATGGCTTGATGAGCACTATGTAGGTCCATGCCCCAGACCTTAACCTGCAAACCCTTGGCCACCAAAGTAGAGCACGCAAACTTAACCACTATGCCACTTGGTCAGCAGCCAAAAGAAAATGTTAAAAGAATTGAGAGAAAAAAAACACATTACTAATAAGGAAACAAGGATTAGCATTACAATGGACTTCCTATCAAAAAGATGCAAGCAAGAAGAGAGTGGAGTAAAATATTTAAAGTATTAAAAGAAAAAATATCACCCATCTAGAATTCTATTTCTCATGTAATTATCCTTCAAAATGAAGGAAAAATAAAAACATTTTCAGACAAAAACTAAGAAAATTATCACTGATATACCTATCTTGCAAAAAATGTTAAATGAAGATCTTCAGGGATAAAGAAAATGATATAGATCAGAAACCCAGTTCTTCACGAAAAGAGAGCATCTGAGAAAGCATAAATTAGGGTAAAATAAAATATTTAATTTTCTTATACTTATTTTATGTAAGAGATAACTGTGTTCAAATTTAAAATTGTAACTGTGTATTGGTGATTGAGGTAGGTGAATAAGTGAAATGAATGACAGTAATATTAAAAGGAATGTGAGAGAAGAATTTGGAATACTCTTATAAGGTACCTATACTACCAATGAAGCAAATATATTGGCATTAGATTCATTCCAAATGTACATTGCAAACTCTATGACAACCACTAAATTTTTTTCAAGGAAGTATTTCACATACCAAGAAAGAAAGAAAAGAAAATATAAAATGCTCAATTAAATGAAAGAAAACAGAAAAAGAGGAGGAAAAGAAACAAATAAAAATGCAATGAATAGAAAACAGTTACAAACCTAGTAGATATTAATTCAACTGTTTCAAAAATCACTTTAAATGTAAATAGTCTAAATACAAAATGTAAAAGACAAGGATTGATGCAGTGGATTTTAAAAAAAAAGAAACCAAGACAACTATATTTTATCTACAAAAACCCACTTTGAATATAAAGACACAAAGTGGTTAAAAGGAAATATATAGAGATAGATATACCATCCTAACTGTAATTCAAAAAGTGCTGGAGTAGCTACAATAATTTTAATGAAGCAGGCTTTAGGACAAGAAAAATTATCAGGGATGAGGAGAAATGTTACATATAGATAAATTAATTCTTAAAGCATAACAATCCATAATGTGTATGCATGTAACAATAGAGAGTATAAATACACGAGGCAAAAACTGATAGAACTGCAAAAGTGACAGTAGCAAAATGGTAGATTAGATAGCTCCAAGCCTTTGTTCTCTCATGGAAACATTAAAAAAATAAAAGAAGAAACTGGCTGAATTAATCTTATATGGGGCTCTATAAAACAGTCAAAGGTCTACATCCACCACACAAACACCGAAGCAAGAAAAAAACACATTCAGAACAGAAAATTTCATGGCCTTTTTACTTGCTCTTGCCTGACCTTGGCCTACAGGAGGCAACAAATCAGTTTTGAGTTCCTTCCTTGAATTAAAGGGAGAAGGCCAGACCTTATTTGAAATGATGTAATCTATCTGGGGGCAGCCTGATGGACTGGTCTCTGTTTATCTAATTTGGATTTTAGATAGGAGAAGTGGCAGGCAATTATTGTGAAAGCTTCAGAGGGAATACAGACCCTTAGATGCCTGGAAAAAGAGATTATGGGTGGAGATTTACAAATCAAAAATCTAAGGCCCTGAGGAGATGGTGGGTGAGACACAGAGAAATTGAAAAGCAACTGTGTATATGGGGAAATTGAGGACATTTCATGCAGGACCAGACAAGAGCATGCTCAGAAAAGTCCTGAGAAGATCTTAAATTTTAACCTCATGCTGATTCCTAGGCTCAGAGCATGCCCATTTAATCTGTATGAGACTGCATTGGTACAGAGCCAGTCTAGAAATACTGGAAGAAGTGCCTGTTTTTAAATGCTCAATAATAAAAAAACAGTCAGAAATCATACAATAAACAGGAAAGTATAGTCCATTCAAAGGAATAAAACAAATTTCCAGAAATTATTCCTGAACATGCATAGACATCAGATTTACTAGATTAAGACTTTAAAACAACCACCTTAAATAAGTTCAAAGAGCTAAAAAAAAATGAAGACAAAGAACTAGAGAGCATCAGGAAAGTGGTACATGAACAAAATTAGAATATCAACAAATAGAAATTATAAAAAGGTATAAAATAGAAATTCTTGATGAAAATAATAAAAATAATAAGTTTTCACATATTGAGGTACAGGGGAAAGCCATTCTGGTTTAAACCTGATTTGGTTTGAAACTTGTTTTTCCCAGTGCATCCTGATTTATCGCCCAGCAAACATGCATTCAACATCTGCTTCAAACATTTTCCCAAAACAAAGAATGCACTCTTTAAAAATATATATATACACACACTTTATTTATTTATTTATTTATTTATTGCTTGAGGAAGATTTGTCCTGAGCTAACATCCATGCCAGTCTTCCTCTATTTTGTATGTGGGTTGCTGCCACAGCATGGCTGATGAAGGGTATAGGTCCTCACCCCAGATCTGAACCAGCAAACTCAGGCCGCCAAAGCAGAGCATGTGAACTTAACCACTAGACCATGGGCCAGCCCCAAGAATGCACTCTTTAAAGATAGAGATATAATGTCTCCCTTTCCCTGATGCCAATTCCCATAATTCTTTCAAGATAAGCTTTTCCTCACAGAGAACCAAGGTCAAGTTGACCTGCTGTGTATACACTAAACTGAGCAAAATATCTCCTTGTGACATTGGAAAAAAAATTGTGTTCTTGTCATGTTTGATGTATCTTCATTGTTCTGAAGTGGTATATAACCAAACTGTAAACCATGCTTCCCTGGAGTACTTTCTTACCTGGGGAAGAGAGTGTTTCTGAACTAGTCCTCACATTAACTCATTAAATATTTTTCTTATCTATAGATTGATTATTTGCATTGACATTCTAGAGCCTCAAAATATAATAAATGTGTTTAAAAATTCACTAGAGGGGTTCAACAGAGTATTGAGTAGGCAGAAGTAAGAATCAATAAAAGTGAATGAAACAATTGATATTCTTTAGTCTGGACAGCAGAAAAAAAAAAAGAAAAAAGAAAGATGAACAGAGCCTAAGGAACTTGTAGGACAACAACTGAACATATGAATATAAGCTTTGTGGGAGACCCAGAAAGAACAGAGATAGAGAAAGGGGTAGAGAGATTATTTGAAATTATTTGGGAAGCAAAAAACTCCCCAAATTTGTTGAGCAACATCAATCTACAAATCTTAGAAGTTCAACAAACACCAAATGAGATAAATCAAAAGAGACTATACTAAGACATGTGGAAATTAATAAACAGAATCTTCATTAAAATGGAATCAAGAGGCCAAAAGGGAGAGCTCTCACATTCTACAATTATAGCAGAGCTCAACAGGAAGACTTCCTCTTCTGCCCAGCAACAAGCTTAGCTAAAGAGAGACTGTCACATCTAAGCCAATGAAAATCCACTGTACTTTGAACTCTGTTTACAATAGCCCTCCCAACTTCCCCTTTTTCTCTATCAAAGAGTTTCTCCTCCCTTTGCTGCTGGGGACTTGCACATGGCTTGCCATGGTTGCAGACCCCGAATTGCAAATCTTTGCTAACCTGAATAAACCCATAAATAACTAGCTGTCTATTTGTTTAGGGTCAAATTTCTAGTGGCCCATACAGGGATCCGGAGAAGACCCCTGATGACTCCAGTGCTGGTAAGCACAGAGTGCAGTACCTAAACAGATCCCACTGAGCTCACTGCTTTTCTCACTGACCCCGGAGTTTGAGGGTAAGTCTTCTTCTGGATTTGAGCTTCGGCTCTCTTTGAAATTTGAAGCTCTCCAGCCTCTATTCAACATCTATATTAAGGTTTCACTCTTTTCTAGTTAAGGCCCTGTTTGTGAGTATTCAGTTGGTACTTCAGCCTGATTTCAAAAGAATCTTTTGAATTGAGCCTGTTTCTACCAGAACTAAGCCAAGATTTTGGTCCTATTCCTTTGTAACCCGACTCCTCCTGTTTAGAACTGAGCTGACACATTGGCCTGACTCCTTTGGGAGCAGACTGTTCCAAATGAAATTGCACCAATCCAGCCTTCAGCCTGACTCCCTTGAGACCAGGCTGGTCCATTGGACTGCATTGATTCAACCTTACTGAAATTGAACTGTTCCTATTGGAACTGGCTGGTATCCGGCCTGCAGCATGTTTGAGAATTATTCCTTTGCTCTAGAGAAAAACCTCTAAGAAATGGGATCCCAGTCATCTAAATATTTTGAGGATGTCCCCCCTACAGAAACCCAGCCAATTTTACATTTAAAAACTGAGGTCATTTCTCACAAGCATTCCTAATAAAATGGACTGACTTAACCAAAAGTAATTTAGAATACAAGTGGCCACTATGAAGAACTTTTGAACTGCCCCAAATTTCCTTAAGTCTGAATTGGATAACTATAGCTCTGAAATTTCCAAAATTGAATGGAACGCCTATTTTGATTGGTATTTTGAGGCTTCCAAATGTCACCAGGAGTCTAATATTGCCTCTTTGCAAAATAAGATTTTAAGATAAACTGAGGCAAATGATTAAAGAAAGATAAAATGGCTACTCAAGCCTCATGTTTCTCTCCTCTGGTGCCATCTTGTTCCTTCTCCCCAGCTCCTTGTGCTCAGGCCCCACCTCTGGCACCATCTTCCACCTTTCCTTCTGTACCACCTACACCTCGTCTATACCTTCAGTTCCCCCATAATAACTACTTCACCAAGCTTCTCCTTTTCCCTGAACTTCCCCCCTCCTTATTCCTCTGAACCCATCAGAACCTGCCTCTTTAAAATTAAGCCTTTGAAGGATCCAAAGGCTAAACACTTAATTTCTTATACTCCCTGGACTAAAGCTAAACTGCAAGCCATAGTCAAATATTTTCCCAAACTAAAGAAATATCCTCACTGATTTGCTGAGAAATTTAATATAGTCATTCAAACTTATCAATCTGGATTCTCTGAATCACATTAGTTAGTTTATAAGATTGTTGGTGAAAGTCAGGCCCAGCATTGTATGAAAACTGTAAATTGGGAAAATCCTGAAAGATCTCTAATATTACAACTGGGAGACCAACTCACTCACCTTTTGTATGATCAGGCTCACGTAATTCCTAGGTGACTTCATCAGGCAGTTTTTGGGCTTTCTCAAAGCCTGTTGATTGGATCAAAATTTAGGCTTGCACACAAAAATCTGATGACCTGTTCATAACTATTACAATCAACTTCAGATTGTTTTTTAAAAAATTCTAGTCTTCCTTCAGACATTGTTTCCACCTGGGTAGCTTTTAATCCTATGTCTATTAAGAAGCTGAACTGGGACTTTACATTCTAGTAAAAAGGACCAGGATAAAATGGAAAACTATGTCCACTCCAGATTTTGTTAATCTGGCAAACCAACTCTCTCACATCCTAGATGAGTCACCTAAAAGAAAGACTGCTAAACTTCTTAATCTTGAACTCCAGCAAATGAAGCCTCTGAAACAAAACCAAAACTCTCATAGTTTCTGCTATTATTACAAAGGCCAGAACATTGGAAAAGAGGTTGTTACACATTTAAGCACTTGAAGAAACTTCACCCCTTTGAGCTGCCTTTCTAACGTCCTCCAAATTCTTAGTGATGTGGCTCCCAGGAACCACAAGGGCTCTTCCCAATCTCCTTTCTTAAGTGGCTTGGAGAAGAATTTCTCCAGAATGGATATAAATCTTTCTGTCCTAACTGACACTGGGATTACACTCTCAGTGCTCAATCCCACTACTATAAAGCAGGCCCTGCCTAAGAGTACTAAAACAGTTCAAATAGTAGGGTTTTCTAATAAACCTCAAAAGATTTCTGTCTCTAAATCTATTCCCTTTTGTTTCAGCTCTTTGAGAGGGTTTCTCCTTAATTCCTCCACCCCTATCCATCTATTATGCTGAGACTTTTTAGAAAAGTATTATGCTGGATTTTTTTTCTTCTGAAAGGGGAAAATAATTTTAGAATCTTACAGTAGCCACCAAAATAGCCAACAAGGTGAATTAAATGACCTTTTAACATCTTTTATTTTTTCTGTCTCTGATGGTACTAAAGCTGACTTTGGAAACACTGATCAGTTGTCCCTATTGAATCATCTACAACCTTCCTTATGGGCAAAGTCTTCAATTGATACTGATAAAATTCACAACTCAAATAAATCCCTCAAAACTTTCCTTCAGGAAAAATCAATACCCTATAAGTAAAGAAGCTCTTCAAGGTATAAAGCCCATAATAGAGGATGACAAGGCTCAAGGCCTCATTAATCCTTGTACCAGTCCCTGTCATACTCCTATTTTACCTGTGAGAAAACCCAAGGGCTGAGAGCAGATATTTGTTCAGGATATCTGAGCAATAAACAACATTGTTATCCCTCAACACTCTGTTGTTCCTAACCCTCATACACTAGTAATGTCCATTCCCACTGGAAGTAAATTCTTTATCATAATTGATGTATGTAGCGCATTCTTTAGCATTTCAGGTAAACAAGCTAGTCAATATATTTTTGCCTTTACTTGTGAAGGAAAACAATTCATCTGGACAGTAATGTCTCAGGGTTTTACTGAGAGCCCTTCTTATTTCTCACAAATTCTGAAGGCTGATCTGGGTGATATGAAGTTCCCTAGGGGTTCTACTTTGTTGCAGTATGTGGATGATTTTCTTCTTTGCTCTCCTTCTCAAGCCTCCTCACAGGAAGACAGCACTCCCTTGCTAAAGCTTTTAGCTTTAAAGGGACACCAGGTCACTAAGGAAAAATTGCAAATTTGTCCAAACCCAGGCTTGATATTTAAGGCATCTGATATCAAAACAAGGGCTACATCCAGACCCAGATAGGCTTCATTGTGTCCTAAGTTTTGAAAAACCCAAAACTAAGAGTCCACTAAGAGGTTTCTTTTGGGCTAGTTGGTTATTGCTGAAATTGAATTCCAAATTTTTCTTTTATGGTCAAACCTCTGTATGTTTTATTAAAGATCAGCAACCCTGATCCCATTAAATGGGAAGAACTAGATGAGATAGCCTTTAAAGTCTTCATAGAGAGTTTGATAAACCCACTTACTTTTGGACAACCCAATTATATAATTCCCTTTTTTCTTTTTGTATATAAAAGGGAAGGGAATGCCTGTGAGGTTCTCACCCAAAAACACAGGAACCACCATTGACTCATAAGGTTTTAAAGCAGCAACTGAACACTGTGGCACAGGGATGCCCCTCTTACCTTAGAGCCATTTCTCCCACTGCCCTTTTGGTTAAGCCCACTGAGAAAATCATTGTGTGTGTGATCTCCTTTAACCATTTTTGTACTCCATGCTGTGGAAACCCTCCAGAATTCTTATCTTGCTCAACATTTTTCAGTCAGCCACCTCACCTCCTGTGAAATTATTTTGTTAACTGCTCCTCATATAACTCTTTTATGTTGTAATAATCTTACCCTGCTACTCTTTTCTTCCCCATTACCAATGAAGTCCCCTCACAATTCTTTAATGCTGAGAGATCACCTTCTAATTTTTCATGATGATCTGTAGGAAACTCCTCTAGGTAATGCTGACTTCTCACGGTTTACTGATAGCTTGTATTTAAAGGGCAACAATGGCATATAATGTGCTGGGTATGCTATTGCAACTCCTTTTGATATTATTGAGGCAACATCTTTACCTATGGCTACTTTGGCCCATCAGGCTGAATTATACACTCTTACATGGGTTTTTATTTAGGCAAAGGCAAAGCTGCCAATATTTACACTGATAGTAGATATGCTTTTAGAGTACCTCATGATTTTGCAATATTGTGGAAGAAGCATGGCCTTCTTATTTCCAGCAGAGAAAGAAAATTTTAAATGTCCTCTATGTTCAGGAATTATTAACTGTGCTACTTTTACCTGCTGCTGGGACACTCTAAACTTGTCTATCTGGAAGCTAAAGGAAATAACCTTGTTGATATTTCCTCAGAGAATGCTGCCTTTAAAGGAACAAACCATAGTTGAACCTCTGTCATGGTCCAAAGGCATGTTTCCCCAAATGATAACTTACAAAAACTGACTAGAGAAGCCCAACAATTGGCCTCAGAAAAGGAAAAATAAGAATGGAAAGTCAACAATTATTGGTTTGATAAAAAGAGAAAGCTTTAGTTTGGGCCAAATAACAACCCAATCCTACTAAAGACTCTAAAATTTCCATTCCTAACCACGGTACATGCATTTAACCATTGGTCTACTGACAAAATGATAGCATTCATAAATCAATACTGGTGGCAAAATATTAACAAAGCTGCAAAAAGTGCCTAACTCACTTGTCCCACTTACCCAAAGTACAACCCAGGGAAGCCTGTTTATAGTGCTCCTGGACATTTTAAACTGCCTAAATTTAATATTTAGCAAATGGGTTTCATACTTCCCCTGCCTCATGGATATAAAAGTGTTTTAGTCATGATTGGTATATTTTATCAATGGACTAAAGCCTTCCCTTGCAGACAGGCTACTACCTCTTATATGGCTAAAGTCCTTTTGGTAAGAATTATACCCACCTAGAGAACTCCTCTGAAGCTTTATAGTGATCAAGGAACCCATTTTATTAATCAAGTACTTCAACAAGTCTGCACTGTTTGGTCATTTTTACAACACTTTCACTGCACTTACCACCATCAATTCTTTAGTTTATTCAAATTCACTAATAGTATTATTAAGACTCAATTGGCAAAATTTGTAGATACTCTCCAAATACCTTGGCCAAAAATATTGCCACTGGTCCTTCTAAATTTTGGATCCACCCCCTTTTGAACTTATAAACTGTCATCCTTTGAGATAGTCACAGGATGCCCAGTGCATTTGGTTTCTGCCTCTTTTGACCTATAGTTGATTAAAGGAGATATACTCTAATATTGCAAAATCCTAATTGCCTCTATTAAAAATAACCATGTTTTGGTAGAACAATCTTTTCACAGTATGCTGTCATGAGGAAAAGACCTTAAGAATCACACTTTGCAACCTGGAGATTTCATCTATTGGAAAAGACACCTTCAGAAAGACTGTCTTCAACTTGCTGGAAAGGCCTCTGTCAGGTACTTCTAACTAACCCTTGTGCCATCAAACTCCAGAGAATAGACTCTTGGATTCATGTGACACACCTAATGAAAACACCAGACCATGACTAGACCTGCACACCATCTGCTGACCTGAAAGTAAAATTTTCCCAGATTGAAGCAGACAACATCTGATGAGAAGACTTTCTCAAGATGTCTAAACCAGGCCTGTTGGAATTTTGTCTGCCAAACTTTTGATGATTCAAATGCTTCAGATGATCTCCAATGCCTATGATCTTGATAACGTAGGAACTTTAGAAAAGAAAAATGTCTGAGAGTTCTCCCTCCTACCCCTCCTTGTTACTCCAAAGTGGCTTCAATATGTTTTCAACCTATGCACTTTCCCTCTGGTGTGGGACAGGACACCCAAGAAAGGTTCCTTCTGGCACCAATGAACAAAAGGCTGGTGAAACTGGACAAACCTGACTCTTGATGAGTGATGCTTTTAGAGAAAGATTTGATTAAAAGGGGAAAATGTGGAAATTAATAGGCAGAAACTTCATTAAAATGGAGTCAGGAGGCCAAAATGGGAAACTCTCATGACCTACAAGGATAGCAGAGCCCAACAGGAAGCAGAAAGACTTTCTTTTCTTGACCAGCGAGAAGCTCAGCCAAAGAGAACCTGACAAAACTCAGTCCATAAAAAGCCACTAGAGTTCAAACTCCCATCTTCCTCCAATGAGCTCTTTGTTTACAATAGTTTTCCTCTATAAAAAAAAGTATCTCCTCTTCTTTCTACTGAGAACTTGCACGTGATTTACCATAGTTGCAGACTCCAAATTGCTTCTTTGCTGATCCTGAATAAACCCATTTTTGCTGGAGTAATAACTGGTTGTCTATTTTTTTAAAGCCAATAGATGCATAGTCAAACTATCAAAAGCTAAAGACAAAGAGAGAATCTAATAATCAGCAAGAAAAAAGCAACAATTCAAATGCAAGTGATTGTCAATAAGATTATTAGTGGATTTCTCATTAGAAACTTTGTGGGGTGGAAGGCAGCAGAAAAATATACTTAAGAAAATAATGGAAAAGGAAAAAATCATCAAATAATAATTCTATATCTTGCAAAAATCATTAAAAATGAGAGTAATAGGGGCCAGCCAGGTGGCATGGAGGTTAAGTTTGTGCATTCTGCTTCAGTGGCCCGGGGTTCACAGGTTCAGATCCCAGGTGTGGACCAACGCATCGCTTGTCAAGTCATGCTCTGGCAGCATCCCATATAAAGTAGAGGAAGATGGGCATGGATGTTAGCCCAGGACCAATCTTCCTCAGAAAAAAGAGGAGGATTGGCCACAGATGTTAGCTCAGGGCTAATCTCTCTCACCAAAAAAAAAAAAAAAGAAAAAACAAAAGAGATAATTTTTGTGTATGGTGTAAGATAATTGTCTACTTTCATTCTTTGCATCTGGTTGTCCAGTCTCCTTAACACTATTTATTGAAGAGACTTTGCTTTTTCCATTGTATGTTCTTGGCTCCTTTGTTGCAAATTAACTGTCTATAGATGTGTGATTTTATTTCCAGGCTCTCAATTCTTTTCCATTTCAGTGTGTGTCTGTTTTTCTGCCAGTATCATGCTGTTTTGATTACTTAGCTTTGAAGCATATTTTGAATTCAGGGAGTATGATACCTCCAGCTTTGTTCTTTTTTCCCAGGACTGCTTTGGCTATTTGTGGTCTATTGTTGTTCCATATAAATTTTAGGATTCTTCGTTCTATTTCTGTGAAAAGTGTCATTGGGATTCTGATTGGGATCGCATTGAATCTGTAGATTGCTTTAGGTAATATAGACATTTTAACTATGTTAATTCTTCCAATCCATGAGCAGGGAATACCTTTCCATTTCTTTATGTCTTTTTCAATTTCTTTCAATAATGTCTTATAGTTTTCAGTGAATAGGTCTTTCATCTCCTTGGTTAAATTTATTTATAGGCATTTTATTGTTTCTGTTGTGATTGTAAATGGGCTTGTATTATTAATTTATCTTTCTGCTAGTTCATTATCAGTGCATAGATGTGAAACTGATTTTTGTATATTGATTTGTACCCTGAAACTTTACTATATTTGTTAATTGTTTCTAAGAGTTTTTGATGGATTCTTTAGGGTTTTCTATGTATATAATCATGTCATCCACAAATAGTGGATTAAAGACTTGAATGTAAGAGCTGAAACCATAAAAATCCCAGAAGAAAACATAAGCATTATGCTCTTCGATACTGGTGTTAGCAATATCTTTTTGAATACCCTGTCTCCTTGGGCAAGGGAAACAAAAGTAAAAACATACAAATGGGGCTTTGTCAAACTAAAAAGCTTCTGCATGGCAAAGGAAATGACAACCCACCAAAATAAAAAAGACAACCCACCAACTGGGAGAAAATATTTGGAAATTGTATACCTGAAAAGGGGTTAATTTCCAAAATATAGGAAGAACACATGCAACTCAACAACAGAAAAACAAACAACCCAATCAAAAAATGGGCATAGGATATGAACAGACATGTTTCCAGAGAAGTTATACAAATGGCCAGCAGGCACATGAAAAGATGTTCGACATTACTAATTATTAGGGAAACGCAAATCAAAACTACAGTGAGATATCACCTCACACTCGTCAGAATGGCTATTATTAAAAAGACAAGAAATAACAAGTATTGGAGAGGATGTGGAGAAAAGGCAACTCTCATACACTGCTGGTGGGAATGTAAACTGGTGCAGCCATTATGGAGAACATTATGGAGATTTTTCAAAAAATTATAAACAGAAATACCATATGATCCAGCTTTTCTGCTTCTGGGCATTTATCTAAAGAACATGAAAACACTAGTTCTTAAAAATATATGCACCCCTATGTTCATTGCAGCATTATTCACAATAGCCAAGACTTGAAAGGAAACCAGGTGTCCATCAATGGATGAATGGATAAAGAAGATGTGGAATATACATACATATATATATATTCACTGGAATACACTTAACCATTAACTCAAAACCACTAAGCTTAGAACCTTAATTACATCTGCAAAAGATGTGCAAAAGACCTTTACCATATAACATCACTTCATCAATGAAGTGACATTCCACCACCTTTGCCATAATCTACTGGTTAGAAGGAAGTCATAGGTCCCACCCATACTCCAAGGGAGGAGAGCACATGAAGGTGTGGTCATTGAGAGAGATCACTGGGGATCACTTTAAGGTCTATTTACCACGGCAACCAACTTGGCAAGACTATCTTTGACTTTGAATTAAAATAGAGGATAATTCTGACTCTATGAAATAAAATACACATTTGCCTTTGCTTCTTGCCTGTCATGGCCATGATTACATGGTCTGTGATTATGGAGTATAATACACCAAAAACAAGAGGTATATGGATGAAAAGCTTGACAGTATAGATATTATGATGAATGCTTTTTCCTAATAGTTGTCAGTTTTGACTTGGAATTAAAGCTGGATAGCTTTTTTGGAGGGAGAGGGAAGGTGAAAGTTTCTTTGTTTTTTGTTCTGCTGCACTGAATGTCACAGGGGATGGCAGCAAAAAACATGCAATCACTCACCATGGGATAAGAGTGGATTCTAGCAGATGAAGTCACTGTTTGCTATTAGTTCTGAGTCCTGTATCAATTTCTTGTGACTTTTGATAAAATAATGTTAAGTAAAGCATTTAACAAGTACTGGGACAAGTAGACCTTCCCTGGATGGTGGCTTCTGTTGTTATCACTTTAGCCAAGTGCTCCTTCTCTCCTTTCTGTAACCACAGAGCAGGAAGAATCCTTCATTCTAGAAAGGCTGATTTCCCCATGTGTGCCCTGCTCCCCTTTCTTTCCTGTCTCCTTAGGGAACTGCTTCCCTTCTTCCTCTATCTTCATTCTTTCCCTATCTTCTACATCCTTTGAACTAGCAGTTAAAGATACTCTGGTGTCAGTTACTGAAGCATTCACTTATTCCTTTGCTGCTTCATTAATTCAAAAATATTTCATGAGAACTTAATGCCCACCAGCCCCTGGAGATGAGGAGTCAACAAGACTCTATCTTTATGGAATTTACATTTTGGAGGGGTGTAATTTTCTTTCTGATTAGCAAGAACTTTGTTTCTGTTAGGGATGATAACCTCCAGAAGTCTTCTTCTTGTTGTGATTTAATTTTTCATATGTATTTCTTTTCTATTATTTGACTTAACATGTGAATTAGATCTTATCTATCAATAATTTTCTTTTATTCCCCATGTGCTATTGATCCCATAGCTCTCCTCTTTGAATTATACTCTCAGAGGACTTCGACCTCAACACTGTCTACTGACAGTTTTTGAAGAAAAAAAAAATCTATTCGTACAGGGCTCACCCTCGCCCCATCTCTACTCTGGACTGCTTTATAGCTTTCTTTTCTTCTCAGACAAGCACCTTAAAAAAGAGTAGTAGTCTCATCCTGTCTCCTATAACTCTCCAACACATAGCAATCTGGCTTCTCCTAAAGCCTTCCTAAAACAGTTTTGATAGAGGTTTCCAATGTCCTTGAAATTGTCACATCTAATCCATTGGGCATTTTGCAGCTGCCTATACTGACTCTTTGACATGGATGCCTCTTCCCCTGGAAGTTTTCCTTGGTCACATAGGTTAGCTCTGTACCTCCTTCTCAGTTACCTCCTTTTTCCTCCATCTTTTTTGTCCTTCATGAAGTCTTTTGCCTCAGTTGAACACAACAGAATTTACTGTTCCTATTATTACTTCCTTGGCTTCATTCCTGGGAATAATTCTATCTTCCTGATGGTTTTAACCACAATTTTTCCTAGCAATTTCCAAATAAATATCTGGCATAGACTCTATATAGAATTTTAGACAGTTTTGTAGGAAAGAGAACCTCCAAAGGGAACTCCAACTTGACATTCAAATCAAAACTCAGAGCTTACAACCTGCACAGAGACACCTGGCCCCAAATGTTATCAACTGTGCTCTCTTCATCTAGAAGTTTTCACATCTGTACTTCTCTTGCTTATTTATATTGTATATCTGTGTGTGTGTGTGTGTGTGTGTGTGTGTGTGTTTCAATTTTCTCCAATTGCAAGGACCTTAGCAGTCATATTTGCTGCTGTAACTCTAGTCTCTGAAAGACTAGCTGGCACATAGTAGGTGCTCACCATATTTGCTTAACTGATGAGTGCATCAGTATATGGACTATGCCGTTGTGGTCCCCCTTGGCAACACCTGCCATGGAAATGAAGATTGTTGATTGCTCTGATAGGTGAGAATCAATCAAGTGAGTATGACACTCCCCTTGGTATGACAATGTGGAACAAAACACAACTCAATACAACTTCTTATCTCAAGCCTCATTTTTGTTTTGCAAATGTTTATGTCTTCTGTGGACATGAGATCCTTGACACTCATCATAACAAAGGAGCAAAGCTGTAAGCATGGGTGCCAAGAGAAGGTTATAGTTACAATGCTGTAATTGTGGTAGGTTGGGAGAGAATTTTGAAAGGCTATTTTCTTCAAGCAGTGTTTAGAATAAACAAATGGGAAAGTTGGATGGAATTGAGAAGAAATGGCTTAAAATAATCAAATGTTTGGAAGAAAAGATCACGAGGCACTTTATGTTTTCAAACTGGAAAGAAAGCTGTGACCAAAGTAACATTTAAATGAGCCAAAGTATTGCGGAGAATTTAAGGCCAACATATACTGAATCAGTTGATCCATGAGTTTTACAGTTGCCAAGTACAAAATAAGCCAAAGAGTATGGCACATTTCTTGTTCTTTGGATTGTTAAAATACCCCAAATAATTATATGAAACAATACAAATGACTTGTTTTTCTATATTACTGTTACCCAAGAATTACAGTTTTTTATATTTTGTTTTGTTTTGTTTATATTATGTTTATATATTATGTTTGTATATACACTGTTGTTTGTAACAAGCTTCCTAAGCAACTTCTTCATCAAAAATACACACACACACACAAATGTATGACATATACATGTAAACACAATATATACACATATATGTGTACATATATTATGTATATATATTTTACATGTGTGTGCGGAGTTTGCGTGTGGAGTCACAGATCAATTAGATACACAGTATGTAAAAATTTTTTAGATAGAGAAGATTTAAAATAATTCTATGTAAAATATTCCATGTGAGATCTAGCATTGGAGAGTCATCCCTATGGCTGGGATAGGGGTAGACTCAGTGAACACTGTAAGTGGGAATGATGTCCACACTCATGCCTGGGGAAGAACGTGAGGCAAAGGTGACAGAAACTTTCATCTCCAGATCTGACTCCACAACTTTGTAGACTGCCAGCAGTAGAGTGCCTGCTTGTTTTTCCCCTTGGAAATCTTCTGCAATTAAGAGATTTGGCCTCTCAGGAAACTTAAAAGGTCTGCACATTAAATTTTCTATGAAGATATGGGAGCTTTATTCATCTAGCAAACACATATTTTCTGCCAGATCTGATTATATAATTAGTGAAATCACCCCCAAGGGACAAAAACTGTTCTAGAAGTTTAGAAATATCTCATCAATTGCAATAGTTTTTTGCCCTCCAAAGGGCTAGGGTACATTAACGGATAGACGGTATAGTATACCTGTGGTATTAAAATTCAGCGGGGTAGGGTGCTCAGAAAAAAATTGTTTAAAAAAGCTGTTTGAGGGCAGTGATGTTTAAAAATAGTTGAGAAACACTGATTAGACAATTCAGCAACAAAGGAAAGTAAAAAATATTGTACATGACAAAGTTCTGTTAATTTCCACTGATGGGTCTCAAGATGTCCTACCCCAAAATATGGCACCTTGGCATATTGAATATCTTAAACTGAAGAAGTTTGAAAAAATAGCAGAAGTAGGAAAGTCATTCTGACGTCCCCTCCCTTGCATTTTTTCCCTGAAAGCAGGAGATAAATCGCCCATGCGAAGGTAGCTTCCTGTACAAGGAGGAAGGAAGACGTTTTTATAACCTGTTAAAAACAAGACAACAGGCCCAAAATGGAGCCTCTTATATTAAGCCCCAAGTCACCAAACCAAGACTTGATTTAATTACAGTTTCAGCTCTCCCAGAAATGGAATTTTAAACCAGTCAATGAGGAATTGCTTGACCCGCACTAGTTAGATAATCTGCCTGATAGACCCCTACCATCCCTAAAGAAAAGTAGTTTTGCAGTAATTCACCCACTTTTTTACCAGTATAACTTCCTCATTTCTTCTTCCTTCTGCCAATAAATTCTTTTATTTCGTACAGCTCTGTGGAGCTCCTTTCTGTCTGCTAGACTGGATGCTGCCCAATGTGAATTGATTTTTTCTTAAATAAACTCTTAAAATTTGCAATATGCCTCAGTTTATTTTTTTGCATGCCAGAGACAGGGAGTTTAAGGCCAAGAAGTCTATATAAACAAATCTTGCTTCTTCTTTATCATTTTACTAACCCTAGCTCAAACCCCTCTGACTTGTTAATTCTACACAAGTTTATTGTTTCTTTGTCTAAAATATATAAAAGCTTCCTTCTGTAGTCAATTCTTTGGGTTCTCATTCTCTTGTGAAGGATCCTGTATACATGTAAAAATTCAATAAAATTGACATGCTTTGCCTGTTAATCTATCTTTGTCAGTTTAATTTTCAGACCCAGTCAGGGACCCTAAGAGGGTCAAGAAAAACTTTTTGCTCTCCTACACCACAAATTTCCATATATTGAGAAATATTTAGAGGATTCAGTAGAGAGTATTGAAGGTGGGAGGAGAGAACATTATTCTGGTTAAAAACAAAACTACCACCTTCCTAGGTGGGGAAATACTACAATTCTTTTACATTCTGGATCCTGCAGGATTTACCAGGACTTGGCCTTATAGGGGAGGAAAAAGTTTTCCTGCACCATCTTAGGGTCCCTGGCTATGTCTGATAATTAAACTGACAAAGACAGATTAACAAGGAGAAAAGCATACAAATTTATTTAATATAAGTTTTACATGATACAGGAGCCTTAATAAGGAAATGAAGACCTAAAGAAACAAATCTCTGTATTTTTATGCCAAGTTTGATGAAGAGTGGACAGTCATAGAGGAATATGATAGGTTAAGGATCATGAATTAATTATAGTAAAGTGGGGAAAACTTAGCAGGGCCTGTTAGGATTTTTCTTGGTGTCCCTTTGAAGGGACAAGAAGGTTCCTTTCCTCCAGGTATGGGGAGGGCACTTCTCACGTGAGAGCTTTATGACCTGTTTCAGGGGAGATGATGGGGGGAAGGTCAGAGTGATCTTCCTGCTTCTGCTGTTCTCTCAAACTCCTTCAGGTTAAAATATTCAATATGCCAATGCCATATTGTGGGGTAGCATTTCCTGAACCCCATCAGCCTGCTCAGGACTTTGTATAAGTATATAGCCAAGTGGCTATACTACTGCATTCCCACTCTTCCAGTGATAAATAAATGAAAAGCAATAAGAAAAGTTAATATGTTGAGGTATATGAGGAAGCCATTTTATTTAAAACTAATTCAGCCTGACCTTGCTTTTCAGAATGGCCTGATGTGGCCTGTCCAGCATGCATTGTACATCTGCTTTAAACATTTACAATATCCCAAAGCAAAGAATGATGCCTTTAAAGATAGAGATGTATGCCTCCCTCCCATATCAACATTTCTTTAAAGATAAGCATTTCTTCCCAGAAACCAAGAGCCAAACTGACCTGCTGTGCTAGCAAATCATCTTGTGACTGTAGTAAAAAGAGATATTTCGGGGCCAGCCTGGTGGCATAGTGGTTAAGTTCATGTGCTCCGCTTTGGTGGCCTGGGGTTTCTCAGGTTCGGATCCCGGGCAGGGACAGATGCCTCACTTGTCAAGCCATGCTCTGGTGGCATCCCATATAAAGTAGAGGAAGATGGACATGGATGTTAGCCCAGGGCCAGTCTTCCTCACACACACAAAAAAGAGATATTTGTATCATATTTGATGTATGTTCCTTGTTCCCAAACAGTATATAACCACTCTGTGCACCCTGCTTCTTCGGAGTGCTTCCTTCCTTAGTGAGAGCTGTTCTCCCAGGCTACATAGTCCTCAGATTGGCACATATAATAAACTCACCCTAATTTTGATTTGTAGATTGATTATTGATTATTTGCATTGACACCAGAAACTGGATCTTAAAATCTCTGAGCCTTAACTTTCTCACTTATAAAAAGAGTACCATATTTCCTATCTTGCTATCCTTCTTGAGGATTCTATGAGTAAATACAGGTAAAACTCTAAGATTGGCAGCCACATACCAAGCCACATACCATACCCCAAAAGGGTTATTAGTAGTAACATAGAATAAAAAGTTGTGTTTCAATGGAAAACTATGCATTATCGAGGGCACACCCTTCTGGTTCTTAGATTCTAGCCCCATTCCCTTGGGCTTGAGCTATTTTGCACTTTTTGTAAGTTGTAGGCTATTAATAGATATGCAAATCATGCCATGTCTAGTAGAGATTTAATGGACTTTCTTCCTCCCAGTGGAAAACCCAGTTTTGCTTCATTTGCAATTCAGCTCAATATTCCTTTACTCAGTAAATTTATAGTGGCTTGACTTTTCCATTGAGCTGGTTATAGCATCTGCCTGATTGACTCAGATCCTATGAGTAAAACAAATTCTTGAACATGAGCTCATATTTATATTGTATGAGTCATGACTTTACCTTTTTCTGAAAATTATCTGTTAATAGTATACATGTAGAATTGGTATTCGTAGAAGAGGAAGCCATGGCTTTAAAAAAAAAAAAAGAAGAGTTGACTAGGCAGCAATATCAAGAGGGATAAAAAAAAATGAAGAGAAAAGAAAGATGAGACAAAAAGTAAACCACAGTGGCTATTTAAGGAAGAGGAACACACAGAGGATTAAGAGAGGAAGAGAGCAACTGAAGAAAGAGCAGTACTCATCAAGCAATGATTGGAACAGCAAATAATTTACCTAAAGGAGAGGACAATTCTATTCTATTCTGTTCTGCCTCATATTTTGACATTTAATTTTAATCTTAATGTTTTAACATGGTGTAGGAAAAATTACTGTGACACAAAATTCACTGGACAACTGAGGAGATGACTTTATCCAGGTTAACACAATAGAGAGAACATTCCTTAATGAGTGTCAAATGACAAAAGTAAAACAATTTAGTAATGAGTTTAATGCCCTTTACTCAAGGGAAAACAGTCCATGGGTTGGAGGAGTATAGTGCCACACAAGCTGTGGAGCACTCTTTCCTAGGGATGTTTGGGCAAGAGCAAGTTTATTGAGCATTAAATCCAGCAGTGTGGAAACAGAGCATGATTGGCTGGGGTTGCATATCTGACCTTATTTAGAAAGATCAAGGAACAAGGAAATAAGTATACAGCCCAGAGCTGGCTTGGCGTTTGGGGATCAGCTGACTGGATACACTGTGTTTCTGGTCAAGTGAAGAATTTACAGGAACACAGAAGTTCAGTTTGCTGATGTGTCACCCCAGGCAAAAGCAGCTCCTTCTTGGGCTTAGAAATATATTTCAACATGAGAAATATCTCCTAGAAAAAGAAGAGGCCTGGGGATTTACAGAGCAGCTAAACAAGGGAGTCATGAGTGTGAGGAAGAGGAGAGAGGGGACTTATCTGAGTTGTGTGAGGAAGAGCCATTCTTCAAAGTTAGCTCTTTCCTGGGGCACCAAAGGGTCGGGGAAATTTCTCACCTGTTGCTGTTTTCTGGGAGCATAGAGCTCAGTTAAAATCCACTTTTCTCTGGCTTACACACATTAAGTTGAGTCTCTTACACAGTTCCACAACTATCTTTATTGGTGACCCCGTGTCATAGATGATCAGGAGTGTTAAAGACAAGACAACAGGCCCAAATGAAGATGCTTATGCTAAGTCCCAGGTCACCAAGTCAAGACTTAACTTAGTTACAGTTTCAACTTTCCCAGAAATGGAATCTCACACTAGCCAATCAGGAATCGCCTGATCAGCACTAGGATGATAATCTGCCTGAGAAAACCCTGCCATCTCCTACAAGGAAAGCAACCTTGAAATAACCAATCCACTCTTGCCTAGGTTGACTTCCTGTTCCTGCTTCCTTCTGCCTCTAAGTCTTTCATTTTGTACACCTCCTTGGAGCTCCTTTCAATCTGCTAAATTGGGTCTTGCCCAATTCATGAATTACTGAATAAAGCCAATACAGTCTTTAAAATTTATTCCCTTAAATTTTGTTCTTTAGCAGAGCAAACATAACAAAAATCACTCACCACTGTGCACATCAACTACTTGCATTCCTTAGAGTTATGTAAACCTTCTTTGTTCTCTCTGGGACATTTTTCCAGAGGTAGGAATACTGGCAACTTTAGAGCCCATGAGGCTGCTCTGCTAGTCCACTCAGGATGGCCACCAAGTTCTTTCCAAGAAGAAGATAAATTTGGAGAAGCCCTGGGAGCACTGCTCTAATTCTCTAATGTATCTCCCTTTTAATCAGCTTGTTACCAAGGCAGTGTTGTGGTGTTTTATAACTCTCGGAAGGAAACTCTAACTGCCACACAGATAACTCTCATTCTCTTATTCACCATCAGCCCATCCACATCATTGTTTCTTTAAAACAGCAGTTTTGAATATTCAGACCAGGGTCCCCTTGAAGCACAGGAATTCCCCTTCCAGTAGACCCTGGTTTGTCTACATTTAAATGACTCCACTGGGGCAGGTGCCCTTTAAAGTGAGGTGAGGTAAGGTGAGGGAGTGAGGGAGTTATAAAGGGAGAATGGGAATACAGGCACATCTGGAGAAGAAGCTCTGAAGCTGAGGGGACAGAGAATCGAAGTGATGGCAGAGGAGTAATTATCATCCTTCAGCCAGGCTCTTCTCATCATTCTCTTCCCATTTTATTTCCCCTTAGTCTATGAATCCTATTTCAGCTTATTCCAGAGTGTGTCTGCCCTCTGAATGCCTGCAAAGAGAGTGGTGGGTGATCTATTTCCTACATCCTTAAAGTGTGATCTGAGGGACAGCAGTGAGTGACTGAGGGCACCATCTGGGAGATTTGCAGAAATGCAGAATCTCAGGCCCCTCCTAAGACCTACTGAATAAGAATCTGCATTTTAACAATTATGCCAGGTAATTTATTTGCATATTAAGTGGGAGAAGCTCTTGACAGAGTTCAGGACGAGCTACCTCAAAATATGGCACTTTGACATATTGAATATTTTGAGCTAAAGGAATTTTTGAAATAGTGGGTACAGGAAGGACTTTCTGACCTTCCCCCTCAAGAAGGTCATAAGACCCACATGTGAGAGTTGCCCCCCCACCCATTCATACCCAGAGGAAAGGATCATCCTTATTTCCAAGAAGGAGGGATGTGGAGAGGACCCTGAACAAACAGACCTTGCTAAGTTTCCCCCAGTTTATTACATTTAGCTCATACCTCCTCTGCCCTATCATATTTCTCCGCCACTGCCCACTCTTCATCAAATCTAGTATAAATACCATTTCTTTGGGTCTTTAACTCCTTATGAAGTCTCCTGTGTCATGTAAAACATATTAAATAAATTTGTATGATTTTTTCCCATTAATCTTTGTCAGTTTAATTTTCAGACCACACAGGGACCTTAAGAGGTTCCAGGAAAACTTTTTTCTCCCTACACCCTGGATTGTATTATGTAAGGAATGGAATCCAGTTATGCTGTTTAGCCCCAAAGGGTCTTTTACACTACTTGTTAAATGATTATGGGATTTTGTTCTTTAAAAATTCATGTAGCAATAGAAATAGCAGGAATTGGGAGTCCAGCAGAACTCAGAGTAAATCTCTGGTTCAGTTCTATTTCAGCAAATGATTTAACCTCCAAGCTTGAAGTACCACATAGGTAAAATAGGGGTAATGAAAATCATGCTGACCTCCCAAAAATGCAGAGAGGATTAGATGAACTAAGAGCACCAGACTCTTAGCAGGAACTTAATAAACATCAGGTCCTTCTCATTAATGAATTAAAAATAATGATGCTTTAGGATTTAAATGACACATGTGTTGTTGTTATAGGTTACTTTCTTGGTTTATCTGGAATCTTATCCACACTTTGGGGAAAATGCCAAAGATTGGGAACAAAAGGTAGAAAAAATAATTCCATGAAAGGCTTTCGATGAAAATTTGGAAAATAGAAAACACCCAACTGTGCTGATTTCCCATGTTTGAGGGCTATCAGCTAAGAGAAGTCGTCAATTTGTGATCATTCTGACTAAAACACCCAGAAAGTTGTTAATGAAGTAAAAACAAACAACAATAAAAGCAAAACTCTGATTAAGAGTGCTTTCTTACTTGGCACTCTAGTGTAAGTTGTGGGAACTCATCTTTATAACTACATATTTATCTCACTTTGTTTCTTGGACCTGCTTTATAGATCATCTAGAGGGATTTTTGGATGATGTGTGTTGTGCACTTCGTTCATCAAAACATATAATGCTGGAATTGAAATAGTCTTATAGAAGTCAAGGAAAAGACATATAAATTTGGAAGCACCAATCAAGACCAAATCTGATCCACTAGTGCCAGATGCCATCAAAGGCCCCTGATGGAGAAGACAACCAGGCTGGAAATGCCTGTCTCTCCCATTTGCCCTTACTACTTTCCTATATCACTTTGTCCCTCAGCAGCAATCTCCTCAGTGCCCCCTTCACCTCTTTTTTTTCTGAGGCTATAGATTGGGGGTTCAGGAGCAGGGTGACAATGTTGTAGAAGAGGGTGAGGAACTTTCCCTAGTCCTGGAAAGAGCTGTTTCCAGGTTGCATTACATCTAGCTGATGCTTCCATAGAAAGTGAGACCACTGTGAGATGGGAGCCACAGGTGTTGAAGGCCTTTTGCCTCCCGGACGCTGACTGAATTTGTAACACACCCATTATAATGTAGCCACAGGAGACCAGAATAAACATCAGGGGTGAAAGCACAATGTCCACTGACAAGACAAAGACAGTGCCCTCGATGGCAGCTGTGTCGACAGAGGCTGCCTGGATCAGGGCAGGCATCTCACACAAGAAGTGGTCCACACAGCGGTGTCCACAGCAGAGTGAGTGCAGGGTGACTAGGGATATGGCCAAGGAGTTGGCCACCCACAACCCCGAGCCACTGGCACCAAGCCCATACAGAGGTGCAGTTTCATGATCACCATGTAGTGCAGAGGCTTGCAGACTGCAACAAATAGGTCGTATGCCATGATGGCCAGGAGCAGGCTCTCCAGGACACCCAGACCCACGAATAGGAAGAGCTGGATGGCATAGCCTGTGTAGCTGATGGTCTTGTCACATCCACTCAGGTTATACAGCAGCTGGGGAATTGAGCTAGTGGTGAAACTGAGGTCCAGGACGAAGAGGTGGGTGAGGAAGAAGTATATGGGAGTGTGGAGGTGGGAGTCCAGCTGGGACACTAAGATGATGATGATGTTGCAACAAGGGTCAGGAGATATGCAATCAAGATGACCACAAAGAAGATCTTCTCCAGATGGGAACAGTCGGACACCCCAAAAGGATGAAATTTCCCTGGGTGGTGCCATTCATTCCATCCATCTCTACTGTACCTGAAGAGGAATATCAATACTAATAACGGTAACAGCTGATATAAGGAAGCTCTTACTATGAGCGAGGTGTTCTCCTATGCTTTTTACATTTATTTATTTATTTATCCCAACAACAATGATATGGAGTTGGCACTCTTATTATCCCTGACTTACAGAAAACTGAAGCAGATGTGTATTAAGCAAATTATCATATTCTAGAAAGGGCAGAGCTAATTCTGAACCCAGGATATGAGAGTTAGAGTCTTTATCCTTCACTGCTGATACTGCCTCTAATTCCAATGACAGGAAAAAGAAATCCTGCTGTGGCCCAACCATTTATTCTTCTTGAGACACAAGTTCCTAAACTCCTGAGAAAACCTCAGAGACCCAAAATGGAGCTCCAGAATAGTCAATTAATAGTATTTAGGAAATATCCATTATACACAGAATACTTTATCTACTCTTTATCTCAAAGACACACGTCATCCACGCGATAATTATTCTCAAAGTAATTTTGAAGTACCTGAGGAGATAAATAATATATGAGACAATAGAATATTAATAAAGCAACATCCTCATAAATTTAATCACTATCTCTATGTATTGGGTCTGGTATTGAAGAAATAGAGTGTTTTTTTCTTCCAAAGTACTATACACATCTCAAGGAAAAAAATCATATAATTTTGTAACAGATAATACAACTTTAATGCAGGAATTCACACATATGTGCAGAAACAACTATCAAATTGCAATTCCAAGAATGCATCACATTCAAAGGACATGAACCACATGTCTTACAGACCAATCTAGAGAAATAGATTTAAAACATCTTGGGCTACAGCCCAATCTCCCTTGTTACAATCTCTTAGCCAACAAGGTACAATTATAAGATCTTGGAAAGCTCATTTACATTTTCATAGTTTTCTCATCTAAAATGGTAATAATCAATCTACCTTATTTATTTTACAGATATGGTTTGAGATTTTTTATTATGAAAGACAGTTGGTAAATATGAAAATTCATATGTATGTCACATAAAGCTTATGTGTGATACAAACAGGGAATGGGAAAATGAGCTGACGAGACTAGGCAGGGAAATTTGAAGAAAAAAAATGTCTAATGAGGAGAAACTATCCTTAACACATATCCAAATATACTTCAAAATATAATAATTACAACATGATCATTGACAAGGCATTTGGGGTTGGAAGAGTGTGGATTCCTAATTCACTCCTCTCACCCAAAGTAATTAGAAATCAAATATTTAAACATTAAAAAATACAACAACTACTATAAGAAAGCATGATAGTTGTTCTCTCTTTTTTTTCTTCCTGATCATGGATTTAGGCAGATCTCACTAGGCAAGGTGCCAATCTCAAAAGCTATGAAGCAAAATACGAATAATTTTGATCACATATTTAAAAGAAATCTATACTATAAGAAATACTACTAACAAAGTCTAAAGAATAATATAAATACTGGAGAAATTCAACACAACAATTGAAAGCCTATCTCGTTTAATAATTTTTTCAAGAAATTGGCAAAAAAAAGTAACAAAATAAAAATAGGTAATGACTTGAAGAAGCAATTCACAGGAAAGCAAACGATTTACAAAAACATGACTTAGGGGGCTGGCCTGGTGGAACAGTGGCTAAGATCAGCATGCTCTGCTTTGGCAGACCAGGGTTTGCAGGTTTGGATCCCGGGTGTGGACCTACGCCACTCATCAAGCCAGGCTGTGGCAGTGTCCCACATACAAAACAGAGGAAGATGGGCACAGATGTTAGCTCAGGGCCACTCTTCCTCAAGCAAGAAGAGAAAGATTGGCAATAGGTGTTAGCTCAGGGCCAATCTTCCTCACCAAACAAAACAAAACAAAAACCCCATGACTTAAAAACATTAAATTGTTCCCACTGATGATTAAGGATATAAATTTAGAATATAAAGATATTTGTTTTTTAGATAGGTAAGTATTTAAAAATATAGTATATACAGAGCTGTGAAAAGTGTGGGGAAATGAGCCCGTTAACTCTTAATAGGAATTTAAATTGGAATAATATCTTTGGAAGAATCTTTAAAAAGGTCATTCATTAAAAATACACATATATCTTGACATTGTGCATGTTATTTTAACAAAAGAAACATCTGTCTTCCATAAAATTTAAAATTACATGGGTTTTTTTGATCCTTTAATTCTGCATCTAGAAATCTGTCTTGCATTTATTAATCCACAATGTAAATATACATCCTCAGGAATCTTCATTAAAGCACTGATTGAAATGGATAATACTCAGAAACAATGTATATGTTTAAAGTTATTGAAGTGATAATAAATAATCACCTTATTAACTGGAAACAAACAACTACTAAATGTAAGTAAACATTTGGGTTCACCCAGAATTTTTTCCAAAAATCGTATTAATTTCAAACAAGTGGAAAGCAAAATATAATGTCTAGTGAGATTATATGTAGTGTGATCCCATTTTTTGGTTACAAACTCTCTCTCTCTATGTATATTTATATTAAAATAGAAACAATATGTGGAAGTATACACTGAATTGTTAAAAAGATTCACTTCTACAGAGAGAGATGGGGTTTAAGGAAGATTTTCATTTTTACATGATCCCTTCTTTATTAAATAATAATAATCTGAATTTTGAAATTAAAAAATACATATACATGTATATGGTATTATATAATATTTAGGAAATTTCTCTATGAATAATTTTCTGTCTTTTCTGAATCTGTTAATATATCCTTTTAACTTTGTCACTCACTCCTCCTTTACAGAGATAATTGCCCCATCCCTGTTAATAAATATATATTTTTTTAATTTGCAAACTAAAAAAGGAATAAAAGAAGGAAGAAAGGAAGGAAGCTGGGAAAGAAAAAGAGACTGAAACAAATTTTCAATCACCATGATAAAGTTAGTGTTTTATAACAAACTGCTGCACAATTTCACGGTCCTAAAATTGTGAACCCTGTGAAATAAGAGAAAAGTGTGAATGAGGAGCTGAAAATAAGCCAAATGTGGTAAAAGGACATGAGTTTGGTTTTCAAGATAACTTGAGTTCCAACTTCCTTCCGAATTGGTTTTCTCAACTTTGATGTGAAGGTAAGAACGGCTTCTTCACAGGACAATTTGTGACACTTGAATGTTCTTGTTAATACCTTGTATCTTCCCAGCTCTTAACCAAGATGCTGCCTCTTTTCTCCTTTTGGAACAGGATAGGAGCACTTGTCTTGCCACTGGGGCTCTGAGGGGGAGTGCCCACAAGCCCTGCTTCTAGTACCCGCCTCTCTCCACGGAAAAAACGGGTCTCTCACACAGAATACACAGTACCTTCCCTTTCTGAATGGTTCTAGGAAGGGACAAATATTTTCTCCTCTTAAATTCAAATTTTGGAATTCATATAATCAGGTATTTTTTTCTTTCTGTGTAGAGGTCCTTCTCAGCATACAGGTCCAGTATTAACAGCCTCCCCACCCTCACCACCTTCCCACCAGCAGTTTATACATATCTTCTACAGCCACCGTGAATATCTTCATATTTATCCTAATTGTTCACATATTCTTGCACATAGCAAATTTTACTGTATATCACGTGAATTTGTCACCACTTTCTTGGTAAGGGGAGAGACTGGGCAATATCCATCCTTTTATCTTTTATACATGGACACAGCATAGGAGCTTAAAGAATGAACAATTAGTTGCTTAATGTGGCAGTTCAAGTCTTCCCTACCTTGAGGAAGCATTTTCTCTTCATAGCCCAAAGCTAGAAAAACTGAAAGGCAGGATCAAGCCCTAAACTGAAGAGACCTGAGTTCTCCCCACACAAGTGTGTGGTGACACATGGAAAGGTCGGGCAATGAATCCAATAAGTAACAACTCATGGTTTTTCAGGCATGATTTTGCATGGAATTGAAGATAGCAGAGCAGCTTACCTGCATAAAGGGGACTATTGCTTTGTAAAACGTTTGTTCAATGTGTGTATTTGGGAGTGTGTGTGCTGACAGTGTACCACAAAGTAAAATGTAGGTGCTGGTCAAACGGTGTGAACACTATTGCCCCCAAGTGCACCTGCTGCCTCAGAAATGCCCACACTCAAACCGCAAGTCGAAGTGCAATTTTTTCAGCTCCCGGAGGGCAGGTGGTCAGATAAAGATTTTACTTTATCTCCAAAGCATTTTTAATCTTGAAGATTAAAGAGTTTTAAATTCATAAAAAGTGTGGCTACGATGACAGATGATAGGAAGTGGGATTGATGTTTCAGAGCAGGGGGCAGGCCTGGATCCTCCCAGTCACGAGCTAATGTGTCCCCATCTCCCCCCAGGAGGTGAATAATACCCTTTGCAGTGGTATTTTTTTCAAAATTAAACTCACATCTCAGATCTCATTTTCTTAAGTCTGCCTGACAAATCTGTCTTTCTTAACGAACTCCAGTCTCAACATAAAAAAAAAAAAACACTTTTGTTTCTTCATATTTTGTCTCCTTAGCCTGTTTAATTTCATCCTTAAACATCATTTTGCATTGGTAAATTTATTGCCTTCTTGTAATTAAATAACATGAGTTGTGATGTATGTGTTTGTGTGTAGATTTGTGTCTTGGTGTGTCTGTCATTATCCACAACCTTTTCAAGATCCAGGAGGAATTTCCTTATTTTCTGTTTTTTTATTCCGTTGAGGAACTCCATGTGGCTTTTTATATTTAAAAAACCAACAGAAAGTACAGACTTCTAGGTTAAGCTCCTAAATCTAGAAATCTACTAATCATTTTTACTTGTATGCTGCCAGGGATCATTAAAAGACAGAAGTCAGATGATGCAGAACTAGCCAGAAGACCTTGATGAGAACAGGCAATGTTTTCTCCCCTCCTGGGTTACGCAGGCGCTCCAGCCAGGTACAGTTCCAGATATGGGAGGAAATGAAAGCACTTCTCCTAGGCTTGGCCCAACCCTCTAATAAATGCAATAGATCATAATATTTGTACAGCGGTGTCTATGGTAATACAGTATGATACAGCTCTCCCGGGGAAAGACTGGAGAGGCATCCTGATGGTAATCTGGATTCATCAACAGCCCCAAGTTCTGGGGAAACTTGTGAACCCATGAGGGCCATTAATACATACACTGAGGTGTGCTGTAGGCATGCATCACATCAAACTCTCCACACTCCCTTAGGGTCCAGACAGAAAATGAGGACCATGAGAATTTGTCCCTTGATATAAAAAGGATTTACTACTTCTTGTTAAGAAAAATTGGGGACTCAATCCATTGTTGTTCTAAAAACATAAATACTGATGGCCAAGTGCTCCCTTCCCCTGTTCCCAAGAATTATTTTGTCTAAGAAACAGTTGAGGCATAATCAGTCCCATCCTACCCAGAAAGGATCATGCTTTTTTTTCCTTAGGTCTACTGAAAATAGGGCAAAAAGTATTCTGACACATTCTTTTTTATGTACGAAAAAGAAACCCGTTGTCCTAGATAGTGGAAGAATTTCATAGGTGCACCAATTAATAGAAAGTTTATTATTAACCTAAGGAGCTAACAGGGTAAACTATTTTGTTTCTTTTCTTTTTGGATTTGGAAGGGAGATGTCAGCATCCATGGATTTATACTTTAGTTTCAAACACTAGCTACAGGGAAATTTAAGCAAGCATTGTAAACCCCTGATTTATTAGATTGTCTATATATGACCACATCTAATGTCTTGTAGAGGCAAAAATGACACCACAGGACTGAAAATTTTAAAAATAATAAAGTAAATAAATGAATAGAAATTGAGTCCCTGCAATAAGCCAAGCAATATCAGAGAAATATCAGACTATTTTGAGTCAATTGACCAAGGGATTTGTCAAAATGATTATTTGGGTACCTTTGAGTAAATATAGTTACAGATTCAGGGAGTAAAGAGAATATTCCATATAGGTAATGTGTAGAACTTGTAGATTTGTAGTATATGTATTCCACTCATGTGCAAACCACCTCCATCCTTCCCTCTTTCCTGTATAATGAAAGAGAAGATCCACAGAGGGCCCCAGAAGCACACAGAAAATGGGCATGGAGGGGTCAGTGCTTGGAGAGCAGATGGGTTCAATAAATCCCAGTGTTACCAATTTCTCTGCCCTTTGGGACATTAAGAGTTGAAATCACCACTCTAAATTTTCTTAGTTCCTACTGCCTGCTAATGAAGCTATTTTACTTCCTGCTCCCTAACAGCCTCAAAAATCACCCTCTTCCCAGTTTCCTTCATTCAGGGCTTTCCCAACATGCTAGAATAATTAGCTTATTTAGTAAATTCACTTAACAAACCAGTCACCTGATGGGGGGTGTGTATGAGGGAAACGATTAAATAAGTTATTTGAACAAATCATCCAGTATTCTGCTAAACTATAGACATAGCTCTGGAGAGTTATAGCTTCAGAAAAACTAGAATCTAATATTGGGGGCTGATTTTTTAATCATTCTTTATGATTTTAGTTACTATAATGATTTGGGCTAGAAAAAAGTCCAATGTATAATAACAGAAGGATGCATGGTAATAGGGAAGTGATGGGGAAGAGAGCAGATCCAAGACCCAAGGGAGAAGAGATGTCTCTACTGTGCAGCTTAGATGAAGAGAAGCACATAAAGCATAAAAGAGTCAATTTAAAAAAAAAGTTTTAGTCCATTTAATTTTGTATAACATTCCCCACATTCCTGGCAAGTATAACATTTTGAGAGATGGTGTATGGAATGTGTATGAGGCAATGCATGATTCAAAGGTGTTATTGTGATGTTATAGGGAATCACAGCTACAGGAGGCTCAAAGAGACTACACCTGGGCACAGCAAGTCATCATGTCATTGGAATCCATCATCTCTACAAACTTAGCCTTCTATTCAAATTTTCTCTATACCTAAAAATTGATTCTACTAATTCGGCACTTGACGTTAAACTTTATTGGTCATGATTGCCTAGTTATAAATAATAATAACAATACCACTATAATATATTACATTTCACAAAACACTTTCAGATCCATCATTTAATTCTTCCCCCTGAAAGTCAATCATTTATTCATTCAACAAATATGCAGTGAGTGATAACCATGTACAAATCAGTGTTTGAGGTGTTTGGGATATGTCAAACATATTGTTATCGACAGACAAAGATCACTCCCCACAGAGTGCTTATGTTCTACCAAGAAAAGGCAAAAGCAAACGAACAAAATAAATAATAACAATATAATACACTAGATTTATTATTAAGTAACACATTATAGTTGATAAATACTATATTGGGAAAAAAAGCTTCCATTGGCCTTGTGAAGGGGACTGGGAGGGTGGGTTCTGAGTGGAATCTGGGATAGGTAGGGCTGTATAGTCCTCACTGAGAAGATGGATTCGAACAGGCTTAAAGGAGGAAAGGGAATGAGTAAAGGAGATATCTGGGGAAGGGGAATTGCAGGCAGAGGGCAGAGCTGAGAGAAAGCACAGATGGTGGGAAGTACCCAGCTGGGTGGCCACGCTAGAGGGAGCAGGATGAAAAGGCAAGTAAAAGGGAGACAGAATCAGAGAAGGAATTGGTATTCACATCCTCTAGAGTCTGAGGGCTCACTGCGAAGATTTTGGCTTCAACACTGGGTTGAATGAGAGGTCATTGCAACGGTATTACCATCTCAGGCACTAAAAGGATCAGTCCAGCTGCTGCATTGAGAATGGACATGGGAGAGGCTAGAGTACAGCCAAGATTATTGTTAAGAAATTAATGTAGTAATCCAAAGGGAGAGGGTAGAATTCCAACTGGGGTTATAGCAGCAGAGTGGTTAGGGCTGGCTGAACCCTGGGTATATTCTGAGAGCGGAGACAACAGAGTTTGCTGGTGGGCTGGATGTGGGCTGCTGAAATCAAGAGATTCTTGACCTGAGCAACTCAAAGAATAAGGTTCCATCCACTGAGATGGAGAAGGCTGTGTGCATGCATGAGTGTGTGTGTGTGTGTGTCTGTGTGTGTGTTGGTTAGGGAAAAAAATTTAGGGTTAAGTTTAGGTATGGTGAGTTTAAAATGTATATTTTGATGTCAAGTGGACAGTTGAATATAGAAGTCTGGTGTTCAAGAGTAAGGATGGGAAAGAAAGTAAAGGGAAGGTCAGGAAATAGTTGTGGATTTAAAGGATTTCACTGGTAAAAAGCCAGAACTCCAGAGAGAACAGTTGAAACCTTTTAGGAATTGGGAAGGGAAGGAGAAGTGGTCATAATAGGAGAGGGACAAAAGTTTGTGAATCTTTGGAATGCAAAGGATGAAGAAAGACTTAAGTTGGTATAATGACTGACACAAGTCATTATAAAAGGCACAATGAGATGACTGAATTTAAAAGAGACAGTGGAGACCAGGATGTTAGCTTTTGAGGTCAGGAGGGGGCATTCTAAGGACTCACTGCTCACACCTTGAAGAGGGTAGAAGGCCTGGGCCAGTATGGTGGTCTCTTTCCACCCACTAGGCTTCCTTGTTCCAGTAAATGGGTGGAGCCCTCAGGGGAGGCATGCTTTCAGACCAGTGATTCTGCCTCTCCTGATCCCCATGGGGAAGAGGCTCTGCTGCTCTGAGTGTTTGTTCTCTGCCATGACTCTTGTCACAGAGTGCCCGCTTTACAGTGGCATGAACACTTAGGTGTTACTCTAAGTTTCCAGCCCCCATTGAATCCCTGATGATGGGGAGGTGTGAGCTGAGACCCAGAGCATCTTCCATACTCAGGTCATGCATGGAAGAGGCCTGGGGCATGAATGGTCTGTAAAATACCAACAAGAGGGATGTAAGATACCAACATGAGAGATGGAGAGGGGAATTGTTTGCTTATAATCAAACATGAATGTATAGAAATCTTTGTTTAACACAAGAACTCAACAAAAAGGTATGTAGAGTCATCTGGAAATAGAGTTTGATGAGATTGCCCCATTTCTAAAATTATTATACTCCATAATGCTCCTCCAAAAGCAAAGCCTAGAAAGAAAAATGTTTAAGAATCTAGAAAGGAAGCTAAGCCAATAATATTATTGAAAAGTAAATGAAAGATTTCAGTCAAAGAGATCTCCCTGGAATAGAAAAACACCTCAAAATTTAAGGCAGAGTTAAAGAGGAGGATCAAAGTTTTGGCAGATTATTAGCAGTATAATGCTAATTAAATTTGCGATTAATTAATAATTGCTTAGCATTTAAGTGTTTTAGCATTTGATTAGCAGTTATTTATTAGACACAGATACAGAAAAAGATGGCAGTGAAGTTAGCCTTCTGTGACAAAAATTTTGTTGGGAAGGTACAGAATACACCTTAAAAATAAGTCAAATATTATTATTGTTTCATCATTATCCTTATCTTTATATTGTATTTAAGTAGGAAAGTTGAATTTAAACCAATAATATCAATCATGACCTTGAACATTTACTATCATGTTTACAATGTTTGTGAGGTCAATATCTTTGTTCCACATACAGGAAATATATTAAGTAGCTGAGACTGACAGAGAGAGAGGTTATTTGTTTGAAGTCTTACAACCAGTAAATGATTAGGTCAAAGAAACAGTTGAATCAGAATACTGAGAAATTTCTACTCTAAAAAATATATCCAAAAATAAAGGAAAAAATTGCAATCTGAGAGGGGTATGGTATAAAAATCAGTGATATTAGATTCAAAGGAATGAATTTCACAATCCTCAAAAATCTGTCCCAGAATAAAAAGGATTTAAAAAGTAATTGAATATAGTCATAGAAATTGTGACTATATAAAGGAATGATTCTGAATACAGTCACACATCACTTAACGATAGAGGATATGTTCTGAGAAATGCGTTGTTAGGTAATTTCATCATTGTGCAAACATCATAGAGCGTACTTACACAAACCTAGATGGTATAGCCTAACACACATCTAGAGTATGTAGTACTAATCTTATGGGACCACTGTTGTATATGCTATCTGCCATTGACCGAAATGTCATTAGGCAGCGCATGACTGTATATTAATCTAGAAGAAAATGGAAAGTTAAACAATAAGAGGTATAAAGCAAAAAAAAAAAAAAAAAAAAAAGTAAAGATCAAGAAAGAGAGAAAGGAAAAAACAGAGACAAAGCAAAAGACACAGAGACAAAGAGAGAGAGAATGAGAAAGAAGGAAAATGAGAAGGAGAAACAGAATTATGGATCTGATGCTGAAACGATATTGGACTATTCTGAACTAATTTAAGAACTGCCATTTCAAATTCTTAATATATAGAAGACTTGGAACGAAAGGATATTAAAAGGAATGAGAAATTATAATGAATGTATAGAAATCTCTGTTTAATATAAGGTTTATTCATTTGAAGAAAGACTCAACGAGAAAGTGTATGAAGAGGTTATCTGGCAAAGTGTGTGCCCTGCAGGGAAAATGCCAGCGCAAAGGCACTGAGGAAGGTGCTTCTTTCAGATATAAAGTCTCAAAATGTAGCCAGTGTGGTGGGGAATGAGCAAGGGGGAGTATGATGAGAGATGGTGTCAGAGAATGTTAATAAAAGAGATGGCCTCCCTGCTACAACTCATATTTTAAGACACAGGGAGTCCCTTGTTCACATACTGTTCCTTGCACTTTATTAATTCTGATTTCAAGGAAGCCTGTGAATAGAAATAGATCTCCTCCTTATTTCCAGGTGTTCGTTAACATTCTGGCATCTGTCTTTTAAGGTCACATTTTAGAATATATGAGTTCAGATACTTCTGCTCTAAGAACTGCCCATTCCCCACAAAACACACACACACACACACACAGGGCACACTTTGGCCTCCTGAGGCCATATTATTATTAGGTTCTTCTCACCCCCAGTCACAATAATTAGGAAAGAAATTATATAAATCCAGCCATCAACATCAAACTATCTTTACTCTAAAGAATAAAGAAATAGTATCCAAATTCCAATTGGTAAGCTTCCCATGTATATGTGAACTTGGTGCTCCATTTTAATACGATTGTTTTCTGTCCTGTATTTAAAGAAATGTAAAAGACTCAGTTCAAAAAATAGAGATAGGGGAAAGAAATGGACATGGGGGGTGGGGAAGATCTAATAATCTCAGGTGGTCCCTGGGAGGTTGTAATGAAGAGGAAGCTTCCTTGGTTTTGGTGGCATTCCAACTCCAGTTGTATCCCCTTGATGCCCAGAATAACTAGTAAAGCAGCAAAAAACAATTTAAAAAGAAAGAATGTATGGAGCCATCTGCAAAAACAGTGCTCCATTTCTAAAATTATTATGCTCCACAATGCTCCTCCAAACACAAATATTTCATATTTTCTGTTTTGTCCCTGTGGAAAAATTTCCATAGCAGTAAAGATTAAAGTGCCAGTCTAAATGGGGGTATTTGTTGAAGCTTAGCATATTTGTACCCTCCACTCCACTTCGGGAACCTTTGCTAGGCTTAAAATTCTTAGGAACAGAATTTTAGGAATGCTCATCTCTAACATTAGAAGCAGGGTCAAGAAGACACCTGGATGCCCAATCTCCTGACTCTGCTTCTGTTATAGGTGGCAAGATAAGAGGAGTCATGTCACAGATGAAAAAATAAGGCCTGAGAGGACCAGAGAACAGTTGGTTGAATGTGTAGATATAAGATCCGTTGGTGACATTGTAAAAGGAGATTTCGCCTGCTTCATAGTCCAAGAAAATCCCAATGCGGCGAGGCCGTTCCAGGTGGAGGAGAGGCACTGACGGTGAGGCAAGGACCATATATTCACTCCCTTTCAGCAGCCACATGGCCCAGACCCCGTTCTCTGGAGATGGTGTGGTTTCCCCCTTTCTTGCCACTGTGTCTTGACAGACACCCAAACCCCACTCTGCTCTTTCTCCCACCACGACTTCCCAGTAATGCCTCCCTGATGAGAAGTGCTGTAAACCCAGGATACAAGGCCATGTGTCAAATCGCTCGGGGTTGTTGGGGACAACCCTCCACAGTTCCCCTTCCTGCACACTGCGCAGGTCCGTGGTCAAGAGTAGGCTAGGATGCGCCGTGGCAGGGTCCAGCTTTACGTCAACTGTGGAAAGAATTTCGTGGGACATGTGAAAGGACAGAAAAGATTGGTAAAAACTTAGGAAACCATGATATTGAGAAGAATAGTCACCCTGTTCCTCATTTTTCTCTCTCTAATAACTCCTGGAGAAAACAAAATAAGTATTTCACCTTGCAGGTTGCTGAGTATATTCTCCATTACTTTTGGGCGTATTCCGCTACCACGTCTGCTTAATCCAGGACTCATCACTCCAAGAAAAACACAACCATTGATAATATGACAAACCAAGTGCATAAGGGATTTAGATCCCTTTCCTCTACATCCAGAACACTTAGGTGCTCTTAGGAAGATCTTCCGCATTTAAAAATAAAGTTTACAACTCTCTTGGGATATATATTTTTCTTCTCAAAACCTATAAGAAAATTTCATTAATATGAAATCCACCAGTTTCAAAGCTACATTACTGTGGTAGGCAGAATTCTAAGATGGACTCTATGACTTTCAGACCCTGGAGTTACTCTCATGATTATGTTGTATTATATGACAAGAGGGAGACTATCTGGGTGGGTCTAATTTAATCGCATGAGCTCTTTAAAAGTCAGAAAGGTTTATCTGGCTATTGGGCTGGTGGCAGAAGGCAAAGTCATAGAGATTCAGAGTTGAGGTGTCATTTCTTGCTTTGAAGGTGGAGTGGGCCACATGAAGAAAAAGGCAGGAGAATCCAATTGACAGCCAGCAAGGAAATGGGGATTTCAGTCCTACAATGGCGGGGAACTGCATTATGCCAACAAGCTGAATAAGCTTGGTAGTGCGTTATTCCCCAGACCCTTCAGAGAAGCCCAGCCCGGCCAACACCTACATTTTGATCTTGTGAAACCCTAAGCAGAGAAGCCAGCTAATCCCACCTGGACATCTGACATGCAGAACTGTGAGCTAACAAATGGATGTGGTTTTAAGTAGCTAAGTCTGCGGTAATTTGTTACACAGTAATATAACCCTAATACTGATACTGTGAGTCCCAGTGAGATTGATGTGAAATTCTATTTGCACACATCATTAATAAATACATCTAGATATGAAATCTCCTCAGTGAAGAAGGAAGGATGTAAAATATTCAGCGCCTTCTCTTTATAAACATTCAAAAATAGTAAGTTTCATTAATATAGTTTTATTTTTAATATCATAATAACAAATGTTACTCCTATAACTGCTATTCTTATTTGTCTCTAAACCACTTTTAGTACTCTTTTACTGATACTCAAACCTGGGTGTGTCGCATAAGTAGTACATCTATGCTAACTCATAACCACTCTCAAGGTGGCCATTGTTATCCCCACATTGTAGATGAGGGGACTCAGAGTCAGGGAGTTTCTGTGATTTCCCCAAACTCTAGAAACTAAATAACAGAGATTGAAGGGTGGGTCTCCATGGAATTGTGTTAGGTCTATTTAACATACTTTTTGTCTTTACACATCATTCCCACTCCAGCACACTTCTTTATTTCATCTATAAGAAATCTGTGAAACAGTTTTTAATATGATCTATCTCCAATTCCTGTCCTTACCCTTTCTCTCCTAAATTCAATAGCTCACCATGATAGAATAATACCGTAACCATAGTGCTTATGTCCATATTCCCAGTGACCTCCACACTGAACGGACAGTCCTTAGAGTTCATATTAAATGGCTTTTCTGTAGCACTCAATGCTGTTGAGAACCTCTTTGTCCTGGAAAACCTCCCTTCTTTTTCCAAATACACAAGTCATCAGGCTTTCCCTCCTTCTCCACTTGCCACCCCTTCTTGGTCTCCTTTGCTGTCTTCTCCTCTTCTCCTCTATCACTATCATTGGAGAAACCATTGGTCTCAGAACTGGAACTTCTTCCCTCTTCCTCAGCTCACTCCTAATGTATTCTTGGGCTGGCTGGCTCATCGCTGTAATTAAATTGCATTCATATGCTTACTGATTCCAAATGTATATCTCTCACCTAGACTTTTCTCCTGAACCTCCATCTTTGTAAATTCATCTGCCTACCTGAAATCAATACTTGGATATTTAACAATCATCACAACATTGATTTGTTCAAAACCAAACTCCCTGCCTTCTATCTCACAGTTTTACCTGTCAATGTAAATGGCAACTTCATTATGCCAATTCTGGAGATTTAAACCTTGGAATCATTCATGACTTTTCCCTTTTTCTGACACCTCATATCTAAGCCAACAGCAAGTCTTGCCAGTTCTACCTTCAAAATATACCAAGATTCTGTCCATTTCTCAGCACCTCTGGTACTACTACAATCATCTCAGATTGAATTATTGCAAAGGCTCCTAACTGCTTTTCCCACTTCAAACCTTGCCCATCTGTAATTTGTTCTCAATAAAGCATACGGAGTGATCCCCAAAAACCATTGATCCAATCATGCTATTCCTCTATATATAACTTTTCATTAATTTCCTATTTGACTCAGAGGTAAAGCATCCTGCTCACAGTGGCCTACCCGTAGGGTCCTGCGCTATTGACTCTCTCCTCTCTCACTCTGCCGCAGCCACACAGGCCTCCTCATAGCTCCTGGAACACATCTTTCATGTTTCCATCTCAGGCCTTGGCACTCATTGTTTCTGCTGCCTGGAATGCTCTCCTCCTGATGAGGTATTTGTTAACTTATTCTCTACTGGGTGAGGACTTCCTTGATCACCACATTCAAAATTAGATGTTCTACTCCCAGAATTTCTGGTCACCCTTACCACACTTTGTTTTTTCAATATTCTGTATCATCTAACATTCTGTGTATTTTGAATAATTTAAGTAAACATTTACAACATGAAGCTACGGATTTGTAGGATTTTTGTTGTTGTTGTTCAAAGATATATTCCAATGCTTAAAAAAGTGGCTGGCATAAAATAGCCAATTTTGTTGAATTGATTAATTAATTATTTAATTCAGTAAAAAGAAATGGGAAAATGAAGATACTGATTCTGAGAATGCAGTGACTTGCAATGATTCATGTAGTTAGTACCCACTCATCCGCCCATCAGAATATCAATTAAACCATTGAATAACACTGTTAATATGGGGTTTTTAATTACGGGACAAAGCTGATTCCCTACATGTAGTGAAACCACTATTTAGTCACTATTAGCCACTGTTTTCATTACTTGGTATAATTGGATTAAAAAAGGAAATTTTAAAAATACTGAATATATACTGTTTTAAAGAATAACATAATCAAACCAAACTAATTTATGACATTACAGCAATTCCTATATAAAAATAATTGATTGAATATTTTTGGCTTTATTGACTCTATAAGAAATTCATCAAATTGACAGATAATAAAATAAATCGAACTTATTTGATACTCTACAAAGCTTTCATATTGATGATTTTTTCTATTTTTAAATATGTTTCATTTAGCCCTCCAAACAATACTTTTTCAGCATTTTATAAATAAGGAAATGGAGATTTATTGGAAGTAATGTTACTCATATCACAGCTAATAAGAGATGAACTATACTTTCAAGCTCATTGTTCTAACCAAATGTAGCTTATATGGATGTCAGTGACTCTGATATTCTTTAGGACTGATCACAAATATCCCATTCCTCTTTCTTTTGGGCACAGAGCTCTCTCTCATTCCCCCTTACAGTTTTTGACGACCATGCGACTCGCTTCTATCAATAAAATCTTCAGGGAAGCCATGTGGGCTACATCAGTGTGGATGCCTGTAGGAGCAGTGCACGATTCACCATAACCTTGCCCTTTTCCATGGCTACCAGCAACAGGAAGGATGTGCATCTCTATCTGCACGGGTCCCATAGTGAGATGATGTGAAACACAAGCTTCCACAATCCAGTAATAAACCAAATAACACGATCTCAAAATAAACCTTTGCTGATTTTAGCCACTAAATTTTGGGGTCTGTTTGTTGCTGCAGCCTGTACAGTAACAAACTGCAATAACAGCCAAATTCCAGGTACCAGAGTTCCACAAGCTCTAAGATGCAACCTACCTTGGAACTTCCTCAACATTTCTCTCATCCCAGGGATGCGACACATGGTCTTCAGCTCCATGGGTATGGTCTCTGGTTCTAGCCTTGTAACACTCTTACTTCTGAGAAGAGCAGAGAATCAATAGTTCTCAGTAGGGTCACTCGCCAACCTCCTTGGCCTCTCCCAACCCCTTCTCTGATTCAGAAAGTGAACATACCGGTTCAAGGCTCCTCTCACACCCTGAAAGTGAAAGAGAAGCATAAGCAAGTGTGAGTTAGACCTCTGAACTGCTTTTGACGGACTGGGGACAAACCATGAATGTCTGTTGAGGAATTATTAGAAATTGTTAACTATTAAGACAAAACTATAGGAGATAGGCTGTTGAATTTTCTCATGAACGTAAAATGATAGAATCAGTTTGCCTTTATTAGAATAAAATCAGACTACATAAAGTTTAGGTTAAGTCCTAGGATATCTACCAATTTAACTATTTTCTGAATTGATAATTCTGACATTTGATATTTTATAAAGAGTTACATTCTGTACCAAACAGAGGCACCAAGTAGAAGGAATTAGGGTAAAAACAGATCCTAAATATCTGCAGAATTTGAGAAACAGTGAAAGGTATAGACATAAAATGTTACTCTCAATGTCTCTGTAAGAAAACCCCAAATGCCTCACTCTCAACACACCATAGCTGTGGACTCATAGGTGAGTAGGTTACCTAAGTGGATATAACTGGAAGCCACTAATATCTAGCAACATTTTATCTCAAAGTAGATTATTAAAGAAATCACCTGCATTACATTTCCCCTCACCTTCTAAAAATAGCCACCTGTCAGATTAATTTTTAAAAAGCAAGGAAATTATTAGTTTTACTTTTTATGGGAATGGCAGGCCTTGGTCTTGGCCATTTGGGGTTAAATGTAGCTCATGGCAGTGGGGAAGAAAGGAAAAGGTAGGTATAAAAATGGAAGTAAATTATTGAAGAATATATTCTCCCTAAGATTTGTATTGTAAATCATTTTAACATTTATTTGGTGCTAATAAATGCTCATTTTAAATGTTGTGTTTTGAGATAAAGTAAGATAAGACAATGCATGTTATTGCTAAAAATGCTGAAGTTCCTCTGTGCATTTACTGTCTGACATTTAGAAAATCAATTACTTTCTGACCCTTAGTTTGCTCACAAGGAAACAGCATAACAATAATGATAATAATAATAATTTTTTACTTATGTATAGATATATTGAAGACAAAATGGGACAAACTAAATACAAATGCTTTGTAAATTCCTTCATTTAATGACCCCCACTATGTGCCCAGTGCTGATTAGTCACTGTACTTCTATGAGGATATGAATTACTTAGTTCAGAAACTCCTGAATAGGTCATTGGGGATGACATAGAATGAAGTGTGTCCAGAAAATTTCTATTGTAGTGGGTTCTATCACAATAACATGCATCTATCAACAATGACTCTTCCAATTCACTTGGGATTTTAATGCCTTCATGGAGAATTAAAAACAAATATTTCCTTTTCCCTGTTATTTGTCTGCTCTATAATCCCAAATAGATTGTGAGCAAGCTGCATGGAGCCCATGTAATTCCTTCCCACTGTGCCTGGAACAGGCATGCAATATGGGCTAGGAAATTAGCATTTGCCTTAAAATTTAACATAAAAATTTCAAGCTATACAATTTAAAACATTATTCATATGCTTGGCTATTGACTGAAACATGTTAGCAAAGACTCTCTGGATTGGCCATCACTCAGTATAGCAATATAGTCATTTACAGACTGACTGTGAGGTTTTAAGAAGTGTTTTTCAGCCAACATAGTGCAGGTTGTCCTTTTTCTGTTTAGTCTTATTTGAATCACCTTATGTAAATTTTTAAAAATATTTAAGTTTTTGTCTTCAATATGACCTATTTTATATGATTCTTTAGGGTTCCTTCTGATTCTGATGCTAGGAATTAGGCCAAAGATGCCTTCCAAGTAAGTTCTAGGGTGTCCTTTTCCTAAAGAGCATAAATGCCTAAGTGTCTTTTCTCTGAAAGCTTCTGTCTGTGACCTTGGTCTCACATCCATCCCTCCCTTCCCCAGGCATCCAGCATCACCTCCAGCAGACCCAGGGCTGGGCGCTGGCATCTCTCCTCCAGCTCCTCAGCCAGCTCCTTCAGGGCCCTGCTCTGCTGGATGAGCCGGCTCTTGCTCTCCCGCAGTCTGTGCAGGGTGGCTCGCTCCTCCTCCTCCAGCCGCCTCAGCTGCAGTTGCTCCTCCTGGGCCAGGAAGCCTCGATACTTCTCAAACTCCAACCTGAAGCGCTGCCTCTGCAGTTCCACTTTCTCCTGGAGTGACACAGTGGATCGAATCATCAGTGAGGGGGGCAGAGTGCCTGGCTTCTGGCTCTATGTATGGGAGGGTGAAGCTGGAGAAGGCAATGTCCTGAGACAGCTCCATAACTCTGTAAACCGATTGGGTGCATTTTAACAATATGCAGAAACCCAGAGACCGCTCCCGAAAAGTGGCCTGGTAGAGTTTTCAAAAGAGTTTGAGAAAGACTGTTGCATTTGGGTTCGGATTTTGCCATGGACTTGGGGGCAAGGCAGTTTTATATTCAAGTTTCAGTACCATATATAAAATGTGGGAGAAGAGAAGCATGGGCATCAGAATTAAATATCTATTATATTCTTGAGCAAAGTGAGTAGCATAGAGTAGTTGCACAAGAGAAGTTAAAATTTACTATTAGAGTAGTCACTAAAATGAGCACTGTGTAAGTATAACTGAACTATGAAAAAAGATTACAGAGACCTGAGCTTGGAAATGTGAATAAGAAAAGGCTTGGAGATTAGAAAACATGAACATTCCTTAGTAATACTGTAATCGTGAAACCGTAAGGCTAATACTCACTGCAGAGCCAACAAAGAACTAAGTGATCCTCGGGCCACTTATTGCAGAGTTAACTTCAGGGAATTAATTCTGATTTCTACCCAAATCTCACATCTACAATTTTTGAATAGACCTAAGGAACATACTTTAATACAGCATTATTACATGTAAATTTTATTCTCTTGAGACTAGTATGCAGAACACTAGCATTAAACCGAGTATAAGAGGCAAACTATTCTCCCACAGTCTCTCCACATTTTGGATTCCCTGGCCCATTATTAAACATTTTAACATCTTGGCTTGATTAAAGGGCATAAGCTATCATCTTAAAAAACTTTTTTTAATAATGGCTTATAAATCTCAAAAGATTCATCTCCTTCCTCCAATTACCAATCTCTACCACTTTCTAAACCACCAAATTCATATAATTCTGACCTCTGTAAAATCAAACAGCTCTGAATTCCATATTCTGATCGGAAGGGTACAAGTCACATAATTTCTGTCCCATGTTAGAGGCTGGGCTATTGCAGAATGGGGCTAATAACTCAGTCATTGTAAAAGAGTGCAGTTTATTTGGGGCATGAGAGGTGGTGTGGTGAGAAGGGGTTTGGTTGAAATTCATCTTTCTCTTACATCATCCTTTTGAGTACTACAATTATATCTACAGATATAGAAAGGAGAAGGGTTTTCATAGAATTTAGAGTTCATTTTATTAAACCCATGCTTATTGCTTATGGCTCACATGAATACATTCTCAATGGGAAAGATCATGTAAGTTTATTTGGCTTAGCACAGGAACCTTAGCATCATCTCTACTTTAGAATAATCAGTGGAGGTTTTAAAAAAAATGCAAGAACCAACATCTTGGATATGGAGTTTCTGATTGTGTAAATCAAGTTAGGTTTAAAAACAATTGACTTGCGGGGCTGGCCTGGTGGCATAGTGGTTAAGTTCACACACTCTGCTTTAGCAGCCCAGGGTTCACAGGTTCAGATCCCAGGTGCAGACCTACACACAGCTCATCAAGCCATGCTATGGCAGCGACCCACCTACAAAATAGAGGAAGATTGGCACAGATGTTAGCTCAGGGCCAAACCTCCTCACCAAAATCAAACCCAACAATTGACTTGGATTATTAGCTTAAAAAGAACAAAAATTATCGATAAATGTTTAGCTTCACATATAAATATATAGCTATGGGGAAAGATAAGACTTATTATGGAAGAAAAACGTCACAAAGATGGTCCTTATGGAAATATCTGTCTGAGGATAGAGTATAAGACAAAATGTTCAAGGAAAGAATTAGAAAAATGTAGAAAATGATCAGAGAGGAAGGATTATTTGGAGAAGGATAAAGAATAGAAATATTGTATAAAATAAATTCTGTGTACATTATAATATATAAATATATTTCACATATATTTTCTATGTATAGTTTCTGAATCTAGACCCTATCGACATGTGGCCAGATTATTCTTTGCTGTGAGTTTTGCGGGGCTGTCCTGTGCACTGTAGGGTGTTTAGCAGCATTCCTGGCCCCTACCCATTAGATGCCAGTAGCACATCCACCCACCTCCAGTTGTGAAAACTAAAAATACCTACAGATATTGCAAAATGTCCCTTGGAAAGCAAAACCTCCCCAGACCGAGAACCATACTCTGTGTGTGTGTGTGTGTGTGTGTGTAAATGGGTAAGAGAAGAAAAGAGTTGATGAAGTATAGAAGAGAGACTATGTATATGGATGGTTGAAAAGAGGCTGAAAGTTCAGATTATCCTCTTCTATGTAAGATAATCACTATTAGCTGTATTTCATCTATATCAATGCTATGAAATATATTTCTTATTTCATTCATTAACATACATTTTTGTGTGTGTGTGTGTGAGGAAGACCAGCCCTGAGCTAACATCCGTCACCAATCCTCCTCTCTTTGCTGAGGAAGACTGGCCCTGGGCTAACATCCGTGCCCATCTTCCTCTATTTTATATGGGACGCCGCCACAGCATGGCTGACGAGCAGCGCATCGGTGGGCACCTGGGATCCGAACCTGCGAACCCCGGGCTGCCAAGCGCGGACTAAACCGTTGCGCCACCAGGCGGCCCCTAACATACATATTTTTAAACTTGTATTGGCAGTATGAGACTTTGTTCTAGGTACTAGGAATGCATCACTGAGTTACAGTAAGATCAAGATCAGCAAAGCTATTTATAATTTGGGTTGGGGTAGTGTTGACAGTGTAAATGAGATGAAAAGAACACAGATGCACAATATAATTTGAGGGGACAGGATTATGCAGGATGACACTGAGATGTTTTCTTTGAGCACCTATGTAGATAGAATGAAAATTTGGAGCAGGGAAGACAGCTAGAGAATGATTTAATGACGATAATTTGGCAAGCCTCCTGAAGCCCCAATATTCTCTTACCTTCCAAATGACAGTTTTCTTCCCCACATTGGTCTCCTGAGTCAAGGTCTCCTCCATCTCCTCCCTCACATGTTCCAGGGCCATCTGGAGCTTTACCTGTTCAGGAAGATATGCTGAAACCACTATAGATGCCCTCATTCAGTACCTAACATCAACCAGGTGTGCTAGGAAATACAAAGATCAACTAAAATAGGCCCTAGTAAGCATATAAAAATGTTCAACATCATTAATAATTAAGTTGAACATAAATATATTTTTAAATGTTAATACTAGATATAATCAAAGACATCTAAAAGTATGTTCATTGCAGCATTATTTAAAATAGTAAAACTATCAACTAACCAAAATAGTAAAAATAGGTGAATAAGAAAAATTTATTTTCTATTAACAGGATGGAATTAAAACAAAGTATTGAAGAATACTTAATAACAAGAAATGGTCACAATTATAAAGTCAATTAAAATAAGTACATTTTATGTAATGTGACACCAATTTTGAAAAAAAGGGCTTGTAATGAATATAAAAAACTAGGCAGAGATCAACGAAAATGTTCAACAGATGAAACATCATCTACCAGTGCTTGGTTGAACAATGGTATTATTCCTTATATCTACATATTTCAACTTTTTAAAATTATTTATTACTTTATAATCAGAAAAGTGTTTATTATTATTTGGCCAGAAGAAACCTTGTAAGTTAGTATTCATTAAATGAAAAAGAAATACAGAATGTTGTAAATCTTACAAGGAGTAAAAAAATAATTTAATGAAACTACATTTTCTTTCAACCCTTGGACTCCCGTTAAACACATATATATTATTAACAGAGAACACATACAAAGATACACAGACACACATTTTTAAACTCTATCCAAAGTCATTCAATAAGTCCCCCCAAAAGAGTAGAAAAACCCCCAAAACTCCTGTCAAAATCATTCAAAAAGTCCCACACACTGATTATTTTTAAAAAGAGATATTATATTATAATGTGTATAAAATAGCAGTAAAATTCATGGGAGCATTTAACACGATAAGGTAAGCGGCATTTGCTTTAGTGTTTGCAAGGAATAAAACACTTTGACACTTATAGATTGGGGAAAGCTCCCTCATAGGAAAGAAATTGTGAGCAAAAGGGAGGAGGTGAGAAAGGTGTGGCCTGTTTGGGGACAACAGTGATTAGGCTAGTTTTGCTGGATCTCATGGTTGGTTAAGACAAGAGCTGTAGAAACAGAACATAGGGCCCCGGAAAGTCTCGACTGACAGGCTAAGGAGTTTAGAAGATATTTATTTAGTATTTAATTGAAGGGCTACCTAAATACAGAGAAATTCTCTAAAAATATTACACTAGCCATGCTAGTGTATCTTTATGATACTTTCTGGATAAAAAGAAGGCGGGAACATACTGCAAAAGTCTAGGTAGAAAATAGCACTTGAGTTTTGTAGATGACAACCAAAACCAAGAAGTAAAACTAAGAGAGATATTTTCAGGTAGGTCCAGAGGAAAGCTGAGGAGGAAAATATCCCAAATCTTGATTTAACACAATCAAAGTTAAAAAATAAAAATAAAAATTTTAAGAAAGTTAATATGTATTTGCAATTAATTTCAGTGTGATAGTACTTTAGTTAAGCGTGTCAGTAGAATTAAACATTACTTTGGCCTTTGTGCTAGTAGCTGTTCCAGATGTTGGGAATTTAAATGTGTTCAGAATATGCCCAAGAACTTTTGAAGAGCACCAGTACGGAGAATTCTATTTATAGAGTTTCACCAATGTTACTTTGGGGGCCAAATACTCCATTATGAGTCACCTCTTCAGTGAAGATGCTCACATTGTAAGTTCCCAAATATTTGTTAAACAAAGAACTGGCCTGTGCAGGTAGCTACTGGATTCCTGCTTCAGGGTACACATGCACTGAAGGACTTTAAATATGATCAGAGTCATGTGGCCGCTCCAATGCTGTTCTTAAATGCTCAAACCCAGGGTTGTTTTGGTAATATTCAGGTAGAGATGAACACTATGCAAAAGGAAGCTTTTATACAAATGATAGTTGTTAGGAAGCATTTACTATAAAAAACGTGCTCCTGCAACCAAGAACCAATCGGACAACACAGCCCTCCACACCCAGAGGTCTAGCCGTGGAACCCAGACCATCAGCATCAGGAAAAATTAGACCAGCATGAAATTAAAGGACCAGGGAAGGCTTCATGGGAGAGGGGGCCAGTCTAAAATAATGAGTGCGTTTGGGCTTCAGAACAGGGGTCCCAAAAGGCGGGTTACCGCGGAGTAAAGTCAAGGAGACCTCAACCTGAATGTGAGCTGTGAGGGAGGGGGGTGGGAAGGGCCCAGAGCCATTCGGATCAGGTAGTATCATTTGGTCCTGTCACTGGGCAAGGCACTTAACGCCTCTGGCTCAGCCTGCTCCTCTGTTAAAGCAGCATTTCCAGACCCCGAATCAGGGACCTTCATGTGTGCCCCGCGGAGCGCACGCAGCGGCTCTCACCTGGTAGCACCTGGCGGCCTCCTGCAGCGGCGCCGTGCGGTGGCTCCTGTGCTCAGGGGTGGTGTCACAGATCCAGCACAGCGCCACCTGGTCCTCCTCGCAGAAGCAGCTCAGCTCCTCGCCGTGCCGCAAGCAATGGCGCGCCCCGGAGGGCCCGGCGCCCAGCCCTAGCTGCCGCACGCTGTCTACCAGGCTGGCCAGCTGCCTGTTGGGCCGGAAACTCTCCAGCCCAAAGGGAGCCCGGCACTGCGGACAGGCATAGAGGCCGCCCTGCGTGCTGTCGGACTTCTCGCAGAACTCAGAGATGCACCTGAGGCAGAAGCTATGGCCGCAGTCCACGCTGACCGGCTCCTGCAGGAAATCCAGGCACACGGGGCACCTGGCCTCCTCGCGTAGCCGCTCCCCGGGCGCTTCCGAGGCCATGGCCATCAGGGCCTCGTCTGGCCCTGCCGATAGCAGCTCTGCCTTCCCCAGCTACCCGCACTATCTCCCCTCGTGGTCTGGCACAGAAGGGAGGAACCCCACAGCCTCAGGAGAAGCAGGCACAGGACGGGTTTTATCCGCTGGCTCGGTTTCAAGAGTCCAAACGGGCCACTCCCGGTGAAAAGTTACTACTTAGACACCCTAAACCACAAGGATAAAATTAACATTCTAGTAGCTCTGGCCTCCTAGGAAACATTTCTAATGAAATCCTTCATAGTATACCTGAATGAAGCCTCTACTCATATTTTCACTATCAGTAAATTTGAAGAATTGCTGAGCTCTTTCCTTTCATTATTATCTGAACTGCCCCATGGCCTTCTCATCCTCATACAGCATAATGATTTTTTAAAATCTTTTTCCAAACTTCAGTTTTTCTACCTCCTGTTAATTAGCTCATGATAAAGAAACGAGTAGATGAGTTGACGGGAAGATGCCTGAATAGATGTGAGTGTGATGATAAGTCTATAAGCAAGCAACAATTCAGAATATTTAAATAAATATCTGGCCCAGTTCAGTGAGGGTCCTGTAATGACTTGCACGCGTGTTATGATTATTGCAGAGTGTATCTCGGAGGTGACAAAGCTGTAAGCCAAAACATTCATTAGATAGAAGAATTCAAGCATAGCCCATCAGTGCTGCTGTGCTTGTTGAGATGGGAGAGGCTGAGAGAGACCTAAGAGGGAGCAAGATGATTTGACAGAAAGGATGTGATTCCTACTCAGAACGAGTATGGTGGGGTCACTAGGTCACCTGGAAGGCAGACAAGTGCCAGGAGTGTCGGTCATGGAGCAAAATGTAATTTCCATTTTGTTGACTTTGAAGCGATGATGGGCATGCCTGTGGCAAATCATTCAATCTGTCCCTCAGCGCATGCTTGTTGGTAGCCGGAGTCTTAGACACAAGAGTGAGCAAAAGACGTAGGGCCCAACTCTCAAGGAGCCTTAAGATCCATCAGGAGAGCTCATACACTTACAAACTAATTGAGAGAAAGGACACTCACCTGTGCTGCAAGATTTGAAATAGAGGACTCTGAACTAGCCTATGGTGTCAGTGTTAAACCCTCCGGGGTCTCCAAGCTAACAACTTGTGTTGTTAGTGAGTACGAGCTCACTAACAGTGAGTAAAAGCCACAAGCAGGAAGAGACATCGAGGAGGCTGAACAGCCAGAGGGCACAGAGTACACAAAATGAACTGTGGCAGGAAGGAGCAGGATGTGCCTCGATGTATGAAGCTGGCCAGGCAGGCTGGTGTACGGGGCCACATGAGGATGAGAGGCAGCAGATAAGAAAGGCGAAGACAGATGACTCAGGTCCTTGTGGCTCCTGTGAGGTGTGTGGGTCCTTATTCTAAGGACAAGGGTTTGGCCTGGAGCTTTGTGGAAGGGCAGGGTCTAAAGGGTTTTGAGGCCACCTGACTAAAGATTAGGTGGATAATTAAAATAGATTCTTTGAGAGCAAACAGAGACAAGTGTGAGCAAAATGTCAAAGATGTGAAGTTAGAAAAGAAAGCAACAGGGCAGAGGGCTCCTCAACAGAAAAGCAGACCCTGGCCTCAGGCAGAAGACTGTGTCACTTGTTACCTAAGGGGTTTTGGATAAGTCTGTGTCACATTTCTGTGCCAAATTTCCTCTAAAATACAAAGGCATTGTTAGTGCCACTCAAACAGGGCTGTTCAGAGGATTAAATGAGCTAATAGATATCACACATTCGATGCAGATGCTGGTATGTAGTAAGCGTATTTAAAGAAAAAGAGAAGAAATAGCACAATGAGTGGAAGAAGGATAGTGAGACAGAATGTAAGCTACATTAGGACAAGAAGATGTTTTCTTCTGTTTTGTTCAATGCTGTGTCCCCAGTACCTTGAAGAGTGACTGGCACATATGGACACACGATAAATACTAGTTGAACAAATAAATGAATAAATAAACAGAATCAGCATAGTTTATCCTAAAAGCTAAAGAGGAGAGAATTTCAAAGATAATCATATTGTGTCAAATGTGAGATTCATATCTTTCTACATTTTACATATATAATTTTGCCTTTTTATGTCACTGTGACTCTCAAAGAAGCTAGAACACATTTCTATTTTATCTGCAGACACAATAAAGCAATATATTTGCTCAAATGTGTGGACGAATTGATAGCAAGCTCACTCAAATGCAGATTTCCTAGTGTCTAGGAGGCTAAGAGGAGGTTAGTGGCTTCTGGTGTGGGGGGTCACAGTGATTTTCAGGAAAGTGAGGTGGAGTGGGTGAGCTGACATCAGATGACACTTCTTCCCTGACTGGTTCTAGGGTCATCTGAGCTTAAGCTCTGTTTTGTCTCCAGCATTGGTAGGCCAGGAATGAGGTCTGTGCCACTGTTCTTAGAAAACAAGTTTTCCTTACAGCCCATCCATGCAGGCAAGTAGTGGACTGGGTTATAACTAGATGTCATTCTATTTACAAATACTATGTAAAGTGCCTCCCCAGGCAATTTTTTTGTTTAATAGGGGTGGTCTAACTTAAATTTGTATTTTCTCATGATCTTTCTTCTGGGATGAATAAAACACCTCCATGTTTGTGCTGATACAACCACTTTTTGATATACTTCCACCCTGATCTTTACCCTAACTCCATCCTCTGACTCATTTGCAGGTTGCACAGTTGCAGATATTTTAGCTAATCCTCTTGTCCCCTGCCACCCTCCTTCTCTAATATTCCTTTCCGTTTGTGTCTTGCCTTCTCTGACAATATGGAATCCTCCATCCTCTGACCATTCCTCCCTGCTCATCTTCCCTAACTTCTTTGGCATTGTGGCTTTGGGCTCCTGAAGCCATTTCTCCATGGTGTCTATATTTTTTTCCCTAGCCTGAGCCCTTTTTACCAAGGCTCTCAGCTCTCCATGGCCACACCCTTTGCATCAGCTTTGGGGATTCACAATCTCCCAGCCCCAAGCTCAGCCCATTCCACAGTGAAAATAAAAACAGCCAGCACAAACCTCAAAAGCAACAGCCACTGACACAGCACTTTCCTTCCTTCTCGTGGTTTTCAAAAGGCTCTCTGTTGGTTTTCATTTCAGCAGTTGCACCCTGCATTTCTATTTTTTCTTCTTCCCCAGAGACTATATTTGTAATTCATTGAGCTAAGGCTGTCTGACGTTCTCTGTGGGCACAGTCTCAGCTTTCCCTGGCTGGGTAAGGGGCGCCCACACACAGCAAACCTCTGTGCTTCTGTGGAAGGAGTTCAGAGAAAGGTAGAAGCAGAGAGGGCTCATTGTGACTGAGGGAGAACCAAGGGTCTCCAAGAGACTGATTGGTGCAATGGGAGCTATGTTGGCCCCTGGCCGTCCCATGCACAAGAGCTCTAATCAGAGCATGTGCATGTTAACAAAGGTAGATTTATGTAGTTATGTTATATTTAAAGAATGATTTACATTAAAATTTTCTTTTTAACTAATTTGACAGATTCAAGGACAAGAATGCATCCTGTTCATATTTTTATTCTAAAGTCCCTTCACTCTGGGCCTGAACAGAGTAAGGGCCCAGTATAGCTTCTGGAATAAATTAAGAGATACAATTTCCTGAGTGAGATTTGCAATCACTCTCTGAAGGAGGTGTTGTAAACCCCATTCATATATCAGACAAGAGAAATTCAAGACTTGAGCAAATGCAGTGAGTAAAAATGAACCTTGCCTTACATTTCCAGGTGTAGTGTTCAGTGATGCTCCTGGTGTGATCTGCAGACCAGCACAGGCATCTAATTCCTCCTTCAATAGACCATTTCAGGAGCCAGGCACTAGACGTTAGGCTCAAAATCCAGAGCTAATTAAGATTAGGAGCCCAGAGCTCACGTCCAGCTGCAGGGAAGAACTGGCGTGTGGACAAAAGAACAACACAGAGGAAGCACATATTACTAGGTAGACCCACAAGAATGGACAATGGGGACAACCAGAATGAAGACATTATGGGAGAGCATGCAGAGACAGGGGTCTGTGAAGGTTCACAAAGGAATTGCTATTGGAATACAGTGTCCAGGGAGGCCTGGGATTGCCCGTTTGCCTCCACAGTTCTATCAGAATTGGGTCAGGGCAAATAGCACATGCAAAATCCAGCAGAGGATGAAAGAATGTTGTGTGTCTTGGAACTTCCCAAAGTTTGATATGGCTTCCAGTCAGATTGTAAGTGGGGAAAGACTGGATAATCATCATTTTTACATGCTACGCAAAAATGTTTAGATTTTTATTGGTAGGTAATGGGTACCAATGACAGATTGTCAATGATCATCACTGGATGTGATTTCCAGGCCATGCTGTTGTCTTCCCCAGTGGTTTGGGTATTGAAGCCCTATGGGTTACTGTGAAGAAAGGCTTTGCCTGTTCTCAGGGATGCTGTAATGTGGCTGAGGGAATGGGAGGCCAGCAAAGTTGTGGGGTTTTCTGCCAACTTTTAGAGGCAGCCCAGACTCAAATGCATTTAGATAGATCCCATTATCCTCCCTGAAAAATATAAAAACAGACATTCTGGGCCTCCCTGGCCACTCCCCCAAGCAAGGCCTATGACAGGTTCTCCAATGAGTTTGCAGTGATAGCTCAACTCCCAATTCTATCTCTATTCGATGTAAAATGCATAGGAGAAAGGCACAGAGGCATTTCTCCCATATATATAGACTTTCACACATCCATAATGAATGGTCTAGTATGGATTCCAGTGTTTCATATTGTGCTATTGTTATAAATCAGTTTGATGCAAAATATGCGTTGGCGCTCAGCGCTAATATGCATGCCCACGCTAAGAATGTCTGCGAATTCAAGGGTCTTCTACAAACACACCACTACAGCACAAGGAGAGAAAAAAAGTCGTAAAAGAGGATGTTTTCTGCTTTCTATAAGATTTAAAGGAGGGGAAGGTGCATATTTATTGTATTAATTGGTGTCAGGGTTGGAGGGAAATTAGGAAGAATTCATGATGGTATTTGAAGAGAGTTTCCTTGGAGTGCAAACAGCAGGAGGCAAAGCACTCTATTAAAAAATGACAAAGTTTAGTCTTATTTTTTGTTTTAGAAATGAATATATTTTCAAAGTTTATAAATAAAGAGGGTAATGTGATAAGAGGGGGCACTTTATAAGAAAAATTTTTAAAAATTGAAGTAAAATTTGCTAGAAAAGAGATCTTCCTAGGTGAACATGGTGGTATCAGTCTCAGGTGCTACATCCAACCCTCTCGCAGCCCTGCTGAGGTGGCCCCACTCACTGCCCCATTGCCCTCAGACCCACCTCATCACTCGGTGCTGGGAATTCTCCTCAGTGCGGGCATTAGATCTCTTCCTCGTTTGTCTCTCGTGCTAGCTCCTGAGTCACCAGCAGGATCAGAAACCTGACGTCACTCATGTAAACATGTGCTCATTTCCTTTGATGTCACTTGGAGCTTGATTACACTGACATAGACCTGCAATTCCCAGAATTGCCCTGAAATGAGTGTATTATGGTGAAAGACAAATGGATTTGAAGCCCCAAGAGACCTTCATTCAAACACCTGATATATACCCCATATACACCTTATGTGACTCTGACAAATTGTGTAAGCCTCTCTGCCTGTGTTTTCATGGGTAAAATGGGTCCTTTTATAAGGGTAAATATGGGATATTGTGCGTGGAGAGTCTGGCATCTAATACGTACTCAACAAATGTTTGGCCATACTCACTCCTCAAGCACGTAGTGCACCTGAGAGAAAGGGTGCAAACCTTTGGGGGCATATTCTGTTCCCCCAATTAGCAGGGGCTAATTGTTTTGAAGTTTCCTTATCTCCATCATGTGTTCTGCATGAAGATGTTCAGAAATGAAGGTTTCCTCCCTAATTATGTACCAGGAGGTTTATGAAGGTAACAACAAATTATCTGCTAATTTCAAGATGTAGCTGTCTTGAAAAGAATAATTATTCATTCCTGGATTGGTTATTTATTTTCTGTGGCTGGTTGTTTCAGTCACTTCACCAGCTTTATTCAGTTACTTGATTGTAGACAGCAGTTTTAAATTATAAAGAACCATCTCGCCCAAGTTCGCCCTTGGGCATTAAAGAATTCTAAAAAATACAATATCATCAATCGCTCATGCCTTATATTTATAATGGCCCCACCATATCATATAAACACATTAAAATTGCAGCAAGCAATGGGATATAATATTTAGACAATCATCCTTCTTACTTTGTAAGAAAATTAAAGATAAAATATTTTAAAATAAGTAGAAATCATTTAGATTGCTGGACTTAGAATTCTGTCTCTATGCATCATACGTCAAGTCTCCACCAGAGGTTAGCAATGATTAAGGCATTAGAATGGGTTTTGAAAGAGATAGTGACTCTTCTTTGAAAATAGAGATCTATGACTAATACATCCTGGAAAATCCCTTTCTCTCTGTCCCTCTACAGAGGCGATATCTATACTGACAAAGTTAAATTTAGATTTTATCAAAAAACTATGCCCCTAAGTTAGTTCAAAGTAACTTCTGTCTATGAAATCATAGAATTAAAATTTTGAAAACACTTGGATGTCTATCCTATCAAATAATTATTTCCTTATTTAATACCTAACCAAGTGATAATTTTTCCTGTGTTTGAACATCAAACAAGAGTTTTAGAATGTCCTTCTTTTTATTGAACCAAAATATCTTTTCCTGAAAACTCTATTAATGGTATTTCTAGTTTTATGGGGAAATAGAGCAATTTTAATTCCTCTTGTAAAACTATTTAATTCCTCCTGTAAAATCATCCATGTTTGTCTTCTTCAAATCAGATGAAATTCCTCCATTTCTTTTTCATTACTTTTCTCTTGGCCTGATTCTCAAACCTGACAACATTCTCCACTGAGCATGTGCCACATTATCTAGGAGCTTCTCAACTGCAGCCCTCAGAAGCAAAGGCAGTGTGCTGTGGGAAGGCTGCAGATAAAGCAGTCTGTTCGCATGCTTACTGTGTGAGACTTCTATCAATTTAAATACACTTCCTTCCCCTTCATTATTTTGTAAACAAGTATATTTGGTAGGGCAGGGCTCTACCACTCTTTGTGCCTAGAGAAGCAGGAAAGAACTGTGTATACAAATACGGCCTCTATAACCAGACATTCTGGGTGGAACTAATGGTGTCACAGTGACCTTGAGCTGGGTGACCTTGAGTGAATCACTTACTTTCTAGGCCTCAGCTTTCATATTTGTAGATTGATGCCCAACATGTAGAGCTATTATGAAGGTGAAATAAAGTAATGCATGTAAAACACAAAATATGTGATGCCAACTTAATAAATGTTCAAGAATTGTGGGCTGTATTATTATAATAAAATTATCACTACTTTGCATTTACAATGAAGTTAGGTTGTTATTACAATGAAATACTATCACTTCTCTTAAATTGAAATGACTTTTAGCAATATTTTGTTAGTCTTAAAATTCCAATTCAATATCTAGATTTTTCAAATAATCCATAGCAAGATGATAAATAATAATAAATTTTTAATTTCTCTGTGCACTGATAAATGAGTTAATCATATGCTCTGAAAAAACCTTAAAAGCCAACTCTACTGGAAAATATAAAAGAGAAATTTTAAAATATTATTTCTGGATGAAAATTTGAATATTTAAAAACATCTGTAAATGTGTTTTGGTGTAATATACAAATGGATGTTTATTTTTGATGCATCAACATAATTCTTAATTAATAAACAATAAACTACAGTAAAAATAAGTTTATAATGTTCAAAATGAGAAATCCATAACAGGATTCTTGCTGTACTATGAAATAAAATACACAGCAAATGCCATAATTTAACATTCCTTCAGATATATTGTATATTGTACTGTCAGAAGCCATGGTGCTCGCGGGAAATAAAAGGCCATTGGAAAAAATACCCAAGTTATGGTATACATTTGTAGATTTCTAAGAGTTTATATTATTAATATAATTGTAATTTACATATTTCATGATATATGTTTTTAATCACCATTAGCCACCTCACTCTTAGAGGCGATATTTATCCCCGTTTCCTATAACATCTTCTCGCCATAGAGAAGAGACACCCACCCCTGTCACCACATTAGAGGAAAGCTTCCTAGTGCCCCCTAGTGCCATAGTTTGCTCTTGCTGGGTGGCCTGACTTGTGAAGCCTGACATTTTTTTGGTTGTGGCTATATACATTGCTCATGCTCCCTGTGTTCTCTGGCTGCCTCTTCCTCATGTGTAGGCAGTTATAGTCTTGGTGACCTGGGCACCCTCCCATCTCTATGTATCCTGCTGTGGCTGATGTGTACAGAGGTTCTGTTATTTTATTTCTGAAGCTGTCAGAGAATGTGGATGGATTATCTGCTTTCCAGGCCTTACCATGCCTCTTATTTTCTGTTTTTGTTTTTTTTTTTTTTTGTGGGGAAGACCAGCCCTGAGCTAACATCCGTCGCCAATCCTCCCCTTTTTGCTGAGGAAGACCGGCCCTGGGCTAACATCTGTGCCCATCTTCCTCCACTTTATATGGGACGCCGCCACGGCATGGCTGGCAGGCAGTGCGTTGGCGGGCGCCCGGGATCCGAACTCGCGAACCCCGGGCTGCCAAGCGCGGACTAAACCGCTGAGCCACTGGGCGGCCCCACCATGCCTCTTATTTTCTTTCTGCAAACATACAGGAATTACAAGATCTGGATTTCTGATCAAATATGAAGAGCCTACTCCAAACTATGGACTATTATGTAGTCCATAAATAGTGTTTAATTTTTCTCAAAATTTAATAGGATGAGAAAAGATCTATGATGGAATTAGCTGTAAAAGTAACTGCAATATAAAGCCAAGTTTCAGGCTATATAAAATTAGCTGCAAAAAAACCCAAGTTATAGGCCATACAGTAGTAATCCAATTGCACTACCTCATACTTGGGAAGCACACAAAAAGTTTGTAAGGCAAGATATCAGATACCTAACTCTGGGACAGTACTATGGTTCCTACCCCCAAGGTAACTTGGATATTCTTTCTAATAGCCTTTTTAAAATTTTGGCTGAGGAAGATTCACCCTGAGCTAACATCTGTTGCCAGTCTTCCTCCATTATGTATTATTCCTCCAGCAGCACAGCTGCTGACGAATGGTGTAGGTTCATGCCTGGGAACTGAACCTGGGCCACCAAAGCAGAGTGCACCAAACTTAACCACTAGGCCACCAGGCTGGCTCCTCTAATAGTCTTTTATTTTCTATAAGCACCATGGCTTCTGATAGTACAAAATGCAGTGTATCCCAAGGAACGCTCAATTATGGCTATTTGCTGTGTATATTATTTCACAGTGATTTCTCACTTAAAACATTACAAACTTATTTTTGACTTTAATTTAGTGCATATTAATTAAGAATTACATTGTTGAATTAAAAATAAACATCCATTTATGTGTATCACACCAAAACAAATTTAGCGATATTTTTGTCTCTTTCTATCTCTAAGATTTCTGAAAAATATTCACATAAATCATATTATTTTGAAAAAAAGCATGTTAATTAAGTCAAACATCAATAAATCAGATTATAATGACCTTCCATACACTTGGTTCCACACACTGGGGTTTTTTTTTTTTTTTTAGTCTTGCTCTATTACAGATGGGTTGAGAACATTTTCTTCTCCGTCATTTTCTAAAACTCCCGCTAAGACAACCTCTCAGAGCAATTCAGAATCTCATTTTCTTTGATAAATTGACAGATTCACACTTAGAACGAGCTTGGGCACAGATTGCTTTCATTGTATGAATAATTTGCAGTCATGAATTATGTTTTTTTCATTTAGCTACACCTATAATTAAAGTATGATAGTGAAATACCATCTGACAAAAAGCAGCTGCTGCATATTCAATCCTCAGGACAGTTCACACACTAAATTGCCTGCTTGCTAGATTTTAGAAAAACACTCTGTTTGATTCAAATTTTAGTTCAACATTATTGGGACTGGTCCTAAGTTAAATAAAAAAATACACTTCTGAAAGAATGCAACAATTACATCCATCCTGAGTGTATTATCGACATCTAAGCCTCAGTGGGCAGGGTGGACTCTTAGAAGATTGGTTCCATTGTTTACTAACTTGGTTGGCAAATTATAGAATGTCTGTGGAACAGGATTTTTGGAAGGGGCAGGTGCCCAAGAAACTCAGAATTATTAAAAAGAGAAGTCTGCTTCACACAGTGTCAAACCCCAGCAGAAAATGGCAAATTCCCCCTCATGAAGAAAGCACAGCCCACATTTGGGTTAGAGGAGGGCAAGGCAGATCCCAGAGCAGGGACAATTTAGGGCTTTCCATGCTGGGGAGATGGACAGGTAGGGGAGATTCATGCAGACAGTTCCAAAAGTTTTTATAAGGAAGTCAAGATGGTGTGAGTTTTAGTGTCAAATGACATAAATTTTATTGTATTGGTTGTGGTTGTGAATGTTGAATTCTAAAATTACACAGACTTCATTAAATTATGTCTCATTATCAAGGCAATTTTAGCGTTTGCTGATGCTCTATCTATATGAAAACAAAGTAAATGATCTTGCCTAAATTATCTGGCATATAAAACTGTAATAACTTAAAAGAAACAAAGAAAGAATTCCTGAGCAGTCAAAAGGCTATTTAGTTGACCCTAGGAAAGAATGCATATAAGAGCAATAACATTCTTGATTATGTTTACTTTCATATAATTTTAAAGAAAGCTACAAAATTATATGTGAGGTTACACTGGCTATTCTAGTCCTGAAGTGGACTCAGCATTTTATGAGTCAGATCTTTTTTTTTTTTTTTAAGATCAATGTAATTAAGGTAATTCTAGCACTTGGAAATAATGTGTTTAAGTAATTAGTATTTCAATAGGTAGTGAATCCCTCATTACTGAAAGTATTTAAGCAAAGAATGGTGATTAACAAAGTTCAGTTTCCTTGTGCACTTGAATGTGCATTGTGGGTGGGACTTCAGATGACAAGGAAATGGGTCCAAATGCCCTGTAAACTTAGTCTATTGTAATACAGCACTGTTCTGCTCTCACTGTGGTCTTCCAAACCAGGTCCTCATTTTTTTTCCACGTTTAAAATTTTTTTTCTATTCACTGTTCATTTTCTATTGAATCCCATGGTAATATACTTACAAAAAATGAGAGAAAGAAGGCAAAAAAAAAGACCATTTTTCAAAATGGTACTGTTATTTTACTAAAGCAATTTGTGAGCATTACTGTCTCCAGAAATCTTCCATCTTATCTCCCTTTCTGAACAACTCAATCCATCAACAAAACAAAGTCCCTCCTATTGAAATACTGACTACTTCAACACTATTTCCAAGTGCTAGAATTACCTTAATTACATTGAGCTTGAAAAGTCAATCAATCTACTATCATTAAATAATAATATTTTAGCATCCTTTAGCTGTTCATTCAATGGCTTCAAGTCAGAACTGTTGGAATATTCTGTCTTTAAACTAAAATACTCACAACACTTCTATCTTGAATCAATGTCATAAACTCCTATAATGACTGTAGAGTGGTCAGAAAAGATATCATGGAGAAGGTGATAGCTGAGTAGCATGGAAGGACATGAGAAAAATGAGCTATGTAGAAATAGTCAAGGACAATATTCCAGGAAACCAAATGTGCAGAGTAGAAAAGGAGGCAAGTCTTGGGTAGTTTGAAGAATACTAAGTAAGTTGGAGTGTTGGGAGCAGAATGGGCAAGGAGGAAAGTAAAGAAGAGATTGGAGAGGCAATGACAGGAGAGAAGAAGGAGGACCTCGTAAACTGTGAAGATTTGGCTTTATTTTTTATTTTCTTAAGCTTTAAGAAAGCACATACCACATAATTCAATAGATATAAGATGCATCCAGTATTTTGTTCCTGATAACAAGTGCGTGGATTTTGTTAAGATATTTTCACTCCATATAAATTTTTCATGGTCAAATGAAGATAATATTCCCAGTGGGTTTTCCCAAGTATGACAGGAGAAAACAACACAGGGAAAATAGTGAACTAAAATAAAAACAGCTAGTTAGTACAACAGTTGATTCCTGATTGGCCACATTGTTTTATTCACTTAGCAGGAAGGATTCATGGTACATTTATGTTCTCAATACACTCAGCAAGCTGGGTGTCAGTGTGAGAATTGAGCAGGGGTGGGCCATGCTCTGTCTTCTGTTTTAACAGGTTCACTCTGGCTGCTTTACTGAGTATTTACTGAAGAAGGGCAGGTGGATGCAGAGGGCCTGCAAGGAAACTATTGAACCATCCAGATGAGAAGAAGTGGCACTTTTTCCAAAGAGGATGCAAAGTTGGTGGTAAATGGTAGTCAACTTCTATATATATTTTCAGGTGGAGCTGGGTAGATTTTGTTGAGAAATCAGATATCAGGTCTGAGAGAAATAGGAGTCAAATTCAAGTTTTCTCGCCTGAGCAAGTGGATGGATGTAGTGACCATTAATGAGATGGAGAAGACTCATTAAGGGGAGGCTGGTGGGTGAGGCAACAATGCAGGTTAGTTCACTTTAAGTTTTAGATGCTGATTACACATGTGAGTGTGCATTTCAAATAGGGCAGTTGTTTACATGAGGCTTATATTCCCACTTGACACACACATTTGAGTGTTGAGGGCCAAGTGATGGCATTTAAAGTCAAAAGTCTGCATAAAATCATGAGGGAAATGAGAGTAAATTGAGAAGTATTCAGCCTTGAGGTCATACATTAGCAGATTGGAGGATGTGGAGGTGCTAGAGAAAGAAATTGATAAAATGTGAAAAGACATAGCTATAGCTGAACTCAAAGAGCATGTAGTCCTGCATGCATGTTAAGTGACAAGAGTAGATCCAGGGAAGAAGGAGAGGTCAACAGTACAATGCTGATGACAGATCAAGATGATTAGGAATGAGGATGGATGATTGGAGGGTGATGGTGCAGTAGGATTTGGGTATAGTGGTGAGGGAAAACCCTGACTGCAGTGGACTCAAGTGGGAGTAGAAGCAGCTGGGAGAGGCAACACCCTAAAGAAGGGAAGGAGTAAAAGTGAGCAGACAAATGCAGGCAGTATTTGGAGAACAGGGTTAGCATCAAGACCTTTTCTTCTTTGTTCTGTCTTTTTAAAAGGGAGAGAAAACCAGCCCACTGACATGCTGAGAAAATGATCCAGCAGAGAGGGGGCCATCGTTGATTCAGGGGAGCAAGAGGGTGTAATACTTGCAATACCTTCCACTAAGTAGGAGGGTGTGGTACCCAAAGCTCACGTGGAGGGATTTACCTTAACCCACACATAGACCATTTATTCAGAGGAAGGTGTAGGAAGTAGGTGCACAGGAACAAAAGGTGGGAGGTGGGGGATTTAGTGGCCTGAGTATCTGGATATTCCCATTGGAGGATTTCAGTATTTTCTTCAGTATAATAGGTTTATTTATTTATTTATTTTTTGCTGAGGGTATAGATAAACAAGGAAGTGTCATAAGTTTGAAAAGAGAACATATGTGAAATAGTCACTGAGGAGAATGGAAGTGAATAGATGAAGGAAATATACAGTGGTTGCTCCACAGCACTAAGGATACACTGGAGTATATTGGTTGTGAATTTTAAAGTGGCAAAATTATGTGTTGTCTCTTACCTCCTATATTGCATGGAGGCTCATGTATGGCAGGTGGATGTTGGCTTTAATCAGAACTGGGTTTGACAATGAGCTAAATGAAAGCAAAGGAAAAGTGACATGTTGAATGTGTATAGGGAGTGATTACAGTGGCTGAGCCTGATATCAATCTGGGCAAGAAAGGACATTGGTGGAGGTACAGGTTAGCTCAGCACAGAGCACACACACACACAGACACACACACAGCAGGGTATCCATAAATATTGTCTGAGGAGAGGATGGATAAACTTTCCCAAGGTGCCATACGAAATCTTTAATGTGTTTTAAGCTAAACACAACTTGATTCAGTGTCCTCACCCTTGAGGTAGATTTAATGTGTTTTAAGTTAAACACAACTTAATTCTTAGTTCCTATTCAAAGGGTCACTAGAGCACTGTGTTATGGTGCTGAATGTGTCAATATTATATGTGTTGTTGATTACTTGTTTTTATTTTCAGTTGTGCAAGAATTAGTTGTATCATTTTTTAAGGACATATTTCAGAAATTTGAAATGCTTTTGTCGTATCAAGGACCAGGAAAATTGTATGGAAGTTTCAATAAGTCCATCCCCACTACTGTGAGTCATTCCTGCAAATCCACGTTTTACCATGGAACCAAAAAAACATCATTTTTCTGATTGTTGTTTAAAAAAATGAATTGTGGTTGATTCTTCTATTAAGTGTACAAAATGAAAACACATTCATTAACATAAATGTCAAATTTTTGGTTAAATATACCACCTTACCAACAATTTAATGATGATAAAAAAAGGGAAATTGACATTCAATTGCCATGCAAATAGAGGAAACAATCCATTTTTATGAAAAAGGTGGAAAATAGATGTTGTCGTTAATATCCCTTTTGCATTTACTCTTCTTAGCCACCAAGTAACGTGAGTTTTATTACAAAGATAGGGAAACTGAATGGGATGTAAGCCCCAATTCTCTGTTGGACTTCTAATCTTTTATCCTACTCATAAATTTGTTTGTTTGTTTGTTTAGCTAATTGGATATGAGGAATGTAATTCCAAATCTATTTTCTGTTTCATTTATAAGATTTCTCTTCTCACCTTTAAGTTTTTAGTCTATGACTCAAAGAATCTGTCCAGGGGCTGGCCCGGTGGCATAGCAGTTATGTTCACACATTCCACTTCGAGGGCCCAGGGTTCACTGGTTCTGATGCTGGGCACAGACCTACTCACCGCTCATCAAGCCATGCTGAGGCAGCGTCCCATATAGAAGAGCTACAACTCTACAACTATGATACACAACTATGTATTCGAGCTTTGGGGAGAAAAAGGAAAAACAACAAAAAAGGAAGATTGGCAACAGATGTTAGCATAGGGCCAATCTTCCTCAAAAAAAAAAAAGGAGGAGATCCTTAAAAAAAAAGAATCTGTCCAAATCTTTGTGTTTTTAAACTTGAATCTAGTTCATTAAAAACATTCAGATAGTTCTAAACCATCTTCCATAAAACTCCTATCCACACACACATACCAAAAGCAAAACAAAACAAAGCAAATCAGTACAAACCCAACCTTTTCCTATGTCATCAGCAACTGATATGTGTTTCTATAACATAAGTTATTGTTTGTTTTGGTCTCTGGCAAATACAGAGCTAAAAGTGACTTCACCCCAATAGCTTCAGCTAGATCCTGACACATTTTTGTGTGATCATATGTCTTATATATGTTTTCTTGAAGATTATTTGCCCCCAAATCTATCACTTGAGAACAATGACTATGACTTTATCCCTAGTCTTAACCTATGGCCCTGCTCCCAACAGGCAGGAATGAATAGGTGGAGATGAAGGTGTAGGCAGGAGTGCCCAGGAGGAACAAACTACTGCGGGCCCCATACCACCCTGCAGTGTTCCTTTGGACTGAGCCATTGTCTTGTAACCTCTGCCATATTTGTCAATGGAGTTGGACTGACTAGATTGTCAGTACATTTAGTGCATGGCATTAAAAGTAGTTAACATTTGTCTCATAACATGGTCAAAAGGACATGCTGTGCAATCCAATAGCCGAAGTTTCAAATTCTAGCTTTTCCACTCACAGGGGGCATGGCATCATGTACCATTTAATCAATGTCACCCTTAAGTAACTTAAATTTTAAAAGATGGAAAATAATATCCACTCCATGGTAGTTTCTATGTGAAGTCCTTGAGGGAGTTGTGTGCATATATTAGGTAATCAATAACTGGTGGACTGTTATGTGGAGTGGATATGTAGATATTCTACCCAGGTTCCCTCCTCGGGCTAAAACACCCATCTGCCAGGGCCTGGGAATATCAGCTGCTGATGGCTCACAGCTGTGTCTCTCTACATGGGACATGCACTATCTCTGCCTTTGAGATTATGACTCCCCAGGGGCAGCCTGTAGCCACTGACTGGATACAAAGACCTAACCCTTTGCCCCAGTTCTTCATGGAATGCTTGAGGCCTCAGGTACAACTGCACTGTGGGGCAGCTTCACCCTTGGCCCATGCCTGCCTTCTTCACTTGTTATGGGTGCATCTCCTAAGAGAGATTCCAATCATCCTTTGGTCCTCCAGTTCCTGTCTCAGGATCTACCTCTGCAGAGAACCACCTCTAAAACAGAACATAGCGTTACATGCACCAATTCCAGGTGATGTGAAACAAGGAAGGGATGAAAGGACAGAGATTGGAATACATAGGACCCTACACAGTGTGAGGAGATAGTTTTGCTATCATAATACTCTATGCATACAACCAAACTTGTATATTTAAATTCTATTGGAATGAAAAGTATATGCAGATAATGAAAAGGTCTGTGCTTTGTGAAAGAAGTTGATAAATTGCATGTGCTGTCATGAAATCATTTGCAGATGGATGTGCTGGCAGTATTCTATATAAATAGTGGCATCTTCCCCAAACACTCTCAGAAAAATCAGTTATAGACATATTAAAATCATAGGAAATGGCATTCAAAGTACAACATGAAAAATGGATGCAAATAACTATTGTTCAAAGCAATAACCCCTTAGGGAATTAAAGAGCAGGGAGGTTTGTTTAACTTACAATATGAGAGAGACCCCAGCAGCAGCAGGCTAATGTAGAGCACAAGCTTCTAAGATTTTATTATTCCAGCCTCTTTCTTTTGTTACCCTTGGGTTGTTAGATGCTTCCTGCAGGTGCTAGTTCCATGTTACATAACTTAGTGATCTATTTTTCCTCTTCACTCACCCACTTAATAATACTTTATACTTTTTTAGAAAACAATTTTGTATATTATCATTCTCTCTGTTAAAATAACTGGTGGGATATCTGTCCTCTGACTGGACACTATCCCTAAGAAACACACAAAGCTGATGAAATATACCCTTTTCAGAGAGGAAAAAATTTCCCTTCTACCTTTGTAGATTCTATGGCTGGTCTAAGAATTAACTTGACATAAAACAGATTAACAGGAGAAGAAAAAACAATTTAAATTGTTTATGTACGGGAGCCCCACAAAGATATGAGACCCCAAACATGCCTAGATGATTGAAACTTATATTCCATCTGAACTGTGGAAAAGGATAGGGATTTGGGACTTCTGGGGTAGGGAGAGGCAATTCACAGGGAGGTGAGAGGGGAGAATGTTTGCTCAGTAAAGAATGTTGTTATACGTATAAATTTCTTAAGTGAAAAAGTTAACTCTGGTAATAGCTCTATACCTAGTGCAGGCCTCCTTTATAATGTAAACTTCTTTTATAATTGCAGATTTCCCCCCCAAATCGGGAAATGCATATATTCTTTTAGGCAGTTAAGTGGGAGGTAAAGAGCTTTTCCCAAGTCTGATGGGTCTTGATTGCTTTCAGCTCAAAATCATCTTCATGCCAAAATGGCATATTTTGGGGTGGCAGGTTCTGAAACCCTTTAAATGGCAGAAAACCTCAATAGGCTAATCACATCAAATAAACAGAATTTGCATTCAAAGAGCCAACTCCAGGGTTGTGCTGGTGCTGGCTCCTATTTGTTTGAAAGCTAATTGGTAAATTTGCAGGAATATTGCTGGTCCTGTCCTAAAATTGTTGATAGCTTTATACTATAGTGGGAACCCTCATTCTATGGAAGCCATCTGATGCTTTTTTGTGTTTGTTTATATTCAAAAAGCAGGCTTGTAAACATTTTCAGCAAATCACTACCTCCCTCCCTCACTAAAAGGAACCAGACACCAAAGAATTACAAAGATATTCTGCAAAATTTCTCCAGTAGGGGCTGGCCTGGTGGTGCAGTGGTTAAGTTTGTGTGCTTCACTTCATCAGCCCAGGGTTTGCCAATTTGGATCCTGTGCGCAGACCTACTCACCACTCATCAAGCCATGCTGAGGCGGTGTCCCACATAGAAGAACTAGAAGGACCTGCATCTAGGATATACAACTATGAACTGGAGCTTTGGGGAGAAAAAAGAAAAAAAAGAGGAAGATTGGCAACAGATGTTAGCTCAGGGCCAGTCTTCCTAAAAAAAAAATTTCTCCAGTAAACATTGTAGTTTGGCTCACTCACCCTACATCCAGGCTCCCCTTCACTGCCTATCTCTACAGAGGTTATGAAAACTCTAGCCCTTGCTAGATGAGATGGTCCTTTGTCTGAATTTTTCCACATTTATATTGCTGTTTATGTTTTTTTTTTGCAGTTGACCACCCTTTGTTGTCAAACTGCAGGAAAATTTGATGTATCAGCCCCTTGTCTCATAAATTGTGGTGTAAATAGTTTTCCCTACTTTCACTTTTTGTTTATGATGATCTTAATTATAAGAAGCTTTTTAATTTTTATGTACCCAATCTTCCAGATTTTGTCCACTATAGTTTCTGGGATCCCCTTCTTGGTTAGGAAGGAAATCCAACACAATATTAATTTATTTTTATTCCTTACATTTATTCTTATTATTCATATCATGTTTTTACTCAAAGTAGACTTGATTTTTCATTTGTTGGAGATTTTTCAGGTGGAGAGGCAGAGAATAGATGACACAAGAGTTTCAAGAAGAGCACTACCTAATTACAAGTGTTGACACAAATAATCCATTTTCAACCTATAAATCAAAATTGGGGTGAGTTTATTATGAGTCATATCTGAAGACTAGCCTGGGACCTTCCTTCCCCAAGGAAGGGAGGGCATCAAAGAAGTGGGGTGTACAGAGTGGTTGTATACCATCTTGGAACAAAAAACATACATCATGTATAACAAGAATCTCTCTTTTACTACTGTCATGAGATGCTAAGCTGGCACAGCAGGTTCATGGTCAGCAGGTCAGTAGTCACAAGGTGAGCACAGCAAGTTGATAATTAATCCTTAGCTCCCATGAAGAGATGCTTAACCTTAAAGAAATGCTGATATGGGGGAAGATACATGCCTATCTTTAAGGGCATCATCCCTGTCTTTGGGGCATAGTAATTGTTTAAAGCAGATGTACAATGCATACTCAACAGGCCATGTCAAACTCTTTTGGAAAAACAAGGTCAGGCTGAATTAGTTTTAAATCAAATGGCTTCCTCATATACTCCAATATATCTCATTGCTTTTCATTTATTTATCACAAGATTTAGTATAAAGCTACAGTGATCAGGACAGTGTGGCATAGGTATAAACACAGACACATAGATCAATGAGACAGACTAGTGAACCCAGAAATAGACCCACATATATGGTCAATCAAACCGTGACAAATATGTCAAGATAATTCAATGGAGAAAGGACAGTCTTTTCAACAATGGTATTGGTACAATTGGATATCCATATTTTTTTTAAAAAGAACGTGGATGCTTATCTCACACCATTTACACAAGTTATTTCAAAATAGGTAGTTGCTTAAGTGCAAATTTCAAAGCTATAAAACCTCTATAAAAACCATAGGAGAAAATCTTTGAGGACTTAGTTATGTAAACGTTTCTTAGGCATGTAAAGCATAAACCACAAAAGAAAGAAAAAAAGGATAAGTTGGTCTTAATGAAAGTAATTTTTTTTTTTTTTTTGGCCAAGGAAGATTCTCCCTGAGCTAACATCTGTCACCAATCTTCCTCTTTTTGCTTGAGGAAGATTCACCCTGAGCTAACATATGTTGCCAATCTTCCTCTATTTTGTATGTGGGCTGCCATCACAGCATGGCCACTGATGAATGATGTAGGTCCATGCCCAGGAACTGAACCTGGGCCACTGAAGAGGAGCACTTGAACTTAGTCACTAGTCCACTGGGGCTGGCCCAAAAGTAAAATTTTTGATGTTTGAGTGATTCTGCTAAGAACATAAAAAGACAAACCAAAGACTGGGAGAAAATATTTGCAAATCACATATCAGATAAAGGACTTATGTTTAGAATATATAAAGACTGCTTGCAATTCAATGAGATAAACCCAATTAAAAAATGGCCAAAATATTTGAACACTTTACTAAAAAAGAGAGGATGGCATATATATTCATGAAGAAATTTCAACATTACTAGGTAATTGCCAAATGGTTTTTGGATGATGTTTAACTCATTTGCATACTACCTATGGATGAATGAATGCTCTTGTTATTCTGCATTTGTGTCAATGCTTGACAGTCAACATTCTTTCTGTAAAGTGAGTATGAAATGGAATCTCAGTGTGCTTTTGATTTACACTTTTCTGATTAGAAATGAGGTTGACTACTCTTTAATATATGCATGGGCCCGTTCTTTTCTTTTTCCAGAAAATTCTACTTTACTAGGTCTGTGTTGGGTTGTTTATATTTTACTTGTTAATTTATAGATATAATTTCTATGTTCTGGATATTAATCCTCTGTTGGTTGAGTGAGACTTCTTTTAAACTTTTTTTTTTTTTTTTTTGTGGGGAAGACCAGCCCTGAGGTAACATCTGTTGCCAATCCTCCCCTTTTTGCTGAGGAAGACTGGCCCTGGGCTAACATCCATGCCCATCTTCCTCCACTTTTTATGGGACGCCGCCAAGGCATGGCTGACAGGCAGTGTGTCGGCGGGCGCCCAGGATCCGAACTCGCGAACCCCGGGCTACCAAGCGTGGACTAAACCGCTGCGCCACCGGGCGGCCCCTCTTTTAAACTTTTTATTGGAGTATAACATATACTGAAGGGGATCAAAATGTGTGATCTCAAAGCATGTTTCTTTAACATGAGGATTATTTTAGGCTGATTATTTTTAAGAAAAAAAAGGCTCAGAAAGATTTTCTCCCTTAACTCCCCCTTAACTACCTAAAAGAATTTAGGTAAATGGCCTATAACAGGAACAGAGTTATCACTGGAGATATCTACAAAGAATATGGGCTAAGTGCAGTGGGGGAGACTTGGCAGGGCCTAGAGATCAGGGTCCTCTCTATGTCCCATTGTCTCTGCATGGCATAGCAAACATTTGTTTACCGAACAGTTGCTTTTCCATCTCCATACAAATTACCTTCCACCTCTTCACGGTCCCAAGACACTAGCCCCAACAGGCTCTTTTGTCTTTAGCCAAAGATGGTATTTAAGGTGGTGGCTTTGGCCATTTTGGTGAGTTACACAGTTTTCTGGGTTTCCTCCATGTATACATGTTATTAAACTTTGTTTGATTTTCTCCTGTTCATCTATCGCCTGTCAATTCAATTCTTAGACCAGCCAGAAGAACCTAAAAGGATAAAGGAAAATTTCTTCCTCCTCAACAATACATGCAAGGGACTTATAAGTATACAACATAAAGAAGTTTAGATGCAAAGAGTTTTAGATGCAAAATATACCATTTAAGATTTGGAGTGACATCAACAACATGGTGGAGTGAGCTGTTCCCTTTGTCTCTTCACCTTTTGAACTACAACTAAATGGACATTCATTGACCAACAGAAGAAGCCTACACAGCATGACAGGACACCTGAGAGACACACATAGCTATACATCTGAGGATGGATTGACTGACCCTCTGGGAAGTGGTGGAGACAGGTGAGCACTCCCTACCCTCCCCCAACAGCCCTGTACACACACTTTCCAGTGCGTGCAAGGATCACTTTCCATCCTGGTGCAAGCGCTCTGAAAGTGGTAATGTGCCCCAGGGAAACTGTAGGAAGAGGCAGTGGCAGCCCTTAGCCTGCTTGTGATTGCTTCCCTAGGGGTGAGCCCACCATGCCCCTGCAGCCCCAAGGAATGACCCTGGCTGGGTCCCCACAAGAAGCCCCACCCACCAAGCACAGCAGCCCACAAGTCTGCAAGCCGAGTCTATGGCAGAACTACACGAGCCAGAGCAAGCATACTCCAGGCCCACACAAGTGCCCATATTACAGCTAAGCCTTGAAAGAAGGACTGTGCTCCAGGAGACTGCAGGAAGAGGCAACAGCCACCCTTAACCCACTAGTGATCACTTTCCTGGTGGTGGGGGACCCCACCATGGCCATATGATCCAAAGGAGTGGCCCTGGCTGGGTCCACATGAGAAGCCCAGTCCACCAAGCACAGCAGACTGCAGGAATGCAAGCAGAGTCTGTGGCAGAACTAAGCACACCAGGGCAAGCACAATCCAGGCCTGCATGAGCACACACAGTACTGCTGAGCCCTGAAAGAGGGAGTGTGCACTGGGGCAACTGTAGGAAGAGATGGCTGCCACCCTTAACCCACCCATGATCACTTTCCTGGTGGGGGGGTAGCCCATCATGCCCCTGCAGCCCCAAGGAGTGGCCCTGGCTGGGTCCCCACAAGAAGCCCCACCCACCAAGTGCAGCAGCCTGTGGAACTGCAAGCAGAGTCTGCAACAGAACTAACATGCTCACCAGGGCAAGCATACTCCAGGCATGTGTGAGCACACATACTACAGCTGAGCCCTGAAAGAGGGAGTGTGTCCTGGAGTGACTGCAGGAAGAGGCTGCAGCTGCCCTTAACCCACTTGTGATCACTTTCCCAGCAGCAGGGGAGCCCACCATGCCCCTGTGACCCCAAGGAGTGGCCCTATCTTGGTCCCATGAGGAAGCCCCGCCCACCAAACACAGTCCACACAAGTGCCTGAATGCTCTCCAGGCTGGTGCAAGGACCCACAGTACCCACACAACTTCCAACTGACAGGGTGGGACCGGAAACACTGCTCCTGCTCCGCCTAGATGTAGCAGGTGGAATCTGCAACCTAATACTACCACAAATGTCCCAACAAAAGATTAGTTCATCAAACACCATGAGAAATGGTGGCAACAGTTCAGACCAGAAGGAAAATGACAATTCTCTGGAAACAAACCCTGAAGGCACAGAAATTTCCAGTCTAAATGACAGAGAATTCAAAATGTAACTCAATGAGTTACAAGAGAACACAGAGAAACAGTTCAGTGAGCTCAGGAATAAAGTGAACCTCTTTACCCAAGAGACTGAAACTATAAAAAGAAGTCAAGCAGAAATTCTGGATATGAAAAACATAATCAATGAAATAAAAATAATCTAAAATCCTTAAAGAATAGAGTTGATTTTATGAAGGAAAGAACTAGTGACTTAGAGGATAAAAATATAGAAATGCCACAGGTGGAGGAAGAGACAGAAATAAGATCAAAAAAATAATGAAGGAATTCTTTGAGAAATATCTGACTCAATTGGGAAAAGCAACATAAGGATTATAGGTATTCCAGAGGGAGAAGTGAGGGAGGAGGGAACAGAGAGCTTGTTCAAAGAAATAATAGCTGAGAATTTCCCAAACCTGGCAAAGGAACTGGATTCACAAATACATGAAGCTAATAGAATGCCTAATTACCCCAATGCTCAAAGACCTTCACCAAGGCATATAATAGTAAAACTGGTAAAAGTCAATGACAAAGAAAAAATATTAAGGGCAGCTAGACAAAAGAAAATAACATACAAAGGAGCCCTTATCAGGCCTTCAGTGAATTTCTCAGCAGAAACTCTACAGACTAGGAGAGAATGGAATGATGTGTTCAAAATATGGAAAGACAAAAACTTTCAGCCAAGAGTACTCTATGCAGTGAAACTGTTCTTCAGGTACAATGGAGAAATAAAAGCTTTCCCAGATAAACAAAAGCTGAGGGAGTTCATTACCACTAGACCTCCCCTACAAGAAATAATTAAAGACGTGCTCAAACCACAAGTAAAAAGCAAGGGTTTACAAAGCTTTGAGCAAGGAGATAACTAGACAAAATCAGAAAACAGCAGCTCTCTATCAGAACAGGGAAGCAAATACTCAGTTATAAGCTAAAGATAAAGGGAAGGAAAACAACAAAAGTAACTATAAACACTTCAACTTAGTCACAAACTCACAGCATTAAAAACAGAATAATTTGTAACAACAATAACTCAGAAAGGGAAGAGGAAAGGGATGGAACCTGCTTAGGCTAGTGGAGATAAGAGGCTATGAGAAAATGGACTATTTCATCTATGAGATCTTTTATACAAACCTCACAGTAACCACTAATAAAAAAATCAGAGCAGAGCCACAATTCACAAAAAGAGAGAAAACCTCCTCAGAAAACCACCAAAATGAAATGGCAGTCAGAAATACAAAGGAAGAGAAACAATGGAAACATAGAACAACCACAAAACAAGCAATAAAATGGCAATATTAACCCCTCATATATCAATAATCACTCTAAATATAAATGGATTGAATTCTCTAATCAAAAAACACAGAGTAGCTGGATGGATTAAAAAACAAGACAAAACAATATGCTGCCTCCAGGAAACACATCTCAGTTCTAAAGACAAACATAGGCTCAGAGTGAAGGGATGGAAGATGATACTCCAACCTAATGGCTAACAAAAGAAAGCAGGTGTTGCCATACTTATATCAGAAAAAAGCAGACTTCAAGTTAAAAACATCAATGAGAGACAAAGAGGGTCAGTATATGATGATAAAAGGGACATTCTGCCAAGAGGACATAACACTTATTAATATATATGCACCCAACACAGGAGCACCAGGGTACATAAAGCAACTAAGACCTAAAGGGAGTAATTAACAGCAACACAATGATAATAGGGACCTCAACACTCCATTTACATCAATGGATAGGTCATCCAGACAAAAAGTCAAGGAAATAGTAGATTTAAATGAATCACTTGATCAGATGGACTTAATAGACATATACAGAGCACTCCACCCAGAAATAGCAGAATATACATTCTTCTCAAGTGCATATGGATCATTCTCAAAGATAGACCATATGTTGGGAAACAAGGCAAGCCTCAATAAATTTAAGATTGAAATCATTTCAAGCATCTTTTCCAACCACAGTGCTATGAAACTAGAAATCAACTACAAGAAAAAAACTGGGAAAGACATAAATATGTGGAGGCTAAACAACATACTACTGAACAACCATTGGATCAATGAAGAAATCAAGGTGAAATTAAAAAATACCTAGAGACAAACAAAAAGGAAAATACAACATACTAACTCCTATGGGATGCAACAAAAGTGGTCATAAGAGGAAAATTCATAGCAATACAGGCCTACCTCAACAAACAACAAAAATCTCGAATAAGTCATCTTAAACTGTGCCTAACAGAACAAGAAAAAAAAAAAAAGCCCAAAGTTAGCAGAAGGAGGTAAATAATAAAAATCAGAGCAGAAATAAATAAAATAGAGACCAAAAAAAAAAAAAAAAAACCAGTAGAAAGGATTAATGAAACTACGAGCTGGTTCTTTGAGAAGATAAACAAAATTGACAAACCCTTAGCCAGACTCACCAAAAAAAAGGAAAAAAGAGTGAAGTCTCAAATAAATAATATTAGAAATGAAAGAGGAGAAATTACAACAGATTCTGCAGAAATACAAAGGATTATAAGAGAATACCATGAAAAGCTATATGCCAACAAATTGGATAACCTAGAAGAAATGGATAAATTCTTAGACTCATACAACCTCCCAAAACTGAATCAAGAAGAAATAGAGAATCTGAATAGACCAATCACAAGTAAAGAGATTGAAACAGTAATCAAAAAGCTCCCAAAAAACAATAGTCCAGGACCAGATGGCTTCTCTGGAGAGTTTTACCAAACATTCAAAGATTTAATACCTATCCTTCCCAAACTGTTCCAAAAAATTGAAGAAGATGGAATGATTCCTAACTCATTCTATGAGGCCAACATTACTCTGATACCAAAACCAGATAAGGACAACATGAAGAAGGAAAATTACAGGCCAACATTGCTAATGAACATAGATGCAAAAATCCTCAACAAAATATTGGCAAAATAGGATACAGAAATTCATTAAAAGGATCATACGCTACTATCAAGTGGGATTTATTCCAGGGGCACAAGGATGGTTGGATATCTGCAAATCAATCAATGTGATACTCCACATCAACAAAATGAAGAATAAGAATCCCATGATCATCTCAATAGATGCAGAGAAAGCTTTTGACAAGACACAACATCCATTTATGACAGAACTGTCAATAAAATGGGTATAGAAGGAAAGTACCTCTACATAATAAGGCCGTATATGACAAATGCACAGCATACATCATACTTAATAGTGAAAAACTGAAAGCCATCCCTCTGAGAACAGGAACAAGACAAGTGTTCCCACTCTCACCACTCTTATTCTACATAGTACTAGAGGTTTGGGCTAGAGCAATTAGGCAAGAAAAAGAAATAAAAGGAATCCAAATTGAAAAGGAAGTGAAATTCTCACTGTTTGCAGATGACATGACCCTATATATAGAAAACCCTAAAGAATCCACCAAAAAACGTTTAGAAATGATAAATGAATACAGTTAACTTGCATTATACAAAATCAACTTACAAAAATCAGTTGTATTTCTATACACTAACAATGAACTAGCAGAAAGAGAAATCAAGATTACAATCCCATTTAAAATCACAACAAAATGAATAAAGTATCTAGGAATAAACTTACCAAAGAGGTGAAAGACCTATACACTGAAAACTATAAGACATTATTGAAAGAAATTGAAGAAAACACAAGGAGATGGAAAAATATTCCATGCTCATGGGTTGTAAGAATCAACATAGTTAAAATGTCCATACTACCTAAAGCAATCTACAGCTTCAAGGCAATCCCAATTAGAGTCCCAATGACATTCTTCATGGAAAGTGAATAAAGAGTCCTAAAATTTATTTGGAAAAACAAAATACCCAGAATAGCCAAAGCAATCCTGAGAAAAAGAACAAAGCTGGAGGCATCACAATCCCTGACTTCAAAATATGCTACATGGCTGTAGGAATCAAAAGAGCATGGTACTGGTATAAAAACAGACACAGAGATCAATGGAACATAATTGAGAGCCCAGGCATAAAACCACACATCTAGGGACAGTTAATCTTTGACAAAGGAGCCAAGACTATATAATGGAGAAAGGATTGTCTCTTCAATAAATGCCGTTGGGAAAACTCGACAGCCACATGCAAAAGGATGAAAATAGACCATTATCTTACACCATACACAAAAGTTAACTCAAAATGGATTAAAGACTTGAATGTAAGACCCGAAACTATAAAAGTCCTAGAAGAAAATATAGGCAGCACACTCTTTGACATTGACCTTAGCAGCATCTTTTCAAATACCATGTCTGACCAGGCAAGGGAAACAAAAGAAAAACTAACAAATGGGACTATGTCAGACTAAAACCCTTCTGCAAAGCAAAGGAAACCCTGGACAAAATGAAAAGACAACCCACCAACTGGGAGAAAATATTTGCAAATCACTTATCCAATAAGGGGTTGACCTCCAAAATATATAAAGAACTCATACAACTCAATGACAAAAAAAGCAAACAGCCCAGTCAAAAAATGAGCAGAGGTTATGAACAGGCATTTTTCCAAAGAAGATATACAGAAGGCCAAGAGACACATGAAACGATGTTCAACATCACCAATGGCAAATCAAAACAGCAATGAGATATCACCTTACCCTGGCTAGGATGGCTATAATTACCAAGAGAAAAGAACAAATGTTGGAGAGGATGTGGAGAAAAGGGAACCCTCATGCACTGCTGGTGGGAATGCAAACTGGTGCAGCCACTATGGAAAACAGAATGGAGATGTATCAAAAAATTAAAAAGAGAAAAACCATATGATCCAGCTATCCCACTACTGGGCATTTATCCAAAGAACTTGAAATCAATGATCCAAAGAGATTTATGCATCCCTATGTTCACTGCAGCATTAGTCACAATAGCCAAGTAGTGGAAGCAACCCAAGTGCCCATCAACTGATGACTGGATAAAGAAGAAGTAGTGTATATATACACAATGGAATACTACTCAGCCACAAACAAGACAAAATCGTCCCATTTGCAACAACATGGATGGACCTTGAGGGTGAGATATTAAGTGAAATAAGCCAGACAGAAAAAGACCAATTTGTATGATTTCACTCATATGTGGAATATAACAAACACATGGAGAAAGAGAACAGATTAGTGGTTACCAGAGCAGAAGTGGGGTGGGAGGTGGGTGAAAGGGGTAGAGGGACACATATGTATGGTGACAGACAATAATTAGACTGCTTGGGGTGGCCTTGATAAGTCTACTCAGAAATTGATAAACAATAATGTATACCCAAAATTACACAATGTTATAAACCATTATGGTCTCAATAAAGTTACTGGGAAAAAAAGAAAAGGAATTTGATAAAGCTACATTAACACTTCTAAAAAAAAGATTTTATTTTGGGAAGTTTATTTGCCTTGGAAACCTTAATAACAAAGTTTCTGTTTTCTTAATTCTAAGAAGATCTGTCCCTTCAGTGTTTAGTGTTTAGGTGATTAATGCAGTACATAGTAAAATGGCTGCATCACCAACTTCCTGGCTCATTTCCCAATGACTGCTGCACCCTGCACTCCTTTGCTGTCTTTTATTTTCATCATTTCCTTCAAGTAGGATGGCTGATTGTAGCCAGTAAAAGTGCTATGCCAAAATCTGCTCCATCTCACAATTTTTATTGAATTAGTTACTATTTTCTTTCTTCCATTGAAATTACAGAGTTTTAAATTTTCTTTGTAATTGTTAGAAGTTTGAAAGAGGAATGGGGTGGTACTGAACAAAAAGTATGTTTTTCTTTCACCTTTAAACGCAATTTTTAAAATGTAATATTCTAGCTGTGTTCATTCAAATAAATTTTATGATTATTTTCTGAAGTGTCATAGAATATTTGATGGGAATTTTGTTTAGAAAGAAATCATCTTTATAATTTGTTTAGAGATAAAACATTCATTTTTATGTTGCAATCAAATTAAACATCATAATAGAAGTGTCCATTTTTAAGGGTCCAATTACAAATGCTGACCCTATAAAATGTGGATGCTAAAGATGATCATTGCCTATGTCTATGAACTCTCATAGTTATTTCTCATACTTTATCTTACTTAATTTAATCTTTATAACTTTCTAACGTTTTAAACACTAGAAGCTTCAATTTCTAGATGAGAAAACTGAGGGAAAATAGGTAAGATACCATGTTCTAAAATTATGGTGTTTAAAACGCCAAAGTTGGTCCAAAGGGTTTTCCTGAACTATATATATCTCTCATGAGATTACTTTTCAGTGAGTCATAAAGAGTAAAATTTATCAATGTAATATCATTAGGTGCGATTTTTAAGAGAATCATGTGCCCAGTTCTAACAGTAAACAATGGAAATGCTTCCAGAGAAAGAGAGAGAAGGATACTTTTTCAAACTTCCAGAGCATGCATGACAACAACTATACTTACAAAAGATAGAGTTGTATTTCTGTGTACACCCCTCTTAAGTTTACAAAATATCAATAGTCTTGGGCTGAGCAACCAGGGAATGGAATGAAGGTGGCATCCTTCAGCAGCTGGGCTGGATGACTTTGTGCCCTGCCATCTAGGTGCATGTTCCTTTCTTTTTGCATTGAGGGAATCACACCACTCTATCACAGCCACCCAACATTATGAAGTGATTTATGGATTAAAAAGTGTTGCTTTTTCTTGGTGATGAGGAAACCACACCACCCGTCTATGAGTAGCCATGCTGAGGTGGTGGCTCACATAGAGAACCAGATGAACTTACAACCATACACAAGTATGTATTGGGATTTTGCAGGGGGAAAAAAGAAGAAAAAAGAAGGAAGATTGGGAACAGATGTTAGCTTTGGGTGAATCTTCCCCTGCAAGAAAAAAAGAGTCTACATTAAAAAATATATATGCGTGATTGGACATCTACTGATGGAACCTAACAAAGGTTGACCCATCTCACTGGTAATAAAATCTGTGTTCTATAGAGCTGCTTTGTTTTCTGCCTTTGATCTCTGGCTAGAGTAAACTTATAACCTTGAAGGAAAAGTAGTAATTATTCCTTGAGAAAAGTTTGCCCCAAGTCAGCCTCTGCAGGGATATTTTAATGTCTTTGTTTCTAAGACTGTAGAAAGGTTTAGTGTGGGGTTTAGTGTGGGGGGGTATGATTGTGTGGAAGACGGACCATACCAGGTCCACGATGCCAGGGGACTGTGCCTTTGGCTTTAAATATATGACAAAACCAGTTAGGAAAAGAAGTCCTGTGGCAGCCAAGTGGGGAAGGCAGGTAGACAAGGTTTTTGACTGAACCATTTTTGATGAGATCCTCAGATCAGTAGAGACGATGTAGCCACAAGAGAGAAAGATGCAGATAAAGCAGCCAAGAGCCAACACCACATTGATGAGCTGGGGCACAGTTTCTCTGGAGAGCTGACCTGGGCAAGAGATGGAGATTAACTGAGGGATGTCATAGAAGAACTGGCAGATGTTGGCCTCACAGAAAGTTAAGGGGACAATACCAGCTGTGTGCATGATGGCAGTCAAACCTCCCAGGAGCCAACTGGCAGCTATTATGCCCATGCAGGATCTGGGGTTCATGAAAACCTTGTAGTGCTTGGGTGGCAGATGGTGGCAAAGCATTTGCAGGACATGGCAGTGAGGAGGAAGAGTGCCACGGCTGCAGACAAGCTCATGGAAAACATCAGTAAGGCACAACCTGGGAATGAGATGAAGCTGCCTTGAGTGAGGGCATTGTGATGGATTTGGGACAGTAGCCGAGATGAAGAAGAGATTCAAAACAGACAACAGGTGAGTTCTTCAGAAGGAAATACATGGGAATGTAGATGTGCTGGTCCAGGCTAGTCAAGATGATGAGGAGGAGGTTTCCCAGCACAGCGGCCAGATAAATGAGTACAAACAGAACTGCCTGTAAGATCAGCAGCTGCTGAATATTAGAGAAGCCCAGAAGGAAAAATCCCATCACCACTGTGTGATTGGACATCCTTAGAAATAGCACTGTCAAAAAGTAGAAGAGGGTGCTGTATCAACATGTATGGATGTGAGTCCAGTATTTATCATCATCTATGAATTCAGGGGCAAAATGCACAATTAGGCAGTAATTTTAAATTTAGTTTATTCCTCATTACATAATTTTTAAAATTAATTGTTGCTGAGTTTCTTCAAACTTAATATAGTAGATCTCTCTTTAGAAGTACTGAAGTTTACTAAGGAGTTAAGTCAAAGTAGATATGGTGCCCATTCACCTGCAAATAGACTCTCTGTGCCCTTAATTTTAAATTTTTCATTGCTTGTGAATTACTGTTTTCTAAATACAAGTTTTTTCTCAGAATTTGTTTTGGCCCCGTTTCTTGTTTTCCTCTCTCTCCCTCTCTTGCTCTCCTCCATCTTTCATTCATTTTTTGCTTTCTTTCTCTATACATTCATGAAAGAAGCATTTAAATATAGCATACTTATTCACTTACTGAGACACTGTATTAAAATGTTTATGATCCCTTAAAAGCAATTTATTAAATAGGTAAAATTTACACTCTTTTGTTAATATTTGGGTTATGTTGACCTGATATGTAGAAGAAAATGCTAAGCTATTGATATATCTTCCAAATGCCAAAAGCTTAAATGTTATAACAGACAGACACAAGAATTTAAATTGAAAATAGTACATGTAAGTCCTCACCTCTATTTTATAGCCAATAAATAGAAAATGGTATTTAGTATTGTAGAGAATGAGAGTTATTAACTCTGACCAATAGTATCTCAGTGTGGATAGTGATTCTTACCATTTTTTTTTAATGAAGGAACTCACATAAAGAAACTACATGTTTAAGGAATATCTGTCAGACTCACACATGTGTGTCTTGTGCTAAACATACCTCTCAATGAAATGCCTGCAGTAGGAGCTGACAGTGTTTACTATTCTACCAGGGATAGAAAAGTATGTGTCACACAGGTATTATGCACACTTCCAATTTTTTGAAGGTCAGAGGGTAACAGAAACAATGGCTTGATTATTCTCAGAATTTATCACTAGGAAGGACCTCTGAAGAGATGTCCTCTAAGGCCCCAGAACCTCCCAAAGGAACAGTGTCAGCGACCAATATCAAGCAGAGAAACACAGGGTGCCAGGACACAGTTTCATAATTATCGCATACTAAATATGTCTTCCAAATATTCCAGGAGAAACTGGGAGAAAATTAATTCATGCAACAAATGTTTGTTGAACTTTCTTTCCTTGCCAGATTTTACTCTGAGTAGGAGCTGTGGATTAAGTCATGAACAAATTAGCCATGTTCTCTGAACTTGGAGATTAACACAGACAGTTACCCCAAACTTTTAAGTAAAAGAGTAAAAAGAAAAAGTGCAGTATTCAACATTTTGTAACAGAAAAAGCAAACATATTCTGAGGCCAAGGGAGGCTTCCTGGAGGAAGCAATATTTAATCTAAGCCCTCAGGGTAAAGCCTCGTAAATAGGACCAGGAAGGATGGTAGCAGGGAAGGAGATCTAGACCTAAGGAACAGCAAGTGCAAAAGCCCTGGGGCTGTGATAAGCTAGTTCAGGAAGAGGGAACAGAAGGAAAGCACATACAGTAGTACATGGGTGGGGAAATGTAGCCAAATTACACTTAAATTACAGGACTATATTTTTTCTTTTCCTTCCTTACTCTTTGTATGCATATTTATACTCAAAATATGTTACCAAAGTTCTCTAATATCTGGAACACAATAAAGTACCTTAAAGTATTAGGCTTTCCAATTTAATGTTCTGGCAATTCCTGGATTTTAAAATAAATTTCCCTTTTGTCAAATAATGTATCTGAATTGACTGGTGAATTGATAAAATTAGTGTCTTAAATAATATTTGGAGAATAATAGTGTTTGCCTTTGATTATATGAAACAGCTCCAGTATCCAGACATACATGAAAAATAAATGGTAGATGAATTATTCTAAATGTTTGTATGCATGTATAAAAATTTTATATAAATTTTTTTATTACAGGGAGTGATAGCATCATGGCAGAGTGAGTCATTCCCTTTGTCTCTCCCCTCTAAGTTACAACCAATCAGACATCCAGTGACTAACAAGGGACTCCCTGCACAGCACACTACAATGCCTGAGTGACCCATGCATCTATACATATTAAGGGGAAGCTCCAGAAGGCAGTGGAACTAGGGGAGAAGCCCCCTCCCTTTTCTCTGGTGGTGGTAATCCAAAATGCAGATCCTTGCATCAGTGTGCATGCCAGTGACCACAGGCCATAAAGGCAAGCATGGCACCCATGGCTTGGTCCCTGCCCCAAGCCCCTGTGGTGGCAGGTGGTGTACACATCCTGAAGTTCCAGGTCACAGAAGTGGCAGTGGCACCAGTCTTTCTAGCAGTAGGAACCACATCCAAGGCATAAATTTCCTTGGCAAGGGCAGGGTCCCCTGATCCAAGGTTTCAGAGCAGAGTATCAGTGTGCATGCCAGTGCTGAAAACCAGAGGCTGCAGCCCCTGCCCCCTAGTGGTGGTAGGTGACACACATCCTGAGGCTTCAGGACACAGAGCAGTGACAGTGACCCAGGCCCCTCCTCCTCCCCTGGCAGTAGTTCTGGTCTTTTCAGCAGTGGGGACAGGAACCAAAACATGGATTTCACTGGCAGGATCAAGGTGCCCTGACTGAGGACTCAAAAAGCACACCAGTGACCAGAAACTGTGGGGCCAGCAACCACACTTATGGCTTAGCCCCTATTCCTTCCCCAGCAGTGGCAGGTGGCACCTGTGACCTGAGGTTTCAGGAACAACAGCAGAACCTGAGCCCCAGCCCCCAGTGGCAGCATCCCTGACACAGACTCTATCAGCAGTGGAGGATGTATGTTAGTACTCAGGTGCCTGACAGCAACAGCAACATCTGTGAAACCAGTGCCCATGGCAGCAGTGCTGCCAGTACCCCCAGATAACGCAGGAGCAGCAGCACACGTGGTGCACAGGGTGGCAGCACACAAGCCTATGGAAAGCAATTGGGACACAGAACACCAGGTGACCCAGGAAGCAGCAGAAGTGCTCACAGCCTGGTGACCCTAGTGGCGACACCTGAGACTGCAGTGACATCAAAAGTAGCAAGGCACCAGCAACCTCAGAGTCACAAGCAGCACAAGGGGGGACTGATGATGCCTCTAGCAGGGACAGTGGAGGGTGAGAAGTGCAGGCTCTCAAATACAACCAGAAAGAGCTCAGAACCAAAGTAACCAAAGCCATACTCAAATAAGAAAGGTGGTCACTACCACAAATGTGTGCACAGAGGGTCAATTCATCAAACACCATGAAGAACTACAGTAACACAGCAGAAAGAAAAAGAATGACAACTCTCCAGAAACCAAACTTTAAGTCACAGAAGATTACAATCTGACTGACATAGGATTCAAAATAGCTGTCATAAAGAAACTCAACGAGTTACAAGAAAACTCAGAAAGACAGTTCAATGAGTTTAGGAAGAAAATTAATGAACAGAAGGAATACTTCACCAAAGAGATTGAATCTCTAAATAACACCAAATAGAAATTCTAGAGATGAGGAACACAATTGATGAGATAAAAAATAATGTGGAAAGCATAAAAAGCAGAGCCAAACTTATGGAAGAGAGAATCAGTGAGCTCAAGTATAGAAACCTAGAAATGATCCAAGTGGAGAAGAGAGAACTGTGATTTTTTTAAGAAATAAAAAAATTCTTCAAGAAATATCTGACTCAATTAGGAAAAGTAACATAAGGATCATAGGTATCCCAGAGGGAGAAGAGAGGGAGGAGGGAACAGAGAGCTTATTCAAAGAAATAACAGCTGAGAACTTCCCAAACTTGGGGAAGGAGCTGGACATGCAAGTACATGAAGCTAATAGAACTCCAAATTATCTCAATGCAAAAAGACCTTCTCCAAGGCATATTATATTAAAACTGTTAAAAGTCAATGACAAAAAATTATTAAGGGCACCAAGAAAGAAGAAAATAACCTACAAAGGAACCCCCATCAGGCTTTCAGCAGATTTCTTAGCAGAAACCTTACAGGCTAGGAAAGAGTGAAAGGATATTTTCAAAACCAGATATTTTCAAAAGACAAAAACTATCAGTCAAGAATACTCTATCCAGCAAAATTGTCCTTCAGATATGATGAAGTAATAAAAGCTTTCTCAGACAAACAAAAGCTGAGGGAGTTCATTGCCACTAGACATGCCTTAAAAGAAATGATGAAGAGAGCCCTCCCACCTGAAACAAAAAAGCAAAGATTTACAAAGCTTTGAGCAAGAGGATAAATCAACAGACAAAATCAGAAATTGCAGCTCTCTTTCAGAAGATAAATGTTTTTTAACCTATTTATTATGTTAATAAACATTTAATTATAAAATAAAGGATAAAGGGAAAGAAAGTATTAAAAATGACTATAACAATTTCAAATTGGTCACACACTCACAACACAAAAAAGAATACTTGTGAAGACAAAAATATAGAAGTCAAAGAGGAAATGGATGGAACCTGCATAGCCTAATGGAGATAAGAGGCTATCAGGAAAAGGACTATCTCATCTATGAGATCTTTTATACAAACCTCATGGTAACCACTAAACAAAAAATCAGAGTCACAAATCATAAATAGAAAACCACCAAACTTTAATGGCAGACAGAAATACAAGGGAAAAAATTATGTAAATATAGAACAACCAGAAAACAAAAAATAAAATAACAGTATTAAGCTCTCATATATCAATAATCACTCTAAATGTAAATGGATTGATTTCAACAATCAAAAGACACAAAGTGGCTGGATGGATTAAAAAACAAGACAAAACAATATGCTGCCCCCAGGAAATACATCTCACCTCTAAAGACAAATATAAGCTCAGAGTGAAAGGATGGACGATGATACTCGAAGCAAATGATAAGCAAAAGAAAGTGGGTATAGCCATACTTGTATCAGACAAAGCAGACTTCAAGATAAAAAAGATAACGAGAGACAAAGATGGCCATTATATAGTGATAAAAGGGACATTCCACCAAGAATACATAACACTTATAAATATCTATGCACCTAAAACAGGAGCACCAAAGTATACAAAGCAACTATTAACAGACCTAAAGGGAGAAATTGGGAGCAACACAACAAGGGTAGGGGACCTTAACACCCCACTTACATCAATGGATAGATCATCCAGACAGAAAGTCAACAGAGAAACATTGGCCTTATAAGAAACACTAGACAAGATGGACTTAATAGACATATATGGAACATTCCATCCCAAATCAGCAGAATACACTTTCCTCTCAAGTGCAAATGGAACATCCCAAAAGATAGACTGTATGTTGGGAAACAAAGCAAGCTTCAATAAATTTAAGAAGATTGAAATCATTTCAAGCATTTTTTTCCAACCACAAGGCTATGAAACTAAAAATCAACTACAAGAAAAAAGCTGGGAAAGTCCCAAATAAGTGGAGACTAAGCAACATGCTATTGAACAGCTGTTGGATTAATGAAGAAATCAAAGAAGAAAACAAAAAATACCTGGAGACAACTGGAAATGAAAACACAACCTACCAAAACTTATGGGATGCATCAAAAGGTTACTAACAGGGAAATTTATAGCAACACAGGCCTACCTGAACAAACAAGAAAAATCTCAAAAAACAAGCTTACCTTATACCTAAAGGACTACAAAAAGAAGAACAAAGCAAAAAATCAATAGAAGGAAGGAAATAATAAAAATCAGAGCATAAGTAAACAAAATAGAGACTGAAAAAAATGCAAAAGATCAGTGAAACTAAAAGCTTGTTCTTGGAGAAGATAAACAAAATTGACAAACCCTTAGCCAGACTCACTAAGAAAAAAAGAGAGGAGACTCAAATAAATAAAATCAGGAATAAAAGAGGAGAAATTACAACAGACACCATAGAAATACAAAGGATTATGAGAATACTGTGAAAAGCTATATGCCAAAAAAATTGGATAACCTAGAAGAAATTGATAAATTCTTAGATTCATACAACCTCCCAAAACTGAATCAAGAAGAAATAGAGAATCTAAATAGACCAATCACAGGCAAAGAGACTGAAACAGTAATCAAAAATCTCCCTAAAAACAAAAGTCCAGGACCAGACAGCTTTCCCAGTGAATTCCACAAAACATTCAAAGAAGACTTCCTTCCTATCCTTCTCAAACTATTTCAAAAAACTGAAGAGGACAGGTCACTTCCTAACACATTTTATGAGATCAACATTACCCTGATACCAAAACTAGACAAGGACAATACAAGAAAGGAAAATTACAGGTCAATATTGCTTACAAACATAGGTGCAAAAATCCTCTAAAAAATATTAGCAAATCAAATACAGCAATACATTAAATACAGCATACACCAAAGTCAAGTGGGATTTATTCCAGGGATACAGGAGAGGTTCAACATCCACAAGTCAATCAATGTGCTACACCACATTAATAAGATGAGGAATAAAAATCACAAGATCACTTCAATAGTTGTGGAGAAACCATTTGACAAGATCCAACATCCATTTATGATAAAAATTCTAAATTAAATGGGTATAGAGGAAAGTACCTCAACATAACAAGGCCATATGTTACAAACCCACAGCCAACATCATACTCAATGGTGAAAAACTGAAAGCCATTCCTCTGAGAACAGGAACAACACAAGGATACCCACTCTCACCACTCTTATTCAACATGGTACTGGAAGTTTTAGCCAGAGCAATTAGGCAAGAAAAAGAAATGAAAGGGATCCAAATTGGAAAGGAAGAAATGAAACTCTCACTATTTGCAGATGACCTGATTCTATATAGAGAAAATCCCAAAGAATCTACCAAAAAAAAAAAGATTAGAAATAATCAAGAAATACATTAAAGTTGCAGGATGCAAAAGCAACATACAAAAATCAGTTGCATTTCTATACACTCATAATGAACTATCACAAAGAGATGTCAAGAATACAATAGCATTTACAATCACAACAAAAGAAATTAAATACCAGGAATAAATTTAACCAAGGAGGTGAACGATCTATACACTGAAAACTATAAGACATTGTTGAAAGAAAATTCAAGAAGACATAAAGAAATGGAAATATATTCCATGCCATGGATTGGAAGAATAAACATAGTTAAAATGTCTATATTACCTAAAGCAATCTACAGGTTCACTGCAATCCCAATGACATTCCTCACAGAATTAGAACAAAGAATCCAAAAATTTATATGGAACAGCAAAAGACCCCAAATAGCCAAAACAATCCTGAGAAAAAAGAACAAAGCTTGAGGTATCAAACTCCTGGGTTTCAAAATATACTACAAAACTATAGTAATCAAAACAGCATGGTACTGGCAGAAAAACAGACACATAGATCAATTGAACAGAATTGAAAGCCCAGAAATAAAACCACACATCTGTAGACAGCTAATCTTTGACAAAGGAGCCAAGAACATACAATGGAGAAGGAAAAGTCTCTTCAATAAGTGGTGTTGGGAAAACTGGACGGCCACATGCAAGAGAATGAAAGTATACCATTATCTCCCACCATACACAAAAATTAACTCAAAATGGATTAATGTAAGACCTGAAACCATAAAACTCTTAAAAGAAAATATAGGCAGTACACTCTTTCACATAAGTCTTAGCAGTATCTTTTTGAATACCACGTCTACTCAAGCAAGGGAAACGAAAGATAAAATAAACAAATGGAACTACATCACATTAAAAAGCTTCTGCAAAGCAAAAGAAACCATCAACAAAACAAAAAGACAACCCACCAACTAAGAGAAAATATTTGCAAATCACATATTTGACAAGGGATTAATTTTGAAAATGTATAAAGAACTCATACAACTCAATGACAAAAAAGTGAACAACCCAATCAAGAAATAGGCAGAGATATGAACAGACATTTTTCCAAAGAAGATAAACAGATGGCCAACAGGCATAGGAAAAGATGTTCAATATCACTAATTAATAGGGAAATGCAAATCAAAACTACAGTGAGATATCACCTCACACTCATCAGAATGACTATAATTAACAAGACAAGAAGTAACAAGTGTTGGAGAAGATGTGGAGAAACGGGAATCCTCATACACTGCTGGTGGGAATGCAAACTAGTGCAGCCACTATAGAAATGTATGGAGATTTCTCAAAAAACTAAAAATAGAAATACTGTATGATCCAGGTATTTCACCACTGGGTATGAATGAAGAATATGAAATCAACAATTCAAAAAGATTTATGCACCCCTATGATCATTGCAGCATTATTCACAATAGCTAAGACATGGAAGCAACCCAAGTGCCCATCAACAGATGAATGGATGAAGATGTGATATATATACAATGGAATACTACTCAGCCATAAAAAGACATAATCATGCCATTTGCAACAACATAGATGGAACTTGAGGATATTATGTTAAGTGAAATGTCAGAGAAAGACAAATACTCTATGATTTCACTAATATGTGAGAATAAGCAAATGACTACATAGATAAGGAGAAGAGATTAATGGTTACAAGAGGAAAAGGGGATGTGGGGAGGGCGAAAGGGGGAAAGGGACACATGTGTATGGTGATGATAAAAACTAGGCCATTGGTGGTGAACACGACACAATCTATACAAAAACTGAAATATAATAATGTGCATCTGAAATTTACACAATGTTAAAAGCCAATATGACCTCAATAAAATATTAAATTAAATTAAATTAAAAGATAAAAAGATTTTTTTTAATGTATTACAAAGTAGATTGCTAGACATGTGGCATCATCACCATCTTCATCATTGTCATTGTTATGCAAAGTGAGCATGCACAGGGAATTTTCATCATTATCAGTACTTAGGGCTTCTATCAGTATTAAATATTCTAGACAGTCACAGCAGAACGTGACATGCCCCCTTGGGCTCATACTTTTCCTACTTGGCTTTTTACTGGTAATGGTGACTGCATGGAGGTGACAGTCTTCAGCTTGTCTAAGCCTGACTCTGGTGTGCAAGAGGGCAGAGTAAAACATGCACGATGAGTTTATCAACAAAAGTTTAGAATGCCTGCCCAGCAAGTGCCCTTTGCACTAGTACTTTTATTTTACAGAATTTCTGACATCAGCTATTATGACATTTCTTGTAGAAAAAACTCATGGTACCTGATCTGATGGGGTGACTGCTAAATACTATTTTAGAATTCAAGAAAAGTTCTACTTCTTTTATGCAGAGAAGTGGAAGTTTCAAGGCAACTTCTGCCCCGTCTCATGTGATGTGGCACCAGCAGTGGGTTCTGGGTATTTATTATTCCCCTAAATCATCACCACTGTCCTCCTCAGTAGACACATTCTAGGACACCTACAGTGAATGGGAACTTTCTTTTTCTGCCTTCCATCTGCCTTCTTTTTTCTCCATGTATTCCTTTACCCGCTTATTCTCACTTCCCCCCATCATGCTTTTTCCATCACTCCTTTCCTTCTTAACTTTCTCTCTTGCATTTCTCTTGCTCCTCTCTTCTAAGAAATATGCATAATAAAATATTACATTATTATTATAATTATTATTATATTATTATATATTATATTATTATTCTATATATTACATTATTTTGTCTCTAAAATAATTTTGGATCTCTAAAGTTACCCATTCCATTTTGTCTAAGGGCTAAATAATTGCCAGGAATCTTCAAAAATTTTTAGGAATTTTACTTATTATAATAATATTGGCAATGAGATTATGAAGCTATTCTATGTTACCATAATCAAACAAGAAATCATGTTAATAACTACATGAAGCAAGATTGTATAATACGGAAAAAAGAAATAAGCACATATAATCAAAGAATATAGCTAGAAATCCTATCATCTCAAATTCAAATTGGAAATATCAATGAGAATCCATCATAATTGTTATCTTTAAAAATATGTATTTCCTTATTTTACAACTGAAAAGCTTAGCAGCAAGGACGATCCAGTAGCAGTAAAAATAAACAAACAAACAAACAAAAAAAAAACCCACCCAACCAAGCAGATAACAGGTGTCCAGACTATGATCTCAAAATTCTATCCAATCTCCTACAAAAGAAAACAATCCCAGCAAATTTGCACAGAAAAACGGCCAATTCCATGTCTGAGACAGGGAAGCACAGGATGAGCCTGAGACATTTTATTGTGCAACTGTCAATGCAAATGGAATTGTGTTTAAAAAATTACACAAAGATTACTGGTAAAAGACTGGATAATTTGATCACCAAAGTAAATATTGACATCAATAAGTTAAAATATATTAGATATCCATGAATCATAATGACATTAAAAAAGTGGGGGGTAGAAAAAAAGACAATTTATTGGATATTCCTTTAATATGAGCTGATTAGTCAGAAAATTTATAATTAAAGGAAATGCTAGAAATGTAGGGTAAATATAAAACTAAAGTCTCAAAAATATAAAGAAATTGAATTACAAAGATATTGTCAATTTGTATATACCCACTGAATTTACAAATAGAGACCTCATTTGTGATTTGACAAGAGAATTTACAGTGGATTGAGGAAGGAGGATTCCACATTACTAAGAGCTTAGATGAGGAAATGTGACAAAGAAGAGAGTGTGCATGGAAATTTTACACGCAGCCTGTGAGTTGGATTGCAAAGCTACAGAGAGGATTCAAAGAAACGTCAGGCAAAAGAACATTACCTGGTTTTGTTCTGTTCTGTTTTTAAATTAAGTTTCAAAGACTTAAGTGTGTGACAATGTTGATGGAACAAGGCCAATGGAGAGCAGGATACTAGAGAGAGAGAAATAAACTTGACGTGGCAGTGTTGGAGGAGGTCATCGAGAGGACGTGACCACTGGTTGACCAGCGAGCTGGATGCAGGCAATGCAAGGCTCCTTACCCCTCTCTCCTGTCCTTGGAATGTACATTCTGCCCACTATTTCCACAGTGGGAGCCATTGCAAGGATGCAGCCTTGAGAGAGTAATATGTTGTTGAGACCATCTGGACTGTGTATGCGACTGAACCATGTTAAGACCTCTATAGAACCTTTTAAGACTCTGGCAGGTGGGTGCGGAGATCAACTCATCTTGCAGCTGCACAAGTCTCATATGTAAATTCCCTTGCTTATTAAAACTCCACCAATCTGGAGTGGTCTGCCTCTCTCTTCAGTCTCTCCTTGCCTTCTGTGTATGTGGGTCAGTTTCACGTTTCATGCAGGGAACTCAAGAGGTTGCAAACCAACAGGTAGCAAGGCCCCTGAGGAGGCAGGGAGGGACTTATACAAGAATGCGCAGGCAGGATGTAATATAAGGTGCAGACACAAAAATGCATGTAGTTTGAAAGAACAGAAATGAGAAGAAATTCCTACCTCCAGTTCTTTCTATGCACTCTTTTCCCTGTGAAACAGGAAGTTAAATCAATCATTGGGAATAACACAGGAGACAATAGAAGGAAGAGTATGTGCACAAAGGTGAAGAGCTAGAATTTCTGTTGGGGGGTGCTTTAGAGATAATAGGAGCATAAAGGGGATTGCAGGGCATGCTGAGAGCCCAGGTGAAGTAAGAGACCATACATGTAAGCGGCTACAGTCTTTACTGTTATGTGATTTTCTCCACTGTTGCTAACACAGATAGAGGAATCAAGAAGACTATGGCTCAAATACCATCCAGAGTGACATCATGAGTTGACAGCCAATTTCTGTCTACAAGATATATATATGGTGAGAGATCACACATGAATAAGATTGGGAAGAAAATAGGTCTGAGTGTGTCTGTTGAATTGATATAGCTGCCGAATGAGACAAGAGTGGGGATAGGTGGGTTTGTGTGAAATACAAAATATCTGCCCACCAATCCTGACACATATACTTGGTGAGTCCCATAGAGTTTCAGTAGCTCTACGTACATCTCTTGTACCTCTTTCAGATTTGGGGGCACAGAAAGTTTTTCTTCAACCTCACTTCAAAATGAAGGAAAGGGAAAATTTCTCATTTTTGTAGGAAACTAGTGTGAAAATTGAAAATAATTAATCCAACTGGGCACTGTAGTGTTTGCAATTTTTATCACAGTGAGAAGTGCTTCTAATGACATCTGACTCCCCAGAGGGCACTAGGAACTGTGGTAATGATGAGGAGATACTCATATAACTTCATGTGTGACACACACACTTGTGCACACATGTGCGCCCCCCTCACACACACATACATACACACATATGCACAATGGTGAGGTTTGTTGAAGAAGGGGGGAGGCAGTCTTGGGATAGTTTCAGATAGAGAGGTTTTTTCAGATTACACAGTTGTCATTCATGATTGTAACCAAGGTTACCAGCATTAATGGAACATTGAGGTACTCAGAGTTTGATGAGGACTAAGAAATTTGGAGTGACACAGAGACCTTTAAAATTGCCTTGTAAATAACTAATCATTATTATATATAATTACAAACAACTTAAAAATAAAGAACGTCCTTTGGCTGGAAGGTAGGAGGAATATCTCTTGGTTACCCTCAGCTCCAATCAAACAAATAGAGGCAACAAACCATTTTTGCTTTTTTTTCTTCAAGCCTGTGATGAAAATGGCCAAGACTAGGAAATTGTCCTGCAAATGGCATATCCTCTAGAACATTTAAATGCTTTGGCATATGCTTCCTGGACATCTTGTCTTTTCTAAGGTGAATTTTATCTCTTGTGGGATCATTTCACAAAGTTTGTTTATTTGTGTTTATAATACCCTTTAAACCCATCCCCTCTTCTCCATTCTCCTTGCCCAGGACACTAATCCTTTCATTATTTCTACTGGACCATTGATATAGTTCGCTTAGTCAGACAGAATGATTCCAGCTAGGTGTCAAAAAAGAACATCCAAATAGAAATGGGTAAATGATGAAACCAATTAGTAGCTCCATAAAGAGAAGTTTCTTTGGTATGTTAATTTAGAGTCTCAGCAATGAACCTGCAGAGTTGGCATTTCTGGGATCATTTTGCTTTCCATCATGGTCACACATTTTTGGCATCACTTCAAATATCATATTGTGGGTTCATAGGCAGAAAGACTGAATATTGTCAAGATGTAGTTCTTCCCAACTTGATCTATAGATTCAATGCAATCCCAATAAAAATCCCAGGAAGTTATTTTGTGGATATCAATAAATATTTTGAAAGATAATATGGAGGAGCAAGAGACAGAGAGTAGTCACAATATTGAAGAAGAACAAAGTTGGAACACTGACACTACCAGACTTCAAGAGTTACTATAAAGCCACAGTAATCAAGAGAGTGTGGTATTGGTGAAAGAATAGATAAGTAAATCAATGGAACAGAATCGAAAGCCCAGAAATAAACTCTCATACATATAGTCAACTGATCTTTGACAAAAGAGCAAAGGCAATATGATGGAGCAAAGATAGTCTTTTCAATAAATAGTACTGGAACAACTGGAAATCCACAGGCAAAAAAATGAATCTAGACACAAGTCTTATATCTTTCAAAAAATTAACTCAAAAGGAATCATAGCCCTAAATTTAAAACACAAAATTATAAAACTTCTAAAATAGCACACCTTAGATATGGCAATGCCTTTTTAGATACAATCTAAAGAACAATTCTGAAAGAAATAACTGATGAACTGGACGTTATTAAAGTTTTGCTCTGCAAAAGACACTCTCAAGAGAATCAGAAGACTAGCCACAGCCTGGGAGAAAATATTTACAAAAATGTATCTGGTAAAGGACTGTTATCCAAAATATACAAAAAAAATACATTAAAACTCAAAAATAAGAGAATGAATGACTTGCTTTAAAATGGACAAAAATCCTCAACAGACACCACACTGGAGAGGATGTACTGATGAAAAACAAGCATATGAAAAGGGCTCCACATCACATATCATCAGGGAATTGCAAATTAAAATAACAACGATACACCACTACAGACCAAGTATAATGGCCAAAATCCAAAACATCGACAATACCAAATGCTGGTAAGGATGTGGAACAAAAGAAATTCTCATTCATGGCTAGTGAGAATACAAAATGGTACAGCCACTTTGAAAGACAGTTTGGCAGTTTCTCATAAAACTGAAGATCCTCTTACTATATGATCCAGCAATCACTTTCTTTGGTATTTGCTCAAAGGCATTAAAAAATTTTGTCCATATAAAATCCTGCCCACAGATGTTTATAGAGCTTTATTCATAACTACGAAATGTGAAAGCAGCCAGGATATTTTTCAGTAGGTGAATGGATAAATAAACTATGGTACATCCAGACCATGGAATATTAGAAATGAGCTATCAAGAAATGAAAAGACATGGAGGAAACTTAAATGCATATTATTAAGTGAATGAAGCCAATCTGAAAAGGCCACATATTGTATAAGTCCAACCATATGACATTCTGGAAAAGGCAAAATCATGGAGAGAGTAAAAAGATTAGTAGTATCTAGGGTTTGGAGGAGGGAGGGATGAATAGATGGAAGACAGAGGATTTTTAGGGCAGTTAAATTATTTCCTATGATACTGCTGAAATGGAAGACATAGGCTAGTCATATGACATGTAGACTATCTTGCACACCACAGACACAAAAATGCCAGCTGCTATTAACAAAGAAACACAACATTAACTAAACAAAAGCAAAACAAAGATGCTTGTAAGAATATTTAAACACAGAGGAACATAAAAGTAAAACGTAGACCCTGAGGTTTGCATAGACTCAGTTAAGCTCCCTACACCCTAACACCTCTTCTTTCTCCACTGACTCATATTTCCAGTGCTTCATTTTTGTCCTGCCTTAAAACTCCCCCTTTTGTTGTTAGTTCCTTGCTGACTTCTATGTAAAAGATTTTCCCAGATCTTGTTCTAATTCTCTATTCAGCTTTCTTTGCTGTTTGCACAGCCTAAATCACTAGGTGATCAGATCACAGGACTCACACAGCAACAAGATGGAAGGTGGAGACAGAAAGAGAGGAAGAGACAGAGAGAGCTAGAGGAACAGAGATCAAGACAAACACAGACAGGGTGTCCACAGGCAGAACTTGAACTCTGTGCTTGGCGAAGGAAGTGATATTAGGGAGAGAAGAGCAGTTGACATACTTGCCTACTCTTTTGATGTTAAGAAACCTCTTCTTCCATAGTCTCATCTGTACTGGCCACTGATAAATGAATTTTCCTGGAAAGTATCAAACTATCAAATTTCTACCCATAAAGGAGACAGAATAAGAAACATAGCCAGTGGTCAAACACTAGAATTCATCATATTTAATGCTACCCCAAAGTTGTCTTCTGTTGGCAATGTGCTCCTCAGTTCAATGGAAGTTTTGTCGAAAAGAAGAAGACAACTATGGCTAGAGATATGCAAAACACGTTCTTCTAATTTTATGTTATTTATTTTAGCATATGTTACTTACTTTTACATTATCCCTTTCCTTAATTATCCCAAATTTATATTACATTTAGGAGAATTGAAGTGGAGTAAAATAAATAAATAAAAATTGTTAACCAGGCATTGTAAATCCAGAGTAGAGATTTCAATGAGGGGAGTGAAATCTATTAACAGAGGCAAAGTTTTAAGTTGGATTCAAAGGGAGCTAGTCAATTTCATGTAAGAAAGAAAAAAATAATTTATATTTCACTTACTACTAATGGCAGCCAGCTCATTAATGCAATTTATGATTTCCTATTTATGGTGACATCTGTTAATTCCACTGTTTCTCCAAGAGAAACATCTCAATTTGGAAGCTCTAAAAGTAAAGTGTTAATGTTATATTTTTAAAATAAATATGAATTTTCTTAACTTAAATTTTGTAAAAACCCTAGTGAATTCAATTGTGTTTTTCAAAGTTGTCACTTACACTTCACACCATTGGAAAAAATCATTTTTATTCTGATAATATAAAAGCAAGTTGTATCAAAATGTGTGTGTATGTGTGTATTAAGTATGAATGTTTTCCAAAGAAAATTCACACTGATAAAATGAAGATTTTCAGTGAGTTTTGTTCATACATTTCCATCATAGGAAGAGTAATAAAACATAGTTCTGCACTTCAAATTATGACGTTCCTGAATTTATCAATCAAAATTATAGATCAGATTCTAGCTTGATTCAGAATTGGTGTTAATGTAGTTGTGAGTATATTTTCTATGGTTTAAATCGTTAAACATTACTAAGTGTGGATAAGTCTTTTGTGATCAGACACATCCCATTCTTAAAAGTTAAATGTATTGTCAAGAAGTCCCTCCTCACTTAAAACAACTAGATAAAGCACAATGATTATTTCTATATGTGTATTTGATGCCCCCAAATAATATATACCAGTGACTACTGTGACCTTAACAGAGCTTGCTTGGATAGTTCATTAAGCAATGAGATTGATACTATGCCTCTGTTAACAACTGTTTTAACAATCTGAATCACACGTTGGAAGAAATGAATTAATAATTTATACATTAAGGCAAATAATTGTTGTTCTTTTAACCCATTCCCTTTCAACAAAGAGTTTTTGAGTATCTGATATGCTCCAGCCACAGTTATAAGAAATGGGGGCAAAGTAATGATATTATATAAGATACTCATGAATCCTACATTCTAATGAGGAAATACAACTCATATATACATACATTTATAATAACAATATTGCCATGCAGTGATAAGTGTTACAAATTAAAATAAGGCAGACTAAAATTTAAAAAATAACAAAAAATGCCAATTTTGATAAAAGTCAAGCAAAGTTTCTCTAATATGAAGAAATGTGAATTGACACTTAGAGAAACTGAGGCTGCATATATGTGAGGGAGAACCACTCAGGAAGAGGGAACAGTAACAGCAAAGATGCTGAGTAAAAAATAAACTTATGTGACTGTAACAACAAAAGCAAGATCAACAGGAGCAAAATAGGCAGAGGTCAGGTTGGAGAACGCATAGGCTCTCATAGGCTATACACCCTTCAGATTTTGTTCTAAATTTGATGAAAAGTCTTTGGAGGTGATTTAGGAAGAGAGTGTAGTGGGAATAAATCAAGACTGGAAGTAGGACGTCCATTTACAAGCATAGTAAAGATAATCTCTAAAGCCAATGTATTAAAGAAGAACACACTGAGTGAGAATATTGATGAAGACAATGAAATATCTGACAGCCCTGAACAATGGAACATTTCCACATTTAGAATGGAGGAAGAGAAGGAGACTCTGAAAAGGAGCAGAGAATGATGCAGAAAGAAAAAATGATCCTGGGGAAATCTGGTTCCAATATGGTGATTTAGATGATTCAGACAAATCCTCCCACCAGAAATAAACAGCAGTTGAATATGTATCATGCTCTTGAAGGCCTGAGAGAAACGTCCTTGCAAACAAATGGGATCAAGATGTAGGATCAGAAAAAAAAAAAAAAAAAACAGGAAAGTAGGCCTGGAATTCGAATCTTTTCTCCTGAAAGAATCCACCTATTCTGGAAGTGTGAATGGAGATGCTGAGAATTCAGTTAAGCATTTCAGCAGATACAAAGAACTTGTGGAGGAACCACTCTTGTTTAAGGTCCACAGAGGTAGCTTGAGACCAAAAAAGTAAGCAGAAACCAGACGTAAGTGTAAGCATAAACTCAATATATATACCCTTCCAGGGACTTAGAGTTTTAAAATTCTCAATCCAATTCTGTTACTAAAAATAAAGTTCACTGATACACTTTAACTTTGCTTATATACACATATATATATATGTATTGTGTATGTGTTATATATATTAGAATCAATGTTATTGATGGAATATTGAGTATTCAAATCCATAGATAATGTGTCATTGGGTAGAGATCTGGGTTGGGTAGACCTTAGTGAAAGCAAACTCAAATTAACACATCTGTTTCTGTCTCATGCATTTCAAGATTTAACACAAACATTCAGAAATGAGTATAAATGCACACATTTGCCCTCATGTTCCTGTGAAGCAGACCTTCACCTGGGTATTTACATTCTACGGGATAGATAGTCCTGCTACCAGGGTAGGCAATCTCCTCAGACTATGAATTTTGTCTCCCCATGTCCCTTCTTCCAGTCCACTTGCAGTTTGAGAAAAACTCACTCTTCCTGGCCTCAATTCTACAATGAATTGACGCACCTTAGAATTATTACCTGATGAGTTCTCAAACTTACATCCTATCCAGGAGGTGAAACTGTGGGTTATCCTTGGTCAGCCTTCCTGTCCAAAGAACCTTATGGATTTTTGCCTCAAGTACAGCACTTTTGTCTCTCATCATCTTTTTTTTTTTTTTTTTGTCTCTCGTCATTATTATCTTTTCTTTATCTTTCATGTCCAAATACAGAGGAAATCTAACATTCAACCCTACCATTGTGAGGTGATATCAAGTTAGTCAGATGTCTTCCTGGAACCTTAATTACAAACTTAGCCACTATCAATGAGTTTTGATGAGAAAGTAGCAAAAAACACCTAAAACATAGGAGTTACAGTTGCACTTTTGAAATAGCTTTTGACTTCTTGGTAGATAATATGTTTCTGCCACCTTGTTCGCCTCACCAACTGGGAGCACTTCAGTTTCTACCCTATTAATGTATAACGAAATTTCATTCTCATGAGATCCCAGTCCTTGGTACTTTTGCTTTGCTTTATTTTGTTTTGTTTTTTGCATCACATTTTTTCAATGATATTTATTTCATTTAATGTAAATACTGAGTTGTTGGTGGTTGTCCAGTAAATCTGCTTCCAGGCTTAGTTTCCCTCACCTCCCTTATGTAGCACCAACCAAGTTTCCCTTTGGTAATCAGCATCCAGCTCCCCAGCTAGTATATTTTCCTGTTCTCTATATGTGGATCAAGAAGTACAGTACTGAGAGAGTTCATCCCACATCGTTCTATCAAGTTAGCTTCTTCCAGATGATGTGGCAATACTAGTGAATTCCATGAGTGTGACGTCACAAGAATAGATATGGAATTTTGATGAGTGTGCAAATGATAACAGTGGTATACTGTCTCATAAGGACAAATCATTGACATCTCTGTGGCTGGCTGATATACTCTGGGAATTATGCTATTTCAGTGACTCTTCATCAGTCTTTGCTGTTGACTGGTTAAAGGTGCAATTAGTGATAGCAAGGTAAGCTTTTCTTGAGTCCATTCCTGGCTTTTAGTGCTTCCTGGTAGCTACACTTCAATGGATCTATTGAATCAATATCAGAGCTTCTGTGAAGAAAAGGTGAATGACATCCACCAATTTAGCCATCCTGTCTGCCTAACCATTGAGGCATTACATAGAAATGCCAGAAGCTGAGCTTGCACAATGGAATAAAGGGAATAAATATCTTCACTTGTCTCTCTACTCATTTCATTTCTCCTAACAGTGCCTATCATTTACCAGCCCAGTGGAAGTCAGAGTGCAAGAGGGTTTGTGTGATGCAATTTAAATAGGTCAACCTTCAGGAGACAGAATGTGGCATAGAAAGGCATGGAATATATAGGAGAGGAGGGCTGAAAAAACAGAAACAACCATCACAGAGTAAGAATAAGGGTTCACTGACAAAAAAGGTCCCTTTTGTTAATAAAGAAGATTACATTTTTAATGTTCAGCACTGATATTTCCTCAGTTAGCATTATAAGACAAAAACAAGCCTACAGAATTCCATTTAACTAGCAGAAATTGATGATGGGTTAAAGGAGGTTTTCCTAATAACAGAGAAATGAGGGTGTTGTGTTTTTTCATTAAGTGATTGAGACTAAGAAGTAGGATGCCCCATGTTGTTCTAAGGTATTAGACTCTTCCTCCAGCACCATCAGTGTGGTTCAACTTATATATCTATTATCTCAACATAACCATTAATGGAACATACTTTCATTTTCCAAAGTGTTCCAGATAGAAAGAAGACTATATGTCAACTTTATTTATAAGCCTACTTCCTGATAATGGGGTTCAATGATTCTGGGATGAAACTTAATCAAGATGAGCCAATATCTCTATCCTGGTTGTAGGTCTCTTATTCAGGGAGAGTCAACTCACCCAAACCAGTTATATCAGATGACTTACCGATACGTTTCCAAAAAATAACTTAGATTCAGAGGCAGTTCCTCTTTGCTGGTGGCAGTTATAAAGGGTTAACACCAAATCCATCACTGACTATATTTTCCCCCAAGGATGGAAAACATTTTATATCAGAGAGAAGGCTGCCAATGAGAGATTACAGTGACAGACCTGGCAGCCTTTGAGTCAACATGGAGGCCTCTGTTTTGCTTCAAGAAACTCATAGGATTGTCTGAGTCAGCAAAATCCTTTGTTCCCTCTGACCTACTTAGACTCTAGTTTTTGTCAATTGCAACCAAACTAATCCAGAATTTACTTCCTAAAATCAATGTACTGAAGGTGATAGGCCCAAAATTATGAAACTAACAATATTGTGTTATCTATAAGACAGTGAGAATTTCTTTCATTGCAGACTGGACAACTGGAACCATTAATACTGCAGGTATACAATAGTTGGATAAATTTTCATCCATTTCTTATTGTTTTTCAGACATTTCCAGTGAGTCTAGAGATGTTAGGAAATTTTTAGCACATCATAGTGATTTGAATAAATCTTGTACCCTTTGGTCAGAGAGCCAGAATGAGAGTGGGAGTAAGAGAGAGAAAAAGAAAGACAGAGACAGAGACAGGTGGAGACAGGGAGACAAAGTTTCAATTATTCAAATTGGCACACCCATCAGAAAAGGGAACAAAAGGACTAGAGTATAGCATGGATAAGAAAAGACCTTTCTCCTCAAAGCTAGGGTTAGATCATCGTGCACTGCCAGCAGCTAAATTTTTTGTGGAACTGAACAGTTAGTGTGCAATTGTGAGATCCTGGAAGTTGTTATAGAAAAATCTGGGAGAGTTGAGAAATTGTCCCCTCTCTCAACCCTTTACTGTGCATCCCCTGAATGACAAAGTCAAGATGGCTCCATTGTAAAGCACATCCCAACTCTCTGACTTAAAGGAGAATGAACAACATACCAGGGGAGAACACCCCTGACTCACCACACCAACCAATTCGTATCATCACTTGGAGGACAGGCAGAGTCTGAAACCCAGTAACAAAGCTGAGACTTTTGGGAATTATGTAACCCTGGTTGTTGAGAGAGAAAATCAAAAAGTACAGTGCTCAGGTACAAAGGGAATAATAATTCAACACTTTCCCTGATGTTGTCCATTATCGAACTGAATCCCTAATCTCCATTCCACATCTTCTACAAGAAAATAAACTAGACCTCTAGCCGGTTATGGTTTCTACAAACTGTATGAGCAGGAAATATTACGCCTGCGGTGTAAACTGTTAGATGCTGGATGCCCAGGCTCAGCTCACAACACAATAGCAAGTGTACTTCACATGCTGCAACATCCCCACCAGAGTTTCATTTGCAAATCTCTTTTCAGAAATGGACTGAAGGACATAGAGACGAAGACTTCAAAAGGGATAAAATCAGGGGCAGTCAGGTTAGTCGACCAAGAAAATACCTTTTCTTCAGGAAAATGGTGACCCAATGGCTATGAGAATTTCTCTTCTGTGACTGATCTCATTTTTCTATATGGTAGTGTATGCTGCACCCTGTGGAAGAGTTAACACTCCATAGTACTTTCACTTTTTCCATCAACTAAATGGGAGATAAACATTTCCCTCTGTATCAATCAATATGTGTTTTGAAAATATTTATATCAATCATTTGGACCAAGAATGGCAGGTCTGGGAAGGATATGTATGATCCTCAGTAAGATAGTGTATCATCCAGCAGTCTTCCTTTGTAGATGAATGCCTTGTAGGATGGCTTTGCATTCTCTCGTTGATAAGTTGCTACAAGACCAGGTATGCCATGGAAAAGTATGACTTTGCAACTGTCTTTTCCTAGCAAAATTACATATGACATTCCATTTTATTTCCAAAAGGAGCCCAAAATTGGCAATAAATTAAGTGCAAAGGTTAGATGAAATATATGACTGTATATGCATTAATACCATTATTTAAATCAGTGTAGGATTTAATTACATGTGAAGAAGGATAGAAAAGGCAACTAAGAGATTTTCTTTGGTGCTTATCTATTTTATTCACTGTGCAGAAACCTCTTCTCCTGAAATTTTGTTCCTTCCAAAAGCACACAGATACTTGTCATAACATAAAAATACTGGCTGCATTTGATTGGTCCTGTGAAGGCACATGGCTAAAGCCAGAAAATAAAATTGCACAGCTGGGATATTTCAAACTTAAACTGAGTCAACGTCTCTTCATTGATTGACACAAATATAAAATTCAGGAACTGAATTTGACTGTGTTGCCTACACGTGAGCAAAGTCAGTCAGGTTTGTGAAGAAGGTCTCCTGCAAAGAGAAAACAGAGGCAAAAGATGAACAAAATTCTAGACTTCAGTTACTTCTTTGTTGGGTTCTTATCTAGTTCTAGTTTTAAAATTTTTTATAAGAAACATGATGTTTTTCCAGATACGGACATAACATTTTGATTAGGAAAGATAACTAAACAAGTAACTAATGTTAAAGTATAATAAATAAGAAGTGATGGTTTGCTTGACTTTATCAAGTCAAATATTTGACATTATCTGTTACATCTCTAAAGTGGTTAAATTTATAGTACAGATATATGTCATGTTCATTGATGAAGGAAGTCTTCCTTCCTGACTGGAAGAGAATAATTACTTCATACAGAAGACAATGCCTGAACTGACATAAAAGAAAAATCAAAATGATAAAGGGAAAGCTCTATGGAAAAGTATAATACATAAATAAAAGTAAAATATTTAATAAAAAGACAATGATTGTAATGTTAGTCTATACAAGGTTACAGTTGAAGTTTAAATACCTCAGAAGATATTCTCGGCTTAACTATATTTCTGTGTGTGTGTGTGTGTGTGTGTGTGTGTGGAGTGTGAGTGTCCTTCCTATAGGACCAGAGAGCTGAATGGTTTCTTTTTTCTGAATTTGTAATATATAAGCTCAACAAAGTAATAGACACAATAGAGGCCTTCTTTATTCCACTATTATTACTTCGACCATCCTTAATGACAGCACCAAAATCATCACATTGTCACTGTCATCACTACTAAATTATTTGTTTTAATGTTTATTTAGCCCTCTTGAAAACACAAATTGTACATTAATCCAGTTTAGCTGTGTTATTATGAGTGTAAATAATACTAGACATAACAGATCCATTCCCCCTTTTGTAGTGTCAATTGCTACATTGAACTTATTCTCTGCAAGGCTAAGAATGCTCAGGTTTGGAATCATTCTCAAAGATCCTGTCACTTGGATCTGATCCCCTTCAGGAAGTTCTGGCTCTTGGCCAAGGAGTCCTTCAGCACATCTTTCATGAATTCATTCTGTAGACTGAAGATGAAAGGATTCAGGAATGGTGTGATGACACTGGAGAGGATAAAGAGGATCTTGGTAAGATGCAGGTTGCTCTTCTGTGAGAGGCAGACATAGACAAAGATGGATATCCCGTAGCCCAGAGAGACCACAGTGATGTGAGAGGCACAGGTGCCAAAGGCTTCATGTTGACCTTAGCCTGAGGATATCTTCAGAATGGTGAAGATGATGTAAGCATAGGAGACCACTGTGAGGGAAAGGGAGCTGATGAGCAGGACAAGGGAGCTGAGGAAGTCCAACAGCTTAATGACACGGATGTCAGCACAGGCCAAGTGGAGGAGGGAGACACTGTCATAGAAAAAGTGATCAGTCACATTGGGGCCACAGTATGTCAGTCCTGCCTTAAGGATGATAGATGGGAGGATGAGGAGAAAGCCACCTACCCAGAAGAGAATGACAACATGGACACGGAGTGAGCTGGTCATGATGGCAGGGTACTGAAGAGGGCTGCAAATGGCCACATAGTCATAGGACATGATGGCAAAAAGGATAAACTCAGTGCATCCCGAGAGGAAGTAGAAATATATCTGGGTGAATCATCCACTAATTGAGATGCTCTTCTCTCCTAACAGGAAGCCTGCCAGCATTGTAGGAACAGCACAAGTTGTGGTTAATATTTCAATGAGAGAGGGGTTGCTGAGGATGAAATATATGGGTGAGTGAAGGCTGTAATCCACAAGAAGCAGGATAATTAATGATGAGAGTGTTTCCAAGGACTGTTACCAAGTAGGTCATAAAAAAAATCAAGAACAGGAGGCCCCCAAGGGCTCTGGTGGTTGGCATCCCCTTAAGAATGATCCCTGGGTGCCGACCCCATGGCTTAGCGGTTGGGTTGGTGCGCTCTGCTTCCCGCAGCTCCAAGCTTCCCAGGTTCGGATCCTGGTGCTGACCTACACACCACTTGTCAGGCCATGCTGTGGCAGTATCCCACATAAAGTAGAGAAGGATGGGCATGGATGTTAGTCCAGGGTCAATCTTCCTCAGAAAAAAGAGGAGGATTGGCAACAGTTGTTAGCTCAGGGCTAAACTTCCTCAAAAAAAAAGAATGATCCCGGTCACTATGGTCCAGTTATCTTTCTCCAAGCTGGGTAGGGAATCTCTTCTCTAAATTGAGTCAAGGAAGAGAAAGAAGCTAGACACATCACTCATTAAAACATAGTATTCAAAGATATATGGAATTTAGGTCATTTTGTTTATGCTTTATTTTCTCAAGAATAAACTAGATGATTGAAAAATATGGCTGGGTTCATTTTTTCTTATCACTTTTCAGATAAAATATATAAAAATCAATGCTCCTAGTAATTAGAATATATAAAAATCAACTTCCCTAATGTAGTCCTTGTTAACTCTTACCTTCCTATTTCATAACACAAATGATGATAGGGCAGTAACTGCAGTGTACTTACATCTTGTCTAAATATGGCATTATGATTATTTGTAATAATGCTTTTAACCAATGCAATCAAGAAATAGATCTCTTTTTAATAATTATACATAATTTAATTTTGAATGGATTTTCACTTCCAGAAGATCTGGCTTGCACCATATGTTTGAGATACTATCCAGTTAGCACAAACCTTAGTTCTAAACCTGCAGGGCACAGAAAAACTGGGTGCTGCATCTAAGATGTCTTGTTTAACTCTTGAGAGAAGACAGCACACTTCAACCAATACTGGCCCCTGGAATGTGGAAATCAAAATGAATTTATCATCCTTTAGATACTTAACGTGGCCAACTCTACAGAATTTAAACCTTTCCTAATGTCTTCTTTAAATTTTACTGTAGTTAACTGAGTTTAAACTGTAAAAGGGGAACTTATAAATGGTTTATGTTTTATTTTAATATAATATAATATAAATTTATTTATAAATAAATAAATATAAATACTTAAAGGAAATAAAAATGGTAGAGTATTAAATTTTAAAGAAATTGTTTCACAAGTTTTAGAACAAGGTAATCACCTTTTGATGATATTTTTGGAATGTCTACATAAATGTGTGTGGCTGCATTATGCCATAGCCAAAAATCTGTGAGACAACATTTCTCTACATAGAAGTTAGTTCCAGAATTAAAACCATTTCCTATAATTAAAGTAAATTGGTAGAATGAGTGTACAGAGAAAACTCAAAATTTGAAGATGATATTGAAAGGTTTACATCTTAAAGGAAAAAATATTAACAATAATATGTGATTTGGACAGAACAGAAAAATATCAAAGTAGATCCTCAAACAAAAGACAATATAGAAAAATCAATAAACAAATTTCTGAAAAATAAAGTAAAAATAGGAAAGAACAAAGAAACATTTTAAAAGTAATGAAGCACACAAAGAAAAGACAATATATCAATTACACCAAAATGTGAATGGGTTGAGCTCACTTAGTGTTACTATCAGACTTAAATAAAAAGAAAATGTATTCATTTTATAAGAAACGTAAATAAAATGGATTAAAAAATTGGTGTGAATACGTCAGGGAATGAAAAAGAAAAGAATAAAAACAGGTATCACAATACAAATAGAAGACAAATTAGAATTCAAGACAAAAAAGAAATCCCATGACAAAAGACAAGGAAGGTAAGTTGGTTTGCAGAATAGCAAATTTCCAGTGAAGACACAAATATCCATGAATTTAGGAGACAAGTAAGATAACATCATGATTATCAAAATAGATGTCAGAAATACAAGGAATAATCAAAAATAATAACATAGTAATAAAATAATTTGACACACCTTCTCCATGTTTTATGATCAAGAGTAGAAAAAGCAGAACTAAGATGATGTTAATATTATTAATGAAGTCAATCATTTAAAATAAATTACAGCAATATACTCAATGCAATGTATGAGCACACAATAACTTAATCAATGGAAAGAATGATTCTATTCCTTGATTTGGATTCATATTGCAAAACTTAAATTTATCCCAAATCTGTTTACACAGATATGTTTACACAGATATTTTATTTTTGAAATTGGTCAACATAAATTAAATGCAATCTTATAAAGTAACTAATACAGTTTGAAAATCTGTTAGCTGTGATAACATACTATAAAATTACAGCAATTTAGGACAAATATCCAAAACTTTATGAAGACACTTTTAATTATTATTTTATTTTATTTGTGTTGGAAATTGAAAGAAGAAAAGTTTCCATTCACAAAAAGAAGTTCCAGTGCAGCATATCCTGCCATGTACCAGCTGTCTTAAGAAGCCAGGTTTGAAGACCATAACCATGGAGGTAGTGTAAGGAAAGGCAAAATGGAAAGAAGAGATCAGACTCTCAAAAATTTCCAATTGTGTTACAGCTGCAGTACTGAATGAGTCGATGTCCTTGATAATATTACAAGGTTGTGGGGCAGGGGGCTGGGCATGGCTGGGGGAGAGAGAGAGATTGATAAATTGATTCTGGGAAGGCATGTGGAATAAAAGCTGTAGGCATAATGCCATTAAGTGGAGTTAAAGATGTTGACGAAGAGGAGTGGTTTCTACAGAAAACAAGCAGTGGGTTGATGTCATAAAACAAAAATGATTAGATTTCTATTATAAATTCCTTATGAACTAAACTAAATATTCAAATAAATTTATTAGACTTTCAAGATTATACAACAATCTCCAGCATCTAACCCTCAAAGAATTCTCAGACGTCTACTGTGGGTTGAGCCCACCTTCTCTTCAAGATCATGGTCTTGCTATAACTTAGGAAATATTACAAATATCTTCTGGCCCCAAGACATTCAGCTTTTTCTTTAACATTCACTAACCTTGCTTGATGAGATGTTTTTCCTAACCAGAGAAAATTTCTTAGCCTAGGAAAAAGCAAAAGGATGCCACAATTTTGATCCATTTTCGTTTCCTTTGGAATTGGACTTCAGAGCCAAGAGGATGGTGTTTCCATAGCAACTTCTGAGGCCAGATCCCTTTTGAGATTGAGCTACTGCCAAATTACCATAGGACAATCCCACACTACTCACCTGGAACTATGTCTCACTGAAAATAATGAGGTTTTAAAATCAGCCCAGACTCGCACAGGGGGAACTCTACTGGGTGGAGAAGAATAACCTACTTTCTTCTCCCTTTGCAGATTTTACTTTGTAAACTCATTAATGACTCTATTCTATAGAGACTCTAATAAGTTTAGAAAACTTTCTTTTCCCAGGAGACTTTTTAAAAGCAAAAGCCAAAGATTTCAAATAACACTTTTTCTGAACTGCTTATACAGACAGAGAGAAAATATATGCATATTCATGTACGTATGTATGTATGCATGCACATTTGCATGTTTGTGTATAATCCATAATCATGCAGTACCTCAGAGCTGCAGCTAGCTGTCCTCCATTGTTGGAAAGACTTAAACTCAATCACTGTTCATTTTCAGGGAGTGATACTAATAAATGTGAAGGATTATTTCACAGAGAGAAATCCATGAGTATGAAATCCTAAAATCTACCAGGAATACCATTTATGGTTGAGTATGTTGTGTACTGCACAAACACTTTGACCAGGGATGTACAGGAGTCTGAAATACAACCCACTCCACCTCCCAAGCAGGTCAGTGGATGCCTCAGAATTAAGGCACTGGAAAGGTTTTTGTTAAAGCACTTCCTCAAAAAGCTACCTTCTACATTTTTTTCTTTCACACAGCACATATTTTCTCTAATTACCACAAAACTTATCATGTACTAGCCATAACTATGCCTGCCTAGTATGTAAAGTTCTTTCATTTTTTCTTTAAACTTTTCTTCCAATTTTTCTTTAAAGCTTTATTTCCAATGGTAACCAATCATATATTACAATATTAATTTACCAAGAAAAACTCTCCATGGTCTATCAACAACATTCTCTTTGTTTTTATTTACGTATTTTCTTCTTACATTACTCAACTGCTCCTTTTTCCTCCTGGTAAAATATGTCACTTTTTAAGGTCCAATACTCATTTCAACCTTTTTTTTCAGTTTCCCCTCTGGTCCCAAGATAAGTTATTAGTCACCCACTCTAGGTCTAGGTACTAGTTTATACACACACATATTTTTAGCATTTGGCATATAGATTATATTTGACATGTTTTATGCCTCTCTCCTTTATACTTTGTGAAGTTGTTGAGAGTTAATAAATTATCTTTTTTTATTTTTGAAACATCAGCATTTCAAACAGTGGCATATGGTATGTGGTTAAATATTTGATAAATGGGTAAATTAATGAATGGTTGAATTAATTTTACAAATGAAAAGAAAAAATGATATGTTCTATTGCTGATATTCTTATAGATTACCAAAATCATTTGAAATTAAGCGTCTTTGCTGAAGATAATTCTGAATGACTACTTTGCATCTTAGATTAGAAATCTGAATTCTATAATGTTTGAAGATCTCATCCATGGAGCAATTATGGACTTTGAGAGTTGGGAGCTATTAAGTATTATATAATACGATGGATTCAGAAATAACTTATATGGAAACCAAAAACTGGATATAATGGGAAATATTTGAAAGGGGGAATTGTATATGGTATCTACTTTAAGAGGATTTTAATGTTATACTTTCTATTGAGCCAAAGAAGAAGAGCAGCAGTTTTCCAGTTATTTCACCCTAGTTTTTAGAAGTTATATTTAAGAAAAAGTGGAACATAAAAATTTCCCACTTATTGATTTCAAACTATACTACATAGCTATAGTAATAAAAACTGTATGGTACTGGCATAAAAATAGACACATAGACCAAAGGAACAGAATAGAGAGCCCAGAATTACACTCCCTTGTACACAGTCAACTAATTTTCAACAAGGGAGCCAAGAACACCCAATAGGGAAAGGATAGTCTCTTCACAAATGGTGTTGGGAAAACTGAATAAACATATGCCGAACAATGAAATTGGACTCCTATCCTACACCCTCACAAAAATTAACCCAAAATGGATCAATGACTTAAACATAAGGCCTGATACCATAAAACTCCTAGAAGAAAACAGAAGGAAGAAGTTCCTCAACATTGGTGTTTGCAAAGATTTTTTTGATATGACACCAAAAGCACAAACAAAAACAAAAATCAGCCAATGGGACTATATCAAACTTAAAAACTTATGCACAGCAAAAGAAACAATCAAAAAAGTGAAAAGACAACCTACAGAATGGAGGAAAATTTTTGCAAACCATATATCAGATAAAGGGGCTAATATCCAAAATATATACAGAACTCATGCTCTTCAATAAAAAAAAACAATATGAATAAAAAATGGGCAGAGGAACTAAAGAGACATTTTTTCAAAGAAGACATTGAAATGGCCAACTGGTATATAAAAAGATGCTCAACATCGCTAATCATCAGGGAAATGTAAATCACAACCTCAAGGAGATATCACCTCACATCTGTTAGAATGACTATCATCAAGAAGACAAGAGATAACAAGTGTTTGTGAAGATGTGGAGAAAAAGCTACCCTTGTACATTGTTGGTGGGAATACAAATTAGTTCAACCACTATGGAAAACAATATAGAGATTCCACAAAAAATTTAAAATAGATCTACCATATGATCCAGCAATTCCACTTCTGGGTATATACCCAAAGGAAATGAAAACAGGATATCAAAGAGATATATGTGCTCTCATATTTATGCAGCATTATTCACAATAACCAAGAGATGGAAACAACGTAAATGCCCATCAGTGGATAAAGAACATGTGATACACACACACACACACACGCAATGTAATATAATTGTGCCAAGAGAAAGAAGGAAATTCTTCCATTCGCAACAACATAGATGGACCTTGAGGATATTATGCTAAGCCGTATAAGTCAGACAGAGAGAGACAAATACTGTATGATACCACTTAGATATGGAATCTAAAAATGCCAAATTCACAAAAACAGAAAGCAAAATGGTGGTTCCCAGGGGATGGGTGATGGTGGATAGGAAAGATGTTTAATGGTACAAACTTGCAACCAGTAGTAAATAAGACCTAGAGATCTAATGCACAGTATAGTGAATACAGACAACAAAATTGTATCATAATCATCAAATTTACTACAAGACTAGCACTTAATTATTCCAATGACTAAAAGGAAAGGATAAATATATAATGTGATAGAGGTGCTAATTAGTGTTACAATGTATGAATTTATGAAATTAAAGTTTGTACACCTTAAATTTATAAATGTTATATGTCAAATATATTTCAATTAAAAAAATTTCCCCACCTTAGTTTTTACCCTGCTTATATAACATAGTTTAAACTTTTACTGTTTTCCAGGGACTTCATTTTCTTTCAGATATGGCTTAATACAGTCTTCATCAATGGAAATTTCTGTAACTTCTCTAATCCACACTAGGTCCTTCCATCTCCAATATTCTACCTCTCCAAATGTCAGAATCACACAATTAACCTTTTGGAAGGGACTCCCCTACACCAGTTATGTTTTACATGTTACCTGTAACTGTGCCAATAAATTTTATATCAGTTAAATGTAGGAGTCAGATTTCATATTTCCTACTCATTACAATGTCCAGCACATCTGTCCAGAGTAGAAAATAAAATATGTGTTCAATAATTACCACAATGGTTGCCAGATTTCTTTTTGGATTAAATTGTTTCCTAGACAAATTTAAATCAAGGAAGATTGTCAAGTAGTTTACTATAAAATCAGTAGAACTAATAACAAATATTTTTTAAAACTATTCATAATTTTTAAATTTAATTAATTTAGGTACACGATAATTGCTATTCAACTTTCACCTGTATGCACATTTAGTATTTAAGTCACAATTGCTTATAATTATATTCCATACTTTAATCTTTAAACTTATATCACAACCACATTTTCAATATGCCTAATCATTTTATTGTGATTTATTCATTCATCTATTAACAAACCACTTATGATGATGTGTTAGAGATAATATTACTCTGCAGTATTTCTGTGTTATTATGCAAAGTGCTACAATGTAATCTACAAAAAATCATCACTTAGAGAACTATCAGACACCTCTAGTTAAATTTATTGCTTAAGGGAAGTAGGATAGGATAATAAATATCATGGATAAATAGGAAATTATATAAGGATGTTAAAGGACAGTAGTAGTTGAATGTGTGAAGATAATGAGAAGGAAATATATTTGGTTTGGAGAAAATAAATAACAAAAGGGCAGAAGTTTTAAAAATGTTTTGAGAACAGAGGAAAAAGAGAGAGTGAGGTAAAATGAGTGAAAATTATTTAGTGTTACTTAAAGATATCAATGATATATATCCCAATGAAAACAATATTTTAAATGACTAAATTATTTCTGTGTGCAAGCAAGATAGCAATAGTAAATTAAATAAATTTTCTCTCATCATTGTATTTTAAAAGAGAATATGTATATAATTATGTTGAACATATGTCCTGTTTTATTCCTTTCTCACCATGTAAATAATATATCAGTTCCCCATTCTCCATCAGAAGTTTTCCAAGTATTATACCCGTGCACTAATTCCTCATTAGAAGTTTCCTAATATTATATCAGAAACTCCCCATATTATAGAAGATATCCATAGAAAGATTTCCAATATTATGTAAGTGCCCCATTCATAACTGAAAACATCCCAATATTCTGTCAGTTTCCTTATTCCTCATTAGAACATTCCACCTATCATGCTAGTGCCCCATTCCTCATCAGAAGTTTCCTAATATTATACCAATTAGTCCTCATTGAATATTTTCTAAATATTATATCAGGGCACACATTTTCCCATCATGTTTCCTGATATGGTATCAGTGATCCATTTTTCATTAAAAGTCTCCCCCAAATAGTCAAAACTCTCCATTCTTTATCAAAAGTTTCCCAATATTATTTCACAGTGCTACCACTCCCCATAAGAAAGTTACCAATAATATACGAGTGCCCCCATTCCTCATTTGATGGTTACTGATATTATTCCAATGCTCCCATTCATTATCAGAATTATCTCATAATATACACGTGTTCTCATTCTTCAACAGCAGTTTCCCAATATAATACAAGCCATCATTCCTCATCAGAAATTCTCCTTATTAGGCCATTGTTCCTATTCATCATCATAAATTTTAAAATTTGGAAGTTTCCCAATATTTTATCTGCGTCCCCATTCCTCATCAGAAGATTTTTCATTTTGTACCAGTGCACCATTCTCTATCAAATATTTACCAATATAACAGCATTGCTCACCTTTCTTGTAATAATTTTCTCAATAGTACATCAGTGACTACATTCTTCATTGGAAGTTTCACATTATTACACCACTACCTTCATTCCTCATCAGAAGATTTAGGATACGATACTATTGCCTCCATGCCTTAGTTTTCCAAAATTATACCTGCAATTCCATTCCTCATCAGAATTTCCCCATGTAACACCAGTGGCCCCATTCCTCATTAGAAGTGTCCAAATTAAACACTTGTGACTCTATTCCTAACCAGAATTTTCTCATATTATGATTTATGGGGGCGCTGTTATAATATGGGAAAACTTCTCATTAGGATTAGAGGCAATGGTGCAATGTGGGGAAATGTGATAAGTAATGTTTTACTGGTATAATGTTGGAAAATTTCTGAGAAGGAATGGGAGCACTGGTATACCACTGGGAAACATTTGGTGGTTCCTAATATTTTTCCACTGCCCCATTCTTCATTTGAATTTTCCTCATATGGTACAAGTGTGCCCTTTCGTCTTTGGAAACTTTCCTTTATTATGCCATTAGCCCCAGTCCTCATCAGAAGTTTCCACATATAACAGTGTCCCTATTGCTCCTCAGACATTCTCCAATATTATTACACTAGAATTGTCCCATATTAGATGAGTGCCCCCATTTCTAAATAGAAGTTTCTCTATATGATACCAGTACCTACGTGACTCATCAGAAGATTTCCAAATTGAACCAGAGCTCCCATTCCTAATCAGAATTTCCCTGAGTGATACCAGTACCTCCATTACTCATCAGAAGTGTCTCAATAATATAGCAGAGCTCCACACCTCATCAGAATTTTCTTGTGTTATAAAAGGGCCCCATTTTTCATCATAAGTTTCCCAATAATATACCAGTGGGCCATTTCTCGTTGAAAGTTTTTCTAACATTATACTTGTGATACTATTACTTATCAAAGGTTTCTGCATATGATACTATTTCCTGTAGTCCTCATTATAAGTTTTCAAATATTATTCCAGACTCCAATTCTTGTGAGAAACTTTTCAAATATTATTCCACTTTCGAAGTTTCCCAATATTGTAGCAGTACTCACCTTTCTCATCACAATTTTCCAATGCTAAACCATTGCCCCCCTTATTCATCAGAACTTTCACAATGTAATGACTCTGCCACCATTCCTAATGAGACATTTTTGAGACATATATTAGTGTCTTGATTTCTCATTAAAATTCCCAATATTATGTTCCTTATAGGAATATATTTCCCCACATATACAAGTGCCCTCACTAATCAAATTTCTGTCAGTGTATATCAAGTTTATATCAGTGCCTCCATTCTTCACCCAAGTTTCCCAATACTTTGGAGTATACTCCTTTACTCATGAAATTTTCACAGTATTATATGAATGTCTGGTTCCTTACTAGAAGTTTTCCAATACTACAGCAGTTTCTCCATTCTTCACTGGAAATTTCCAAATACCGCACCAGTGCTCCCATTCCTCATCAGAGTGTTCCTAATATTATACCAAGCCTCTATTCTTCATCACAAGTTTTTCCATATGATTTCAATACTACATTCTCTTCAGAAGTTTCTCCACAATATACTAGTACCCTCATTCCTCTTTAGATGGTCCCCTTTACCATTTCAATGCTTCTACACTAATAAGATAATTGCAAATATTATTTCAGTGCCCTCATTGCTTATTAGCACTTTGTCAATATGCCCCTTTCCTCTTCGGAGTACCCCAGTATTATTCCAGAGCCCATTCTTCTTCAGAATTTACCCATATTATATGGCTACACCCATTCCTCATCAGGTTTCTCCCAATATTAAAGCAGTGTCCCCCATCATCATCAGCTGCTTCACCATATTACGTTTATGCCCCCATATTCATAAGATGTTTGTAAATACTATTTCTGCGCAGCCATTCCTCGTTAGCAGTTTCTTAAGTATTATACCAGTGTCCCCATTTCTCTTCAAAAGTTTCCCAGTTTTATGTCAGTGCCCCATTCCTCATCAGAAGCTTTTCCATATTATTCAAATGCCCTTCTTCCTCATAAGAACTTTATCATTATCATGCCAGTGCTTCTTTTTCTTATAGAAGGTTCTCTCATAATATACTAGCAGCACCTCAATTCTTCATAGAGTATTTATGAATATTATAATAATGCCTTGATTGGTCATAGAAATTTCCAAATATACCATTGACCCTATTCCTCATCAATATTATTTTCATATGACATGGGTCCTCATTCTGCTTCAAATATTTCTCAATATTTTATCATCAATTTCATTCCTTATCAGAAAATTTTCCATGCTACACTAATGCCTCCTTTCTTCATAAAAGTTTTACCTATATTATACAAGTATTCCCATAATGCATTTGAAATTTCCCTATATCATACTAGGACCTCTATTCACATAAAAAAATGTCAATATTATAACAATGCATCCATCCCTCACTGGACATTTCCTAGTACTATACTTCTCCTTTTTTCCTCATCAGATGTTTCTCTATACAATGCCAGTGACCATATTCCCCTTTAGAAGTTACCAATATTATATAACTGCTTCCATTTTTCACCTGAAATTTCCCAATATATGTTTTCCAATGTATTCCCCTATGATATACTATTGCCCTCATTCATCATGAAAAGTTTCTGTATAAATTAACAGTGCCTCCATTCCTAATCAGTACTTTCATAATAAAATTGTGGGTCCATTTTTTGGAACCCTCTTATTCTTATATCAGCACTCCTATTATTCATCAAGTGTGTCCCAGTATGTACTACTCTCACTTTTCATCAGAGATTTCTCAACATTATATCATTCTGCATCTGGGTTTTTAACTATTATACTGGTGTCTTGAATCCTCCTCATAATTTTCCCATATTATATCAATAACCCAAGTATGCATGAAAATTTTACCAATATTAAACCAATGTCCCCCTTCTAAAAAGAAAATTTTAAATATCACGCCATTGCCTCCATTTCTCATCTGAAGTTATCCATATATTACTAGTTCCCAATCTTCTTTAGAAGTTTTCCTATAATATACCAATGTCACTTCCTTATCCAAAATTTACCCACAACAGTGCTGTCATCAGTATTTTCCACATGTACACTAATGTCCCTGTTCCTCAGCTGACATTTTCCCATATAACAGCTATTCTTCAGAAGTTTCCCAAAATTATATTAGCTGTCCCATTCTTTATCAGAAATTTTCATTTTTTCCCTTCCAAGTTTATTGAGGTATAATTGATAAATAAAATTGTACATATTTAAAGTGTGTAAGGTGATGATTTGATATGTGTATATGTACATTGTGAAATGATTATCACAATAAGGTTAATTAACACATCCATAACCTCACATAGTTATTTTTTTTTTGCAGTGAGAACACTTAATATTTACTATTTTAGCAAGTTTCAAATATACAATACATTATGATTAACTCTAGTCACCATGTTTTACATTAGATTTCCAGAATTTGTTCACGTTATAAGAGAAGGCTTGTGCCCTTTCACCAGCATTTCCTCATTTCCCACCTACTTCACCTCCTCCCCTCTCCCAGCCCCTGGTAATTACCATTCTACTCTGTTTTTATGAGTTCAACTTTTTTTTAACATTCCACATTCAAGCAATATCATAGAGCATTTGTCTTTGATTTATTTCACTTAGCATAATGCCCTCAAGGTCCATTCATGTTATTACAAATGCAAGGATTTCCTTCTTTTTATGGCTGAGTAATTTTCCATTGTGTATACACACCCGTATTCTCTTTACCCATTCATCCATTAATGGACACTTAGGTTGTTTCCACATGTTGGCTATTGTGAGCAAAGCTGATATGTACATGGAAGTACAGATATCTCTTTGGGATAATGACTTTGTTTCCTCTGGATGTTCAAAAATATGTGGAGATTAAACAACATGCTACTGAATAACCAATGGGTCAAAGAAGAAATCAAAAGGGAAATCAAAATATACTTTGAGACAAATGAAATGGAAATATAACATACCAAAATTTATGAGATGCAGTAAAAGCAGTTCTAAGATGGGAAGTTCATAGTAATAAATGCCTACCTCAATAAACAAGAAAAGTCTCAAATAAAGAAACTAACTTCACACCTGAAGGAACTAGAAAAAGAAAAAAAAAAGAAGCCTAAAGTTAGTAAAAGGAAGTAAATAACAAAGAGCAGAAATAAACTGAAAGAGACTAAAAAGATAATAGAAAAGATCAATAAAACTAAGAGCTGGTTCTTTGAAAAGATAAACAAAATGACAAACTTTTTGCTAGACTCACTGAGAAAATAAAAGACTCAAAAAATAGAAATGAAAGAGGTGTTACAACTGATACCACAGAAATACAAAGGATCATAAGAGACTACTATAAAAAATTATACACCAATTAGACAACCAAGAAAAAAATGGATAAATTTCTAGAAATATGCAACCTCCCAAGACTGAATCATGATGAAATAGAAAATATGAACCAACCAATTACTAGCAAAGAGAATGAATCCGTAATCAAAAACCTCTCAAGAAACAAAAGCCCAGGATCCAATGACTTCATTGCTGAATTCTACCAAACATTCAAAGAAGAATCAATACCAATCCTTCTCTAACTCTTCCAAAAAATGGAAGAGAGGGGAACTCTTTCAAACACATTTTATGAGGCCAGCATTACCCTGATACCAAAACCAGATAAGGATGTCACAAGAAAAGAAAATTACAGGCCAATATCCCTGATGAATATAGATACAAAAATCTTCAACAAAATATTAGCAAACTGAATTCAGCAATACACTAAAAGGATCATACGCCATAATCAAGTGGGATTTATTCCAGGGATGCAAGGATGATTCAACATCCACAAATCAGTCAATGTGATACACCACATTAACAAAATGAAGGATAAAAATCATATAATCATCTCATCACAGTCTTTCAAAAGGCCACAGGTAATCTTGCCAGGGCAGAGGGTTATCTGCCCTCATTTATTTTTCCTCTTTTTATCTCCCTCTCTGCCTCTGAAAAGCTGGTCACCATGTTGTGATCAGTCCAATGGGGAGGCTCACATGGCTAGGAACTGAGACCACCAAGCAACAGCCAGCAAGGAACTGAGTCCAGCCAAGTACCATGCAAATGAGCCCAGAAGTAGAGATTCTACTCCAAATCAAGTGTTCAGATATCTGGAGTCTTGGCCAACCTCTTGACTCTTGAACCTCAAGAGATCTTGGATCCAAAAGCACCCAGGAGAGCTGCTTCCACCTTCCTGAATCACAGAAACTGTGTGAAATTATAAGTGTTTATTGTTTTATGAGCTAAGATTTGGTGTAACTTGTTATGCAACAATAGATAATTTATAAATAAGTGAAATAGTTCATTAATAACAATAAGATAGTAAAAACTATGAGTGCAAAATGGGAGAGCTAAGTATATACTGGAGAAATTTGGATGGGTGTCACAAATAAGGACTTTTAAGTAGAATTTTCTTGTATGAAAAGAATTCAGATGCAGATGGCACACAAAAGCACATAAGTGAAGAAAATAATGTGGACAATGTTACGTCAGTGGGAATAAATGCTTTTGCTTATTCTGCTTATAAATTGATCCTTCTGATCATCAACATGGTCTACTGATTTTTCAGTTTATTCCCAAAGACTTTTTAAAAAAATTTATAAAGATCTAATTCTTTTTGAAATGGGCATTATGTCCCACTGTGTATACTAAGAATGGGTAAGCTGATTTGGGCAAAAAGGACTAGAAGGCTCATTTAGTCAGTGGTCCAATCTGCTGTGCAATCAAGACATAGACATTCTAACAGTATAACTAAAGTTTTTTACTTCTGTTTTACAAGTTCTGTTGAGAATCCTGTGATAAACAGATGTTTTGGTTATATATGAACAGACAGCATGATACTCCATGTGATAACCAAGGAGCCTTGCATTTTGTCTGCCCACTGCATGTCAATGGGCTATCCAATTTCTTGATCTAGCTTTTTCTCACTCAAACATTTCACCTACAGGAAGGCTTATTTATTTCTCATCATAAACACAAAATATCTACTATTTTTTTAAGCTCTGTTTCCTAACGTTTGTCTAAGGCTGTGTCTGTCATCCTGCTTGAAAACACCAGTGCATGCCATTATTTGAAATGTTGCCAAGGTGCAGAATTTATCTTTGAAGAGTCAATATAGGTGAGCAGTCGAGCTCATTAAAACAGTCTATAAAATGTTAGCTTTCTTTCATACACTTGAGATAAACACACTATAGACAAAGGAATGGAATTCAAAGTCACGAATACATACTCTCTGGGATTAGAAAGTTAGCTTTTCCTCAACTGAGCAGCACCTAATTGTGTTTTCTCTATCTCAACCTCTCCCTCCCCTATACCCAACACATGATGCTAACAAGATTCCCTAGAGACTGGGATCTCATTTTTGTTAATGACTTGAAATACAGACATGTGTTACCTGCTCTAAGTTTTGTGTAATACACAAGGACTTGAATCTGTTTCCACATCATCTTATCTCATTCCTCTGCCTTGTTGCAGAAGAGGAAACAGTCAGCAAAGGTGGTTCAAATGTGAGGCAGAGAAAATGTAGCCCAGGCATCACCAGCTCCAGTGAGAGTCAGGGCAGATTCCTTCCATCAATGCAATGGTAATTTTCTTCCCAGATTTTAGACAAGACTCTAAATTTTCTTTCTTTCATAAGGGTGAGACCACATATTACTATTTTGGTTATTGATCCTGAGAAAGGGATGCTTAGATATATGGCTAAAATGAAACCTATATGATGGCCATTTCTAAAAATTTTACTTCATGTATTTGAATGAGTGCCTGCAAGTGTTAAAGAATGATGGGACAGAAGAGTCAACAATTATGGTGTAAGTTACTTTGATGTGATCCTAAGTGTTAATCTGAGTAGTACAAGTTTCTGAGAATCAGGAAACCTATGGGTTAAAAGTATGAATCAGAAGCATCCTCTTTTGCTTTGACTCCTAACCCCACCACTAATTGGTTGCATGAGCTTGGCAAGAGATTACACTCTCTGTAGTGTAGTTTTTCATTGCAGAATGAAGATAAACATAGAACCCATCTCATAGGGTTACTGTGTAAATCATGTGAGTTAATCCAAATAAGACACCGCTAGACATATCATTAGTACTGTTCTTATCGTATTTCAAGATTAAATGATTTACCAAGACTTCACTTACCTTATTCTGCCATAATTATTTAGCAGGTTATAAATTTCCATGTTTGAAAACACAATTTGGAAAAACCAAGGAGGAATACATTAAAACAGTGAGTATTGGATGTGTGCTGGTACAGCAACATGGTCTATATTTACGTGGCTCTAAGGAGAGAGGACAGTGGGTTTATTAAAGAAAAAAATCAATTTTTTACACACTATTTGGAAGAGACATAGAGCCCATTATTTGAGGTAGAAAGTTTGTATTCCTACCTGAGATTTGTGCTTTAAAGAGGTAAAGTGGTGAAGATCAAAATAAGTGGAAGAGCTTATTCCTCATACTATGAGCATTATTTCTGTCTTGGTATTGGAGATTGGATCATACATGAGTCTAAACTACTATGTGCATTTTATTCTAAATCTCAAAGCATACACAACATAACCCTGTAAGTGAATAAATATGTGCATCCAAATAAGCCTCTCATCGCTGAATGGAAACATTAACAGTGGCAAGCATGTGGGGGTGCAGATCAGATTATCAGAATTATCTGAATTCTACATCCATCTCTGCCACTTATTCATCTTGCAAATTTGACAAACTCACTAAAGTCCTCTGACTTCATATAAGACTTAGAATGGCTGTTTCATATTTTTTTTAATCACAATCATCTTAGCAAATTCTGAAGGTTTTTCTTAAGAGCTGCCATACTTTAAATAGGCAAATATACTGTTAAAATACAAGTAACTATCTCTTCTTAAAAATTCATGTTGTACACTTTAGCAAGATTGTATGGAATCAATAAAAAATAATTTATCCATTATTATGTGTGTGTTTGCATGCTTGCGTATATGTGTATATGTGTGTATACACGTTTGCCTGTGTGTTTATAGATGCTTTTGGAATTAGAATGGGAATTAGTTTTATTCTAATACGTGATAGTATTTCTCAAACTTCAGTAAAGAGAGTTTTCAAAAACAGGGGCTAATTTAGTCTGGCAAGTTACTGAATACCATTTGATGATGTTAAAGAATTAGTGTGTCTGTTATTTCACCATGATTCTACGTCCTCAAGGGACATTTCTTCTGTTCACATCATCAGTTTAATGCTGGCACCCAACATGGCTCAGGAAAATTCCAGCACCATCACCGAGCTGGTCCTTGTTGGATTTTCCAATCACCCCCAGGCTGAGATCCCCCTCTTCCTCCTCTTCTTTCTGGTCTACCTAGTGAATCTCTTTGGAAACACAGCAATTATTGTTTTGGTTGTAATTGATTCCTGTCTCCAGACACCCATGTATTTTTTCCTTTGCCACCTGGCCTTTCTCAACATATTTTACACCACAGCTGTGGTCCCCAAGGTGCTCTTCAACCTCCTTGCTCCCAAGAAAGTCATCTCTTATGAATTCTGCCTTGCACAGACCTACATCTCCCTGTTAATGGGAGCAGCTGAGTGCATTCTTTTGGCAATCATGGCTCTGGACCGTTACGTGGCCATTTGTCATCCTTTACGATACCTGCTCATCATGAACTGGTCTGTGTGTGTGCAACTGGCTGTGGGGGCTTGGACCATCAGCTTCTTTGCCTCAGTGGTGCCTCTCTATTTCACAATAGTTCCCTTCTGTGGCCCTTATGTTGTTAACCACATTTTTTGTGAAGTACCTGTTCTTCTTCATATGATCTGTGCTGATACCTCCCTGCAGGAGACTATCATGGTGATAGGAGCATCTGGTATCCTCTTGTTCCCCTTCCTCCTCATTACCCTGTCCTATCTATGCATACTGGTTGCTGTGATGAGGATGCACTCAGCTGAGGGTAGGAAAAAGGCTTTCTCTACCTGTAGCTCCCACCTGACTGTGGTGACCATTTATTATGGGACAGGAATGTTCATGTACATGAGGCCCAAATCTCTATATTCAGCTCAGGGTGATAAATTGATCTCCTTGTTCTATGCAGTCATCAATCCTGCTTTGAACCCACTAATCTATAGTCTGAGGAACAAGGAGGTAAAAGGAGCCTTGAAGAGAGTTTTAGAGAGATTGGCAGCATCCCAAAGGCAAAAGATTCTCTCTTTAAATGCCTGTAGAGAGAATTTGCATACCTTACTACACTCTCTAAGGCTAGGGACATAAATAACTTAATTAGCTACAACTATGTATAACTCTGTGCCAGAATTATTAGAAATATATTAGGTCATTCTTCTCTGACAGCACCCTATGGTGACCCTCCTTTTCATGACTAATGCTAATGAATTACACTCTTCTATTGAATATTTTTTCATATTAGTAATTCAATTCTAACATGCAAGTTTCACTTGAGAAAAGTGGAATTCAAATTTCAAGGCAGATTTTCTGACTCCATAATTTCACATAGCCTCCATATTTCAATGTTAACTTCCCTTCTAATATTGACAAATTTATTTTTTCTTTGTTAATGAAATGTCACAGCATCCTCTTTGGCTACCTTTTACTCAATCTATGTCTACTTCAAAACACCCATTTCAGTAATGATGGAGAATCTTTCCATAACTTGGTAAATATAGTTAAATTCAACAAATAAGGAAAAGTCTTTATTGATTCTGATTTTCTGAATGTTTCCCAGATATTATGAAACATAATTCAGCTCTCCAACTGTAAGCTGATAATTCCTGACACTTTTGTCAAATATCAGTGTTTTCAAAATGTCACTACATCTCCTCAAACCTGTGAATTTACTCAACTAATGGCTTTCTTGATCGTGTATTTAGTATAAATATTGCAAACTACCGGTCAATTGTCATCTTCTCCCTGAAGTCTTTCCCTAAAAACTAATCCTTCTTACCTTGTTGTGAATTCTACTTTCTTTGATCCAAAACTTTAAACTTCAACTTTTTGTGCTGCACATTTTATTTTAACTTCCCACATGTTTTTTTGACATCATGAAATAATTTTTTTGGACCATGCATAGAACATTGACTCTCCCCAGAAACCTCATAATCTAACACAGGAGAAAGTACGTGCTGACTTCTAACTGCAGTGCAGGGGAAAAAACCTAGTGAATTGTAGGGCTAAGAGGAAAGACCTCTTTTTAAAGATTATTTACACTGAGTCATGAAGAATGAGGAAAATTCACCAGGTTTACATGTCAAAAAAGATGAATTTTAAATGGAGGTGCAGAGTGAAAAAAAAGCACCAAAAATTCAGTGACAATAGTTCAATGTGTCTTGGCTGAAATCCACACTGTCCTCAAGTCATATCTGTAGTTTTCCTTTTGCTGTTAATAAACAGAACAGGATCTTAGCATTTTCCTTTTATTCCCCCTAATGTCAAGTGCCTTGTACACTCTTTACTTGTTAAATTTAATCATGTTACTTTATGCCTCATGTAAATATACTTAATTGACTCTTTTTCTTGTGTTCTTACTTTTGAATGACATATCATATCATTTCATGTAATTTCTCTTTCTTTACTCAGTATTGTATGCCTTTTATTTCCTGTTATGGTGATTTTTGACAAACAACAGTTTAAGATTAGAGCACCTGACACCTCACATGAAAGTCACTTCTGTCTCATTTTCTGTATCTGTAATTTAAAAGAAAAAGAAAAGCATTTATCATACAATTATTAAGAGGGTTACAAGAAAGTTTTCCTGTGCATAAAATTTTAATGTCTTTAGATAATTAAATCCTTTCCTTTTTCCAAGACTCTATTTTCAAAGTATTTACTTCTATTTCTTTAAACCAAGTGCTACATATTAAATATTTTAGCAACATCTACAGCATTGCTGTCAACAATTCTTACTCAAAGTGTATTGAAATGTCCCTCTTTATGTTCTTGGGAATGAGTTGGTTGTGTGTTGCAATGTCTGGTAGTTTCTGCCTATTGACATTCTTTCTTCATTGTGGAGACTCTGACTTCATGGAACATAGGCAGCCAGCTAACCAACTGGAGTCCTCGAGATAAGATAAATTTTCCATGGCCTCTCCATTCCACTTCTATGAAAGTTCCTAGCGATTTATTATTGGGATTCTAACTTTTAATGAGCAAGTTCTCCTCTAAGGACAAACACTGATAATGGAGTGAAGTTTAAGAGGGACAACAAAAGTTGGTTCCTGTGAGGCTCAATATATTTAATAATTAAAAACTAAGGCTTCAAAAGGATGTTAATTATGTGAGGTAAATACATGTTAACTAACCTTATTCTGGTAAACACTTTGCAATTTATAAGCATATCAAATAATCACATTGCACATCTGAAACTTACACAATACTATACATAAACTATATCTCAATAAAGCTGGGGAAACAAAAAAGGATACCCAGAGTAACTTTTTGTAAGAAGAACCCTAAACCATTTGAACAGACCTCCAAACAACAAATGCACACGTGTATGCACGCATACACAAACACACACACACACTTATACATCACAAATTTAAAGATAAGACTTCTCAGTCACAGAAGAATGATGAATTCTTTTGTTTTATTTTACTCTCATTATTTTTTAAATTTTTTATTGAGATATTTTTGACAAATAAATTGTATATATTTAAAGAGTATAATGTGATGAATTGATACCTGTATATATTGTACAATCAAGATAATTAACACATCCTTCACCTCACGTAGTTACCATTTCATTTATTTACTTTTTGTGTGAGAATTCTTAAGATCTACTCTCCTAGCAAATCTCAATTATATAAAACAGTGTTATTAACTATACTAACCATGCAGTACATTAGATCCTCACAACTTATTTATCTAATAGCAAAATGTTTCTACCTTTTGACCAATATCTCCCCATTTCTCCCACCCCCCCAGCTCCTGGCAACTACCATTTTACTCTCAGTTTCTGTGAGTTTTACTTTTTGGTGTTTGGCTTCTGTTTTTAGATTCCACATGTAAGTGATACCATGTACTATTTGTCTTTCTCTCTCTGGCTTATTTTCCTTAGCATAATGTGCTCCAGGTTCATCCGTGTTGTCCAAATGGCAGGATTTCCTCATTTTATATGGCTGAATAAAAGTCATTGTATATATATGCCATATTTTCTTTATCCATTCATCTGTTGACAGACACTTAGGCTGTTTTCATGGCTATTCTGAATAATACTGCAATGAACAAGGGGGTGAAGATTTCTCTTTGAGATACTGACTTGACTTCATTCAGATATATCACAGAAGTGAAGTGCTGGATCATATGGTACTTATACTTTTAATGTATTAAGGAACCTCCATACTGTTTTCCCTAATAACAGTATCAATTTACATTCCCAACAACAGAGTACAAAGGTTCTCTTTTCTCCACATCCTCACCAACATTTCTTATCTTTTGTCTTTTTGATAATAGCCATTCTAATAGGTGTGAGGTGGTATCTCATTGTGATTTTAATTTGCATTTCCCTGACCTATTCATATACCTGTTTGCCATTTGTGTGTATTGTTTGCAAAAATATATATTCAGGTCCTTTTTTCATTTTTAAATCAGATTATTTGTTTGTTTTTGCTATTTAGTTGTATTAATTCCTTATATATTTTGGATACTAAACTCTTATCAGATTTATAGTTTGCAAATATTTTCTCTCATTCTAGAAGTTGCCTTTTAATTTTGTTGATTGTTTCCTTTGCTGTGAAGATGTTTAGTTTCATGTAGTCTTGCTTCTTTATTTTTGTTTTTGTTGCCTCTGCTTTTGGTGTCATATACGAAAAATCATTGCCAAGACCAGGTCAAGGAGATTTTTTTCCAATGTTTTCTTCTTGGAGTTTTAAGATTTTAGGTCTTACATTTAAGTCTTTAATTCATTTCAAGTTAATTTTTGTGAGTGGCGTAAGATAGGGGTCCAGTTCATTCTTTTGCATGTGAATATCCAGTTTTCCCAGCACCATTCGTTGAAGAGGTTAGCTGTTTCCCATTAAATATTCTTGGATCCCTTGTCAAATATTAGTTGACTGTGTATATGCCATTTTATTTCTGGGCCCTCTATTTAGTTACATTGGTCTTGTGTCTGTTTTTATGCCAATAACATACTATTTTGATGATTATGGTTTGTAACACAGCTTGAAATCAGGAAGTGTAATGCCTCCAATTTTGTTCTTTCTCAGATTGCTTTTGCTATTCAGGGGTTTTTGTGGCTTCATATGAATTTTAGGATCATAGGTTCCTTCATATGCATTTTTATTCTCTTGCCACTTTTAAAATTCTCTCTTTGTCTTTGATTTTTTTTTTTTAGCTGAGGAAGATTCACCCTGAACTAACATCTGTTGCCAATCTTCCTCTTTTTTTCTCTTGAGGAAGATTAGCTCTGAGCTAACATCTGTGCCAATCTTCCTCTATTTTGTATGTGGGTTGCCACCACAGCATGGCTGATGAGTGGTGTAGGTCCATGCCTGGGATCCAAACCCTTGAACCTGGGCTGTCGAAGTAGAGCATGCTGAACCCAACACTAGGCCACAGGGCCAGCTCCTCTTTGTCTTTGATTTTTGACAGTTTTATTATAATATGTTTTGGTGAAGTCTTCTTTGGGTTGAATCTCTTATTGGGACTTATCAGCTTTATGTACTTGGATAGCCATATCTCTACTCAGATTTGGGAAATTTTCAGTCATTATTTCTTTAAATAATCTTTCTGCCCCTTTCTCTCTCTTTTCCCCTTCTGGAACTCCCATAATGTGAATTCTGTTTCATTTTATGCTGTCCCACAATTCACATAGATTTTCCTCACTCTTGTCCATTCTTTTTTCTCCTCTGATTGGATTATTTCAAATGACCTCTCTTTGAGTTCACAGGTTCTTTCATCTGTTTGATCAAGTCTGCTGTTGATGATTTCTACTGCATTTTTTATTTCATTCATTGTATTCTTCAGATCCAGAATTTCAGTTTGAATGTTTTTTATAATTTCTACCTCTCTGTTGAACTTCTCATTTTGTTTGTGTATTGTTTTCTAATTTTGTTCAATTCTCTGTGTCCTCTTGTAGCTTGCTGAACTTCCTTAAAACAATTATGGTGAATTATTTTCTGGCAATTTGTAGATCTCCATGTATTTGGGGACAATTACTGGAAAATTACTGTGTTTCTTTGGCAATGTCATGTTTTCCTGATTTTTTTATGTTTCTTATAGTCTTATGTTGATGCCTGTGCATTTAATGGAGGAGTCACCTCTTCCAGACATTTCAGACTGATTTTGGTCAGGAAAGACCTTCACCTGAGGATGGATGTGAGGATGCTGACTTTGTGAAGTGTGCTGGTTCCATCTCTAGGGAAAGCCCAGCAACACAGCCTCTGTGCAGTTCCATCAGCCCTGGCCCCAGGGTGGCACAACAGTAGTTCGTTCTGGGAGGGTGGAGCAGAGCTGCATCTCCCCCACCCAGGTGTATGCAGCAGTGATGGCTGCTATTACCTCAGTGGTGACAGCTGCTGGCATCTTCTGCAGAGCAGTCCATTGGGGTCTGTGCTGATGAACACTATAGGGTCATCTGCTGTGAAAGCTGGGGAGATCCCACAGCTGTTGTAGGGGCTGCTGAGGTCTGCAGCAGCAAATACTGTTAGAGTCCTCTGCAGAGCAGGCCACTGGGGGTAGCGATGGCACCTGCTGCATGACTGATACTGGTAGCTCCTTGCCTTATTTGTTCCTAGCCATCTCCAGACATCTCCAGATGTCTCCACTACATTGATCTCCCCAGTGACCCTTTCTGTGCAGTTATTCTCCATTTTTTGTTCCACTGTGCTGCTGCAGGTTTTTAATTGGACTCTTGAGCCCTCTAAGGGCTACTTTTGTTTGTGGATAGCTGTCTAATTGTTGTTTTTGGCTGGCAGGGATGGGGAATAAAGGCTGGTATCTCCCACTTTGCCCTCTTGCTGACATCATCCTCTTGAATTCTTACAGCCTGTGCAGAACACTCTGTAGTGAAAGTAGAGCAAAATGAGTTTAAGAAATTACCAGATAGGTCACTTATTGTCTTATTTGTGGGGGTAACCTTATAATTTATAAGGTTATTAAATACATAGCCTTATTTATTCATTATAATTTATAATTTATTGTCTAAAGTAGGATATTATTGATGGTGAAAGGAAGCAATATTAATAACTTGCTGGGACAATAAGCCTGTCTGACTCTGATGAAGGAGGTTATAATATCCTACATATATGTGTAATGTACTTTACAACAAAATAATGATACACAAATATTTTTGTGACTATTTCTGGTTTGGGTGAATACAAAATAATTTGACATAATTCATTCATTCAAAATTGTGTTTTCATTAAAAATATATTTTTGATTTTGTTAAATGGCAATAAATAATTATTTTTATCAAGCTTTTACCATTTTCCCCATAACCATCCAAATTACAAGTTCTTTGCTGTTCAAGAAACATTTTCACCACCTCTGCTTTACTATTCTATTTTCCTTCTCCTGAATTTATTCTTTCTCATATCTTCACATGTTAAAATGCTCCTACTTGCCATCTTGCTCTTAAACTGCCATGACATTGTTCTATACCAATGTTATTCTCTCAAACAATTATTTATATTCCCTTCTGTGTCTGGTGCTCCATTATCCTTTATAAGGGCCTCTTTTATCCTTACATTATTTTTTCCTTCCATAGTAAATATATAGAGCAACAGTGACAGGTAAGATTCATCTCTAAGCCATTATTGTAAGTGACTTATAGACAAATAAATAAATTTTAAAATATGGAGTAGACACATAGAATATAGTGTTTATATTATACAAAAGTTTATAATGTAAGATCATGGGAATAAGCAGATAATAAAATAGTACACAATGATTACTGGTAATATTAAGGTGCACATATATAGAAATGCTGATTATAATTACCATAAAAATAAATGGATATGTATTTTGAAGTTATGGGTAAATATTCTTTCTTCCTTCAAAGTTATATTTCATATATCTTTGTTGCTTTTTCAAACTGACTATTTCAAGAGATTCATTACTTTGTAATTGTGTGGGGTTTGTAAGGGAATTGTGTGAGAACTGGTAAGAGCAATCATTACAGTAATTGCTGATCATAATGCTGGACATTGTGCATAATAGTAGCAAATGTTAGATATGGTTCCTGCCCTTAAATGCATAACATTTTGTTTGGACAAATAAAAGTAGCACACATGAAAACTGAAACCCATGTGACAGCCCAAATTAATGGTCATGTGATGAGGTTCTGATCAGAGCCATGGAGATAGAATGGGTTGGTGGGCAGTGGAGTAGCAGGGAACTCCCTTTCAAAAGGATTGCATTAAGGTACACCTTGAAGAAGAGAAAGACATGGAAAGAAACCAGGAAGATATACTTGTTTCAATGAACCCTAAACTGGGAAAATTTTAGTAATTCACAATTTCTAAATATGACTTCTAAAAACTAGGAGCATTTTAGTTTTCATGAGGAGAAGGGGTTGAGGCAGAAGAGAGCCAGAGTGCTCTCTTCTGCCTCAAAAGAAGGTATAAAAATAAATATTCTAATCAAAGAAGAAATAAAAAAATACCTGTAGACTAATGAAAATTAACAAACAACATACCAAAATCTCTGGAATTCAGCAAAAGAAGTACTAAGAGGGAAATTGAGGTAGGCACTACAGGCCTACTTCAAGAAACAAGAAAAATCTCAAGGAAGCAATCTAACACTACATATAAAAGAACTAGGAAAAGAAGAACAAAGCCTGAAGTCAGTAGAAGGAAGGAAATATTAAAATCAGAGTGTAAATAAATGTAGAGACTAAAATTACAATAGAAAAGATCAATGAAACTAAGAGCTGGTTCCTTGAAAAGATAAACAAAATGGACAAACCTTTAGTAGGACTCACTAAGAAAAAAAGGAAATGGCTCAAATAAACAAAAGCAGAAATGAAAGAGAAAAATTACAAGAGATACCACAGAAATACAAATGACTATAAGACAATACTATGAAAGTCTATATGCCAACAAATTGGATAACCTAGAAGAAATGGATACATTCTTAGAATCATACAACCTCCCAAAACTCTTGATATAGTCAAGAAGAAATAGAAAATCTGAATAGACCAATCACCAGTAAAGAGATTGAAACAGTAATCAAAAACCTCCCAAAAAACAAATTTCAGGACCAGATGGCTTCTCTGAGGAATTCTACCAAATATTCAAAAAAGATTTAATACCTATCTTCCTCAAACTCTTCCAAAAATTGAAGTGGAAGGGAAAACTTCCTAACTCATTTTACGATACTAAAACCAGAGAGGGACAACACAAAAAAAGAAAATTACAGGCCGATATTCCTGATGAACACAGATGCAAAAATCCTCAACAAAATATTAGCCAATCAAATACAATAAAAGGATCACACACCATGATCAAGTGGGATTTATTCCAGGTATGCAAGGATGGTTCAACATCTGCAAATCAATCAATGTGATACACCACCTAATAGTAAAGGATAAAAATCATCATCATCTTGGGCCGGCCCGGTGGCGCAGCGGTTTAGTTCGCGCTTGGCAGCCCGGGGTTCGCCGGTTCGGATCCCGTGCGCCCGCCGATGCACTGCTTGTCAGCCATGCCGTGGCGGGGTCCCATATAAAGTGGAGGAAGATGGGCACGGATGTTAGCCCAGGGCCAGTCTTCCTCAGCAAAAAGAGGAGGATTAGCTACAGATGTTAGCTCAGGGCTGGTCTTCCTCACAAAAAAGAAAAAAAAAAAATCATCATCATCTCAATAGATGCAGAGAAAGCTTTTGACAAGATTCAACATCCATTTATAATAAAAACTCTCTGTAAAATGGATATAGAAGGAAAGTACCTCAACATAATAAAGGCCATCTATGACAAACCCATAGATAACATCATACTCAACAGTGAAAAACTGAAAGCTATCCATCTAAAAACAGGAACAAGAAAAGAGGCCCACTCTTGCAACTCTTATTCAACATACTTTTGGAAGTCCTAGCTAGAGCAACTTGGCAAGAAAAAGAAATAAAAGATATCCAAATTGGAAAGGAAGAAGTAAAAGAGTCACTATTTGTGGATGATATGATTTTAAATGTAGAAAACTCTAAAGAATCCACCAAAAAAAACTATTATAAATAATTAAAAATACAGTAAAGTTGCAGGGTATAAAATCAACATACAAAAATCAGCTGTATTTCTATATACTAACAAAAAACTAGCAGAAAGAGAAATCAGAAATACAATCCCATTCGCAATCACAAAAAAAGGAATAAAATACCTAGGAATAACTTTAACCAAGGTGGTGAAAGACATGTACACTGAAAACTATAAAACGTTGAAAGAAATTGAAGAAAACACAAAGAAATGGGAAGATATTCCATGCTCATGGATTGGAAGAATTTAAAAAGTTAAGATGTCCATATTACCTAAAACAATCTGCAGGTTCAATGCAATCCCAATACAGAATCCCAATAACATTTTTCACAGAAATAAAACAAAGAATCCTAAAATTTATATGGAACAACAAAAGACTCTACAAAGCCAATGCAATTCTGAGAAGAAAGAACAAAATTGCAGGTTTCACACTCCCTGATTTCAAAATATACTACAAAATGATAGTAATCAAAACAGCATGGTACTGGCAGAAAAAGAGACCCAAAGATCAACAGAACAGAATTAAGAGCCCAGAAATAAAACCACATATTTACAGACAGCTAATCTTTGACAAAGAAGACAAAAACATATACAATGGAGAAAGGAAAATCTCTTCAATAAATGGTTTTATGAAAACTGGACAGCCACCTACAAAATAATGAAAGTAGACTGTTTTATTACACCATACACAAAGATTAACTCACAATGGAATGAAGACTTGAATGCAAGACCTGAGACCATAAAACTCCTAGAAGAAAACACAGACAGTATGTTCTTTGACACTGGTCTTAGCAGTATCTTTTTGAATATGTCTCCTCAGGTAAGGGAAAGAAAAGAAAAAGTAAACAATGGGACTACAACAAACATAAAACTTCTGCCCAGCAAAGGAAACCATCAACAGAACAAAAAGACAACCTATCAAATGGGAGAATATATTTGCAAATCAGATACTCAATAAGGGGTTAATATCCAAAATTGTAAAGAACTCATACAACTCAACAACAAAAAACAAACAACCTGATGAAAAAATGGGCAAAGGATCTGAACAGATATTTTTCCAAAGAAGATAAACTGTTGGCCAATAGGCACAAAAGGTGTTCAACATCACTAATTATTAGGGAAATGCAAATCAAAAACACAATGAGACATCATCTCACGCCTGTCTGAAAGTCTATTGTTAAAAAAGCAAGAAATAACAAATGTTGGAAAGGATGTGGAGAAGAGGGAACCCTCATGTACTGCTGATGGGAATGTAAATTGGTGCGACCACTTTGGGAAACAGTATGGAGATTCCTCAAAAAATTAAAAATAGAACTACCATATGATCCAGCAATACCACTTCTGTCTATTCATCCAAAGAACACTAAAACTCTAATTTGAAAAGATATATGCACCCCTATGTTCATTGCAGCATTATTCATAACAGCCAAGACTTGGAAACAACCTAAGTGCCCATCAATGGATGTACAGATAAAGATGTGGTATATATGTACACACACACACACAAACACACACACAATGGAATACTACTCAGCCATAAAATGATGACATCTTGCCATTTGGGACAACATGAACGGATCATGAAATAAGTCAGATGGAGAAAAACAAACACTGTAGTTTTTACTCATATGTGGAGAATAAAAAAATAAACAAACACATAGATATGGAGAACAGATTGGTGGTTACCAGAGAGGAAGGGGGTTGGGGTGAAAGCAAAAGGGGTAAAGGGGCACATGTGTATGGTAATGGATGACAACTAGATTTTTGGTGGTGAACGCAATGTAGTCTATACAGAGTCAAAATATAATGACGTACACCTGAAATTTATATGTTATAAACTAACGTTACTTCAATGAAAACCTAAATTACACTAAAATGAAATTTAAAAAGTCAGAAAATAACACCCATTTCCACTTGTACTTACACATTGTCCCATTAAAGCTAACTTAACACTGAACAACAAAATCAACATTGTCTCAGAGTAATTTTGCCTGTGTATAATTTCTCAACTGCTCCTATACATTACATGATTCCTCTTCTCAGATATTGCTCACTGAGAGTCAATTGTAAAGTCATGATTCCTGATTATAATATTAATTTTTAGAATAAATTATCATATAAATCCACTTTCCCATTTACTCTTCAATATCCCTCTAGCCTCTAAATTCTATATTCTTTATGGATGAAGTCTTCATTGGACTCCAGTTCAGAGGGTGGAGGTTTCACTTACAACACCCTTTATGAAAAGGTATGCTCCTTACAGATTTTGCTACTCTATACAAATAATAGTCAATACTTTCAATTTCCCATATTCATTTGTTTATTCATTCAAACACTCACCAAATATTTTCAACCACTTACCATATGCCACCATGCTAAGTGTTAAAATATCCAAAGTGAATAAAGTATTTATTTGAATAATTTCACAAAGAATTTGAAAAAGGTATAAATACACTTGGAATTAGACTATGTGCGGAGTATATATGTATACTCCAGAGGACTATAGATGAAAAGTAACTAGACTTGCAGTCAGAGAGCACACAAAAATGGTGGAAACCAATTTTAGGCCTTAAAAAATCAATTTCATTTTACCTAAAGAAGAAACAGGCCGAGGGGCATTCAAGGGAGAAAAAAATTACATTTGCAAATCTAACAGTGTTGAAAAACAACATTATTTTTAGGTCACGGAAAATAATTCCTTCCAAAACAAGAATGTAATATATATTTAGCAATAATTGAAAATAAAAGTTGAAAAACTGTAGAAATAAAATTGTGTAAGATCCTATATACACACAAGTAGGGCTACAAAGAGCACATAAGGGAATGTAAGAAAAATGAGAAAATATTCTCTTTCTGGAAAAAACAGATAATAAAACAGACTCACGAATTTGAGACCCCCTCCCTTCACACACACAAATTTATTTTGAGTGTCCAGTGGATCTTCTGCCTACCCAGGGCTCTTTGTGCAGTGAATAACCTGCTCATTCATGTCTGCCAGCCCTCACGTAGGACTCAATTCAAGTATTTAGATTCTGTTTGGTAAAGAAGTCTTTCATATTTATTAGATAGACACATTATAGTGAAATTATGTTTACACTTAGACTAGAGTCATCCATTGAAAATAAGTAAATACAAAATAATGGAGTGCATATGTTCCTGATACCATAAGACAGCTTATTTACAGGTAAGAATTTTACCTAAAATATTTTAGCCAAGTTTGCACAGAAAAAGAATTAATTATATTATTTGAAATTCGTCACCCTTCTAGTCTTAAAACTTCTCCTGGGAAAGCAAAGTTTTCTGTATATATTGCAGTCTCAGAGGAACACACTCATTAAAAAGTTTCACGAACACTTTCAGAGAGAGTAAAAACTTGGCTCTCAAGCTCCCTGTGGGTATGTAGCCTGATGAGCTGCTTTTAAAGATTTGTTAGCCTCTGAAAGTCTTTCTTCCTGGAGTACCCCGTGCTGCTGAATTGTCCTGTGCTAATTTGTCCATCATCACAAGGAGCCTGGACTAAACGGTTACTATGGAAACTCTACCTTTTGGACCCCAAAGCTCAGTTACAAAAGGAAAAAGTGGTGCAAAAGTGGGAATTTCTTCTGCTTTTTCTTCATCTAAATCATTTTCACTGGACAGGAGCCAATTCTTGTAAGACAGGACTATGGGGTGATAGAGCAAGAAGTTTTCTGTGTTTGGAAAGAAAATGAGAGACTTACTAGCAGTATTTCCTAAGTAATAGCATGTGGCATGTCTAGTCAGAAGAAGATATGCACCCATGGATAATGTTTCACATTTATTTGAAAATGAGGTGCTAGGGAAGGTTAGAAGAATATTGTATGATCAGATCTTTATATAAAATTTTGCTTTAAGCAAGTCAGAACTGATTCATTTTAATGAAAAATAAACTTGCATACTCTCCCACATGTTTCTGTGGGATGTCAAACATTGCTTATTTCTGCGATGTCCACTTTTCCTCCTTACTTTCTTTAGCCCTAAACCTAGACCTCAGTGTCTAGGTTTAATTCAAGGCACATTCACCAAATAGTTGTTCAAAGTTCTACAGTAAGTGTATTTCCCATCTATTGTGAAAGAGCTTCTCTCTTTCTCTACCCACCCCGCCCCACCATCTTCTAGTCTCTCTTTCTGCAATTGATGCACATTGTCTGGAATTATATTGTCAAGAGCACTGCTTTACTTGCTCCTATCACTAAAAAACATTAAACATATATTTGATAGCCTGAGCCTTCTGTCTAGTTAATGCTTGTAATGCTTCTATGTTTTATATTGTCTGACAATGAGATCTTAAAGGGAATTTGTGGGTTACAGATAGAGCATTCCTCATTTGAATACCTTTTTGTGGCAGTTAAATTTCTTCTCTTACAACTACTTCAAAGGATTAAATAAAAACTGTTATATGTGCTTTTATAAAATTTGGGATAGTTGTCCCAAATTGTTTTACTCTGTCTAAATAATATTATATTAGCTTATAGTGTAAAGTCAAATTTATTGCTTTGCTTAAAAAAATAGACTCTTTAAAAGTTAGAATGTTTAAGATTATATCTAAAACATTTTGGCCATTTCTGAAAACAAAAACCAATCCCATATTTTGGTTGGAATAGCATCCTAATAATAAATAATTTTGCAATATTGATTCTAATCACGGGATTTGGACTGTCATTCCATTCATAACATTGTGTATATTTCCTATAATTTATTTCTAAATGTTTTAATTTAATAATACTCACATATAATTTATTGTTTATTTTATTTTTTCTGAATCATAAATTGTAGGAAATATTGTGTCAAATTCTCTATGTTATTTTCATTTCTGATTGTATTTCTAAAAGTTGTCTGTCATAAATTTGATGTGATCTCTCATGCCGTTTAGTTTTATGAGATTTGATCTTCCACTTTTTGTCTAATTTTGTGTTCTTTGCATTGAGTAATAATTTTCTGCCATTAGTATTACCACACAAACTTCAATTTTTTGCATGTTTTTTCAGAAATATTTATACCAATGCTTATATATTTTTTTAAGTTTTGAGCCATTATATGTTGTGTGTGTGTCTGGCAAATTGCTTTGTGTCTTATATTCCAGTCTCAAATTAATATCAGTACAAATGAATATATTCACGTTTATTTATACAATTCTTATTGCTGTAGACATGATTATTTTCAAAATGCTTTTTAAAAAAATTGCTTTATTTGTTATTTCACGAAGAGATTATGTTTATCTCCTTATTCCCATTTTCCTTTATGGAGGAAATAACATGTGCTACCTCTCATTTCTGCCAAAATCGTATAATTTCCCTTTAGTTTATATTACTCTACCTATTTTTATATGATTATTTTTTAAACTTGAGGATTCTTTGTGTCCTCCTCCTGCCAAGTCATTGTAAATTTATGCTAGATAAAAGCAATGTTGACACTGATCTTCATAGAGCAAAACCTTGTCTCAGATCATCTTATCTGTGACTAATTCAGATGCAAAACTTTAATAATTCTCTTGTCCTCATCAAAGAAAACATTTTAAAAATTTAATTGAAAAATTATCAACACTTTTGCAAATATTAATATCGTATTATGTAATCCTTTTACACTGGCTGCAAAATTTTCAAGAATAAATTAACTTCATTGGAGTTCAATACAACGCAAATGAAAGTAAAGGGCAGAAAAGAAATATAAGTGCAAATCTATAGAGATAATAATTCTAAATATATGAAGAAAGATAAGTTAATTTATTTCTATTTTTTCACCTTTGCTAGCAGTTGGAGTGCTAGAATCCCAGGTGGGAAAATCCCCCTGTTATAAAGGCTGCCACACGTGCCCACAGTCCATTGTGGTCCTAGAAGACAGAGCTGCAACAATGACTTGGAACTGGAGCCTGTGCCCTCTGTTTGTCCTTTCAACATCTACACAGCCCAGTCCCTACAAAGTAAACATCAGAAGTAAACTGCTGTTATATTTACAGGTACCAACTACATCTTTCATTGGTGTATTTTATCAAAGCACTTACTTGACAAATTTCTTATTGATAAAACATATAGGTATCATTATATATTTAACATACTTCACCCCCAAGAATTAGGGAACATAAAAAAGAAAGAAGAAGTTATGAAAATTGATTTTCACATAGCCTCATCTGGAATTTTGTAGGAAATATTGCACCTAACCATAATATCAATCTTGTTGCTCAATTTTGCTAGAAACAAAAGAATAACTAAAATAATTTATTCTCACTTTCCCCTAAATCTTATAATTTAATGAGTTATTCATCATTCTTTTTTCTCTGCTATAACTCTCTTTACAGTAAAAAGAGACATAAAACATGGAAAGGAGGAATTGGACATTGGTGACTGAGTTTATTCTCACAGGGATACCAACTACCAGAACCCTTGGGGGCCTACTGTTCTTGATTTCTTTAGTGGCCTTCTTGGTGACTGTCCTTGGAAACACCCTCATCATTACCCTGATTCTTGTGGATTACAGCCTTCACTCACCCATGTATTTCTTCCTCAGCAACCTCTCTTTTAGTGAAATATTAACCACGACCTGTGCTGTTCCCAAAATGCTGGCAGGCTTCCTGTCAGAGAGAAAGACCATCTCAGTTGGTGAGTGCTTTGTGCGGTCCTATTCCTACTTCCTCTCAGGATGCACTGAATTAATCCTTTTTGCCATCATGTCTTATGATCACTATGTGGCCATTTGCAGCCCCCTTCAGTACCCTGCGATTATGACCAGCTCACTCTGTGTCCATCTTGTCATCTTCTCCTGGGTGAGTGGCTTTCTCCTCATCCTGCCATCCACTGTCCTTAAGGGAGGACTGCCATACTGTGGCCCCAATGTGATTGATCATTTTTTTTGTGACAGTGCCCCCCTCCTCCACTTGGCCTGTGCTGACATCCGTGTCATTGAACTCTTGGACTTTCTCAGCTCCCTTGTCCTGCTCATCAGCTCCCTCTCCCTCACAGTGGTCTCCTATGTTTACATCATCTCTACCATTCTGAAGATACCCTCAGGCCAAGGTCAACGTAAAGCCTTTGCCACCTGTGCCTCTCACTTCACTGTGGTCTCTATGGGCTACGGGATATCCATCTTTGTCTATGTCCACCCCTCCCAGAAGAGCAGCCTGCATCTCAACAAGATCCTTTTTGTCCTCTCCAGTGTCAACACACCACTCCTGAATCCTTTCATCTTCAGTCTACGGAATGAATCCATGAAAGATGCACTGAAGGACAACTTGGTCAAGAGCCAGAACTTCTTGAAGGGGATCAGATCCAAGTGACAGGATCTTTGAGAATTATCTTAATCCTGGGGATTCTCAGCTTCACCAATACTTCCAGCAAAGCCCTGTGATGCTTGTAAATTAATAGATATTGTAACTTATGAAAGCATCTTCAATTTTTATAACATAATATCCTGGTTTCATGTGCATGTTAGATTTTGAAGATTGTGTTACAATAATAAAAATTCTCATTTCTGGGTGGTAATAAAAGTTGGTGGTGGGTAGGAGTAATAGTATAGTATTTAGTAAAAAGCTCAATTTCATGTATCACTTGATTGAGAATATATTTTGTATATATATATATCAGTCAGTTCATCTCTTTGGATTATAGAAAGGAAAGTTCTCAGAACACTCTGCCACCCAACACACAAACATACTTACATAGGAATTTCACTTTGGAATAGAATTTGAGATGTTTTAATATGGATTTAAACTCTATCTTACTTTGAAATAGCATATAGATAATTAATTTTGCTTTATTCTTTTTGTTTGTTTTCTGCTGAGGAAGATTTTTCCCTGAGCTAACATCTGTTGCCAATCTCCCTCTTTTTTTTTTTTTTGCTTGAGAAAGAAAGATTAACCCTGAGCTAACATCTGTGCCAAGCTTCTTCTATTTTATATGTGGGTTGCCACCACAGCATGACTTTAGAGTGATGTAGGTCTGTGTTCAGGATCTGAACCCACGAACCTGGGCCATCAAGGCAAAGTGTGCCGAACTTAACCTCTATACCACGGGGCCAGCCCCACTTTATTCTTCATTTCAGTTCAATTTTACTTATTATATTGCTATTTAGATCAAAAGCTTCTAAATAGTAAAGTTATTTCTTTATATTGATTTATTTCCTATATTCCACAGTTTCTTCAAGTACAAGTATTTTATAACTTAGCATTAGGGTTATTCAGGAAAATCTAATACCAATATTTATAATGAGGGAGGGAGTGAAACAGTAGGTGGTAACTGGAAAGCAAATAAGCAGAAGGAGTAACTTAAGGTTATGGATTTGTCAAGGACCAAGAAGAGGCTATCTCTGCACAAGCCAGGAAATAATCATTGGGGGGACTGGTAATACTGGGAATTCTGTTTTAGAACAAGCAAAGCTTATATAAGCTCCAGGAAGCTGTTGATTAGAGATATTAGAAAAATGAAAAATTGAACGTGAAGGTAGATTAATATAAACTATCTAAACCGAACGAAAGAAAAATGAGTAGCACCAAAGGGAGCCTTGTCACAATATGACATGCTTTAATGTATGTATATTTATAGTCCCTGAGTGGAAAAGAGTGAATTGTGAAACGAAAAAAAACCATGAAGGACTAGTGACTGAATAATTCCCAGGTTAGGTTTTCAAAATGCCAGATTTCCAGAAAAAGGAAGAGTAGCAAAATTCAAATAAGATCATTATAAAGTTAATAATATCTAGGCACATCTGAGTCAAATGTTGTAAACATAAAGTAAAGATAAAATTTTCAAATAACCATAGGAAAAAAAGGCACATTGAATACTGAGAGAAAAGGGTAAAAATCATCGCTGAGTTTTCATGAAAGCAGATGACAATGGAAACATAAGTTTTAAGGGCAGAAAATATAAAAACAAACAAACAAAACAGTGGAACTCAAACATCTATATCTTTAAAAAATTATGATAAAATAAGGACTTCCTTGATTAAAACAAAACAAAAAATGAAAAGCAGAACGAACTTGTCACTAACACATGTAGAGGATAAGAAATGTTAAATGTTAAATATTCAGGCTAATGGGAAATGATTCCCAGTGGAAACTCAGATTAAGTGGAATAAAAAGCATCAGAAATGGTTAACAAGTTAGCCATACAAAATATTTTGCTTTCTTTTTATCATCTCATTTAAAAAACAACAGACTTTAAGTATGAACATAAACAGCATAAAAAGTCTCTAATGTGAAATAACAGAAGTACTATTTATGACAAAAGTTGATTAATGGTTATTATATTTGTGAAATAGGACATAGGAATAGGAAGTAGGAAGCAGGATGCAGGAAATGAGAGACTAGAAATCTCGCTGTTGTTTTCAGAAGGGAGAAGATGGAAGGAGGAAGTATGGAGTGTATTGCAGCACTGTATTGCCTATTACAGACTTAGATAAGTAAAAAATATTAGCCCTACAGCTAGTACTGAAAAATAATAGTAATAACAGAATGTTGTATACCTAAGAAATCAATAGAAGTGAAAGAGAACACTAAAATAATATATTATTAACAAACAAACAAAAAAGGACAAGAAAGGATAAACAGGAACAATAGCAATCAGGTTAAATGGAAAATGGGTAATAAGGTAGATTTAAAACCTGAATCAGGGGGGCCGCCCTGTGGCACAGCAGCTTAGTCCGCACTTGGCAGCCCGGAGTTCTCAGGTTCGGATCCCAGGCGCCTGCCAACGCACTGCTTGTCAGCCATGCTGTGGCGGCGTCCCATATAAAGTAGAGGAAGATGGGCATGGATGTTAGCCCAGGGCCAGTCTTCCTCAGCAAAAAGAGGAGGATTAGCAACGGATGTTAGCTCAGGGCTGGTCTTCCTCACAAAAAAAAAAAAAAAAACCTGAATCAGGAATTTAATTAAATATGAATAGACTAAACAGCACCAAACAAAGGCAGAGATTGTCAGACTGGATAAAAAAGGAGACCTGATTTACACTGTCTTCAAAAGATGCATTCTAAAGATACAGATAGAAAGTAAAGGATGGAATAAGGAAGATATCCCATGCACACAGTAAGCAAACAGATAGTGGAATAACCAGTGATATTGACCAAATGTGTTTCAAGGTGAAGATTATTGCAAGAGTTAACCAGGAGTATTACATAATGGAAAAAGAAGACATTTTCAAGGAATTCTTAAAAATCCAAATTATGTAAATATGCAACAGAACATCAAATTTCATGGAGTAAAATTTATAGAACTGTAAGAAAAATATGCTGATCCACAATCATAATCAGAGATTTTAACATTCTCTCTCTCAGTAATTGACAAATACTAAGTAATTATCAGTAAATAATATTAGTAAGGATATAGAATTTCTAAACACTGTCAATCAATTTGACCCAATTAAACATTAAAACAACAAACTATCTTCAGAATACATGTCCTAATTGTAGAGGTGGAAAAATTCTCCTCTACCCTGTAGGGGGTCTAGCTGGGCCTAAGAATTAAACTGAAGTGAGACAGATTGACACAAGAAAAGCATACAAGTTTTATCATATTTTTGCATGAACATGGGAGTCTTCATAAGAGAATGAAAACCCAAAGAAGTGATCAGAGCAGAAAGCTTTCATATCTTTTAAACAAAGAAACAATAAATTTGTGAAGAATTGACCAAACAAAGGGGTTTGTGCTAAAGGTAGCAAATTGTGGAGAAGTGACTAGGAAGGTACGTGTTTGTTTAAGATTTGTTTGTCCAGATTTCTCTTGGCCTCTGTCCCTGTCTCTGGGAATAAGAATGTGTCTTCCTTCCTCCTGGTACTGGAGGGTACCTTTCCCAGGGGAGTTTTATCTCCTGCTTTCAGAAATAAAAAGGAATATCAGAGTGCCCTTCTTGCATCTGCTGTCTCGTAAGTGCCTTTAACCAAAAATAATCAATATGCTAAAGTGGTGTATTTTGGGGTAACATGCTCTGAACTCCTTCATGTTTTTAGGAAGCACATATGGAAAGTTCACCAAGCTAGACCATATTCTGGTCCATAAAATCATTTTCAATATAGTTCAAAAGAGAAATCATATGAAGCATTTTCTCTGACATTTTGTCTAACAATGAAATTAAATTAGAATTCAATGAAAAATAATATTTATAAAAATCCCCAAATAATTGGGTATTAAATAAATACACTGCTAAATAAAGCCTAGGTCTAAGAAGAAATCAAGAACAAATTAGAAAATACCCTGAACATATGTTATTATTGACAATAAAAGCACTACAAACTTTGTGGCATGCTTCTACAGTAGGACTTAATGGTGAAATTATAGCTTTAAATGCCTTCATTAGGGAAACAGGCTGAAAGTAAATTATGCAAATTTCCACTATCCGGAAAAGAAGAGCATACCATACCAAAAGCAGGTAACAGAAAACAGTAATAACGATAAATACAAACATCAAAATGAAATAGAAAGCATATACACTATAGAGGAATGTAAGCCAAATAAATGTCAGTTCTTTGAAAAGATTAATAAAATATATAAGACCTTAGCAAGAATGCACAAGAAAAAAAGAGAAATCACAAATTACCAATATTAAGAATGAAAGTAGAAATATCACTATATATTCTATAGATTATAAGAGATAAATTATTAAATGAATAATTTTGGCCCAATTACAAATTGAATTGTAGCAAAGTACAACTGAAAGAGTGGCTAAAAACAACAGCAATTCTTTATTTTGCATATAAATGTAGGAGTTGACTGGGTCGTGAGGCCCAGGTGAGGCCCTAGGGTCTCTAATGCAGCTGGGGTCTCACGTAGCTGGGGCTGGGTCATCTCATTGGAAAGGTCAGTATCTGGGCTGGGAAGACTCACTGCATGGTACGTTTTCATGTGCTGAACTCAAGGTAACTGGACATGCTTGCCCAGTTTGTGGTGTCAAGATGCCTTCTGGTGAATTTGCACATATATGCTGAGATCCTAGTCATATTGGAGATACTGTTGTAATTTCCTCTGTACAAGAGGGAGTGACATTTTCCGCAAGTGGAGAACTTGGAAATGGAAACATCAAATTGTCACAAAGAAGTAATGTTGATAAAGGGGAAGCTGTTACCACGGAGATGAATGACCCAGCTCAGCTAACTTGTGCACTGAGGTACCTAAACTTTCTTACAAAAATCATTCCACTCTCTCCCACGGTGACACTCAGCATGTCTGCAGAGTACCGCTTGTGGTAGAGTATAAATTGCTGATATGGGATATTTAAAGTACTATTTGGCTCCCAAGATTAATGATGAAGAAAGATTTTAGGCATTCTTAAAATCCAAAAAAGTAAAACTAAGCTCTTTGAAAACTGCTTCTGAGATGCCAGCACGTACTTAATTCTCTTCTGTCTCCAAATTTGTACCTCTGAGTACATATGTAGATATTATTTTCTGTAAATAATCTGTTTTTCCCCATTCTCTATGATTTCTTTAAGGAATAAAGTCTAAAGTCAGAAAAAAGGGGGCCAGCCCAGTGGCATAGTGGTTAAGTTCACGTACTCCGCTTCAGTGGCCCAGGGTTTGCAGGTTCGGATCCCGGGCATGGACCTACAGACCACCTATCAAGCCATGCCGTGGCGGCGTCCCACATAGAAAATAAAGATGGGCATGGATGTTAGCCTAGAGCCAATCTTCCTCAGCAAAAAGAGGAGGATTGGGAACAGATGTTAGCTCAGGGCTAATCTTCCCCACACACATTAAAAAAAAATAGAGGAAGATGGGCACAGACGTTAGCTCAGGGCCAATCTTCTGCACCAAAAAAAAAAAAAATAAGGAAAGAAAAAGCCCAGGGAGGCCCTCTCCATGAACAGACACTCTCGTGGACACCTGCACTCTGCAGGAGACTCTGGCACTTCAGGCCAGAGTGGGGACAACAGCAGGCCCAGAGCCGGGGCCCAGCTGAGGCTGTGAGCTTGGCCCCTAGCCTGGCACCTGCGTGAGAACTGCACAATAAAGCATTTTTATTAAGAAAAATATATATATATATGGGGGAGGGATAAATATTTATGTATACCTATGTGACCAAAACCCCAACCAACACATTAAACTTTTCCATCCCCTGGAAAGTTTGCTCACAGCCCTTCCAGTTAATGCTCACTCTCCATAGATAGCCAACATTCTGCTGTCTATTACCATAGATAAGTTTTGCATGATTTGGGGACCTTATAAAAATGACATTATTATTATGTCTTTCCTGTCCGGCTTCTCCCCTTCAATGTAACATTCTTGAGATTCATTGATATGGTTGTGAATATCAATAGTTTATTTTTTATTGCTGAGTGGTATTTTGTTATATGGATCTATCACAGTCTGTTTTTCCATTCTTTTCCTCATGACTATTTTGATTGGTTCTGATTTGTGATTATTATGGAAAAAGAATCTTGCTATAAAGATTCATGCACAAACTTTTTGTAATCATATATTTCTAGTAAAATTACTATATGTCTAGAGGTATAATTGCTGGTTCATAGGATAGGCATATGTTAGATTTTATATATAAGAAACTAAGAGTATTTTCAAAGTTTTTATAAAATTTTGTACCACCACTAGTGGTGAGTTCCTGTTATATCACATACTTGTTTATATTTGGTGTTATGCATCTTTTTTTAAAAGCCATTTGATACTACACAAAGTTGTATATCTTTATTGTTTAAATTTGCAATCGATAACTAATGATGTTGAATGTACTAATATGCCATGAGCAGAATATTTTTTGAAGTCCAGTTTTTTTATCATTGCCTATGTTTTCTTTGCCTCTAAGATATCTTTGCCTATGTTTTCTTCTATAATCTTTACAGTTTTAGCTTTTATGTTCAGGTGTATGATCCATGTTAATTTTTTTATATGAAATGTGGTAGGGATGAAGTTTTCTTCAATAAGTTTCCTTATACATTTGTTCTTATGTGATATGTTTTTTCCTGTACCTCTCCCACATTTTTCCCAGCTTCACTGAGATATTATTGATATAACATATGTAACTTTAAGGTGTACAACATCATGATTTGATAAACTTATATGTTGTGAAATTATTACCACAATAAAGTTAGTCACCTCCATTCCCTCAAATAATTACCATTTTTTGTAGTGACAAAATTTAAGATCAACTCTCTTAACAACTTTGAAGTATATAGTGCAGTATTGTTAATTATAATGACCATGCTGTACATTACATCCCCAGAACTTATGCATCTTACAGGTGGAAGTTTATATCATGTGACCAAGAGCTCCCCATTTTCCTCACTCCCAGACCCCGGCAACCAACATTCTAATCTCTATTTCTATGAGTTCAGCTTTTTTAGATTCCACAAATAAGTGAGATCATAAAGTACTTGTCTTTCTCTGTCTGACTTATTTCACTTAGCATAATGCCCTAAAGTTTCTTCCATGTTGTTGTAAATGTCAGGATCCCCTCCTTTTTATGTCCCCCCTTTTTATTCTCTCCTTTAATGTCCCTCCATTGCATATTTGTGTACCACATTTTCTTTATCCATTCATCCATTGATGGAAACAGGTTGTTTCCAAATCTTGGCTATTGTGAATAATGCTCCAGTGAACTTTGAGTTGAAGATATCTCTTCAGAATAATTTCATTTCCTTTGGATATATAATCAGAAATAAGATTACTGAATTATATGGTAGTTCTAGTTTCAATTTTTTAGGGAAACTCCATAATGTTTCCATAATGTTTTCCTTAGCAGCTGTAACAATTTACATTCCCACCAACAGTGCATGAAGGTTCCCTTTTCTCCACATCCTCGCCAACGTTTGTTATCGCTTGTCTTTTTGATAACAGCCATTCTAACAGGTGAGAGGTGATACCTCATTGTGGTTTTGATTTGCATTTCCCTGATGAGTAGTGATGCTGAGCATCTTTTCATTTACCTGTGAACCATTTGGATGCCTTTAGAAAAATGTCTATTCAAGTCCTCTGCTCAATTTTTTAATCAAAGTTTTTATTTCTTTTTTGATATAGATGAATAAATTCATTATACATTTTGGATACCAACCCCTTATTAGATATATAATTTGCAAATATTTTCTCCTATTCCATTGGTTGCCTTTTATTTTGTTGATTGTTTCTTTTGCTGTGCAGAAGTTTTTGGTTTGATATATGTGTTGATTTTTGCTTTTGTTTCCTGTGCTTTTGGTGTCATATCCAAAAAAATTGTTGCCAAGACCAATGCTAAGGAGCTTTTTCACTGTTTTCCTTTCCCTAGGAGTTTTACAGTATTAGGTGCTACATTTAAGTTTTAATCCACTTCAAGTTAACTTTTTGGAGTGGTCTGTGGCCATGGGAGCTGGCCTGATGCTGGGGTGGGTCGAAGCATGAGTCTGTGGTAGTTGGCCTGGTGCTGGGCCCAGGTAGGAGCCTGGGTTTGCAAGTGCCCACCTCCTGGTGCCTGGGTGGGCCAGGAGCCTGGGTTCATAGGAGCTGTCTGGGGCCATTAAAGCTGCCCAGGGCTGCAGGGGCCACCTGGGGCCACTAGAGCTGGTCAGCATTGTGATGAACTGGGGGACATGGGTTAGCGGGAGCCTGCAGAGAGCAACCTAGGACCATGGGGGTCAGCCTGGTGCTGGAGCAGGCTGGATCAGGGGGCTGTGGTTAAGTCAGGCAGTCACTTCACTCTCCACCTCCCATGGGGAAGGTGTCTCTTTCTGCCCTGGGATGCCTAGGCATAGTAAAGGAATGATGAAAGTAATGTAAATCTATCTTTCCTGCCTTCCTCAATGCATCTTTTCTTATTTCTGTGCTTCATCCAGGAGCTCTAATCCCTCACCTGGAATCCTTGACTCTTGAGAAGGTAGTTTTGTGCATGGACAGTTGTTCAAATTGGTGTTTTTGGGGGAAGGCCATGAGTACTAAAAATTTTTATGCCATCCTTTGGCTGATAACACTTCTCCCTCATGAGTGTTGATTAGTCTTTCTTGCTCCATTGAATTTCCTTCCCACATTTGTTGGAAATCAATATCTGTGAATGTGCAGGTCTATTTCTGTACCACCTATTCTGCTCCGTTTATTTTCATACCAAATCCACAGTTTCTTCATTATTGGACCTTTAGAGTAAACCTTAACATCAGATTGTATAAATCTTCTAAATCTGAGACTTCATTTTTTTTATTTTTCCAAGACTCTTTTGATTATTCTCACTCCTTTGCTTTTTCATATATGGCTTGTAATTTTTCCAAAAATAACGTTGGCATTTGATTGAGATGAAGTAAATCTCATCCATTGAGTTTTTAATTTCAATTATTTCGTTATCAACTCCAGATTATTTTTCCTTTTTCATAGTTTTCAGTTTTCTCAGTACCTCAAACTTGTCAAACATATTAACCATAGTTATTGTAAATCTATGTCTAATAACACTATCATTTATTTTGAGGTTTATTTCTCCATTAGAATTTAAGATTTCTGTGTTTGTTTTTTGTAGATTACTTTTTGTTAAATAAATGAATGGATAATGAGAAAAGTTTATTTTTCTTAAATGGAATGCCACAGTTAATTTTTCTTTCTTAATGACATTAAAATCAATTAAGGTAGTTGTCAATAGTGACAAATTTCCATCTCATTGCTTGAAAATTTAACCAAATTCTATAAGGCTGTTGTAGTTACTGGGATGGATCTATGGTGCCCTGAAAATACCTGAGAATAATCCTTGTGCTCTGTCCAAAAATGCCTTAAATTGCTGAGCTCTCTGATTGCCAGTAGAATATTCTTTTAATTAGAATATCGTCCTTTTACAAACAGCTCTCTCTGAGTCACTTGCATATCATTCAAATCTTAAAAGGGATGCACACACTAATTCATTAGCTGCAATGTCCCAAAGAAGGTACATTCTTGCTTATATTTCTTTTTTATTGGAAACTTCATTGATTGTCATAATTTTAAGGCTAGAAATATTTTGCCTTCTTATGCTTCTCCAAAAGTGAGAAGTTGTGAACAAATAGATACTCAAAACTTTATCAGCTACTGTGAATTTTCATTGTATTGCCGTAGCCTAGTGATAGTTCCAGAATACATGTTCACATTGAAATAAAATTTACTTTTACATTATCTTGTTGACAAGAGAAGCATAAGTCAAAACATTTGAAACCCTTCCTTGAATTGACCCTGGTTTGGGAAAAGCTTTCAAGTTAGAAACTTTGCCCATAAATGAATATAGTGCCACTGAGTATTCTTTTTTAAAATTTCCACTTTGAGCCTTTTTTCCTGTTGAAGTAATAAAGTTAACACATTTCACCAAAGAAAACAGATGATAGCTCTCATTTGTTAGCAGAGTTTCTTTAACAATGAGACAAATACATTTGTTTGTTTGACTTTATTAGCATGAAGATAACTGGCTCCTCTCAGTGTCCTTTTCAAAACTTTACACGTTAATAATACATTTCGCTAAGTAGATGATGTTCTCACTTGGAACTTATCCCTAGCAAACAACTTGTAATGACTTGTTTTCCTGTTTCTCAATTTCACTTCCTGCAATAGAAAGCTGGATAATTAAGAGAGGGAAAAGGGAAAATTTGGAAGTAGAAACAGACGGACCTGGATAATGTATACACGAAATATGAACATATACAAATAAGAACTGGTTTTATCCAGTACCAGCTGGGGTAGTCTCATTGTTATTAAGGCTACCTCCATGGAGCTCAGGAACATGTTGCCAAACAAGAAACATTGTAGTTGAGAAAAATCAGATATGCTTAGTAATTGAGGAAGAGGAGTTACTCTCCAGTTGAGAACCGCACAGTCTAAAGCAGTGTGGGTGAGTTTGCCTGTCAGTTGCCAGCACCAACCAGAGCAGATACAAAGTAGTTTCTTTCCCATAGTAGCTAAGGCTATGTTGCTAATCATATTGCAATGTATAAGTGAATCAAATCAACACGTTGTTGATTTGACACCTTAAACTTACACAATGTTATATGTCAATTATATCTCAAAAAAGCCAGAAAAAAATAAAAATTTTAAAGGGAATGGGCAGGTAAGCGACCCTGTTCTTTTCACCCTGAATTTACTCGCTTTTCAAAACAATGTACACATTGCACAGAAGTATAGTGTGAAAATTTAGATCTGATCATGCAACCTTCCTAGTTTTGAGTTTCATAGGCAGAAAAGCAAATCTATCAAAAGAAAATGGTCTGTGTGTTAGAATGTTATTAATGTAAACCTTCTTAAATAAGTCAGTGAAAAATGACAGTAAAGAAAAAGTGTAAAGCTAGAACCAGTGGGAATATGAGTGAGAGTGGAAATGAGAAGTGTTAGAGTCAGTCCATCTTACACTATCTAAACCTCATGTCTGCTTGTTTACCTTTTAGGGTCCACTGCCTTCCCATATCCTCATAAAGTAGATTCTTTAGTGATAGTACTGATGTGAAGAACACATGATATTATTTTCCAAGATTTTTTACCGAATCTTGTATACTATATTCAGACTAATTCTCCTATTAGAATGCAGACTGGTAAATAACACAAAGATTAGGTAGGAGAATATATAAACTGGATCATCATAGACCTGTGTGCACATTAGATTTACATGTAACGATATTAAGGCGAATTTACACTGCTTACAGGAAGTGATTTTCCATGAAATCACTAGGAGAAATTTTGATACAATTATTTTGATTATCAAAGATAGTCTTCTTTCTGAATACTGAGGTTACAAAATATGTATTGTGTTAGTGTTTCTAATATAATATTTTTGATATTCATGGTTGAAGAATGAAAAAAAACGGCCCTTTGGCAAATCTCACTTCTCCAAAATTCAAAATTCTCATTTAAAATTTGTGAAAATAACTCGTGAAAAGTCTCGTGTACAGTAGTGTCATATATTTAATGAGATCATGAATAAAAAACTGCATGTGAAAGGATAATTGCCATGAAATTATTAAGAATTAGAAGGAGCATTATATAAAGTTAGAAAGTGTCTGGCTATTGCTTTATGAGATTTCATAGGACCAATGTGTTCACATAGTCATACCTTACTGCCTCTATTCAAATTTTCAGTTGTAAGTTAATTCCTTCAACTTGGAGACAGGTGGGAGAAATTATCTGCCCTTTTTAAAAGCCACACACATAGGAACTTGATTTTCTTTTCTTCTCTAAAATGTGTTAGTGCATTTATCATAGCTGTACTGAAAGAAGAATTCTGGTTTTATTTTAAATAATCATATACATATATATATGTCCAATGAAATTTCAGAAGTAATTGTCATTCTAATTCAAGCTTATGTTTTTAATTAGAGTTGAGTTTGGTGAGGTGAGATTTTGGTACATTTTATTATTTGCACACAGTACCATTTTTACATTTTTCTTTCCTCATCAAGATAGGCAAATTGCAATGGTAAAATGGGACATGAGGATTCCAGCGCCATCACTGAACTGGTTCTTATGGGATTTTCCAGTTGCCCCAGGATGAGATCCTTCTCTTCTTCCACTTCTCTCTGATGAATCTCTTTGGAAACACAGGCATTATCACCTTAGTCATTCTGGATTCCTCTCTCCAGACACACATATATCTCTTCCTCCATATCTGGTCTTTCTAAACATATTTTTTAGTATATTTGTGGTCCCCAAGATGCTCTTTAACTTTCTTGCAAGTAAGAAAGTCATATCTTACTGGTTCTGCCTTGCCCAGACCTACATCACCTTATTCCTGGAGGCAACTGAGTGCTTTCTCCTTGCTGTTGTGGTTCTGGATCGCTATGTGGCCACTTGTTACGCACTGAGATACCTGCTCATCATGAACTGGTCTGTGTGTGTGGCACTGGCTCTAAGGGCCTGGACCATCTGCTTTTCTGCCTCAGTAGCGCCTCTCTACTTTGCAATCCTCCTAATCTGTGGTCCATATGTTGTTGACTATATTTTCTGTGAACTGTCCATTCTTCACATCTTTTGTGCTCATACATCCCTGCAGGAGACCACAGTGGTCATAGGAGGGGCTGGAACAGTGCTATTCCCCTTCTCATTTTACTCTCCTACCTTGGCATCCTGGTGGCTATGATAAAAATAGACTCAGCTAAAAGGTTAAAAAAAAAAAAAGCTTCTCCACCTGTACTTCCCACCTGACTGTGGTGACCATATGTTATGCAACAGGATTGATCAGGTACATGAGGCCCAAGTCCGTCTGCTCAGAAGAGGGAGACAAACTGATCTCCTTGCTCTATGTGGTCATCCTTCCCCTATGCTGAATACTTTCATTTACAGCTTGAGAAATAAGGAATTGAAGGTAGTTGTGCAAGGAATCTTGGGGAGTAACAAAAATGATATAATCTTTATTAAATAAAACAAAGTAAATACATCTTTAGGTGGATTACCTGACCTTTAGAACCACACAAACAGAATAATAATTCTTGGTACAATTTAACTTATTTCTATCTCTTACTAAGTCAATTTTATTGCAAGTTTAGCAAAAGTTGAGGCCACAAAACTATAAATCTTCCCATTTTCATTCTTGAATATACATTTATCTATTTATAATATATTCTCTATCAAAAAATTCTTTGCAAAGTTCAAGTATTGCAGAAAGGCATTTTTAAAGTTCTAAGTTCTATCATGTATATCATGTGAATGCTAACCAATTTTATTCATATCGCTTCTTTTACATGATTGGATTCAATATTTTCCCTTTTTCAAATTATGTTTGAACAATTATAATTTACTAAAACATTAGAACTGAGGTTTTTGACAATTCATTAATTAAATAACTTGATTAAATATTTTCAAATAATTTAGCAAATGAAATTTAAATAGTTTGATTTAAAAATTATAATAATATTGTAGAATATTTAGGTAAATTTGCACAATATTTCTTTAAGTTTGCATGGATTTTTAAGAACTAATGATGATGGAGAGCAAATTATGAAAGCATATTTTGATCATAGTAAAGAGAGTTTTTTTTTCTCTCTACCACGAATTTTATGGAAAATTTTAAATTTGAACTACTGTAGTTGTATGTGTGCATATACCAATATTTGTGAAATATGATAACTATTATAGTTGTGGAATATTATACCTATATTGACCACAACTGTGAATTTTCATATACCAGAAACATTTCTTTGAAATTTAGCTTCATGTTTCTTAAGCTAGTAAGAATTTTTTTAGCAAGACACTGTTCTCCACCAAAATTTGTATTCACATTATGAAGCCTAAGAAAAATGATTGTGTGTGCAACTATTGAATTTAAATTATGATCAGATTTACAATAACATTAGATGTTTAACTTTCAATAGAATAAAATTCATATAACTTTATTTTATGCATTAAATGAAAAAATAATTATAGAAATTAATTTAACTTTTTTTCTAGTATATTATGTCAATATGTCATTTAACTGCTTGCAAAATTCCTTTTCTGAATTTAAACTGATATATTAATAGTTGAGTCATCATTTACTATGCATGAATGAGAATATGGAATAAAAATGAGGGAAGTTAATTTAAGAAAAGAGACATTTGATCCAAATGAAGTGTCATGCTTTATAGAGTGCCATGTAAACTTTTACACACCAGTTAAATTATCATCTCTGGAGTAAAACTGTGGCTTCTGTGAAAAATCTAATTCTTCTGATTTCCACACAGTCAATGATATGATAATAGCCAACTTAAAGGTTGGTAAATATCGACATTTTTTGCAAGTTATGTAATTCATCAATGCTCTTGAAAATCAGAAATTCATTAAAAATATGCTACATTTTGAGCTATTGCTAATGAAAATATTTATTGCCAAAATACCCACATTACAAACAGTGACATAAATAGAATTTCCAGGACAAAATGAATGTCTAAACCAGCTTAACAGAATCACACATATTACTCGATATAATATGCACCAAAGCACGAGTGCTCAGCCTCCATATGCCTACAACCGATTTTTTAAACTCCTTACCTACATTTTCCCATATTTTCTGCTAAGTCCCCTAACAAGCAGCTGAGTCACTTCTGACATCTCACAGTTGTGGCATAAACCATGACATTACTGGCTGGACCCCAATGTATTTGGGACCACCATTTTGAGTATCTTATCTACAATTATTTGTATTATGGAAGAGTTAGATATTTCTAGATGCTTGTGTCAGAATGCACTGATAAAGACAACTGCATGTTATCATCAGCTAGGACTATTACTTGTGTTCCATCAAAAAAGATCAAGAAAAGAGAGGCTTAGCACCCATTGCCTTTTAAAATTTGACCGTATGTGAAGATGTAAACTCTCTCCCTGCACATTTATTTCAAATGGTTCTAGACTAGTCCGTGACAGAAGGAGAAAATACTAAGTGAAAGTCTAGCAAACTCATTCTTGCTTACTTTAATATATTATTCATTCCTTCAGGTATCCACCACTAAACTTCCAGCTGGGATAATTTTCCTCTTCTTTTTATTTTTTTTTTTTATTGAAGTAACACAGGTATATAACATTATATAAATTTCAGGTGTACAGCATTATATTTTGACTTCTGTATAGACTATATTGTGTTCTCTACCAAAAGTCTACTTACCATCTGTCACCGTACAAATGACCCCCTTTACCCATTTTGCCCTCCTCCTACCTCCCCTCCACACTGGTAACCCTGAATCTGTTCTCTGTATCTATGTGTTTGTTTGTGTATCTTCCACATATGAGAGACATCATACAGTATTCGCCTTCCTCTGTCTGATTTACTTTACTTAGCATAATACCCTCAAGGTCCATCCATGTTGTCACAAATGGGAAGATTTCATCTTTTTATGGCTGAGTATTATTCCATAGTATATATATATATACCACATTTTCTTTATCAATTCATCTGTTAATGGGCATTTACATTGCTTCCAAGTCTTGGTTATTGTGAATGATGCTGCAATGAAAATAGGGGTGCAGATATCTTTTAAAATTAGTGTTTTCATGTTCTTTGAGTAAATACCCAAAAATAGAATAACTAGATCATATGATAGTCTATTTTTAATTTTTTGAGGATGCTTCATACTGTTTTCCATAATGGTGCACCAATTTACATTCTCACCACCAGTGTACAAGGGTTCCCTTTTCTCCACATCCCCTCCAACACTTGTTATTTCTTGTCTTTTTAGTAACAGCCATTCTAACAGGCGTGAGGTGATATCTCATTGTGGTTTGATTTGCATTTTCTAAATATTGGTGATGTTGAACATCTTTCCACTTGACTGTTGGCTCTCTGTATATCTTCTTTAGAAAAATGTCTATTCAGGCCTTCTCCCCATTTTTAATAAGGTTGGCTGTTTTTTTGTTGTTGAGTTGTATGAGTTCTTTATATATTTTAGATATTAACCCCTTATCAGATATACGATTTGCAAATATCTTCTCCCAATTGGTAGATTGCCATTTTGTTTTGTTGATGGTTTCCTTTGCTGGGCTGAAGCTATTTAGTTTGATGTAGTCCCATTCATTTATTTTTTCTTTTGTTTTCCTTGCATAAGGAGACATATCCAAAAAGATATTACTAAGACCAATGTCAAAGAGCTTACATGGGCATAATGGTCTACTTCATTCTTTGCATGTGGCTGTCCAGTTTTGCCAACACCATTTATTGAAGAGATTTTCCTTTCTCCATTACATGTTCTTGCCTTTTTTGTTGAAAATTAGCCATCTATAGATGTGTGGGTTTATTTCTGGGCTCTCAATTCTGTTCTGTTGATCTGTGTGTCTTTTTCTGCCACTACCATGCTGTTTGATTAGTATAGCTTTGTAGTATATTTTGAATTCAGGGAGTTTCATACCTCCAGATTTTTTTTTTTCCTCAGGATTGCTTCAGCTTTTCAGGGTCTTTCATTGTTCCATATAAATTTTAGGATTCTTTGTTCTATTTCTGTGAAAAATATCATTGGGATTATGACTGGGATTGCATTGAATCTGTACATTGCTTTAGGTAATATGAACATTTTAACTATGTTAACTCTTCCAGTCCGTGAGCACAGAGTATCTTTCCATTTCTTTGTGTCTTCAATTTCTTTCAACAATGTTTTATAGTTTTCAGTGTACAGGTCTTTCACCTTCTTGGTCAAAGTTATTCCTAGGTATTTTATTCTTTTTTTGCAGTTGTAAATGGGATGGTATTCCTGATTTCTCTTTCTGCTAGTTTGTTGCTAATGTTTAGAAACACAACTGATTTTGTATGTTGATTTTGTACCCTGCAACTTTATTGTATTTTAATTATTTCTAAATATTTGGGAGGGGGATTCTTTAGGGCTTTCTATATATAAAATCATCTCATCCATAGATAGCGACAATTTTACTTCTTCCTTTCCAATTTGAATACCTTTGGTTTCTTTGTTTCTTTTCTTTCGCCAAATTGCTCTGGCTAGGACTTCCAAAAGTATGTTTAACAAGGGTGGCAAGAGTGGGCATCCTTATCTGGTTCCTCTTCTTAGAGGGATAGCTTTCAGTTTTTCACTATTGAGTAAATAGATGTGGGTTTGTCATATATGGTCTTTATTATGTAGACGTTCTTTTTTCTATACTGAATTTATTGAGAGTTTTTATCACAAATGGGTGCTGAATCCTGTCAAATGCTTTCTGATGTTTATTGAGATGATCATGTGACTTTTCATCTTCATTTTGTTAATGTGGTGTATCACGTTGATTGATTTGCTTTGTTTGATTTGATTTGGATGTTAAACCATCCTTGCATCCCTAGAATAAATCCACTTGATCATGATGTATAATCCTTTTAATGTATTATTGTATTCAATTTTTTAATATTTTGTTGAGGATTTTTGCATCTATGTTCATCAGTCATATTGACCTGTAACTTTCTGTGTTTTCCCTTGCTAGTTTTGGTATCAGGGTAATGTTGGCCTTGTAAAATGAGTTAGGAAGTGTCCCTTCCACTTTGACTTTTTGGAAGAGTTTGAGAAGCGTAGGTAGTAAATCTTCTTTGAATCTTTGGTAAAATTCACCAGAGAAGCCGCCTAGTCTGGAACTTTTGTTTTTTGGGAGTTTTTTGATTACTGTTTCGATCTCCTTACTAGTGGTCGGTCTATTCAGATTCTTTATTTCTTCTTGACTCAGTTTTGGGAGGTTGTATGATTCTAAGAATGTATCCATTTCTTCCAGGTTATTCAATTTGCTGGCATATAGCTTTTCATAGTATTCCCCTATAATCCTTTGTACTTCTATTTTATTTGTTCTAATTTCTCCCCTTTCATTTCTCATTTTATTTATTTGAGCCATCTCTCTTTTTTTCTTAGTGAGTCTGTCTAAGTGTTTGTCCATTTTGTTTATCTTTTCAAAGAACCAGTTCTTAGTTTCATTGATCTTTTCTATTGTCTTTTTAGTCTCAATTTTGTTTATTTCTGCTCTGATTTTTGTTATTTCCTTCCTTCTACTGACTTTGGGCTTCATTTGCTCTTCTTTTTCTAGTTCTCATTAGGTGTACTGTTAGATCGTTTATTTGATACTTTTCTTGTTGCTTGAGGTAGGCCTGTATTGTATATACTTCCCTCTTAGTACTTCTTTTGCTGCATCCCATATATTTTAGGGTATTGTTTTCATTTTCATTTATCTCTAGGTATTTTTTGATTTCTCCTTTGATTTCTTCATTGATCCAATAGTTGTTCAGTAGCATTTTATTTAATCTCCACATATTTGTGACTTTTCCAGCTTTTTTTTTGTAGTTGATTTCTAGTTTCATACCATTGCAGTCGGAAAAGGTGGTTGATACAAATTCAGTCTTTTTAAATTTGCTGATACTTGTTTTGTTTCCCAACATATGGTCTATTTTTGAGAACATTTCATGTGTACTTGAGAAGAATATGCATTCTGCTGCTTTTGAATGAAACGTTTTATATATTTTTATATATTTGTATATAAATATGTTTTATATATATTTACTTATATATAAATGTTTTATATATTTACTTATATATATAAAACATTTTTATATATTTTTAAAATGTTTTAAAACTTAAAAAAAATGTTTCACATATATATATATATATATATATAAAAATCCATCTGGTCTAATGTTTTGTTTAAGGTTGATGATGTATGGATAATCTATCCATTGATGTAAGTGGCGTATTAGAGTCTCTTGCTCTTATTGTGTTGCTGTCAATTTCTCCCTTTAGGTCGGTTAATAATTGCTTTATATATTTTGGTGTTCCTATGTTAGGTGCATATATACTAATAAATGTTATGTCTTCTTGATGGATTGTTCCCTTTATCATTATATAATGTCCATCTTTTTCTCTTGTTATCTATTTTGGCTTGAAGTCTATTTTGCGTGATATAAGTATAGCCACACCTGCATTCTTTTGGTTGCCCTTTGCTTGGAGTATCACCTTCCATCCCTTCACTCTGAGCCTGTCTTTAGAGCTGAGTCTCCTGGAGGTAGCATATTGTTGGATCTTGTTTTTTAATCCATCCAGCCACTCTGTGTTTTATGATTGGTGAATTCAATCCATTTACATTTAGTGTGATTATTGATATATGATGGCTTAATAGTGCCATTTTATCTTTTGTTTGCTGGCTGCTTTATATTTTCATATTTTCTTTTTCCTTGTGTTTCTGTCTGCCATTTCAGTTTGGTGGTTTCCTGTGATGTGTTTCTTAGTTTTCTCTTTTTTTATGTTTTGTAATTCTGCTCTGAATTTTTGTTTTGTAGTTACCCTGAGGTGTGTATAAAAGGTCTCATAGATGAGATCATCCTTTTTCTCTGATAACATCTTATCTTCATTTGCCTATGCAGGTTCCATCCTTTTCCTTTTCTCTTTCTATGTTTTTTTTGTCACAAATTATCCCTTTTTGTTTTTGAGTTGTTACCAAATAGAAGTGGTTATAGTTATTTTTAATACTTCCTTTCCCTTTAACTTTTAAGTTATAATTAAGTTTTTACTAATCTATTCTGATATAAAGTTGCAAACTCTGCTGGACTGTAGAATTTCTGATGAGAAATTTGCTTTTAGCCTAATGGAGTTTCCTTGCAGATTATTGTTTTTTTTTTTTTTCCCTTCTGGCTGTCTTTAATGTTCTTTCTTTGTCATTGACTTTTGACAGTTTGACAGGATAAAAAAAAGACAGGACCTATGTAGAAAAGTGTTATTTACAGGCACACACACACAGAAGATTTTGATAAAATGAAATAATCCAGTAAAAATGGCAGAATGGTGAAAGAAATTGGAAAATGGACTGAGGTTATTGATTCGTATATAAGGGAAAGAGATCGCAGGGAAATGTGTAATTGTCTTTTTAAACATTTAGTGTCTTATAAGTTATCTTCAGATACCGTATTGTCCCCCAAATTATTCATTGAAATGTAGCTCCCAAAGTTATTTTTCTTTGGTAGACATGAGTTGGGCAGGCTTCTTAGATAGAAATGACTCTCTCGTGCCCTATTTGTGGTAGATGATTCTGCTTCCCTCAATGCCCACAGGCAAACCTCTCTAATAGCAGATTGGTGCTGGAGTAAGGCAACCTGATCCAATGAGGGATCAGATTTATTGAGTCACTGGACCTGAGGAATGAAACCAGCCTCACTCATCCTGGTCAAGGGTAACCACATCTGTCTCCTACTTCTAATGTCCCCACAGCATCCTGATCCTGTTGACAGTGCAGCCTTCTTTTTGACTATGCAGGGCACAATATTTAGACAGTTATTTTTATTATTATCTTATTGATTAAATTAGCTATTCTACCATTGCACATTGCTCTCATCTGCAACCATAAGAAGCTTATATAAAATGTAAATTCCCTCCCATCTATTACACACTCCAGGGGATATCAAAAAATTGTTCTCGGCATCTAGTTCTGACATTTTTTTCTGGACATGTACAACCAAGTTCAACCTTTAATTCTGGGTATCAGGCAAATGATCTTACTCTTCTTTATCCCATTCAAAATTAGTCACTAGTTGCCTTTGAATTCCAAATTTTATTCACATATCTGTACTATTGGAATCAACACATGACTTTTTTTTACTATAATTTCATTAATTTGTACATACTTGCATCTGCTATAGGATTCTTCCTAGAATAAGAAGCATTGATATTAGTAGCAGTAATACAATTTCTGTTATTGTTAAACTCAACATTCATATCATATTGACATTTCCAAGAATATAAAAATTTCTCAATAAAATTTTTGAATGAAAAGTGTTACTGATAGAATGAAAAGAACTGTAAAATCAGGAGGACAAAACTTTATTTGTCATGGAGAACATTTAGATCAAATTTGAAAATTAAATTGTAGTATCACTGAATGTAGCATTATTTTGAAAGAATATGTTAACTCCAAATAAAGTTTGCTTAAAATAATATCTTTGTGCAGTATAAATGCAAGGGTTAATTCATCCTCATTTGACGGATTCATGAATCTCTGTAGTAAAAATAACAATTGAAATGTAAATGGAGCCTGTAGTGCCATTCATTTTGCTTCAAGATCTGCTCATGGATTACCACTACAAACTCCTTCTCTTATTTTTCTTAACAGTGAAGAGGAGCAACTAACTTTTTAAAATATGTTTCAATAAATGGAAGATCAAAATCAGTAATTAAACAGAGACATAAGGTAAGTGTTAGATAAACATGTATTTAAAACTGTATCTTCCATTAAACAGCATTTCTTGAATCAAATTTCAAATAGATATTCCAGAGTTTAGAAATCATTATCAAGGTAAATACACAAAAAATGCTCTTTCATGATTCTAACAATCTCAATATTCTATAAACTCAATAATATTGATTTTCAAAAATCCCATTCATAATGTTATGATGTTGATTTATGAAATTAGTACAAAATATTGTATGCTTCATTCAGGAAATGTTAGGCTATATTCCTCAAAGTTTAAAATATGATGTGTTCTTTCTGAATAATTGTGATATTTCTGCCATACACTTGGAAAATATGGTTATCTAACTCTGAGGCAGAATGAAACACAATAAAATTAATATTCCAAATGTCATCAAGCAGTGTAATAAAATAATAATTTAGTTAGCTAAGCTTTTTTGTCCAGATGAGGTTATTTAGCTTCAATGTATAGGTTTATGGGGTTTTTTGTACAGTAGGCCCATATTTAAACCTGTGCACACAATTTAAACTTACCCTTTATTTTCAGTAGATCCACACATTTGAGTGAATAACAGACATGAACAACAGAAAGTTGAATTTGCCTATGTCTTCCATTACTAACACATATAATTGTAGGGTGGATAACCCCTTTGGAAATTGTGTCCCCCCATTTTTTGAAGATAGATATCTTTTGATATTTCTTAGTTTGATTTGCCTCATCAAGAAACTTTAAAGAAAAATAATGCAGTGAAATTGTCACCTCTATCATAACAGAAGAAGTAAATGCTAACTCCTCCCATGAGGGCAAAAACTCTCATAATGCTTCCATTGTTTGCTTGCCATCTGCAGAAAAATGTCTCTGCTTCCCACCTACAAAAATAGAAATTAGGATGACTTGGTCAGGATCAAAATCTTACAATAGAAGGAAAGTAAATATGAAAAACAATGGGTATTGGTACAGACTTGAGACATGTATGCATCTTTTGCAAGAAAACTACAAAACTGAAATAAATCTAGTGCAACATGAAGGGAGCTAAGTATGGACCGCAAATAAACTTCTATTTCAGTAGAAGAATCAATAATGATACACATTTCTAAATTGAGTTCTATTTTTCATTAATACACATTTGCTTTTCAGATGTGCAGCCAATATTAAGTTTATTAAATATGATCAACCTTATAAGTACATTCTGTAAAGATACATGATGTGTGTGTGTTTGCTTCATTTAGAGTGCACATAATTCCCTCTTCTAATTCTTAAATATAAAGTATACTTTCCAAATATGTTTATGGTATGCTAATTCCTTTATAGATATACAGAGATTTCTGACAAGGCTAATAGAACAAGTTTTTCAAAATTTTATAATACAATCACTCATTTAATGAACAAATATGTTGACTTAAATATTCCATTGATTTTATTCATAATTTTCATTGTTATGCATCCCTAAAAATACAGTGTAGTTATGCTTGTGTCTGAAACTCACAGAAATGTTATATAGTATTTTTTCTATCATGAAAGACCTGTTTCACTCAATACCATGGTTTGAAATGGGTCCTCGAACTTATACAAATCTGTAGTATATTTTCATAGATTTATATAAATATATCTCAAGTTAATTATTTTTTCTAATGATGATGGGCATTTGGGTAGTTTCCAGTTTTGGTGCTGTTGTTAATTATGCATTGAGAACTATTAAATACATATATTACACATATATTCTGAATACACAGGCTTGTATATGCACCATACATAGACACATATGCCAGAACTACATGTGCATACAGTAGAATTTACTAGATAATTTCAAAGCAAGAGGACCAGTTTATGTATTAGTGTTGGCTTTACTCAACTTTTACCAGGTTATTGAATTTTTTGGAGTTAGTTTTAGGAAAATGTGTGGCTGAATCGATATATTTCACTATGGTTTATATTTGCATGCTTTGTATTATTAGTGAAGCTGAACATCACTTTTCTTCATTGGTTTTTTGAGTGCCTCCTTTGTAAAATACATGATATATTCTGTCTGTTTCTCTGTTGCTTAAATGCCTTTTAGTTCATTGATTTTAAATAGATCTATGTATTGTTGGATGAGTTGTTTAGTGATTATAATTTCTCCCATTATGTAGCTTTATCTTTTATTCTCCTATTGATTTCTTTTGTAAAGTTAAATTTTTGCCCTTTTAGTATTTTTTATTTAGAATATGATTACAAATTCTTTTTCTGATCATACATTAATAAAATATCCTTAATTATAATAGTCTAAAATTTTTATTCATTTACATTTCACATTTAGCTCTATAATGTGTCCAGAATAAATTTTTGATTATGAAATAAGAGGGACATTTTCATTTTTTCTATGTAAACACACAATTGTCTGAATACCACTTGTTGAAAAGATTGTTCATTATCCTCCAGTATGAGTGCATTTTACCTTGTAAATCAACTGTGTGTGAGTGTGTTTCTGGGAGCTCTGAGTTTCCTGTTGGTCTACTAGTCCCCTATTGCACGAAAACCATACTGCTTTGAGTCGCAAAACTTTGTTATGAATCTTGAAATGCAGTATGCCTATTCCACTCTGCTCTAACTATACATGACCATCTTCATTTCATATGCATTTTTGAAATGATGTGTTACATGGCACAACATAATCTGCTCTGGTTTTGACTGGAATAGAATTGACTCTATAAGTCAATTTGGAAAGAATTAACTTTTTATGACATTGAGTTTAGGAATACCTCAATGATCATAGTTTTCTCAATTGGCATGTTGTGAATATGTGTTTGAATTTAATATTTTTATTATTTTTATATTTTTAAATTGTATCATTTTATGTAATTTTATTTCTAACTATTGTTGATTTTCAATTAAACTGTTAACTGGTTATTAACTTGGTTTATTTTATATAACAATAAACTATTTTTAATTTCAATCACTTATATGTAATTTATTATGAATTGTTTGTATCCACATGTATAACATATGTGAATGGCAATTTTGGTTCTTCCTTTCATATCTTACATTGTGAGTTTTTTGGAGTATAATTGAAGTGTACTTATCCTTCAATTATAACTTATTTGAAGCTTTATTGAAGTATAATTGACAAATAAAAATTGTATATATTTAGGGTGTATAACGATGTTTTGATATACATATACAGTGAAATAATCACAAAAATCAAGCTAATTAACATCTCTACCATCTCACATAGTTACCATTTTTCTTTCCTTTTTTTGTGATAAACCACTTAAGATCTACCCTCTTAGCAAATTTCAAGTATACAATACATTATTATTAACTATAGTTAACATACTGTACATTAGATATCCAGAATTTATCCATCTACAGAAACTTTGTACCTCTTAACCAACATCCTCCCATTTTCCCTTCCCCCCGGACCCTGGCAACCACCATTCTACTTTCCACTTCTATGAGTTTGACTATTTTAGATTCCACATGTAAATGAGATCACACAATATTTGTCTTTCTGTGTCTGGTTTATTTCACTTAGAATAACCTCCAGGTTCACCAAATTTGACATAAAGGTCAAGATGTCCTTCTTTTTAAAGGCTGAAATTTATATATGTAAATATGTATAATTTATATATATACATACATCACAACTTCTTTAATTTATTCACCCATTGATGGACATTTAGGTTGTTTCTATATCTTGGTTATTGTGAATAATGCAATAAATGTAGGAGTGCAGATACCGCTTCAAGATACTGATTTTATTTCCTTTGGATATATACCCAAAAGTGGGATTGCTGGATCATAAGGTAGTTATATTTTTAATTTTTTGAATAACCTCCAAATTGTTTTCCATAAGTTTCTTGACATTGGTCTGGGCAATGATTTTTTTAGATGTGACATCAAAAGCACAGACAACAAAAGCAAAAATAGACAAGTGGAATTGCATCAAACTAAAAAGCTTCTGCACAGCAAAAGAAACAATCAGCAGACTGAAGAGGCAATCTATGTAATGAGAGAAAACATTTGCAAATCATATGTGTAAGGGGTTAATATTCAACATACACAAGGAACACTTACAACCCAGTAGCAAAAAAACAAATAACCTGATTTAAAAATTGACAAATGACCTGAATAGACATTTCTCAAATAATATATACAAATGGCTAACAGATATGTGAAAAGGTGCTCAACATCACTGATCATCAGGAAAATGCAAATCAAAACCACAATGAGATATCATCTCACTTCTGTTAGGATGGATATTATCAAAATGACAAGCAGTAACAATTGTTGTGAGGATGTGGAGAAAAGGGAACTCTGGAGCACTGTTGGTGTAAATGTAAATTTTTACTATATTTTCAAAAATTTATTTTTTTCTAATCTTCAGGTAGAAGAAATCTTTTCCATGAAATACACTATGATTATTTATCTGTCTCACTGTTGAATTATCAAATGTGATACAATTAGTCAAATATAATGAGTGAAGATTCAAAGCCAGTGACATCATAGAAAAGGAATCTCTGTGACTTTCTATTATTGCCATGAGTAGCAAATTATTATAACAGTTTAATCATGGAATTTGGAATTTCTTTGTTAACACATTTGTTTTTAGTTTGTTTTTGTTTTTTATATACTGTCCTCTGCACTGGCCAGCTTCTCCACTATAATGTTGAGTAGAAATAATGGTAATGCTTATTTTTTCCCAGTCTCAGAGAAACAGATTCAAAGTTTCACAATCAAGTGTGGAGTTTTCTGAAGGCTTTTTTTCTTTTATTTTCATTTTATCAAATTTAAAATTTCCCTCTGTTCCTAGTTTGTAAGAGTATATATCACCATGAAAAATGTTGTTTCATCAAATATTTTAATTCATTTTTTAAGATTACCCAGATTGGTTTTATTTGTTCTGTTAAAGTTGGAAATTATATTGGTTGAGTTATAACAAAAATCCAGTGATGAACTGTATTCCTGAATTGAAACCCAGATGTCATCATCATTGCACATTATCCATCTTACATGTTACTAGATTTGTTTATTAATATATCTTTTAAAGTTTTCATCTATATTTATTCTTGTTAGTAATACTCTCCATATCTGATTTTTGCACCAGGTTCATGACAATATCACCCAGTTAGTTAGGGTGCATGCCCTACATTTCATTCAGTAAGAGATATTAGAGAAGATTTGAGTATTTAGTTTTTTTCCATAAAACTTGTTATTGAAGTCATTTTAACTTGGAATTTTCTTTGTGATGTATCCAAATTACCTGCTTAATTCATTTCAGCATCATAAAAATATTTATTACTATTATATTTATAATTTTTAATAATTTGTTCATTTTATCTAAATTTTGATTTTAAAAATAAAATTTTGTTATACCATCATGTATTATACAGTCATGTTGTATGCTGCATCTACTTCAGAAATTGATGCATTTTCATTGAATTAACATTAGAAGCACACTCATCCATTACCTCCTAATATGTTTTTAACTCTATTTTATATTGTAGAGCTACCCTTCTTGTATGATATTAGTATTTTCAAATCATTTTTGGGTTTGTAATTGGTTATATATATTTTATAACCTTTTCTTTTAGACTTCCTGCCTCTTAATTTTATGTTTTTTATTTTATCACATTATATTGCAATTTTTTTGGTCTGATGTTGAATTATATCTGCAGCATTTTATAAATGTGAATTTACCATTTAATATATTAAGGTATAAAGCTAACTTAATATTGTCCCTCTTTTAGTCCCATGTGTACTCCTTTCTTCACACCAATTGTTTATTTTTCCTTTCATCTGGTATAAGACAAAATATTGCATTACCAATTCACACTCACAAAAGAGATCTCATTAAGTATCAAGTTTGTGTATAATTTCAAGCATAAAACCAATTAACAGGAATTGGTGAAATAGGGAGACTTCTGAGATCTCCAGTGCTGCTTCATAGGTCACTTCTTGCCACATCAGAACATGTTTTCAGCTCAGTTTAATAAATGAGCATCTGGATGATATGTGCAATCAAAACGCTTTCAGAGATTGCAATGTTTTGGTTAAGAAACATAAATCTTTTATAGTCTTAATGCTGGTAATAGTACATGACATTTTGTAGGAAGTCATACCCCATAAATACATAATTTCCAGTTTTGTATGCTGTACATGATCCTAGACAACCACATATTTTCTACCAAAACACTCCATAGATAAAGACTCTCCTGCTATAAAATACAATTAGTTTATTTTGCAGGAGGTATGCCGTTAGCTTTTTCACAAAGTTGAGGAAATTTATTTATATTTCTTTATCATTTTTTTATTATCAGTGGGTGTTGATTTTTTCAAATATTTTTCTGCATCTATTTAATTGATTTTATGTTGATTAATTGATTGGTTTTTGAAGATATAAGCAACACTGCATTCCTGTAATAAAATCCAGTAATAGAGGATATATCATCTTTTAGTATAGAGGCTGAGAACATTTGCTAATATTTTTAAGGAATTTTGTCTACATTCATGATGAATATTTGCCTTTGACCTTTTTTTTCTATAATGTCTTTGTCATTTATTATCATTATTATTATTTTAATGAGGATTTTTGGGATTATAAATTGAGTTGAAAGAGGTTTCTTCTATTTTATAAAAATGGCTTGTGTAATGTAATTTCTTTGTAAATATTCATAAAAGGGGCTGGCTCCATGGCATAGTGGTTAAGTTCAGCATGTTCCGCCTCAGTGGCCTGGGTTCATGGGTTTGGATCCCAGGCATGGACCTACACCACTCATCAGCCATGCTGGGGCAGTGACCCACATATAAAGTGGAGGAAGATTGGCACAGATGTTAGCTCAGGGCTAATCTCCCTCAAGTGAAAAACAAGGAAGACTGGCAACAGTTGTTCGCTTAGGGCTAATCTTCCTCAGCAAAAACAAAAAATATTCACAAGACAATGTGGGAAGCCACAAAGACATGAATTTTTCTCTTGGACATTTCTTTAAAGATATAAAACAAATTAAGGCATTTTTATTGAACCAGTTGTTATGAATTATATTTTGCAAGGAAATTATCCATTTCATCTAAATTGCCAGTTTCATCAACATTAATGTCTTCATACTATTTCATATTATCTTTTTAATATCTGTAGCATCTTTAGTAATATCACATTTTTTAAATTAATTTATTTATTTTTTTTGTGGGGAAGACCAGCCCTGAGCTAACATCCATTGCCAATCCTCCCCTTTTTGCTGAGGAAGACTGGCCCTGGGCTAACATCCGTGCTCATCTTCCTCCACTTTTATATGGGACGCTGCCATGGCATGGCTGACAGGCAATTCGTCGGCGGGCGCCCGGGATCCGAACTCGCGAACCCCAGGCTGCCAAGCGCGAACTAAACAGCTGCGCCACCGGGCGGCCCCCAATATCAAATTTTTTAAAAAGCCTGATATTGCTACTTTGTGTTTTACTCTTTTTTTAATGTTTCACTAATGCTTTTAAAAAGAGAAATATGTCCCACATGTCATAACTAGCATAATTAAGAACATGGCATCTGAGATAAAAAGCATGTAAGCCAATTGCCAAGGAGTATCGAAGAAAATGAAAAGACAAGCCTTCAACTGGGAGAAAATGTTGCAAATCATATATCCGACAAGGGGTTAACCTCCAATATATATAAGGAACTCACACAGCTCAACAACAACAAAACAAACAATCCTATCAAAAAAATGGGCAGAGGATATGAACAGGCATTTTTCCAAAGAAGATATACAGATGGCCAACAGACACATGAAAAGATGTTCAACATCACTAATTATTAGGGAAATGCAAATCAAAACTACAATGAGATATCACCTTACACCCATCAAGATGGCTATAATTACCAAGATAAAAAATAATAAGTGTTAGAGAGGATGTGGGGAGAAGGTAACCCTCATACACTGCTGGTGGGAATGCAAACTGGTGCAGCCACTATGGAAAACAGAATGGAGATTTCCCAAAGAATTAAAAATAAAAATACCGTATGACCCCAGCTATCCCACTACTGGGTATTTATCCAAAGAACATGAAATCAACAATACAAAGAGATCTATGCACCCCTGTGTTCACTGCAGCATTATTCACAATAGCCAAGACGTGGAAGCAGCCCAAGTGCCCATCAACAGATAAATGGATAAAGAAGATGTGGTATCTATATATACAATGGAATACTACTAGACCATAAAAAATACAAAATCATCCCATTTGGAACAACATGGATGGTCCTTGAGGGAATGATGTTAAGCAAAATAAGCCAGACAGAGAAAGACAAACATAGTATTATTTCACTCAAATGTGGAAGATAAACACATGGATAAGGAGAACAGACTAGTGGGTACCAGAGGGCAAGAGTTTGGGGGGGGTGGGTGAAAGGGGTAAAGGGGCACATATGTATGATGATGCATAAAAAATAGACTATTGGTGATGAGCATGATGCAGTCTATACAGAAACTCAGATATAATAATGTACACCTGAAATTATGCAAAGTTATAAAGAATTATGACCATAATAAAATAAATTTTTTAATAACTGGGAAATATGAATGGCAATAGTGAGTTTATATTTGTGTTCCTCATTTAATCATTGAATGTAACAAATTAAGAAGTGTCCTTTTTCATTATTTAAAAGACACTTTGTTGACCAAAATATATTGATTGCTTTTTTTCTCTTTTGAGATGATGTTTTATTTTCTCCTTTCATGTTAAAGTAGTGAATTACATCCTATATTAATTAAACACTAAGCCAAATTACATTTCTTCTATGCAGCCATCTATATTACCTGTATGATCTTTTTACATACTTCAATTTTTAATTTTGTAAATTTTCATCATAATGTTTGCCTCCATGTTGACGAGTGCAATTATCCTCTAATATTCTCTTGTTGAACTATCCTCATTTGGTTTTGATTACAAGGGTATATTAGCCTAATATAATGAGATAAAGAAACATTTTGCCTTTTCCTATTCTCTGAAGAATTATCTGATAATTAGTGTTTGGATGATTGGGAGAATACAAATGAGAAATACATGGTTTCTTTTTTGGAAGTTTGTAAACTACCTTTCAACACATATCATGGTTATAGGAAGCCATGGTTATAACAAACCATTGAAGAATCACTCATATCCCCTACTTCTTAGCAGTTCAGTGTATACAAGCTCACTTTCACTCAAATGCCTGTACTTCTCACCTGAGGGCTATTTACTGGCCTCTTGAACTCAGCTGTGTAGCAGACTAGATGTACAAAAGATCTAATATATTCTGTGCCCAGCTCTTCACCAATGACTGACAGAAGTTGGTGTGCCTTGCTTCATTAATGGAATAATCCTGGGGTACGTGCTTTCTAGTGGCTCCAAGAGTTCTCTGTTGGATTCAGCTCACTTTCCCCAAGTGTTCTTGGAAGTCATCCTCAAAATATTTCAAATTACTAGATTATACAAGAATTTGATTTTTAAAACACTGAAAGCAAGGAAAATGAGAACAATAATAATCACATATGTATTTATAACTGTTTACCTATCAGTATGTATGTATTATGAATTTATGTATATTTTTAGATCTATGTAAATCACTGTTAAATGACCTGGACGGATTAGGAAGTAATATATGTTCTCCTAAATTTTTTCTCAGGGATTTTTTGACTTTCTCATTTCAGAGACTAAGATGAAAGGGTTGAGGATTGATGTTACAATGGTGTTCAGCACCGTGGCAAATTTGTTAACATCCATCACATTGCCCTTTTTTGGGTGGACCTAGGTGAAGATGGAACTTCCGTGGTAAAGTATAACTACAGTGATGAGTGAAACACAGGTGGAGAAAGCTTTCTTCCATGACTGGACAGAGGTAATTCTAAGTAAAGTAATGATGATGTGCATGTAAGACACTCCTGTCAGGAGAAAGGATCCCAAGAGCAACACAGCAGAGAAGATAAAGTCAGCCAGCTCAGCCAGAGAAATATCCACACAGACCAGTTTTAGCACAGGGGTACTGTCACAGAAGAAGTGATTGATTACATTTAGCTCACAAAAGGGCAGATGAATAGTTAAGATTGATGATGACAAATTGACAAAAATGCACCCACATAAGATCCCAGAAGCAATATGCATGTCTGTTTGTTAATGATGGTGGCATACCTCAGTGGGATTCAGATGGCAACATATCAATCAAACAACATGACAGCCAGGATGAAGATTCCTGAGGATCCCAGGGGAAACCAGAAGAAAGATTAAGGTGTCCCACAAAGGATATTGCTTTGGTGAGGGAAAACGTGTTGGCTGGCATCCTAGGTACCACTGTGGAGGTGATGGTGACCTTGAAGAAAGAAAGATTGGCTACAAAGAAATACATGGGTGAATGCAGATGGTAGTCACCACACACCAAAAGGATGATCATGGTGTTGCCAATCAGTGATGTCATGTACTTGAGCAGAAATGTGGAAAAAAAAGAATTTCTACTTCTAGAAGGATGAGCTCAATGTGGTCCTGTTTCTGTGTTCCATATTGTTCCCATTTCCACCTGGCATAATAAAAAAGAGAAGTTTATGGTTGATCCTTGCATCTTAACTTTGGAAGTACCCTGTCTATAGCAATTAACTATTTTTTTAAATTGAGGGATGATAATGAAAACAAATGATTGTTTTTCCAGTGCATAAAGAGGTCCTGCAGTGAACTGTACAAGATGTAAGAGGTAATGTGTGAAAATCACTCATAATAGTGGAATTAGTTCTACAGTAAGATTGTGACAACTGTCCTTTTGGAAAACCTGTGAGCCTCTCCTCAGTGCAGGGAACCTAACAGTGAATTCAGCTGCTCACAAATCATGTGAATCCACGCATAGTGCCCTTTGGGATAGACACATCACAGTGTCTTTAAAACATCCAGATGTAAAGATATTCTTTCAGAGTGCTGGTAGACAGAGTTGCAATAAAATCTAGTTCTATATTAATATGTGTGTACAAAAATGCCTTTTTAGAGCTATTTTATTATCACTGAGAAAAAACTATTTAAGAAAACAACTAGCATGATCACTAACAGGCTCATGATCCTGACTCACAGGTTCTAACCTCTATATTGTTCAGTGGCCACTAAAAGAATTCAAGTCAGCCTCATGTAATCTCCATACAGAATCACATCTCATAGTGAATGGCTTGTTCACAGGTTTTTCAAGAATAAGGGAAAGGATCAAACATACAACTTTGTCTATCACTGTTGATTATATTCATCTTGGAATTCAGACAGAGCAAATTCTCAGCAAGAGGGACAGAAAAATTGAACTTCTGAATTTTGACTATTCCTAAGAGAAGCAACAAAAGCCTAAATTTTTACAGTTCATACTAGAAATCAAGGGCCAAAAGTATAGGGAAAATAGAAACCTTGTTGGAGAGGAGTTTTGTATTTACTTGCTATGCTGATTTTTGGAGTATGTATATTATACTATAAAGTTTATCAATTGAAGAGAAAAAAGTTTGGATCAGGAAGTGATTTCAAATCTCAAATTATAAGACACATAAAAATAGGATATTGAAAGGTGTTGGAAAGGCTAATTTTAGATAAGTGGGAATTTTTATTCACATTTTTCAATGTGATGTGATGGATGAGTGTGGTAGAGGCTAGCTAAAATTTATATCACAGAGGGTCAGTGTTGGAAATAAGACAAGACCTTGTCTTTTAATTTGGGTTTTGCTGTGTTTTTCTGACCCAAAATATTTATTAGCTTATTTTTTTAATCTCTTTTATTATTATATATTTACTGCATAATGAGGAAGCAAGTAAGAATGCAAATAAACTGACACACATATTATTTATTTTATGATATGAGTAAAATGTATATATACATATATCCATATTGATGGATTTGGTGGAAAAGGGAAAAGTAATCATGGAGTAAAGTGTATTCCTTAAAAGAGCCTTTCCTGTGGTCTGTTAAATGATTGGTTTGAATATGAGCAATTGATGGGCATCTTGAGGGCACTAACAATGTAAGGCAAAAAAAAAAACACTAAAGTGGAGACAATAAGGATCCCTCCAGTAAGTGCCAAAATTTTGCGTAAGGTTGTCAATAAGTGAAAAGAAGAGGAGAAATAACAGGAGAAAAATCACAGTGATGGGGAAAATTTTAAAAAGAGAGAAAAACAAATGTGACCAAAGAATATCAATTGAAAGAGAAGAATATTGTAAATTCTCTACTTACCTGCTGAAGCACACCTCCGAATGTTTATGAATGCTCAAGTGCATGGTGTCAGAATATTCTTTCTTTATAACTGCATGATTTAGGTATCATCCATAGTTGGAATCACTTCCATAGATTACCTCCTCCTTCTGACAGTCTCAGAATGTTAAGAAACAATGGAGTGGAGAATACAACCATGACTATAGGAGAGTTTATAAGGATTTTGTGTGGTAATGAATGATTCAAAACTATGAAGTGCCAATGATCACATCTGCAGATTACTGAAACCTGAAGACAGGAGGGAAGACTGAGTTCTTCTTTACTGCTGCTTTCCTGGGGTTAGGGCTCCTAGTGGAACAATAGTCTCCAGGGAAAAATTTACAAAAACAATTCTAATTAAAAGAAAAGCAAAAATGTCCCAAGTTAGAAAAGTGAAAACTTGTAAACACAACTTCTATAAGAAATACATTGACCCTGAAAAAAAAATCAAAATAATTAGAGATGCTTTGGTCAAGAATCAATCCTTTAATTGCAGTATAATGTCATGTATAGTCATCCAGTAATGAGATGGGTTTTCATCATCATCATCATCCTCATTGCCATCATCATTATCTACTTTTTTTGACTACTCACTATGCACTGGGTACTCTTCTAAAAACTGCACAGATATCTTTTTTAACTTTATGAAAACCATTTGAAATAGACTGTATTATTATTGATATCAAATAGAGTATCAAACTGATTTGTGGTAATTATTTCACATAATAAATTAAAAATTATTAAAATGTCAGAAAGGTATAAAATATAAATTTATCTACTATAAAATATTATTTTAAAAAGAAATTACTAAACACTTATTGAATGTTTGGTACAAATTTTTATTCACTATGATGTACACATAATCCATGCCATCAAAGGCATATAAATTGGCCAAGAATAAAAAAAATACATAAAAAGTAAAATTGCATATTTTTGTATAGTAATTAAAAATATAGTTTGGATATAAATATAATTAGGATAATGTTTTAAGAGAAAAATTCCAGTAAACAAAGTGTCTGGCTTACAAATCAGTGGAAAATTACTTATTAAAACAGAAACTTTGTATACTAATAATCCAATCAAAGGACATCATCACTGAGGCAGACATCTTCCTGCTCAGATGAAAATCCAGGATACATCTTTTCTTTTACATTGGGCATTTGATACTTATTCTCACATAATCTATTTTTTTCCTCTTTTGCCTTTAGGATAAATTACCAAATCTTGGTAGCCCTCTTGATTCTTTTCCTGACTCTCTTTTCCCCCTTTTCTTCCCTGTTTCCTGTCACATTTCCTTTCTCCTTTCCTTTACCATCCATATTACAACTTTGTTGGACTTTGCTTATTTATTTATATAGCCCAGGCTATTTTTCAAATTATGGTTGACACAACAAAAATTCTCTCTTCCTGGAATATTCTTACTACACCATGATACCATCTCCAATTCAGAATTTGTGTATTTCTATAATTTGAGTTTAATCATTTTTCTTCTGAATACATTACCAGCTTCTCAGCTGTGGTAGACCACACTCTGAAGCTGAGTACCTGAGGGTTACTCTAAGTATTCAATAAGAACACGGTTACCCTTCCACCTTGTTCCCAACACAGACACAGATGAAAAGTTAATCCACACATCATCATAAGCTTGATAATTTGCTGTTTTCTTGTTTAACCTGATAGGTGACTCAAAGGTCACAAGGATTTATGAGCTCATTTTGCAGAAGAAAAAGAATGCACTTAAGGAAGTTTTGATCACCAGATAACCAGCCCCCAGCTGCTACTGAAGCCCAGAAGTCTGGTTGCCCAAGGGCTTGTCTGGAGTGAAAGAAACATGGACTCCCACTTTGTTTCTGTGAAACTCCTCTTCCCAAGCCCCTCAGCTCTATAAAGACTCCCTGCTTTCTTCTTTAATTAAGGTGGATTTGAGAGAACCTATCCTCCTGCCATCTCATTTTGGCCAATTCAAACCTTTCTCTACCTCCAAGCACTGGTGTCTCAGTGATTGGCTTACTGCCCATCAGGTGCACAAACTTAAGACTAAGAGGTTCAATATCATCTCTATATAAAGCTATTGCAATTTTCTTATTTTTATAATGCTTACAACACTTCCTGTTATTTGTATTACACTTTTTCTTCAGCTAATCAAGCCATTCTATGAGAACAGGGATGATGTTTGTGCTCCTCATGTTTTATCTCAAATATTAAGCCCATTTGCTGTCTTGTGGTATCAAGTCAGTAACTATATTTTGAATGGATAAATGAACAAATGAATAACAAGTACAGGAAACAAAGTATTAGAGGAAAGAAATCTTGGATCTATTCTGCAGATGTTGAGGTTTTGGTGCCTAGGGTACAACAAAGTCTGCATTTGATTTATGCAGGAGAATATATAAATTTAGAATTTATATCAGAGTAGGAGGACAAGAGTTCACAAACACATACATGGCAATTGAAGTCATGGGCACTGAATAGATTAACAATTCAATCCCAATAGTATACACCTTCAGTTATATAATATTCAGTTAGCTTCAGATCACAAAGGTAAAGGGCCAAATCCCACAGACTGCCCCAACTCATCTCAGATGCCAATCACAAGTAGTGCATCTCCTCTGTCTGACTTGGCTACAAATTGGGGGTAACCACAATCCCCTCCTCAGGGTTGGTAATTTGCTAGAATGGCTCATAGAACTCAGGAAAGTGCTTATTATTATTGATTTATTATAAGGGATATTTTAAAGGATACACATCAACAGCCAGATGAAGAGATTCACAGGATGGGGTCTGGAAGGGTCATGAGCACAGTAGCTTCTGTCCCCATGGAGTTTGGGGTGCTAGAAGAGTGGCACATGGATATGTTCTAGTTCACCAACCTGGAAGCTTTCTGAATCCCTTAGTTTAGGGATTTTTATGGAGGCTTCATTACATCAACATGATTGATTACATCATGGGCCATTGATGATTAACTCAGCTTCCAGGCCCTCTCCACTCCAAGGAAGTCTGGGGGTGGGTCTGAATGTTCCAACCCTCTAGTCACATTGTTGGTTCCTTTAGCAACTACCTCCTGTCCTGTGGTTATCTAGGAGATTTCAAAAAATCACCTCATTAACATAAATTCAAGTGTGGCTGAAAGGGGCTTGTTATGAAAGGCAAAAGATGTTCCTTTCACCTTTATCACTCGTATCACTTAGGAAATTCCAAGAATTTTAGGAATTCTGTTCCAGGAACTAGGATGAAACCAAACATACATTTCTTAATATAAATCACAATATTGCAAATACTAAAGAGAATACAATTCTAAATGCAATCCTAAATATAACACTAAAGAAAAACAGAAACAGTGAGTAGTGTTATTTATCCTAATATCAAAGAAAAATGTCTAAAGATACCCAATCAAGTATGGAGTTTGCTGAAGGCTTTTGGGGGGCATGCCTATTATATCAAACTTTAAAATCCATCTCTGTTCTTAGCCAAGAATATATATTATCATGAAAAATGGAAAATTTTATTAAATATTTTTATTTATTAATAAATTTTGTTATTTTATTTTTATGCATATTACATTATTATTTGTATTTTATAATTTTAGAAATTATCTTGAGTAAATTCTAATTTTAAAAGAACCAAGAGATTTCCAGTTTCAGGTTCTGCATGTAAGGAGTTTGGAAGTTGCCACTTCATCCTAACAACAAGTAAAATGCTGAACAGACTAAAAATTTTTTTAAGAAAACCCTTCTTGGATCTATAAGAGATGGAAGGACACAAGGCATACTGCTGTCCTCAAGATTTGAGAGACATACAAGTGAATAGATGGAGTCACAATAAGAACAAAGCAGAAGGACTCACACTTCCTAATTTCAAAATATTACAAAGCTACAAAATCAAAACAATGTGGGAAATGGCATAAAGACAGGCATATTAGACCTATGGAATAGAATAAATAGCCCAAAAATAAACCCTCATGTATATGGTTATATGATCTTCAACAAAGGTGCCAAGACCACTCAATGGGGAAATGACAATCTCTTCAATGAATGGTGTTGTTAAAACTGGATAGCCACATGCAAAAGAAATTGGTTGGACCCTTTTCTTACAACATACACAAAAATTAACTTAAAATGGACTAAAGACCTAAACTTAAGACCCATAACAATAAAACTCCTAGAAAGCAAAAACAGGAACAAAACTTAAGATGTTGGATTTATCAAAGATTTCTTGGATATGACAGAAAACAAAAGCAAAAATAGACACATGAAACTACATCAGACTAAAGTTCTTCTTCACAGTAAAGACAAATACCAGAGTGAAAAGGCAAACTATGGAATGGTAGAAAATATTTGAACAACATATATCTGATAAGGAGATAATATCCTGAATATAAATAGAAGTCTTACAACTCAACAACTAGAAAACAAAATTACATGATTAAAAAATGCTCAAAGGAACCAAGCTGAAGAACTAACATTACTTGACTTTAAGACTTACTATAAAGCTACATTAATCAAGACAGTGTGGTATTGGTGAAAGAATAGACAAATAGATCAATGGAAGAGAATATAGAGCCCCAAAATAGGCCCACATAATTATAGTTAACTGATCTTTGACAAAGAAACAAAGGCAATACAATGGAACAAAGATAATCTTCAACAAATGGTGCTGTAACAACATTCACATGCAAAAAAAAAAAAAAAAAAAAAAAAAGAATCCAGACACAGACTTTACAGTCCTCATGAAAATTAACTTAAGGTGGATCATAAACCTAAATGGAAAATGAAAAACTATAAAACCCCTACAAGATAACAGAGGAGAAAACCTGGATAACCTTGAGTACGGTGGTGACAGTTTAGATACAACATGAAAGTCATGATCCACTTGATAGTATCCCATAAGCCCCTGACCCTCTCACCCTTCTTCCTTTTTTTTCTTTTTGCTCCTGACTCAGTGATGTGAAATTACCTGTCTTCATGGGAATTTTTCAGCTGAGTTATTGTACTTTTCACCTTCAACATTTGTTTGGTTCTTTTTATAGTTTCTCTCTCTGTTGATATTCTAATTTTGCTCATGCAATGTTTTCCTGACTTTCTTAGTTGTCTGTGTTCTCTCTTAGCTCATTGAGCATGTTTATGAAAATTATTTTAAAATTTTTGTCAGGCTCCTTATGATCTGGTTTTTTTTTTGGAGGGTCAGTTTCTGTAGTTTTGTTTTGCTTCTTTAAGTGGGCCTCATTTCCCTGTTTCTTTTCTGCCTTGTGATCCTTTTTTAATGAGATTTGGGCATATGAAAAAACAATCACTACTTCCTTTTTTATATACTGGCTTTATGCATTTGAAGACCTTCACCACTCATCTCAGCTAGCTGTTCTAGGACCTCAGAAACCTTTTCGGACCTCTTGTTCCCCTTGGTGTTTGATTGCAGAACTGCAGATATAAAGTGCCATGGTATTAGTCTCTGTTTTCAGCAGCTTAGAAACTTTGCCACAGGCCCCATCAGCACTCTGAGGAAGGCTAGATTTAAACCAGTCCCTTGGGCTACCTCCAGAAAGGCAGAATACTGAACATACAGTCCCATCTTTGTCTCAATCCCAAGGGAGAAATCTTGGTATAGGAAGTTCCTCCCAGTTGCACTGTTTTACAGGACTAGGGGAGTATCATGAATGAGCATGCAAGTGCTCTGAATTTTTCTGCCCCTTTTGCTTGAATCCCTTTATGGTGTGTGCTGTAGCTTCTCAACTGGTTTCTAGAGTTCTCAAAGTTATTCTGGTTCCTATATTGTTGTTGTTGTCTTTGCAGGGGAAGGAGCTTCTTAGTCTTCCATCTTGCTGATGTCTCTGTATATTTCAAGTTTAAATCTACCTTAATCTTTTCTTTTTTGCCCCACAAGTTTTCTTTCTTGCCTTCTGTTGTATAATTTTGTTTAATCAGAGATAAGACAAATTACTGAATTGTCAATTTACACTTACAATATCCAGAGATCTCACTTAGTATCAAGTTTATGTATAATTTCAAACATAAAAACAATTAAGTGTCACTGAGGAAATCTAAGCTTTCCAATGCAGTTTTGCAGATATCAGGACAGCCTTTCAACTCAATTTAACATATGATGTCTCTATATGATACATGTAATGTGCAATCATATCCATAGGGAATTCAATGTTTTGGTTAAACACATGCCTTGTATACACCTATTGTTGATTAACTTAATTTTCCAGAGATCCATAGCCCATAAATACATAGATTCACGTGTTGTATACTGAAAAGAATCCTAGACAGCCAGGTATATCTCACCAAAAGTATTCCATAGATAAAGACTTCCCTGCTAGCAAATACAATGTGTTTTCTTTTTCCAAAAGGTCCACTGTTAGTATGAATATGACATGGGGGAAGTTTCTACTCCTATTTATTATGGTTTTTATTATGAACAGCTTTTGAATTATGGTAAATATTTTTCTGTATCTATTGAGTTGATCATATCATTTTCCTAATTCATTTAGGCAAATAATTAATTGACTTTTGAAAATAAGCAAACTTTCATTCTTTGAATAAATATCAATAATGTGTGATTTATTATCCTTTTAATGTAGAGTATGATCACTTGCTCATATTTTAAAGAATTTTATTTGTCTATGTTCATGATGGATATTGTTTTTGGTTGTTGATTTTGCGATGTCCTTCTCAGTTATAATTAAATTTTATTATCTATAATATTATAAATATGCATAATATAATTACATTATAATTATAATAATTATTATTATATTCTGGGTCTTCTGAGCTGATGAGTGGGAAAGGTTCCTTTTCTTCTATTTTCTGAAATGGCTTATGTAACAAAAGTATATCTTCATAAATGTTCATAAAAATTCACTTATAAGACTATATGAATCTATAAATTTCTTTATAGATTTTTTAAAGATATAGATCAAATTAATATTTTTATTGTGTCAATTATGAATTTTTTGCAAAAAATATGCTAATTTCATTAAGTTGTCATTGTATTGAGATAAAGTTCATGCTGTATCATATTATCTTTTCAATATTTGTGAAATCTGTAGTAACATTGCATTTAGTTTTAGAAAGCCTGATGTTAGTAATTTGTATTTTCACTCTTTCTTTTAACATTTCAATGTTTATCAATTTTTCAGGCTTAAAATTAAAAGTCTGCTTTATCTTATTTTTCCATATTTATTTTTACTTTATTTTTCAATAAAAATAATAGTCACTTAAAACAACACATTTATTAACTTAAAGTTCCGATAATCAATAGTCCCAAATTTGTTTCACTGGGCTAAAACCAAGGTGTCAGCCTGGCTACATTCCTTACTGGTGACTCTAGGGGATAACGCATTTTCTTTTCTTTTCAAGTTTCAACAGAATGCTCACATTTCCTACATCATGGCCCCTTCCAACTCAAAGCTTCTCACATTACCATCTCTCTGGTTCTGACACTTCTGCTTCCATCTTTCCAATTTAAAAACCCTTGTGATTACTTTTGGCCTAGCTAGAAAATCGAGGGTAATTTTTTTTATTTTAAAGTCCAATGATTAGCAACCTTAAATCCACCTGCAACTTTAATTACCCCTTGCCATGTAACATAACATATTTAAGGTTATGGGATTCAGATGTGGATATCTTTACAGAAACATCATTTTGCCTACCACAGATAGAAACATAAATCAATGGGACAGAATAGAGAAACAGAAATAGACCCACACAATTATGCCCAGCCTATTATTAACAAAAGTACCAATCAATAAATGGAGGAAGTTTAGCTTTTATAACAAATGGTGATGTAGTAACTGGACATGAACATGCAAATAAAATAAACCTAAAATTCACATTATATATAAAATTAGCTTAAAATGGATCATGGACCAAAATGACATCAGAATCATGACAGACTGAGTTATTCCCTTTGTCTTTCCCCTCTAAGTTATAACCAGTAGTTACAACTACTGACCAAAAAAGGACTCTCTGCACAGCACACCAGAAAGCTTGAGATATCACATATCTATACATCTGAAGGTGGGTGGACTAGACCCCCTGGATGTAGGTGGCTGCCCCCAAGACTGGAGGTTCCAGGATCTGTGGATGCACCTGTGAAAAGAGGCCCCAGGAACTGAGATAACAACCATGAACAAAGTCCCAGGAATCCAGATAGTCCACATTCCCATTCACTTCAGGCCCATGACTGGAGACTCAAGGAACAATGAGACACCTGAGACTCAGCCACTTCTACCTCCCATGTGGTAGAGCCTTTGACACTGGCTCTTTTAGCAGTAGGGGCTTCATCCAAGATGCAGATACCCCCAGCAGTGGCATTGGTGCCTGTGACCCCAAATTTCAAAAGGAACACCAGTGCCAGAGGCTAAGACTGGCTGCAAGAGCAGCAATGGCACTTGCAACTCCATCCCTCCCCAAGCAGTGGCAGGTGGTGTTCATGACCTGAGGCTTCAGGAAATGCAGCAGTGCTGGTGAAGCAGCATCCTCCCCTTCCCCAGGTGGTGGTGACTCTGACATGAGCCCTTCCAGCAGTAGGGGCTACACCCAAGATATGGATACCCCTGGCAGAGATAGTGATGCCTGTGACCTGGGGTTTCAAAAGGCACACCAGCGCTAGAGACCAGAGGCTACAGGAGCAACTGAGGCAATAACAGCTCAGTCCCTACTCCTCCCTCAGCAGTGGCAGACAGTGCCCAAAACCTGAGGCTTCAGGAGTCACATAAATAACCATGTCCCAGCCCCCAGTGGCGGCAAACCCAACACGAGCCCTACCAGCAGTGGGGGCTGCATAAAAGTTCCTGAGCCTCTGGCAGCAGCAGTAACACCCATGAATCCAGTACCACCAGCACCAGCACAGCCAGCACCCCTTGATAACCTGGGAGCAGCCACACAGGTGGCCCATGCAGCAGCAGCATTCAACCATATGGAGAGCCAGTGGAGGAATAAGAGACCCAGGTGACCCTGGAAGCAACAGAGGTGCTCACAGCCTGGTGGCCTGAATGGAAAAACCCATGACTGCAGCAACATCACAACCAGCAAGGCACCAGCAACCTCAGAGTCACATGCAGCACAAGGAGGGCACTTACAATGCCTCTGACAGAGGCAGTGAGGGTGGAAAGCTCAGGCTCTCAAATACAACCAGAAGCAGCTCAGAACCAAAGTAAACAAAGCCTTATTCAAATAAGAAAGGTGTTTACTACCACAAATGTGCTGGCAAATGAACAATTCGTCAAGCACCATGAAGAACTACAGTAAGACAGTAGCACAGAAAGGAGATGACAACTCTCCAGAAGCCAAACTTAAAGTCATGGAAGATTGTGATCTAACTGACATAGAATTCAAAATAGCCATCATGAAGAAACTCAGTGAGTTATAAGAAAATTTAGAAAAGCAGTTCAATGGGCTCAAGAATAAAATTAATAAAAAGAAGGAATACTTCAACAAAGAGATTGAAACTCTAAAAAAAAAAACACCAAACAGAAATTCTGGAACTGAAGAACACAATTAATAAGAGGAAAAGTTCAGTAGAAAGTATTGGGGAAAAAGCAGACCATATTGAAAAGAGAATTAGTGAACTCAAAGATACACATCTAGAAAGGATTCAGGTGGAAGAGGAAAAAGAATTAAGATTTTTTTAATGGAGAAATTCTATGATAAATATCTGATTCAATTAGGAAAGCAACATAAGGACAATAGGTATCCCAGAAGGAGAAGTGAGGGAGGAAGGATCATAGAGCTTACTCAAAGAAATAATAGCTGAGAACTTTCCAAATCTGGGAGAGAAACTGGATATACAAGTACACAAAGCTAGTAGACCACCTAATTATTTCAATGCAAAAGACCTCTCCAAGGCATATTATATTAAAACTGCCAAATATCAATGACAAAGAAAGAATATTAACAGTGGCCAGAGAGAAGAAAATAACTTACAAAGGAACCCCAGTTAGGCTATCAGCAGATTTCTCAGCAGAAACTCTACAGGCTAGGAGAGAGTGAAATGATATATTCAAAATATTGAAAGATAAAAGCTATCACTCAAGACTACTCTATCCAAAAAAGTTATCCTTCAGATATAAAGGAGAAATAAAGGCTTTCCTAGACAAATAAAAGCTGAAGGTATTCATCACCACTTGACCTGTCTTCCAAAAAGTGATGAAAGGAGCCTTCCTACCCGAAACAAAAGGCAAAGGTATACAAAGCTTTGAGCAAGTAGATAAACAGACAGACAGGATCAGAAAACTGCAACTCTATATCAGAATAAGTAGTAAAAAATTATAAAGGCTAAAGGGAAAGAAAGCATCAAAAATACCTACAACCACTTCAATTTGATAAACTCAAAATAAAAAAAAGCAGTTTATTTTGATAAACTCAAAATAAAAAAAAGGATAATATGCAGCAACAAAAACATAGGAGAGGAGGCTGCATCGGCTAATGGAAAAAAGATGCTATCAGCAGGAAAAGGACTATCTAATCTATGAGATCTTTTATACAAACCTAATGGTAACCACAAAATGAAAATTCAGAGCAGTGTTACAAAACATAAAAAAAGAGGAAACTGAGAAAAACTTCACATAAAACCACCAAACTGAAATGGCAGAGAGAAATACAAGGAAAAAGAAATAAGGGAAATATAGAACAACAAGTAAAAAAAGGTAAAATGGCAATATTAAGCCTTTATATATCAATAATCACTTTAAACATAGATGAATTGAATTCACCAATCAAAAGACACAGAATGAGTGGATGGATTAAAAAACAAGACTCAGGCCAGCCCTGGTGGCCTAGTGTTCAAGTTTGGTGCTCTCCCCTTCAGCAGCCCAGGTTCAGTTCCTGGGCATGGACTTACACCACTCATCTATCATTGACCAGGCTGTGGCAGCAGCTCACATACAAAAAAAGAGGAAGATTGGCAACAAATGTTAGCTCAGAGCAAATCTTCCACAGCCAAAACAAACAAAAGAAAAAAACGACTCAACAATTTGCTGCCTCCTGAAGACCCATCTCAGCTCTAAAGACAAATATATGCTCAGAGTGAAGTATAGAAGATGATGCTTCAAGCAAATGGCAAACAAAAGAAAGTGGATGTATCTGTACTTAGATCAGAGAAAATTGACTTCAAGCCAAAAAAGATAGTAAGAGACAAAGAAGGACATTATATAACGAAAAAAAGGGACATTCCAGCAAGAAGACATAACACTTATTAATATATATGCACCTAACATAGGAGTACCAAAGTATATGAACCAACTATTAACAGACCTAAAGGGAGAAATTGACAGCAACACAACACAATAATATTAGGGGACCTTAACATCCCACTTACATTAATGGGGAGATCATCCAGACAGAAAGTCAAAAGGGAAATATTGGCCTTATAAGAAACACTAGACCAGATGGACTTAATAGATATATATAAACCATTTCATCCAAAAGCAGTGGAATATACATTCTTCTCAAGGGCACATGGAACATTCTCAAAGATAGACCATATATTGGGAAAGAAAATAAGCCTCAAAAGATTTAAGACTGAAATTATATCAAGCATCTTTTCTGACCAAAATGGTATGAAACTAGAAATCAACTACAAGAAGAAAGCTGGAAATCACAAATATGTGGAGACTACACAACCTGCTACTAAGCAACTATTAGATCAATGAAGAAATCAAAGGAAAAATTAAAAAATAACCTGGAGATAAATGAAAATGAAAACACAACATATCAAAACATCAAAGCAACACAACCTACCTCAAGAAAAAAAAATTCAACTAAACAATCACACACTGTACCTAAGTGAACTAGAAAAAGAAGAACAAACAAAATTCAAGGTCAGTAGAAGTAAGGAAATAATAAAACACAGAGTGGAAATAAATGAAATAGGACTAAAAAGACAATAGAAAGGATCAGAGCTGATCCTAAGAGATGATTCTTTGAAAAGATAAACAAAAATGACAGACTCTTGGCTAGACTTACTTAGAAAAAAGAGAGAAGTTTCAAATAAACAAAATCTGAAATGAAAGAGGAGAAATTACAACAGATACCACAGAAATACAAAGGATTAGAGAAAATTATGAAAAGCTATATACCAAAATTGGATAACCTATAAGAAATGGATACATTCTTAGAATCATACAAAGTTCCAAAACTGAATCAAGAAAAAAATAGAGAATCTGAATAGACCAATCACAGGTAAAGATATTGAAAGAGTAACCAAAAACCTCCCAAAAAACTAAAGTCCTGGAAGATGGCTTCTCTGGTGAATTCTACCAAACATTCAAAGAAGATTTATTACTCAAACTACTCCAAAAAATTGAAGAGGATGAGAGGCTTCCTAACTCATTTTATGAGGCCAACATTACACTAATACCAAAACCAGACAAGGACAACACAAAAAGATATAGGCCAATATCACTGATGAACATAGATGCAAAAATCCTCAACAAAATATTAGCAAATCAAATACAACAATGTATTGAAAGGATCCTACACCATGAACAAGTGGCATTCAATCCAGGGATGCAGGGGTGGTCCAACATCCACAAATCAATCAATGTGATACACCACATTAACAAAATGAAGATTAAAAATCAAACAGTTATCTCAATAGATGCAGAGAAAGCATTCAACAAAATTCAATAGCCATTTATGATAAGAACTCAATAAAATCAGTAAAGAAGGAACATACCTCAACATAATAAAGTCCACAAATGACAAACCTACAGCCAAAATCACACTAAACAATGAAAAACTGAAAGCTGTTCCCCTAAAAACAGGAGCAAGACAAGAATGCCTACTCTCACCACTCTTATTCAACATAGTATTGGAAGTTCTAGCCAGAGCAATTTGGCAAGAAAAAGAAATAAAATGTATTCAAGTTGGAAAGGAAGTAGCAAAACTATCATTATTTGCAAATGACATGATTCCACATATAGAAAACCCTAGAGAATCCACCAAAAAACTATTAGAAATAATTAACAAATTCAGAAAAACTTACAGAGTATAAAATCAACATATAAAAATCAGTTGCCTTTATATACACTAACAACAAAATAGCAGAAAGAAATCAAGAATACAATCCAATTTACAGTCACAAGAAAAAAGTATCTAGAAATAAATTTAACTAAGGAGGTGAAAGACCTGTACACTGAAACCTATAAGACATTGTTGAAAGAAATCAAAGAAGGCATAAAGAACTGGAAAGATATTTTGTGCTCATGGATTAAAAGAATTAGTTAAAATGTCTGTGTTGCCTAAAACAATCTACACGTTCAATGCAATCTCAATCAAAATCTCAACAACATTTTTTACAGAAATAAAACAAAGAATCCTAAAATTTGTATGGTACAACAAAAGACCCTGATTAGGCTAAAAAAAAAATCCTGAGTAAAAAAGAAGAAAACTGGAGGCATCACACTCTATGAATTCAAAATATACTACAAAGATATAGTATGAAAACAGTATGGTACTGGCACAAAAACAGACACACAGATCAGTGGAACAGAATTGAGAGCCCAGAAATAAAACTACACATCTGTGAAAAGCCAACTTTCAACAAAGGATCCAAGAACATACAATGGAAGAAGAAAAGTCTCTTCAATAAACAGTGTTGGGAAAACGAGACAGTCACATGCAAAAGAATGAAAGACTATTATCTTACATCATACACAAAAATTAACTCAAAATGGATTAAAGACTTGAACGTAAGACCTGAAACCATAAAACTCCTAAAGGAAAACATAGGCAGCACAGTCTTTGACATCAGTCTTAGCAGTATTTTTTTTGAATATCATATCTCCTCAAGCAGGGGAAACAAAAGAAAAAATAAACAAATGGGACTACATCAAACTAAAAGTGTGGCCATGCAGCCTCACTGGCCTAAGTTCAGCGTGCTCCACCTTGGCAGCCTGGGTTCGGACCTGGATGTGGACCTACACTACTCATCAGTCAGTGGCCATGCTGTGGCAGCGGCTCACATACCAAAAGAGGAAGATTGGCAGTGGATGTTAGCTCAGGGCGAATCTTCCTCAGTGAAGAAAAAAAAAAAACAAAACAAAACAAGTAACAACAACTGTTGGAGAGGACGTGGAGAAAAAGGAACACTAATACACTGCTGGTGGGAATGTAAATTTTTGCAGCCACTATGGAAAACCATATGGAGATTTCTCAAGAAATTAAAAATAGAAATACCACATGATCCGTCTATTCTACTTCTAGGTACTTATTTGAATAATACAAAAACACTAATGTGAAGACATAATATGCACCCTCATGTTGTTGCAGCATTATTCACAATAGCCAAGACTGAAGCAACCTAAATGCCCGTCAATGGATGAATGGATAAAGAAGATGTGAGATATATAAATATATATATGTATATATAGCAGGATACTACTCAGTCATAAAAAAGACAAAATTTTGCCATTTGTGACAATATGGATGGACCTTGAGGGCATTATGCTAAGCAAAATAAGTCAGACTAAGAAAAAGAATAAGTCATATGGAGAAAGATAATTACTGTATGACTTCACTTATATATGGAAGATAAACAAATAAACACAGAGAACAGATTGGGAGTTACCAGAGGGGAGGTGGGCATGGGGCAGGCAAAAGGGGTAAACAGACATATGTATCATGGTGGATGGCAACTGGTCTTTTGGTGGTGAACACAATGCAGTCTATACGGAAGTCAAAATATAACGATGTACATCTGAAATTTATACAATGTTATAAACCAATGTGACCTCAATTTTAAAAAAAGGATCATGGACTACAATATAAAATATGCCTATAAAACTTCTGAAAAAAAATAGGAGAAATCTTCAGGACCTAGGGCTAGGCAGAGTTCCTAGACATGACACCAAAAGGGAAAATTTATAAACTGGACCTCATCAAAAGTAAAAATGCTTTAAATAAAATACCGTATGATGAGAATAAAATGACAAAGGGAAAAATATTTGCAAACAATGTATTTGACAAACAAACCATACAACTAGAAAACAGACAAAAATGAACAGACATTTCACTAAAGAAATTATGCAGATGGAAAATAAACTTATAAAAAATGTTTGAGTGGATTAGGCCTAATGGAAATGCAAATTAAAAACACAGTGATATATCACTGTATATCAATTAGAATGGCTAAATTAAGAAAGAGTGACAACACCAAGTGTGGGTGTCGATGCAGAGAAACTAAATCACTCATGCATTTCTGGTTGAAATGTACAATGGTTCATCCATCCTGGAAAATAATCTGGTAGTTTCTTAATCTGATAAAGCAATTTTACTCCTTGGTATTTATCCCAAAGAAATGAAAATTTACATTCACACAAAACTTGTACATACATATTCAAGTAAGCTTTATTTGTAATAATCCCATGTTCCATAAATTGTCTGGAATAAGACCAGACAACTTTCAACAGATGAAATGTTAAATAAATGTGGTACTACATAGTACAGAATACTACTTAGCAATAAAAAGAAATGAACTATTGATACATGTAGAAATTTGAATTAATCTCTTGGAAGTTATGCTTCATAAAAAAAAGTCAATACCAAAAGGTTTCACACTGTTTGATTCCATATATATATATATGAGATTTTTGAAATGACATTTTAGAAATGGGGATTACATTAGTGATTACAGGAATTTAGGATACTGTTGGGATGGTGTTAGGTGAGTGTGTTTACAAAATGACAACACAAAACATTCTTGTGTTGATGGTACTGTTCAGTATCTTGTCTGTGATGGTGGATATATGAGACTACATATAAAAAATAGTATAGGGGGCCGCCTGGTGGTGCAGCAGTTTCGTCCGCGCTTGGCAGCCCGGGGTTCGCCGGTTTGGATCCCGGGCGCCCGCCGACGCACTGCCTGTCAGCCATGCTGTGGCGGCGTCCCATATAAAGTAGAGGAAGATGGGCACGGATGTTAGCCCAGGGCCAGTCTTCCTCAGCAAGAAGAGGAGGATTAGCAACGGATGTTAGCTCAGGGCTGGTCTTCCTCACCAAAAAAAAAAAAAAAAAATAGTATAGAACTTAACACATACCAAAAAACTGTTGAAATTTGAATTATATTTGAGGATTTTACTAATGTCAATATTCTGGTTGTGGTACTACACTGTAGTTTTTCAAAATGTTAACACTAGGGGACACTGGGCAAGATGTACTAGGGATCTCTTTGTATTATTTCTTTAAAAAGCAATTATCTCAATAATTTATTATTTCATTTTTAAAAGGTATGATTACAGAACTATTCTATCATGTTAAATATCTGTTAATTACAGAACTACTCTATCATGTTAAGAGACACCATCTTTGGAGAGGAGGAAAAGTTTTTAATCAGGAAATGACAAAAGGAGGGCTGTTTCTTCATTTAGAAGGTGGTTGTTCAAAGGGGTTCATTTTAAAAAAGCTCATTGAACTGTGTATATATATATCTTGTCTGTGTGTGTGTGTATACATGTGAGTTCAATAAAATGCTACTAAAAACAATTCAGGAAACAATTATGACTGGAGTTGAATTACTCTGATTTGCCAGTTGGGGTGGCATGAACAGAAAGTACAAATGTGAAAAGTGGCTATTAGGGTCTTCTGTAAAGACTTTTTCAGAGGGTTCATTTTGGGGTCATTGGCTGGAACATCCCAGGTAATTGTTACACTCCATGTTTTCTCAGGGCCTACTGGAGAGAAGCATCTCTTTATTCCTAGAAGCCACTTCAATTTAATGGAAAGAGAGAGTTGTGTGGGGGTCAATATCCCTGGATGCTCAACAAAATATATCCCCACATGCACCCTCATCCTTTGGCCTCCCTTAGTTTGAGTTCAATTAGGAATGATGTAGGAGCTTTTCCCCCAGATCCTATTGCCCTTAGTAGCCTGATTCCCAGAGTAGAGAAGATAAAAGGCCATGCAAAAAAATGTGTGACATCATTCATTCACTGCAGAAAAATAAAAATAAACATGCCAAATGTGATATAAGATTATCAGAGAGAAGGAAAAGCACACACATATTCCATTTTGGAACATGGGGAAAAATTGGAGATCATTTAATTTAGACTTTCTCAACATTCTCCTGAAAAGCATTATTTACCTTTATGTTTATTAGGAGAGATTTGGGATATAAATAACTAACCAAAGGTAAAACTTTTTTTAATTTCAAAAAATAACTGAGGAACTGACTTCTGGTTTCCAGTTCTGCATGTAAGGTGCTTGGAAATCACCACTTTTTCCTAACAACAAGTAAAAAGCTGAACAGACTGGAAAAGCAACAACATTCTTGGATCTATAAGAGAGGGGAGGACTCAGGTCAAACTCTTGGCCCCTAAGATTGGAGAGACAGACAGACAAATACATGGAGTTATGGCTTACCAGAGCAGAGACTCACAAATTGAAATTACCATAGGAACGAGGATAAGTAGAAAATCCTGAACTGTAATTGACTAATTGCTGGAAGCTTTGTGCAGACAATTCAGTTGAAAAATCCAGGAGGGCCCAGTCTTAGGGTGTCACCAAAATATTGTGAGATTTACCTCCAGGAGCTCAATCAGATTCCAACAGTAAATATCAAAGAATGATCTCCCTATGCTCTGACAGGGGGAAGGGAAAAGGAACAATTCTGAAATAAGCCAAAGAACTCTATTCTTAACAGGTATTGCACTCATGGGAAATTAGTTATTCAGACCCTAAACTGCTGGGGTATTATCAGAGCCTAACTGACCATTTCCAGCCCACTGTGCCACCCTGTCCCAAAAGAGAAGAGGGAAAAAAAATTGAGAAACTCTTGAGAAGTTCTCAGTCCAAAGGCAAAGGCTCATTAAAAGACTGAGACCTAATCATAGGATTATGTAATGCTTCCCCTTCCCCCACATCTCACCATCACATTACTGAGAGCACATTTACAGCAATTAATTTTACTCAGTACATCAAGAAAAATTTAAAAGGCATACCAAATGGTAAAAACATAATTTTAAGAGACAGAGAAAGCACCAGAACCAGACATGCCAGTGGTATTGGAATTATCAGGCCAGAAATTTAAAACAACTATGAATAATATTCTACAGGTTCTAGTAGATAAAGGAGACAGCAAAAACAGATCAGCAACATAAATAGAAAGATAGAAATCCTAAGAGAAAAATGAATATTAGGATAAAAAACACTGGGAGTGACATCAGCATCATGGTGGCATGAGTTGTTCCTTTTTCTCTCTCCTTTGATTTACAACTAATTGGACATTCATAACTGAAGAAAAATTCCTCCGTCAGCACACCAGGACACCCAAGACATCCATTTGTGCATCTTAAAGTAGGTGGATTGGGCCTTGGTGGAAATTACAGAGCTGAGGGAATCATGATGGCCAGAGTGGCTAGGTGATGGTGGTGACAGTAGCACTAGCAGTGGCAGTGGTGGCAGCAGCAGTGGCACTGGAGATCACACTAGCAGAAAAGATGGAAAGTTAAAGTAGTGACTGAAAGTCTGCCCAGCTGCATGAGCTGCAACCGCAGGTTCCCTTTGCTCTTCAGCAACACCTGGATTTTTGAGAAGAGACCTCTGTAAAATGGGGGAGGGAAAGGAAAGGAAAGAAGGTGGACAAAAGTGATGAAAGGAGCATATTTCTTGCTGTGTACCCCAAGATTTCAGCAAGAGGTCTGCCCATGGATTTCTGGAACTCCCCCAACTCAAGGATCACCCTACAGGGTTGTTGGCATACCCAAAGCCCCAAGTGCTAAGCACACACCTCCCCCCACTCTACCACCACACTTTTCTTAAGTGGTGAGTAGCTCTAGTAAAAGAAATTAAAAACTTGTGCTTTACTGTCACTTTCTGGAAAATAAAATAAAACTCCTAATTGCCAATCTGTTGAACTGTTAGAATTAAAGTAAACAAAGCCTTAACTAAATAAGAAAGGTGTTCACTACTTCAAATATGGCAGCAGAGGCACAATTCATTAAACACAATGAAAAATCACCGTAATATGGTATCACAAAAGGAAAATGACAATTCTCCAGCAAATGAACTCAAAGATACATAATATTTCAATCTAACTAATAAAGAGTTCAAAATAGCTGTTATGAAGAAATTCAACAAGTTACAGGAAAACTGACACAGGTGGTTCAATAAACTCAGGAATAAAATTAACGAGCAGAAGTACTTTACCAAAGAGATTGAAATTTGAAAAAAGAACTAAACAGAAATTCTGGAACTAAAGAACTCAATATATGAGATTTTTAAAATGCATTACAAAGCACTGGAAATAGAGCAGATCAGATAGAAGAAAGCATAAGCAATCTGGAAGACAGAAATTTAGAAATGATTCAGGTAGAAGAGGAGAGAGAACTAAGATTTTTAAAAACTGAAGAAACCCTACAAGAGTTAAGACTCATGGAAAAGCCAATGTAAAAATAATGAGTATCCAAGAAGAGAGGGAGAAGGGGGACAGCTTATTTAAAGAAATAATAGCTGAGAACTTCCCAAACCTGGGGAAAGAACTGGACATATAAGTCCATGAAGCTAATAGTACAACTTATTATCTCATTGCTAAAAGATCTTCTCTAAAATACATTATATTAAAACTGTCAAAAAAAAAAAACTGTCAAAAGTCAATGATAAAGAAAGAATTCAAAGGCAGCCAGGGAAAAAGAAAGTAAGCTACAGATTCTGGGAAGATGGCTGAATAGGAGGACTCTGAACTCACTTCTTCTGACAGAATCAAGAAATCTACAACTACCTGTGAAACAATCACCTCTTGAAGAGATCTGGAAAATGGATAAAAAGAGCCCCCGCAAAAAAGGAACAACACTGACAGGGGTGGAATAGGCAGAAATAACCTCTGCTGAAGAAAAAAACCACATCTAGAAGTCGCGCATCATGGCTGGGAACAATCTTAAAGAGACAAAGCTTTTCCCCAAGGAGTGGGGGATCTATGCCACAATCAGCATCCTAGCCTTTGGATTCAACACAATTGAGACAAAATCTCATAATACCTGACTTGGCTGGCTTTAAAAATCAACAGCAAATATCCCTAGAAAAAAACTGCTGAACTTCAGAGAAAGAAAAGCCTGCTCTTAAAGGGCCTACATAGATTCACCTTTTCCAGAAATGAACACAAAAACACCAGAGAAAAGGTGCATAGTCCATTGATAAAGAGATAAACTTCAGCTCTGAGTGCATTTCAGAGAGGCAGGAGAAAACTGGGCCCAGCTTTCCAGGGACTGGGACACTGGTAGCAGCCATTATTGTGACCTAGTGCAGTCGTGCTGACATGGATGTTGGCAGACACCAATAGATTTCTTCTTCTGGCCTATTAGTGCATGGGTTTGTCCTGCCTACTAGAGCACTGATTTAATTCAGTGAAGCCAAGGCAGGCAGCCTGCCCCAGGGACTGGCCCTGCCAAACAGCAAAATTGTGGGCCTGTGTTGGTGGGGATTATAGGACATCTGCAGTGGGGCAAGTGAGTCCACCTCATCAGGGTATGAATGTGGGCAGGCCTGTGTTGGCAGGGTGTGTGGCCCTGTGGGCAAAGGGGAGTGTCAGCCACAGCAGACTTGTGCCCTGGCCATCTCAAACAGCCACAAGGGGGATCTGCCCCACCTCCTCACCCCTGCAATGACTATGTGCTCCTGCACCTGGGGTCAGCCCCACCCACTTGCACCCCTAGTGAACCAACAACAGCTTCATACTGCAGACAGCCACACTAGAGGTCTGAGCAATTGTGAGCCCATGAGCCTAGCAACCAGCCACACAGGGGGTTTGACTTCCTTAACAGCAAAACAGCAGTTCTGTGCTATTAGACCTCACAGCCAGCCATGTTGGGGCTTGCCCCACCCAATACAGCAGCCATAGCAGCCAAAGAATACTGAGCCTTACAACCAGCCAGCCCAGTGACCAACATAGCCTACCTGTGCACCCATAGCAAGAGCAAACCTGCCAAAACAGAAGCATATACATAGCCCACACAGGGGACACTCTGGGAATATTTAGAACTGGTGATGTGAGGGAAGAACAATGCTGGGCCCCATAAGGCATCTCCAAAATAAGGCCACATTTCCAAGATTGGGAGACATAGTTGATCTACATAATACATAGATATAAACACAGAGAAATAGGCAAAATGAAGAGACAAAGAAATATGTTCCAAATAAGGGAACAGGACAAATCCTCAGAAAAAGAACTAAATGCAACAGAGATAATAATCTACCTGATAAAGAGTACAAACTAATTGTCATAATCATGCTTACTGATCTTGGGATAAGAATAGATGAACAAGGTGAGAAATTCAACATAAAATAGGGAAATATGAAAAAGAACCAATCAGAACTGAAGAATACAATAATGAAAATGAAAAATTTACTAGAGAGAATCAATAGCAGAGTAAATGATAGAGAAGAACAGATCAGTGAGCTGGACAAAAGACTAGAGGAAATCACCCAAGCTGAACAGATAAAAGGAAGAAGAATTAGAAAGAATGAGGATAGTCTTAGGGATCTCTGGGACAACATCAAGCACACTAACATCCATATTATAGGTGTCCCAGAAGGAGAAGAGAAAGACAAAGGGGCAGAGAACATATTTGAGGAAATAATAGCTGAAAACTTTCCTAGCCTAAGGAAGGAAACAGACATCCAGGTACAGGAAGCACAGAGAGCACCAAACAAGATAAATCCAAAGAGGCCCACACCAAGACACATAATTAAATGTCAAGAATTAAAGATAAAGAGAGAATCCTAAAAGCTGCAAGAGAAAGGCAACAAGTTACATACAAAGGAAACCCATAAGGCTATCAGCTGATTTCTCAGCAGAAACTTTACAGGTAGAAGGGAGTGGCATGATGTATTCAAAGTGCTGAAAGGAAAATGCCTACAGCCAAGGATATGCTACCTGGCAAGGTTATCATTCCAAATGAAGGAGTGATAAAGAGTTTTCCAGACAAGCAAAATCTACAGGAGTTTATTACCACTAAACCAGACTTACAAGAAATGTTAAAGGGACTTATTTAAGTGAAAAAGAAAAGACCACAAATAGGAATAAGAAAATTATTTTTAAAAAATCACTGGTAATGGCAAATATACAGTAAAAGTAGTGGATCAACCACCTCTAAAGCAGATTTGAAGGTCAAAAGACAAAAATTCTAAAAATAACTATCTCCATGATTAAAGATTAAGGGATACACAAAAATAAAAGGTAAAATATGATATCAAAAACATAAAATATGGGGGGGAAGTATAGGGATTTTATTAAGAGCTTAACTTAAGAGACCTTAAACTTAGTATAGTTTCCTTTATTTTTGTGAGGAAGATTGACCCTGAGCTAACATTTGTTGCCAATCTTCTTCCTTTTTTGATTTTTTTCTTCCCAAAGCCCCAGTAGATAGTTTTATGTCATAGTCATGCATCCTTCTAATTGCTCTATGTGGGACACCGCCTCAGCATGGCTTGATGAGTGGTGCATTGGTCCATGCTGAGGATCCAAACCAGCAAACTTCAGGCTGCCAAAGTGGAGCATGTGAACTTAACTGCTATGCCACTGGGCCGGCCCCTATAGTTTCCTATTTACATAGGTTATTATATATGAACCTCATGGTAATCACAAACCAAAAACCTATAATAAATACAGAAAAAATAAAGAGAAAGTAACACAAACATAAAACTAAAGAAATTCATCAAATCACAAAGAGAGCAAGAGAAGAAGAAAAGAACAGAGAAGAACTATTAAAACAACCAGAAAAAAGTAACAAAATGACAATAAGTACATACTAATCAATGGCTACTTTAAGTGTTAATGGACTAAATGCTCCAATCAAAAGACACAGGATGGATGAAGGGATAAAAAACAAGACCTATATAAATGCTGCATACAAGAGACAGATTTCAGACCTAAAGACACTCACAAACTGAAAGTAAAGGGTTAGAAAAAGATACTCTATGCAGATGGGAAAAGAAAGAAAGTTGGGTAGCAATACTTACATCAGACAAAGTAGACTTTAAAACAAAACTGTAACAAGAGACAAAGAAGGGCACTACATATGATAAACTGAAAAATCCAACAAGAGGACATAACAATTGTAAATATCTATGCATTCACATAGGAACACCTGAATATATAAATCAATTATTAGCAGACATAAAAGGAGAAATATACAGTAACACAATAATAGTATGAGAGTTTACCACTCCACTTATGTCAATGGATAGACCTTCCAAAAAGAAGATCAATAAGAAAATATTGGCCATAAATGACACTTTAAACCAGATGGACTTAGCAGATATATTCAAAACATCCCATCCAAAAATTAAAAAAAAAAAAACATTCTTTGCAAATACACATGGAACATCCTTCAGGATTGATCACATATTAGGCTACAAAATAAGTCTCAATAAATTTAAGAAGATTGAAATAATACCAAGCATCTTTTCTGAGTACATCAGTATGAAACTAGTAATCAAATACAAGAAGGAAACTGGAAAAGCCACAAATATGTGGAGATTTTTTTAAATGCTACTCAATAACTATTGGATCAATGGAGAAATCAAAGGAGAAATCAGAAAATACCTGGAGACAAGTGAAAATAAAAATATGACATGCCAAAATTTATGGGATATAAGAAAGCAATAATAACAGGAAAGATTATAGTAATACAGGCCTGCCTCAAACAATAAGAAAAATCTCAAATAAACAATCTAACAATACACCTAAAGGAAATAGAAAAAGAAGAGCAAACAAAGCCCAAAATCAGTACAAGGAAAGAAAGAATGAAAATCAGAGTTGAAATAAATGAAATAGAGACTAAAAAACAAAATAGAAAAAATCAATGAAACTGAGTTGGTTTTTTGAAAACATAAAAAAAAATTGACAAACTTTTAGCTAGATTGACCATGAAAAAAAAGAGAGAAGGCTCAAATAAATAAAATCAGAAACTAAAGAGGAGAAATTACCACAGAAACCACAGAAATACAAAGTTTTATAAGAGAACACTATGAAAAGCTGCATGCCAACAAATTAGATAATCTAGAATAAGTGGATATTTTCTTAGAATTGCACACCCTAACGAAATTGAATCAATTATAAATAGAATCTGAATAGACCAATCACCTGTAATGAGATTTAAATGGTAATCAAAAACCTCCCAAAAAACAAAGCCCAGGACCAGACAGCTTGCCTGGGGAATTCTACAAAACAGTCAAAGATATAATATCTATCCTTCTCAAACTATTCCAAAAACTTGAAGAGGAAGTGGTGCTTCCTCACTTGTTCTATGAGGCCATCATTATCATGACACCAAATACAGACAAGGACAACACAAAAAAGGAAAGTTACATGCCAATATCACTGATGAACATAGATGCAAAAATCCTCAATGAAATACTAGCAAATCAAATACAACAATACATTAAAAGGATCAGACACCACAATCAAGTGGGATTTATTCCAAGGATGCAAGAATGGTTTGACATCTGCAAATAAATCAATGTGATACACCACATTAATAAAATGAAGAATAAAATCACATGATCATCTCAACAGATGCACAGAAAACATTAGACAAGATACAGCATCTATATATGATAAAAACTCTCAATAAAATGGGTATGGAAGCAAAGTACCTCAACATAATAAAGGCCGTATACGACAAAGCCACAGCCAACATCACACTCAATGGGGAAAAGCTGAAAGCCATTCCTCTGAGAACAGGAAGAACACAAGGGTGCCCACTTTTGCCATTCATCCAACATAATATTGGAGGTCCTAGCAAGACCAATTGGGCAAGAAAATGAAATAAAGCGGATCAAAATTGGAAAGGAAGAAGTAAAATTGTCACTATTTGCAGATGATATGATTCTATATAGAATAGAAAATCCTACAGAATCCACCAAAAATCTATTAGAAATAACAAATGAATAAGTAAAGTTGCTGGGTACAAAATCAACATACAAAAACCAGCTGCATTTCTATCCAGTAGCAACAAAATTGCAGAAAGAGAAATTAGAATACAATCCCATTTACAATCACAACAAAAATAATAAAACACCTAGGAATAAATTAAACCAAGGAAGTGAAAGACCTGTACACTGAAAACTGTAAGGTATTCTTGAAAGAAATTCAAGAATACACAAAGAAATGGAAAGATACTCTGTGCTCTTGGATTGGAAGAATCAAAAGAGTTAAAATGTCCATACTTCCTGGGGCAATCTTCAGATTCAATGTAATCCCTATCAAAGTCCCAATAACATTTTTCATGGAAATAGAACAAAGAATCCTAAAGTTCATATGGAACAACAAAAGAGCTTGACTAGCCAAAACAATCCTCAGAAAAAAGAACAAAGCTGGAGGCATCACACTTTCTGATTTCAAAATATACTACAAATCTATAGTATTGAAGACAGCATGGTACCAGCACAAAAACAGACACACAGATCAATGAAACAGAATTGAGAACCTAGAAATAAGCTCATGCATTGATGGAGACCTAATTTTTGACAAAGGAGCCAAGAATATACAATGAGAAGGGAAAGTCCCTTCAATAAATGGTGTTGGGAAAACTGGGCAGCCACATGCAAAAGAATGAAAGTAGACCATTATCTTATATGATACACAAAAATTAACTCAAAATGGATCAAAGACTTGAATGTAAGACCTGAAACTGTAAAACTTCTAGAAGAAAACATAAGCAGTATGCTCTTCAACATCTGGTTAGCAGTATCTTTTTTAATACCATGTCTCTTCAGGCAAGGGAAACAAAAGAAAAAATAAACAAATGAGACCACATTAAACTAAAAACTTCTGCATGGCAAAGGAAATCATCAACAAAATAAAAATACAACCGAAGAATTGGGGGAAGATATTTGCAAATCACATATCTGATAAGGGATTAATATTGAAAATATTAAAGAACTCATACAACTCAACAACAAAAAAACAAACAATGCAATTAAAAAATGGGCAAAGAGAGAGACATCAACATTATGAAGGAGTGAACTCTTCCATTAGACTCTCCCCCCTAAGATACAACAAAAAGGACATCCATAAACCAACAGAGGACATTCACACAACACAATAGACATCTGAGACACCAACACAGCTATACGTCTGAAGGTGGAGGTGCTGGAACCCCAAGAGGAAGTGCAAGGAGGTAAGGGGATCTCCTCCCTCTCCCCAACAGCAATCCAGGGCATGGGACTGTGTGTGGCTCTGTGAGGAGGAGAAGGGGTACCTCTCTGTGGGAACACCTTTGTTCTCTAAGCTGCCTCCCAACCAGAGGAAAGCCCCATACAGAGGAGGCCAAGCAATTGTGGGTGTGTCTTCATCAAGCCAGCACCCCAACAGGGAAGTTAGTGAGAGGAGAGCAAGAATGTCACTGGAATCATGCATGGGAAAGGAAGTGCCCTTCCCCTGCCCAGTGCACCAGTCAGTGAGAGCAAGAGACCCCCACCAGAGTGCATGCACATATGTTTATAAAGCAGCAACAGTGAGCAGGCAATCACAGGTATGCCCTATCAGCATAGATTCCAAAGGACAGGCACAGATTCCAGGATCACAGTGGGCTCAGAATACACAGTTCCTGTCCCCTACACGCAGTGGCAGCAGGTAGAATCTATGACCAGGTACTTCTACAACATGAAGGCACAAATCCACCTCCTCAAATAGTATGAAAAGGTATATTAATACTCCAGACCAGAGGGGAAATGACAAGCATGCAGAAATCAACACTGAAGGCACAGAAATTTACAATCTAAATGACAGAAATTCAAAATAGCTACCATAAAAAAACTCAAAGAGTTACAAGAAAATTCGGAAATGCAGTTAAATGAAATCAGGAACAAAATTAATGAACAGAGGGAATTCTTTGCAAAAGAGATTGAAACTATGAAAAAAACTATCAGAAACATCACAGATGAAAAACACAATGAATGAGGTAAAGAAAAATCTGCAGTCCTTGAATAACAGAGCTGATATTATGAAGGACAGAATTATCAGCTTGGAGGACAGAAATATAGAAATGCTTCAGTTGGAGGAGGAGAGAGAACTAAGACTAAAAAGAAATGAAGAAATTCTCTGAGAAATACCTGACTCAATTAGGATGTGCAACATAAGGATTATAAGTATTTCAGAGGGAGAAAGGAGCAGAAAGCTTGTTCAAAGAAACAATAGTTGAGAACTTCCCAAACCCGGGGAAGGAGCTGGAGTTACAAGCAAAAGAAGCTACCAGGACTCCTAATTATATCCATGTAAAAAGACCTTCTTCAAGGCACAGTTTAGTAAAACTGGCAAAAGTCAACAACAAAGAAAAATATTAAGGGCAGCAAGGCAGAAGAAAATAATGTACAAAGGAACCCCTATGGGGCTTTCAGTGGGTTTCTCAGCAGAAAACTTACAGGCTAGGAAAGAGTGGAATGATATATTCGAAATTCTGAAAGACAAAAACTTTCAGCAAAGAATACCCTATCCAGTGAAACTATCCTTCAGATATGATGGAGAAATAAAAAATTTCCCAGGTAAAGAAAAGCTGAGGGAGTTCATTAGCACAAGAGCCCCCTACAAGAAATGATAAAGAGGGCCCTCATACCTGAAAAAAAAAAGGGTTTACAAGGCCTTCAACAAGGAAATAAATAGGCAGGCAAAATCAGAAAATTGCAACTCTCTATCAGGACAGGTTAGCAAACACTTAATTATAAAATTAAAGATAATGGGAATGAAAACATCAAAAATAATGATAATCTCATCATTGTAACCACAAATTCACAACACAAAACTGTATAAGTTGTGACAACAATAACTTAGAAGGGGAAGAGGAAAGGGATGGAAACTGCTTAGACCAAGGAGTTAAGAGGCCATCTTGTCTATGAAATTATTTATACAAACTTCATAGTAACCATTAAACAAACAATTAAAACAGAGACACAAATGATAAATAAAGACAAAACTAAGAAAGCCATCATACAAAACTACCAAACTAAATTGGCAGTCCAAAGTTCACAGGATGACAAAGGAAATACAGAACAGGAAAACAAGGGATAAAATGGCAGTATTAAATCTTCATATATCAATAATCACTCTAAGTGTAAATGGATTGAATTCTCCAATCAAAAGACACCAAGTTGCTGGATGGATTAAAAAATAAGACTCAACATTATGCTGCCTCCAGGAAACACATCTCAGCCCTAAAGACAAACTTGGGCTCAGAGTGAAGGGATGGAAGATGATACTCCAAGCTAATGGCAAACAAAAGAAAGCAAGTGTTGCCATACTTATATCAGACAAAGTAGACTTCAAGATAAAAAAAGACAATAAGAGACAAAGGGGCAGTATATAATGATAAAAGGGACACTCCACCAAGATAACATAACACATAAATATATATGCACCCAATACAGGAATACCAAAGCACATGAAATAACTATTAACAAATCTCACAGGAGACATTAACAGCAACACAATAATTGTAGGGGCCCTTAACACCCCACTTACATCAATGGATATATCAGCCAGACAGAAAGTCAACAAGGAAATGGTAGAATTAAATGAAAACTAGACCAGATGGACTTAATAGATATATATATACAGAGAGAGAACACTCTATCCAAAACCAGCAGAATACACATTCTTCTCAAATGCACATGGAACATTCTGGAAAATAGACAATACATTGGGAAACAAGGAAGCTTCAATAAATGTAAGAAGATTGAAATCATATCAAGCATCATTTCTGACCATATATGCTATGAAACTAGAAATTAACTAGAAGAAAAAAGCTGGGAAAGGGACATATACATGGAGACTAAACAACATGCTACTGAACAACCAATGGATCATTGAAGAAATTAAAGGAGAAATCAAAAAATATCTGCAGAAGAAGGAAAATGAAAAGACACCATACCAACTCATATGGGATGCAGCAAAAGCAGTCCTAAGAGGGAAATTCCTAGCAATACAGGCCACCTTAACAAACAAGAAAAATCTCCATCTTAAAATACACCTAACAAAACTAGAAAAAGAATAAACAAAGCCCAAAATCATCAGAAGGAGACAAATAATAAAAATTAGAGCAGAAATAAATGAAATTAAAACAAACAAACAAAAACAATAGAAAGGATCAATGAAACTAAGAGCTGGTTCTTTGAGAAGATAAACAAAATTGACAAACTTTAGCCAGACTCACTAAGAAAAAAAGAGACGGCCCAAAAAAATAAAATTAGAAATGAAAGAGGAGAAATTACAACAGATACCACAGAAATACAAAGGATTATAAGAGAATACTATGAAAAACTATATGCCAACAAATTGGACAATCTAGAAGAAATGGATAAATTCTTAGACTCGTACAACCTCCCAAAACTGAATCAAGAAGAAATAGAGAGATGAGATAGGTCAAGATGGCAGCATAGGCAGACTCTGAACTCACCTCCTCCCACAGACACTACAGATTTACAATGAATCTTGGAAAAATTATGCTTAGAGAGAACTGAAAACTGGATAAGAGGACCTCCTGCAACAAACTACAGTTCTAACAGAGGTGGAAGAGACAGAAATTCCCTTATGGAGAGCAAAAACACTACCTTCACAAGACACAACATTTCACAACTGCCTGGGAGTAATCCAAAGGTATGCAGCCTTCCCTGGAGGAGAGGAGGACCTGAGCTGGGGAGCACTGCCACTACTGGCATTTTTTGGACCCAGCACAACTGAGATGAGTGTTATAATATCTGGCTATGCTGGCTACTAACAACAGGGAATACCCCCAGAAAAGCTGGGACACAAAGAAATTAAAGCTGCTCTTAAAGGGTTTATGCTAAAATTCACTCATTTTGGAAAGCAACCTGAAATCACCAGAAATAAAGGCATACAGTCCTTTGGTGAAAAGAAACTCACCTGACAGCCTCTGGGTGCATCTCGGTGAGAGGTGAGACCTCCTGAGGGACTGGGACACTGGCAGTGGCCATTGTTGTGACCTGGTGTGGGAGTGCTAACACAGACAATGTCAGACACCATTGGAGTTCTCCCTGTGGCCTGCTAGCTCAGGGTCTGCCCCACCCACTAGAGCACTGATTTAATCCAGCTCAGCCAAGGAAAGCAGCCTGCCCTAGGGACTGGCCCCATCCAACAACAAGCCCTTAGGCAACTTGTGGGCCTGCTTAAGAGATCTGCCTGGATTCTTTGTAGCCTGGCAAGTGGGTCCACCTCTGTGGGGAAGGGCAAGCCCAAGGAGTAGGAGGAGAGTGTGGGGCTCCTGCCTTGAAGCAATTGGGTCCACTTTAGGGGGTCAGGGTGTGCACATGGGGCAGGACTGTGTTGACTGTGTGTGAGGCCTTGTGGGTGGTAGGGTTTTCAGTTGCAGAAGACTTGTGCTTCTCAAACAGCTACATAGCAGATTGGCACCACCCTCCAAAGCCTGAAACAATTGGGTGCTCCTGTGCCTGGGGCCAACCCTACCAAGCTGCAACCCTCCAAGAGCTGACAAGAGCCTAATAGGCTGGAGGCTTATAGGACTTGTAAGCCTCTGAGTGTAACCACCAGCCACGCTGGAGGCCTACTCATTTAATAGAAAAACTGCAAAGGGAATGTGCTATTAACTTTGCAGGCAACTGTGCTGGGGCTCCCCACACCCAATAGAGACACTGAAGGGCCTATAACAACCACATGCTGCTGAGCATTACAACCAGCCTCTCAGGGGGACAGCTCAGCCTCCCTGGGCACCCACAGCAAGAGCAACCCTGCCACAACAGAAGGACACAAGTAGCCCACACAGGGGTTACCCCTGGAATATTTGGAACTGGTGACAAGAGGAAAGAAAACTGCTGGGCCTCATAAGGCATCACTTACATAAATTCACCTCTCCAAGATCAGGAGACATAGCTGACCTACTTAATACATAGAAACAAGCACAGAGAAAGAGGCCAAATGAGGAGACAAAGGAATACATTCCAAGTAAGGGAACAGGAAAAAACCCCAAAAGGGAACTAAATGAAACACAAATGAGCAATCTCCTGATGGAGAGTTCAAACAAAGAGTCGGAAATATGCTCACTGATCTTGGGAGAAGAATGGATGAACTCAGTGAGAACATCAACAAAGTAATGGAAGATATAAAAAAGAACCAATCAGAAATGAAGAATACAATACTGGAAATGAAAAATACACTAGAGGAGCTTAAAAGGAGAGTAGAGGATACAGAAGAATGGATCAGCAAGCTGGACAAAAGACTAAAGGAAATCATCCAAGCTGAACAGATAAAAGAAAAAAATTAAAAGGAGTGAGGACAGTCTAAGGGACCTCTGGGACAACATTAAGCACACTAACATCCATGTTATAGGGGTCCCAGGAGAAGAGAGAGACAAAAGGGCAGACAATCTATTTGAAGAGATAATAGCTGAAAATTTCCCTAACCTAAGGAAGGAAGCAGACATCCAGGTACAGGAAGCAGTGAAAGCGCCAAACAAGATAAACCCAAAGAGGCCCACACCAAGACACACCATAATTAAAATGTACGGAATTAAAGATAAAGAGAGAATCCTAAAAGCTACAAGAGAAAGAAAAATTACATACAAAGGAAACCCATAAGGCTATCAGCTGACTTCTCTACAGAAAACTTAAGGGCTAGAAGAGAGTGGCACGACATATTTAAAGTGCTAAAAGAAAAAAAAAATACAGTCTAGAATACACTACCTGGCAAGGTTATCATTCAGAATGGAAGGAGAGATAGAGTTTCCCAGACAAGCAAAAATTAAAGGAGTTTATCACCAAGAAACCAGTTCTACAGGAAACGCTAAAGGGATTTATTTAAGGGGGAAAGAGAAGAACACAAATATGAAAACTTCTATTTCCATGATAAGAGCATAATGGATACAAATGGCTAAAAAAAGATAGAAATGATATCAAAAATATAAAATGTGGGAGAATGGGAGTAAAACAGTAGAGCTTTCAGGTAGAGTTCAAACCAAAGAGACCATTAACTCAATATAGATTGCTATATACATAGGTTATTATATATGAACCTTACAGTAATCACAAACAAGAAACCTATAATAAATACACAAAAAACTAAGCAAAAGAACCCAAACATAATACCAAAGTAAGCCACCAAACCACAGGGGAAGAGAGTAAGAGAAGAAGAAATGAACAGAGAAGAACTACTAAAACAACAAGAAAAAAAGTAAAAATATGGCAGCAAGTATATACATATCAATAGCTACTTTAAATGTCAATGGACTAAATGCTCCAATCAAAAGGCATAGAGTGGCTGATTGGATAAAAAAACAAGACCCATACATATGTTGCATACAAGAGACACACTTCAGACCTAAAGACACTCACAAACTGAAAGTGAAGGGATGGAAATAGATACTCCACGCAAAGGGCAATGAAAAGAAAGCTGGGGTAGCAATACTCATATCAGACAAAATAGACTTTAAAACAAAAACTGTAACAAGAGATAAAGAAGGACACTACATGATGATCAAGGGAACAATCCAAGAAGAGCATATAGCACATGTAAATATCTATGCACCCAACATAGGATCACCTAAATATATAAAGCAATTATTAATGGACATAAAAGGAGAAATAGTAGGTAACACAATAATAGTAGGGAACTTTAACACTCCACCTACACCAATGGATGGATCATCCAAACACAAGATCAACAAGGAAACATTGGCCTTAAATGACACATTAGAGCCAGATGGACTTAGTAGATATATACAGAACATTCCATCCGAAAACCAAAGAATACACATTCTTTTCAAATGCACATGGAACATTCTCCAGGATTGATCACATACTGGGCCACAAAACAAGTCTCCATAAGTTTAAGAAGATTGAAATAATACCATCTTTTCTGACCAAAAAGGAATTAAACTAGAAATTAACTATAGGAAGAAAGTCAGAAAAGCTACAAATATGTGGAGATTAAACAAAATGATACTGAACAATGATTGGGTCAATGAAGAAATCAAAGGAGAAATCAAAAAATACCTGGAGACAAATGAAAATGAAAATACGACCTGCCAGAATTTATGGGATACAGCAAAAGTGGTTCTAAGATGGAAGTTTATAGCAATACCAGCCTACATCACCCACAAGAAAAATCTCAAGTAAAAAATTTTAAGACAGAATTGTCCCATTTGCAACAACATGGATGGACCTAGAGGGTATTATGTTAAGTGAAATAAGCCAGAGAGATAAGGACAGACACTGCATGAACTCACGCATATATGGAATATAAATGAACACACGGACAGAGAGAACTGATTGGTGGTTACCAAGGGGAAGGGGGATGGGGGGTGGGCACAAGGGCTGAAGGGTTACATCCACAAGGTGATGGACAAAAAAAATGTACAACTAAAACCCCACAGTGTTATAAACTATTAAGACATCAATTTTAAAAAATGGTAAAAAAAAAAAAAAAATTTACCAGTGCACCTAAAGGAACTGGAAAAAGAACAAACAAAGCCCAAAATCAGTAGAAGAAGGGAAACAATAAAAATCAGAGCAGAAATAAATGAAACAGAGACTAAAAAACAATAGGAAAAAAATCAATAAAACCAAGAGCTTGTTCTTTGAAAAGATAAATAATATTGACAAACCTTTAGCTAGACTCACCAAGAAAAAAAGGGAGAAGGCTCAAATAAGTAAAATCAGAAATGAAAGAGGAGAAATGACAACGGACACAGAAATACAAAAGATTACAAGAGAATACTGTGAAAAGACATATGCCAACAAATTGGACAACCTGGAAGAAATGGATAAATTCTTAGAATCATACAACCTTCCAAAACTAAATCAAGAAGAAATAGAGAATTTGAATAGACCAATCACCAGCAAGCAGATCGAAACAGTAATCAAAAACCTCCCAGAAATAAAAGTCCAGTACCAGATGGCTTCCCTGGTGAATTCTACCAAGCATTCAAAGAAGAATTAATACCTATCCTTCTCAAACTCTTCCAAAAACTTAAAGAGGAGGGGAAGCTTCCTAACTCATTCTACAAAGCCAGCATTACCCTGAAAACAAAACCAGACAAGGACAATACAAAAAAAAGAAAATTACAGGCCAATATCACTGATGAACATCAATGCAAAAATCCTCAACAAAATACTAGCAAATCGAATGCAACAATACATTAAAAAGATCATACACCACGATCAAGTGGGATTCATTCTAGGGATCATTCAACATCTGTAAACCAATCAAGGTAATACACCACAGTAATAAAATGAAGAATAAAAATCACATGATCATCTGAATAGATGCAGAGAATGCATTTGACAAATGCAACATCCATTATGATAAAAACTCTGAATAAAATGGGTAAAGAAGGAGAGTACCTCAACATAATAAAGTCCATATATGACAAGCCCACAGCTAATATCATCCTCAATGGTGGAAAACTGAAAGCTATCCCTGTAAGAACAGGAACCAGAAAAGGATGCCCACTTTTACCACTCCTATTTAACATAGTGTTGGAAGTCCTGTCCAGGGCAATCAGGCAAGAATCCCTTTTATTTAAGGGATCCGGATTGGAAACAAAGAAGTGAAACTGTCACTATTGGCAGATGACATGATTTTATATATATAGAAAACCCTAAAGAATCCATCAGAAAACTTCTAGAAATAATAAATGAATATGGTAAAGTTGCAGGATACAAAATCAACACACAAAAATCAGTTGTGTTTCTGTACATTAACAATGAAGTAGCAGAAAGAGACATTAAGAATACAATCCCATTTACAATTGCAACAAAAAGAATAAAAGATCAAGGAATAAACTTAACCAAACAGGTGAAAGATCTGTACACTGAAAACTATAAAACACTGTTAAAAGAAATGGAAGAAAACACAAAGAAATGGAAAGATATTCTGCACTCTTGGATTGGAAGAATTAACATAGCTAAAATGTCCCTACTTCCTAAAGCAATCTATAGATTCAATGCAATCTGTATCAATGTTCCAACAACATTTTACACAGAAATAGAACAAAGAATCCTAAAATTCATATGGGACAGCAATAGACACTGAATAGCTAAAGCCATACAGAGAAAAAAGAACAAAGCTGGAGGAATCACACACCCTGATTTCAAAGTGTACTACAAAGCTATAGTAACCAAAACAGCATGGTACTGGCATGAAAACAGACACAGAGATCAATGGAATAGAATTGAGAGTCCAGAAATAAACCCACACATCTCTGGACAGCTAATTTTCAACAAGGGAGCCAAGAACATACAATGGAGAAAGGAAATTCTCTTCAACAAATGTTGCTGGGAAAACTGGACAGCCACATCCAAAAAAAATGGAAGTAGACCATTATCTTACACCATACACAAAAATTAACTCAAAATGGATTAAAGACTTGAATGTAAGACCTGAAACCATGAAACTTCTAGAATAAAACATAGGCAGTACACTCTTCAACTTTGGTCTTAGCAACACTTTTTCAAGTACTGTGTCTGACAGGGGAGGGGAAACAATAGAAAAAATAAACGAGCAGGGCTACATCAAACTATAAAGCTTCTGCACAGCAAAGGAAACCATCAACAAAATGAAAAGACAATCTAACAATTGGGAAAAGATATTTGCAAACCATATATCTGATAAGGGGTTAATCTGCAAAATATATAAAGAACTCATACATCTCAACAACAAAAAAACTAACAACCCAATTAAAAAATGGGCAAAAGACCTGAACAGACATTTCTCCAAAGAAGATATACAGATGGCCAACCGGCACATGAAAAGATGTTCAACGTCACTGATTACTAGGGAAATGCAAATCAAAACTACAATGAGATATCACCTCTTGCCTGTCAGAATGGCTATAATTAACAACACAGGAAACAACAAGTGTTGGAGAGCATGTGGAGAGAAGGGAACTCTCCTACACTGCTGGTGGGAGTGCAAACAGTTGCAACCACTATGGAAAACACTATGGAGATTCCTCAAAATTAAGAATAGAATTACCATATGATCCAGCTATTCCACTACTGGATAGTTATCCAAAGAACATGAAAACACCAATATGTAAAGATACATATACACCTTTGTTCATTGCAGCATTGTTCACAATAGCCAAGACTTGGAAGCAACCTAAGTGCCCAAAAAGGGACAAATGGATAAAGGGGATGTGGTATATATACACAATGGAATACTACTCAGCCATAAGAAATGACAAGATCCAGCCATTTGTGACAACACGGATGGGCATTGAGGATATTATGTTAAGTGAAATAAATCAGACAGAGGTCAAAAACTGTATGATCACACTCATAAGTAGAAGATAAAAATAACAACAAACACATAAATCAGTGGTTACCAGAGGGGAACAGGGAGGGAAGAGGGAGAAAGGAATGATTAGGCACATGTGTGTGGTGATTGATTGTAATTAGTATTTGGGTGGTGAACATGATGTAATCTATGCAGAAAGAGAAGTCTAATGATGTATACCTGAAATTTATACAATGTTATAAACCAATGTTATTGCAGTAAAAAATAAATTTTAAAAAATGAAGAAATAGATCATCTCAATAGACCAATCACAAGTAAAGAGATTGAAACAGTAATCAAAAACTTCCCAAAAAATAAAAGTCCAGGACCAGATGGCTTCTCTGGAGAATTCTACTGAATATTCAAAGAAGATTTAATACCTATCCTTCTCAAACTATTCCAAAAAATTGAAGAAGACAAAACACTTCCTAACACATTTTACAAAGCCAACATCACCCTGATCCTAAAGCCAGACAAGGATAACACAAAGAAGGAAAATTACAGGCCAATATCACTGATGAACATAGATGCAAAAATCCTCAACAAAATATCAGCAAACCGAATATAGCAATACATTAAAAGGATCATACACTGTGATCAAGTGGGATTCATAACAGGATGCAGAGACAGTTCAATAGACATAGACATAGAAAAAGCATTTGACAAGATCTAACATCTGTTTATGATAAAAACTCTCAGCAAAATGGCTATAGAAGGAAAGGGCGTCAACATAATAAAGGCCATATATGACAAACCCACAGTCAAAATCATATTCAATGAGAAAAAACTGAAAGCCATCCTTCAGACAACAGGGACAAGACAAAGGTGCCCACTCTCACCATTCTTATTCAACATAATGCTAGAGGTTTTGATCAGAGCAATTGGGCAAGATAATGAAATAAAGAGTATCCAAATTGGCAATGAAGAAGTGAAACTCTTGCTGTTTGCAGAGCACATGATTTTATATGTAGAAAACCTTAAGTAATCCATTGGAAAACTATTAGAAATAATCAACAACTACAGCAAAGGTGCAGGGTATAAAATCAATTTACAAAAATCAGTGACATTTCTATACTCTAATAACAAGCTAAAAGAAAGAGAACTCAAGAATACAATCCCACTGACAATCACAGCAAAAAGAATAAAATACCTAGGAATAAATTTAACAAAAGAGGTTAAATACCTATTCAATGAAAACTATAAGACACTACTGAAAAAAATTGATGATGACATAAAGAAATGGGAAGATATTCCATGCACCTGAATTGGAAGAATAAACATAGTTGAAGTGTTCATACTACCTAAAGCAATCTACAGATTCAATGTAATCCCAATCAGAATCCCAATGACATTCTTCACAGAAATAGAACAAAGAATCCTAAAATTTGTGTGGGGCAACAATAGACCCTGAATAGCTAATGCAATCCTGAGGGGGGAACAAAAAGCTGGAGGCATCACAATCCCTGACTTCAAAATATTCTACAAAGCTATGGTAATCAAAACAGCATGGTACTGGTACAAAAACAGACACACAGATCAATGGAATCAAATTGAAAACCCAGAAGTAAAACCACACATCTATGGACAGCTAAATTTCGACAAAGGAGCTAATAACTTACCATGGAGAAAGGAAAATCTTAATAAGTGGTGTTGGGAAAACTGAACAGCCATATGCAAAAGAATAAAAGTAGACTATTATCATTCACCACACTCAAAAATTAACTCAAAATGAACTAAAACTTGAAGATAAGGCATGAAACCACAAAACTCCTAGAAGAAAATATAGGCAATACACTCTTTGACATCAGTCTTAGAAAGATCTTTTCTAATACCATGTCTATTCAGGCTAGGGAAACAGAAGAAAAAATAAACAAATGAGATTTCACCAGACTAAAGAGCTTCCACAAGGCAAAAGAAACCAGGAAGAAAACAAAAAGACAACCCAACAACTGGGAGAAAATATTTGCAAATCATATATCTGACAAGGGATTAATCTCCAAAATATATCAAGAACACACACAACTTAATGACAAAAAAATAAACAACCCAATCAAAAAGTGGACAGAGGTTACGAACAGACATTTCTCCAAAGAAGATATACAGATGGCCAAAAGGCACAAGAACAGATGTTCAATTATTAATAATTAATTCTTAGCGAAATGCAAATCAAAACTACAATGGAATATCACCTCATGCTCATCAGAATGGGTATAATTAACAGGACAAGAAACAGCAAGTGTTGGAGAGCATATAGAGAAAAGGGAACCCTCATACAATGCTGGTGGGAACATGAACTGGTGCAGCCACTATGGGAAACAGTATGGAGATTCCTCAAAAAATTAAGGGTAGAACTACCACATAATTCAGCAATTCCACTTTGGGGTATTTTCCCCAAAGAACATGAAAACACTAAGTCTAAAAGATATGTGCAGCTCTGTGTTCATTGCAGCATTATTTACTATAGCCAAGATTTGGAAACAACCTAAGTGCCCATCAATGGATGAATGCTCAGAGAAGATGTGCTATATATATGAAGAAGATGTATATATATATACACACACAATGGAATACTATACAGCCATAAAAAATATATTGCCATTTGTAAAAACATGGATGGACCTTGAGGGTATTATTGCTAAGCAAGGTAAGTTAGATGGAGAAAGTCAAATATCATATGATTTCACTCATAAGTGGAAGATAACAACAAAGAACCACATAGATACAGAGATTAGATTGATGGTTACAGGGGCAAGGGTGCAGAAGAAAGGTGAATAGGGTAATAGGGCACATGTGTATGGTTATGGATGGCAATTAGTCTCTGGGTTGTGAACATGATGTAGATTACACAGAAATCAAAATATAATGATGTACATCTAAAATTTATATAATGTAATAAACTGATGTTACCTCAATAAATAAAAAAGAAAGAAAGAACCTACATGGGACCCCCAATAGGCTATCAGCAGATTTCTCATCAGAAACTCTACAGGCCAGGAGAGAGTGGAATGACATATTCAAAGTATTGAAAGAAAAAAATTGCCAGCCAAGAGTACTCTGTCTGGCAAAGTTATCCTTCAAATATGAAGGATACATGAAGGCTTTCCTACACAAACAAAAGCGAAGGGAGTTCACCCCCACTAGATCTGCCTTACAAGAAATGTTCAAAGAAGCTCTTCAAGCTTCAATGAAAAGAAAAAGTACACAAAACTCTAATTAAGGTGATAAATAGTCAGAATTGGAAAACTGTAACTCAGAATAGTGCTTTAAAAACAATTATTGGATAAAGGTTAAATAAAAGGAGCATTAAAAATAACTATAGCTACTACAATTTAATAACAAATTCACACCATAAAAAAGAGATAATTTGTGACATCAAAAATATGAAAGGGGAGGAGTTAAAGATGCAACCTTTATAGAAAAGTGAAGATAAGTTGCCATCAGCAGAAGAAGAACTATTTTATCTATGAGATATTTTATGTATATCTCATTGTAACCACAAAACAAACATCTGTAGCAGAGACATAAAACTTAAAAAAGGGAGAGTGAACAAACCAACATGGAAAACCACCAACTTACAAAAGTAGACAGAAACAGAAGGAAAAAGAAACAATGAAGATACAAAATAAACAGAAGGCAAAAGAGAAAATGGCAGCAGTAATTCTTTACATATCAGTAGTCACTCTAAATGTAAATGGATTGAACTCACCAATCAAAAGGCACACAGTGACTGGATGGATTAAAAAAAGACAGAACTACATGCTGCCTACAGGAGACTCATTTCAGCTCTAAAGACACATAGACTCAAAGTCAAAGGATGGAAAATGACATTCCAAACAAGTGGAAACCAAAAAAATACAGGTATAGCCAAATTTATATCAGATAAAACAGATTCCAAGTCAAAAATGGTAACAAGAGACAAAGAAGGTCATTACACAATGACAAAGGGGTCAATACAACAAGGAGATATAGTAATCATAAATATATATGTTCCCAACACCTGAGCACCAAAATATATTAAGCAAATACTAAGAAATCAGAAGGGAGAAATAGACACCAATACAATAACAGTAGGGAACTTCAATATCCCACTATCAGCAATGATTAGGTCATCAGGAGAGAAAATCAACAGGGAAACAAACATAGGATCTGAACCATACTTTAGAACAAATGGACTTAATAGACATATACAGAACATTCCAACCACACCAGCAAAATATACATTCTTCTCAAATGCACATGGAACATTACCCAGGATAGATCAAATGACAAAAAGCAAATAAGATCAAATGAAACATAAAACAAATCTTAGCAAATTTAAGAAGATTGAAATCATACCAACTGTCTTTTCATATCACAATGATATGAAATTAGAAATAAACAACAAAAGGAAAGTGAGAAGTTCTACAAATATGTGGAAACCAAAAAAAAAAAAAAAAGAAAAAAAAGAAAATACACTTCTAAACAACCAGTGGGTCAAAGAAGAAATCAAAAGGGATATAAAAAATTATCTCAAAAAATGAAAATGGAAATACAACATAACAACTCTTGTGGGATGCAGCAAAGGCAGTTCTGAGAGGAAAGTTTATAGCAATAAATGAATATATTAAGAAATTAGAAAGATCTCAAATAAACAAACTAGCTTTATACCTCAAGGAACTAGAAAAAGAAGGAAAAATTAAGCCCGAAATTAGCAGAAGAAAGGAAATAATAAAGATCAGAGCAATAATAAATGAAATAGAGACCAAGAAAACAATAGAAAGGATCAATAAAACTAAGAGCTGGTTCTTTGAAAAAATAAACAAAATTGACAAACCTTTAGCAAGACTAAGAAGAAAAGAGAGAAGAAATAAATAAAATTAGAAAAGAAAGGAGAGACATCACAACTGATACTACAGAAATACATAGGATTATAAGAGACTACTATGAACAACTGTATGCCAACAATTACATAACCTAGAAGAAATTGATACATTTCTAGAAACATATAGCCTATCAAGACTGAATCAGGAAGATATAGAAAATCTGAACAATCAATAAGCAAAGAGATTGAATCAGTAATCAAAAACCTCCCAACATAGAAAACTCCTGAATCAGATGGCTTCACTGGTGCATTCCACCAAACATTTAAAGAATTAATACCAATCCTCCTCAAATTCTTTCAAAGTATTGAGGAGGAGGGAACACTTCCCAATTCAATCTACAAATCCAACATTACCTTGATATAAAAACCAGATAAGAATACCACAAAAAAAGAAAACCATAGAAGAATATCCCTGATAAATAAATTCAAAATTCTCAAAAATATACTACCAAATCGATTTCAAGAACACATTAAAAGGATTATACACAATGGCCAAGTGGGATTTATCCCCGGGGCAGAAGGATGGTTCAAAATATGCAAATCAATAAATGTTATACATCACACCAATAAAATAAAAGATAAGAATCATGTGATCATCTCAATAGATCCAGAAAATCATTTGACAAAATACAAAACCCTTTCATGATTAAAACCCTAAACAGATTGGGTATAGAAGGAACATACCTCAACATAATAAATGTCATCTATGACAAACCCACAGGTAATATGCTCAATGGAGAAAAATTGAAAGATTTTCCTCTAAGATCAGGAACAAGACTAGGATGCCCACTCTCACCACTCTTATTAATATAGTAGTGAAAGTCCTAGTTAGAGCAGTTAGGCAAGACAAAGAAATAAAAGGCATCCAAATTGAAAAGGAAGAAGTAAAATCATCACTATTCGCTGATGTTATGATTTTATATAGAGAAAATCCCGAAGAATCAACCAAACTATTGTTGAAACTAATCAACAATTTCAGTAAAGTTAAAAGATACAAAATCAACATATACAAATCAGTCGCATTCCTTTACAGTAATGATGAAACATCTGAAAAAGAAATAAAGAAAACTATCTCTTCACAATAGCATCAAAAACACTTAGGGGTAAATTTAACCAAGGAAGTGAAAAATCTGTAGAATGAAAACTGCAAGACTTTGCTGAAAGAAATCAAAGAAGACACAAATGGAAAGACAACCCATGCTCATAGATCAGAAATTATAATATTAAAATGTCTATAATAACCAAAGCCATCTACAGATTCAATATAATCCCCATCAAAATATCAAAGGCAGGGCTGGCCCCATGGCATAGTGGTTAAGTTCACATGCTCCACTTCGGCAGCCCAGGGTTCACAGGTTCAGATCCCAGGTGCAGACCTACACACCACTTATCAAGCCATGCTGTGGCAGGCGTCCCACACATAAAGTAGAGGAAGATGGGCATGGATGTCAGACCAGGGCCAATCTTCCTCAGCAAAAAGAGAAAGATTGACAACAGATGTTAGCTCTTCTTCACACACACACAAAAAATGTCAATGGCATTCTTCACGGATATAGAAGAAACAATCCTAAAATTTGTGTGGAACCACAAAAGAACTTGAACAGCCAGAGCAATCCTGAGAAAAAAGAATAAAGCTGAAGATGTCACACTTCCTGACTTCAAACTATACTACAAAGACGTAGTAATAAAAACAGTAGTGTACTGGCACAAAAATAGACACATAGACCAATGGAACAGAATAGAGAGCCCAGAATTAAATCCTGGCATGTATAATCAACTAATATTCAACAAGGGAGCCAAGAACACCCAGTGGGGGAAGAATAATCTCTTCAACAAATGGTGCTGGGAAAACTGGAGAAACATATACAAAACAATAAAATTGGAACTATATCTCACACCAGTCACAAAAACTAACTCGAAATGGATCAAAGGATCTAACACCGTAAAATTCCTAGAAGAAAATATAGGGAAGAAGCTCCTCGATATTGATCTTGGCAATGACTTTTTTGGACACAACAACAAAAGCAAAAATCAGCAAGTGGGACTACATGAAACTCTAAAGTTTCTGCACAGCAAAAGAAACAACTAACAAAATGAGAAAACAACTTACCAAATAGGAGAAAATTTTTGCAAACTATATATTAGATAAAGAGTTAATATCCAAAATATATAAAGAACACATACAACTTAATGATGAAAAAATAATCAGATTTAAAAATGGGAAGAAGAACTAAATAAAAATTTCTCCAAAGAGGGCATCAAATGGCCAACAGGCAATTAAATAGATGCTCAACATCACTGATCAACAGGGAAATGCACATCAAAACCACAATGAGATATTACCTCACACTTGTTAGAATGGCTATCATCAAGAAGACAAGAGACAACCGGTTTTGGCAAGGATGTGATGAAAAGGAAACCTTTATACACTGTTGGTAAGCATGTAAATTGGTCCAACCACTATGGAAAACAATGCGGATGTTCCTCAAAAACTAAAAATAGATCTACCATATGATCCAGCAATTCCACTTCTGGGTATATACCCAAAGGAAATGAAAAAAGGATTTCAAAGATATACATGCACTGCCATATTTATCGCAGCATTATTTCACAATAGCCAAGACATGAAACAACCTAAAGCCCATCAATGGATGAATAGATTTTAAAAATGTGGTATATATACACAATGGAATATTATCCAGCCATGAGAAAGGAAGATATCCTGTCATTAGTGATAACATGGATGGATCTTGAATACATTAGGCTAAGTAAGGTATGTCGGACAGAGAAAGTCGAATACCATATGCTATCACTTCTATGTGGAATTGAAAAAATCAAACATTAAAAAAAGAGAGTAAAATGGTTACAAAGGGATGGGGTGGGGGGATAAAATTGATGTTTCAGGGTACAAATTTGCAATGACTAGTAAATAAGCCATAGAGATCTAATGTACAGTATAATGAATATAGACAATAATATTGTACTATATGTAACATGATAAATATTGCTACAATGACAATCACATCACAATACAAGCAAACCTAATTTTATTGCACTTTGCTTTATTGCATTTCAAGGATATTGCACTTTTTACAAATTAAAGGCTTATGGCTGGAAGCTAGGCCTCTTGTGCCAGTTAGTGAAGTTGTGGGTGCAAAGGAAAGTCTCTTGAAGGAAAATTAAAAGTGTTACTCCAGTGAACACACAAAGGATAAGAAAGCAAAACAGTCTTATCGCTGATATGGAGAAAATTTTAGAGCTATGGATAGGAGATCAAACCAGCCACATCATTCCCTTAAGCCAAAGCCTACTCCAAAACAAGGCCTAACTCTCATCAATTCTATGAAGGCTAAGGGAGGTGAAGAAGCTGCAGGAGAAAAGCTTGAAGTTAGCAGAGGTTGGTTCATGAGGTTTAAGGAAAGAAGCCTTCTCCATAACATAAAAATGCAAGGTGAAGCAGCACATGCTGATGTAGAAGCTGCAGCAAGTTATCCAGAAGATCTAGCTAGCATAATTAATGAAGGGGGCTATGCTAAACAACAGATTTGCAATGTAGGTGAAACAGTCTTATATTGGAAGAAGATGCCATCGAGGAATTTCAAAGCTAGAGAGGAGAAGTCAATGTCTAGCTTCAGAGGATAGGCTGACTCTGTTGTTAGGGGCTAATGCAGCTGGTGAGTTTAAGTGGAAATCAATGCTTATTTACCATTCTGAAAATCCCAGGGCCCTTAAGAATTTTGCTAAATCTACTCTGTGCTCTATACATGACATAACAAAGACTGGCTGACAGCACATGTGTTTACAACATGGCTTACTGAATATTTTAAGCCCACTGTTGAAAAGCCCACCTACTGCTCAGAAAAAAAAAAAGATTCTTTTCAAAATATTACCGCTCATTGACAATGAATTTGGTCACCCAAAAGCCATGATGGAGAGGTACAACAAGATTAATGTTTTCATGCTAACACAACATCCATCCTGCAGCCTATGGATCAAGGAGTAATTTCAATGTTCAAGTCTTATTATTTAAGAAATACATTTTGTAAGGCTATAGCTGCCATAGATAGTGATTCCTCTGATGGATCTGGCAAAGTAAATTGAAAAACTTCTGGAAAGTATTTACCATTCTGGATGCCACTAAGAACACTTGTGATTCATAGGAAGAAGTCAAAACATCAACATTAACAGGAGTTTGGAAGAAGTTGGTTCCAACCCTCATGGATGACTTGGAAAGGTTCAAGACTTCACTGGAGAAAGTAACTGCAGATGCAGTGGAAATACTGGAAGAACTAGAATTAGAAGTGAAGCCTGAAGATGTGACTGAATTGCTGCAATCTCATGATAAAATATTAATGAATGAGGAGTTGTTTTGTTATGGGTGAGCAAAGAAAGTGACATCTTGAGATGGAATCTAGTCCTGGTGAAGATGCTGTGAAGATTGTTGAAATGACAACAAAAGATATAAAATATTACATAAACTTAGTTGATAAAGCAATAGCAGGGTTCGAGAGGATTGACTCCAATTTTGAAAGGGGTTCTATTAATGCTATCAAACAGCATTGCATGCTACAGAAAATCATTCATCAAAGGAAAAGTCAACCAATGTGGCAAACTTTACCGTTGTCTTACTTTTAAGAAATTGCCACAGCCACCACAACCTTCAGCAATCACCACCCTGATCAGTCAGCAGCCATCAACACTAAGGCTAGACCCTCCACCAGCAAAAAGGTTACAAATCTCTGGAGTATCAGATGATAGCATGTTTTTACCAATAAAATATTTTTTTGAAGAATATTGGCCCTGCACTAACATCTGTTGCCAAACTTCCTCTTTTTCTTTTTTCTCCCTAAAGCCCAGTACATAGTTGTGTATCACAGTCATAGAGTTGTAGCTCTTCTATATGGGATGCCACCTCAGCATGGCTTGATGAGCGGTGAGTAGGTCTGTGCTCAGGATCTGAACCGACAAACCCCAGGCTGCCAAAGCTGAATGCGTGAACTTAACCACTACACCATTGGGCAGGCCCTAGCAATAAAATATTTTTTAATTAAGGTATGTACATTGCTTTTTCAGACATAATGCTATTGCACACATAATAGTCCACAGTATAGTGTAAATATAACTTTTATATGCACTAGGAAATAAAAAAATTTGTGTGACTTACTTTATTGTGATATTTGCTTTATTGTGGTGGTCTGGAAGCAAACCCACAATATCTCTGAGGTATGCCTGTGTAGATTAAAAACAAATGGATGAAGAAAAATATACCATGCTGACATTGAGGGTATTATGCTAAGCGAAATAAGTCAGAGGGAGAAGGTCAAAAACTGTATGATGTCACTCATAAGTAGACGATAAAAATAACAACAAACACATAGAGACAGAGATTGGATTGGTGGCTACCAGAGGGGAAGGGGGAGAGAGGAGGGCAAATGGGATGATTAAGCACATGTGTGTGGTGATGGATTGTAATTAGTATTTGTGTGGTGAACTTGATGTAATCTATGCAGAAAGAGAAGTATAATGATGTACACCTGAAATCTATACAATGTTATAAACCAATGTTACTGCAAAAATTTTTTTTTGAAATATATATACCATGCTAATATCAATCAAATGACAGCAGGAATAGCTATATTAATTTCAGAAAGAGCAGAATTCAAAGCAAGGAGTGTTATCAGAGATAAAGAAGTGCATTACATAATAATAAAGGGGTCAATTCTCCAAGAACACATAGCAAACTTTAACATGTATGTGCTAACTATAGAGAGCATCAAACCACATGAGGCAAAAACTAATAGAACAATAAGGAAAAAATAGATGAATCTACTCTCATAGTTGGAGACTTCAACACCTCTCCATCAGAAATGGACAGATCCAGGAGGCAGAAAATCAGTAAGGACATAGTCAAACTCAACAAGACCATCAATCAACTTAATGTAATCAACATTCTTAGACTACCTCATCTAACAACAGCAGAATACACATTATATACATTTTTCTCAAGCTCACTTGTAATATTTCACCAAGATAGAACACATTCTAGTATATAAAGCACACCTTAACCAATTTAAAAGAGTAGATGTCATACAATGTCTCCTCTCAAACCACAATGGAATTAAACTAGGAACCAATAACAGAAAGGTACCTAGAAAATCACATAATACATAGAGATAAACACACTACTACATAACATATTGTTCACGAAGAAATCTCAAGAGAAATTTTTTTAAAAATAGTGGAGACTAAATGAAAATAAAAATGCAACTTATGAAAATTTGTGGGATTCAGCGAAAACAGTGGTTAAAGGGAAATTTATAGCATAGAAAGCACATATTAGAAAAAAAAATAATGATCTAGAATCAATCCTCTATTTCCACGTTTGGAAACTAGAAAGAGAAGCTGAAATTAAATCCAAAGTACATAGAAGAAAATAAATAAGAAGGATTGGAGCAAAAGTGAATTGAATTGAAGACAGAAAGTCAATAGAGAAAATCAATGAATCCAAAAGCTTGCTCTTTGAAAGTATCAATAAAATTGACAAGTCTTTAGCCACAGTAACTAAGAAAAAAAGTGAAAGGACACAAATTACTCCCATCAGAAATGAAAGAGGGGGCATCACTACAGATCCTATGGACATTAAAAGATTAATAAGGGAATACAATGAACAACTCTATGCCCACAAATTTGATAACCTAGATGAAAGAGACCAATTCCTTGAAAGACACAATTTGCTAAAACTCACACAAGAATAAATAGGCAATCTGAATAGGCCTATGTCTATTAAAGAAATTAAGTTGATAATTTAAATCCTTCCAAAATAGTCCCAGATGGGTTCCCTGGTGAATTCTACCAAACATTTAAGGAAGAAACTACACCAATTCTCTACATTCTCAGAGAATAAAAACAGAGAGAATATTTCCTAACTCATTCTATGAGGCCAGCTTTACCCTAATACCAAAATACCAGACAAAGCATTACAACAAAACAACACATGAGAGACCAATATCTCTCATGAATATAGATGCAAAAATTCTCAACAAAATATTAGCAAATTGAATCCTACAACATATTAAAAGAATTATTTTCCACAACCAAGGGGGATTTATCCCAGGTATGCCAAGCTAATTTAAAAATAAATTAATGTAATCCATCACATCAACAGGTTAAAAAAGAAAAATCATATAATTATATCGATTGATGTAGAAAAAGCATTTGACAAAATCCAACACCCATTCATTATAAAAACTCTCAATAAACTAGAAGTAGACGGGAACTTTCTCAAATGAATAAAGAATATCTACAAAAACCCTATAGTTGACATCATTCTTAACTGTGAGAAACTCGAAGCTTTCCCAATAAGATCAGGTACAAACCCAGGATGCCCCATCTCACCACTTTTCTTCATCATGTTACTAGAAGTTCTAACTAATACAATAAGACAAGAAAAGGAAATGAGTATATACAGACTGAGAAAAAAGAAAAAAAACTGTCTGTTCACAGATGACATTATCATCTAGGAAGGTGAAAAAGCCTCCTGGACCTAATAAGTCATTATAATAAGATTGTAGGATGTAAGATTAATATACTAAGGTCAATTTCTTTCCTATATACCAGCAATGAACAAGTGAAATTTGAAATTAAAAACACAATCCCATTTATATTAGCATTCCCCAAAATGAAATACTTAAATATAAATCTAACAAAATATGTATAAGATCTACATGAAGAAAACTGCAAAACTCTGATGAATGAAATCAAAGAATATCTAAATAAATAGGGAGATATTCCATGTTTATGGATAGACTCAATATTGTCAAGATCTTATTAGTCCAAACCCATGGAATATACAACTCCAACAGTGAAACATAATGTAAATTATCTACTTTGGTTGATTATGATATGTTAATGTAGGTTCATCAGTTGTAACAAACATACCACTCTGGTGGGATGTGTTGATAATGGGAGAGGCTGTGCATTTGTGGTGATCAGGGGCGTATGGGAAAATCTGTACCTTCTCAATTTTGCTATAAGCCTAAAACTGCTCTAACGAAATAGTCTTAATTTAAAAAACTGAAATTTTCAAAAGGCACAGAAAGTAAAATCCCTTAGATCATTTAATATCATGAGGGTATATATCATAAGATGATATTCAGTGAAGTAAGTGTACAAATGTAATTTTATAAATTAAATGCATGATTCAAAAAATAGAATGAATCAAAATTCTATTGTCTAAGAATGAATAACTTTTGTATTAATATTTGCATATTTCAGTATTTTCCAAATCAACAATAAGAAAAGTGTATAACTCCTTCTGGAAAAAAAAGTTTGAAAAAGATATAGTCTGGTTTTTTTCCAGTGATACTTTCCATTCATTTCACTTAATTAAATGTAACATAAGTATTCCTTTCTAAGGAAAATGGTGGATTCAGTCACAAATCAAATATTTCATGGAGTTTCTGCTGTCACTCCCCTCTGTAGACTCTTACCCTCTTACTGGTAGGTCCCCTCAATCTATCGTTCCATTTTCTTTCCCTTGCACATATCCACTAGGAAGTTTCCCTCAAGAACACTGGGAGAATAAGGGAACTATAGGGAATGGTGGAAACTCCTCATCACAAAAGAAGCCTGTTTCTTATGGTTTGGTCCAGTTTCACATGACTATCATGGGCCAGAATATTGCTTTTTCACACATCCTGGACTACTCCCTCTGTGGCTGTCATCTACCAAGAGGAGATCAAAGAATGTACTCTCAGATAGGAACTTCAATTTACAGTCTTTTCTACCCAGAGAGTGAATAAAGGAGTAAACTGAAGTCCATCTACTCATCACAGAAGGAAGAGGTAAAAGAGAAGCCCCTCAAAGGTAAGAAATTTATCAATTTCTTACATGAGTAGAAATCTTGGAGCATAAAAAACACTCAATTATTCTTGAATCGAATTACTTATTAAACCCAATGCCTCATTTTATATATGAGAAAACTGAGGTCTGGGGGCATTCATAGACCAATACGTCATCAGAGTAACAGCTGAGATGGAAATTCAGATGGAAAGTCAGAATACCTGACTCCCAGCCTTATAGTTTCTTTTGCTCCACTGTGTCTGTCTAAGGCAATGACAGTCCTGACTTGAAACACAACGCTAAAAATATTTGTGTTTGATAACTGCCAATTGGGGCACTATTGCTTCCATGACCTAATTTTCCTAACCCCTCTTCCTCCTCATCCCCAAACACCTGTTTTGGACCCATCCACTTCAAAGTACTGACTTAGATGTCCATGTTGGCAATAAGAAGTGATTGAATTCATGCTCAAACAACAATGAGGAGAGCATGGTTTAGCCTTGGCACTCAATTCTTGTTGAGACTTCGCTGACTTTCATTTGTCCCATATAGATAAATATTTCACTACTAACTAAAACTTATTACATATTTCCTAATACTGACATGGGTAAATAGTGACATAGTTACCCTATAAAATTTGTTTTCTAGGGAAAAATATGTTCTGCAATAAAATAAAAGATTGCAAACTTTAAGGAATTTTAATTTTTGTTCTGGGATTGATCCTTTTTCTCAAAGCATAGTGCAGAATTCTGGGGGACTTACTAACAATAACTGAATGCTTGGTACATATTCGGATTCCCTGAGATCTGACAAGGAAATGTCTAACCTTCTAACTCCAAAGAACACAACATGACACACACAATTACACAGGCTACTCCTCTCCTTCCATCTGTCCTCTTAGAACAATATATGATCTGGTTGTGATAGCAAATCTTCTCAAATTCTAAAACAATAAAAAACACTATATTTCACAGATCCACTTACTAGATCCTCCTAAAATTAATCCTTCCTAATATTTCATTTCTAAAAGTAAAACATATGCCAAAAAGTTCTGAGAAATAATGTGAAGTCTTACAAAATATTATAAATCAATCACTCGTTTCATGACTACATATCTTGACTTTATAATCAACACTCGATTTTTTCAAAATTTTTTCACTAAGTATGCATCTTTAAAAATAAAGTTGGCATCCACCTTGTTGATTGATTCTTGAAGATAAAAGAAACATTGCATTCCTGGAATAACTCTCAATAATGCATGATGAATTATCTTTAAATTATAAAGTTTGATTGCATTTACTAATATTGTAAATGATTTTTGTCTATATTTATGATGGGTATTAGGCTTTTACTATCTTTTTTGTTTTGTTTTGTTTTTGCTGAGGAAGATTCACCCTGAGCTAACATCCATGCCAATCTTCCTCTATTTTGTATGTGGGTTGCTACTACAGCATGGCTGCTGATGAGTGCTGTAGGACCATGCCCCAGAACTGAACCTGGGCCGCCAAAGCAGAGTGTGCCAAACAACAACTAGGCCATGGGTCTGGGCCCTATTAATTTTTTTGTATTGTCCTTGCATTGTTGTTATTATTGTTGTTATCATTACTATTTTAATATTGGTCTTTTGAACTGCTACAATGATTTTGAGGGGGTTCCCTCTTTATATTATAAGTTTATGAAATATTATCATGTATTATTAAATATAAGAATTCTTATGTGAAACCATATGGATCTTGAATTTTCCTTGTGAGTGTTTTTAAAAATACAGCTCAAATTAGCATGTGGCTAATTAATAGAAACATTTTCGCAAGGAATTTGTCCATTTTAACTAAGTTGTCAATTATATCGACATAAAATTCTTCATTGCTGTTCTATACTATCTTTTCAATATTTGTACAATCAGTAGTAATGTCAAAAATTTTAAAAAGCTTGATATTTGTCATTTGTTTGTTCACTTTTTATTTTAATGCCTCATTAATGTTTATCAATTTTTTCAAACATTTGATGAAAAGTCTATTTTTATTATTTTTCTTTCCATGCTTTTTTTTCACAAATTTTATAGCCCCCTCCTTCTTTTGGTAGGGCAGAATTTTCTTTCCTGAGCTAAGCCCTGTGACCTACTTGGGCCATTGGAATTTAGTGGAAATTATGTAGAGGATTGTAAAGCACTTGTGTAAGTGAGCTTGCTTGTTTTTGCACCTCTATCATTGTTATAGACAACCTCAGGTAAGCCTGCTGGACTCAGGAAGATAATTGGAGAAATGCAGAAAAAAGCTTCCCCAGGTAAGGTGCTTCAGCCCAGCCCAAAGCAGATTAGAGTCAACCTACAGATGCATGGGAAAGTCAATTGGCTGGCAGTACATGATTTAGGCCCAACATATACTGGAAGAGCTGCTCACTCAAATCTAGTGTAGATCAGCAACCACAGTCCCTTATCAGGGAGACTCACAACTTGTGACAGTGGCTGGCTTCATCTGCATGCATCAGTGGCACCAGTAGAACTTGTGGTGCTGACCCATACACTGCCCTAAACCTGCTGATAGAAATAGGCCCAATTTGCACACAGCCGTGATAACAGCAGAACCCAGTCTGGCTGATCTAATCACCAACTCACATCAAAAGTGAACAGATGGGACCCTCTTCTTGCACATATCCCATCTCCTGGTGCTTGATCTGGCACCTCCCTATCCTACATCCAATGGTAAAAGGCAACCAGGCACCAGTGTCTTTGGCCCTCCACTCAAAGGCAGAAAGCCACATACACCCAGACATACCTGCATCTCTCTGCCTAGCAGCAGAATATAATCCAGGCAAGGGATCTCATGGCCTTCCACCCAGCATCAATAGGAAACCAGGACTGGGGTGTCCTGACTCTCCATCCAGACCCTGTGACTCCTGCCCTCTACCCAATATCAGAAGAGCACACGGGTTAGTACTTATCTTCTCCAGTGACACCAGTAGAGATAGAGTGAGAAGCCCACAAGCACAGGGTAATTGGAGATCAGGGAGCAGAAACATCCTCCATCTTGCAAGTCCATCATCCCTCAAACATCATGTAATGTCACCTGGTGTCAGCAATGACAGGAATTCAAAAGTAGGTCAGAATCTACATGTTAAACTTAAACAGGGTAAAAGTCAGCTAAAATAGAAAGCTCAAATAGGATAAAGAATGTTCTAACTTAATATCCAAAAAGCCCACTATACAATTGAAAATCACTCAACATACCAGGAACCAGGAAAATCAAATAAATGAAATAAGTCAATCAACCAATTTCAATATTGAAATGAATCAGATGTTGGAACTATCTGAAAAAGATTTTAAAGCAAGCATCAAAAAAAGTCAACAATAAACTATAAAGAACCTTAAAAATGAAAAACTAGTGAACTTCAGCAAAGAAACAGAAGTTACAAAAAAAAAAAAAAAGAACCAAATAGGAATTGTAGAAGTAAACAACAATAACTGAAATAAAAATATACTTTGATAGTCTCAATAGTAGAATTATGATGACCAAAGTTAAGATTAGTGAACATTATAGTAGATCAATAGAATTTACTCAATCTAAACAGCAGAGATAAAACAGAACACAAAGTAAAATGAACAGAGCTCAGGGCTCTGTGCCACAAAATTAAAGTACACAAAGTTGGTATTATTTGGGGTGCCAGAAGAAGAGGAGATAGAATGTGAGACTGAAAGAATATTTAAAGAAATAATTGCTTTAAAAAATTCCCAAATTGAGTGAAGGACATAAACTTACAGATTCAAGAAGGTGAGTAAAGTTAAGTAGGAATAACCCAAAGAAATTCATTCCAAGACATATCGTCATAAAAGTTGTAGAAGCCAAAAAAGAAAACAATATTAAAAGCAACCAGAGAGAAATGACAGCCCTTGTAACAGAAAACAAATTTGAATGAAAGTGGATTCTTCTTCTGAAACCATGGAGACCAGAAGGAAGTAGCACATTTTTCAAGTGCTGAAAGAAAACACATCAATCAGGAACTCTACATTCAGCAAAATCATCCTTCAAGAATAAAGACAGAGAATAAGCTAAGAAAATTTGTCACTAACAGTCCTACACTTAAAGAATGGATGGTGTAAGATGACTCTCCTTTTTGTCCCCATTTTTAACAACAAAGTAGGCATCCATCCATAAACAAAAGTGCCTCTGTGAGAGTTGTGGGATTCAGGACCACATGCCAAGGGACTTGGAAGGAGTCTCACCCACTGTGCATATGGAAGACAGACCTCAGTACAGGATACAGGACCAGTAGGAGCCAGAAAACCTGCCCCCAAAGTTCTTGGCTGTAGTTGAGAAAAACCTGGAGAGTGCTGACTTAGGCAGACAACCTCAGATGAGAAAGACTTTGTAGAAGTCCAGCCTTCCTGAAGAGAGAATACAGCACTCCGATGGAGCAAATTAAAAATGCAAGTTTGCATGCATTGGACATTGTAAGAGAAAAAACACTGCCCCTTCCCCAAACAACATAGGACTTAACTAGCCAGAGGAAATCTCTTCCATGGGGGAAAAGAGAGTAGTGAGTCCTGGCTACACAACTCTGTGGGACACTGATGGAGAAACCTGGTTCTTTCCAGCAGCACTAAGAGTACTGAGGAAGACCTCCATGACTGGGTGGATGGAGGAAATCAGAAAAAAGGCAGATAAGAATATCAAAGGGCATTAAAGGAATGTGTTTCCTTCTGACTGGACACAGGACTTCAGCAGGAAGCTTTCACATGAGCCTCTGAGAGAAGTTCTCATGAAGATTTCCTCACCAGGCCTGCAAGTCCCCTCAGTAGCCTGGGTGCTACCCCCCACAACTCCCCCCACTCTGTAGGTGGCTCCTCGTGTGCACTCCTGAGTACAGTGGCAAGAGAAATCTCCAGTAAATGGATTACACTCAAAATCAGAGCAGAGTTCATGGGCAAGTGAGAAATTTCAAACTTGAGCTGTTGCACTGCATTCTGGAAAATTAAGAGGTTTCCAGCCACCCATCTGGTTAGTTATAAGAACCAGAAAAAACATAGAAGCTTAGGAATTCTGCCACAAGAGGAAGCAAGAAGTGTGTAACAGGTATATCCTTACAAAGTTGGAGAAAGCCTGAGATACAACAGGACCAATGAACAGTGTAAACCATCTTTAGGCAAGTAATAAAGATTTAAGAATGTGTCTGCTACTTCAAATGTAAAATAAAGCAATGCAAAACTCTAAGGAATGTAAAGAATCAAGGAAACATGTAATCACTGAAAGATAATAATCCTCACATAATCAAACTCAAAGACATAGACTTTTGCTATCTAGCTGATAAAGAATTCAAAATAGCTATTTTGAGCAAACTCAACAAGCTACAAGAAAATACAAAAAGACAATTCAATGAAATCAGAAAATAATACATGAACAAAATGAGATTTTAACAAAGGATAGAATTCATACAGGAGAACCAAACAAAAATTCTGTAGCTGAAGATTTCAATGAATGAGATGAAAAACACAATATAGAGTATCTAAAACCGAGTAGACCAAACGGAAACTAGACTTAGTGAACTACAGGATAGGAACTTTGGAAGAACCCAATCAGAGGAGAAAAATGAAAAGCAGCAAAAAAAAAAAAAAAAAAAAAAAAAGCCTACAGATCTATGTGCCATTAACAAACATACAAATAGAATCATTGAAGTTCCAGAAGGAGAAGAGGGGAAGAAGGGGACAGAAAGTTTACTTAAAGAAATCATGGCTGAGAACTTAACCAAACCTGGGGAGAGTTGGACATCCAAGTTTATAAAGCTAATAGAGCACCCTATTATCTCAATCCAAAACAACTTTCTCCAAGACATCATAATAAAACTGTCAAATATCAAAGGCAAAGAGAATCCTAAAAGCAGCCAGAGAAAAAAATATTGTAACCTACAAAGTAAACCCCATGAGGCTATCAGCAGATAACTCAGCAGAAAGCCTAAGGGCCAGGAGAGAGTTGAATGACATATTCAAAGGGTTGAAAGAAAATAATTACCAGCCAAAAATGCTCCATCTGGGAAGTTATCCTTCAGATATGAAGGAGAAATAAAGACTTTCCTAGACAAAAGCTGACAGAGTTCATTACCACTAGACCTGCCTTGCAAGAAATGCTGAAGTAGTTCTTCAAGCTAAAATGAAAGGATGCTCATCAGCAACATGAAAGTATAAAACACACAGGTAAAAGTAAATATACAGTCAAATTTAGAAAACACTAATTCCGTAAAAGACTGGTGTGTTATCAACTTAACTATCATATAAAAGTTAAAAGAAAAGAGTTTTAAAAACAACTATAGATATTATAATTTGCTAACAAATACACAATATGAAAAAAGGTAAATTGTACCATCAAAAATATGAAGGGTGGAGCTTTTATATGTGATCAAAATAAGTTGTTATCGGCTTCACATGGACTGCTTTACCTATAAGATATTTTATGTAAGCATCATGGTAAACACAAAGCAAAAACTTAGAGTAGACTCATAAAAGATAAAGAAAGGGGAAGGAGAACACACCACTACAGAAGATCAACAATTCAAAAAGGTAGGTGGAAACAAAAGAAAGAAGAAATAATGGAAATAAAAAATAGCCAGAAAGCAATTAATAAAATGCAATTAGTAATCCTTACATATCAAAAATTACTTTAAATGCAAATGAATGGAATTAGCAATCAAAAGGCACAGAGAAGTGGAATAGATGGATAGATGGAAAAACAAGACCCAACTATATGCTGCCTACAGGAGACTCACTTTAGAATTAAGGACACACATAGGCTCAAAGTGAAAGGATGGAAAAAGATACTCTATGCAAGTGAAAACAAAAATAAAGTGGAAATAACCACACTTATATCAGACAAAATAGACTTCAAGCCAAAAACAGTAACAAGAGACAGAGAAGGTCTTTATATAATGATAAAAGGGTCAAATTATCAAGAGGATATAACAATTGTAAATATATACACACCCAACAATGAAGAATGTAAATATATTAAATGCTAACAAATCTGGAGGGAGAAATTGACAACATTACAATAACAGCAGGGGTCTTCAACACCCCACTTTTAACAATGGATGTACCATTCAAACAGAAAATCAACAAAGAAACATTAAGATTGAACCACACTTCAGTCCAAATGGACATAACAGACATATAAAGAACATTTCATCCAATGCAGCAGAATACACATCCTTCTCAAGTGCACATGGAAAATTCTCCAGAATAGATCATATGATAGGTCACAAAGCAATTCTTAGCAAATATAAGATTAAATTATACCAAGCATCATTTTGAACCACAGTTGTGTGAAACTAGAAATCGTTAACAGGAGAAAGGCTGGAAAATTCACAAATATATAGAGATTAAACAACATACTCCTGAATAACCAACGAGTCAAGAAGAAATAAAAAAGGAAATAAAAATATCTTGAAACAAAAATGGGAGCAAAATATATCAAAACCTATTGGATACTGCAAAGGCAGTTCTAAGAGGGAAGTCTATAGCGATAAATGCCTACATTAAGAAACAATAAAGATCTCAAACAACCTCACTTTATATCTCAAGGAACTAGAAAAAGAACAAATTAAGGACAAAGGTCACAGAAGTAAGGAAATAACAGAGACAAGAGCAGAAATAAATGAAATACAGACAGGAGAAAAAAGAAAGAAAAAAATCAATGAAACTAAGAGCTGGTTTTTTGAAAAGAAACAAATTGAGAAAACTTTAGCTAGACTAACTCAGAAAAAAAATAGAGTAGACAAAATCAAAATGAAACAGGAGATATTAAACTGATACCAAAGAAATACAAAGAATTATGAGAGACTACTATGAACAATTATACATCAACAAATGGAATAACCTAGAAGAAATGGATAAACTCCTAGAAATATATAACCTACCAAGACTGAATCATGAAGAAATAGAAAATCTGAACAGACCAATGAGAAAGGAGATTGAATCAGTAATCAAAACCTCCCAACACAGAAATGACCAGGACCAGATGTTTTCACTGGTGAATTCCACCAAACATTTAAAGAGTTAATGTCAATCCTTCTCAAATTCTTCCAAAAAAATTGAAGAAGAGAGAACACTCTCAAACTCATTTTATGAAGCTAACATTACATTGATAACAAGGCCAGATAAGGACACTACAAGAAAAGAAATTACAGACCAATATGCTTGATGAATAGAGTTGTAAAAATACTCAACAAAATATCAGCAGACCAAATTCAACAGCACAGTAAAAAGATCATTCACCATGATCAAGTGGGATTTATCCCTGGAATTCAAGGATGGTTCAACATATGCAAATCAATAAATGTGATATATCACATTAATAGAATGAAAGATAAAAATCATATGATCATCTCAATAGACACAGAAAAAGCATTTGATAAAATACAACTTTTCGTGTAAAAAAAAAAAAAAGCTCAACAAAATGGCTATAGAAGAAACATTCCTTAACATAATAAAGGACATATACAACAAGCCCACAGCTACCCTCACACTCAACAGTAAAAATTTAAAATTCATTCCTCTAAGATAAGGAACAACACAGGAACTATCACCATTTCTATTCAAAATAGTACTAGAAAGTCCTAGCCATAGCAACTGGGCAAGAAAAAGAAATTAAAAAGGCATGCACATTAAAAACAAAGAAGTAAAATTATCTCTGTGTGCAGATGACATGATCTTACATGTAGAAAACTCGGAGGATTCCACTAAAAAAAGTTAGAACTAACAAATAAATTTAGTAAAATTGCAGGATTCAAAACCAACATACAGAAATCAGTTGCATTTCTATACACTAGCAACAAACTATGAAGGAGAAATTAAGAAAGCAATCTTATTTACAATAGCATCAAAAACAATAAAATACTTGGGAACAAATTTATCCAAGGAAGAGGATACTATGTAAAATGAAACCTGCAAGGCTTTACTGAAAGAAATCAAAAAGACACAAACAAATGGAAAGACAACCCATGTTCATAGATCAGAAATTTTTTTAAACCTTTTTTGAGGAAGATTGGCCCTCAACTAACATCTATTGCCAATCTTCCTCTTTTTCTTTTTTCTCCCCACAGCCCCAGTACATAGTTGCATATCCTAGTTGTAGGTCCTTCTAGTTCTTCTATGTGGGATGCCACCTCAGCATGGCTTGATGAGTGATGAATAGGTCCACGCCTGGGATCCAAACCAGTGAACCCCAGGCCACTGAAGCCGAATGCACAAACTTAACCACTATGTCACAAGGCTGGCCCCAGATCAGAAGTTTTAATAGTGTTAAAATGTCCATACTGACCAAAGCAATCTACAGATTCAAAGCAATCTCAATAAAAATTCCAAAAACATCTTTCACAAATTTAGGGAAAAAATCTTCAAATTTGTTTGGAACCACAAAAGACCCAACACAGTCAAAGCAATCTTGAGAAAGAATAAAGCTGAAGGCATCACACTACCTGATTCTCAGCTATATTACAAAGCTATGATAATCAAAACAATATGGTACTGTAACAAATCCAGGCACATAGATCAACAGAATAGAGAGCCCAGACATAAACCCACACATATAATAGTCAACTAATTTTTGACAAGGGTGCCAAGAACAACAGGGAAAGGACAGTATCTTCAATAAATGGTGCTGAGAAAACTGGATTTCTACATGCAAAAGAGTGAAACTGGACCCCTATCTTACACCATTCCCAAAAATTAACTCAAAATGGATTAAAGACTTAAATATAAGAACTAAAACTGTAAAACTTCTAGAAGAAACATAGAGGAAAAAATCTTTTACGTTGCATTGCATTGACAATGATTTCTTGAATGGGACACCAAAAGCACAGGGCATGAAAATTAATATAAACAAGTGGAACTATATTAAACTAAAGGGCTTCTATACAGCAAAGGAAACAATAAATTGAAAAGGCAACCTACAGAATGGGAGAACATATTTGCAAACTATATATCTGATGAGGGGTTAATATCCAAAATATGTAAAGAACTCATACAACTCAACAGCAAAAAGGCAAAAAATCCAATTTAAAAATGAGCAAAAGACCTGAAGACATATTTTTCCAAAGAAGACATGCAAATGGTCAATAGGTATATGAAAAGATGCTCAGTGTCACTAATCATCAGGAAAATGCAAATCAAAACCACAATGTGATACCACTTCACACCTGTTAGGATGGGTTTTATCAAAAAGACAAGAGGTAACAAATGTTGGTGAGGATGTGGAGAAAAGAGAACCCTTATACACTGTTAGTGAGAATGTATAATGTACAGCCACTGTGAAAAACAGTAAAGTAGTTCCTCAAAAAATAAAAACTTAGGGGCCAGCCCGGTGGTTAAGTTCATACGCTCTGCTGCCGCAGCCCGGGGTTCACAGGTTCAGATCCTGGGCACAGACCTATGCACCACTTACCAAGCCATGCTGTGGCAGGCATCCCACATAAAGTAGATGAAGATGGGCATGGATGTTAGCCCAGGGCCAATCTTCTTCAGAAAAAAAAAAGAGGGGGATTGGCAGCAGATGTTAGCTAAGGGCTAATCTTCCTCCAAAAAAAAAAAAACTGTACTACCATTTGATTCAACAACCCCACTTCTGGGTAACATATCTGAAGGAATTGAAATTAGCATCTTGAAGAGATATCTGCATATCCATGTTCATTGCAGCATTATTCACAATAGCCAAACATGGAAGCAACCTAAGTGTCAGTCAATGGATGAATGGATAAAGGAAAGGTGGTATATATGTGTGTGTGTGTGTGTGTGTGTGTGTGTGTGTTTGTATACATACACAATGGAATATTATTCAGCCATGAGGAAGAAGGAAATCCTGACATTTGTGACAACCTTGAGAATATTATGCTGTGTGAGATAAGTCAGACAGAGAAAGACAAATACAGTATGATCTCAATTATACGTGGAATCTAAAAAAGCCAAACTCACAAAAACAGAGACTAGAATGATGGTAACCAGGTGCTGGAAAGTGACTGAATTGGGGAGATGTTGTTTAAGGGTACCAACTTGCAACTAGTAGATAAATAAATTCTGGAGATTTAATGCACAACATAGTGATTACAGTCAACAATACTGTATTATAAATCATATAACTATATATTGGTATTATATAAACTATAAATTATAAAGTTTTTAAAGGACTAAATCTTAATTGTTCTAACTACAAAGAAGAAATAATTATGGGACATGATACAGCTGTTAGCTAATGCTTCAGTGATAACCATATTGCAATATATAAATGTATCAAACCACATACTGAACACTTTAAACTTATACAACGTTGTATGTCAAGTATATCTCAATAAAGCTGGAAAAAATTAAAATAAAAGTCAAAAAGAGCAAAAACAGATGCATTATGTAGAAAGTAAAAAAGAGGAATTACAGTGGACTTGGTAATGGAAGCAGTGCAAGCCAGAAAATAGTAATTTCCTTAAAGTACTTCAAAAATTTTTTAAGTAAATATGAAATTCTTTATCCAGCAAAAATATATTCAAAAACAGATATGATAGAAACTTGTTCAGACCTACAAATGCTGAAAGAGTTCATCACACCTGAAATACAAGAAATTTTAAAAGACATTCTATAACTACAAGGAAACTAAAGCAGATAGAGATTTGGATCAACACAAGGAGTGAAAAGAATGGAAAATGATAAAAGTACAGATAACTATATCTTTTAAAATATTTAAATCTCTTCAGAAAATAATTGAATGTTTAATGCAAAATGAATAACAGAGTAGTACCGTGAGTTTCCTAATTTAAGTAAAAGTAAAATATATGTCAGTTTAACACAAAGTCCAGGAGAGGGGGAGATGGAACTAAATTACTGCATGCTTTTTAATTTTACCTGAACTACCATAATATTACTTGAAATTAGACTATGATAAGTTAAATATGTACAGTCTAAACCTTTTAGTTAAGAACCCATCAGTCAATAAAATGTAATCACACAAAAAAATACTTAACAACAAGGCAAAAATAATATTAAAAAGAAAACAAAGAATAGATGTGCCAAAGAGAAAACAAAAAGCAATGTGGTAGATTTAAATGCAAATATATAATCAGTAACATTAAATATAAATCGTCCAAGTGATTGAATTAAAAGACAAAGATTGTCAAATTAGATCAAAATAAACAAGACCCAACTATATTCTGTCTATAAGAAACTCACTACATGGAAACAAGCTGATTAAAAATAAAAGGATGAAAAAACATACCATGCTCATACTAATTGCCAAAAAGCTGGTGTGGCTATATTAATATCCAGCAAATCAGAGTACAGAATATCATCAGGGGGCATTTCAAAATGATAACAGAGCCAATTTATCAACAAAATAATAGAAAATCCTAAATGTATATGCACCAAACAGATGAGCTTCAAAATACATGAAGAAAAAAACATAGACCTGGAAGGCAAAATAGACAAATCTACAATTATAGTCAAGAGATTTTAATCTCTCAGTAATTGACAGAACTCGTAAGAAGAAAATCAGTGAGGATATGGTAGACAAACAAAACTGTCCACCAAGCTGCCTTAAATGACACTTAGAGGACACTCCACAAAGCAACAGCATGTTCAGGGATCATTTACAGAGACAGACCCATTTTATGCCATAAAATTAAGTGACGTATGAGCCAAATGCAAGGTGTGGACCTAGTCTGAATCTTGTTTAGCATGAATCTACTGAAAATATTAAGAGACAATGAGGAAATTTAAATAGCTACTGAAATATTAAAGAATGTTAACTTTTTTGGTGATAGTACTATGGCTGTGGTTTTATAAATTCACATATAAATGCATTATCTTTTAGAGATACATAATGAAATACTTATGGATGAAATGGTACTACATCTCAGATTTTCTTTAAATTAGTTTGTGGCTAGGTGAGTGATGGAGATGAAACTGTTTTAGAGCTATTTGGTTGAAGCTGACTGATAAGTACTTGGGAGTTCACACTACTTTATTTCCATATGTTTTAATTTTTTCATAATAAAATGTTTTTCAAAATTAAGGGTCAGGGTTTCATTTTCAGTTAAGATTTACTGAGAATGATTCTACCTTGTCTCTCCTAGTGAGTGCAATTAAAAACCAAGGAAAGAATGTATGGATCTGAGGACTCTAAAAGGTAAATAATAGCAGGTGGATTGGGGAAGGAAAATATATATTGAAATACCACTTAAGCATATTTGTCTTTTTTTCCTTCTGGTTTCTCTTAGCCTAAATTCAAAAGAAGCTTTAAACCCAGAACTTCACAATGACAGATAACAGAAAGAGCTCCAAGAGAAGCTATCCATTTCTGTACTGAATGGGGAAAATCTTTTTTCTCTCCTGCCCCAGCCTCTAGGTAATCCTACAGCACCACAGTGACAACAATGGCCAGGAAGGCACCTAAAATGTGATTAAAGAAGAACACTTCTTGACTGCAGGAGTTGCGATTCTGTAGAGTGTGGGAAGCAAAGATTCCTGTTAGTCCTTTGCTCTGCATCCGCTCATTGCTTGGAAGGGAAGCAGACACAGTCATGAGGAGCACACATCAGAGTAAAGTACCTCAAGTCCCAGCTTCTAGTAAGAAGACCAGGAAAAGATCCCTAGGAACAGGAAAAAGTTGGGGAGCTAGCTGAGATAAGGGAGCTCAAGAAAGTAATCTCACAAATTTGTGTATAAACTCCCAGGCTCATCTGCAAGCTGCAGATGCTTGAATCTGAATATAAAGAGCACATCCATATCTTGGAGAACAAAAGTATGTAGTAGACCACCATATAGGCTCCAAACCATCCACTGCTGGTGCACATGTGGTATAGATACCAATAGCACTGAAAACACTTTAAAATTGAACTGACATGGGAAGAAAAGCCCATAGATGGCATGTAGGAACTGTGGCTGAACCTAACTTGGTCAGATACAAACTCTAATATCATTTTCCACAGGATGTATTCAAAAGCTAGAGTCCCTTATCATTCAATTATTCAGAATAAAATTCTAAGTTGTCTGACATAGAAGAAACAGGAAAATCTTAACATCTCACAAGAGAAAAGACAGTTAATAGACTTTGTCAAAAAAAGATTTTTTAAAAAGTGATGAAGAATAAAGAGGTTTGCTCTAAATAAATAGGAACACTTACCAGGGATGTCAACAAACCATACTTTCTTCTCTAATTGCCCCCAGGTTGTAAGAAGCCAATGCTATGGGATCCCTGTTCCCAACAAAATTAACATTGTAGTAAGGAAAGCAAGAAAATGGACACTGGGTAGTCAATTAGCAGTCTCTGCCACAATCCCTCATATTCCCCAATTGAGTAGTCCTAAATTATAGGTATTTGTGGCTTTTCTGTCCCATGTACAAGATGGAGGTATGAGGATAGACAATAGATTCTTTATTATAAAATATATTATACATGCAAAATGGTATATGTAACATATATGTATGGGTTAAAGAAAAAAATCAGTATTTCATTTGAACTAAGATGCCATCAATTCAAAATATATCATTTCATATACCATAAAAAAAGAAAAAATGCTGCCAACTAAACTGACATAATGATTTCTTGTCACTGCAAATTTGTATTTCATCCTTATTAAAAAATAATCCTTCGTACTTTGATTTTTGACACATATCACTCTTGTGAATATATGAAAAATAAAGTTACTAAAATAAATTGGTGATTTCCATGAAATGATAACTACATCACTTAGGGACCATCCTTTCAGAAATATTAAAATGTGAAAATTAAATTAAATACTTGTATACTCAACACCTTGTGAGACAGGACAATTCCAAACACTACTGAAACTCTTGTGTCTATTTTCCAGATGACATCTCTCTTTTCCACCCTAGAGATACTAACTTTTTTCAAGAGAAACTATTAAATATGTAATCATGTCTTGTTTGGTCTTATTTTCTAATTGTTCTATAAATGGAACTATCTTTCTTCTTCTTCCAGTTGCTTCTTTTATTCAGCAGTAGGTGAGATTCATCCATGGCAATATGTATAACTGCCAATGTTGTATAGTATCCCACAGTATACATACACTATAATTTCTCAGTTCTTCGGTTGATGAACACCGGAGATATTTCCTGTGCTTTACTCCAAAATTCTCATGGTTTTTTCCTGGAATACACATATGAGTTTCCTCAGGGTACTGAACTAGATGTGGAATTGCTAAGTGTAGATAATAGCCTTTTTTATTCTGATCACAGAGAAATGCTGCTGTACTCTTCCTCCCCTCCCCTAAATATCCTGAGTGGACACAAGTCCTGTTCTTTCTTAATCTATGGACTGGAATTAACATCCATGTTCATGGACCTTCAGACAGAAGAGAGGGAGACAGAAGTGCTTCTCAGCTCACAGAATGTGACTTTCAGTCATGGCCTGGGGAACCAAAGGCAGGAGTCCTTAAAGCAAGAAGCAGTACTCCTGTTGGTTCTGTTGAGCAAAGATGTGAGGTGGGGCTGTGCTAGGCAGGAGTCTGAGGTCTCAGGCTGCAGTTTAGTTGAGTCAGAGAATCTTCGGTCATTACTATGCTGTGAAACATGTAAATTCAAAAAGACAATAGTATTTCATTGCAAAAAGGAAAGTCTTATTTATTCAATGTAAAAGGCAAGATTTGTGGAAACAGCTTGCTCCCCATGACCTTGAGCCTCTTATGATGGACTTCCAAGGTTACTGTCTTCTTGGTTGCAGTTGTCATGGTACCAGTGACCTCTAGGCCCACACCACATTCTGCTGACTGCATGATGGCCTCCACGCTGTTCTCCTCCACAGTTTCTACCTTATCTATATCAGGCTTTATTATTTCTTAGTAAAGAGCCTATCCCATTGGATTTCTCACTTTCAGAACCTTGCTCTACTGTCTGTGCAGTAGGGAGGGCTCTGAAGCTCTAAAGAAAGAGCCAATTTTTTCTGGGGCTCTTATTTGAAGACCCTGGAAAAGTCAGGATGATAATCAATAAAGGTACCCTAGGGAAAATGATAAAGAGATTCCTATCTTGACCCTCACTTTAATTCCCTCATGGATTCTGATTCAAAAGCCTAATGATATCATTGCTCAGCTTAAAATTTTTAAAAAAGCCCACAATCAAGTGCAAACTTCTAAGCATGTCATTTGAGGCCTCTGGCAATCTGGACCTACCCATTTTAACCATCTTATCTCCAACCTGTGTCTGTGCTCCCCCACAGGCACACTGTACTTCAGCCAAATTTGACTAGTCCCTGTCTTAAACATGTTTCCTCTTGTCCTCTAGCAAGTGGTACTGTGAAGGTGTTGCTCAAATTCTGTCTCATGCTGTAGTTTTATATTTTTAATACATCCTATCTCCCTACAGAGACTGGACTGTGAGCTCCCTAAGGGCTTTATTCATAAGGCTGCATACCTCACCCTGCTCTGTTCAAAGCAGAGAATCCGGCACACAGTAGGCACAGGCCAATGCCTACTTAAAAAATAGTGAACCATCAGATCTTGTCCTATTAAACTGGAACATCTTGAAATACAAAGATCAAGTCAGATCTGTCCAACTGAGTTCATTACTGCTGTATTTGCTCATCTTCTTGTACCTTCCCACCTCTGTGAACAGCACTACCATCCACTCAGACCATCAAGCAGGAAACCAGGGGGTCATTTCATATTCTACCCATCACTCACTCCCTCATCTAATCACTCACCATGTTCTATGGGGTCCATGTCCATTACCCCTCTACATGTCCATTGTTCAGGCCTTGAATCATCTCTCCCTGCATGACCATTGTCCTAACTGGCTTCTCTGATTCCAGTCTTCCTGCACTCACCTGAGCAGTGATCATTCTAAGCACAGTTGTGGTCAAGTCACTCCTTTGCCCCACATACTTCTGTAGGTTCTGTCCCATGACCTGCCTGAGCACATCTTTCTACTGCATCTCCTGCTGTAAGTTTCCCAAACACCCAACTGTCTTTATGCCTTTGAACCTCTAGGGAAGCTGTACTCCATATCTCAGCACATACTCTGCACTCTGCCTGATTTGTCTTTATATATAACAGTTGTTAGCACAGGGCAAGGCATGTAGTAGACATTTAATTGTTTCAAGAAATGAATGAATTGACCCACTTCAGGAAAGTTACGTTTACTCATCTTTGAAACAGGTGGATAGATTGTGATGACATTTGAGAACCATTCTAGTTGATATCCTCGAGTTCCATGAATGGCTAAAGCATGTTCTCTCCTAGACTAGGAGAGAACTAGGAAATGTTGCAGAATAAAGGAAGAGATAAGGGAGCCAATCTCTGGATTACGGCACCCCACCTGACCTAGTTATAGATCGGCTCCTCCTCAATTTTTGAGATAACCTGAAAAACAAAACAGGACAAGTCTAGTCAAAACAAATACCACATAGTGTCAAGATTTTGACATATAAACACCATTTCCCAATAAAAAGAGCCAGGACTCCTTGGAGAAGTGGTTGATTGCAGGGCTGGGACATGGGAAATGTGAGTTTGGAATATCTTGTAGTGCCAGAAAGTGCCGAAAAAGATGGTGACTTTTTAAAGGAACACAGGAGACAAACTGAAAGAGTTTCTAAAGGTCTTATATAGAATAATTTAAGCAAATAATAATAATAACAGTGTACAATTATAACCCATAGGATAAACATGCAAGTCATAAATAAATAATTGAATAAAAATATGAATGAGGGAGAAAGGATGATTCTTCTGAACAGTAGAATTCCAATTAATACATGTAGAGGGAATCAGGGAAACATAAAATCTTCATTCAGCAAACATCACAGGAATAATTGCTGCAGACAAAAACCACTGATGAATGCTAAGAGCAGTGGGCAAACACTTGGAGAAAAATAGGTTTTTGCAAAGAAATAACCAGTAAATGCAGTGTGGGATCCTGGAACCAAAACACCAGTGGAATTCAAATGTTTAGCTGAGTTAACATGGTTGTATTAAGGTTAATCTCCTGGTTCTGATCATTGAACTGTGGTCATGTAGGGCGTTACTATGAGAGGAAACTGGGAGAGGAATATAGGGGAAACTTACTACTTTTTGGCAACTTTTCTTAAGTCAGAAGTAAGTTTTTGTTTTTTTTTTTCAAGTATACTCATTTTTGCCTTTTAAATTAGCAATTAAAAGAAATAATTCCCAAGTGCTGGCAAATAGCACAGGTTAGTCGCTAGAAAAACATAGGTTGAAATCCTCACTGTATCACTCATCAGTGTGTGTGTGTCTTTGTCCAAGTTACTTACATCTTCTGAACCTCCATTTCCTTCATCTGTAAAACTTGAGACAAACAGAACTTTATCATTCCTGGCTGTGTGGCACAGCCAGGTACAGTGCGGCACAGAGGAGGTAAGAAACAAGACTTCTAGTTTTCTTCCCAGGGGAGCCATCTACTCACTGCACAATGAAGTCGACCACTGTGCATGTCCCCATCCTCACCAAGCTCATAGCTCAGAGTGGGAAGCAGCCAGGCCATATCAGGTTCACACTACCTCTTTCTCATTACAGTGCTTGTTTGCCTGTGCTATCCATGATTCAGCATTTGTGATTCTCTGGAACAAGTGAAAAAGATAAGAAAAGGAGAAAAGTTTGCAATCCCTTCTACTGGACTGCAAGCTACTTGAGTAGAGGGTTAGTGTTTCACTTATCCTAATTTACGACACACGCCTGAGTATAAGGCATTTGAAAATGAAACAAATCCAATAGAAAGGAAGGAGGGAGGGAAATCTGGCCACCCACCTAGACCTCTTTTGGGTGGAGCTGAGGCTGGGGGAGGAGTCATGTTCTCGGACCCCTGGGCTGCTCTGGTCCTTCTTTTTATCTCTCTGAGTGGTTCCATGGGATTTTAGGATTGACTTATCCCCTCTTGTTCTACCAGGAAGGGAAAGCCTTTTAGTGAGAGTTCTCTCCTTTTTCTTTCTCTTCCTCAGGGCTTCAGCCTGGGGTTGGGAGACTCTCTGGCCTCCATCCTGTTCATTCATGTTGTCTTTACTCTGCAACGCTGAGCCAGAGGGTCCCACTCCTGGACCTTCAGCGGTCTCTGTAACAGGTCTGCTGGTCGTCTCCCCTCCTGCAACCACACTCATACTGTCCTTAGGTGTTACTGCTGCTGCCTCTGGTTCCGCCCCTTGGTCAGGCCCTGTAGATGCCGTAATTAGGAAAGAGAGTGGGTTCCTAAGCACACAGTATGTGTGGGAAGCACGTTGTTGGATTTCTTCCCCACCAGTATAGGCAAGAGAGGTGGCCCCAGACACCTCAGCGACCATGGGAAGGCTCCTGATGCTGACCTGATCTTGGTCCCCTTCTCCATGGAGCTCCATGGGCTGTGCCAAGAAGAAAAACAGGGAAGTAGAGAAGAAAATAAGTGAAACTAGAAAGGGCTGTCTCCTGTCTTCTTGAAGCTGAACCACTCAAGAGCTTAAAATTAGAACCTTCGAGGTCATCAAGTCATATCCCAGTGGATACAGGAATCCCCTCTACAGCACCCCCACAATGGTCACTCTAGTTTTGCTTGGACAGTTCCAGTGCCAGGGAGAGCACTACTGCAATTCACCAGTGAGCATCCTCACACTTTTATTTTATACACTTGTCTTAGCATTTCTGCAAAATAGATTCCTAAAAGTGAGACTGCTGGTCAAGAGCTATGCCCATTTTACATTCTGATACCTACAAACAAGTTGTGTACATGTGCACAAATTATGCTGCAACGCACAGACAAAAATCAGTGCATGACACAAACAAAGGAAACTTTTAAAATGTTAAAAATGTCCTACAACAGATCAGACTGCTTGGGTTGCAGTAGCAAGTGTTTCAGAATAGACTAGACAGTCAGGATGCTGTTGAGGGCATTAAAACATTGGGTATAAGAGGAGCTGACATCTAAGGGACCTTGGATATTCAGAAGCTCTCGGAACCTCTCCAATATGGCAAGGCCTATACATGATGGCTCATTTGGCCTGAACTCTTCCATAGGCCATACGTTTACCCAGTGAGCCTGGGAGAGCACCCTGGGAGAGCCTCACCTGCTCTCTCACAAAGCACCCTGGCTCTATCTCTGAGAGTCTCTGCAAAGGCTTACCGCTGGGCTCTTCTTGTCCTCTGCCTCCAACACAGGTATGCCCATCGTGTCACCAGCTGGTTCAGCCTGGGAACCACTGTAAACCTCCACTGGCGGTCTCAGGAAGTACACGAGGTCTTCCCAGTGTGCAAACAGGTCTTCTTTTGCATCTGAAGAGGGGCACAGTTGTAGGTAAAAAGAGCGGCCAGTGGCAAGCTTCAAGTGGAGCTGTTTTTTCACATGATTGTAGATGGATAACTTTACAAACTTCAAAGGAAGCAGCCTGAAGGGAGCAAAGAAATGGGAGATTAGGTGTGGATAAACAGGAAAGAAGAGGCTGTGAGTCTCTTGGCCCAGACAGTCCACCCCTCTGTTAAAGGATTTACCAAATCCTGCCCACTTGACCTCAGCTCTTACGTTCAGCTCCAGTCCCAACAAGTGCAGCCCTGATTTGGAGTACATCACTTATGTCATCACACCTCAGTTCAACACCTTTATGGCTCCCGACCACCTACCCCAAATGGTAGGTGTTAACCCCTAAATTACTCTGCCATGCAAGGCCCTCCCACTGTATGTCCCCAAATCACTCTCTGGTCTTATTCCCACAACCCTCTTTATATAATCAGTGGCCACTTTCCCCACAAAGCCTTGGTGAACCCGTGTGGTTGTATCTGATGTCTCCTCCTCTGAATCCACACCACAGTTGCTGGTCATGCTGCAGAGGCTCCTTTCACTTTGGGTTCTACGTTATGGTGAATTTTGTGCTCATGGTCTTGTCCCTTCTTTATACTTCTTACAGGGAGGGACTAAAACTCCTGGACTCACCTGGTCAGCTCCAAGCTCCTTGTCAACTTGAAGCCCCTTCCCTGGGTGTCTCGGTCATGTCTGGCATTGACTGCACAGCTCACAGCTGGTCGTGCCAGCAGCATGACATCAGGTATTGTGAGGTTGGGTCTGGTGTATGCGACGCCCACAGTCACCATCTGTACACTGTTGTGAACATCAATCACTTCTCCTCTTTTGCTGATCTGTTGTTGGAAGAAAGAGGAAAGCAGCACTGTCTTACATTCTCTTCTATCCACCCTCCTCTGCTCTACTCCTAAATAAAGTGTGCAGCACGGTTCCTGGTGTGCAGCAAAAACTCAAGGGGATGTGAGTTTTCCCACACACAGTTGAAACCCTGTACCACAGCAATACCTCCGACTCATTTCCCTTTCCAGTCTGACCTCTCATGGGAGCCAAACTCTACTTCCGCAGCATACCTGTAACCAGGTACCTCCCTGCTCAGAAGTGCCTGTGATCAGTATCAAAATAACAAATGCATGTTCAGCCTGAGACCCAGCAACTCCACCTCTGAAAATTTATTCTACATTTACCTGCACACCCACAGAAATTACGTACCAAGTTTTCCATTACCATGATTTCTGATAGCAAGAGATTGGATACAACCCAAGAAACTCACAGCAGGTGGTTGGGCAAACAATTTTAGAATTTTCACAAAATGGACATTTTATTAAACGCAAAAACAGCTTTTTCACCTCAAAAATGCCAATGCAAAAGACAATCAAAAGTGAAGGGAACATTCCAGACTAAAGGAGTAAAGGGGTGTGACAACTAAATGTAATACATGATCCTAGATTGGAAAAAACATCTACTAAGAACATAATTGGGACAACTGAGCAAATGTGAACATGCATTACACATTGCATAATAGCATTCTATCAATACCAAATTTCCTAAAATTGTGCCATGGTTACATAAGCAAATGTCCAAGTTCTTAGAAGATAAATGAAAATTTTAAGGGTAAAGGGGTATAACACTAGCCACTTTCACCTAACTCTTAAACGGTTCGGCAAGAATAATTATCTGTCTTGTGTCTTGTGTCTGTGTGTGCTTAGATTCTCAATCCTGCCTACATATTACAATAAAATGGAAGCTCTGAAACATCTTGCTGTCCAGACTGTCCCAAGTTAGTACACTAGAATCTTGGGAGGTGGTTCCCAGGCATCAATGTTTTCTAAACTTTCCAGGCAATTCTAGGGAGCAGCCAAGGTTGAGAACCAGGGACAGATGTAAAGTTACGGAGCTCCCTAGCTGATTCTCACGTCTACTCTCCCCTACTCTTCTCTTTCACACTTAAAAGGTGTGTGGTTGTTCACACCCAAAGTCTGGTTCATACTGCTATGATATGACCCACACCATCATCCAGAAAACAGTGTACAGTAGAAACTCCCTGAGCTGGAAGTTAGAAAGCCTGGGCCTTGGCCACTTTTTGGTCTGGGAAAGTCACTTCACTCTCTGGAACCGTTTGCTCCCGAGCAGAATGGGGACATTTGTTTTGCCTACATAACTAGGTTGCGGTGATACTCACAGGAAATGGACACCAAAGTGCTTTGGATACTGGAAAGCACCATATAAATGTAAGGGATATCTCGAGGCTCAAGTTCCTACAAAACACACCAAGTGAGAAAAAGCAAGCTGCGAAGGGCACACCCAGTATATCATGTCAAGTCCACACATATAAAACAAGACTACACTGCATCTTCAAGAGTCAGAAAATGTTTAATAAGTACACACACATAAAAAGACAAAACCTGCATGGGAATGATAATGACCATATTCAGAACAGTGGTAACTGGAGAGAAAGGGAAATGCAATCAGGGAAGGGCATCCAGGGAGATTAAACTATGTCCATATTTTTTCTTTAAAAAATATTAAATCTGAAGCAAATATGGCAGAGAGTAGCCACCTGAAAAAATCGGGTGTATAAATCAGTAAGTGGAAAAAAAAACAAAACAAAACCAATTGTCTGTTTCCTCTACCAATTGTCTGTTTCCTCTACCTGGTTGAGGTGTCTGAAAACATCTCTGCACACTCAGTGCATAACAGGTCTTCCATAAATTTTTGTGAGAGAAAAAGAATGAAAAGAAGTAAAGAAATGGGGATTGCAAGAAAGAATCAGGGAGAAGAGGAGGAAGGATGGGATCATTCACCTGGATAAAGTCGCTCTCAAACATGGGCATGTCCTTGAATATAGAATACTCGCCATTGTACAGTTGCCGCTGCAGTTTCCCCATGGAGTTGTCGTTGAACATGTGCAATACATGGCAGCTTTGGGTGCTGTGATATGATAATGTCCTGTCGCTACCCATGGCTATCTTTTATTAAGACAACTGAAAAGAGGAGGCACCTTATCTCTGGCCGCTGTTACCTAGCACCACAGCACATTCCCCAGGGACAAGGAGTTAACCCACACATCATGCCTTGCTGTGATTTAGACAAAGTGGTCCTCTGGGGAGACAGCCTCTGGCCGCAGCTTGCTGGCAGACAGGACCCCTGCGGGAATTAAAGGAAGGCATCTTTGCTTGGTTGAAGTGGGCCAGCACAGCTTGGTGAATGGAGTGCAGGCCAGACTGTAGACCCTTACCCTCACCCCTCAGCCAGCTACCCTTGTGCAGTGAACAAGTTGCACAACTTGGTAGGGTGGCCCTGCTGGCCCTTGACTATCTCACAGACCTCAAACTTTCATCTTCCCACCTCCCTTGACTCAGGCCTACAACAGTACACTACTTTCAGTGTAGGTTTACTGCACCCAGGAAACGTGGCCATCACATCTATCCAAGCAAAGACAAGTCACTCTGTCTCAGAGCTTTTCCTTCATTCTAACCTCTGGAAGGGTTTTCCCTTTAGAGTAGCGTCCCCTCTCTCCTTGGTCAGGGTCAGGGTCACCTTCACTCCCATGCCGGTCAAGGTCCTTCCTCTGGTCTGGATCAAGATCCGCCCCTCTCTTGGGTCAGGGTCCTTCCTTGTCAGGTTCACTCCCCCCACTGTCCTATGCTCTCCTCCTCGAGGCTCTCACCCCGCCCAGGTCAGGGTCCCGACTCCTCCACACTGGTCTCACCACTTGGCGCAGCGTGCCCCCTCCCCGGGCCCCGTAGCCCCTCTTCCCCGGAGCCCCGCGGAGGGGACTGAAGACCGACCGCTCGGCCTTTGGGCAGGACGGTCCAGCCTGGAACAGACCCGCCCTCCGAGAGCAGAGGTGAAGCAGCTGCCCCAAGCCGGCCCCGCGTCCCCGCAAGCACCGTAGGACCCCTCTGCGGGCCGCCTTTAAACTTTTCCTGTCCATTGTGACCTGTGCTGTCACAAAACACTGGGTCTTCATCCCCGTAGCCGCCTGGCAAGAAAGGACACCCTCCTTCCGCAAACACAGCGAACCCACAGAGGGCGGACAGCACGGGGCGCATGTACCCAGACACTTCCTTCACAGGGACAGAACGCCTCTCGGAACACCAGGGCGGGGGAGAGCGCATGCGCAGACACCACCTGCACGGGGCGTGGGCCCTCCTGTTTGTAGACGGGGGCGAAAAGCGCATGCGCAAGGCCTGGACGCCCACCAACTAAGGGAGGGCCAGCGGGAGCGTACAGAAACACCGACTGCGTAGAGCCTGGACTCCTCTATGTGGCAAGACCGGGCGGGACAGCTTGCGCAAACACAGATTACCCAAGATGTGGGTTCCATTTTGGGGAGGAGAGGGAGCGCTCAGGTATAGTCGCTCTCCCTGGCTTCACCGAAATGAAGGGAACAAGTATGATGACAGAAAGGGCTCCTGTCCCTGTCATTGTCTTCTGCCACCTTCCATCTGATCTCATCTACCTACACCCCGTCTGGTTTATAGGACAGTAACCCCATAGTGTAGTCCTACACAAATTCTCCATACATGAAGGTAATGAAATTGTAGGGAAACATGCAGAGTAAATCCAAGGAGGCATGGCTTTTAATCTCCCCAGAGAATGGCGAACATAAAAGCAGAAATAGCCCAGGTTCAGGCTACCTCTGCTGAAGAGGTAAAGCCCCTTATCCTCTCTTCTTCAGGCCGTTTAGACCTGGGGCTACCTATTGGTGAGAAGGGTATCCTCTGGACCCCACTGGGTCAACCTCACAGGCACACCTAGCCTGGATGGAGGATAGGGCAGGGTGATATCTTAGGAGCTGGGCCCCGGTGTATTCACTTCACTTTTGGCTTCCTTGATTGTCTCTATTCTCCATTCTCTGATTTATCTTGGTTCTTCCCCCCACCCCATTTTCACTTAATCTATTTAATTTTTAGGTTGTTTATTTTCGTTTCATATATATTTTTTTTATTGAGGTAACTGATTTATAACATATAAATTTCAGGTGTACATCATTATATTTTGACTCTGTATAGACTGCATTATGTTCACCACCAAAACTCTGATTGCCATCTGTCACCACGCACATGTACCCCTTTACCTCTTTTGCCCTCACCCTAACCCCCTACCTCTCTGGTAACCACCATTCTGTTCTTTGTATCTATGTGTTTGTTTATCTTCCACATATAAGTGAAATGATATGGTATTTGTCCTTCTCCATCTGAGTTATTTCACTTAGCAAAATACCCTGAAGGTCCATCCATGTTGTCACAAATGGCAAGATTTCATCCTTTTTTATGGCTAATTAGTATTAGTGTATATATATATATATATATATATATATATATATATATATATATACATATATACACACACACACACACATATACACACCACAGCTTCTTTATCCATTCATCTGTTGATGGCACTAAGGTTGTTCCCAAGTGTTGGCTATTGTGAATAGTGCTGCAGTGAACTTCGGGGTGCATATATATTTTTGAATTAGTGTTTTTGTGTTTTGTATCCCATTGTAACAATTTGGGATAAATATCCAGAAGTAGAATAGCTGGATCATATAATAGTTCTATTTTTAATTTTTGGAGGACTCTTCATACTGTTTTCCATAGTGGCTGTACCAATTACATTCCCACTAGCAGTGTACGAGGGTTCTTTTTTCTCCACATCCTCTCCAACACTTATTTTTTGTCTATTTAATAACAGGTATTCTGATGAGTATGAGGTGATATCTCATTGTGGTTTTGATTTGCATTTCCCTGATGATTAGTGTTGTTGAGCGTCTTTTCATGTACCCATTGGCTTTAAATGTCCTTTTGGAAAAATGTCTGCCCCATTTTTTCAGATTGTTTTTACTTTTTGTTAGAGTTTTATGAGTTCTTTATACATTTTGGATGTTAACCCCTTATCCAACATATGGTTTGCAAATATTTTCTCCCACTTTCTAAGTTAACTTTTCATTCTGTTGATTATTTCTTTTGCTGTCCAGAAGCTTTCAGTTTGATGCAGTCCCACTTTTTGATTTTTGCTTTTGTTACTTGTGCTTTTGGCATCATATCCAAAAATATCATTGCCCAGACCAGTGTCAAGGAGCTTCTTCCCTATGTTTTCTTCTAGGAATTTTAGGATATCAGGTCTTATATTAAGTCTTTAACCTATTTCAAGTTAATTTTTGTAACTTTTGTAAGATATGGGTCCAATTTTATTTTTCTATATGTGGTTATCTGGTTTTTCCAACCCTATTTATTGAAGAGGCTATTCTTTCCCCATTGAGTCTTCTTGGCTCCCTTGTCAAATGTTAGTTGACCATATGTATATGCGGAGCTTTATTTCTGGGCTCTCAATTCTGTTCTATTGTTCTATACATCTGTTTTTATGCAGTACCATACTATTTTAATCACTATAGTTTGAAATCAGGAAGTGTAATGCCTCCAACTTTGTTCTGCTTTCTCAGGATTGCTTTAGATATTTGTGGTGTTTTGTAGTTCAATACAAATTTTAGGATTTTTTTTCTGTATCTGTGAAAAATGACATTGGAATCTTGATACAGTGCATTGAATCTATGGATGGCTTTGGGTAATATGGGCGTTTTAACAATATTAATTGTTCCAATCCACAAACATGACCTGTCTTTGCATTTGTTTGTTTCTTCTTCAATTTTTCATCAAGGTCTTATAGTTTTCATAGTAGTTTTTATTTCATCTTTCACTTACTTGGTTAAGCTTATTTCTAAGTATTTTATTGCTTTTGATGCTATTGTGAATAGGATAGTTTTCCTTATTTCATTTTCAGACATTTTATTGTTAGTGTATAGAAACAGACCTGATTCTTTTATGTTGATTTTATATCCCGTAAATTTACTGAATTCATTCATTACTTCCAACAGTTTTTTGGTTGAGTGTTTAGGATTTTCTGTAGATAAGATCATATCATCTGCAAATAAGGATGATTTTAATTCCTCCTTTCAAATCTGAATGCCTTTTATTTCTTTATCTTGCCTGGTTGCTGTAGCTAAGACTTCTAGTACTATGCTGAATAATAGTGGTGATAGTGGGCACCTTTGTCATGTTCCTGATCTTAGAGGAAAAGCTTTCAATCTTTTACCATTGAATATGACGTTAGCTGTGGGTTGGTCATATATGGCCTTTATTATGTTGAAGTATGTTCCTTCTATACCCAGTTTGTTGAGACTTTTTATCATGAAAGGATATATTTTGTCAAGTGGTTTTTCTGCATCTTTTGAGATGATTAAATGATTTTTATCTTCCATTCTATTAATGTGGTATATCACATTTATTGGTTTGCATATGTTTAACCATTCTTGCATCCCAGGGATGAATCCCACTTGGTCATGGTGTTAATTTCTTTTAATGTGTTGTTGAATTTGGTTTGCTAATATTTTGTTGAGAATTTTTGCATATGTATTTATCAGGGACCTTAGTCTATAGTTCTCTTTTCTTTAGTATTCTTATCTAGTTTTTGTATCAGGGTAATGCTGCACCAGCAGCATGCTGGAATCTCACCTCAGTGAGAGTGGACTGCTACAAAGTCTCTCCTGTCCATGGGTGTCTGCCCAAGTCAGCACTCTCCAGGTTTTTTTTTACAACCACAGCCAAGAAGGGCTGGGGCAATTTTGCCTACTCCTGCTGTTTTCACAGCCCATGCCTTGGTCTGTCTGCCTATTACTGGGTGAACAGGTGGGTGAGACTCCTCCCAGGTGCCTTGGTGTTTGCTGCTGGGGGCAACTACTCCCACAGAGGTACTTTTTTTGTTCATTGATGAATGTCTAATTAGTTGTTTTAAAAAAGGGAACAAAAGAATGGACAGTTTATACTGCCATAATGCTGACTTCCCATTAACATAGATTTAAAATTACTTTAATGACTTTGGATTTTAAGTGATGTAGAAAATAGGAGTTATAAACCAAAATTATAATAATACTGTTATATTTTTCTTTCCTCGAGATCTCTATACCTTCATATTTCTTAGGGTTACTGTCTATCATCCTTTCATTTCAACCAGAGGGACTACCTTTAGCATTTGTTGTGGGGCATATCCAGTGGTAATGTACTCCCTCAGCTTTTGTTTATCAGGAGTGTCTTAATTTCTCCCTATTTTTGAAAAAATTTTTGCAAATATAGAATTCTTATTTGATAGGTTTCTTGTCTTTCAGCACTTCAAATATATCATGCCACTACCTTCTGCCCTCCAAGGTTTCCACTGATAAATTGACAGCTAATCTTATAGAGGATCCTTTGTATTCCACAAGTTGCTTCTCTAGTGCTGCTTTCAAGATTCTCTTTGTCTTTGGATTTCAACATTTGACCATGTGTCTGTGTGGATGTCTTTAGTTTCATCCTACTTGCAGTTCATTGAGCTTCTTGGATTTGTAGATTCATGTCTTTAATCACATTTGGGAAGTTTGGGGCCATTGTTTTCTCAAATAATACATTTGCCTTTTTTACTCTTTCTTCTCCTTCTGGGACTCTAATAATGTATATACAATGCAGATGTGTGGTGTTCCATAAGTGTCTTAGACTGTGTCAATTTTCTTTATTCTTCCCTTTTGTCTCTCACACTCAATAAATGTTTTATCTTCATATTCATAGGTTCTATTCTATACCTGCTCAAGTTTGCCCTTGAATTCCTCTAATGATTTTTAAATTCAGTTGTTGTATTGTTCATCTCCAGAATTTCATTATCCCATTCATTAATTCCTGACCCCAGATTGCTCTCTGGGTTGCCTGGTGATGCAATGATACAGAAATGGCCAAAGGAGACTGCCCTAATATAACCTTCAGTCTGGAACAGGATTGAAATATGTAATTAATTGTCAAATGAGTAATTATTTATTTCTATTTATGATGACTAATATTAAAAAATAAAGTGCAAACTGGTATGTGAACAGAGAACACTGAGGTCTGAATTATAAAGGAGGGTTAGAAAAGCTGTCTCTGTTGTGGTAGTGCTTTAGCATATGCTTTCAGGATGAGGAAAATAAGGATGGAAAGAGTGGCCAAGATGGAGAGAGTGGTGTGAATGGCAGGAGAAGAAGCCTGGGGTATAGTGGGATAGAGAAATGGAATAAGTCAAAAGAGAGAGGGAAAAGTTTGTCCATGTAGGTCCTAAATAGCTGTGAAGGGTTTTTGCAATATACGCTAACAGAAATGGTTGCTTTTCTAAGGATATTTAGGGAATTAAATGATATGTTTGCATTTGCAAATTTTGTTGCTCTTTAGAGAAAAAGACTAAAAGTGAGCGATGGTGCTGAACCCATTGGAGTAGTTCACATGAGAGAGGAAATTGGCTTGATTTTTTAGGTTTGATAATTAGTCCATATGGGAGAAGAGATAGGCTTGATTTTTAGGTTTGATGATGAATCCATCACTGGAAGAGACTCGATGAATCCATCATCAGAAGAGCCTCACAATAAGGAGTGCATACTTGGTCTCACTTATTCCCATGTAGTGGCAAGAGTTTGTATTTTCTTCACAGACTTGCAACATGTTTCATGTATACTCCTGAGATTCAGGTATAAGTGTACTCATGTAATTTCCTCATGTAATTTTCTCTCACCACATGTTCTTGGTTTCTCTTAACCACCCTCTTCTAAACTTCAGGTTTCCCCTTCCACCTGAGATTTGGCTTGTGAAGACTCTTGTTAGTCATTATCAGATCCATCTGGTTCAAATCTTGGATAGAATGAAAGTGATGCATTGGAATCTAAGATAGGATGGCAAGTGGGTGATATAGGGAATGAAACATCATTGTTCTGGGCTTTAAGGATTAATATACTTTCAAAAGTCTAGTATCTTACCTTGGAAAAGTTAATTACTGATTAATATATTAATTTTTTTATTTAACCAGACAAATTATATTATCTAAAGCTTCTTTCTAAAGTGTTAACATTGAAAGTACTTGGCTCTGCATACTGGGAGAAAAAGATTACTGATCCACATATGAGAGATTTCCAAAAATATGCCAAATGAACATTTTTATGTATGGCTTTGTAGCTGGCCTGGACTAGAGTTACAACTACCAAAAGAGAAATCAAGAGTACAATCCCATTTACAGTTGCAAAAATAAATAAATAAAATACCTAGGAGAAATTTAACCAAGATGAAAGACCTATACACTGAAAACTATAAGACATTATTAAAAGAAATTGAAGAAGACATAAAGAAATGGAAATACATTCCATGCTTATGGATTGGAAGAATAAACATAGTTAAAATATCCATATTACCTAAAGCAGTCTACAGATTCAATGCAATCCCAATCATAATCCCAATGACATTCTTCTTGGAAATAGAACAAATAATCCTAAAATATGTATGTAACAACAAAAGACAAATAGCCAAAGAAATTCTGAGAAAAAAGAACACTGGAGGTATCACTCTTCCTGGCTTCAAAATATACTACAAAGCTATAGTAATCAAAACAGCATGGTATTGTCACAAAAACAGACACACAGACCAATAGAACAGAATTGAAAGCCCAGAAATGAAACCACACATCTATGGATAGCTAATCTTCAACAAAAGAGCCAAGAACATACAATGGAGAAAGGAAAGTCTCTTCAATAAATGGTGTTGGGAAACTGGACAGCCACACACAAAAGAATGAAAGTAGATCATTATCTTACATCATACACAAAAATTAGCTCACAATGGATTAAAGGCTTAAGTGTAAGACCTGAAACCATAAAACTCCTGGAAGAAAACAGGCGGTATGCTCTTTGACATCAGTCTTAGCAGTATATTTTTAAATACCATGTCTACTCAGACAAGGGAAACTAAAGAACGAACAAATAAATGGGACTATATCAGACTAAAAAGCTTCTGCATGGCAAAAGAAACCATCAACAAAATGAAAAGACAACCCACCAACTGGGAAAAAATATTTGTAAATTATACATCCAATAAGGGGTTAATTTCCAAAATATATAAAGAACTCATACAACTCCACAATCAAAAAATGGGCAGAGGATTTGAGCAGACATTCTTAAAAAGAAGATATACAGATGATAACAGGCACATGAAAAGATGTTCAACATCACTAATTATTAGAGACATGCAAATCAAAAGTACAATGAGATATCACCTCCTACCCATCAGAATGGCTGTAATTAATGAGACAAGAAATAACAAGTGTTGGAGAGGATATGGGGAAAGGGAACCCTCATACACTGCCGGTGGGAATGCAAACTGGTTCAGCCACTATGAAAAACATTATGGAGATCCCTCAAAAAATTAAAAATAGAAATACCATATGATCCACCTATTCCACTATCAGGTATTTATCCAAAGAATGTGAAACCAACAATCAAAGAGATTTATGCTTCCTATGTTCATCACAACATTATTCATAATAGCCAAGATGTGGAAGCAACCCAGGTGCCCATCAATGGATGAATGGGTAAAGAAGATTTGATATGCATATACAATAGAATACTAGTCAGCCATAAAATAGATTAAATCTTGCCATTTGTGACAACGTGATTGGACCTTGAAGGTATTATGCTGAGTGAAATAAGTCAAATAAAAATACTGTATATTTCACTCATGTGTTGAAGATAAACAAACACACAGATAAGGAGAACAGATTAGTGGTCACCAGAGGGGAAGTAGGTGGGGGGAGGGTTAAAGGGGTAAAGGGACACATATGTCTGGTGATGGATAAAAACTGGACTGTTGGTGGTGAACACAATGCAGTCTATACCGAAACCAAAATATAGTGATGTACACCTGAAATTTACACAATGTCGTAAGGCAATATGACCTCAATAAAATAATTTTTTAAAAAAGAAATGGGGGGCCGCCCGGTGGCACAGCAGTTTAGTCCGCGCTTGGCAGCCCGGGGTTCGCGAGTTCGGATCCCGGGCGCCCGCCGATGCACTGCCTGTCAGCCATGCCGTGGTGGCGTCCCATATAAAAAGTAGAGGAAGATGGGCACGATGTTAGCCCAGGGCCAGTCTTCCTCAGCAAAAAGGGGAGGAGTGGCAACAGATGTTAGCTCAGGGCTGGTCTTCCCCACACACACACACAAAAAGAAATGGAAGCAATTGTGCATGTAAACAGTTACCCTGAAAAATGCATTGTGACAAGGTGAGAAAAGTGCCAATGTATTTTTATTAAATAGAAGATTTCATTGCCTGAGTAAGTTTGAATATTTGTGGGAAGTGCCCATTAGGAAAAATCTGGATGCAATATGCGGAGTGATAAATGATAGCCTGAGATTGAAAAGGAAGGGACCTAGGACAAGTGTGGTGACATCAGCATTCAATAGGAAAGTATTTCATTTACTGTAGAAGGGAAAGAGAGAGAGAGTTACAATTTGATGAGGGTCTAAAGAAATGGAGACTAGTTAATGTGCAAGATCTCACCCGGGAATTTATATGGATTATGTTTCATCTTTCAATTATGAGATAATGTTACCAGCTCTTTTTTACCATAGAAAAGTGAGGATAGGGTTTGAAGGAAATGGCAAAGATATGCCATACTACTTTTGTAAATTGAAATTGAAAGCTAAGGACATAAAGGTGTATTTGGGAGCAAAATTAAGTGTCTAGTTGGAGTAGGATATCATCGATTTATTGTGGTATTGTCTTACCTGTTTGTATGATTTGGTTTAAGATCACTCAGTTGTTGTTTGGACTCAGACACATATGTTGAAAGGCAGGGCTCATTTTGGGTTGATGCTTAGCTCTGTCAGTATAGTTGGAAATTGTGGAAAGGGAGTGATGGACTTTTGGCCAGCCATCTGGTCCTGGACTTTTGTTTCTTGGGAGGTTTTTGATTACTGTTTCGATCTCTTTAGTTGTGATTGGTCTATTAATATTTCCTATTTCTTTTTGATTCAATTTTGGGAGGTTGTATCATTCTAAGAATTTATCAATTTCTTCTAGGTTATCCAATTTGTTGTCATGTAGCCTTTCTAAGTATTTTCTTATAATCCTTTGTATTTCTGTGGTATCAGTTGTAATTTCTCTTCTTTCATTTTTGATTTTATTTTAGCCTTCTCTTTTTAATCTTAGTTAGCCTAACTAAAGGGTTGTCAATTTTGTTCATCTTTGCAAAGAACCAGCTCTTAGTTTTATTGATTTTTTTGTTCTCTTTTTAGTCTTTATTTCATTTATTTCCAGTCTGATTTTTATTATTTCCTTTCTTCTACTGACTTTGGGCTGCATTTGTTCTTTTTTTTTTTCCTAGTTCCTTTAGATGTAGCATTAGATTGTTTATTTGAGATTTTTCTTGCTTCTTGAGGTAGGCCTCTATTGCTATAAACCTTCCTCTTAGTACAGTTTTTGCTACATCCCATGGATTTTGGTAAGTTGTGTTTCCATTTTCATTTGTCTCCAGGTATTTTTTGATTTCTTCAATGATCCAATGATTGTTCAGTAGCATGTTGTTTAGTCTCCACATATTTGTCACTTTTCCAGCTTTCTTCTTGTAGTTGATTTTTAGTGGCATACTAAAAATCAGTGTCAGAAAAGATGCTTGGTATGATTTCAATCTTAAATTTATTGAGGCTTGCCCAGTGTGTCCCAACAGATGGTCTATCTTTGAGAATGTTCCATGTACACTTGAGAAGAATGTGTATTCTACTGCTTTGGGATGGAATATTCTATATATCTCTATTAAGTCTAACTGGGCTACTGTTTCATTTAAGGCCAGTGTTTCCTTCTTGACTCTCCATTTGGATGATCTATCCATTGATGTAAGTGGAGAATTAAAGTCCCCTACTATTATTGTGTTGCTGTCAATTTCTCCCTTTAGGTCTGTTAGTAGTTGCTTTATATACTTTCGTGCTCCTGTGTTAGACACACATATATTAATGTATGTCTACTTGTTGCAATATCCTTTTTATCATTATATAATGTCCATCTTTGTCTCTTGTTATCTTTTTTGGCTTGGAGTCAATGTTATCTTATATAAGTATGGCTACAACCACTTTCTTTTGGTTGCCATTTGCTTGGAGTATCATCTTCTGTCCCTTCACCTATGTTTGTCTTTAGAGTTGAGATGGGTCTCCTGGAGGCAGCATATTGTTGAGTTTTGTTTTTAATCCATCCTGCCACTCTGAGTTTTTTGATTGATGAACTCAATCCTTTTCATTTAGGATAACTATTGATATCTGAAGCCTTAATACTGTCATTTTATCTTTTGTTTTCTATATATATATATATTTTTTTTTCATTTCTTTTTCCTTGTGTTTCTGCCTGCCATTTCAGTTTGATGGTTTTCTGTGATGTGTTTCTCAGTTTCCTTTTTTTTTTTTTTTAATGTTTTGTGACTCTGCTCTGATTTTTTTGTTTTGTGGTTACCATGAGATTTATATAAAATATCATATAGTTGAGATAGTCCTTTTTCTCTGATAGCATCTTATCTGCATTTTCCTATGCAGGTTTTGTTCTTTTCTTCTTCCCCCTCTATGTTTTTGTTGTCACAAATTATCCCTTTTATCCCTATTGTGACTTTGTTACCAGATTGAAGAGTTATAGTCATTTTTAATGCTTCTTTTCCCTTTAGCCTTTGTGTTATAATTTTTTACTAATATATTTTGATACAGACTTACAATTTTCTGATTCTGTCTATTTATCATCTTGCTCAAAGTTTTGTATACCTCTGCCTTTTTCTTTCAGGTAGGGGGGCTCCTTTTAACATTTCTTGGAAGGCAGGTCTAGTGGTGATGAGGTCCCTCAGGTTTTGTTTGTTTGGGAAAGCCTTTATTTCTCTTTCATTTCTGAAGGAAAACTTTTCTGGATAGAGTATTCTTGGGTGACAGTTTTTATGTTTTAATATTTTGAATATATCATTTCATTCTCTCCTTGTCTGAGTTTCTGCTGAGAAATCTGCTAATAGCCTAATTGGTATTCCTTTGTTCTTTTCTTCCTTCTGGCCACCCTCAATATTCTCTCTTTGTCACTTTTTAATAGTTTTAATATAATGTTCCTTGGAGAAGGTCTTTTGCCTTGAGATAATTAGGTGGTCTGTTAGCTTCATGTACTTGTATATCCAGTTACTTCCTCAGATTTGGGAAGTTCTCAGCTATCATTTTTTTCTTTAAATAAGCTCTCTGCTCCTTTATCCCTCTCTTCTCCTTCTGGGATACCATTATCTTTATGTTGCTTTTTCTAACTGAGCCAGTTATTTCTCATAGAATTTCTTCATTTTTTAAAAATCTTAGTTCTGTCTCCTCCTCCACCAGAATCATTTCTAGATTTCTATCTTCGAGCCCACTAATTCTCTCTTCCACATGGTCTGCTCTATTTTTAATGCTTTCTACTTTATTTTTCACCTCATTAATTGTGTTCTTCATCTCCCGAATTTCTGTTTGGCTTTTTAGAGTTTTAGTGTCTTTGGTCGTGGATTCCTTTTGTTCATTAATTTTATTCTTGAGCTTATTAAACTCAAATTTCTGAGTTTTCTTGTTTCATTGAGTTTCTTCATCACACCTATTTTGACTGCTCTGTCAGTTAGATTGCTATCTTCTGTGACTTCAGGTTTGGTTTCTGGAGAGTCGTCATTTTCTTTTTGGCTACTGTGTTACTGTATTTCTTCATGGTGCTTGATGAACTGTTCCTTTGCCAGCACATTTGTGGTAGCAAATACCTTTCTTATTTGGGCAAGACTTTGTTTACTTTGATTCTGAGCTGCTTCTAATTGTAATTGAAAGTCTGTGCTTTCCACCCTCCACTGCCTTTGTCAGAGGCATTGTGACTGCCCTCACTGTGCTGCTTGTGTCTCCAAGTTTGCTGACGCCTTGCTGCTTATGATGTTGTTGCAATCACAGGTGTTACCACTGGGGCCACTAGGCTGTGAGCACCTGTGGTACTTCTGGGGTTGTCTGCATTGCATGTTTCCCCTCTGCAGTGGGGGAGAGGGGGAACCAGGGTAGCAGGCACCTTCACCACATCTGGATTTATTGGGTCTATAGGCACCACTGTTATGGATGGGGTTGCCAAAGTTGTAGGCGCCTCTGCAGCTGGAGGGGCCAGGGTTGTGTGCTCCAGTGTCACTGTTACCTGGCTCTCCACAGACTCTCCATGGGCTTGAGTGCTGCTGACATGTGCCTACACTGCTGCCCCCAGGTTATCTGGTGTCCTGGCAATGCTGCTACCAGGAGTGCTGGGTTTGTGGGTGTTTCTGCCACTGCTAGGTGGGCCAGGGTTGTGGGCAACACCACAATCACTACGGAGGGATGCCTGGGTTGCAAGTGCCACTGGGGATCCAAAGTCTCTGGTCTCTGGCACCTGCATGGTTCCTGGAACCTTAGGTCACAGGCACTGCTGCCATTGCTGGGGGTCTGAGGTCTTATATTCAGCCCTTGCTGCTGACAGGGCCAGTGTCAGGGGCACCACTGCCAGGGGTTGGGTTGTGGGCACTGCCATGGCTCATGAAACCTCAGGTCATGGGCACTGCCCACCACTGATGGGGACAGGGCACAGGCTGACCCATGCCTGCAGCCTCTGATTTTGGGTGCTTGCATGATTCCTGGAATCTCAGGTCACAGGTACCACCACCACCACCACTGCTGGGGGTATCAGGGTATTGGATGCAGCCCGTGCTGCTGGAAAGGCAACTGCTGGAGATGCTGCTACCAGGGGAGAGGGATGGGCTGTGTCACAGGTAGCATCACAGTTCCCAGAGCCTCTGATCATGGACCCAGAGTGATTCTTGGCACCTCTGGGAGAGTGGGCAACCTGGATTCCTGGGGCCTCTCTTTATAGATGTTACCTCAGTTCCTGGGGCCTCTAGTCACAGGCACAGCCCAGTTCTGGAACCTCAGGTCTTGGGAGTTGCCACCTGCTCCCCTGTTTCCACCACCTCCAGGAGGTCCAGTCCACCCACCTTCTGATGTATAGATGTATGGGTCTCTCAGGCATTCTGGTGTGCTGTGCAGAGAGACCTTTTTTGGTCTATGGATGTTGTAACTTAGAGTAAAGAGACAAACAGAACAAGTCACTCTGCCATGATGCTGACATCACTCTCATTTATTTTGTGAAACTACATGTTAATTCTTTGTACTTTTAAGTATATGTGTTAATTTAAAAAAAATTTAAGAAGGATTAATTTGAATAGGAGCTATTAAGTAAATGTCAGGTAGAGAAATAAAGCTTATGTTTTTGTTTTAGAATTTTAAAAAGACATATCACAAGGTGATATTTTGTTCTATGAAAAGAAAAAGACTCTGTCTTAAAAAGAGGGAAAGACTAGCTTGAGTAATTATATGGGTTGTTTTGTGTACTTGGGAATAGAAAGACAAGACAAATTCTTCTGTTTATATTTTCAAGAAATATTCGTGACAATGATATATCTTTGTAATGAGCTTTCATTTTTTGATATATATATTGATATGATGTAAACAATACGGTAATTGCCAAAATGACCAGTTTTCATCATTTCTTGTCCTACTTCTATGATAACTGATGGGGAAGAAAGCTTGCTTATACAGCCGTATGCTCCTACCTGGACTTCTATCTGGATAAAGTCACATACCATTTTCATGATGGTGGTGCTATTATATACACATCCAGTTTCCATGTGCAAAGCATCACAGGCTTGCTACAACCTCCTAATATTGCACAGATCTCAAATATGGACTGTGGGTTTGAAAATATCAAGGTGTCAAAAGCCTGGAGATCTGGGTGAGGTTGTAGAAACAAATCAGTTATGATTAAAGCAGCAAAATGAGCAAGGCAGAAGGATTATTGATTTTGGTTGGAGGAAAATATTTTTTTATCCATCTTTATTGAGATATAATTGACCTATAGTACAGTGTAAGTTTAGGGTGTACAATGTGATGATTTGGTGCACATATATATTGCAAAATGATTTCCACAACAAGGTTATTTAACACATTCATCCCCTCTCATAGTTATCATTTTTATGGTATGGTGAGAACATTTAAATCTACTCTCTTAGCAACTTTCAAGTATACAATATAGTGTTGTTAACTATATTCACCATGCTGCACATCAGATCCCCCAAACTTATTCACCTTATAGCTGGAAGTTTGTACTCATTGACCAACATCTCCCCATTTCTTCCAGCCCCATAATGCCTTCAAGATCCATCCATGTTATCACAAATGGAAGGATTTCCTTCTTTATTGTGGCTAAATATTATTTATTTATAACATAATATTTATACATATTATATATTTTTTTCTTTACCCATTCATCCATTGATAAACACTTAGATTGTTTCCATATCTTGGCTATTGTAAATAATGCTGTCATAAACATGAAAGTGCAGCTATTTCCTTTGGATAGATATCCAGAAGTTATCCAGGGTCTTTTGTTGTTCCATATAAAGTTTAGGATTGTCTTTTCTATTTCTGTGAAAAAAGTCATTGGGATTTTTATATTTTTAATTGTTTGAGGAACCTCCACACTGTTTTCCATAGTGGTTGCACCAATTTACATTTCCACCAACTATGGAAAAGTGTTGTCTTTTCTCCACCTTCTCCCCAACACTTGTTATCTGTAGCATTATAACAGGTGGGAGGAGAAGTCTCATTCTGGTTTTGATTTGCATTTCCTTAATGATTAGAGATGTTCAGCACCTATTCTTGTACCTTCTGGCCATTTGTGTATCTTCTTTGCAAAAATGTCTATTCAGATCTTCTGCCCATATTTTAATCTGATTACTTATTTTTCTTGCTATTGAGTTGTATGAGTTCCTTACATATTTTGGATATTAAACTCTTAGATAGAAAGTTTACAAATATTTTCTCCCACTCCCTAGGTAAACTTTTCATTTTATTGATTTTTCTTTTGCTGTGCAGGAGGTTTTTTTGTTTGATATAGTCCCACTTGTTTATTTTTGCATTTTTTACTTGTGTTTTTAGTGTCATATCCAAAAAATCATCACCAATACCAATGTCAAGGAGATTTTCCCCTATGTTTTCTTCTATGAATTTTAAGAATTCCAGTCTTATATTTAAGTACTTCATCCATTTTGAGTTAAATTTTGTGAGTGGTATAAGACAAGGGTTCAATTTCATTTATTTGTATGTGGATATCCAATATCCTCAACACCATTTGTTGAAGAGAATATGCTTTCTCCATTGAGTATTCTTGGTTCCCTTGTCAAACATTAGTTGACCATGTTCCTGAGGGTTTATTTCTAGGCTCTTGTTTCTGTTTTGTTGGTATACACATCTGTTTTTATGCCAGTACCATACCACTTTAATTACTATAGCTTTGTAATATAGTTTGAAATCAGGAAACATGATGCCTCAAGCTTTCTTCTTTCTCAAGATTGCTTTTGTTTCCATATGTTTAGGATTGTCTTTTCTATTTCTGTGAAAAAAATCATTGGGATTTTTATAAGGATTGCATTAAACCCTTTTAATATGTTGTTGAATTTGGTTTGCAAGTATTTCATTGAGAATTGTTGCAACTATATTCATTAAGGATCTTGGTCTGTAGATTTCTTTTCTTGTAGTGTCCTTTTCTGGGTTTAGTATGAGGGCAATGCTGGCCCTGTAAAATGAGTTTGTCAATGTTCCCTCCTCTTTAATTTTTTAGAAGAGATTGAGAAGGATTGGTGATAATTCTTTAAATGCTCCGTAGAATTCACCAGTGAAACCATCTGGTCCTGGGCTTTTCTTTTTGGGGAAGTTTTAGATTACTGATTCAATCTCCTTATTCATCATTGGTCTGTTCAGATTTTCCATTTCTTCATGATTCAGCATTGGTAAGTTATAAGTTTCTAGGAATTTATCCATTTCTTCTAGATTGTCCAATTTGCATATAGTTGTTCACAGTAATCTCTTATGATCTTTTGTATTTCTGTGGTAGCAGTTGTAATGTCTCCTCTTTCATGTATAATTTTATTTATTTGGGTCCTCTATCTTTTTTTCTTGTTTAGTCTGGCTAAATGTTTGTTAATTTGTTTCTCTTTTCAAAGAACCAGTCCTTAGTTTTGTTAATATTCTCTATTGATTTCCTCTTCTCTATTTCACTTATTTTTGCTCAAAAAGTTATTATTTCTTTCCTTTTGCTAACTTTGGGCTTGGTTTATTCTTCTTTTTATAATTCCCTGAGGTGTAAACTTAGGTTGTTTGAGATCTTTTTTTTCTTTATGTATGCATTTACCACTATAAACTTTAGAACTTAGAACTGCTTTTGCAACCTCCCATAAGGTTTCCTTTTGATTTCTTCTTTGACCCATTGGCTGTTCAGGAATGTGTGGTTTAATTTCTACATATTTATGAATTTTTTACTTTTCTTCCTATTATTGATTTCTAGTTTCATGCCGTTTTGAACAGAAATGATACTTGGCACAATTTCAATCTCTTTAAACTTGCTAAAACTTGTTTTGTGACCTAAAATATGATCTGTTCTGAAAAATGTTCCATGTGTGCTTGTGAAGAATGTGTATTCTGCTGTTGTTGGATAGAATGTTCATTAGGTCCATTGATTAACATATAGTTCAAGTTTGATGTTTTCTTATTGATTCTGTCTGAAAGATCTATCTATTGTTGAAAGTGGGATATTGAAGTCCTCTACTATTATTGTATTGTCTATTTACCCCTCCAGGTATTTGCTTAATATATTTAGGTACTCCTATGTTAGATGAATATATATACTTACAATTGTTATATCATCTTGATGAATTGTCCCATTTATCATCATATTATGACCTTCTTTGTGTCTTTTTACCATTTTTGACTTACAGTCTATTTTGCCTAATATAGCTACCCCTGCTCTCTTTTGTTTTCCATTTGTATGCAATATCTTTTCCACACCTTCACTTGAAGCCTATGTGTTTCTGAAAACTGGAGTGAGTTTCTTATAGGCACCATATATTTTGTTCTTGTTCTTGTTATTATTTTTGTTTTGTTTAATCGCTACTCTATGCTTTTTGATTGGAGAATTTATTCCATTTGCATTTAAAGTATGTATTGATATATAGTGACTTACCAATGCCATCTAATAATTGTTTTTTCCTGTTTTGTAATTCCCTTGGTCCTTTCTTTCTCTCTTGCTGTTTTCCTTTGAGGATTGATTATTTTTTGTACTGGTGTGCTTTGATTTCCTTCTCTTTATATTTTGTGTGTCTACTTTAGATTTTGCTTTTTGATTTCCATGAGGTTTACACAAAACACCTTATAGAGAATTCAGTCTATTTTAAGCTGATAACAACTTAACTTTGAACACATACAAAAACTCTATCCCTTATTCACACACACATTTTATATTTCTGATGTTACATATTTTATATTGTGTGTATAACAAATTATTGTAGTAATAGTTATTGTTAATATATTATCCTTTAACCTTTAGACTACAGTTAAGCAATTACTGTATTAGCAACTACCATATTACAGTATTAGAGTGTTCTGAATTTGAGTATATACTTACCTTTACTAGTAAGTTTTTTTACTAGTCTGTTTTATATATTTCTTACTATTTATTATTTTTACTTTATATATATTTTTTATTTTACTAGTGTGTTTTATATTTTCATATTATTAATTTGTGTCCTTTCATTTTAGCTTGAAGAACTCAATCATTTTACATAAGGTAGTTCTAGTGGTGATGAACTCCCTCGGCTTTTGTTTGCCCAGAAAGGTCTTTATATCTCCTTCATTTGTGAAGGACAACTTTGCTGGGTAAAGTATTCTTGGTTAAAAGTTTTCTTTCAGCACCTTGAATATATCATCCTACTCTCTCCTGACCTTCAAGATTTCTGAGAAATCCACCCCTAGGTTTATGACAGTTCCTGTGTAAGTGACTAACTTTTTCTTTTTCTGGCTTTCAAGATTTCCTCTACTTTTTTTTCTTTTATTTTTGACTGTTTTATTATAATGTGTCTTGGAGAAGATCTCTTTGGGTGAATTTTTTGAGGACTTACAAGCTGCAGGAACTTAGATTATGAAATCTCCTCTCAGATTTGGTAAGTTTTCAACCATTATTTCTTTTAATGAACTTTCTACCCCTTTCTCTCTCTTTTCTCTTTCTGGGACTTCCATAATACGTATATTTTTCTTAATGGTAACTCATATAGGATTTCTTCATTCATTTCCATTATTTTTTCTTTTTGTTCCTTTGACTGGATAATTTCAAATGACCTGTCTTCAAGTCACAAATTATTTCTTCTATTAGGTCGAATCTGCTAGTGAAACTCTCTGTTGAATTCTTCAGTTCAATCAGTGTATTCTTTATCTCCAATATTTCTGTTTTATTTGTTTTTATGTTTTCTTTCTCTTTGTTGAACTGTTCATTTGTTTTTGTATTGTTTTCCTGATTTCACTAATTTTTTATCTGTGTTTTCTCATAGTTCTCTGAGCATCTTTCAAACAATTATTTTGAATTTTTTTGTCAAGTACTTTGTATATCTCCATTTATTTGGGGTCAGTTGCTGGAATATTATTGTATTCCTTTGGTGGTGTCATGTTTCCCTGATTCTTCATGATCCCTACAGCCTTGATTAGGTGTCAGCACATTTAAATTTTTTTCCAGCTTTATTGAAATATTATTGACTTATAACATATGTATGTTTAAAGTGTACAATGAGATGGTTTGATACATATATCATTACATTGTGAAATTACCACTATACATTTAGTTAACACCTCCATCCCCTCATACAATTACCATTTTTTGGTTGTGATAAATTTTAACATCTACTCTCTTAATCACTTTCAAATATGTAATACAGTATTGTAATTACAATCACCATCTGGTACATGAGATTGCTGGAATGTATTCCTCATATAGCTGGAAGTTTGTACAATTTGACCAACATCTCTTCATTTCTCCAACCCCTGAGCACTTGGCAACCATCATTCTACATTCTATTTATTAATATAGGCTTCTTAAAATTCCACATATACGTGAGAATATACAGTATTTCTTTGACTGGCTTATTTCAGTTAGCAAAGTGCCCTAACATCCACCCATGTTGTCACAAATGGCAGGATTTCTTTTTATAGCTAAATAATATTCTGATATGTAATTTTGCAACATTTTCTTTATCTATTCATCCATCAATAGTCATTTACATTGTTTCCATGTCTGGCTGTTGTGAATAATGCTGCAATGAATGTGGAAGTGCAGATATCTCTTCAGTATAGCTATTTCCTTTGGATATATACCCAGAAGTGACATTGCTAGATCACATAGTAGTTGCATTTTAATTTTTTTGAGGAACCCCCCTACTATTTTTCATAGTGGTGTACCAATATACATTTACACCAACAATACACAAGAATTCCCTTTTCTCCACAGCCTCTCCAACACTTATTGTCTCTTCTATTTTTGATAGTAGCCATTCTAACAGTTATGAGGGGACATCTCATTGTGGTTTTGACTTGCATTTCCATGATGATTGGTGATGTCGAGGATCTTCATGTACCTGCTGGCTATTTGTATGTCTTCTTTGGAATAACATCTATTAAAGTATATTGCACATTTCTTAATTTGATTGGGGTTTTTTGCTATTTATTTGTATGAGTTTCTAATATGTTTTAGATATTAACTCCTATTAGATAGATGATTTGCAAATGTTATCTCCCATTCCATAGTTTGCCTTTTTATTTTGATGAATTTTCCTTTTCCATGCATAAGCCTTTTAGTTTGATGTAGACCCAGTTATATATTTACTTTTGTTGCTTGTCCCTTTGCTGTCATATCCAAAAAATTATTGCCAAGACAAATGTCAAGTTTTTCCCTATGTTTTCTTCTAGTGATTTTACAATTTTGTGTCTTACATGTATCTTTAATCCATCTTAAGTTAATTTTTGTATATTGTGTACAATATAGGTCCAAGTCTATTTTTCTGCAGGTGGTTATCCAGTTTTTTCAGCATCATTTATTGAAGAGATTATCTTTTCTCCATTGACTCTTCATGGCTCCCTTTTCGCATATTAGTTAACCATATATGTGTTTGTTTATTTCTGTTCTCTCAATTCTGTTACTGTTGTCTATATATCTGTTTTATGCCACTATAATACTCTTTTGATTACCATATCTTTGTAAATTTTGAAATGAGAAATTATAAAGCCTCCAGCTTTGTGCTTCTTTCTCAGGATTCCTTTGGCTATTCAGGGTCTTTTGTGGTTCTATACAAATTGTAGGATTGTTTTTTCTATATGTGTGAATAATGCCATTGGAATTTTGATAGGAATTGTGTTGAATCTATAGATGTCTTTGGGTGGTATGGACACTTGATCCATGAACACATGATTTCTTTCCATTTATTTGTGTCTTTATCAATTTCTTTTATTAATGTCATAATTTTCAGGGTACAGATCCTTAGCCACCCTAGCTAAATTTATTCCTAAGTATTTTAATTTTGATGCTATCATAAGTGTGATTGTTTTCCTTGTTTATTTTTCAGGTAGTCCACTGTTAATGTACAGAAACACAACTGATTTTTGTATGTTGATTTTTTATCCTGCAACTTTACTGAAATTTTTGTCTAGTTCTAACAGGTTTTTGGTGGAATCTTTAGGATTTTCTGTATATAAGATTATATCATCTGCAAACAGAGACCATTTTACTTCTTCCTTTCCAATTTGGATAACTTTTATTCTTTTTCTTGCCTAATTACTCTGGCTAGGACTTCCTATACTCTTTTGTATGGGAGTAGTGAGAGTGGGCATACTTGTCTTGTTCCTGGTTATAGCAGGAAAGCTTTCAACCTTTCACAGTTGAGTATGATGCTAGGTATCAGTTAGTCACATGGCCTTTATTATTTTGAAGTACTTTCCTTCCATACACAATTTCTTGAGATTTTATATTATAAAATGATTTGAATATTGTCAAATATTTTTCTGCATCTATTGATTGATCATATGATTTTTATTTTTCATTTTATTAGTGTGGTATATCACATTTATTGATGTGCATATGTTGAACCATCCTTGCATCCCAGAGATAAATCCCATTTGGTCATGGTGTGTAATTCTTTTAATGTGCTGTTGAATTCAGTTTACTAATATTTTATTGGCAACTTTGCATCTATATTCATCAGGGATATTGGCCTGTAGTTTTCTCTTCTTGTACTGTCCTTATCGGGCTTTGGCGTCAGGTAATTCTGACCTGCTATAATGATTTTGGAAATGTTCCCTGTTCATCAATTTTTTAGAAGAGTTTGAGATGAATTGATTTCTTTAAATGTTTGGTAGAATTCTCCAATGAAACCATCTGCTCCTAGGCTTTACTTGTTGGGAAGTTTTTACCTACGGTTTCTTTCTCTTGACTCATTATTTATCTGTACAACATTGTTACTTCTTTAAGATTCTGTGTTGTGGGTTGTATGTTTCTAGGAATTTGTTAATTTTTTCTATATTATCCAATTTTTTGGTGTATAATTGTCCATACACTCGTGTGTCACTTAATAAGGATACATTCTGAGAAATGCATTGTTAGGTAATTTTGTCATTATACAAACCTTAGTGTGTATTTGTGCAAACCTAGATGGAATGGCCTACTACACACCAAGGCTATATTGTGCCAATCTTATGGGACCATCATTGTATATGCAGGTCTGTCGTTGAGTGAAACATTATGCAGTTATCACTGTACTAGTCTCTTATGATCCTTTGTATTTCTGTTGTGTCAGTTGTAATGTCTCCTTTTCCATTTCTGATTTTATTTGAGTTCTCTTTTTTGGTTAGTCTATGTCTTATTTTGTAAAATTTGTTTATCTTTTCAAAAAAACCAGTTCTTAGTTTCATTGATCTTTTCTATTGCTTTTCGGCCTTCCATTTCATTTATTTCTTCTCTGAGCTTTGTTATTTCTTTTCTTTTCTAATTTTGGGCATTGTTTCTTCTTTTTCTAGTATCTTGAGGTCTAAATTTAGGGGTTTTTAAAATTTATAATTGTTCTTTTTTTTCTTAATGTAGGTGTTTATTGCTATAACTTCCCTCTAAGAATTGGTTTTGTTGCATCCCATATGTTTTGTTATATTGTGTTCCCATTTTTGTTTGTTTCAGGATATTTTTTTATTTCTCTTTTAATTTCTTTTTTGTCCCTTTGGCTGTTTAGAAGTGTGTTGTTTAGTTTCCACATATTTTTGAATTTTCAAGTTTTCCTCCTTTTATTGATTTCTAGTTTCATACCATTGTCGTTGAGAAAGATACTTTGTATGAGTTCAAACTTCTTACATTTGCTAAGGCTTGTTTTGTCATCTAACATATGTTCTATTCGGAGAATGTTTCATGTGCTCTTGAGAAAGATGTTTATTTTGCTGCTATTGGTGGAATATTCTGTATATGTATGTTTGGTCCATTTGGCATAAGATATACTTTAAGTCCAATGGTTCTATACAAATTGTAGGATTTGATTTTCTATCTGGATGATCTACCTATTTTTGAAAGTGGGTTATTGAATTCCCCTACTATTGTATTGTTTTCCATCTCTCCCTTTAGAATCATTAGTATTTGTTTACTATATGTAGGTGCTCCAATGGTGGGTGCATATATATTTGAAATTGTTACATTGTCTTGATGAATTGGCTCATTTCTTTTTATATAATGACTTTCTTTGTCTCTTGTTATAGTTTTAACTTCAAGTCTATTTTGTCAATGTAAGAATAGTTACCCTGCTCTCTGGTTTTCCACTTGCTTTGAATATCTTTTTCCATGCCTTCACATTGAACCTATGTGTTTCCTTAAAGTTGAACTCAGTCTTTTGTAGTAAGCATATAATCAGGTATTGTTTTTTTATCCATTCAGCTACTCTATGCTTACTGTTTGGAGAATTTAATCCATTTACATTTAAAGTAATTATGATAGTTTAGGACTTACTAACAATATTTTATTATTTTTTTCTGTCTATTTTATAGTTCCCTTGTTCCTTTCTTTTTCTTTGCTGTCTTTCTTTGTGGGTTGATAATTTTCCATAGTGATATATGCTTTAATTCCTTTCTCATCTTTTGTGTATCTTCTGTAGGCTTTTTTGTTTGTGTGTGGTTATCATGAGGCTTATATAAAACATCTCATGGATTAACAGTCTATTTTAAGCCAATAACTTAATTTTGATCACATTCAAAAACTTTACCCTTTTATCACACACACACTTAATTTATATTTTTGATGTCAAAATTTACCTCTTTTTTATATTGTTTAGTGATTAACAAATTATTGTAGTTATTGTTATTTTAATACATTTGTCCTCTAACCCTTTCTACTAGAGTTAAATATTAACACCTCCCTATATTACAGTATTAGAGTTCTGATTTTGACTACATAATTACCTTTGCCCATGTGTTGTATATTTTCATGTTACTAATTATAGTATTCTTTCATCTCAGCTTAAAGTTCTCCTTTCAGCATTTATTTTAAAGTAAGTCTTATGGTGATGAACTCCCTCCGTTTTTGTCCACCTGGGAAAGACTCTCTTTCATTTGTGAAGGACAACTTTGCCAGATAAACTATTCTTGGTTGGCAGTTCTATTTTTCTTTCAGCACTTTGAATACATCATCCCACTCTCTCCTGGCCTTCAATGTTTCTGCTAAGAAATCCACTGATACCTTACGGTGTTTCAATATATGTGAGATTTTTTTTCTTGCTGCTTTTAAAATTCTCTCTGTCTTTGATTTTAGACAGTTTTATTTTAACAGTTATTCGAGAAGATGCCTTTCGTTTGAAATCTTGGGTGAGCTAATAGCTTCATGGACTTGAATGTGTAAATCTCTTCCTAGACTTTGGAAATTCTCAGCCATTATTTCTTTTAAAAAGCTTTCTGCTCCTTTCTCCCCTTTCTCCTTCTGGGACTCCAACAATACATACTTTTTTTTGATATCCCATAATTCATATAGGCTTTCTTCATTCTTTTTGCTTTTCTAACTGGATAATTTCAAATTTCCTGTCTTCTATTTCATGAATTCTTTTTTCTGCTTAGTTAAATCTGATGCTGAAGCTCTCTATTGAATTTTTCAGTGCAGTTGTTGTATTCTTCAACTCTAGGTTTTCTATTTGGTTCTTTTTAATGTTTTCTATTTCTTTGTTGAACTTCCAATTTTGTTCATGCATTGTTTTCCTAATTTTGTTAGTTGTCTATCTGTGTTTTCTTGTAATTCACTGAATTTTTAAAAGAGGATTATTGTGAATTCTTTTTGAGACAGTTCATAGATGTCCTTCTGTTTAATGTCAGTCATTGGAGTTTTATTAGCCTGGTGCTGGGGTTAGCTGGGAGGCTTGGGCCACCATAGCCACCTAAGGATGTGGGTGCTGGTTGGCACCATGGTGGATTGGGAGTCTGGGTTTGCAGGAGCCCTTTAGGAGCCTGGAGCCAAGAAAGCTGCCTGGAGCTATGGGTATTTTGTACAGCTGCTGATCTACCTGGGGCAACTGCTACTGACTTGTGTCAGCTTGGGGCCTGAACTCACAGCAGCCCTCCAGGAGCCTGGAGTTGTGGAAGGCACCTAGAGGTGTGGGGGCTGCCTGAAGCTGCTAGAGCCAGCTGATTCTAGGGTGAGACTAGGACTTGGATTTACTGGAGACTTCTGGGACCCTGCTGCCATGGTAGCTTCCTGGGGCTGCAAGATATGCCTGGGGCTGCTGGAGATGGTTGGTGCCAAGATGACTGGAGGCCTCAGTTTGTGGGAGCCTGCTGGGAGCCTGGTGCCATTGAAGCTGCCTGGGTTGTGGGAGCCACCTGGGGATGCTGGAACCTGCAAGTGCTGGGGTGAGACATGGGTCTGGTTTTGTAGGAGCCCTCCAGGAGCCTGCTGCCATGGAATCTACTTGGGGCTACTGGAGCCACAAGTGTCAGAGTGATCTGAGGGCCTGGGTTTGTGGAAGCCCATTGAGAGCCCTGCTGTGGAAGATGCCTAGGGCCATGGGAGGTGCCTGATGATACTGGAGTAGGAAGACTCTGGGGTAAACCTGTGTCTAGGATCATGGGAGCCCAGTGCCAATGATGCCACTTGGGGCTGCTGGAGTCAGCAGGCACTGGGGTAAGCCTGGAGCCTGGGTTTGTGGGAGCATGCAGGAGCCACCTAGGGACATGAGTTGGCCTAGTGCTGGGGTGGAACAGTTCTGAGGTCTGTGGTGAAGTTGAATACTCACTTTACTCTCTTTCTCCCACGAGGAAGGTGTCTCTCTCTGAGCTGGGCTGCTTGGGCTTGGTGGAGGGATAATGGGAGTTATGTGAATGTATTTTTCCTACCCTTCTCAATGCATCTCCTCTTATTTCTGCACTTTACTCAGGTGCTATAATTCCTCACCTGGAATCCTTGGCTCTTGTGAGGGTATTTTCATGCATAGAGCATGGTTCAAATTGATGTTTTGCTGACATCACTTCTATATCTGCACATTTGAGGAAGCAGTCAACTCTTCCAAACTTTTAGGACTGACTTTGGTAAGGAAAGATCTTTACCTGTGGGTGGGCTACACCAGTGTGTGCTGTGATTCCAGGTCAAGGAATTCAGGGCACCAAGTGCAGGGGCATGTGGTTGCTCTGAGTCCAGGTGGGCTTGGTGTCTTGCTGGCTCAGGCAGCTAGTGTCCACAGCATCGACAACCACCTGATCCTTGGTGAGAGCTGAAGGGGGTTCATGGTGACTGCAAAGACTGTTGGGGTCCTCAGCAGCATTCCGAGTTCAGTAACTAGGGACCAAGGTAGGAGTCATTGATGGCTGGAGCCAGTGGTGTGCACAAGCTTGGCTGCAGGGATGAGCCACAGGTACCTGTGTGGTGACAGGGGCCTAATGCAGGCACAGGCACAGTGGTGACAGCTAGGGCCAGCAGCAGGGTCCAGGGCCAAATGCTGGTATATGAGCAGCTGCAGGGCCCAGACTATCAGTGTGGAGTCACATGACTGCAGGGGCTACACATAGGCATGTGCATGGCAGTAGAGGCCATTGACAGGAGATTGGAGCAGTGACATGCAGGTGCATGTCTGTAGGGGCTAGCTGCAGGCACATGCTGCTGTACAGACCAGTGATAGAAATTGGGGCTAGCTCCAAGCACCCAAGAGCTGCAGACACCTGGGCTATTGATGTACACTCATGCAGTTTTAGTGGTTAGTTGTGAGAACAAGTACAACAGTGGAGGATGGTAAAGGGAGTCAGACCAGTGGCAGGCAGGTGCACAGCTACAGGGGCTAGTTGCAGGTACTTATAGTGGTGCTGGCCCATGACCGGAGAAAGGGCTGGAACCAAGCCTACAAGCAGCTGTGTAGTCTTAGCTGTCTGTGTGCAGTTGTGTGGCTGCAGGGACTTTCCACAGGTGTGCATAGTGGTGGTGGGAGTTGGCCACAGGGGCCTAGTCTGGCTTCTTGCAGGCACACAGCTGCAGAGGCTGTGGCAGTCTATTGGTAAGGAGTCCAGTTCTGGCAGGAAGGGGGTGGGGGCAGGAATAGAGAGGGACTCAGGCAGCTAGTGTCTGTGAACATGAAAACCTGTGGGGCACAAACTGAGCAGCAGAATCTGCAGGGAGTCTGTGGTGGCTCTGCTGGCTGTTGATTTCCTCAGGAGTGAAAGCTGCTGGGGTCTTCTGTAGAGAAGTCTGCTGTCTATGAGGACGGTCTAAGTGATGAAAGCTGAGGAGGAGGGTCAGCAGCATCTGTGAAGTCTTCTGGGGTCCTCTCCAGAGCAGGCCACTGGAAACCATGGTCATTCCTGCCACATTGCTGATACTAGTAGCCCCTGCTCTTCTTCCTAGCCATCTCCAGATGTCTCCACTGTGCCAGTCTCGGTGGAGTCCTTCATGCAGTGTCCCCAAAAGGCTGTAAAACATGGTCACTCACCCCCTCTCCTTTTTCTGGTGAAGGGAACTCTTTCAGGCCATGGAGTTCTCTCTTGGCACTGAGCAGTGCTGGCCTGGGGGATGGGATGATGTGGGAAAAATGAAACTATTCTTTCTACCCTTTCTGTGCAGTTATTCTCAGATTTTTTGCTCTATTCTGTGGCTGAAGCTTTTTGAGTGGACTCTTGAGCTCTCCCAGAGCTTTTTTATTTGTGGATAGCTGTCTAATTGTTTATCTGTGTGAGGGAACAGAGGCTGGGATCTCTTACTCTGCCATCTCTGTGATGTCACTCCCAGAAGTAATGGTTTAATTAGTGAAACACTGTTCTTATAATTTCCAACTTTCTGCTTCTACTCACAATTACACTCAGCATAACCAAGTGTCTTCACCACAATGAAAACAAAACAGAAGAAATAAAATCATTTTTTTACTTTTCTCTCAATGTGTTCTAGTTATTGAATCCTGTTACTTTATAGAATTCATTTACATCCTAATTTCTAGAGAGTGTAATCTTAAGGAGTTTTTTCATTTAAATTCTTTTTATTTGTTTTATATGAGGAAGACTAGCCCTGAGCTAACATCCATTGCCAATCCTCCTCTTTTTTGCTGAGGAAGACTGGTCCTGGGCTAACATCCGTGCCCATCTTCCTCTACTTTATATGGGATGCATGGCTTGACAAGTGGTGCATCTGTCTGCACCCGGGATCCGAACCCGTGAACCCCAGGCCGCCAAAGTGGAGCGTGTGAACTTAACCACTACACCACCAGCTGGCCCCTAAACTCTTTTTCTCGTCTTATGAGAGAGAGAGAAAAGGTTCTTTGAAATCATTAATCACTCCATTAAGTCTATTCTAGAAATGGTGAATGATGAATCTTACTTATTTCTTAAACTTCCCAATAGTTTACATTTTTATGGCATTGTCACTTTGAAAAGGTTCTCCTTAAAATATTTACATCTAACACTTCTTAAAAAAATTTTCCCTCTGAACTCTATCTTCTCCTCTGCCACCCTCTCCCCTTGGTAATCTATTCTATGTCCATAAATTCAAAGACCTTGAACTCTGACCCTTCTAGTCTGACATAAATTCCAAATTTATTTATCCTCCTGAATACATTAAATACACACCTGGCTTTTCCTTAGGCCCTTAAGTTTACAGAATACAGTTGGATTTCTCTTCCCAATATACACTTTTTCCTGCGTTACTCATTCATCCATTCATTAATCCATTTGTACTATCCTTATGGAAATGGGTTTGCAGACAATGGGATTAATATTTTAGATACAGAATGAATAAAACAAATACATTTTCAGATCCCATTAAATGTTTAGCTTATTTGGGGAAAGTGATATTACAAAATAATGTAAGTATTACAAATGTTACAGATACAATAAAAGTATAATGAATTTTCATAGAGGCTACTGTAGCTGAGAATCTGGTCATGTTCATAGAAGAAAAGATTATTCAGATTATGTGAGGCTTTAGACTGGTAAACATAGTAGAATGTAGTGAGAAAATTCCAGTCCAAAAGAATTTAGATGTTTTAACTATACCTTGAAAAATAGTCTGTGGTACATAGAGAACTAAACAAAGTCCTGTAGAGATGGAGAGTGAGGGAAAAGAGACAGAATATGAGGACCTAGATGAGACAGAAAAAGATCATGAAAGGCTACCAAAATTTTATAATTCATCCTAGAGGCTTAAGAGAAAAAGTAAAAACAGGTTATTTGAGAAGATAGCTTATTAAACATCCAGCCTTGGAAACAGCCTAAGTACCCATCAAGGGGCGAATGGATAAAGAAGATGTGGTATATATACACAATGGAATACTACTCAGCCATAAAAAAGAACAGAATCTTGCCATCTGTGATAACATGGATGGAACTTGAGGGCATTATTCCAAGTGAAATAAGTCAGACAGAGAAAGATGAACACTGTATGATTTCACTTATATGTGGAATCTAAAAAACAAAACAAAACAAAGCAATAACAAAAGCTCATAGGTACAGAGAACAGATTGATGGTTACCAGAAGGGAGGGGATTGGAGGAGGGACAAATGGGTGAAAGGGGTCAAAAGACACAAAGTCCCAGTTATAAAATAAATAAGTCATGGAGGTGTAATGTACAGAATGGTGACTATAGTTAATAATACTCTATGGACTATTTGAAAATTAGTAAAAGTAAGTCTTAAAAGGTTTCATCAGAAGAAAAAAAATGTTTGTTAACTATATATGATGATCGATGGCAACTAGATTTATTGTGGTGATCATTTGGCAGTGTTTACAAATATCGAATCATTATGTTGTACACCCGAAACTAATACAATGTTATATGTCAACTATACATCAATATAAAAGTTTTTTTAATAAAATGCATAGAAAAATGATATTAAAAAAATATGCAAAAGCATTTAATGCAATGTGTAATAAGTAATTTATTTTTAAATAATGGTTTATACATAAGTATTCAATAAATACAGATCCTGATGTTAATTATGATGATGTTGGTGAGGATGACAACTTGGCTCCTAACTCAATGACGATGTTACACTGTATACTTTTAATGATTAATTGTGAACCAAAACATATCTATAGAATTTGCTGTTTCTTTTCGAGGGGAAGGAGGAGGAGAAGTGCATTTCTTATGGAAGTGTTCTTCTCACCCAACTTGAGAAACTTTTACCTTTTGCTTAATTATAATTGTTTTTATAATTTATTCCCTGCAGACCATTGATGCAGTAGAAGCCCTGCCTCCAGGGGATCAGCAATGATGAATACAGGCTTTACCTCTAAGTTGCAATGGTTTAGGGATGTGATCATAAAAACTTTGTAGTCTTGATTGCCTTTCCTAGAAGGCAAAGAGAGAAGAGCAATCATTTCCAGACAAAGCCATTATGAACTACTCTCATGGCTATGTCCTTCATTTCTTTGTTTCCCAGCATTCTGAGGCTGTAAGAAAAAGAAATGAATCCATAGAAGTGATTTCAACTGTGGATTTCATCCAAACTATGCAGCTATAACAAGGGAGACTGTTCAATTCTGAAAACATGGATGTAAACATCTATAAAAATTCTGAGGTATACTTCAGCAGGCAAGTAGAGATCTTACAATATTCTTCTCTTACAACTGGTGTTATTTGCTACCATTTCTTTTCTTTTCATTCTCCTTATGACTATGATTTCCTCCTGTTCTTTCTTCTCATTCTTTCACTTAGTTCTAGCCTTATGCAAAATTTTGCAGTCAACCATGTGGGTCCTTAAGTATCTTCACTTGATGGTTCAATTTCTGCCTTTCCTGCATTTGCCAGTAATTCTCATAGTGCCTTCAAGATGCACATCATTTGCTCCAATTCAAACCACCTTTTTATTTGCCTACAGAAAGAGCATGTCCCAGTAATACCCCTTACTCCAAAATCATCTTTCCCTTCTCCACCAAATTCATCAAATTTTCTTCCTTTTGGCATGATTATAGGTGAATAATCTGATTAAAACCCTTCACACAATGTCACCATATTGAAAATTTTAGGTCTTGGTAATTAAAATAATTAATTTGTGTGATAGGGTTCTAAAATTATAAGGAATCACAGAGAAAACACCAACATGAATCTAAATTGATTTACTTTCCCTTTTCATCTTTGAATGCATATGTCAGAAATTCATCTTTGTCTTTGGTCCAATCCTCATTAAGCAGTAAATGTACAATAATGAAATGAATGAGAGAAGGAATTAATGTTTTGAGCCAGAAAGAGCAGCACATGTAAGTCAGAAGACTCAGGATATTGTCTCATTTCTACCACTGAACTTCTATGAAACTGACAAATTTTAACTCACCTCTCCAAGCCTCAGCCATCAATCTATTAAAAAGAAGCAATAATACCCCAGTCATCTAAAATTAGCTTTCAAACACCTCTTAATATCAAACTTTTATGTATCTTGTAATATGGGATATGAAATATCCCTTGGCACCTAACCTGTGCTTTTTGCCTTCAATCACCTAGTATATGATGCAATCTATATACTCACAAATAATCAGCTTAGTGAGTAACAAAGTCCCTTCTCTGCAACATGTTCCTGTTTTTTTCTATATTTCTGGCCCCCAAATTCTATTATGAAGTAGGCAGTCTTTTGCTGGAGTTGCTTCTCTCAGCTAGTCAAAATTCAGAAGTTCAATATTTCCATACCACTTCCTGAGCATTTGCTTTCTCTGACTAAATCCTAAGAGAAACACAGTCAGTAGTGGTAAATGAAGTCATGTTTCACCCTTCCCTTACCCACATAAACCTGAAATAATCTCATTCAGTATGGAGCCTGATTTCACCCAGAGATTACATGAGGCTGATTTCATATTGTTAGAAGCTGATCTGACAACATGGAGGTTGGAGCCAGTGAGTCAGGTGTCACGAGCTTTGGAAAAAGCCTATTATGTGATGATGTTCACTTATTTTAAAATAATTTTATTCCACATGTAGAATAATACAGTTAGCTCAAAAGAATATCCTGGCACAGAAGAATTAATATAGAATTAGATTTTACTGCAACTCTACTAGCACCTCAAAATACTATTACATTATGAATGGATTAATAACACAATCAGAGATCTATCCCACAGGGTGACTTCTAAGACTGTTTCACGTGACTTAAATCCACTGTTAGTTTCCCTACACTGAGAGAAGTCCCAAAGGTTTTGCCAAGGTAGAACCTGTTGCAATCTTGGTATGGAACTGATTTTGCTGTAATGAGTGAATCTCAAACCTGAGTGCTTACATCATATACAATTCATCTCAGGAGATATTTACACTTTGAAAATATAACCATTTGCATTAACCACCCTCCTTGGAAACAAAAGTTAGTGAATATTGACAGGGTATATCCTGAGTTAAGATGCAAGGATTAATCATAAAAACTCTTAAATTCCAGGTTGAACTGGGGACATTATGGATCAGAGGAACAAGACCAGTGTCACTGAGTTTATTCTTCTAGGGTTTCAGAATGAGAAAGAAGCAGAAATTCTTCTTTTTTCTGCATTCCTGCTCATGTATATGACATCTCTGATTGGCAACTCCATGATCATCATTTTGGTGTGTGGTGACTATCGTCTGCATTCACCTATGTATTTCTTTGTAGCCAATCTTTCTTTCCTTGAGGTCACCATCACCTCCACAGTGGTGCCTAAGATGCTAGCCAACACATTTTCCCCCACCAAAGCAATATCCTTCGTGGGATGTCTCACACAATCTATCTTCTACTTCCTTCTGGGATCCACAGAATTCTTCATCCTGGCTGTCATGTCCTTTGATCGATATGTTGCCATCTGCAACCCACTGAGGTATGCCATTATCATGAACAAACAGACATGCATAATGTTACTTTTGGGATCCTATGTCAGTGCATTTTTGTCAATGTTGGCTCCATCTGTCTTAACTGCACCCATAACCTTTTGTGGCCCAAATAAAATCCAACATTTCTTCTGTGACAGAGCCCCTCTGCTAAAGCTGGCTTGTACAGATATCTCTCTGGCTGAGATGGCTGACTTTATTGCTTCTGCTGTTTTGCTCTTGGGCTCCTTGCTCCTGACAGGAGTGTCTTACACCTACATTGTCATTACTATCCTTAGAATTCCCTCTGTTCAGCGACAGCAGAAGGCATTCTCTACTTGTGTTTCACATATCACGGTGGTTACACTTTATTATGGAAGCTCCATCTTCCTCTATGTTCGCCCAAAAAAGGGCAATGCAATGAACATTAACAAATTTGCCACAGTACTGAATACCATTTTAACACCAATGTTGAACCCTTTCATCTATAGTCTCCGAAATGAGAAAGTCAAAGAATCCCTGAGAGATGCCTTCAGTAAATATGTAGGTGTGCTAATAAATTTAAGACCTCAAAAATGATATATTTTTTTAGACATCAATGATGTCGCATGCCTGACAACAAAATCATTCTTATTGATGTAATTATTTAAAGGTTTAAATTCTTACATAAGGGAGTATCATGTAAACATATGATTAAATATGTATTCTACATATATTCTAAACCAGTATTTGTTAATCTAGGTCCAATGTTGAGGTAAAGAGTCTTAAGATCTTTGTAGAGATTCAATAGAACCAAAAGTACATACATACATTTCTACATACATACATTCATAAAGCAGTCTCTACACTTCCCATTTTCCTGTGCATCCAAATTATTTCAAAAATCCTATTCCTACACAATTTCAATTCTGGACAACCCTGCTTGAGATAGATTCTCACCTATTATTATGCAACTCACTGATAACTGTTTCTCTATCAATATCAATATATCTTTGAATTTAATACAGAGTCCCTTATTATAAAATAACAGGAAATTCCTTTTGACTTGATTTTTTAAATATAACCTATAAAACTATTTATTCCATTAGATATGTACATTTTAACTTAAATTATAGACTGATCTTCTCAAGCCTCTAAGTTATGACCTGCAGCAGTTATGCTTCTATTTCTGTAGCATAGATGCAGATCTACCTGTGGCAAAGGAATTCATCAGAATTTACAAGCCCCTGATGAACATGCAGAGAAGGGTTAGCCAGCAGGAAACTGTCAGAGAGGTGTATTCATGTTACCTTTCAAAACCACTGGAAATGACTTCAGCTACACAATTTTTTTTACATAATGAGATTTTTTTCTTAAAGTCTAATAATGACCTGGAAATTTCATGATGACAGAGAGAGATTACATTTGAATAAGCAGTCAAATTATCTTAATTAAATGTAAGTGAGGAAATTGGCCCAAGGAAGTACTCAATTTGAACATGAAAGAAGATCCATTCTTGTTACATGAGTTATTTATTTCACAATAGCTGAATTCTCTCTTGTAAGAAACGTGATTTCAAAAGAATGCTGTTGGATGGGATGTTTGTTAATATATACACATCATGAAAATATCACCCCATCTTTGTCTGATCTTATAAGCCTCTTTAAATGCTTCTTGCATGCCTCAGCTGTGGTTATGGAAACTAGGAAATAAAGATCTACAGTCATCTGCATTTAATTTCCCAATTATTTCCAGCTTTTTTCCAATCTATCAATTCTGATTTCCAACTATTACTCATTACATCCTTTATATCTTTGACTACACATCTTGACTCTGCTCTAAAAAAAATAATCTCAGCTAGCCAGGTGGCATAGCGGTTAAGTTCGCATGCTCCACTTTGCGGCCCGGGTTTCGCAGGTTCGCATCCCGGGCGCGGACAGACACACTGCTTGTCAAGCCATCCTGTCGCGGCATCCCATATAAAGTAGAGGAAGATGGGCATGGATGCTAGCCCAGGGCCAATCTTCCTCAGCAAAAAAGAGGAGGATTGGCAACGGATGTTAGCTTAGGGCTAGTCTTCCTTACAAACTAAATAAATACATTTAAAAAATCAATATTAGTAGAAATCTTTTCAATGGATCTGTGTCTTCTCAGTTCTCTTTCATCTCCTGTCTGGATTCCCAGGGCATTTCTGGAGCCATCCACAGTGCTCAAGGCATTACTAGCTCATTGAAGAAGCTGTAGTTCTTTCAAATATAACCCTTGGCATTATTTTTCCTGTATTACAATGAATATAACCTGGAAATATAATTAAGGTTTGTATGCAAGTGAGCATGAACTCTCTGAAGAAAAAGAAGAGGTACAGGCTGCCTGCAATTAGTTTCCTCCCTTCTCCTCAATTAGCCTCAGATAAGGTAGACCTCACTTCACCTTCTGTGGGTAATGCATATTCTTGGAATTCAACATCAACTGGCATGTCCTCTGTTAACTTAACATGTGTCACAGAATTGAAATTGGGTGGTAAATTCTTTCCCAGATGTCATGATATTTCTTGAGGACACCTATGATGACTGTGTTGTTCATTTTTATTTCTCCATTGCTGGCTAAGTATGTTTTCCTTAGATGTATATGAGACAAATCACACCAGGGCAGGATTCTTGTCTTTTTTATTCATTATTGTACCCCTATTATCTACAAAAGTGCTTGAGAACTATTAGTTGTAGATAAATAGTGATTGAATTAACAAATAAATGAATGAATGAATTTGAAGTGGTTGATATATACTTGTTAATTAATAAAAAACTAAGCAGTGAATACATATTTTTATTGGATTAATTAAAATTTAATTTAAAAAATTTTATTTTATTGAGATCACATTGGTTTATAACATTGTGTAAATTTCAGATATACATCATTATATTTCAGCTTCCGTGTAGACTGCATCATGTTCACCACCAAAAGTCTAGTTACCATCCATCACCATGCATATGTGACCTTTTACCCCTTTTGCCCTCCCCCCACTCACTTTCCCACTGGTAGCCACCAATCTGTTCTCCTGATCTGTGTGTTTGTTTTTTGTTTATCCTCCACATATGAGTGAAATCCTAGTGTATTTGTCTTTCTTTGTCTGATATTTCACTTAGCATAATACTCTCAAGGTCCATCCATGTAGTCACAAATGGCATGATTTTGTCTTTTTTTATGGCTGATTAATATTCCATTGTATAGATATATACCACATCTTCTTTATCCATTCATCTGTTGGGCACTGACATTGCTTCTGAGTCTTGGCTACTGTGAATAATGCTGCAATGAACATAGAGGTGCATGTATCTTTTCAAATTAGTGTTTTCACGTTCTTTGGATAAATACCCAGAATTGGAATAGCTGGATCATAAGCTATTTCTATTTTTAAATTCTTGAGAAATCTCCATATTGTTTTCTATAGTGGCTGCAGCAGTTTGCACTCCCACTAGCAATGTATGGTGGTTCCCTTTTCTCCATATCTTCTTCAATCTCAGAAGCTAAAAATTTTGTTTATGCTTTGTAATAGTACCTGAAACACTACCCAGGATATTTAAATTAGCTACGTTCATTTGATCCTCCTTATTATTAGTTTGTTCATATTTTCAATTTCTTCATTATTCAGTCTTAGTAAGTTGTATATTTCTAGGAATTTATCATTTTTTTTCTAGGTTATCCAATTCGTTGGTGTATAACTCTTCATGGTCTTCTCTTACTTTGTATTTCTATAACATCAGTTGTAATGTCTCCTATTTCTAATTTTATTTGAGACTTCTCTGTTTTTTTCTTAGTCTGGGTAAAGGTTTGTCAATTTTCTTTATCTCTTCAAAAAGTCAATCACTAGTTTTGTTGATATTTTCTATTGTTTTTCTATTCTTTCTTTGATTTATTTGTGTATATTTGTTACACTTGTCAAAGATCAATTGCCTGTATATGTGTAGATTTATTTCTGGGCTTTCTATTCTGTTCCACTGGTCTATGTGTCCATGCTTTTTATTCCAGTGTCATACTGTTTTGATTACTGTAGCTTTGTAATATATTTTGAAATCAGGAAGGGTAATGCCTCTAGCTTTTTCCTTTTCTTTCATGATCCAGTTGGCTATTTTGGGCCTTTAGTTGTTTAATGTGAATTTTGAGATTTTTAAAATTTCTGTAAAACATAACATTGGAATTTTTATGGGAATAGCATTGAATCTGTAGATTCCTTTGAGTAGGATGGACATTTTAACATTAAGTCTTCTAATCCATGCACATGGAATATTTTCCAATTTATTTATGCCTTCTCTAATTTCTTTCATGAATGTATTGTAGTTTTACAGTACAAATCTTTAATCTCTTTGGTTAAGTTTATGCGTAAGTAGTTTATTTTTGCTGTTTTTTGTTTTATTGAGGTAACATTGGTTTGTAACATTATATAAATTTCAGGTGTACATTATTATATTTCGATTTCAGCATAGATTACATCATGTTCACCACCTAAAGACTAATTACCATCCATCACCACACACATGTGCGCACTCACCCCTTCACCTACCTTCCTCCCCCTTCCCCTCTGGTAACCACCAATGTAATCTCTGTATCTATGTATTTGTTTGTTGTTGTTTTTATCTTCTATTGATGAGTAAGATCATATGGTATTTGACTTTCTCCGTCTGACTTATTTCACTAAGCATAATATCCTCAAGGTCCATCCATGTTGTCGCAAGTGGCAAGATTTCATCTTATTTTATAGCTGGGTAGTATTCCATTGTGTATATATACCACATCTTCTTTATCCATTCGCCCCTTGAGGGGCACTTAGGATGTTTCCAAGTCTTGGCTATTATGAGTAATGCCACAATGAACATAGGGGTGCATATATCTTTACGCATTCATGTTTTCATGTTCTTTGGATAAATACCCAGAGAGGAATAGCTCGATCGTATGGTAGTTCTATTCTTAATTTTTTTAGGAATCTCCATACTGTTTTCCATAGTGGTTGCACCAGTTTGCATTCCCACCAGCAGTGTATGAGAGTTCCCTTTCCTCCACATCCTCTCCAGCACTTGTCATTTCTTTTCTTGTTAATTATAGCCATTCTGACAGGCAAGAGGTGATATCTCATTGTAATTTTGATTTGCATTTCCCTAAAAATTAGTGATGTTGAACATCATTTCATGTGCCTGTTAGCCATCTGTATATCTTTGAAAAAATGTTTATTCAGATCTTTTGCCCATTTTTTGAGTTTTTTTGTTGTTGTTGACATGTATATGTTCTTTATATATTTTGGATATTAATCCCTTATCAGATATATGGTGTGCAAATATCTTTTCCTAACTGTTAGGTTGTATTTTCATTTTGTTGATGGTTTCCTTTGCCTTGAAGAATCGTTTTAGTTTGATGTAGTCCCATTTGTTTATCTTTTCTATTGTTTCCCTTGCCCAGCCAGACGTTGTACTTGAATATAAGCTGCTAAAATTGATGTTGAAGTGCATACTGCCTATGTTTTCTTCTAGAAGTTTCATGATTTCAGATCTTACATTCAAGTCTTTAATCCACTTTGAGTTAATTTTTGTGTATGGTGTAACATAATGGTCTACTTTCATTCTTTTGTATGTGGCTGCTCAGTTTTCCCAACATCATTTATTGAAGAGACTTTCCTTTCTCCATTGTATGTTCTTGGCCCCCTTGTCAAGAATTAGCAGTCCATAGATATGTTTATTTCTGGGCTCTCGATTTTGTTCCATTAATCTGTATGTCTGTTTTTGTGCCAGTACAATGCTGTTTTGATTACTATAGCTTTGTAGCATATTTTGAAATCAGGGAGTGTGATAACTCCAGCTTTGTTCTTTTTTCTCAGAATTCCTTTGGCTATTCAGGGTCTTTTGTTGTTCCATATAAATTTTAGGATTCTTTGTTCTATTTCTGTGAAAAATGTCATTGGAACATTGATAGGGATTACATTGAATCTGTAGGCTGCCTTAGGAGTTATGGACAATTTTTACTATATTAATTCTTCCAGTCCAAGAGTGCAGAATATCTTTCTATTTCTTTGTGTCTTCTTCAATTTCTTTCAACAATGTTTTATAGTTTTCAATGTACAGGTCTTTCACCTATTTGGTTAAGATTATTCCTCTCTCCTAGGTATTTTATTCTTTTTGTTCCAATTATAAATGGGATTGTATTTTAATTCCTCTTTCTACCACTTCATTGTTAGTATATAGAAGTGGAACTGATTTTTCTGTTGATTTTATATCCTGCAACATTACTGTATTCATTTATTGTTTCTAAATGATTTTTGGTGAATTCTTTAGGGTTTTCTATATATAAAATCATGTCATCTGCAAATAGTGACAGTTTCACTTCTTCCCTTCCAATTTGGATCTCTTTTATTTCTCTTTCTTGCCTTATTGCTTTGGCTAGGACTTCCAATACTATGAAAAGTAAGAGTTGCAAAAGTGGGCATCCTTGTCTTGTTCTCATTCTTAGAGGGATAGTTTTCTCTTTTTCTCCATTGAGTATGATATTAGATGTGGGTCTGTCATATAAGGCCTTTATTATGTTGAGGTACTTTCCTTCTACACCCATTTTATTCAGAGTTTTTATCATAAAGGGATGTTGCATCTTGTCAAATGCTTTGTCTGCATCTATTGATATGGTAATGTGATTTTATTCTTCATTTTGTTAACATTGTGTATCACATTGATTGATTCATGGATGTTGAACCATCCCTGCATGCCTGCAGTAAATCCCACTTGATCATGGTGTATGACTTTTTAATGTATTTTTGTATCCAATTTGATAACATTTTTTGAGGATTTTTGTATCCATATTCATCAGTGATATTGGCCTGTAATTTTCTTTCTTTGTGTTGTCCTCATCTGGTTTTGGTATCAGTGTAATGTTGGCTTTGTAGAGTGAGTTAGGAAGCTTCCCTTCCACTTCAATGTTTTGGAAGAGTTTCAGAAGGATAGGTATTAAGTCTTCTTTGAGTGTTTGGTAGAATTCACCAGGGAAGCCATCTGGTCCTGGACTTTTATTTTTTGGGAGGTTTTTCACTACCGTTTCAATCTCCTACTGGTGATTGGTCTATTCAAATTCTCTATTTCTTCCTGATTGAGTTTTGGAAGGTTGTATGATTCTAAGAGTTTATCCATTTCCTCCAGATTATCCAATTTGTTGGCGTATGCCTTTTCATAGTATTCTCTAATAATCTTTTGTATTTCTGAGGTATCCATTGTAATTTCTCCTCTTTCATTTCTGATTTTACTTACTGGAGCCCTCTCTCTTTTTTTCTCAGTGAGTGTCACTAAAGGTTTGTCAGTTTTGTTTATCTTTTCAAAGAACCAGCTCTTAGTTTCATTGATTTTATTCTATTTTACTTTTAGTCTCTATTTAATTTATTTCTGCTCTAATTTTTATTCTTTCCTTCCTTCTACTGATTTGGGGCTTTGTTTGTTCTTTTTCCAGTTCCTTTATGTGCACTGTTAGATTGTTTACTTGAGATTTTTCTTGTTTGTTGAGCTAGGCCTGTATTGCTATAAAGTTCCCTGATAGAACCACTACTGCTCTATCCCATAAATTTTGGCATGTTGAATTTTCATTTTCAATTTTTCTCTGGATATTTTTGATTTCTCCCTTGATTTCTTCATTGACCCAATAGTTGTTCAGTAGTATTTTGTTTAATCTCCATGTATTTGTGGCTTTCTCCAATTTTCTTCCTGTAGTTCATTTCTAGTTTCATACTGTTGTGGTCAGAAAAGATGCTTGGTATTATTTCAATCTTCTTAAATTTACTGAGACGTGTTTTGTGGGCTAATATGTGATCTATTCTGGAGAATGTTCCATGTGCATTCAAAAACGATGTGTACCTTACACCTATTAGAATGGTTGTAATTACCAGGACAAAAAACAATAAATGTTGAAGAGGATGTGGAGAAAAAGGAACTCTCATACACTGTTGGTGGGAATGTAAACTTTACAGCCACTATGAAAATGGTTTAGCTATTTCTCAAAAAACTGAAAAGTGAAATACCATATGACCCAGCTATATCACTACTGGGTATTTATCCAAAGACCTGGAAATCAACAATTCAAAGAGACTTATGCATCCCTATGTTCGTTGCAACATTATTCACAATAGCCAAGACATGAAAGCAACCCAAGTGCCCATCGACTGGTGAATGAATAAAGAAGGTATAGTATATACACAATAGAATACTACTCAGCCACAAGAAAAGACAAAATCATCCCATTTGCAACAACATGGATGGAACTCAAGGGTATTATGTTAAGTGGGATAAGCCAGACAAAGACAAACACCATATGATTTCACTCATATATGGAAGATAAACAAATACATGGACAAAGAGAACAGATTAGTGGTTAACAGAGAGGAAGGGCATTGGGGATGGGCATAAGGGGTAAAGAGGCACATATATATGGTAGTGACAACAATGTACAACTGAAATTTCACAATGTGATAAACTATTATGACACCAATTTAAAAAAAAAGAGTGTATATTCTGCAGTTGGGGATGGGATGTTCTGTATATATCTACTAAGTCCATCCAATCTAATGTGTCATTTAAGGCCAATGTTTCCTTATTGCTATTCTGTTTGGATGATCTATCCATTGGTGTAAACGGAGTGTTCAAGTCCCCTACTATTATTCTGTTACTGTCTATTTCTCCTTTTATGTCTGACAATAAATGCTTTATATAATTAGGTGCTCCTATGTTGGGTACATAGATATTGATAAGTGCTATATTCTCTTGTTGGATTGTTCCCTTCTCAAACTATTCCAAAAAATAGAGGAAGATGGAATACTCCCTAACATATTCTACGAGGTCAACATCACCCTGATACCAAAGCCAGACAAGGACAATACAAAGAAGGAGAACTACAGGCCAGTATCACTGATGAACATAGAGGTAAAAATTCTCAACAAAATATTGGCAAACCAAATACAGCAATACATCAAAGAGATCATACACCATGACCAGTGCGATTTATACCAGGGACACAGGAATGGTTCAACATCCACAAATCAATCAATGTGATACACTGCATTAACAAAACAAAAAATAAAAACCATATGATCATCTCAATTGATGCAGAGAAAGCATTTGACAAGATCCAACATCCATTTATGGTAAAAACTCTCAACAAAATGGGTATAGAAGGAAAGTACCTCAACATAATAAAGGCCATATATGACAAACCCACAGCCAACATCATACTCAATGGGGAAAAACTGAAAGCCATTCCTTTGAGAACAGGAACAAGACAAGAGTGCCCACTCTTGCCAATCTTATTCAACACAGTACTGGAGGTTTTGGCCAGAGCAATTAGGCAAGAAAAAGGAATAAATGGATTCCAAATAGGCAATGAAGAAGTGAAACTCTCACTATTTGCAGATGACACAATTTTATATATATAAAACCCTAAAGAATCCATTGGAAAACTACTAGAAATAATCAACAACTACAGCAAAGTTGCAGGGTTTAAAATCAACTTACAAAAATCAGTTGCATTTCTATATGTTAATAACAAACTAACAGAAAGAGAACTCAAAAAGATAATCCCATTTACAACTGCAACAAAAAGAATAAGATATCTGGGAACAAATTTAACCAAGGAGGTGAAAGACCTATATAAGGAAAACTATAAGACATTATTGAAAGAAATCAGTGATGACATATAGAAATGGAAAAATATCCCATGCACGTGGATTGGAAGAATAAACATAGTTAAAATGTCCATACTACCTAAAACAATCTACAGATTCAATGCAATCCCAATTAGAATTCCAATGACATTCTTCACGGAAATAGAAGAAAGAATACTAAAATATATCAGGCAAAAAAAGACCCCGAATAGCTAAAGCAATCCTGATAAAAAAGAACAAAGCTGGAGGCCTCACAATCCCCGACTGCAAAATATACAAAACTATAGTAATCAAAACAGCATGGTAATGGTACAAAAATAGGCACACAGATCAATGGAACAGAATTGAAAGCCCAGAAATAAAACCACATATCTACAGACAGAAAATCTTCAACAAAGGAGCTAAGAACATACAATGGAGAAAGGAAAGTCTCTTCGATAAATTGGACGGCCACATGCAAAAGAATGAAAGTAGACCATCTATCGCCATACACAAAAATTAACTCAAAATGGATCAAAGACCTGAAAGTGAGACCTAAAACTATAAAACTCCCATAAGAAAATATAGGCAGTACACTACTTGACATTGATCATAAGGGGATCCTTTCAGAATCCATGTCTACTTGGTCAAAGGAAACAAAAGAAAAAATAAACAAGTTGGACTTCATCAGATTACAGAGCTTCTACAAGGCAAATGAAACCAGGATCAAAATGAATAGACAACCCACCAGCTGGGAGAAAATATTTGCAAATCATACATCTGACAAGGGATTAATCTCCATAATATAGAAAGAACTCACACAACTGAACAACAAAAAAACAAACAACCCAATCAAAAAATGGGCAGAGGATATGAACAGACATTTTTCCAAGGAAGAGATACAGATGGCCAATGGGCACATGAAAAGATGCTCAACATCACTAATCATCAGGGAAATGCAAATCAAAACTACACTAAGATATCACCTGACACCCGTTAGAATGGCTATAATCACCAAGACAGAAAACAACAAATGTTGGAGAGGTTGTGGAGAAACAGGAACACTAATTCACTGCTGGCAGGAATGTAAACTGGTGCAACCTTTATGGAAAACAGTATGGAGATTCCTCAACGAATTAAAAACAGGGAGCTGGCCCGGTGGTGCAGTGGTTTAGTTCACACTTTGGCAGCCCAGGGTTCATAGGTTTGGATCCCAGGTGTCCACTGACACACTGCTTGTCAGCCATGCCATGGTGGCATCCTACATTGAGTAGAGGAAGAAGGCCACGGATGTTAGCCCAGGGCCAGTCTTCCTCAGCAAAAAGAGGAGGATTGGCAATGGATGTTAGCTCAGGGCTGGTCTCCCTCACCAAAAAAAAAAAAGCTAAAAATAGAAGTACCTTATGATCCAGCTATCCCACTTTTGGATATCTACCCAACGAATCTGAAATCAACAATCCAAAGAGGCTTATGCACCCCTATGTTCATTACAGCATTCTTCACTATAGCCCAGTGGAAGCAATCCAAGTGTCCCTCAACTGATGATTGGATAAAGAAGATGTGGTGTGTATATATATATATATATATATATATATATACACACAATGGACTACTACTCAGCCATAAAAAAAGACAAAATTGTCCCATTTGCAACAAGATAGATGGACATGGAGGTTATTATGTTAAGTGAAATAAGCCAGAGAGAGAAGGACAAACACTGCATGATTTCACTCATTTGTGGAATATAAACTAACACATGACAGAGACAACTGTTTTGGTGTTTACCAGGGGCAAGGGAGGTGGGAGGTGGGCACAAGGGGGGTAAGGGATGCATTCATATGGTGACTGACAAACAATAATGTACAACTAAAACTTCACAATGTTATAAACTATTAAGACATTAATTTAAAAAACTATAAAAAAAATGGACTGAACAACCAGACAGAAATTCCATAAGAAAACAGTTGACTTGAACAACACTATATAGCAACAGACCTAAAAGATATACACGGAGCATTTCACCCAAGAACAGCAGAGTGCACAATCCTCCCGATGCACATGGAACATTCTCCAGGAGAGACCACATGTTAAGCCACAAAACAAATTTTAACAAATTCAAGAAGACTGAAATCATATAAAACATCTTTTCCAATCACAATGGAATGGCACTAGAAATCAACAGCACATGGAAAACTGGGAAATTACAAATAGATGGTAATTAAACAGCACATTCTTTAACAACAAATGGTTCAATGAAGAAATCACAAATTATGAAAATATTAATAATAATAAGAACTTTTCACATATTGAGGTATATGGGGAAGTCATTCTGGTTTAACCCTGACTTGGCCTAAAACTTATTTTTTCCAGAACAGCCTGACTTATGGCCCTCCAAACATGCATTGCACATCTGCTTCAAGTATTTTCCCAAAGCAAAGAATGCATTCTTTAAAGATAGGAATGAATGTCTCCCTTTCTCTGACAGCAATACCAGTACTTCTTTGAAGATAAGCTTTTCTTCCCAGAGAACAAAGGTCCAACTGACCTGCCGTGTATATGTTAAACTGCAGCAAAACATCTCCTTGTGACTTTGGGGAAAAAATTGTATTCCTGTCATGCTTGATGTATGTTCTTTGTTCTGAAACACTATATAACCATGCTGTAAACCATGCTTCTCCAGCGTGCTTTCTTCTCTGGTGGACACAGCACTTCCAGGCTCATCCTCAGCATTGGCTCAATAAATATCACTCTATCTTTTTAATCTTTAGATTGCTTATTGACTATTTGTGTCAACACAAAATAAATTTTAAAATATATTAAGATAAATGGAAATATATACACATCATATCAAAACTTAGGGGATACAGTGAAAGCAGTGCTAATAGGGAAGTTTATAGCTATAAATGAGTACAATAAAAAAGATATATGTCATATCAACAACCTAACTTTACAAGAAACTAGAAAAAGAACAAACAAAACCCAAAGCTAGCAGATGGGAGGAAATAATAAAGAATTACAGCAGAGGTAAATGAAATAGAAAATAGAAAATCAATTAAAAAATTAATGAAAATATGAATTGATTTTTTGAAAAGATCTACAAAATTGATAAAGACTTAAGTAAAGTAACTAAGAAAAAATAGAAAAGTCTCAAATAACTCAACTCAGAAATGAAAGAGGGAACATTAAACTGATGCCACAGATATAAAAAAATATTATAAGAGAATACTATGAACAAATGTATGGCAACAACAGGATAACTTAGATGAAATGGATACATTTCTATCAGCACATCTTACCAAGACTGAATAATTAAGAAACAGAAAATCTGAACAAACCAGTAATGAGTTAGGAGATTGAACTAGTAATCAAAATCCTCCCAACAAAGAAAAGTCCAGGGCCAGAGGCTTCACTGAGGAATTCTAACGAACACTTAAAGAAGAATTAACACCAATCCTCCTGATACTCTTTTAAAAAAATGAGAATGAGGGAACACTTACAAGCTCATCTTGTGAAACCAGCATTAGTCTGATACCAAAGTCAGAAAAAGAAAGAAAGAAAGAAAAAAAAAACCAACAAGAAAAGAAAATTACAGACAAAATTTCTGATGAGTTATATTGCAAATTTCTTCAACAAAATACTAGTAAACCAATTTCAACAACACATGAAAAGAATTAGACACCATTACCAAAAGGGGTTTATTCCTGGAAGGCAAGAAAGTTTCAATATACAAAAATCAATCAATGCAAACACCACATTAACAGGATAAAGGATAATAAAACACTTGATTATCTCAAGAGATGCTGAAAAGGCCTCTGACATATCCTTTCATAATAAAGATGCTCAACAAACTAGGACTTAAAGGAAACTACCTCAACATAATTAAAACAACTTATGAAAAGCCCACAGCTAGCATCATGCTCCATTGTGAAAGACTGAAAGCTTTTCTTCTGAAATCAGGGACAAGGCAAGGATGCCCACTCTCATCACTTTTACTCAACAAAGTATGGGAGTCCCAGCCAGAGCAATTAGGCAAGAAAAGTAAAGGCATCCAAATTGGAAAAGAAATAAAAATATCTCTTCATAGCTAACATGATCTTATATGAAGAAAATCCTAGAGATTCCACAAAAGAAACCTGTTAGAGTTAATAAACCAATTCAGCAAAGGACACAAAATCAACATACAAAAATTAGGTGCATTTTTATACAACAATATTGAGAATCTGAAAAGTATATTAAGAAAACAATCCTATTTAAAATAGTATTAAAAAGAATACAACACTTAAGAATAAACCTAACCAAGGAGGTGAAAGACTCATACAATGAAATTACAAAACATGGATGAAAGAAACTTAAAAAGACACAAATAAATGGAAATACATCCCATGTTCATAGATACGAACACTTAATATTCTTAAGATGTTCATATTATCCAAAGCAATTTATAGATTCAATCAATCCCTATCAAAATAACAATGGCATTTGTTGTAGAAATAGAAAAAAATTACCGTAAAATTCATATGGAATCTCAAGTGATCCAGTATAGCCAAAACAACTTTAAAAAAAGAACAACTTTGGAGGACTCACACGTCCTGGTTTCAAAGTGCATTACAAAGGTAGAGTAATTAAAAAAAAAATGTAGTACTAGCATGAACACAAATAGATGAAAGGAATACAATAGACAACTCAGAAATACATCCTTGTAAATATAGTTAAATGATCTTTAATAAGTGTACTAAGACTACTCAAAGGGGAAAGAATATTCTCCTTGTCAACCTTCAAAAACAGAAACCAGTTTAAGAGGCAAAGCATTTATTTGGGATCAAAGAATTGCAATTCCGGGAGCACAGATTCAAGTAGAAACCCAAATAGTGTCCCAATTATAGGGTGAAAGAGGAGGGTTTTTACAGGGAAAGGGAAGGGGCAATTACATGCAAATAAGAGGGAAAAAAAATCTTCTATAGGTCTTAATAAACTAGGTTAGTCTTTAACTATACATGGCTGATTACCAATTCTATCTTCCAAAAGAGAGTCCATAATCATCAGTCTTTATGGTCAGGATGTCTGCTTTCCTGTTGGCTTTACAAACAGTTGTTTGGAAGACAATATTGGTTTTGGCTAAGTCCAAAGATCTGGTTCGGTTCAAACAGTCCAAAGGTTCACGGAGTAAGACGTGCAGGCAGTTCCTCTGAAATGGCTGCCCTGGCTCTATTTAAAAATGGTTCCACTTGTGTTAACTTTTCACATCTTCAACAATGGTGTTGGAAAAATCAGATATCCACATGAAAAATAATGAAGTTGAACCCTTAACTTATACCATATACAGAAATTAAGTCAAAACAGATTAAAAACAAATGTAAGACCTAAAAATATAAAAACTCCTAAAAGGAAACATAGAGGAAAATCTTCATGGCATTGGACTTGCCACTGATTTCCTGGATATGACATCAAAACACAGACAATAAAAGCAAAAATAAACAAATTGGATTTTGTCAAAGTTACAAACTTTTGTTTATCAAAGGACACAATCAACGGAGTGAAAAGGCAACCTACAGAATGGAAGGGAATATTTGTAAATTATCTGAATAGGGATTAATATCTAGAATATAAAGAAGTACAATTCAACAATACAAAAAACAACCTAATTTTAAAATGAGCAGGAAAGAGGGTTTAAGATGGCAGCATGAGAAGATCCAGAACTCACCTCCTCCCACCTACACAACAAATCTACAATTATAGGGACCTGAAAACTGGATGAACAGAGACTCCGCCACAAAGAATACAAGGATAAAATCAAGAGCGGCAGGAGGCAGAGAAATGGTCTAGCTGAAGAAAACCACAGCCCAACCGCAGTCATCCACAAGCAGGAGGGATCTCAACTCTCCCTGACAGCAAGGGGTTCCCAGCGCCACATGAGGCAACCCAACCCTTAGATCTACACAGGAGAGACAGCCCCCCAACAGCTGACTTCAAAGGCCCTTAGATCCAGGTAACTATAAGCTGGAGAACTGTAGGGAATGGAAAAGCCGCTCTTTCAAGGGCTCGTGCAGACTCACTGGACCCAAACACCAGCGCAAAAGCACCAGTTGGAAAAGCGCAAAGAACACAGGTAAAGAGTCCCACTTACTAATGTTAAAGCTTCTGCCAGAGAGGAGGAATCAGTTGGGACTCTCCCCTCGGACTGAGACGCTGGCAGGAGCCATTTTGCAGTCCCACTCTTCCTCGTTAGGGCGGCGCCCGGGGGCGCCACCTTGGGACTCTCCCCTAACCTGCGTGCACTAGCGAGCGCCCCCCGCTGAGAGCCCCGCCCGCTCCTGCGCCCCGCCCCGCCTCCCCGCCGAGCCGTAAAGCCCCGCCCACCGACGCGCCGCAGCTGCCGCGGACGCTCCCGGAGCCTGGCAGGGGTCGCCCCGCCCCGGCCGCCGGTGCTCGGCAGCGTCCGCCACCGCAGCGGCCCTGCCATGCTTCGTAGTGGGTCTGGGTGCCAGCCCTTCTGCCCATCCAAACAGAAGAGAAACCTGTTTTCTACTTCAGTGCTGTCCACCAAATATATTTGGAACACCTGTTATGCACAAGCAAATGAGACACACATATCCCCTGCACTAGAAGCGTGTGCAATCAAAACCTGAGTCAGGTAGGAAGTTTGTTGTTGGTGCCATCCGGTCGATTCCGACACCCGCCGACCCTGTATACAGCAGGGCGGAACCCAGCCGTGGGTTCCGTCTTTTTCCGGTCTCTTTCTTTTTTGCCATCCTCTCACGTTCTGGCGCTGTATCCGACAATGCTCCCCTGCTATTCGTAGGGTTTTTGTGACCAGTTTTTTTGGAAGTGGGTGGCCAGGTCCTTCCTAGTTTGTCTAAGTCTGGAAGCTCTGAGGAAACCTGTCCACGGTGGGTGACCGTGCTGGTATTTGAAATTCCTGTGGCATAGCTTTTCGCACCACAGCTACACGCAGCCGTCACAGTACAAGAGATGGTGGTGTGGCTCTCTGGCCAGGAAAGGAACCCTCGGCGGCAGCGGTGAGAGGGCTGAATCTCGACCACTACGCCAAAAAGGTAGGAAGTAAGGATTGTTAAGAAAGTACAATACAGAGCTAGGAGGGCTCAGTGGTAGCATAAAGCACTTTTGGCCCAGGGGAGTCAGGAAGGCTACTGGAGGGAGTGAGTGTCATGAACTGAGGGGGCCTGACAGGAGAAGGCATTCCTGGTGTGGAGAATGATACCAGCAGAGGCTTGAAGGTGACCAAGCCCAGGGGGCCTGGGCACAGGTGCAGTCCTTCTTACGTGGATGCACAGATCTTGCCCAGGGAGTACTGACAAATGAAACAGGGAGTGAAAACTGAAGTCTCAGTGTAGAAAACAGAGTGACAGTTACTTTAATTATATATGCCCTGGGAGCCATGGGATGTTGTAGGGCAAGAGAGGGGCATCACTGGATCTGTGCTTTGAGATGACTGCCTTGGCAGCAGTGTGTAGGATGGTTTGGAGTAGGTCAGGTAGGGAACTATTGGTTTAGTTCAGGAGAGGTAATGAGAAATTCAGCCAGAGCTGTGAGGTTAATGTGCAAAGAAGCACATGGTTTTAGGAGATTTTGTGCACCTAGAGGACTTGGCAACTGAAGGGACCAAAGAGAATATAGAGGAAAAAAAATTCCAAAGTTTTGGGCCTGCGGGTTTTGGAGCATGGTTGATGCATTTGCAAAAATAGAGGACTCAGGAGAAGACCTGGGATGAGGTTGGGAAGGATAATAAATTTGTTTTTGAACAAGCTCTGTTTGAATTGCTGGCAGTATATTTGGTATAATTGCTGGAAAAATGTATATTTAAGAGTGTTTAAGAGTGGAAGCCAAACATATACAAAAGGGACAGGAAGAGGAAAAGGAGCATGAGCCGGCAGATATGAGGCAGTTGGGGATTCCTTTGGGGTTGAGAAGCCAAGGTGGGCCAGAGGCCTGGGTGTGCCGAGTCAGTAATGTCACAGCTTCTGCAGAAGCGGAGGAGGCTGAGGAATGAGACGAGATCTTGGATTTAGCAATTAGGAAGACACGGGTCACTTTTCAAAGAATTGTTGTAGTGGAAAAGTAGGAAGATTGCTCACAGTCGGCAATCTGTTCATCCTATGGCCTTTCCCAAGTGAACAGAGCACTGGGCCAGGAGCCAGTGATAATGGTTTCTCGGTCTGGCTCTGCCACTACGTGAGTAATTTTGGATAAGTCATGTATGCCTGGACTGGCATAGGAAAACACATCCCTTAATAAAACCAAAAGAACCCTTTTATTCCTAGCAATAGCTAATAGTTCATAGAATTAGTTCCATGGGGCATACTTTGGAAAATGCTGGTATAGAACCAGAATTTAAGAGCTCTAAAGAACCAAAAACTCTTATCCAGTTCCCTCATTTGACAAAGGAAGAAACTAATTCAACAAACATTGATTTCAAATATGTTACATAGATGGTGCCCAAAATAACCCTACAAAATAGTTATGCTTAACTCATTTTGGAGATTTGAAAACAGGCTCTAAGAAGTTAAATGATTTGCCCAGGATCACAGAGCAGCAAGTGGTGGAGTGAGATTTGAATCCACACCTCCTGAGTCACGGCCTTCTCTGTCACACATTCTGCTGCCTCCCTGCTTGCCAACATTGCATGCATTTAAATTAGTTAAGTGGAACATTAGTAACATCAAATATTTTCCCTTTCTTAGAAGAAATGTATTCCAAAAGTCAAGTTTAATTTGTACTGCATTACATATTCATATTACTGTTAGCTTAAAAAGTGGGAGAGTACACAGCCAACAGTTCCCGAAGTTACATCTTACAAAACAATAGAGCACTGGACTATGTGGCAGCTCATTATGTTCAACTCTAAACAGCAGGAAGAAGTGCCCATGATGCCTGAATATATGTAGCGCATTAAAAATAGTTTTAGCTAACCCTTCGATTGCTTACTCTTTCCTCTTACTGCTTTTTTCCTTTGTGTTGACCAATTCCATTTTCTTCACTGCTGGCTGCCTAACCCTGACCACACCCTCCTTCACAGAAGCATAAGATTACATTTACAAGCAGGAATCTACTGCTCTGGAGGTGAAACACAGCCTGTTAGGGATTATTCTTTGATTCAAGAAATAATCTCCTATCTACCTTGACAAATAAAAATAGACAAACTTACTTATTTAGGAAGTAAACTTGTAAAAGAACCAAGATGATTTTATAAAAATTTGAGGAAAAAAATGAGTCCAATAGACTGTGTTGAATGTTGTTGCTAAGCTAACTAGCTATTTTAGACTGACTTTCAGTTCTATTTGATGTCATAAATAATAGAAACTTGGTTTACTCTGATGTTAAATCTCATTGAAATTCTCCAAATGATAGAAAGCAGTGGCTAAGACTGTATCAGTGGCTCTGACATCGGGGGTCTGGATTCAGAATCTGACTCTTTCTCTTGTTAGCTGTGTTAACTTCTCTGTTCTTCAGTTTAATTGTCTATACTTAAACAATAATAGTACAGTAGTCCCCCTTTATCTTCACTTTCGCTTTCCACAGTTTCAGTTACCTGTGGTCTGAAAATATTAAAAGAAAATTCCAGAAATAAACAATTCATAAATTTAAAATTGTGCGCCATTCTGAGTAGTGTGATGAAATCTGGCCATCTCGCTCCATCCCATCCTGGGAGCAAACCACCCCTTTGTCCGGTGTATCCATGCTGTATACACTACCTGCATGTCAGTCACTTAGCCATCTTGGTTATCAGATTGACTGTTGTGGTATCGCAGTGCTTATGTTCAAATAACACTTATTTTACTTAATAATGGCCCCAAAGTGCAGGAGTAGTGATGCTGCCACTTCAGATATGCCAAAGAAAAGCTGTAAATGGCTCCTTTGAGTGAAAAGGTGAAAGTTCTCAACTAAATGGAAGGGGGAAAAGTCATATAAAACTGTCTGGGGGAAGAGCATTCCAAGCAGAGGGAATATAAAGCTCTGGGCAGGAATGCCTGGCATGATGGAGAACACCGGGAAGGCCAAGGTGGCCAGAGTAGAATGAGGGCGGGGGCAGAGATGAGCCATTGGAAGGGCCTTGGCTTTTACTCTGATTGCATTGCGAAACAGCGGAGGGTTCTGAATACGCGTGTGGAATGATTTGAGAAAGAAAGAGAGGGAGGGGCACCTTCTTCTCTCCCACCTATCACTGTCCCAAATACAAAACCTCTGCTAATTGTGTCTGCCCAGAAATAGCAGATGAACCAAGTGGAGCTGTAGGAGAGACTGTAGGAGGCCTGAGCCCCTGAGGTGGATAAGGGGCCATAAAGGGACAGAGGCAGGGCGGTCTTAGTCACTGGAAGGCTGGTTTCTCAGGGACTTTTCTGAATTTTCTATGGCTCTTAGGCTTGTGAAAATTGAACCTTTTGCTTTATAAGCTTGTATATCAAGAGTGTTCTGTTTCCTTGGCAAAGACTGATCTGCTTTATTGTGATGAGTAGATTATTGGAATCAATAAAAGCCTTTCCTGCTTCCATACATTTCAGTGCAATCTTTGAAATAAGAAGTTGGGTTTTCTTCTTACCTAAAAAGCCCTGAAATGTTCAGTACCCTGAATTGGATTGTAAGGGGCAGTTGTGTGCTGGTGCATCACTGGGATAATCATGCCTGCATAATACAGAAACTTTTCTTCCCTGGAAAACCCAACTTTTATTACAATGACGGATTTTGAACTGCTGTTTTTCTTAACTACAGATAACCTGTTTTTCTGTATGGTAAATACGGCGTCAGGCTGATGAACAGCGTGGTGAGGCCACCGAGTGGGGCAGAGGTGCAGACCTGGGAACCAGAGGAGGATGACATGGCAGAAGGCGATTTAGGGTATGGTCTCGGAAGAAGGCCCGGCGATATTTATGAAGTGCAAGTTTCACATTTATTTACATCTAGGAAAAGATCAGATGGAAAGAACTTTAGCCCTCCTCCATTTTCAAGAAATGGGGAAGAAAAAAGTGGTGCCATTTTTCAGTTTTCCAAGCAGAAGAGCCTGCAAGATACATCTTCTGAAGGGTCCAGAATTTCCCATTACAGGCGACAAAGTAGTACCGGTAAGAATGCCTAGTGTCCTCTCCCTCCTCCTTCTCCCCTGTGAATTTTATCAATGCTGTCACCCTGCCAACACATGAAAACGGGTCACCATAGTGGATTTTAGAAATTTATCTTTATTCACTTCTTAGGATTGGTGATAGTACAGAAGAAATTGATGTTTCTATTTCCAAGTATTGTAAAATTGCAAAGTATAGTAGTTATTAATCCCTATTTGTTAGTGACATCAGTAGGTGATTGCCTCCCGTGCTTTTTTTGTGATGTAGTGGTATGCTTCATTTATCCTTTTTTTTCTTATTCCACAAATACTTTTGGGGTACCCATTAGGTGTCCAGGACAGTTGTAGGCTCTGAGAATAACATCAGTGAACAAAATAGTCAAAGGCCCCAAAATAGTCAAAGGCCCTAATGTCGTGGAATTTACATTCTAGTCGAAGAGACAGAAGATAAACCTACAAATCAACAGCTATCTAATATCAGGCAGTGGTCAGTGAGGGGGTAGTGAGTGATTGGAAGGGCCAGGGCACTGCTATTTCAGGCAAGGGTCAGAGGAGACTTTTCTAAGGAGGTGACATTTGAGCACCAGGATGAATCAATGCCCAAGCCAGGTGCTTATCTGAGGAAGGAGTGTTCCAGGTAGAACACATATGCTTCCATTTACTTCAGGGATATCATGAAATTCTCAAAAATTATCAGAACAAAATTAATCTTAATTTATTATATCCAAAAATAAATTATGCCTTAAATTAAGGAAAGAATACAATTCAGAATCATACTGTGATAGAATGTTACAACTCCAAAATGATTGGGAACCCAAGAATATGTCCATGCCTGCACTGTGGGACAGCTCTTGTGTGGCTGAATCTTTTGTAATCCACGTTGTCAAACTCCCCCCTCCAAAGTGGAACATATTAGAACGACACAAAAATAACTTAAGAGACATGGTTTCAGGTTTACAAAAAACATGTTGCAGCTGGAGATCTATCCCCATCTTTCAAAATCCTTCTTGAAATTAGGACGGGATTGTTTATATATTTTTCTTCAAATTCCTTATCATGCATAGATGATGGATACTGTTTTGTAAGCAAGATGTTGAGAACTGGACATGATGCTAAGGTGCCTTTGTAAAAACATGAGGAAAACTCTGGGATATAAACAAGATGTAATAGTAATAGGATGAGCTCCTATTTTGTTGGGTTATGGACTTTTGTCTTTTTATCAAAATTGTCCTGATCCTAGGTAAGAATATTGTATTATTTTCCTATTACTAGTAGGTAATTTCCAAATTACCAGAAATGTAATGGTTTAAAACAACACACATTTTACTGTCTCATAGTTTTGTAGGTCAGAAGTCCAAAAACAGGATTCACTGGGATAAAATCAAGGTGTGGGCAGGGCTGCATTTCTTCTGGAGACTCTAGAGGAGAATCCATTCCCTTGCCTTTTCCAGCTTCTAGAGGCCACCTGCATTCCCTGGCCTGTGGTCCCTTTCCTCCATCTTCAAAGCCAGCAATGGCTGGTTGAGACTTTTTCGTGCTGCATCACTCTGACACTGACTCTCCTGCCTTCCTCTTTCACTTGTAAAGACCCTTGTGAGTACCTTGGGCCCATCTGGGTAATCTAGGATAATCTCCTATCTCCAAGTACTTAAGCATACCTGCAAAGTCCCTTTCGCCAAGGATTCACAGGTTCTGGGGATTAGGATGTGGACATCTTTGGGGGTCATTATTCTGCTTACCACAGGTATTAATAGAACAGAACCTGTCATTGCCAACCCAATGTCAGCTTTGTCCCTCCTTGGATCCCTGTACCATCAGAGTAAAAACATGGTTTAGGTTTTGCCTTGGATACTGTCGTGTTGATGAAAGTTCAGAATAGAAAGAAAAAAATTTTTTTGAGAAATTTTTAATGTCCCTAAAAATATTCTTTCTAAAATTTTTTTCTTCCTTTTATTTCATCTTATCCTCTTGTTGTAATTTACCACTTTAATGTTTTTCTGTTGCCAGTGAGACTGCAAGGAAAACGAAGCTCCTGGGAGGCTCAGTTTCATGTCTCAATTGATCACATTAAGGAGAGAATGATTGAAGTTACAGGAGACTTCTAGTCACTCTCCTTGGAAAGAAATTAAATTCAGGTTATTTCTTAGATATTCTTTTCACTATATTGGTCAAACACCAAAATTTATTTATTTCACTCACCAACATTAATGTTTTTTTATATTGTGTTTGGATGTAGTAATTAGCCAACTTATTAACAACAGTTTTATTTTAGGATCCTTGTTTTAGAGTCTTTTTATTCAAAAGTATGTGTCTTCATTTGTGAAATGTTTTAAGCTACCTGTTTTTATCATTATTTGGTTTATTACAATTCTTTCCTCTTTGCAATTGAGAACAAATCTGTGTTTGATATTTTGTAAACAAATTGACTGTATTTAACTAAAGATAATCAATTTTTTTTCCTAATAGATTCTAATTCAGAATTGTCAAATGTAGAATTAAAGCAGCGTCTTCAGGAAACTTTAGAGGTAGGTACTCTGGCTAATAGAAAAATTCTCATGTGAATAAAGTCCGCTGATAGATATTTTAACTAATACTAAAATTGTCTGAAAGGGAAATATTGGCTTTCCAGATAATTATGATGAACCACAATCTAAAGTTTATACCTTTCGACTGGTCTCATCTGTTTCTAATCTTCCTCATCTCTCAGAAAAGCTATTTATGTCTCCTTTCGCCCCTAATCTTCTACCACTTCTCTGATCTCCTTCTGGGGAAAACAGTTATCATTTCCTTCCATCTGTCTTCCCTATATGTATGGCTTGAAGTAACCTGACTTAATTTCACCTCTTTGAACTTAAAAGACCAGAATGTGTCCCAGCTGGTCTGAGGGGCGGTTCAGCCTGCTGGGAAGAGGAGTTTCTGTGAGGGGTACCTATCCTTTGGGAAACAGGAAGCCCATCTTAATGTTTGTGACTCTTCTGGTGAAAGTGACTTGATCAGTTTCCTAGGGCTGCTATAACAAAGTACCACAAACTGGTGGCTTAGAACAACAAAGATTTTTATTTCTTTCTCATTTCTGGAGGCTAAAAGTACAAAATCAAGTTGATGGTGGGCCATGTTCCCTCTGAAGGGTCTAGAGGAGAATCCTTCTTTGCCTCTTCCTAGCTTCTGGTGGTTGCTCCCGACAATCCTCGACATTCTTGGCTTGTAGCTGCATCACTCTAGTCTCTGCTTCTGTCATCACATGGCCTTCTCCCCTGTGTGTCTATGTCCAAATCTTCCTCATCTTTAAGGACACCAGTCATTGGATTGGGGCCCACCCTAATCCATATGACCTCATCATAACTTAGTTACATCTGCCAAGACCCTATTTCCAAAAAAGGTCACATTCACAGTAACAGGGTTAGGACTTAAACATATCTTTTTGGGGGACACAATTCAAACTACAACAGCTACTGTAGATGTGTGGATGATCGTGTGCTTATTTTATGTGGTCCAAAGATTTTTTTTCAAGCTATTAGCTATGTGGCCTAGATGGGTAAAAGCAAAAGATTTGGGCTTTTAGTCTCAACTGGCGCCTGATAGTGAGGCTCTCAATTTTAGCCCTTCTGGTCCACTTATAAAGCCCAAAGGAATTTCCAACCTCATTTGTAAGGTCAGAGTGCTTTGAGTCAAAGTGCATGTTGAACTTACAAACTGATCATTTGGGTTGCATATCTTGCAGATAGGAAGATTAATTTTTATTTCTGTCTTCAGGAGGTAGAAATTTTAAAAACTGAACTTGAGGCATCTCAGAGACAACTTGAAGGTAAAGAGGAAGCAATGAAAATTCTTCAAAGCATGGTAAGAAGTTATTTTTAAACTTTCATCACGTACACATTTCAGTAATAAGTGGTATGATTTTAGCTTTTAAAACAAAAGCAGCGGTGCTTAATATAATTGATTTTCTTTTTGAGGTATAGATTTTTTAAAGCTTTATTGAGGTATAATTTACATGCCATGAATTTCACTCATTTTAAGCATACAATTCATTTTTACTAAGCTTAGAGTTGTGCAACCGTCACCACAAATTTTAAAACATTTAACACCCCAAAAAAGGAACCTCGTACACATTAGCAGTCGCTCCTCATTCCCATCCCCAACCCCAGACAACCACTAATGGACTTTCTGTCTTATAGATTTGCCTTTTCTATTTCATATAAATAGAATCATACAATATGTGTCTGGATTATTTTGCATCTGGCTCCTTTGAGTTAGTGTGTTTTTGAGGTTTATACATGGTATAGCATGTGTCAGTACTTCCTTCCTTTTTATTGCCAAATAATATTCCATTGTATAGATACTGTATAGCGCATTTTGTTTATCCATTTACCACTTGATGGGCATTTGGGCTTCCACTTTTTGGCTATTATGAATAACACTGCTGTGAATATTCATGTACAAGTCTTTGTGTGGTAAATTCGTTTATTCATGCTCACATTCATTGGGAAAGAGCTAAACCAAAGTCTTCTGACTTTTGAACTAGCAAACTCTCCACAAAACCTGGTCTCTGTGGAAATTCTCATCTCAAGTTAATTTTCCATTGTCTTAAGATAAAAATATGAACTTCACTGTGCATATAGGAGTGATTAGAAATTTAACTTATACTGATACAATTTTTATTTTTCTTAGGCAGTATTTGACAAAGCCACAAGTCATACCCAGGCAGTGCTTCAGAAAACTATGGAACAAAAGAGATCCTTGGAGAAGGTATTTGTCACTTTTAGCATGGACTTGTTCAATCTAATAAGCTTTCAAATAGTATTTGCTTAAAATCACCATACTAATGGATATGTCGTCTATGCATCCCCTTTGCTACTTGTGCTTCAATTTCATATGCTCACTTCCCATTTGGTCACTTCACTTTTCAAGTGATCCTTTCATTGGTCACTCACAATCCAAAATAGATTGTTACATGGGCAAAGAATTAAGGTTTGTTTCCCCATTTTAAGGTGTTAGGAGGCCTGCCAAACTGACGTTTCCTATTTTCTCCTTCTTTTTCTTTTTTTCTTCCTCTGCTTGCCTGGCAGAGCCTGCCTCTTTCTGAGCATCTCATCATCACTGAAAAGGTAGTTGGAAGTCACTGTAGATGGTCACATGTCTGTGCCTGTTGTACCCTCGCTTGCTGGAACTGTCCTGGGCTCAGACCCCAGGAGTGTATTTTGCTTGTGGGGTCTGCACGGGTTGTGGGCGGGGGTGATGAGAAATCTCCTTAAGTTTGAGCCAGCAAATTTTGAAGCTAAATGATCTGAAATTTTTCCTACAGTAAGTAAGCTTTGGCAAAGGTTTTTTGAGTGCTAAAGAGGCCTGTTATGTGTGTTTACGAATGTCATGGACTCTTTGAACAATAACTTTTTTCTCTTTAGCCTGTTTCTGTCAAATGATTAAATGATTTATTTCAGCT